>OZ020190.1:27601931-28958205 GCA_963971165.1 Philopedon plagiatum
GAATAAATCAACAGAAAATCGATTATTTGTTGATAATAGCAAATGGTTTAAGAACTTATCGAGTGTCGACATTCCACAAGAAATATCTGATTTTTTATCTCTGGGACCTAAATTTGGGGTACCATGTATGGCGGGAGACCTAAGGCTCGACAGGTTTTTAGCGGACTTAGAGAATATAATCGCTGATATACCAGAGAATTCTCAGGATTTATTCAGGGCTAGGACCACTAACATTATAACTAACTTTGTACAAAACTCAAAATGTGAAAAACCTTCTACTCTAAATATACTATATAAAAAAACAAAGTTATTCTTAGATGCACATCCTGAAATTTATATCTTACAAGCAGATAAGGGTGGTTGCACTGTTGCTATGGACAGGAATGAATACAGGTCTAAGTGTGATGTTATGTTGCAGGATACGACAACTTACGTTCAACTAAAAAATGACCCCACCACCTGTATACAGAAATCCTATAATGATCTTATAAAATCAGTTAAGAGTGGTGGCGAAATGGATGATCAACTGTGCAAATCGTTAACTGTTTATAACTCAACGTTTCCTAAGTTATATTGTTTACCCAAAATTCACAAGCCAAATGTGCCTTTAAGACCTATTGTCAGTTCAATAAGTTCAACTACATACAATATATCTAAATTTCTAGCTAATATTTTAAAGAACGCATTTGAAAATCGGACAGACTACAATATTGCGGACACTTTCACTTTTGTTAACAAAGTTAACAATCTGAGTCTGCCGGAGAACTATGTTTTGATCTCACTGGATGTAACATCCTTGTTTACAAACATACCCTCAATGCTAGTGGTTGACGTCTTGCAACAAGAGTGGGAACTAATTAAAAATTACACGTCACTGACAAAAAACAACTTTATTTCCCTAATAAATTTTATTTTTAATAACACTTATTTTTCTTTTAATAATAAATTTTACCGACAAATTTTTGGTACACCTATGGGATCCCCCATTAGCCCGATTTTGGCAACGATTGTTTTGGATCGTCTACTGGACATTGTTATTCCGCGTTTACCTTTTCACTTGCCTTTTATTTACAAGTATGTAGACGATTTGATTTGTTCGGTGCCCAACAACGCAATCCAGACCACTTTGGAATTGTTTAATTCGTTTAATTCGCATATCCAGTTCACTATTGAGGTGGAAAGTGAATGTAGTGTCCCGTTTTTGGACACCAGAGTGATCAGAACCAATAATAATACATTAATATTGGATTGGTACCAAAAACCTACAGCATCGGGTAGATTCATAAATTATTATTCAAATCACCCAAAAAATCAAAAATACAATACCGTAATTGCTATGAAAAATCGAATTAAGCACATTAGCGATGAGAGGTTTCTGGACAAGAATTTAAATATACTCTTTGATATTTTTGTCAACAATGGTTATCCCAGACACCTTTTAAAAAAACTTATTTACAATTCCAATACTTTCGATGGCCCGACAGATGATCCAATCCCGCAAATAATAAAATATAAGAAACTCCCTTACATAGACAAATTAACAAATTCCGTGATATCACTTTTCAATGATTTCACACACATTAAAATAGCAAAATACAATCAGTTAAAAAACTATAACCTATTTTCAAAAGTAAAGGACAAAACACCTCAATTATACAACAGTAACGTTGTCTATCAACTCTCATGTTTGAATTGTCAGGGTTGCTACATAGGACATACGTCACAGTGGCTAAAACAGAGGGTCTCACAACATAAAAGTGATTGTAGGTTGGGAAAGAACCGATGTGCTACGGTTGATCACCATTTAAAAACAGGTCATAATTTCGATTACAGGAATATAAAAGTTCTGACTCAGGAAAACAACTACAAAAGCCGTTTATTCCTTGAAATGTATCACATAAACAAAAACAAAAATTCTATTAATTACAAGTCTGACACCAGTCAGTTAAGCAATATTTACTGCAATATTTTAAACATTAGCAACTAAAAATAAAACACTCGGTGTATCAATATAGCAGCAGTTTTATGTTTTTTTGTTCTGCTGTAAAAAGATAAGATGGAATTGAAACAGGTAGTAAATAATAAAATATATATCTTTGTCTGTACTCGTCATTCAGTGTTTTCTGTAAGTTTGTAAAAATAGTTGTGTGTAATGCCGTTTGACTTTGATCATTTATGACGTGACAATGGCAGTTTTATTTGTTAAGGATTGACTCTAGTTCTGTAAGTAATTTTTGCAACATGTATTTGTTCATTTTATTGTCTGTTGTTTTTACATTTTTGTAGTTTGCCCCTGAAGAAGCCAATAAACATTGGCGAAATATTGGGTATTTAAGAAAAAAGTAGTTTCATTATCCACAGACCGCAAATCCCGATAAAATTTTACCTTTTTATCTCTATCAGTACGGTCGATAGCAATCAAGTTTACTATTTACATGATGGGTTTTTATCAAGAAATTTCACAAACATACGGCATTTACACTACAGGGTTGTTAAAGCAATGGGCAGGATTGAATTTAAAGCTAGCGAACAATATCAACAGAAGAATCTTTTTATTACGCTGCAGAACATCAAATATCTTCCCTATGCACGTCCAAGATAGTAGGAAAAACATACATAACTTGCTTCTAACGGTTAACAGTATTTGTATGACAAATAAAACAGATAATTTTATTTTTAATTTAAGTAGGAAAACTCTATCATTAGAAATAAAGATAACGTGTGATAATATTTCAAGGAATAAAAATGACATCAACAAATTGAAATTAGAACTTCAAAACTTTTTACCCTTAAATATTCAACAAAATTTTGAAACTAGATTAAAACAAACTTTTAACAACACATTTAAAAGAGTAAAACAAAAAAATATAATTAAATTTAATCAACTAAAGCAGAATAAATCAACAGAAAATCGATTATTTGTTGATAATAGCAAATGGTTTAAGAACTTATCGAGTGTCGACATTCCACAAGAAATATCTGATTTTTTATCTCTGGGACCTAAATTTGGGGTACCATGTATGGCGGGAGACCTAAGGCTCGACAGGTTTTTAGCGGACTTAGAGAATATAATCGCTGATATACCAGAGAATTCTCAGGATTTATTCAGGGCTAGGACCACTAACATTATAACTAACTTTGTACAAAACTCAAAATGTGAAAAACCTTCTACTCTAAATATACTATATAAAAAAACAAAGTTATTCTTAGATGCACATCCTGAAATTTATATCTTACAAGCAGATAAGGGTGGTTGCACTGTTGCTATGGACAGGAATGAATACAGGTCTAAGTGTGATGTTATGTTGCAGGATACGACAACTTACGTTCAACTAAAAAATGACCCCACCACCTGTATACAGAAATCCTATAATGATCTTATAAAATCAGTTAAGAGTGGTGGCGAAATGGATGATCAACTGTGCAAATCGTTAACTGTTTATAACTCAACGTTTCCTAAGTTATATTGTTTACCCAAAATTCACAAGCCAAATGTGCCTTTAAGACCTATTGTCAGTTCAATAAGTTCAACTACATACAATATATCTAAATTTCTAGCTAATATTTTAAAGAACGCATTTGAAAATCGGACAGACTACAATATTGCGGACACTTTCACTTTTGTTAACAAAGTTAACAATCTGAGTCTGCCGGAGAACTATGTTTTGATCTCACTGGATGTAACATCCTTGTTTACAAACATACCCTCAATGCTAGTGGTTGACGTCTTGCAACAAGAGTGGGAACTAATTAAAAATTACACGTCACTGACAAAAAACAACTTTATTTCCCTAATAAATTTTATTTTTAATAACACTTATTTTTCTTTTAATAATAAATTTTACCGACAAATTTTTGGTACACCTATGGGATCCCCCATTAGCCCGATTTTGGCAACGATTGTTTTGGATCGTCTACTGGACATTGTTATTCCGCGTTTACCTTTTCACTTGCCTTTTATTTACAAGTATGTAGACGATTTGATTTGTTCGGTGCCCAACAACGCAATCCAGACCACTTTGGAATTGTTTAATTCGTTTAATTCGCATATCCAGTTCACTATTGAGGTGGAAAGTGAATGTAGTGTCCCGTTTTTGGACACCAGAGTGATCAGAACCAATAATAATACATTAATATTGGATTGGTACCAAAAACCTACAGCATCGGGTAGATTCATAAATTATTATTCAAATCACCCAAAAAATCAAAAATACAATACCGTAATTGCTATGAAAAATCGAATTAAGCACATTAGCGATGAGAGGTTTCTGGACAAGAATTTAAATATACTCTTTGATATTTTTGTCAACAATGGTTATCCCAGACACCTTTTAAAAAAACTTATTTACAATTCCAATACTTTCGATGGCCCGACAGATGATCCAATCCCGCAAATAATAAAATATAAGAAACTCCCTTACATAGACAAATTAACAAATTCCGTGATATCACTTTTCAATGATTTCACACACATTAAAATAGCAAAATACAATCAGTTAAAAAACTATAACCTATTTTCAAAAGTAAAGGACAAAACACCTCAATTATACAACAGTAACGTTGTCTATCACAACTCTCATGTTTGAATTGTCAGGGTTGCTACATAGGACATACGTCACAGTGGCTAAAACAGAGGGTCTCACAACATAAAAGTGATTGTAGGTTGGGAAAGAACCGATGTGCTACGGTTGATCACCATTTAAAAACAGGTCATAATTTCGATTACAGGAATATAAAAGTTCTGACTCAGGAAAACAACTACAAAAGCCGTTTATTCCTTGAAATGTATCACATAAACAAAAACAAAAATTCTATTAATTACAAGTCTGACACCAGTCAGTTAAGCAATATTTACTGCAATATTTTAAACATTAGCAACTAAAAATAAAACACTCGGTGTATCAATATAGCAGCAGTTTTATGTTTTTTTGTTCTGCTGTAAAAAGATAAGATGGAATTGAAACAGGTAGTAAATAATAAAATATATATCTTTGTCTGTACTCGTCATTCAGTGTTTTCTGTAAGTTTGTAAAAATAGTTGTGTGTAATGCCGTTTGACTTTGATCATTTATGACGTGACAATGGCAGTTTTATTTGTTAAGGATTGACTCTAGTTCTGTAAGTAATTTTTGCAACATGTATTTGTTCATTTTATTGTCTGTTGTTTTTACATTTTTGTAGTTTGCCCCTGAAGAAGCCAATAAACATTGGCGAAATATTGGGTATTTAAGAAAAAAGTAGTTTCATTATCCACAGACCGCAAATCCCGATAAAATTTTACCTTTTTATCTATATATATATATATATATATATATATATATATATATATATATATATATATATATATATATATATATATATATATATATATATATATACGTATATATATATATATATATATATACGTATATATATATATATATATATATATATATATATATATATATATATATATATATATATATATATATATATATATATATATAATATATCCGATTCAGTTTTCTTTATGCGACAGCGCACGTAGACTTCAAGCCTAAGTACTAACGTACCGGGGGCGTCTGAAGAGAAGGAAAATGTAATCTATTGACATGGGATTTAAAGGATTGGAGGTTGGGAGGGGAAGGGAAGGGAAAACATCTGCAGGCAATTTGTTCCATAATCTGGAGACCATAGGTATGGATGAGCAAGAGAAGTGGGTGTTCTAGGCTTTTGTAATTGGAGAGTAAAGGGATGCATACATAACGCGCTTCTTGTTGCTCTGTTAGGAACAGTCAAGCGGGGTATTATAGCGGATAGTTCTTCACAGCAAAATCCGTGGAAGTACCAGTAGAAAAGGGATAAATCCCCAACAGCGCGGCGACGAGCGAGAGAAGGAAGTTTTCTTGTTAGGACTGGGTCACTGACGAGTCGAATGGCTCTCTTTTGGATAGATTAAAGCCAGCTTTATACGGTGCCTTTTTTCATGCGTTAGCGCATACGGCATTTCGTGCAGCAGCGCATGCAATTTAGCGCACAAAACCGTACGCTTTTATATCATGCAACATATCATTTACACTTTAAATTGATATCGGTGCGTCTTGCACATTTCAACATGGATGTTTTGAAGTTTGGAGGTTTGTGTGCTGCGTGTATCATAATAGCGAAAAATAAACAACGAAAAAAAAAACAAGTGTTGGATACGGGAAATGCTAAGAAAGAAGTATTCCTTTATACATACACATATATATATATATATATATATATATATATATATATATATATATATATATATATATATATATATATATATATATATATATATATATATATAGATATATATATATATATATATATATATATATATATATATATATATATATATATATATATATATATATATATATATATATATATATATATACTCGTATATAGGGTGTCCGGTAAGTATGGGGCAAACTCTCGGCAGCGTGTAGGGAACCTTAATATAAGTCTACACTTCCATGTTATATATATATATATATATATATATATATATATATATATATATATATATATATATATATATATATATATATATATATATATATATATATATATATATATATATAACATGGAAGTGTATGCGAACCAACTGATTTTGTATGTTTCGGAGGTTGCGCTTCCACTTTTCTTTTTAGTAACTTTTGTATGTTCTTTATGGAAGTATGACCTCAAGCTCTTAATTTTGTTCGACTTGCTTTGGTGTTATACTGTATTTTGTACATAATTCCTGAACAGCATCATTACGTATAATCCGGTTTTTGTAATTAGGATCTTCACATCGCCATAAACAAGTGAAATTTCTATAGGAGTCGATAAACTCAATGGTTCTATCATTGTTCCATTCCATTTTGACGTAAAAATGCGAAGAGGACGCAAAGAAACTCCCACGAGTCGCGGGAAACACTGCGTCTCTTTGCCTTTTGACGCAAACGATTGGTGCGCTTTAAAAAGCGCATGCAGAGACGCATGCATCATAGTTGCGCTACTACGCATGCATCATGATGCACGAAAAAAGGCACCGTCTAAAGCCAGCTTTAGGATGTTAAGTGTCGAAGGTGATGCAGCTCCCCAGATATGGGAACAGTACTCTAGGTTAGGTCTTATTTGGGAAACATAGAGAGTGTGTAAGTTGGAAGGGGAGAAGAATTTTCTGGCTCGAAAGAGAAAACCAAGCTTTTTAGCTGCTATGTGGCTATTGAAGTAATGTACTTATACCAGCTGAGATCATGTTCGAAAGAGATGTCAACAAGATCGAACGTTCCCCTGTTCTGTAGGGCTAGGCCATTCGTGTGGATGGGGTAAGTGTTGCCGGATTTTTTGCGTGACAGGGAGCAAGACTGGGTTTTAGAGGCGTTGAACTGAACAAGGTGCTTGGCACCCCAGTCTAATAATAATTAAAGATCTTGGGAAAGGGATAGGTGCATGGATCTGCGTCTTTTATCCAGCTCTTGATTCGGGACTTGTCTGGAAAAATGAATGTTGCAGTGAAGAGTGAAGAGTACTATCGTCAGCATAACTGTGGATGGGATTGGTATCTAGTTGAAGAGAGCAGGTCATTAATGTGAAGGCCAGGACTAAACCTTGGGGTACGCCAGCATTGATAGGATAGAAGTTAGATGAGTGACTGACTGTCCACCACGACAGATATGCACCGATGAGAGAGAAAGCTACCGATCCAGGTAGGACGGAAGACTGTAAGAAGCTGCTTGGCTTGTTGAGGGGTGAAGCATGCCATATTTGGTCAAAGGCCTTGAAAATATCAAGAGCATCAATCTGGGATTCGCCACGAAATTCGAGAGACTTGTAACAGTTATGTGTGACAAAGGTAAAGATCAGCTGTTGATCTTTAGTGATTAAATCCGAACTGTCTGCCATGGATGTGTTTTTCTGGATATTTTGGAATTTGCAAGTTTTCTTCATAACTTTGCAGACAACAGAGAGAAGAGAGAAAGGTCTATAATTGAATAAGAGACTTGGAACCTCTCTTTGGGATAGGCTGCACACGAGTAGTCTTCCAGCTATCTGGGAAGATACCCTTGTCATCGGAGATCTGGAAAAGACGAGTTTAGATGGGTGCTAGTTCTGGTGCGCATTTTTTTGGAACAAGTGCTGGTATGCCATCCAGGCCGGAGGACTTTTTGGTGTCAAGAAATAGAAGAATTTTTTGAACTTGTTTGACCTTAAGTATTGTGTCAGACATTTTGTGGAGTACAGACATAGTGGTTGGAAGAGCGAAATTGGCAGAATTAAGGGTGGAATTGGCAGCGAATTGCTTGGCAAATATTTCAGCTTCCCTTTTAGAGGTGGAGATAATTTCGTTGTCGGAGGTCAGGGGAGAGGAAACGTGCTTCTAGCGAAGTTTTGATTAATGATTTTGGAAAGTGACCAGAAAGATTTGCTGCCGATGGAATCTTTTGTGCAGCTGTTAAAAGCATTTTTGGACTCTAAGATAGTTTAAAATTGATTGCATTGATTTCTTGCCTCTGTCAAAATTTGAAGATTTTTGGGTATCGGAATTTAAAGAAACCTTTTGTGATCCAGTTCCCGGATTATGTACCCTTTGACTTTGACCAACATCAAATTTGAATAAATATAATTTTAAGTACGTACTTTACTGAATTCTTTCAATGGAACAGCAAATTATTATCTGCAAATTGTTGTCTATGGCAAAAACACGTACCTGGGAGATCTATCAAACTCATGTTCTTCATTGGAAGCAGTAGTACCAATCTTTGTGCTCCAAAGACTCATGGCTTCATAAAATCGTTCACTATTTACTAGGGCATTTTTATTTTCAGGATCCAAAGAATGGCGTAATTCCTCCAAAGCATTTCTAAAATTGTATATTATATTAAAATTTTCATTGCTATGATTAAGGTATTTTGGGTTTAGATAAAAAGTAATGTTATATTATGCTATCTACATTATATTAATAAGATTTTTTATAGACAAAAGTCTGGAAACTGTAAACTAACTTTGAAAAAGTGGCCGATACCGCTCTGGAGGATTTACAGTCAAAGTGCAATGTTTCTTTCAATTGAAAACGCTACTATAGTGTTAAAAATATACAGTGCCGTATCCAGAAATTTTATTCAGGGGGCTGACTAGATAGGGTTGCCAACTTTTTAATATAATATGAAAGAACAATCTAGCGTCGCAGGCAAATCGCCGAAGGCGCAAATGTTCCTTTGGGTGTCACGCCCACAAGTTATATGCCAAAAATGCGCCGCAGGCGAAAATTTGAAGTAATTGATGTGACGTATCGCATTCGTTATTTTGTCAAGACATTATACGACAGTCAATAAACTAGCTTGTTTTTTGTTACTGTTTAAATCTAATTTAGGAAAAAACATACATTTAATGAATCCTATAGGGGACATGAGGACGCGTTTAAGGGGTTATATACAGTTAGGAAGCCCAAAAAAAAGCGATTTTTCAAGACTTTCCTGAGAAGACTTTTAAACTTATTAACTTTTAACTGTATTTTAAGATTTTTGTATTTGTAAAAATAATAATTTTGAAAGCTGCTATAGCTGATTTCCAGGAGTTCCTTTCAAAAAAGGCATCTTGCGGTGACCACGATATATCTGGACTGGATCATCGAAAATGAAAAAACCAAACGGATTTCGTTAAAGTAATGTATAATCTTCTAATTAATCGAAGGAATAAGCAAAATAATTTTTTTTGGCAAAATGGCGGCTTCTCAGAAAAAAAATCGATTTTTGGCCAAAATTTTGGCCTTAAATTGTTTATATAAAAAAATATTTATCGGTGAGAAAAAACATTCGATTAATTACTACTAAATATACTTAAGAAGCTTGTGTTAAAATTTGAGACAGATCGGTTTAGCCGTTTCCGAGGAATCTTGGTCACCGACTTTAAAAACACAGTTTTGAGAAAAACGCGTTTCAAGTTTCAAAAGCACGTTACATAGTGTGCAATCGCTCTAACACGTCTTTACAAATATGCGTGTAACTTCGAAAATAATCGCCGGATTGCCTTGAAATTTTCTGTGTGTGTACTGGAATATATGTACATTACGAAAATGAAATTCAAAAAAAAAATCGATTTTTTGAAAATTCTAACTGTATATAACCCCTTAAAACATGGTCAATCATTTTTTAGAAATAGAACTCGCGAAATCCGAAGCATCTTATGCCCATGCAATTACGCATTATGCAAAACCGTGTGACGGCCTTTCGGGTTAGGCGCTCAGGAGCAGAACGGAACTCTGTATCCTTTCGCGAACGCCACTCTTTTCTAAAATAATTATTAATTTTAGAAAAATAAAAGTGTCGTTGACAAATAAGCTAAATAAAAGAGGTCCTACGTGGGAGCCCTGAGGAACTCCGGACGTCGTCTGGAAGGGCTTAGACAGGTAGCCATCTATTTAGTAGGACTCAAACCAGGAGAGCAGAGTGCCAGCCATCCCGTACCTTGATAACTTTGAAAGCAGGATGGCATGGTCTACCTTGTCAAAAGCTTTGCTGAAATTTGTGTATATTGCATGAGTCTCAGAACCCTGTGCAAAGGATGTTAATGAAGCTGACATAGAGGAAAACGCTTGTATCGACAGATCGACCCAACATAAATCCATGCTGTTAACTAATTGTTATTTGTTGAAAGTGACTAGTTAATACAGTTTTAATGCGATGTTTGAACAGTTTAAGTATTGCTGATAGAACACTGATTGGTCGGTAGTTCTTAATGTCATTCTTCTTGCCGGACTTATGGATAGGGCAACACTTGGAAAATTACCAGAAGTAAGAGATTGGGAGAAGATATAATACAGAGGGAGATAAAGAGAATGTGCACATGATTTTAACACTCTATTGGGAATACCGTCAGGACTTTCACCTTTATTGACATCAAGCTTGAGCAAAGTTCTATGAGTATCAGTAGCACTGACGACAATATTAAGTAGTGAGAGTTTCAAATGCATCAGGAAAAGCTTGCTGGGGATTAAAAGAGTGTTTCGGGTTGCAGACCAATGAAAAATATTGGGCAAAAAGATTTGCAATGTCAGAACCATAATCAACTTTGTGTGTATCAAGGTGTATTTCCTTTGGAATTGCACCCTGATTGGATTTAGAGCGAATAAAGGTTCAGAAAAAATTAGGATTCTCTGTAATGGTATTTTCAGCGCTACTGATATACCGCTGATAACATTCTTCTGTTAGGTTTCTACATACATTGCATTCGTAGCTGATGAAAAGTATTGTAATGTTCTTGATTGTTCAACTGTTTGCATCTCTTGTGTGCGATTTTCTTCTGAAATATAAGAGTTTTCCGTTCTTGTGAGAACCAGATTGGAAATCTATTGCCAAAGTGAGACCGTTTCAGAGGTACAAACATATCACAACAATTATAGATAACAGAATAAAAGTTGTTTACCGTTACTTCTATATTCTCATTTAAATCTGACAGCCAGTCATATGAATAGAGAAAATTGTTCATCTGAACAAAATTAGCCTGATTAAAATCGTAGTAGGTACAAATGATCTGCAGGATTTAAGTAATTCAAGTTACTAGAACAAATAGATGCTTCCAGTGCTGGGTGGTAAGTACCACCCTTTACTAAAACGTCCCTCCTTAAAATTGATTCGATGTCAAGAATAGCTCCGTGATCATTCACAACCCAGTTAAACTGAGATAAGCCCAGAAAAGCAGTTGTATCACCGAGCAAAATTTCCCTCTCAGTCTTTACATTACCTGGCAGTAGACCAGGATAGTCGTCATTGGTGCACCAAGTTATGCTTGAAAAATTAGTCACCTATAACCAGTACATTTTTAAATTTTTCACACACGCTGTCTAGGCCTTTTTTTCGTCTTAAAAAATGCCAGAATGGGCCAAAACTTTTGGTAATAAAATATTTTAATAGCCTGTCGCAGGAGGTTCGGGATCTTCCGCTTCCACAATTTAGAAATAAAATTTTAAAATTTTTAATTTCAAGGGCTTACTATTCACTGGATGAATTTGAAAACAGTGATCTGATAATTTCAGATAAGTGTAAGGTTTGTGTTGTTAATTGTATCTTTTGAGATTTATGTTGATTCATTTCAAGGAATTTTTTAACTTTTATTATTCTATTTTAGGCAGAACATTTTAATTGACTATGTAGTCACTATTTGACTTGTGCACGTTTTTTTTTTTTATAAATATTAGCATCAATAAAGAATCTAATCTAATATAAAAGAAGTAAGGCATTGGCTCAATCGCAAATGTGAAAATCGATGGGTCGAAATGGTCAAACTTTGTGGCCCCCTAGGAGTCCCGGTTTGACAATTTGTGATATGTTCCTGTGGGGGCGCATTAAACAACTAACATATGAAAGATTCCTTGAAAATGATGAAGAAGTTTTAAAGCAGAGAATTTTAGAAGCGATAGAATCGCGTTCACTGGCAGAAATAAGAAGCTTTAGCCATTTTCCAAGTCTTACAAAAATGCATAGAATATGGAGAAGTTTTTGAAAAATAAATAGGTATGATGTCCCCTTAATTTTTTTTTTAATGTTTATTAAAATTAGAAATATTTCTTGAATATTACAATTATTATGTAATATTATATTAGCAATTTTCTTTAAGCTGTACGAGTCTGTAATTTTGGATTATAAATAATATTCTTTGCTCTAAAGACAACATCTTTATTATTTTGATAAATACAGCACAGTTATTAAAGGTGTACTTAAGACAACAAGTCTGGAGACAGGTGCGACATAGCGAATGACCGTGGAATTTCAATCCTTTCGGCTATTTCAAAGTTGTTCGAGTCAGTTCTAACCGTCGAAATTTTTTTAACTTTTAAGCATTAGTACATCATCACGGATCAACACGGCTTTTACAAGGGGCGCTCAACTGCAACTATTCTTGCGGTGTATCAGGACTTCTTGATTTCTTCTTAGGAGGCTGGACACCAGGTTGACAGTATATACACCGACCTATCTAAAGCATTTGACAGCGTCTATCATTCTCTTCTTTTGAAAAAACTCTCTGAAATCGGCATTCTGGGTTGTGGATCGAGTCCTATCTCTGTGATCGTCGTCAGCACGTTGAGGTGTGTGGCTTCTCTTCGCGTGAGTTCTTGTAACGTCAAGCGTCCCTCAGGGTTCACTCATTCGACCAGTGCTATTTCTTTTATTTATCAACGACGTTATGTCCTGCTTTGGGTCTTCCCACGTTCTATTATATGCGGACGACCTTAAATTGTTCAGTGTTGTTGATGCCGTCTCTAACGGTTTACAATCCGACAGAAAATTTTGTTTCCTGGTGCTCCTCAAACTATCTAAATATTAACGTATCCAAATGAAAAGTGGTCTGTTGTAAAAATGTCGGATGTAAAAATCCCATTATTCATACATACAGAATTAACAATGAAACCATTGGAATTGAGGACTCATTTAACGACCTTGGAGTTACCTTTGATAGACAATTGTCTTTCAATCAACACATTAATAGCATCGTTCTCAAGAGCTTCAGGTTGCTTGGTTTCATAAAGCGCAACACCAAATATATCCACGACACGAAAACTCTTATGTGTCTCTACAACTGTCTCATTCGGAGCATCCTTTGTCAAAACTCAAAAGATTAATATTGTTCAAATAATTTTAATTGTTTTATACTCTTTTCTCCCTGTTAGTTTACTCATCATGTTGATGCTTTTCTTTTCTTTATTATTTTTTAGACTTTTAGGTGTTTTCTGTGTTTTGTTTGTATACTTTGTTTTTTATTTCCTCTGTACAATTTGGAATTTACATTCCGTAGTGTATATATATGAAATAAATAAATAAATAAAAAAGGTAACAACAGAGAAGAATAAGATAGAGAGAATAATATCTCGTACGGAGTTCATTCATAAATACGATTTGCTTTCTATGACCTCCAAACCGACGTCGAAATAAGCTGACATGGGCGTGCACTGCAGATTTTGGGTTATTATAAAGCAGAGTGCGAGTGAGTATTGAGACGCGCCGCAGAAAACTCTCTCTACTTGCCGTGTTGCTGCCGCACTGGCTAATGTCGGGGTGTATTGTGAGAATCATATTGGCTAATCTCGGGGTGTTGCCGTTTGAAGGCCATAGCGTGGTCGAGCTGGTGGGAAGACGAGATATTATTCTCTCTATCTTATTTTTCTCTAGTAACAATGTGACCTAGAAAAATTTTGATTTTAAAAGCGTAATTTAGAAATTTCAAATTTTTAGTTGAAAATCTGAAATAAGAATTCTTTTAAAATTTAAAACAGATTTTTTATTTAACATTTATCGCATTGAAAGTTTAAAAAGGCAACTTTACTCTTAACAAAATTTTACGTTTTTATATTTTTTGCATCTTACCCTGTACAAAAAAAACCAAATTTTGGGCATCCTTATTTTATGGCAACAATTTTTTTTTTAAAGAATATCCTTTTTTGTATCTTCCACTTTTGGGTGCATTTGTCCTCTTGTCTACCCCAGCCGTGGACATACTGTCTGTATGTGTTCATAATATGTCAAAGTATATATTTCTTTCGATTTATTACTGTTATTTTAATTTATAATTTAATGTACGATTCTTAAAATAACTTCGAAGACGATCCTTGAAATTTTACGGTTTCAAACTTTTATTTACAAAAAAGGTGCATTTGATTTCTATTTTAATACTTACAGATCTTCAGCCATAAAGGGTTGAATAAACTCTATTAACTTGGAAACGGGAACCGAATCGGTTTTATCAACATCACAGGAGCAATAAATGATTTGAAAAGGATTGCCTATATCCATTTGCTCTAAAAACATTTTATACATAAACTACGTATTTACATAACTTAAAATATTTTCCAAAAGTAAATTTTAATATTTACCCTGTTCCTTTATTTCGATACAATTTTGATCTCCTTTTTTGTTGTTCATTTTTTACGCATTATAAAAAAATATATACAAAAAATCTGTGTCGACCACAGTTATTTACATATTTACGAGGGTTTGACTAACCTTTGACTAAAGTTCTATAAGTACACTTGTTAATAACCTATCATGGACTTATATTTTAGAGGAAATAACGATAATCATTAAAAAGTACAAAAAAGAATTAAAAATTTGTTACAGCACAACGAAGAAACCGTCACAAAACCACCGGCAAATTCACCATTTATGACATGACATAACTATGCACTATGCGCTTTGTTCATTGGTTCCTTTAAAATTAAAAACAAAAAACACTAGTATTTAAATGTGCTTACTTAATTTTCCTAGGTGTTGGGGCTGTAACAGTGATTTAATTTTTAAATTAATTATGCCAATTTGGTCACGTTTGATTTGATCGAATCAATTTTTTTTTTAAATTCCGTTACTGTGCTTAGGCAACTAAAAATACCACAGAGGTTTGATAAAAATACTTTAAACGTTTTTTGGCGATTCAAAACCATCCAAACCAAACCCGAGGGTTTACCATTGTTGTCTTTATTTATTTACATTTGACTGCATTGTACAAATAAGGATAACAATATGGTTTTGATTTTTGTGGCACTATCTTTGTTTGTTTACGTTTAATTACGTTGGATAAACAAAGAGAGCACATGGTTTTCGTTTTGATGGTTTTGAAGCGCCAAAAACGCCTTTTTAGTTGGTTGGACGCATTGGGAATGTACATCGATTTCGTTACGGATTATGTCGATATTTTATGGTCGATATTCAACACGGAATACGAATACAAAGGGGTGGGTGTTCGATTGGAGCTGTTCTGCTTGCTCTAACTCAATTTTCCCTAATAATGTAGAAGATTATTTTGTTAGATGTTATAATACACTTAAACGACATTAATTAATATACTGAATAAAAGCAGGTTGATTTTATATCCGGAATAATAATATTTCATTTGTGCTTAGAGTAGAGTCCTTAGAGTAACCCAATCGACAACCCCATGTTCGTAATCGATATGACCCATTCACAGAAAAATAAAAGGTTTGTTAAACGCATTTTTAGTTTTATTCATGAACTAGCAAAAATGCGGGTTTGCTACGCTAAACGAGAGCTTTGTGTCTTCTTTTACTTCATCAAAATTATCAGCTTTCTCTCTGGTTGTCGTAATGAAGTCAAAAGTAATTATTTCATTATTATAGGTAGCTAATTGAAAAAATTTCCTAATATTTGGGCCCTTTGGACCTAAAATACTACCTAATCTCTTTTTATCTTCAATAAGTGATCATCTTAGAAAAAACTCCTTTGCCAGTCGTTCAATTCTTTGAAAATCAATGATAATATTAATAAGAATAACATCCATGACAATAATTAACTCTATATAGGTACGTGTACTTCTACTTATATTATATACTTGCTCCTTTTGAGAAAATATGCGTTTCTTATGGTTATTATCAGGCATAGTGCTTGACAGCAAGATAAAAATTTAATACAAGAACTAGAACAAACTAGGACACGGGCCGGAGTAATCAGGATGAAAATTATAGAAATCATTCAAAGTATTCAACTGATTCAAACCTTGTCCTTTGCCGCGCAGTGTGTCGCCAAATCGCTTGGGGGTTTAAAATTAAAACAGATTCCTGTATTACCAACAGACAATTGTAACTCAGCTGTCTGCCACATTAAAATAATCAATAAATTATAGTTCCTATTGGGGTATTAATATATTAAGTAGGAAAAATGAAAATACTTCGGAAATTGTGATTGTTAATGTAATAAGAGTTTTTCATAGAAGCAGTGGAAAATACCAATAATATTGTGGGGAAATCAGGCACCTGTCAAAACCAGAAATTCCTCTGGTATCCTTGGTGACTGCCTAGCAACGGGTACAACAACATAGCAACTTTTGGTAAATGCAAAGATTTTTTGATTTTTATGTATTCAGCCATTATGTTTTCCGCATTTTCCATGTATGACCGATTTAACTATTTATTTCCAGTATAGGCTTTGTTTAGTTTACTTTTTTAATGCCTAAAATTTTCTTTTCTAATTTTACAAATGGCCTCTTTTGGTCAACATTTATTTTTATTTTGATTGTGACATTAATACTAAAATTCGTAATTGAGATTATGTACTAATTTAAGTTGCTGATTAGGTGACTGTGCACCCTATGTGGAGAGTCTGTTTCACACAGGGACAGTCAAGGAAAGATGAAAATTAACTTGAGAATATCAAAGCAACCAAATTAGTAATTGAGGGAGTATTAAAATTGATCTTTGACAAGTTGGTTGAGAAAGTAATTTTCCACATTAAAGGAATTAGTTACATTCTGATTATAATTCAACTTGAAACAGATATTAATACTCGGATAGTTTCTTGGTTTCTGTTTGAAGGTCTCGGTCAATTTGTTATTATTGCTGTTTGGTATTTCAAAATTTTTAATTTATTAGCTTTTTTATTTAGCTATCTTTCCAAAAATAACCTTAAGTAGGTATATTTTAGAAAAGTCTAGTGAGATTATTTATAAAATTAAATTTAGAATGTAATAGGTACACATATGATATGAATAGTATGATATGTAACATATCACTTTCATTTTTTAACAACTATTATAAGAATTTTCACCTATTCCTCGAAGCTTATTTTTTGTGAAAGGTATATTTAGGAGGGGTGTAACTTTTAACAGAAAAGCAATGAGAAATGTATAAAAGTACGTACTCATAAAATGGGTAGTGCCAGGAATTGTTAGGTATATGAGAAAGTTGACAAGTTATGTGTCTGCTAAACTTAGATTTAACAGATACCTATTGTTTTTAAAAAAGTTATGTTTATTTAAGGCTGATGACACCTTATTGGTTGTTTACTGAAAATGTTTGTTCAAGCAATAAACCTAATTAATGTAAGAAGTTGTCTGTGACAATGAAGTTCATGTGCTGTCACCGTTCAATTGTTCAGTTAGCAACTCAACATAATGCTGATAATTGCCGGTTTGACATTTTGTAGTTTTCCATGGATTTCTTCATGTATTTCAGGATGCCAAAGCACAACTTTAAAACTGAATAAGTCAAATTATACCTGATAACTGTTAAGACCTAAATAAATATATTTTTTTTAACAATCAATGGGTCAGGAGATAGTGACAGATACGATTTGGATATGATAAGTTACCATCTAAACATCTTTTTTACTCTGTTATATCGACAGTAAAAATTAAACATAAGTATGCCATCTTGTTGGTGATTGTGTCAGGCTAAAATATTGGTAATGACTGCTCTATTAATTTACCCAAATAGCATGAGTGTGTGTTTTAAAGTATAAGAAAATAGTGATAAGGTCAAGTAATATTTTATTAATTTTAAAAAAGCAGGTATTGTTAAAAAGCAAAGTTTATTTATTTTTGAATTACAAACCATATCTATTATAATAGTTGCCAAAGGTGTTTAGAAAAAGATGTAAATAAATAAAAAATCTTTATTTTTATATGTTAGACTTACCTGCCATAAGAAAAATAATATAAATATTTTTCCCATTTTTTCTGGATTGATAGGGTTGCCTTTTTAAGTTTTTTAGGATCAAGACAAAGCATTAAAAACAGTTAAATTTCAAGATTTCTGCAAATAGCTATTTACCTAACAAGTGCTGAAAGGGATACTTTTCCGCATGCGGCTGCAGTCGAGTGCGGAAAAGACACTTTCCACACGTGCTGGGTACAATGGGTAAAATTCTTTCTACGAGCATGAGGAAACTTATCTAGTTTTGGTATTTTTTTTAAATCTTATTTCAGTATAGAAGTCAAAGTGAAAATACAATTCAAAATTCAAACATATTATTTTTATTTGTTATTAAGAATATTAATGGTAAAAGAACAGTTACTTGCATTTGTTAAATTTATGGCCAAAGCTAACTGATTTTTAACAGGTATAAAAAGATTTCTTGCCATTTCAGAATTATTTATCTCTTGTGTATGTTCAACATGAGGTGGCTGAAGGTCAATTGCTGCGATTTGGAAGTTAGCGTGGTTTTGGAGGATCCGATGTGCGTTTTGTTTTTTGTTTTGTAAAGACCCGTCCACATATCCTTCAGCAACTTTTGTGGACTTCCATCCACCATGGCGCTTAAGATTCGTGATGTCTACTCCAAATTCTACTAGCAGAGTGGCTAAACACCGCCTAAATCAATGCCCAGTGTAGAGCTCGGGATTTGTCAGTTTCAGGTATCCAACCACGTCCGTGGACATCTTGCCGATTTTCTTAATTCCAACACATTGGACAGAACATTTTCCGTTTTGGTTATTTAAGAAAAATCTTCTATGGGACGTACTTTGTGGTCACAGTAATGCATATTTTTTTATTAAGTTTAAATTTCGTTTCCTGGTTACTACAAAGCTTTTGCGTTGATGGGTTTTATTATTAGCAATCATAATAAATCAAGGATTCTTTGTCTTCAATATTATCTAGGGTCAAAGAAGTTAATTCTTCACGGCGATAGGCGCCTGCTGCCTGCTACCCCAATTAATGTGACAACTTTAGTCAAAAGGTATACATCTGGAGCCTCGTTCAGAAATTGCTCTATATTGTGTTTTGTTAGAGTTTTAGATTTTTTGGCTGATATCCAACATTCTTTTTCTTGAGAAAGGCAATCACTTTATAATATTTGATTATATCCAAATTATCTTTTAATTTTAACATAGATTTTAACATTGAGTACCTTAACCATAATGTGAATGGTGTGCAAGTTTTTGAAATGTCGGAAAAGTATACTAGAATTACCTCTTCTTTCTCGAAATTGTTTATTTTCTTTTTTACACACCAGTTACTAAATGTTTCCAATTCTTTAGCATGACGGTATTTCAAAGTTCACATTCTTGGTTTCTTCTAGAATGTCTTCCGGTACTCCATCAGTCGTATTGTCTTCAATTTCTTCCTTGATCTCCATTATCTACTCAAAAGTTGGATAAGATAAAAGTCGAATAACCTTTGTATTTTCACTTTGACGTTTATACTGACAATCAACAAATAGGTAAATAAACATAAACTTAATTGCATAGCAACAATAGAACAAAATAACTAGAAAGGCCCTGTAATTATTCGGTGGATTCATAATTTTTGGATGGTTATTTTTTGCGTATTTCCCACCAATATTTTACTAAATACAGGGTGTTACAAAAAGATGTTAAGAAATTTTAAGAGCAGATTCTACATCTAAAAATATGAAAATAAGTTTATATAAACATGGATCCCCAAACGCTTCTTTTTCGAGATAGAGGGTGTTTCATATTTTCACACAGTGAAGAGTTAGGAGAAATATGCGAAGACGATTTAGAGCATGTATTGAAGCACGGGGAAACCATTTTCAGCATCTACTATAAACTTAAAAATAAAAAAGCACAGTTCCTGAACAAAAATTATTTAAAAAAAATTCATTTTCATTATTTGATTTTATTGTAATAAATAAATTAATTTTTATCTCGAAAACTTTGCCTCAGAACAAAAAAGCTCAAGAGACACTTTTTACGTAGAATTAATTGTGATTTAAGAAAACGATATCAGTTTTGCAAGAAATCAGTGGCGTGCAATTTTTTTCGCTAAAAATAAAAACTTATCAGCTCGCACGCCACTGATGTAAGTACATTAGAAAATAAGTTTTTGCACGTAAAGCTACCATTTGATTACATACTGGCGTGTACCAAAATTCATGTCAATATCTTAACGCATTTTCGAGAAATTAAAAAGAAACTTTTAAAAAATAAAATATGCTTATCGACAGTGCGCACCTGGTGGCAGGTCTAACATACATCTGATGATTCTTTTTTGCATAACAAATGCTTTAGAAAGATAAGCTGGGTTTCCCCAAAATATTATTCCATAAAAGATAGATTGAACAAGACCGTATTATGTAAGTTTCAAAACATCCATTGAAACCGAAACTTTTAAATACCTAATTACAAAACATGATTTGCTCAATTTGGAAGTCAAATTGTTGATATGCTGTTCCCATGTCATCTTTTGGTCTAGGGTGATTCCCAAAAACTTAGTGTTAGCTGCCTGGGCAATAGACAGATTATCAACGCGAATCATATAACTCAGTCGTATCATTTTTTGGAAAAAAGCTTTCACTTGTGTTTAAAACCAACCCATTGTTGGTACACCAGTCGCTGAATTCAGCCACCGATCGATTTGCTTTTTCAATAGCACTCAGAACTTGGCTGTCACAAATCAACAAATTTGTGTCGTCGGCATAAACGACAGCCGCAGCTGGAGACGGACAAGCAAAAGGCATATCATTGATAAATACAATAAAAAGAAGTGGTCCAAGAATGGAGCCTTGTGTGACACCAGTTTGTACTTTTTTGAACTCTGATTTACAAGTGTTTAATACAACTGTCTGTTCTCTAGTCTTTAAATATGATGATATCCAATTGTGAGCAACACCCCTGATACCCAACACATAAAGTTTCTCCAACAAGAGCTCATGATCTACAGTATCGAATGCTCGACTGAGATCGAAATATAGAGCCACTGAATAAGACTTCTCTTTAAGAGACTCGTTCTCAAAATCACATAGCGCACTGACTGCTGTTAAAGTTGACTGGTCTTTTCTAAAACCATTCTGAAAAGACCCCAACAGTATAAGCCCCATCAGAAATGCCATCAATCGGGAATTAAAGGCGTTTTCGAAAACCTTAGCTATCTGATTCTGAACACAAACGTTACGAAAATTGACCGGTTGGGTTCCAATGAAGATCCCTTGTTTTTAAAAATAGGAATGGATTTTGATACTTTTAGTTCAGCAGGATAACAACCAGCAGAAAATGACTCTCAAAGTACAACTTTCAGCACGCATACAAGTGCGGAAAGTAGTTACTTTCCGCACGCTCGTAATTTTTTTAAAATTGAAAATGGATGACAATAACAATACCATTTTAACATCTCGTTTTTTTAGAGTATTTAATAAAATTACTCACAATCAGTCAATCGAAATCGTTATTAATTTGATCGGTTTGTCGACGCTTTTTTACTTATAAAAAAATGTCAGTAGGCCTTACAATTTTGTAGATACTATCTATTAGCACCCAGAGGCCACAATTTTATAAAGCGCAGATTTAAAGTGGGATAAAGTTAGCAATAAATTAGTATTATATCATGGTAGATACTCCAAGGTTGCACAATTAATATTTTATGGTTATGGCTTTGATTGCTTAATATAACGCTAGAGTAAACTTCTATTTTTCCTAACAATTTGTTTTTTTCTCTCTTCTGGTACATATTTTAAAATTTAGTGGTTATCCTGTGTGGTTCTGCTAGCAGGAACTCATGCTAGGAGATTACACTCGGTCAAGTGCCAGCTATACTTGCAAAATTAGTGTTCCCCACTTAACCTGAGCAAACCTCGGCCGCCGGATCTCCGCCCATATGCCGCGCTACCCGCTGCCGACGGCACCAAGGTCATATCACATCGCTTATGCGCGGAGCTGAGTGGGGAGCGTTTCGACTGAGCCAAATTAAAAATTTTGAAAAACGTGTAAGGACAAAAGTTGTTCCTTACATAGGGAGAAATATTTTTTGTCAAAAAACTTTTTCTCTAAAAAGTAAAACCAATGGTTCAACAGTTATAAGGAAATAAACAATTAAATTGTTTATAACAATTGATCGCGCTAGAAATTTTCAATCCTGATAATTTTGGCTCAATCTACACCTAATTCTCAATGTTCATGATTTTTTCATTCATATTGTTGAATTCGTGCTTCAATAAGCTTTCATTTGACACCCTACATGCCCTTGAACTTTTTTTTTCCATTTCCCAATGTCGACCTCAACCAAAAAATGGTGTACTCAGTTATTACGTGTTTGGAGGCCTATGAGCAATATCCATGTTTGTGAATTCTTGAATAAATCTATTTGATGCACCTAAAGTAGTTCTACGTGAAATCCAGTTACGGACCCAGCACTTATGTTTTCGCTTTCTTTTCTGTAATATTGCCTGTATTTCTAAATACAATATTTGCACTATAACATTGATACCGGCACGAAGAATTGCAGTTGACGCCATTTTTAGTAACTACGCCAGTACAAAAGTAAGTAAACATGTGGAAACGACTAGTGACGCCACTAATTATTGTAGGGCCAGTAAACTGGCGCCAGTAATCTTTGCATATGGAAACGTCGCTTTAGAAACGGCAGCCAAACTAATAGTCAATTTAAAATCTGAAATTTCTGAAATATGACAGCAACAAGGTTATTATTTTTTATCAAACATAATTAGTAATTATTTCCAAATTCACAAGGAAGGCATGCATTATTTAGGATTAGTCAGAAAACGCCGAGTTTACGACTCCTTTGGAGAAGTGCAAGAGATTGAAATATCGGTATCGCTGTCAGACATTTTACAATGTTTTAAGAACTTGAAATATTTTGTATACATGCAAAATATGTTACGTCCATAGAAACGTTGCGACATTAAGGTCACTTTTCCGTAGTAATATAGCTATTAAGGGAAGGTAAAATTATCGAAAATCATCCCTGCAAATTTGTTGCCCTAGAAACGCTTGAGTGCATTTATGCACGAAAGCAGAGCAGTTTCTTTAGGGTAACAAATCTGAGGGAATGATTTTCTGATTATTTTACCTTTCCGAAATGTATTTTGTAGATTATTTACCAAATTGTGTTTACACAAACGCCTTGGATCTTTTTGTATTGGCAGGTTTGCTTTTTTCAATATATTTCGAAATTTCTGTTTGAGAGAAATCACCGAATCTTTCCATTTTTACGATTAAAAGTGACGTGGTCAGTCTTTGACAACCAAAAAAAATTACGTCTACTAGCAAACTAGCATCAAATATCACGTCTGACATAGAAACTAAATAAATACCGGTAGTTTTGGTAATTTTTACTTTTTAGGGGGTGATTTTCACTTTTTGGGAGGATGATTTTCACTTTTTAGAGGCGAAATTTTTAAGCGATCTCGCCATTATCTTGCCTCCGCCGCAAGCGACCTCGGCTATAATTTTTCTCTCGGTGCGCTAAAAAGGAATTTCGCAGTTTTGATGTACAAATAACTATTTTGACTATAGTTGAAAAAACTAGAAATGGCATCAAAATGAATCAAAAAGGAAAGTGTTTCTTGAATTAATGTTACTTTATAATCTGATTATGAGAGGGGTACAACATAATGTGGCCGGAAATGCGAAAAAATCCTCCACCCGTTGCCAGCTCAATTCCAATCCAGTACAATTTTTCTACCATTTTAAATTTTTTCTACATATTATGCTTCATTATTTGGGATTTTATGTTTCTTCTATTTCTTTAAGGAACCTCATTAGGTTGCGTTAATTTTGCTTTTATTAAAGTGCACTATCCACTAATAACATTAATTACATAATATATTAATGTAATCACAATTTTAATAACCACGCCTTTTCAAAATCTGCTTTCTACCAAGAAAACTTGTTTTCATTGGGTTAAAAATTCTGACGACTTTTTCCACTCTTTCCTTCCTCTTTTTCCTTGTCCAACTTTTCATTGTTTTCAATTAGTAACAGAATGTGACCTGTTCTATTTCTTTATTTTGTAATCAGATCTAGTGCCCTTTTTGAGTTGTTGATACTTGATATATCCATTGTTTTGTTGTTTACATTTTTGTTCAGGTTGGGTTGGGTTGGGTTGTTTAATATCAGCAAAAAAGAAGCTTCCTCAGTACGTGTGTATAGTGTAATTAGCCATTTCGTGAAATGTCTAGGATTAGGTGGTTCATGAAGTGCTGCCAGATAGTGAAATAAATTAGGTTCCACTTAATGACTGGAAATTTTAGACATTACATGTAATGCTAAACTGTTAATAATAATTATTATCAAAACAAATATGTATTTGTCATAAATGAACAAAGCTAAATACACTTGTGGTAAGAGACAGACTATTTTTATTGTTGATTTTAAAGGTTAATACATAAAGAATAATATCAAACAATATACTAATATTACTAATCCATGACAGAATAAGAGCATTTCAAAACCCAAGTTATGAATTTAAAAACCTAAATTTAAGCCAGTGCTAAATCTTAAACCTTTTTCCTAAGTCCCGAGGTTAATTTTATTATAATTTTTATTGTCTGGTTCTTGTCGTTGTCTATACTGTTTGTCGTATTGTCAGCATCTTCGTAAGGATTCTTAGTAAAATTTGTGTTGTTTGTCATTAAAAGGTTTGTTTTATGTAGACAAGTAAAACTTTTTTGTTTTGGTGTTATCAACAGAGCTGGGCAAAACTTGAGGGCGTGCAAGTCCTTTTGGTGCTTGAAGCCATTTCAGTTCTTGCAAGCACTGTCCTGCAAGTCCTTTTTTAAATATGTAATTGGGTCTTTGTAATTGAATTTAGGAGCAGCATTGCTTCGTCTCAGGGAGGTCAACTGAGGTCAATTTACTGCTTTACTCCGGCTTCCTGGCGAATGCTTTGGAGGAGGGTGTCGAGGTCCGCGCCCTATACACGGATTTCTCCAAGGTGTTCGACAAGGTCAATCACCGTGTTCTAATTTCAAAATTAAATAAGTTTCATATTACAGGTACCCTACTTGACTGGATGGCTAGGTATTTGATCGGACCGTTTACATCTCATGAAATAGGGGTCCCGTCTGGTGTTCCCCAGGGATCCCACTTGGACCCCTGATGTTTAACCTCGTTATCAAAGACATTGAACAGTGTTTCTGCTTCAGTAGACGTTGACTATTTGCTGATGACCTAAAGTTTTTTAACAGGATTACATGTTATGATGACTGTCTTAGACTGCAGTCTGATCTTGGCAGGTGTAGGTGTAATGGTATGGAGTTGACCGCTTCTAAGTGTCAGGTAATGTTTTTTCTCGAAGTAGAAATTTTATAAACTTTGATTATACCTTAGAGGACGTAGTATTGAATAGAGTGTCTGATATTAGAGACCTCGTAGTGAATTTCGACGCCGCCTTGGGTTTTGGCCCGCCCATGACCAGGATTTTGTCAAAATCATCACAAAAGTTGGGTTTTGATAAAAAATGTGCTGCTGATTTTCGAGATTTAGGAGCAATTCGTCTTTTATACTGCAGCCTAGTGAGGGGAGAATATTCCTCGTGCGTATGGTCACCTTATAATATACATAAAAATAAATTGAACAAGTTCAGCACAAGTTCCTTCTCTTTATTGTGTTTAAAGCTAAGGAACTAGATCCGAATTATGATGACTTGAAGTCAGAACTAAGTTTTAGTTTGTAGCGTTAGCTAAACACTCAGGTTTGGTAGCTCGTTTCCACTTTTGAGGGCTTCAAGCCCAGCTCTTTTACCAAACAAGTAAGTTTAAGTTCTCTGTAGAAATTTTTTTCTGTAGTTTTTTGTAGCTTTACACATCCGTGCTTGTATAACTTTAGTCGTTATAGTCTTAAAAATATTCACTTCTGACAGACGAATAGGCAGACTAACATGGTTTTATGTTCCATATGAACTTTTCAGGTACGAAATTAAAAAAAAAGATAGGCATTGTTTATCCCATATAATTTTAAAAATCCTTCATGTTGCATGTAAGTATCTATAAAAATATTTCTTACCTGTGAACAGTGTAACATCATACCTGTATTATTCGAGCAGGTCAATGCATTGATCTTGTTGGATCCCTTGATGAAAGTGAAACTCCCCAAGCGTTGGTAGGGAGTGTCGCTATAGCAATACACCTCGGCAGATTTCTCTTGAAGTTGACAATAGAGATTACAGGGGCATGTTGGTAGCTGGGTTATTACAATTAAGAAATTCTATATAAAATTTTCAAGACAGGTATATTGCTTATTTCTGGCTTGTTGTATATCGAGTGATTCGAGTGCCATTTTTTTACTTCTTTTCAGTAGCTTTTATTGGTTTCTTAAGGAACATATTTTGTTTCAGTATGCTCTCTAATAAGACGATATTCACATTTAAGTAAAAAATAAGTTTTAAGAGAGCTAAAACCTGACTAAGCAAAATAACTGAAAGGTAGAAACAGGTTGCGTGTGTGTAAATGGGATTTATATTCATAATTGTATTACAAATTTTTATATACTGCAAAATATCTGTCATACCTGTTCGCGAGAAGGAAGATGTTTCGCAGAACAGGCCAGTCGTCGGTAATCAAATACATATCTATAGCATCATTAAATGGACCTACTTAGCTTAACTTTAAATTTTGAAGTGGAAAGCAGAGAAAATCTTAGCTGCAGGAAGTCTCTTAAGTATGTTAATTTGTATTGCAATTAGAATTAAGTATTTGACGACTGTTCTGTGAAACGTATTTTTCTCATAAATAGATATGACAGACATTTTGTAGTATACTCAATCCCACGTAAGATTTTAATGGGGGCCGTCGACACATGTCAAACATATTTGCCAAATTATAATTGAAAAGTTCCCTAATTTAGAAAACACCTCGCGGACACAGACAATCGCCGAATAGATGAGAGATGGATATATAAATGGCACTATATGTACATATACGCAACGAAGATACATATTCCCCATCTAATCCTTGCGGCCGGAAAAGCGTCAACAGGTGGAAAATATGCTGCACCTCACATTGAATGTCTTGTAGATGGGCATCCTTTTCGTAGGCCTTTGCAAAGGCATATCTCTTTTCGGCAGTCTTTAACCCGTCTTGTCTATTCCGCATTTTGCCATTATTTTGATCAGTTTGTGCTTATTAGACATTTCTTCATACATACATTCTGTTATTTTTGAATGTATTCAGCACATTCAGCTTTGTAATATAGGTACGCCTGAAATTGCATAATTCCAGAAAAAATAGTTATCTATGGAGTGTAGTGTGTTTACTTTTTATTAACATTTTTAGATATTATTAATTTATTATGGATCACGATTACTGCATTCCTAGTACATCCAGGCCAGGTAATGAGGATTTGGTAACATTCAATTTTTTTTTAATATTTGATATTGACATGATAACTTACTTTCATATGTATGTAATACAGTGACTGGCAGAAAGATTAAAACATTTGTATCATTTATTTCTCAAGAAAAAATCATTTGTGATAAATGTTGGCGCATTAAAAAGAGATTAGTATTTCCATTAAAAAAACTTTTTCATTTTAAATGGATATCTTTCTAATTTAAAATGTTTAAAACTGTAGGTTCGAAGAGCTTTAAATACAAGTCAAGGGCATAAAGAGCACTTTTTCTAGGGAAGGGGATTTTTACTCCAAACGACATAACAATAAAGTGTGCGAAGGTTCCGCGAATCGATCTAATGAAAATAAGTTTAAACTTTGATAGATTTTTCATTAATTCTGTTTTTGACGATTTTACGGCTAAACTTTGTTTTTTAATTTAATTGTTTCGAATTCGTTTAGAACACAGCCGCACGAAAAAAAAATTCATGTCCACTGGACTAGATCCCTATGTGTATGTTTTCGAGGTCGCTGAATCCGAATCCGACATCCGTTTCACCCCATCAGGTCATTGGACACCGTAAACCACCAAAATACTTCAAATTTTCACTCGAGGATTTTTCCCCTTAGTTTCTAGCGTTGCTCAGCATTTGACTCGGGTGTCCTCTGCTCTTCTTCTTCGTTTATTCGAAAGTGAGACGTGGGGAGGGCAGAGGGTTAACATCCAATCCGGAGGGGGTGAAACCAACCTTTCAGGGAGTCAAACCCGTTTTTTCCTGTTTTCGAAGGATTTTTGTCAGAATCACGACGGAGGAGGAGTTTGTATATATGTACATATACATGTACAAATATGAACTATATATAATTAATGAATTATGTATATGAATATATAATTCGATGTGTATTTAATTAATTATTATTTAACCAAACTTTAATTTTTTATTATAAAAATCAACAAATAACCGTATTTCAGTTTAAAGAAATATATAATTTAAAGTCTAGCATCTCTTAACTATACTACTATGACTATAAATTCAATCAAATTTCTTCTTAATTGAAGCACAGATCCATATAGCTACGCAAGCTATATGGATCTGTGATTAAAGTAACAAGTAACTTTGGGCAAATGAACTTCAAATGTTTATACGCGGGATCCCGCATAGGTTTTTTAAAAATTAACAGTATGTCAGTCAACAAAATAATGTCATTTAAAGTCTAGCCTCTCTTAACTATACTACTATGACTATAAATCAGTCAAATTTCTTATCAATTGAAGTAACATGTAACTTTGGGCAAATGAACCTCAAATGTTTATACGCGGGATCCCGCATAGGTTTTTTAATTTTATAAAATTCGATAAATTAACGTTTATTTAATTAATTATTACACCAACTTTAATTTTTTATTATAAATATCAAAAATTAACAGTATTTTTTCAGTCAACAAAATTATGTAATTTAAAGTCTAGCCTCTCTTAACTATGACTATAAATCAGTCAAATTTCTTATCAATTAAATTAACAAGTAACTTTGGGCAAATGAACTTTAAATGTTTATTATTTTTCTACCTGAGATATTAAGTCTTACTAGTTTTTATAGTAAATCACATTAGTTTGAATGTAAGGTAAGTAAGATACTTATAATACCTAAGCAGTCTCATTAATTTTCATATTATAGTACCACGGATATTTGTATACACGTTTTCGCGTTATTTTTTTAAGAGTTTACGGTTTTTTCATGGCTATGCGGATCCCCCCGACCGTCAAATGATGCGGGATCCGCGGGATGGCGGGATTCCACTTTGCGAGATTACAATCCCTAACCCAGCTTTATTAAGAGTACAGCAACTAGCACATTGTAGTGTGTATTGATCTCTTAATACTTTTGGCTAATTTGTAAAGAAAGTGGCAACTTAAGTGTGTATTTTCCACAATAATAGAATAAATCATTGTCCTTCAGCAAGCGGAGACACAACCGTTCATTCATAATAGCCTTTTTTTTAAAATTTTGTTTCATACATTGAGCGTGCGTAGGACAAATGCCGGCCGCTATTATTCCGACTCCGCGTGCCACCGTTATGGCTTCCTGTACTCTGTATTCCACCCAGCAAACCTCTTAAAAGACAGTTCCGGAGTGCACTGACACACCATTTCTCAACGTTTATAGATGAAAAAGCCTTTTGGGAAAAGCCAAAAATCACTTAAGATTTCACTACACACGTATATTCCGACCTACCTGGAACGTACACACACAACAGTACGCCTTTAAATCATCAGATTCATCGTTCATCAATCCAGACGACGCCACGTGAAGCGACGTTGCCACTCACTCTAAATTTCGCCACCATGCAATGGAAATAAATTACTGAAAATTTATTATGACGAGAAATAATGGTACATTGGTAAATCTTATTAATTCTTAGTCATATGTTTTAGCCTGTGGTATTTAGAATTGCAGATATTAACTTAAGTTATTGCGTTATTTTAGTATAGGTCATCAGTCTGAAAATATGCCACATAACCGAACGCCTGGCAGCAACCATTCTAGTAGGTGGGGGTCACATCGTTGGCTCGGGTTTGCTCACTTAGGAATCCCTGATTGCTCTGAAATGTAAATGGTATCTCGCCCTTGTTTGTCCATCAATGGAATAAATTCATTTTTCTAATCCCTAATATTCAAATTAAATGTCTTCGATATATTTCGTTAATTTCATTACGATACAAATATTCATTATGAAACCGCGTATTAGCCAATTGAAACCCATGCTTTTTTAATCAAGTGGTCTCTTTTTAATACAAATGACAGTTTTATTTACTAAAATTTGCATTTTTATTTTAACTTTTAAAAATAGTTAAATTAGAAATTACGTCAGATTATGATATTAGTGATATAGTGAAGAATTTAATTTGTTTTACTTTTGCTAAATTAAATAAATATCGTTCAGTTTAATATTTATTAATAAATGGTCGTAGAAAAAATAGTGTATGCAACTCTCATGCATTAATACACTCGCATTCGTAACGACACTCTCCAAGACTCGTGTCGCTACCAGTGTTGCCAGAGTAATAAAGCAAAAAGTCGCCATCGATCAGTATGAAAAGTCGCCACTTTGTCGCCACAGCTTTTTTGAGATATTGGGGTTAGAAAACTGTCAATACAAAAAATGTTTTTGTGGAACAAGCTAAATAAACTTTATTATAGGTACTCAAAGAATAAAAATAAATCAAAGAAAACTTAAAAATTAATTTCTCTTTAAGAAATCCCTCGGTGCAATAATGATTATTATTGTGACGTTGTTTCTTCCTACGTATTGTATACAACGTGTATATTCAATTTTTTCACCTGTAAAAAGTCGCCAAAAATAAGCTTTTTATTGAAAATCGCCGTCACACTCTCATAGAGACAAAAAGTCGTCATTTTGGCGACTTGTCGCCCCAAATGGCAACACTGGTCGCTACTTATTGCTCGTGTATATTAATAGCCATCAATCGTTGCATAATATGCTATTTTGAAACAGACCCGTATTTTTATGTCCTTTTTTTATATGAGTTGTTGATGACATTAGAAAAATTTCGGTCAAGTGCAAGCTATACTTGCATAATTAGTGTTCCGTGCCATCAGCCCCTGACTTAACCTGAGCAAACCTCGACCGCCCGATCTCCACCCATCTGCCGCGCTACCCGTCGCCGACGGCAGCAACGCCGTATCACATCGCGTATGCGCGGAGCTGAGTGGGGGAGCGTTTCGACTGAGATAAATTAAAAATTTTGAAAAACGTTGTTGACAAAAGTTATTCCTTACATCGTGAGAAATATTTTTTGTCGAAAAACTCTTTCTCTAAAACAAATGGTTCAGCAGTTATAAGGAAATAAACAATTAAATTGTTTATAACAATTGATCGCGCTAAAATTTTTCAATCCTGATAGTTTTGGCTCAATCTACATCTAATTTTCCATGTTCGTGATTTTTTTTTTCAGATTTTTCCGAGCGATCCTTTTGGCGATAAGGATGGGGGACAGCAATTTTTAAGCGTCTTCCCGAAAAATGTTAAAAAAAATGCATGAAAAAACTACATCATATAATTCGTGCTTCAATAATCTTTCATTTGACACCCTGCACGATGCCCTTGAATTTTTTTTCCATTTCCCAATTTACCCCCTGAAATTAACCCCCAGAATAAAAATTCAACTTTTTATACTTCACGTCTATAATTGGGCCACCACACTCTATCGCTGTGCTAAATTTCAAATTTTTACATCAAGTAATTTCAGAGAAAATCGCCTGTGACAGACGGATGGACGGACCGACACCTAAGTGAGTCTATAAGTGATCCATTTTGCTAATTTTAGCACGGAACCTTAAACAGGCACTACCCCAGAAAATTAATAAACATGTGTAAACTATAATGGAGTAAAATATTATTTAGGTAATAAACAATTTATAGGTTTGTTTCTGCAGCAGTTTGAAACTAGTCAGAGCCAATCATCTTCAAGGAAAACAGTTTGCTGATCGAAACTGGGCAATCTCATTGGCTCTGACTGATTTGAAACTGCTGCAGAAACAAACCCTATATAAAAAAACAGAGCAGTAATGTTTTTTAATATAGAATAATTGTCGAATTAAACGAATTTTGGTGTCACCCGGTGTTAGGGCTTTTCACCCCCAAAAAATGTTTTCCCATGGCTTGCAGCTTATAATATGTATGTGACTCACTACCTAACAACTATTATCTTTACCAGGTGGATGGATACTTAGTAAGTACCTTTGGTTTTATATCTTCGGGCCAATTATGCGCGACGTTCACGGTGCACCCCTTTTAATTCCGCTCATATCGATGGGGTCCGAGTTTGATAACCGTGCGGACAGGTGGGTAACAGTTACCTACCAGTTTTATGTTCTTACATGGGTGGAGACAGAGGAAAACTAATGAATAGAGGAATACCGTTTTGTTTGTGTGGTGTTTTAATTATTAATTATTAATTATCTTACACAATCGCTCATAACGTTTAAGGATTTTTATAGATAATCACTAATCAGTCATATATTAAGGCCTAACTTAATAACAATCTTATATTTTTAATTTAATCGACAACCTTTAGAATCAAAATGAAATTATAAAATTAAAAGAGAAACTAAAATGGAATAGGTAGCATATGGAACACTAAAATCAATTTTAAAATTTTAAAAAATATTGAGTAGCATGTCATTTTCGAGATCATTTAGGTCAAGGAACTTAGCTTTTCAGTTAAAGAAAGTAAAAGAGGAAGGACTGATAAGGGATGACATTTTTTTTCAAAAATATTTCGTAGTATATCGTTTTCGGGATAATCGGGGTCAAAGAATCCAAAATTACACAGTAAGAATGTTGAAAACAAATGAGGTGAGAGGAAATAAGTGCGTTGCGGGAATTGTTCCTTAAAGATATGCTGTTTTTTGGGTAACTTGAGGCAAAAAAATCAGTTATATACAGTATGCCCGCGGATGGGGTTTAGAAGAGGACAAATGGACCAAATTTTGCAAGATACGAAAAATGTCACTCCTAATAAAAGTTTTTGCTTGTAAAATAAGTACCTAAAATTCACGTTATGAAAAATTTAATTTTTTATTCAGGGAGCATAAAAAATACGGAAACGTAATTTTGCGTAAGAGTAAACATACCTTGTTTATTATTTATCAATAGAACCCTAAGCCAAAGTACACGATTTCATTAAAAAATTAAAATATTAAAAGTAACGAGCTTTTTTACATTATATCAACTACTCCCTCTCCAGAGCCGCAACTAGGGGGGCTTAACCCCCCAAAATAGAAATTAGCCTGAGTTGATGATGACTGTGAGTGGACCCCCAAATATCGTTGTCGCTGACATGGACCCCTTGCAAGTCGATATCAACAACTTTGGGAATCATCGGTATAACCTTTTCTTCTTCACTTGAAATATGGTCTTCACTCGACATTTTTGTAAAAACTGGGAAATGTCTTGTGTTGACAATAAATATCGCACATAATGTCGTATCGTATGGATTAGTCGTTTTGGAACCATCTTTGTTGTGCCGCCTACATGTCGTGTTGATGTGTAGCTCCGTGAGGATAGGGCCTTAAATTAAGGAATTATTTAATTTAAAATAACGTAAGATAAAAAACGTCCTTAAAGTATGCCGTGAAATCAGTCACACATGTCTTGAATTATTATTCTTGAAAGGTAACATAGGTAAAATGTATAGGTCACGGCAGAACAAGAAACTTTTATGATCAAGTTACTTTAGAAATGGTAGAAGGGTTGATGGCCAGTGTTTTTTTTTTAACACGGGACGCCATTCAGGATTTTCAAACAGAATTTTCACACATAGTCATGTATTTCGACGAGTGTCGCCAAGTTTTGACTAGATCTGTGACTTTGTTTAGAGAAACAGGAAGTGTAAATTGAAAGGAAGGCAGTGGGAGAACCAAAGTTCGCACTGCACAAAAGTAGAAGAATTGAGGCAAATTGTTAATAAACATCCACAAACCCCTATTCGGCGTTTAAGCCAGCAAGTAAATGTATCCTACGTACGGAACGTGCAATACAATCCTGAATGTGACCTGCATATGCACTCTTGTCGTCTAAGCTCGGTCCAAGAATTGTACCAAACGACAAGGCGCAACGAATGCAATTTTCAGAGTGGTTTAGGGTAATTTGCAAAATAATTAAAACTTATTTGGAAAAACCTTTTTTACTGACGAGGCATAGTTTTACTTCTCTGGTTATGTAAATTCTCAACAAATGAGAATGTGGAGTTCTGAAAATCCAAATTTCTTTATAGAGAAGTCTCTGTATTTACAGAAAGTTGGCGTGTGGGCGGCCATATCGAAAAGAAGGTTAATTAGACTGATTTTTTTTAGGGACTCACAATTCGGCGCGATACCGTTATGAAATTTTAGAAAATTTTCTAAACGCGTTAGACGATGAAGAGATGCGTCAAGGCTACTTCCAGCAGGACGGCGCACCAATTCATGTAACTCTTGATAATTTAAACTTTTTGGAAGAATTTTTCGAAGGCCGAATCATTAGTCGTAATATGCCAGTTTTGTGGTCACCACGGTCCTGCGATCTCACGTCGTGCCACTTTTTTTTATGGCCACACATTAAAAACTCCTTGCGAGAATTTAGAAGACCTACCGGCTAGAATTACAAATAAATTTCCGGAGATTAACAACTCCCCCCAAGTGCTCACCATGTTTGTGATGCTGTAAAAAGAAGTATGAGAACATGTTTGGAAGTAGAAGGTAGACACGTCTCTCATTTAGTTTAAATTTATAATTTTTAGGTTTTTGGTTGTATGTTTTTTTTAATGTCGTTCAATGGCAATAATGTAATTTTCACTATTATCCCAAGTGCTTGAATTATTGCCGGGAATTTTTCGAGTACATGAATTTTCTTTAAAAATTCATGTACGAGATAAACAGTCAGATAAATTTTCTACAATAATTCGTGTTAGTATCTTCCAGTAAGATTTGTCCGAACAATTTATCTGACAATTATTTGGTACAATTTATCGGTCCCAATAAATCTTTACGTGTATTAAAAAGGTTTAAGATTTAAGATTTAGTACTGGTTTAAATTAAGATCTTCTGGTGGATCATTTAGGTTTTGACAAGTTTTCATCCCGTCATTTATAATAAGTCGTCATTGAAAACGTACGAGTTATTCCAATATTTCAGCGATTTGCTTGGTTTCCAAATAATTTTCATCTTGGAACATGGTGCTAGAATGAATTTAGTTCTGTTATAATTGTAGTACATACTAAAATTGCCCTTTTATTTATAAATTTGCGAAAAAACTTAACAACACCCTCATAGTATAAAACTTAGTTGTCAGTTTAAAACTTTTGGACCTCAAATTAGACCGTTCTAGCGATGAAGAATCTGGCTGATGCTGTTTTAGGATAATTTAACCAAAAAGTCAGTTATACATATACAGGGTGTTATAGAAAGATGTTAAGAAATTTTAAGAGCAAATTCTACATCTAAAAATATGAAAATAAGTTTATATAACCATGGATCCTCAAACGCTTCTTTTTCGAGATACAGGGTGTTTATGATTTTTTTTTCTTAATTTTTTTTTAATTTCTACTTGGATTTAGAGCATGTATTGAAGCATGAGGAAGCCATTTTCAGCATCTACTATAAACTTAAATCAAAAAGCACTGTTTCGTGAACAAAAAATTTGTAAAAAGAATTAATTTTCATTATTTGTTTTTATTGTAAGATATAAATTAATTTTTATCTCGAAAAAGGCACGTCAGAGCGCAAAAGATCAAGAGACACTTTTCACGCAGAATTAATTGGGCTTTAAGAGACCGATGTCAATTTTTCGAAAAATTAGTGGAGTGCCATTTTTTTCGCCAAAAATAAAGACTTACCAGCTTGCAAGCAACTGATGCGAGTACATTAAAAAATAAATTTTTGCACGTCAATGTACCCTTTGATTACATACTGGCGTGTGCCAAAATTCATGTCAATATCTTGAACGCATTTTCGAGAAATTAAAAAAAAACATTAAGAAAAGAATATCATCAACATCTCGAAAAAGAAGCGTTTGAGGATCCATGTTTATATAAACTTATTGTCATATTTTTAGATGTAGAATCTGCCCTTAAACTTTATTTACATCTTTTTGTAACACCCTGTTAAAAAATAAAGCAGGAATTTCTAAATTCTGTCTGATATGTTATTTTTAGTGAAATTGGGGCCAAGAAAATTACTATTAACTGGATATTAAAAAATTATTAAGAAGGAGATACGGAGAGAGGGGGAGGGCAAGAGTATAGGTGCACTAAAAATGTTCTTTCAAATTATCACGTACTATGTCACTCGGGGTTATCAGTACCTACAAACCCAGTTTATCGCAAACAGATTTGAGCATAGAAAAAAGGAAAAATAACTTTCTTTCCCAAAAAATGAACCGATTATAAAAATCACGGAAAAATATGGAGTAATATTTTTTTACTGAGCTTATTGGTAAGCTTAATATATATATATATATATATATATATATATATATATATATATATATATATATATATATATATATATATATATATATATATACACGGTGTCCCATATAAGAATGCACACTACAGGGATCTCGTAAACCAGAAGAGATACAAAGATGATTAAATTAGAGAAAAGTTGCGCTTTGCTGAACCTTTCAAAGTCACGATACGAAATCTAAAAAAATCCGATTGCTTCCGAAGATATTTAAGAGAAACCGAATTTTCCCGATTTCGTTTTTATTTTTTTCTGACTCTATTTAAAAAGATATGACAAAATATATTTCACATTCTCATTGCCACTTTTTCTGCTCTACAAGCCGACGTTCTTAGATTTTCAATACGACGTTTCGTTTCTTCGCAACCATCATCAACTTAATTTTTTTAAATAGTCGAAAAATTTTGTTTTATTCCTAAAAAATTCTAATTGTAATTCTAAATCCCACGACATATCGCTTCTTACATTTATCCGACGTTTCGGACGAAAAAATCATCATCAATATTAATTGATGATTATTACGAAGGAACGAAACGTCGGATCAAAAATCGAATTACGTTATCATGTAGAGGAGAAAAAATTACATGGGAATGTGGATTTTATTTTGACCTGACTTCTTTTGTGAAATCAGAAAAAATTTAATTGCCAAAATTTATGTTTAAAATTTCAAGAATTCGTAGATTTTTTTCTGATTCTACTGTAAGAGATAGATTAAAATAAATTTTACATTTTTATTGCCGTTTTTCTCCTCTACAACATGACGTCATTCAATTTTTGATTCTACGTTTTGGCTTCTCTCGACCATTATCAATTTTTTTTTAAATAATCCGAAAATTTTATTTTAGCACAGTTAAATTGCCCTTGTTATTCTGAATTCAACGACTTATCACATACGTGCAAGTAAGCAAGATATTATTATCAAAAAACAAAATATTTTATTTTTACGCTACAAAAAGTTCATTGAAAAATCTTATTTAATCATATGTTCAGAATAACAAGGGCAATTTAACTGTGCTAAAATAAAATTTTCGGATTATTTAAAAAAAGTTGATAATGGTCGAGAAAACCCAAAACATAGAATCGAAGCCAAAAACGCCAGAAAAGCCAAAACGACAATAAAAATGTAAAATTTATTTTAATCTATCTCTTACAGTAGAATCAGAAAAAATCTACGAATTCTTGAAATTTTAAACAAAAATTTTGGCTATTAATTTTTTTCTGATTTCACAAAAGAAGACAGGTCAAAATAAAATCCACATTCCCATGTAATTTTTTCTCCTCTACATGATAACGTAATTCGATTTTTGATCCGACGTTTCGTTCCTTCGTAATAATCATCAAATAATATTGATGATGATTTTTTCGTCCGAAACGTCGGATAAATGTAAGAAGCGATATGTCGTGGGATTTAGAATTAAAATTAGAATGTTTTAGGAATAAAACAAAATTTTTCGACTATTTAAAAAAATGAAGTTGATGATGGTTGCGAAGAAACGAAACGTCGTATTGAAAATCTAAGAACGTCGGCTTGTAGAGCCGAAAAAGTGGCAATGAGAATGTGAAATTTATTTTGTCATATCTTTTTAAATAGAGTCAGAAAAAAATAAAAACGAAATCGGGAAAATTCGGTTTTTCCCAAATATCTTCGGAAGTAATCGGATTTTTTTAGATTTCGTATCGTGACTTTGAAAGGTTCAGCAAAGCGCAACTTTTCTCTAATTTAATCATCTTTGTATCTCTTCTGGTTTACGAGATCCCTGTAGTGTGCATTCTTATATGGGACACCGTGTATATATGTATATAAATATATATATATATATATATATATATATATATATATATATATATATATATATATATATATATATATATATATATATATATATATATATATATATATATATATATATATATATATATATATATATATACATACAGTAGAGTCTCGATAACGTGAACTAATTAGGGATGACTGTGTTCATGTTTTCGAGGAGTTCATGTTACTGGATAAAGTTAATCGGATGATAAACTATCTTGAAACGTATGCTTTGAACATATATTTTATTGGAAAATCAAACACAAACATTAATACAGTAAAGTTAGTAAATCAAAATCAAGTTTTCGTAAAAATGGTGAAACCAGCTCGGGCTGAGAAGATAGTTTTTCACCAGTTATTGTTAGGAAGCGTATGCCAAATCTTTTCTTGAACTTTTGCAACCACCCTGAGCTCGCAGAAAAAGTAGAATTTCTGTCGTACAGTTTTTCGTGAAAATATTTGACTTTCTCTTTTAAAATTAAACCACTTATTGGTGCATTCCTCTCTCGTTGTCGCAAAAACCACTTCTACAAGGCTTTTTCCATTAACGGATATTCAGAAGGTCTAAGAGATTTTCGTTTACCTGGTCCAGAAAATGTCAAGGCAACTGTTGAAGTAATTTGTTTTTTTCTTTTTTTCGTCTTAATTGCTCACACTGTGGATTTGGCTATTCCATACTTTTTTGCTAAAAAGGTAACTCCGCAACCTCTACTAACATCGGACAATAGTTGGGCTTTTTTTCCAAAGTTAAATAATTTACTTTCTTAGTAGACATCGTGCTTGTTGCGTGTTGATCGGCGAATAAACACTGAATAAGACGCAAATTTCATATCTCTTCCAAACATGTACAAACAAAATATAATTGGCGGTCTTATGCAAAAGCACTAAAGTTGCCGACAAAGGGAACAAAGGGAATGCCGCTTCTTTGTTCACGTTATAGAGGCGAGATATTTTTGGCGTTCACGTTTTAGAATAGGCTGAATACCAATTTGGCTGTTCACGTTTAGGGATGTTCACGTTATGGGACGTTCACGTTATCGAGACTCTACTGTATACGTAAATGGGAAACTCGACTTGCATATTATGACAAATTTACTTATTCGATTTTCAAGCTTACTAAATTAAATTTAAATAAGTTCCATTTTAAATTAAGTGACTCAATAATAATGTTTTTTGACCTTTAATAAAAAAAACAACATGATTAAAACTACCCATATGTTCACGCACATTACCAATTCACCTGGCCTAGATATACCAAAACTAACTGGTGCTTTTCGTTATGTTTATGAACACGTGCCGCGTGGGCTCTTTTTTCCGTTGGTGCCGGTCTAATATGGGGGTGCATTTTCCAGTCCACTGCGTTTTTCAACTATTTGTACATAGTAGTGTTCTGGCAATCAAAAGGGTATTATTTGTGCTTCTTCGTTAATCCTTTTTGATTTTTCGGTTTCTCTTACGTGTTGGTACAACTAAAGTTTGAATAAGAGAGGGTTAGTGTTACATTATTTGTTATCTACTTGTTATCCCGTGGTGTTCTATATACGGAAATGAAAGAGTCCATTAATTTCATACACAGATACAATTTTTCGAATATAGTAAACGCCATTTACTGAAGGAGAGCGGTTTAAGGTTTGTCAGTTCCTGTTTTTATATGATATCTTAAAAACATTTTATATTGGATAATTTGTTTTTGTTTATTTTTCAAACATACAAGATTTAAAAATATTTCTCATTTAGACAATATACTTTTTAAGAGACTTTTTTTTAAATTCAAGACAATAAACGTTACACATACGTTACCACATTAGACGCTAGACAAAAATTGCGTATTGTCCAGCGTCTTATAAACGTTTTTTGTTTTACTATTTTTTTAGGTCATTTAATAGGTTACATTTTTTAATGTATGTTTAAACAATTTTTTTTATTACTTATTTATGAAACACATTTAAAAATTATAAAATAGACGTCTGCTTTATAAGAAAAAAATGCTAATTCAAAAAAATGTTCAGTTCTTTTGCTTAAGAACTAAATTTCAATGAATCAAAATTGTAAAATATTAACCAATTTAAAAATAATCAAGAAACTATCCATAATCCATCCTTATTGTTTATTAATAAAACCTTATATGGTGATAAAAGTGAGTTCTTTAAGCTGCCAAAATTTAATTTGCTCCAAAAACTTAGTCATGTAATAAAAGGTAGAAATTATATGAAATGCTTCAACCAATTAACTATGTTTTACTGAACCGTATTTTTAAGTGGCATTCCTCGGTCTAAATATCTGCTGAAAGTTAGCCATTTCAAGAGTTATTTGTTAGTATTTTCATTCTAGCGGAATTATTTTTTAACAAAGTTACTTCTTGTGTATATAAACCTTCAATATTCCATACCTACCCAGCATCCGCTTATCTCGTTGGTTGTTTCAGAGAGCAGCAGGAGTAACCCTGGAGACGCAGCCATGGCAACCACAGCTCGCTTTGCAGCAGGAGGTGGCAGTAGTCCGCCTACCCCCGCCCCTGCGACGACGCCCCCTGCACAGCCTCAACCGACCCAGCTCATCGTGCTACCAGCCAGTTTGCATCAGGTAATCTCGATCCTGATACAGTGAAAGTGCTCGAAATCAGCATCTTTCTCTTTGTTCCTGTAAAATTATCAACTTTCTCTTTCTGTAACCCTACTAAGACCTTCACTATTCTTTTTCTAACGTCATTGTCACTTGACATAAGGATACAGTTATGTCTCTGAGTGGGTGATATTGCATTGAACGTTCACAGTGGCACAACAAGTAAGTTTTTTGTTGTGTAAATTGCTTGTTCCGAAAGTACAAATGGATAAAGGCAACACTGTATTACTGTATGTTCGGAATCAATCTATAATTGCATGTAGTATTTTAATTATTGTCAAAATACCTTGATTAAAGTCACTTATCAATAATTCAATGATTTATGTAAATGAAATACATGGGTTTAACCTATTACGTATTATTAGAATCCATTGAATTTCCAAAAAATCTATAACAATTTTAAATGAAAAGAGAAGGTGCGGGCGCTCTATTGCAAAATACCAGCAAACGAATATTCTTATAAGAACTAATTAATATAAGAGATGATTTAAAATTACATGTTTTAACATTAACATTGAATAAACAAATAATAAATAAAAACAAGAAATATATTTTTCAAAATAAGCACTGGGTAATTCTTTAAAAAAATGTAATTATTCCGAAATCAGTGTATTAAAAGTTAAATAAAACGAATGTGTTTATCCTGCCCTCAATATGTCTACCAGCTCGCAAAGTATACGCTTTCCCAGATTGTCGTTTTAGTTTTTTGTACCTCAGGTTTAATACTAACTTTCTTTTTGCAAAGCAAATGGGTACTGAAAATTTCTTCATTAGAATTCATCATTTAAAATGCTCACACACTACGAAAAATAACGCTAAAAGACTTCTTATAATATCGGAGTTCAAGTGAAAATGTCAACACGCTCACGATGCCAGACATCGGTTGATCTGCTCTCAGAAAGACATAAATAATTTCGTTCAGTTTCACCACATCAGAATGAAACTTTCAAAATTTGTAGATTACATTATGGCGGTTCATTTTAAACGATCTCCGGAAAAAAGGCCCATTGACAGATTTGCCCTGTATCAGGGAAAGGTCGCAATTATTAGTTACTTTCTTTTTATCTTCTTTACAAAAATAGTTGCTAATTTGAGATTCAGCATTTCATGTTTTACATTCAATAGGAATTAAAATCATTATCTAATTCTAACGCATTATCTTTTATAGAAACGTTCCAAATTAAGTCATGTACTTTGTCGAAAAATAAATATGAACCATAAGTTTTCTCCATTTTTTAATGAAACAGATTTAGGAAATAAGATTCAGTGAGATTAATTTTAATGAGGTAAATAAGCTTAGTAATACTGGAAAATTACCGAAATGAAAAGGCAAGGTATTCTCTCAAGAATGCAGTATAGAAAAGTACATTTGAACGTGGTATGCGTTAGGGAAATTATTTTGGTCTAGGTAACAAGTAAAGAGATAAATTCTTGGCTAGTACAATAAAAGACCGCCCCCAATCAAACTCAAGAGAGGGGGACTTTTTGATTCCGGTCCAGGTGCCCTCATGCTACCGCGATAACGCGAGGGCACCATCCTTTTCTTTTGAAATTTTTTTGACTATGTTTTATTACACTAGCGAAGAATTTATTTCTGTTGTAAACATTGTTGAAATGATTCTAAAACTCATTGATTCACTTTATTGGAAACCAGCCATCTCAAATGAAAACGGTTGGAGATATTGGCTAACCGAACCGTTATGACAAACGAACAAACTGCAGCGTTGTTAAGATCTCTTGAACGATTACAATTTAAAAAACAAGACGAACACCCTTTTTACGAGCTCCTTTTGTCTATCCCATTTGTCTCAGACACACAACTCAATAACTATTGGACCGACTGAGCTGGGTTGAAAGGCGTGTTTACTAGCTCATTCCTGAAAAAAAATTTCACCGAAATTTTTAAACTATGAAACGAAAATAAGAGTTACTTATAGAAAGTTAGATATAGAAAGTCAGACAGTAGATATTTAAAACCTGCCTAAAGCTAATATTAGTGCAAAACTGGGTTAGGCATTAAAGATGTTTAAAAAAATGATTGAAGTGATGGTCACGGTGGTCGTAAATGCCTAGGACTCACTAAACATTGTGTTTCTGAACTAAGTCTTTCTTCGCCTAGTGACTTGTGAGCGAGCACTCGCTAAGTATGTGGAAGAAAGTCTCGTAGCCTTTTGTGGACACCACTTGCATTCGTAACTATCGTTGATCTCGATTTTATCTTTGCTGACGATACTGCTTTGGCCGCGCAAAGGCATACCTTCAAGGAGGTTGGAGGGCCTATTCACATACTACGAGCAGAATTACCTAATGCCGAACTTCAATACTGTCTAAAAAACAAGCAAGCTCGAAGGAAACTGCGAATAAAATGGAAATAACAAGACTTCGTACACTGCTAGGCACCAAAATACCTAGGCGTAAAACTGGATAGAACTCTGTCTATCAGCATTGCCACGTCACCAAATGGAACGTGTGTGCTAGGAATAATATAATCTGCAAACTGACAGGCACGGGCGGCGTGGGGCTCTTAAAATTATATTCTCCACACATCTACAATGGCTCTTTGTCTGTCAGCAGCAAAATACGCGGCACCAGTATGGAGAACCTCTGTTCATTTTGCTAACAAAACAGGTTGACACTGCTGTTAACGAGATTGGACGCATTGTGTCGGGTTGCTTTAAGCTAACTCCAACCGAAAAATTGTACCCCATCACACTAATAGCTCCACCGTCGCGTCAGTGAGAAGGGATGTAATAGTGGAGATAGAACGTAAAAAAGCAAACAACCAACCCATGCCATCCACTTTTAGGACACCAGATACAACCAGTCAGGCTGCAATCAAGAAGTTTTCTACAAACAGCCGAACCACCTCGCGAACCACTCACTACTCTAGAACAGCGAAAAATGGAGCTATAGCAGCAACAAATACCAGAACCATTATTGGAGTAGTGCGAGGAACCATCTCTTGGATTTCAGATTTCCTATCCTGTCTCGATGCCACTGTCACTTCGACCGGGCGTTTCGAGATGCAAATCAAATCTCTTCAAATGGAGCTACTTAGGAGGGGACAATGTTTGTTACTGTGGATTCGATCAGAATGAGGCTCACCTTCTGGTATGCCGGAACAGGGACACAATATTCTATACCAAATCGGATTTAACATTGGCGAATGGCAGGGCTATTGCTATATTCCGAACACTTTTATATGCTCCTATAGCTGTTTTCATAGCTATATGTGTAGAGTAGTACTTCCCAAAAGGAAAGAGGGGGTTAAACCCCCTCTCCTAAAAGGACAGTGACTTGCAACAGAACAAGTGCCAACTATCATCTGAAAATCCTTTCTACCAAATAATGAAGTAAGGCATGCAGGGGTTAAGTGCATGGAGTTAGGACTGACTTGAGTTTGAGTCAGAAAAATAATGTGAGGTTGGCACGATTGAAGATAGGGATGGACAGTGTCCAGATTGGAATTAATCCCGCATAATTAAATTAATTATAATTATTAAAACACACAAATTTTGAATGACATATAAGTAATTTACATTGCCGTCTAGATGTGCTGACGCAAGGGTGTCACTTCCTTCCTCTTGCGTCAGCACATCTTGACGGCAATGATAATTTACAACCAAGAGTTATCAAAACCTAACTGGCTAACTAGAAGAACTATATTTACTCGCAAAGCTGGGCTAAGGTTTGGGTGGTTAATTGTTAGTAAGCAGGCGCGGCCCGTGAGTTTTTTTTACAGGAGGTGCAAATTTTGTGAGCAACTAGTGAATCAACGTAACAAACAAAATACACTCAACGCATAACCCACATCGCTGGGTCTAGAAACTTGAAATTTTGAACAGAGGTCTCTTATATAACGTAGGCGTCTTCTAAGGAAGGGGTTTTCAAAATTCAACCCCTAAAGGGGCTAATCAGGGGTTCAACCTTTGTATGGAGAAAAAATATTAGATGGTCCTATTAACTCGAAACCTCATAGAAGTACCCTAAAAAATAAACGTTCAGATTCACTAAAAAGGTTTAAGATTTAGTACGGGTTTAAATTAAGATATTATAGTTGACCAGCTATGTTTTGACAGGTTTTTGCCCTGTCATTGTTAATAAGTCGTCATTAAAAACTTTTAAATTATTCGAATATTTCAGCGATGTGCTTGGTTTTTAAATGATTTTCATCTTGGAACGAATTGCTGTATGAATTTAGTTCTATTATTGTCGAAAGTAGGTACTAAAATTGCCCTTTTCTTTATAAATTTGCGAAAAAGCTCAGAAATAAATTCACAGTATAAAACTTAGTTGTCTTATTCTTACACTTGTCAGTTTAAAACTTTTGGTTATCAAATTAGACCGGACTAGCGTTGGAGAATCTGGCTGTAAATGTTTAAATACGTGTTTTACAGTTTTTAATAAATCAACCCCCAAGGGGGCGAAATGGGGGTTCAAAGTTTGTAATGGAGTAAAATTGTTATGCGGTTCTATTATCTTGAAACTACGTAAAAGCGCTCTAAAAGATAAACACATGTTTTATATTTTTTTAGAAATAAACCCCTAAGGGGATGAAATGGGGGTTGAAAGTTTGTAATTTACTAAAACTGCACCATTATCACCTATAGAAGCTAGTCATTCATAATTCTTATAATATATATTTTTTCAGGGAGGTGCAAGCGGAACGTTAGTAAACGGAGTGCCGGTAATCGCATTGGAACAGGCTGGAGAATCCAGTAACGAAAGCACCGGAGGAGGAGATCAAGAAGCTGAGAATCAGGAGGACCCCATCGCAACCACATCGCCACATTTTATAACAGTTACCGGTAAGTTTTTAACAGTTTATAGGTATTGTGAAAGAAAACATAAACATCACTACCTGGTATTTGATTTTTTTTTGTTTTATTGAAGTTATAAATAATTTGAAGCCATGTGGGTAGTTTCAGTTTATGGGGGACCTTGACGATTGAAAGAGTTGAGAATACGGTTATCTCCAAAGTAAGATATTTTCTTTTGGATTTACTTCATGTTCTTTTTTCTTTTGAGCTATAAAGTCCTCACAAAAATAAGTAAATACGTGTTTGCCGTTTCTTAAAATTGAACCCCTAAGAGGTGAAAATGGGGTATCAAGTTGTAAATACCTCACAAACCGATGAATGTGGGGATGTAAAATTCACCATAGAAGCTACTTTTAAGAAATAACGTTTCTATGCGTTTTTTTTCTCTTTAAATTCATCCCCTAGAGGGAGGTGTAATTTTCTTTTAACAAAAGTCTATGTATCAAAAAACGCCGAGGGTACGTTATGTTCAATAAACTTCCCATTAGATAGAAGCAAATGCGTGTGTGGCCATTATTCAAGATTCAGCTCCTCAGGGGGTGAAAGGAGGACACATTTTTTGGAAAAATACCTATAATATCTCACAAGTCACTGAAATATGAGGTATCAAATTCAGCAGATACCCTAAACTCCTGTCCTCTACTGATAACAATAATTGTATCTGTCGCGAAGGGACTGCTAATAAAAATATTATTATCTTGTTTTTAATTATTTAAGGCATGTAAACTAGAGTCACCTTTGCTACATCTATGCAGTCGTAGCCTTTTGTTTTACTTGTTTAAGACACTGACTTATTTAGAAATATATTTTGTTTAAGTTGCTTTTGCTTACCGAACTAACACCAGTTAATATTTTTGTGCTGCTAACAATAGAAGCTGGCGGTAGATCTTACACATCCCTAACACCAATAGCAGTAGGTAAGACACCAAGATATTTTGCATGCGAGTTTTGTTTTTCATTTGGCTTTTTAAACATTTATTATAGTGGCTTATTCTCGACACATAATTTTTACTCAATTTTTTAATTTAAATATGGATTATGGCTACAATTTAAAAATATTTGGAGCTATAGAGGATAATCCGATTAAGTGAGGTGTGGCCATGGATTTATTATATAAAAGGATTCGATATCCGTATACTGTGAGCGTATCGAACGTGAAGCCTTATATTTTGTTGTTTGTTATTCTCTGGGGGGAGCAGTTTACGAACTACGAACATAGACAAGACTACGAATTACTACGTAATTGAATCAAGAATGGTAGTAGAAAGAGATAAAATAGCATTGGAGTGTTGGAGCTCAGAAGTGTTGCTGTCTGTGCTGGTTGTTTAGGAAAACGGCTGAACCTCGGTCTGAACACTCGGTTACACGTACGTCTTTGTCTAATGAACTAGAAAAGAAAAAGTGCGACGTATAGATTTATATAGATTTATAAATGACTCGGAGCGACTTTACATAAACACCTTTAGAAATAACATAACCTATAAATAATAAAACTTTTTTAACTTAAATTTATTATTATTTAGCAGAAAATAAAGTAATTTAGGGCTTTTATTACTTTTAGCAAATCTTGTAATGCTTCTAATGTATTTTTTCTACACAAATACAAGGTAAAATAAGATGTGGCCAATGTTTACAAATTGTGTTTATAGTGTCGCCTAGAATGGTTTGTTTTGGCTTCAAAGAATGTTACATCATCCCGTATCCTTTTATATAATAAATCCATGGGTGTGGCAAACTTTTTTTAGGGAACATTTTGTACGCTGTTGATTTACAGAGTACTATGACAGTCGTTTCCCGTTTAAAGGAAGTACTACAAACTTTGTCATTATTATACCACTAAATAACATAACATGTCCGAAAAGTCTTAGTATGGGCAAATATATTTGCTATTAGTACGGATAGAGACACAAAGTTTTAGGTGTATCTTATTGGTTAATAAATCTACTTTTTTATGTAACTTAGCTTTTCAACCCCCTTGAGGGGTGACGCTATGGAGTTGAGGTCAAAAAAGTGCGACCCTAGGCCATGTGGTACCTCATTTTTAAGGTCTTTAAAAAAGAAACATTTTACCGCAAACCCGAGGTGCGTATCTTAATTCGTTTTTAAATGGCAAGCCTTTAAAGATTACAATTCGTGAAAAAATTAAAAATTAAGTAGGTACCTTTATTTCTCTTATTAAGGTGTTCAAAATGACCACCATGATCTTCTTGGCAGTAACAAAGTCGATTTTTGAACTTACTTCTCACATTTTGGAGAATGGTAGGTATTACTTCTGGGCAGAGTTGAAAGAACGCAGATTTAATGAAAATTTGTACAAGAAATGCATAGCGTACTTATGACCTACGACGGCAATGTTAGGGCCTATAATAACAATGACGGACCCCTTTAGGGGGGACACCCCCCTAAAGCCTTGTACAAAAAGGATTTCAATAGCAAATTTTATAAAAATAAATATTGTAACACAAACACTAACCATTTCTACATATTCTACAAAATATTATAAACAAAAACAAACATTTTGCCGTCTATGTAAGGTCTTTGAAATGAATTATACCAAAAAAATATGAATAATGGATCAATTTACTAATATGTACTATAAAAAATTCAAGTCTTTTTTTGGCATTTTTGATTTACATGCTCTATGATTGTTTCTGAAAACATTCCTTACACATCTCACTGGGATCTTATCAAAATTTTGCGCTGGATAATTTTGGCTTCTAAACGAAACAAATAACCTAATAATTTTTTCCGAAAAACATCTCTTTGGAAAGCATTTTTTTTTCAAAAAACAGCTTTTTTGAAAATGGATTAACGAAATTTTTCAAAAATATTTTCTTCAAAACATATTTCGAGCCTACATTTTTTCAAATATGTCCTGACAGCTTATTCAAAGATGCTTTTTAGAAAACGGATTTATGAAATATTTTCTCCAAAAGACCGTATTTCGAAAGTACATTTTTAAAAAATGTCTCCAAACAAATAATTTTTAAACACATATATTTTTCGAAAATATATTTTTTTGAAAACAATATTTAGAATATTAAATTATAAACTCTAGTAGCTTGGCAAATGTTAATGAGAAAAAGACGAAAACAGCTCTTGAACAAACCCAAACGAACATTTTTTGGGTTTGATCAGGTTTCCTTAGGTTTGGTACGTTACTTTCTTGTAAATTACTTTTTCAAAAAGCCGTTGCTTAAAAAAATTAATATCCGAAAAAATGTAATTTTGGAAAAGATGTTCTCTGAAAAAATTTATTTTTGAAAAGTGCTTTAAAAATGAAAAATTGGTTTTAGACAAATTGTACACCCCCTACTAATCAAACAATTTTCCTGTCGCGTGTAAGCTAAGATGACCAGCTCTTTTGTTTCTTTTCTCAACAAATATCTTTTTTGATGTTAAATTAAGTAAATTGTTTCGAAAAACAGCTTCTTCGAAAATACATATTTTTTTTTAAAAAGAACGTTTTAAAAATCAAGGGCATTGCTAAGAAAACCGCAATCCCCCATCTTGTGTCGTACGCCATATTGGGCTTAGAATGACGTCAGATAGATTATCGTATTTTACTCGGCAAACGTCATTTGATGCCCATATCAAGGGGATTGTGAAGAAAAAGGTAATCCTCCATCTTGTAGCGTCCGCCATAGTGAGTTTAGAATGACGTCACATAGCTCATCGTATTCTACTCGTCAAACCCTTTTATTTGGTACCCATGTCAAGGGGGTTGTGAAAAAAAAGGTAATCCGCCATCTTATGACTGCCGCAGTATTGGGTTTAGAATGACATCACAGAGCTTATCATATTCTACTGGTCGACCCCTTTCATTTGATACCCATGTAAAGGGAGTTGTGAAAAAAGGTAATCCTCCATCTTGTAGCGTCCGCCATTGTGAGTTTAGAATGATGTCACATAGCTCATCGTATTCTACTCGTCAAACCCTTTCATTTGACACCCATGTCAAGGGGGTTGTGAAAAAAAAGTAATCCGCCATCTTATGGCGGCCGCCGTATTGGGTTTAGAATGACATCACAGAGCTTATCGTATTCTAGTGGTCAACCTCTTTCATTTGATACCCATGTTAAGGGAGTTGTGAAAAAGGTAATCCGCCATCTTTTGGCGGCCGCCATATTGGGTTTAGAATGACGTCACATACCTTATCGTATTCTACTGGTCAAACCCTTTCATTTGTTACCCATATCAAGGGGATTCTAAAGAAAAAGGTAATCCGCCATCTTGGAGCGTCCGCCATATTGGATTTAGAACAATATTAAATATACTATATTACATTGTCACCGGACTTATACACGAGTACAAAATTTCAAAGCTCTAAGATTAATTAGAACTAGTCAAAATTTTTATTGCAATATTTGACCTAAACATACTAACATACATTAACATACAAACATACATACTAACAGATGAAGTTAAATAAAAGCTTGTAAACAGTAATGTCGCACTCCAGCTTGCCCGTGGATTTTTTAGTCTGTACTTTTGGGTAGCTCCCCTAGACGAAATTCTAAATCCTCCCCTGTACAATATCCGTAATCCGGCCCTGTATGGCACACAACAAATACTTTAGAAATTATTTATTTCTGTTTCTACACATTTACAATTACAGTTACAGATTCAAATCTTTTCCCAAAAAAGTCCCTATACTTTTGAAAGATCCTTTCTTTGTTCCTTTTAATTTTTCCAAAACTAATTAAATTTTTTGGGTTTTTTGTTTGATCCCAGAATCCTAAAATCTGTTATTGCAGTTTTGTGCGCAACTGATAACAATTGACATTGTAAGGACCGCTGCGTGGTACGTATTCTATCATTCTTTAATTTTAAAATGTATTGCTTGCCATTTTGACTTAAAGTTGCATTTTACAGTAATTATTCAATATAAATAATCTTAACGTTTCCCGACTGATAACTTTAACCCTCTAGTGATTACTACCCGTCGTCTCTTTGAAATCGACCCTCTCAATTATAAAGAATTAAAAAGGTACCTGCTTGTAATAAAGCCGCGCGTTTTGTAATAATTACAAAACTTGTCCTACCGAATGAACCCTTAATTTTACTTAATTGCATCTTCTTTCCCCTCGTAACACCCCATATCTAGGCAACCCCTATGCGTCAGTTCGACAATAGGTAAGATTATGCACGGTTGATTGGACACGCGTTTGACACACGTCATTCACCTGAACGACTCGGATTATCGGTACACCGTACGTGTCTTATTTGATCATTGGTTATTTGTTGTATTTTGTGGATTGCTACAGTATGAATAAAGTAAAATATCTGTATTTTTTCTTACACAGGTAAGAGGGGTAATCAAGCCCTATGACTACTAGTTCGTTTGTTTTAAACATTATTTTTGTTATAAAAAAAACCAATGACTTTCCAGTGCAGGCATAACGTAAAATCAAAAAAAAAACGTCATCAAATTGTGCCGTGGAATCAAGCACGCATGTCTTGAAGTATTACTCTTGAAAGGTACCATAGGTAAAATGTATAGGTGAGTAAAAAATAAAATTGTCAAGTTCTGAAGTTTTTATTTTTAAGAAAATTTTATTATTTTCATTGTCATTGCATAATACAGAATTAGAAAAAAAAAGCATATACAACAAAGAACCTAAAAATTCTAGAGTTAAACTAAATCAGAGACGTGTTCACCTTCTACTTCCAAAGATGTTCTCATTTTTCTTTTTACAGCATCAAAAATATTGGTGAGCACTTAGGGGAGTTGTTAATCTCCTGAAATTTATTTGTTATTCTAGCCCGTCGGTCTAAGTTTTCACAAGGGGTTTTGAAAATCGAGTTTTTCATGGGTAGCCATAAAAAAAGTTGCTCCGCGTGAGATCGCAGGACCGTGGTGGCCACCTAACTGGCATATTACGGCTAATGATTCGGTATTCGAAAAATTCTTCCAAAAAATTTAATTTACCAAGAGTTACGTGAATTGGTACGCCGTCCTGCTGGAAGTAGCCTTGTCGTCTCTTCATCGTCTAATGCTTTTACAAAAAAAAATTAAATTTCATTACGGTATTACGCCGAATTGAGACTCCCTTAAAAAATCGGTCCTATTAACCTTCTTTTCGATATGGCCGCCCAGACGCCAAGTTTCTGTGAATTCAGAGGCTTCTCTATAAAGAAATGTGGATTTTCAGAACTCCACATCCTCATTTAATGAGAATTTACATCACCAGAGAGGTTAAACCATATGGTCCAAGAGCTGGTAGACATTTTTGGGTAGGTATTTGAGGCACTATGAAAAAGTGTTCAAAACTTCTAGTTATACCTGAATTCGAAAATGCAGACCTGGCTGAAGGGTGGCGGGGCTTAAGCGACCCTTAAATTTTTAAAGGAGCCAAATTTTTTTTGCAAAAAATATTGAAATTTTGACAGGATAATATTTGTGACTAAAACTAAATATTTACAAAAAGACAGGTCGTTTCGACAGGACATTTTACCTGCCAGGCGAGTGAGAATGTTCAGCGTGAGTGCGAGTTAATTCCGCTATGCGTAAGTTGAAGTGTGAGAGAGCGCGTATATCGCCGTTGTTGTCTCAAGGGGAAGCACGCTGCGGTGTGATTGGCTCCCTCAAGACCACGTGATTTACAGTACCCATGCGATCGTTAGTAAGAATTTTGGAGCATAACGTATATTGACGTAAATTGAAAAAAAAACGTTATGTTTTTTTTTTCAAAAACTGTGTTTTTTCTGAAAAAGACATAGGGCTTGTTTTTTTTCTTCAAAATTACGTTTTTTTTTTCACAAACTAGAAAATATAAAGGTTTTAGAGGAAAATAATTGAAAATTCATATGTGATTACATTTTTAACGATAAAGTAGGTAAATAATATGCAATAAATAGGTACGTCACTATTTGTCAGTACATTATACATCACTACATATATTTAAAAAAAAACAAGGAAAAATTTATGATCAGGAACACAAGAACAGCTAAAACGCATACCTAAGACTAGTAATTGTAATAATATTACTAAAAATAGGAACAATAACTAATAATGAAATAGTATATTGTACAACGAGCATGGAATGACATGCATTTCCTACGAGTATGACGCTTGCAGCATGAGCCGCAGGCGAATACTGCAAATCATACGAGTAGGAAATGGTCATTCCATTCGAGTTTTACACTATACTTTTTCTACGAATGTTACTGTTACATAAAATGGGATTAGTAATATTTTTCCTTTTAAGATGTCAAAAAATGTCAATCTGACATTCCACAAATAAAAATTATAAAGATTTTGGATGTCAACGCCACCTTTGTAAAAAATACCCGTGCACAATGGGAACTTTGTAGTTCAATCACCATGGTGATTGAAGCACAATGAAAATGTGTAAAACACAATGCACCATGTTCCGAAATTACTATTGAACATACAATAAAGGTTTTTATTGACATTCGTAGAAAAAAGTTATTGTGTGGTATTGCCTATCCTATTGAAGCCAAAAAAATCTTAATTTAGAGAAAAATAGAAAACGAATTACGTACTATATGTGCTATCTAAAAACTTTTTGATTCGTTTATAAATGGGATCTAATAATATATCAACACTAATAAAAAACTCAAAGCAGATCACCTGTTTGCATTGCACACTAGTATTGCACATGTGAAAAATCATATTTCATTTCATAAATTTATGATTAAATAATTTAAATTATTGAGTTTAGAAAAATATTTTTTAAATTTTTTTTAAATCGGGACAAATCGCGACCCATTTTACAGTGTGTCGGGAAGCGGGACTTACCCTTTGAAATCGGGACTGTCCCGATAAAATCGAGATATCTGGCAACCCTAGGTCACCAATACATAGGCGTAGTTAGGCTGTCAAATTCAGGGGTGCTTAAGCCAAATTCAGCATGTGGCCAAAAATTTTGTTCATATGATGGAGGGTTGTAAATTTTAGCTGTACTTATTAAAGTTTTGGGGGTGCTAAGCACCCCCAAACCCCCCCTTAACTACGCCTATGCGCCAATAGCGAGTCGGCTAACAGGATAGGTGCACCCGCATCGCTTTCTGACGCGTTTTTTTTTGTTAAATAATGTTTTCTTGAAAAAAAAAACAATTGTTTTTTTTTTCATGAAGAAAAAACTGCTTTTTTTCACTGTAAATCACGTGGTCTTGAGGGAGCCAATCACACCGCAGCGTGCTTCTCCTTGAGACAACGGCGATATACGCGCTCTCTCACACTTCAACTTACGCATAGCGGAATTAACTCGCACTCACGCTGAACATTCTCAGTCACCTGGCAGGTAAAATGTCCTGTCGAAACGACCTGTCTTTTTGTAAATATTTAGTTTTAGTCACAAATATTATCCTGTCAAAATTTTATAGTGCTTCAAGAATATTTTTTGCAAAAAAATGTTGGCTTCTTTAAAAATTTAAGGGTCGCTTAAGCCCCGCCACCCTTCAGCCAGGTCTGCATTTTCGAATTCAGGTATAACTAGAAGAAGTTTTGAACACTGTTTCACCGTGCCTCAAATACCTACCCAAAAATGTCTACCAGCTCTCCGTCTAATACCTCGTCAGTAAAAAGGTATTTTCAAATACGTTTTCATTATTATGCAAATTACCCATAAACCACTCTGAAAATTGCATTCGCTGCGACTTGCCGTTTGGTAACAATTCTTGGACTGAGCTTAGACGATAAGCGTGCATATGCAGGTCACATTTCAGGATTGTATTGCAGGTTCCGTAGGATACATTTACTTGCTGGCTCAAACGCCGAATATGGGTTTGTGGGTGTTTATTAACAATTTTCCTCAGTTCTTCTACTTTTTGTGCAGTGCGAACTTTGGATCTCCGACTGCCTTCCTTTGTATTCACACTTCCTGTTTCTCTAAACAACGCCACAGATCTAGTCAAATCTGGTCGAAATCCATGACTATGTTTGGAAATTCTGTTTGAAAATCCTGAATGACGTCCCGTGTTGAAAAAAACCCACTGGTCATCAACCCTTCTACCATTTCAAAAGTAAGTTTTGATCATAAAAGATTTTTGTTCTGCCGGGATTACCATATTTAATTTTCTTAAAAATAAAAACTTCAGAGCTTGACAGTTCTATTTTTCAATCGCCTATACCTTTTACCTATGTTACCTCTCAAGAGTAATAAGTCAAGACATGCGTGGTTGATTACACCGCATACTTTGAGGACTTTTTTTTTGATCTTACGTTATAAGACAGGCATATACTCGTAATTAATTAAAGAAATCATTCTACTCCTAATTAAAAGAAAAGTACAAAATAAAATTTTGAATTTCTTTATTGAGGCATGTCTTTTTGACGTGACTATATTGAAAAGCCATTGTTTTTTTTTGTTTATAAAAAAACTAGATTCCGCCCGCGACTTCGTCCGCGGTATAACAATTTTACAGACTTTGAACCCCCATTTCACCCCCTTAGGGGTCGATTTATTAAAAACTGTAAAACACGTGTTTAAACATTTATCTTTTAGAGAACTTCTAGGAAGATTCGAGTTAATAGGACCATCTAATATTTTTTTGTCCATTCAAATTTTAAACCCCTGTTTCACCCCAAGGGGTTATTATGAAAAACCCTTTCTTAGTAGATGCCGACGTTATATAAGAAACTGCAAAATTTCATGTTTCTAAACCCAGCGGAAGGTAGATACTAGGTATATTCGTTTATCCTGTACTGATGAGAACCAAAGAGTTTGAAACCGGTCTGCAGGTGACGACATCCTAACTAACGAAAAAGCTTCCTTCTTCCTGGTAGTTTCTTGCATTCAAAACAAGTATTTTATTATCTAACTGTGTTAGAAGAAAATATGGCAAATTTTGAAATGTAATCCAGCGCTCGCAGGGGCATGTAGCCCGGAGAATAGCTGTTTTACCATGATTTGTTCAAATCCTTATCGTATAAGGAATTTTCAGGTGGTTTAGAGAACTGATCTCACTTTTACATAGTTATACGTACCCCTGACAAGAAGACTTCATTCATATTTTTAAGATCAGACCCGCTTTTGCTAATCAATCACAAGCTTTTATTTTAAATTATTTCCATGGCAACGAGAAAAATTTCCGGAAATGTTCATCCTGCTTGAGCTTCCGGCAAAATTCCACTGGAAATTTTTCTAAATGACTATATTTTTTGGTACAAAACTCCCCAGTCATGATACCTGATGAGCGTTAAAAAACGTAAATACTTTGAAAGAGGACAGAGGCGTAAAAATTTTCAGGCTTTAAGAAAAGCAATTGGGAAATAAAAATATTAAAGGTATAGCACAGATTTAATGTATTTACATACATGTGTTAACATGCTTAATTTTTTTTAATACCATAAATTGGAGACCCTAAAAAAATGTATATTCATTTTTTGTTGGTACAATCTTATGCTATCCATTCGATAGATTTATTTTCAATAATACATCATGTCGCCATTTGGAAATCTATAGTTACTCAAATCCCTACTTTTAATGTACCGTCCTGTATAGAAAAGTTACACATAATCACCCCTATGTACTTACACATGTATCTTTCCTTAACATCTTTTGTGATGTATCTGTATCATACACGTGTATACGCGAGGGTCCACGTTAAGACCTAATAAAAGTGATTAAATTATTTCCACCTGAATAACAACTCATTTTTCTGACTGTGCACCTGATTTTTCCGCCAGTATAGCGCGAAAGTTATGAGTAGAATATCAGTTTAGTGATTGTCTATAGAGTGTAGAAAAATATGTAAATAATTAATTTGAATTTGTGAATATTTTAAATCATTAAAATGGTTAATAATGATAGATTGTATCACCAGTACTTCAGCAAACAGCAGGGTAATTTAATTCTATTTTTTTATAACAATATAAATTGTGGTATGTGTGGTATTAGTGGTCTTATTATAACATAATTATAAACCCTAGTTCAAAGGTTTTTAATCCAGTTTTTTTTTGGTAACTTATTAACATTGTCACTACAGAGCAGGACAGTAGTTAACTACAAAAGTAGTTAACTACGTAGTTAACTACTTTTTCTGTAAAAGTAGTTGTATTCTTACTATTTTTTTTCTTCTAGTAGTTAGTTATACACTTATACTCGATTATTTTAAGTCCGCATAAAATACTCGCAAAGAGTAGTTAAAAAAGTAGTTAACTACTCATGCTAACTACTTAAGGTATTTTAACTACTTTTGTGTTATTTAACTACTTTTAAAAATATTTAACTACTTCCCTATATTACGTCATTACATGATGTGTACATCGACGCGTGCCAAAACTCTCGTTAAAACAAGTTTTCGGAAATTTTTCGTCAGGCGTTTCCAGTCCAGTAAGCGATAAGCAAACCTAATATAGAATTTGCAGGTATTGAAAGTTTTCAAAAAATCCAAATTTATTATTTTTTGAAATACGTCTTATTCCTATTACCTAATTTGTTTTAGTTTTGTATTTTTGTACCAAAAAGGAACTGTGTTATTAATTTATGTTAAGATTTAAGTCAGTGGACACTTAACTTTAAAATAAAGTTTAAATAATAAAAAGTTTTTTATTTTATTTTTGATTTTTTTATTTGATGTTATAAGTTAAAGTCCTTTTTTAATCATTTTTGTAAGTACGGCTACGGCACTGGGATTTTAACCACAGCGCTACATGTTTAGTTTGGTTTGTAGTTAAGAAAGTAGGTATATATTTAACTACTAACTACTTAGTAGTAAAAAATTATACGCAGCTATGATAAAAGTATTTCCGAATTTTATAACATTTAATGTAATGCAACCCTTAAAAACAGTTTATTTGCAAAAGCCTTAGACCACAGGCGAGTCTTCAAAAACCAAGGAAAATTAAGCCAACTTTTTTATACCTAAGATGGGTTACCCTTTACCATAAGTACATAAATATAAAAGGAAGATACTAATAATTGTAAAATTTAATGTTCTTTACTATTTTATACCTTCTTGGGAATTAAAATAATTAATATACTTTGTAACCAGGCGCGGATTTAGGGGAAGGCGCAGGGGGCGCCCCCCTTAGATTCTTGTACAAAAAGGATTCCAATAGCAAATTTTATAAAAATAAATATTGTAACATAAATATTAACCATTCGTGTTTTGTTCTACAAAATATTATAAACAAAAACATACATTTGCCATCTATGTAAGGTCTATAATATATAAATTATACCACAGAAATATTAATAACAGATATGTAATACGAATGTTGTATAATGTCGTATAATGTTACATAAAAAATGCAAGCCTTTTTCGTCGTTGTTGATTTACATGCTCTGCTCATGCTTCTGAAAACATTCCTTACTTCAGGAAACAAATAACCGAATAGGGTTTTTTTCATCGAAAAACATCTTTTTTGGTAGTAAGTTTTTTTTTTTGAAAAACAGCTTTTTCGAAAACGGATTTACGAAATATTTCAAAAATATATTCTCGAAAACCTATATCGAAAAAACCTTTCAAAAATATCTTAACAACTTTTTCAAAAGGTGCTCTTTTGAAAACGAATTTATGAAATTATTCAATACACATATTTCGAAAGTATATTTTTTCAAAAGTCTTTAAAAATATAATTTTTCAAAAATAGGTTTACAATTTCTGAAAATTCATTTTTTTCGAAAACAGTATTAGGCTATGAATTCTACTAGCTTGGAAAATTTTAAATTAAAAAATTACGACAAACGATCCTAAATAAACCTAAACGAACCTTTTTTTGAGTTTGATCAGGTTTCCTTAGGTTTGGTACCTGCGATACTTTCTTGTAAGTTGCTTTTTCCAAAAGCCGTCGCTTAAAAAAAATATCCGAAAAGTGTTTTTCGAAACAAAAAAAATCGAAATAGATGTTCTCTAAAAAAATGTATTTTTGATTGTGCTTAAAAAAAATTAAAAAGTCTGCTAATAAGCGCATTTCAGGTAATTGGTCGTCAGAAGCTGGAAAATCATCTCATAATACGCAAATATTTGCCAACGGCGTAGAGTGTTAGAATTTGCCTGGAAAAAGGATCAGCGTTTTATACTACCAAATTTATACAGTCATATTGTGAAATGTAAACTACTTAACACATTTTTATCATAAGAAGCTCCAAATATTTGAAAGATTTAGATTTCTTTGATGTTTAAGAACTACCCAGTCATTCAGAAAAAGTGTTGTGATTTACAAAACGCCTGTTTTTACACATAATTTTTTAATTGGGTATTCTATAAATCTACTGTATTTGTAGAACCAACATTTAATTATATTCAATTTTATTGCAGTAGCTGAAGGTGACGCAGTGGCTTCACACCAAAGTTATCACATTCAGTATGTTGAACAGGAAATCTACGCTTCACAGACAAATGGCGGGCAAGCACAAATGTAAGTATTTATTTATGTACATAATTATTATGCCAATTTTATTAATCACGTCAATAATAAAATCATGTTGGTTAAAATAGTTAATTTTTTTTATTTCTTATACTTATTAACTCTATTTACCTCTTTATCATGTGACTGTCATTAAACAAATCAGGTTTCTGCATTTTACACATATTCACCAATCACAAATATTTATACTGAGTAAAAACGACCAAGCATTTTAACAGCGATTGAATTCCTCTAGCTTTTGAAATCAAAATTCTATACTTAAACTAGCTTATGTTTATAAAAAAAAAATGATGTCACATACTTTTAATTAAGCTAAATAACTATTTTCAATAACTTTTTTCTTTATAAAACCACTAAAACACTTATTTTTGTAATATTTATAAATTTAAATTCTTACATCAGAGCTAAATCAAAGCAAAATTTGTGTAAATAGTAGGCCGTGCAGCGTCAAGTATGCTTGGTTACCATGAGAAACTGCCATTACAACAAACTGAACAAAAAATGGCGCGGTTTAGGAACTATTATACTAGGAAGTTATTGTGTGTTCACTCTGTATGTTTTTTAATTAAATTATTACATAATTTAAAAGCGCAGACTTTATTTTTTAATTTACTTAAACACAAAGATATAAAACCAGTAAATAATCTTAATATAAACCACTCGAGGTTTAAGTTTTACTACGTGAATTTCACGTAGGTATATTTTTCTTAAACTTTTGCTTTTAACCAAATGTTCTCGACTTAATAATTTCCGTTAAAAGCCGTCCGTTGGTCTCGAACTTTTATCGTCAAAGTATTAAAGTCTTGAACATTTTAGAAGCAAAAGTTTTCGAAAAACCACCCACCCAAAATTTACCCGGTACAGCCGGATTCTCCAATGCTAGTCCGGTCTAATTTGACAACCAAAAGCTTTAAACTGACAAGTGTAAGAATAAGACAACTAAGTTTTAGACTATTAAATTATTTGTCAGCTTTTTCGCAAATTTATAAAGAAATGGGCAATTTTAGTACGAACTTTCGACAATAATAGAACTAAATTCACTACAGCAACTCTTTCCAAGAAGAAAATCATTTGGGTACCAAGCAAATCGCTGAAATATCAGAGTAATTCATATATTTTTAATGACGACTTATTAACAATTACAGGACAAAAACCTGTCAAAACATAACTGATCAACTATAGGGTCTTAATTTAAACCAGTACTAAATCTTAAACCTTCTTAGTGAATCTGAACGTAAAGCTCTCGTAATTTTAACCTCTAATATAATTATTATTGAACCCTGTAAAATAATAAAGCGTTTTTACCTTTTCATCGCGTCGCATTTACTAAAAGTAAATGGGGTGCCATGGAAACAAAGAACACCAGTTGTCACCTAGTAACCTTGGTAACGGTACAAGTAAAAAATCAAAATAATTTTTTTACAAGAATTTTTTACGTCTCCATAACTTTATGGCTGAATGTGACGAGGCGCATTTATTTTGGTAAGATTCAAAAATTTCTAAAATTTAAATTTGTACCTTAAACTAGAAAATAACGGTTTATACTTCCGATGATGCGTTGCTGGGATTTTGTTGCTTCAGAAACAATTTTAAGGAGCTTAGTAACATGAAGATCCTAATTACCGATACTATACGTTTAAACTATTTTTTTAATCGAAATTTGAACAAAATGTGAGAGAGGAAAGATTTCTTTTTTAGTTTTATATCCATATACCACTTTCAACTGTAAGTAGTGCATATCCTTTTTCCCTTATTTTTTATTGACTAAATAAATTTTTCTCTTATTTAATGTAACATATCTAAATAGAACTATTTTTACACTCGTTGCCTCGAAGTATTTTCTTTTAACAACGTTATGTTAAATAAGGTTTTTTAAAGAATGGACAAAAATTCGCCCATCAAATTGATCAGACTTTAATGCAAATTGGATTTAGTATTTTCAAAATTAAAAAAAAATTATTTGAAAAGTTGAATTTGAAAATGTATGTTTTTTAAATAGGTATTTTTTGATTTAATTGGCTATTTACTTATGCATAAATATCACTAATAGTTATTTGTCCATTCGTTTGTTTACAACGTTTCGGTTGGCTAGTATGCCCACCAGTTATCAAGTAACAATAACCGTATTGGCGACTCAGATTAAAGAAAACCAGCTGCAATCAGCTGACTTTTATCGGGGCGGAAGGGCTGACTAGACGACAAAATTGACAAGGATGCCAAATAACACGACCATGAAGACGAAGACGAAACAAGAACCTTTACCTTCATAGTGCGGTAGTTGGAAAATTGGCTGAAGAGGACGCCACGTTCTTAATTTGAGTCGCCAATTCGCTTGACAACGGCTTGAGATGTCATTTAACATTGCCAGTGACGTAACTCAAAATAGCATGGCCCTCCCGCGAAATCAAGATTGGACCCAGAGGCGTAGCTACAAATGGGCCCCTTCCCCTCCGAACGTGGTTGAGCTCCTGCAAATATCGACCAAGAAACGTTATTCACCGGTCAACTGGGCCCCTGAAACGTCTGGGTCCCTCCGCGTTGCGCAGTCTGCGGAGGTGTAAAGTACGCCACTGAACATTACACCTCTCTCGATTCAGTGTTGAAGAAGCAAGACAAACATATAATTCTCTGTGCAGTATTATCTATCAATTTCGGATTTTTTCGTTTTCCCATGTAGATTCCTCCAAAATATGTTTTTGTTCTTACAGAATGGTATTTTTAAGGGTTTTTAAGTTCCTAAAGCTGCTTTACTTATAAGTCAACTTAAAACACTACGGAGGCTACGGGCATTACAGTAATATATGTTTGTAGGGCCTATCCTGTATACACTGTGGGAGACTCGACTACCCTTTATCCCATAGCGAATACAGGACAAGGACAAGGTCAGTACTATGCTGCCCCAGCATCGAATTCAGGTAACTCTACGACTGCCGTCACAGGTACTACTGTAGGCTACTCAGCTACTACAGGGCAATATGTAGTACAGCACACAGTAGATCCAGAGACATTGATACCTAGTACCAGGATTGCACCGCAGGCGGCTAGTGCTGTAAGTATACAATATTAATGTCTTTTGTAATGAAATACCAAAAAGAGTCTTGAACTTTTAAGGCGACTTGCAAATCAAGCTCTTTTTGATCTGGAAATAATTTATACTAAATGTCAAACCGTGTCTTAGGAGGGGAATGGCAAATATTTGTGTTGCAGAGTTGCAGTTAATTTTTTGTTTTACGGAATTCCCTTTTAAACCATGTATTGGCTGATTATCATTTTATTTGTTTAATTGTTTATTTATTTGACGGGACATGCCCAGTATAAAATGTTGATTAAAAACCAATTTGCAAATTGCATTAAGAAAATTTATTGATCGCTTGCTTTTAACCGTTTTATTTCTATTAACCAGAATTAATTACGTGAAAAAAATACAAAAAGTTAATCGCATGACTAATTTTAATGGGCCTCTTTGACAACTTTTTTTATTAGTTTACCACTCTTCTGGACAAGAACACCGGACAAATAAAATTTTGTTCAAGTTAAATCTTAAATAAATCTTGCATCGATTTATATTGCAGATGCAGATGCTTTCATTTGTACAAGAATTCCAACGAATTTGGTGTTATACAAGGTAGAACAAAAGTTGCGTTTTTTGCCCAAAATTTCTGAACCCTCTGTGGAGAAATTAAGCGCCGCAATGTTGTTTCAGTGTATTCAGTTTTTAACCTCCATCTTTTTTTAACATTTCTTTTTTGTTTCATTTCAATATCTTTATTCTAAAAGGAAACACAAATTTTAAGAGAGCTATGCAGTTTACAATCTTAAAAATTAAAAACGTAAATGTAAATAAATAAACGTTAAACTCATTTTAAGTCAAGCAACACTGGTGTTTCGTTGCTTAGTAACGCCAAGGCTAGTGTTTATATTGTTTCCATTGGTTATCAAGTGTCAGTGTACTGCCATTATCGAATTTAAGGTTTTGTTTTTTTAATATGCTACGAGAAGATGTTGCATGGTGCATTGCAAATGTCTTGGGCAAAGCCAAGAGTTCTATACAAGATGCGATCAGTCGCTTCAATCAGATTGGTGAGTACACACGCCGTCCAGGATCAGGGAGACCACGAGACACAAACCAACGTGATCATTTTGTTAGAGTTCAATTTATGATAAAACTCAGCGTTTCGACATTTGACAATCACAGATGACATCAACGCTGGATATTGGTTCCTCCGCAAAGTCCCTAGATCAGTAGTGGGTTGGTAATGTATCAAGCTGACACAAGTCGCATAGTTTTATTTTCGTATAATTTTGGTGTTTTGTGTTTGTGATGCTGGTGTTTCTGTGGGTGTTTTTTGCAGAGTGTGTTTTAGACATTTTACTTTTGGACTTTATAGATTTCAGAGACTAGATTTTCTTGGTGTTTATTATTTAAGTTAGACGGTGAGTACAAGTCCGGTCCGGTTTGTTAGCCAACCTCTAAACGAAAATAGATCAGACTTCAACAGGGTGCCATAAATGACAAATGACTTGGCCACCATATTGCGATATCTAAGAAAAAGTTGACTATACTCTAACTGCTTTACGGGACCGCGGAGTAACATCTACTGTTACTAGTCGTCGACTTGAAAATGTACGTGGCACAAGAATTTGTGCACAGACGAATCGCGTTTTTGTTTGCGTTCACTGGATGGACGACGGCCTGTATGGAGAAGACGAGGAGAACGATTTCTAAGTGTTGTATATCTCCAAAAACACCTTTTGCAGGCGATAGTATCATGGTGTAGGCTGGAATTTCTTTACATGCTCGTGCAGGCCTAGTTTTATTCGAAAATGTTGCTTTACGTGCAGATCGTTGGCTCCAGGAATGTTTGTTGATCAGACTTTTTTTATTATTGCGCGATAATGTCAGGCCCCATGTCGCACGAGTTGTCAATGATTATCTGGATCATATGGACATTTAACGATTGGATTAGCACCCACGTAGCCCAGATCTAAATCCGATCGAGCTCGTGTGGGACATGTTAGGAAGGATTATTCGCAACCGACAACCAGAAACTATTTCAGATCTCCGAATTGCTCTTCTAGAAGAGTGGCAAAACATTCCACAAAAGGCAATTGATAATTGCATTCAGAGCTTACCCCATTGCATGGCAGAAGTTATTAAGGTTAGTTTTATTTGTTTAATCTGTAATAATTTAATGCTAGTGTTTTTTTTCAATTTTTCTAAGATGATAAACTGCATAGTTCTTTCTTAGAATTTGTGTTTCCCTTTATAATAAAGATATTAAAATGAATCAAAAAAAGAAATGTTAAAAAAAGATGAGGCTGCAAAACAGAATGCTCTGAAGCGACACTGCACTGCTTAATTTCCCCAGAGAGTGTGCAGAAATTTAGGACAAAAACGCAACTTTTGGTTCTACTTGTATAACACCAAATCCGTTAGGATCCTTGTAAACTGAAAAGCCGATAATAATGAAGATGAAAGCATCTGCAATTTACGAAAAATTCATTAAAATTGATGCAAGATTTAAAATGTTATTTAAGATTAAACTTGAACAAAAATTTATTTGTCCGGTTTTTTTGTCCAGGAGTGTATAAATTGCAATCAAAGTACAAAAGCTTTGTCGGATTTTTTTCAACGCTAGAAATGCCATAAAAAACGTCCTTGTTTGAGCTAAATTATTTATTTATTATTTTGTTAGTGCTCTTACGTTATTTAAAAGGGGGTTGCTGCGAATTAACAGTGTTGCCTTTTTGACCTGCGATTTAACGGCATTTTTATTAACTTTACGACTTTTTTAAGTTAAAAAGAATAAAAAAATCTATATTTGCTTGTTCTCAGGATTCAGTGAAATCACTGTTTGTAGAATAAATCGAGCAATATTGAATATACAAGAAATTTACATCGTACAGACACTTTATTCGGCGTTTCTGGTCTCAATAGTATTTTGTATCTCACAGCATTCTATGAAATTCTTATTATTGACTAAAAATTGACATGCTTGTTAGAAGTCAATAGAAATATTTAAAGCTTGTAAAAAGTGAAAACACTGATACCCGTGTTACATGTGAGCAAGTCTGTGAAAGAACAATTGTAGTAATTGCTATTGCAAGTCCTTGCCTGCAAATTGTCTGCCAAGATTTCACAATCATGCAATTTTTATCGCAATGCTGCAGACTCGCCAATCTTGTAGATAATAAAAAATATTCGGTTGGGTTGGGTTGGGTTTGATATTATCTCTCTGCTAAATTTCAAATTTTTACATCGAATAGTTTCAGAGAAAATCTCCTGTGACAGACGGACGGCCGGACACCGAAATGATTCCATAAGTGTTCCGTTTTAATAATTTTAGCACGGAACACTAAAAAGACAAGTGTTTTTTTTTGACTCACGTTTCCTTCACAGTAAAATGTACACACGACAAAACTACATAAATACATACATTTTGTAACAAGCCATTTTCTTAAAAATAACGAGAAGGAAAACATGACCTTATTTAATTTCTATGCTGGTAACTTGGCCTAGTAAATGCAAATGTTGGTACTGCAAGTCAACAAAATTTTCCCTAAAATTGTACAAACATTGCAAGAAAAATTGCGCAAACCGTTTTTCTCCAATAGCAAGATTGATTGTTGCTGAAGCTGAACTGCGCATGCCTTTTGCAATAAATCTTGCAATTTACAGAAGAATAATTGCCTAGACTTGGACACATGTAAATTTGTTTTTAGTGAGAATAATATAGGTAAAATGTATATATTGTAAACAAAAACTGTTCTACTTTAAACTTAGTATTGAAACGGGCTTGAAGAAAAATTTTGAATGTGGAAAAATGGATTTTTCTGAAAATTTTGAATTGTAGTGGAACAGCGTGATTCGACATACCTACTTTTTTTTCAAATTTTTAAGAGGTTCACAGATGACACATTTAACTGGGTGCATTTTGCTGGCAACATGTGTGTCGTTTATGAATCCCTTTATGTTACATTGACTATTGTATCATTTAGTATAGAGCAGTGGAATAGTTTCGGAAAAATGCGGACTTCGTTGTTATCAGTTACATGATGTCTGTTCCAATTTCCGATGTATATAATAGTTATTCCGATTGAGTGAAAGAGACCCATTAATTTGCATCTATTTACTAATTATAAAGCATTTAACCAATAACTGACGAGTTTTGCTTTTTTTCTATCATGTGCTTGGTGATAGGTTATTAATTACAACTAGTGACAGCGTCTTATTGTCTTTAAATAAGGTGTACTATTTTTTGCCATTACTTTATTTATTGTAGGGATAAATATTTTAGATATTTTTATTTGTATATACAGGGTATTTAGTAACGAATGGGCCATACCTCAGCAGTGACTTTTTTGGCCCAATTTAGGTCGATTTAACCTAACTTATCTTAGTACAAAAATTGATGATAAGAATACATGGTGTTACAGTTAAAATTTTATTTTACATTTTTATCGATATATTTTGAAAGACATTAAATAAATTCACAAAATTTGGTAAGCGAGGGTTTTTTTGGTATGGGAAAAGCAAATCCGTTCTCAAATTTGCTTCATTTTATAGGGGGCGCCACTTATGGCGGTAAATGCCAACTTTGTTATGCTTCAGTGTTCACAATTTATGAATAGAAATTCTTTTTCCCCTGCCTTTTTTACTTAAAAAAGGTATACAGTGTGTCCAGAAACCGTCTTAACAAATGGGAAACTTTTTTATTTTTGACTTTACGGAAAAAATTTTTCTTCATAAAAAGTTCTGCTTGTTGAGAAAATAATACTCAAATCAAAAATTTTGACCCAGCATATACGGGGTGTCGAAAAAGTAAAATCGATAAATGCCGTAGAAGGAAAACTATCTTTTTAACTTTATTTGCAAAGTACAATAGGTAACGTAAGAAAGTGTCGTCCAGAACTGAAAAGTGATCGAAGTGACAGAATAACTTTATGGTCATTCATATGTACCATATGTATGAATTTTTTTAAAAAGTGTTTTGAAATACATGGTTTTTGAAATAACATTACCAAAATCAACAATAACATTTTATGAAATACTACACTAAACTTCAACATGACCACCGTTTCTTTCCATACAAACTATTGTACGTCGTGAAAATTCCGGCACTGCATTTCTAACCATATCTTAGGGGAAATTTCTTGGACCCATTTTCTGATAATTATCTCTAAATGGTCTATGTTTTCGAAAGGTCTGTGGGCATAGACTTTTTCTTTTAAGGACCCCCATAAGAAAAAATCTAGGGGAGTTATATCTGGGGACCTTGGTGGCAAAGCAAATATTTAATAAAAATGAAACACAACTGTCGGCATTTACAAATAAATCAATTAGTTTGATTGGGTTTGATTGGGTTATATGGTAATATATATGGGAATATGGTATTTAAAAAAAAAAGTCGTTCAAATCAATTTTTAAAAAAATTCAAAGGTACCTACATATGAATGACCATAAGGTTATTTTGTAAAATTTCATATTCGACCACTTTTCAGTTCTGGACGACACTTTCTTATGTTCTCGTTTTTTTTATCTTCTGACAGCCCAGTCTAAGTCAGGGAAGCCACTGCTAAAGTATGGTTCATTCGCTACCAAACACCCTGTATATTATCACACTGCACTGTGAAAAAAGGTGTGGATGTACCGGGTGAGTGAACGATTGCGCGGAGTAATTTTCTGCCTATAATTTTATGTCGATAATAAGCTTTTGTGTTAAGGTATGGTTGGATATTCTGCACATTTTAAAAAATTTTGAATTATACTGGGTGCGTTCAAAAAGTAGGGTGTCACAAAGTTAGATTTTTTAAAATGGGACACCCTGTATTTGAATGAAAATTTAGCACTTGCAAGCATCTCTTTGTTGTGAAAGTACTACTTAAATTTTGACTCCAAGCGATTCATACTTTGTATCCTAAGTAAATTAAGTCAAAAAAACATATCCACTATGAAATATTTGACATCTCGTTTACGGGGTGTTTTATTTCTAGGTCCAAAGTCAGAAAACTTCTAATTAAAAAATGTCACTTTGATCAAATGGAACACCCTATATATTTTTCTGCCATCTTATAGCTCGTCAAAAACTCTTCACATTTTGTAAAGAATGTCCTATCCCTATCTCTAATAGTTTTTGAAATATTTTGATTGACATTTTGAATATAATATACAATGGGTACTTCCCTTCGCGGTAGAAGTAAACACCTGTAGGTAAAACTAACTAACATATACATATATCTTTACATTTACACTAAAACGTGATGAACACATTATTTGTGAAACTATAACCCCCCAAAAAAAATCAATTTCTTCTTAATAAATGTTCGAATATATGTCCTTCTTGTTCAATACACCTGTCAATTCTTCTAATCATATTTTCCCGGACATTGTATAACATGCCTGGTGATATTATTTGACATATATTCCTAATCACATTCTCCATGTCCTGCCTTGTCGTAGGTTGTTGTGACATGTACCCTATCTTTTATGTGGCCCCACAGAAAAAATCTTATTGGGTAAGGTCACAAGACCTTCGTGGCCATGCAACAAAACCCCCGCGGCCAATCCATTTTCTCTGGCTTCACGATAAAAGTGGGGGGGGGGGCACACCATCTTGTTGGAGCCGCATATTTTGACGTTCATCAAAGTCTACTTTTGCCAATAGTCTTGGCAACTCTTGTTGCAAGAAAAATAAATAAGTAGGTCCGTTTAAACGTTCACTAAAAAAATATTGGCCTATAATTCTGTTGTAAAGAATGCCGCACCACACATTAACTGACCAATGGTTTTGGTGTTGACTGTACTCAGGAGTCAAAATTTAAGTAGTATTTATTTTCACAAAACAGAGATGTTGGCTGGAATGCTAAATTTTCATTACAAGTCAGATTATCTTGAAAACTATGACTTTTTCGTATATTAAACCAATAGTGAAAAAGTTACGAAATTACACGTATAATTCAAAAATCTTGAAATACAGGGTGTCCCATTTTAAAAACTTCAACTTTGTGACACCCTATGTTTGAACGCACCCAGTATAATTCAAAATATTTTTGAAATGTGCGAAATATCCAACCATACCTTAACACAAAAGCCTATTATCGACAAATCTTGTCTTCAAGGCATACAATTACTCAGCGCAGTCGTGGACTCACCCGGTACAGACGCAATCATCTCCCAAATAATAATTTTGTACAATTCTTGCATCCGCTGGATGCCGATTTCCGGTGAATTCCGATTGCGTCGACAACTACCATACTGTTTAGAATGATATTAATGTATTTAAGTTTAGTTAGTGGTAAACGCATACTGGATATTTTAAAATTTAAAGAATTTTCAAGTAATTGCACATTTTTATTTATTTACATTTAATATTTAAAGGTAATTAAACGCTGTCAGTGTCACGTCATATATACAAAATTTGTAAATTAATGGTGCTAGCTTTGATTACTAACTTGGGTACGCAGGAGTATGCTGTTACTAATGCTGGCCAAACTACTGGTCAAGTGGTTGCCGTTAGCTCCAATGGGGAAGAAGTCGGATCCAGCTTGGGGCATGCTACTAGAGTCTCCCCTGCCACTGTAAGTCCCATTCCTATCCTTCATATGCAATTGGCACATGATTTTTAATGTAACCTTCAATTCCTGCTCCCTTTCCTTGACAATTTTGCGCCATACATGTGATTTCTTCTTTTTTTTTTCATGGTTAAAGACAATATGCACTGTCAATAAGGTTTTGCTTGCTTAAAACCTTTTTGTGGACACAGACTATTAAAAGCATGTAAGACTAACACCCAAAAGTAGGTTATTATAAACATAGAATGCTTTAATAATTGGCATGGTTTTTTTTAGTAGATCTTTTTATTGTATTCCAAACATTTATTATGTCGACGGTTGACAAGAAAAATGTATGGTACGTCATTTTTAGTAAATACGTTACCTGACGTAAGATAAAAAAAACGTTCTCACGCATGTCTTGAAGTATTACTCTTGAAAGGTATCATAGGTAAAAGGTATAGGTGAATGAAAAATAGAACTGTCAAGTTCTGAAGTTTTTATTTTGAAGAAAATTAAATATGGTAATTACTGCAGGACAAAAAGCTTTTATGATCGAAACTTACTTTAGAAATGGTAGAAGGGATGACGGCCAGTGGGTTTATTCAACACGGTACACCATTCAGGATTTTCAAACAGAATTTCCACACATAGTCATGAATTTCGACCAGTTTCGCCAAGTTTTGGCTAGATCTGCGGATTTGTTTAGGGAAACAGGAAGTGTGAATAGAAAGGAAGGCAGTGGGAGACCCAGAGTTCGCTCGGCCCGAAAAGTAGAAGAATTGGGACAAATTGTTAATGAACACCGACAAACCCCTATTCGGCGTTTAAGCCAGCAAGTAAATGTATCCTACAGAACCTGCAATACAATCCTGAAATGTGACCTGCATATGCACGCTTATCGTCTAAGCTTAGTCCAAGAATTGTTACCAAACGACAAGTCGCAACGAATGCAATTTTCAGAGTGGTTTATGGGTAATTTGCATAATAATGAAAACGTATAATGTAAACCCTGTTTTACTGCCGATGCATGGTTTTACGGTAATTATTGATATTACTGTAAACAGCGAATTTTTTCATGAAATTTTGCACAGACCCTAATTTTGGGTCGTAGAACACGAATCCGAAGTCAGTTTTTGGCGGTCTCGAATGGTTTTTCCGCAAAAAATTTTTTTAACTTTTAGGTTACCTTTTTTTATAGATTCCTTTAAGTTTCGACACTTTCACTTAAACATATCTGTAAACTTATAATTTTTATTTTATTTCGTCACACAAAACACCACATTTAGCCAAAAATAGTTAAGAAAATTGCTTTTTCCTATATAAAATTCCATTGTATTTGGTAGTAGACGCCATTACGTTCCCAGCTGTCAAATGTCCGGCGTTGCCAGGTTTACTTATTTTTCAAGACAAAGTTGTAAATTAGGAATAATAAAAAGTTGGCGGGAAAATGCGAAAATGAACCAAATTTAACCAAAAGGGCAAAAAGATGACCCCAACCAACACCCTGGGGCACCGATCCCTCTTCGCCTGCGAGGAAAGAGACTGGTCAGGGCCCCTAACCAGGTGCTAACCCTGTTCCGACCTTAGGGTGCCCTCCGATCCACCGTTCGTATCAAAAACTTTTCTAAGTCGGTGAATTAGGTGACAGATCTAATATTTTCGATATAACGGTGGTATAACGGTGGATCGGAGGGCACCCTAAGGTCGGAGCAGGGTTAGCACCTGGTTAGGGGCCCTGACCAGTCTCTTTCCTCGCAGGCGAAGAGGGATCGGTGCCCCAGGGTGTTGGTTGGGGTCATCTTTTTGCCCTTTTAGGGAAAATAAAATGCTATCTGTCTTATTTTACTCTCATATTGCCATCTCTTTTTTTGGATTTATTTATGGCCGGAAATTGTTAAAATTTGCGAGAAAAATGTTTTGTAAACGTGGCAACGCCGGAAAATTGACAGCTGGCAAAATAATGACGTCTAGAGCGATAAAATGGAATTTTCTATAGAAAACAGCAATTTTCTTAGCTATTTTTGCCTAAATGTGGTGTTTTGTGTGACGAAAACTAATAAAAATTATAAGTTTACAGATATGTTGAAGTGAAAGTGTCGAAACTTAAAGGAATCTATAACAAAAAGGTAACCTAAAAGTTAACCTAAAAGTTTTCCAAAAACAATTTTTTTTTGGAAAAACCATACGAGACCGCCAAAAGCTGACTTCGGATTCGTGTTCTACGACCCAAAATTAGGGTCTGTGCAAAATTTCATGAAAAAATTCGCTGTTTACAGTAATATCAATAATTACCGGTTTTACTTCTCTGGTTATGTAAATTCTCATTAAATGAGAATGTGGAGTTCTGAAAATCCACATTTCTTTATAGAGAAGCCTCTGCATTCACAGAAAGTTCCCTTGTGGCCGGCCATATCGAAAAGAAGGTTAATTGGACCGATTTATAAGGGGCTCCCAATTCGGCGCGACACCGTATTGAAATTTTAGAAAATTTTGTAAATGTGTTAGACGATGAAGACAAGGCTACATCCAGCAGGACGGCGTCGGTGCACCAATTCACGTAACTCTTCATAATTTAAATTTTTTGGAACGATTTTTTGAAGACCGAATCATTAGTCCTAATATGCCAGTTAGGTAGCCACCATGGTCTTGCGATCTCACGCCGTGTGACTTTTTTAGGGCCACACTTTAAAAACTCGGTTTTAAAACTCTTTGTGAAAATTTAGAAGACCTACGGGCTAGAATTACGAATAAATTTCAGAAGATTAACAACTCGCCCGTAGTGCTCACCAATGTTTTTGTTGCTGTAAAAAGAAGAATCAGAACATGTTTGGAAGGAGAAGGTGGACACGTCGCTCATTTAGTTTAAATTTATAATTCTTAGGTTCTTTGTTGTATATTTTTTTTAATTCTGAATTATGCAATGACAATGACAATATTGTAATTTTCTTAAAAATAAAAACTTCAGAACTTGACAGTTTTATTTTTCATTCACCTATACCTTTTACCTCTGTTACCTTTCAAGAGTAATAATTCAAGACATGCGTGATTGATTCCACAGCATACTTTGAGAACGTTTTTTTTTTATCTTACTTTATATTGCTGAAGTCAGCAGAATTCTCTGCATCGATCTAGGTGGGTGTCATTTTAATTTAACTAAATTTTGGTGTATGGTACATTTCAGTGTGGAGGGCGGCTAGAAGAAAAATCGTTGTATTAAAGAACGCTGTTTAACACAGCTGACTTTATATATACAAGCTAATTTTGCTTTCGAGGGAGGATGGGTAGGTCGAAAATTTAACATATACATTATTTTTGACGTATCGGGAATTATTTTTGAAATTAACCGACTTTTCCGACATGTCGAAAATTGATCTTTTTTTTAATATGTAAAAATGAAATCTAGGGCAAATGGATGTTTTGCTAAATAACTTCTAAATGGTGCATAGTGGGAAAAATGACCCGCTCGAATTTAATTTCGCACTTAATGCCAAGTCGAGTATGGTAGAAATCCCGTCTTAAATCGACTAAAATTAATTTTTGGGGGTGAACTTGAGGGATGATTTTCGGAAGTAATTACACAAGTGCATCAAAATTAACGATAATTTTTCATGAAAGCGCGTTGTCTATAAGTTTCATAAGTTTATTTTCATATTTTGTTGAAACCTTTTAACAAAATCCGAAAATATCCGAATACAGTTTTTACTGACAACATGCTTGAATGAAAAATTATCAGGTATGAGACAGAACTTATAGAAACTAAAAATTGCCTGAGTTGCAGTGGAAAACACAGTTGTTAAAATTATTATTTTGGAGCCTGCTGCACTACTTGTTGATGTATATGAGTTCGCCATTCAATTAGAACTTAAAGAACTTATTGTAGGCACATTAGCTACATTAGTTTCTGTATTAAGATTAGCTTTATCATTGTCTCTCGTTTTTTCTACTATACAGGGTGTTACAAAAAGATGTTAAGAAAATTTAGGGGCAGATGCTACATCTAAAAATATGAAAATAGGTTTATTTAAACATGGATCCTCAAACATTTCTTTTTCGAAATACAGGGTGTTTAATATTTTCACACCTCAAGCATTCTTAAGAGTTAGGAGAAATATGCAAAGACGATTTACAGCATGTATTGAAGCGCGGAGAAGCTATTTCCAGCATTCACTATAAACTTAAATCAAAACGCACTGTTTCTTGAACAAAAATATGTTTAAAGAAAATCATTTTTATTATTTGTTTTTATTGTAAGAAATAAATTAATTTTTATCTCGAAAACGGTGCGTCAGAGCGAAAAAGCTCAAGAGACACTTTTAACGCAGAATTAATTGAGCTTTAAGAAAACGTTGCAAAAAATCAATGGCGTGCCATTTTTTTCGCTAAAAATATACTTACCAGCACGCACGCCACTGATGCAAGTACACTAGAAAATAAATTTTTGCACGTAAAGGTACCCTTTGATTACATGGTGTGTACCAAAATTCATGTCAATATCAACGCATTTTCGAGAAATTAAAAAGGACCATTTAAAAAAGAAAATGTTAAACACCCTGTATCTCGAAAAAGAAGCATTTGAGGATCCATGTTTATATAAACTTATTTTCATGTTTTTAGATGTAAAATCTGCCCTTAAAATGTCTTAACATCGTTTTGTAACACCCAGTATATACTGATGGTTCAGTAATGTATTTTTGGGTTTACTTTCGGTCACTTTTTCTTGAATTGTAATGTAAACACTTTTGACAGCTCTAATGATCGGTTTTTCAGAGGATTTTTAAGTAACAAATTAAATTGACGCTTAGCCACCTTTGGCAGTGACATTAATATGTGTGCTGTCACATTACAAGTTTAGTGTCTAATTAAATAATAATTGTTAATTAAATTCCTTTAAGAAACCGACCGTAGGACAGTAATTATGTAAAAGTCCGAATAAATCGAATGGTTTTAACTAAAAGCTTACTATTGACAATGAGTAATAAGTTTTAAGAAAATTTGCTTGGCAGTACAGTGTGTGTAGTAGAATGTCTCATGGGATTGTAGTTAAAAAATAAATGGTATTTAAGTAGTTTGTTTACATTTGAAGTTACATTTTTATCTTTACCGTTTTATGCTCATACTTGAAGTACATGTTTTTATTCTTATTTACTAAGTACTAATTAGTATTTACTCCCTGATCATAAAAGGTACAGTGGCTTCTGGAGAACTACGAAACTGCAGAAGGAGTTTCGTTACCTAGATCAACGTTATATGCCCATTATTTAAGGCATTGTTCTGAGCATAAACTGGAACCCGTTAATGCAGCATCTTTTGGGAAACTTATAAGGTCTGTGTTTTTGGGATTGAGAACTAGAAGACTTGGAACCAGGTAAGCCACCTTAAAGGTTGTAGCCAACGATATGCAAGGAGTCAAGGGTTAAATGTGATACATGTCTGTAGCAGCAGATTGCTCTCATAAAATTAAGAAAAGAAAATAAGCAGCAATAACAAAGCGCCAATTCCTTGTTTTCGAAATGCAGGGTGTCAAAAATAATTTTTAAACAATTTTTAAAATAATTTCTACAGTAGCAATGTTCATATCTTCGCCACTGGGTAAATTAAAAAAATAATAGTATCATATTAGGAAGTTTATTATCCTACTACCAGGCGTGGCCCGTGAAATTTTAAAGTTGTATATCTCTGTTGCTACTTATGGGACCCATGTCAAATTCAGGTTTTTTAATAGTGAGCCTACTAGGAATGTTTTGGTAAAGAAAAAAATATTTTATAATTTGCGAAAAAAAGTTGAATTTTTGAATTGACCCACCTGGGAAAAAAATTAACACGCTTAGGTAGTTTATTATTTTTTTTTAGACAAGTTTTACATCATTTTGTCAATAATTCTTAAATTTTACGAGAAAAAATGTGTTAGTAGAAAGTTATAGTCATTTGATTTTTTTTAAATTATATTTTAGGTTTAAAAAAGGTGAAATGACTATAACTTTCTACTAACACATTTTTTTCCCTCAAAATTTAAGAATTGTCGACAAAATAATGTCAAATTTGTTTAGAACAAATAATAAATAAAATACCTAAGCGTGTTACTTTTTTCCCCAGAAAGGTCAATTCAAAAATTCACCTTTTTTTCGCAAATTATATTTTTTTTTCATTACCAAAAAATTCCTAGTAGGCTCACTATTAAAAAACCTGAACTTGGCATGGGTCCCATAAGTAGCAACAGAGATATACAACTTTAAAATTTCACGGGCCGCACCTGACTAACACGCATAAATTGTTTTACATCATTTAGATATTGTTTAAAAAAAATTGTATCGAGAAAACGGGGAATTTGCAGATTCCTATATAACTTTTTTTACTTATTTTATGAAAAAAATATCCTTTCAAAGTCATGTCCTACCATTAATCAGTTACGTTACACAACATCTAACTGTAATGTTTTTTGTCGAATTGCAAATGCTGACAGCTAATAAGATCTTTGGATCTTTTATATGTTTGCAATAGATTTACACCATTATAAAATATGCCTGTTTAACAACCAAAAACAAAAAAAACTTTAAGAGGGTAAGATGAGGTTGCCAAATTCCTAGCATATTTCAAAAAATAATTTGCGACGTCTACTGGAGCTAAAGCATCGTGAGGTCAGTCGCCTCTAATGACAATATGAGTACAGTACACTACTCTCTTTTATAGAAAAAAGAAAAAGTTGTCCATAGTGCGTTGTTTATTAAAATATACAGGGAGAGTTTGTTAAAGTGTTACAATGCGATATCTCGAACACGATGTAAAATATTTTCATGAAATGTTGGTGAGTTAATAGGGAGATGGGGGGATATGTTTAAACATATTTTTGACATTTACCCCTCTGTATTTTGAAGGGGGGGGGGGGCTTTGGAAATTTAAAGGAGCATTCTGCCAAAAACGGTATCTTTTACTCGAATTCAGAAACAGATTTATATATAATGCACAAATTATTTTTGTATGGTAAGGAGATCAGTATTATATGTTTACAATAAACGGTAAATAAACATAGCCAGGCAGCTGTTTACAATGTATTTTTGTGTTGTACATGTAAAGGTCATTTGTCCCGTTCAATTCGTCAATATTATTTGGTCTATTGACATACACTTTGGATTTGAGGTAGCCCCACAGAAGATAATCTAGCTAGCAGGATTAAATCAGGGGATCTGGCGGGCTATTGTATTGGACCCCGTCGACCAATAAGTACATCGCCCAGGAGAAACTGTATTTAGATATTCACGCATCGAGCCAGTATAAGAAAACTGTCTTTTTTTCAAAAACGGTTCAATTTTGATATAGGGTATGATACATGAAATATGATTGAAATTTTACACATAATTCAAAAATGAAATAAAATAGAGTTTATATTTAAAAAAATTAAGTATGACATGATAATTTCTTCTTTCTGGGTCATCGTGTTTACATCAAATTTAGTTTAAACAGTGCGGACCTAAAATCAAACCTTGACGTGTCCGAGCGTTTTTCTAAGAAAAAAAATGCCTCAACTTTAAACGAATTTATTCCAACCGTTACGTTCTCACTGTATATTTCTAATAAATGGGTAAATAATGATTGCTTTGGCGTTTTGTTTTAACAAATACAAAATTAACAATTTAGCCATAAAACAAAATTTAATCGAGAATTTGGCAACCTTACCTTGTTTTAAAATTTAACCGACAAGAAAATAAATACTTACCCACTAACGAGACTATGAAGAAACCTTTTAATGAGTTAATAAGATTTGTAGAAAACGTTTTGTCACTAAACTGTCATTTTTTGTAGGGGAAACTCTAAATATCACTATTACGGCATTCGAGTGAAACCAGGATCGTCTTTAATGAACATTGAAGATTCTTCTAGTCGTGTAGTATTAAATTCAAGTTCGTCAGGCAAGGCACAGGGAACAGTCCGTCCTTTTAAACGAAACTCTGATTCGTCTGATAGCCAAGGTTCCAATGGGACTCTTTTGCAGCACGCTGCCTATTTGGGCGATGGAAGCAACGCTATACCTGTTTTTCCAGATATACACTTTTCGGAACCTCTACCAGATGACTGTGGATATGAGGATGTAGATACTTTAAAGTAAGTACAAAACTTATTTTAAAATAAAATAAGAAATGGAACATCATATTATTATATATTCGTGTGTAGTTAAAATTGAGCAAATACTCGGATAGTTATTTCCATTAACACAATTTTTTTATATTAAGAAAATAACCCATTTTTAAAAAATTCGCAATAGTTTTTGCACGAAACTTCCTTCCTAAAGGTAGGTACTACAAAATGCACAATATTTCGTATAATAAAAAATTCAATTTCCTAGCCTGTGAAAAAATTGAGTAGATCATTAAAATATTATTTCTTTTAAACTGACGTTCTAGGTTATATCGTTATATCAAAACATATTTTTGTATTTTCTCACCCTGTACTACATTAAAAATCTAAATTGTAACTGATAGCTTTGGAGACAAAGTTTTTTTTCTATACAAAAAATTCTTAATTGATACTTGTTTGGCATCAGTGTTATAATTTTGCTCAGTCGGAACATTTTAGTTGATTCAGTTAAAATCGCTTTATCACCTGGTCTGCAACAATGTTAGCTATCTCATATTTTCAATATATGATAAGTAAGAGCTGATAAACTTTGAGATAAGACAAAGAGTGACAGTATTGTATAACCTTGCATTTCTTACCAAGTATTTAACATAAAAATGTTGCCTCCATAATTGGCGACTCAAATTAAGGAAGCCAGCTGCAATCAGCTGATTTTTAACGGGGAAGAAGGGCTCACTTGACAAATTGACAAAGATGCCATATAACACGATATTGAAGATAAAGACGAAACGAAAACATTCCCCGTCACAATAGTTAGCAAATCGGCCACTTCTTAATTTGAGTCGCCAATTAACATACAAAGAAAAGGTAATATTGCCAACGTAATTTACTATATTTTGACTTTGTTTTCTTATAGAAAAAAAATATATCTAAATATTTTAAAAATATTCTAAAATTAAAACAATAAAAAATACTTTTAAAGATGCACAAACTATATGAAGGCGGACCTAAGTAACAACCTAATTATGCAACACACAACTAATGCATATATGTCTTATTTTGTGTCGTTTTTAAGTTTAAGCCACAAAAAATATAAATTAAATCTTTAAAGTGCTCACTCTGTGTATATTTCAGCGGAAGTGTAGCCGGTTTTGAGCCGGGGTAAAGCATAATATGCAAAATTTCATTTTGCCTGGGCAAAATTTCATTTTTTTGTGAAATTTAACAATTTAGAAAATCATAGTTCTTGGGATTAGACTGTGTCAAAGTGGAACGTTTCCCCTTCAATTACACGAAACATCTTCAGGGATCTTCACTCTGCGATTGATATTCAGTGTCTAATCCCAAAGACTATGCTTTTCTAAGTAGTTTTTAAGTTTTTGCGCTAAAGACAGAGCGATAGATAGTCAGACCGACTGATAGATCTCACGAGATAATTTTGTTAGGAATATAATACTTCCTCTGAGGGAAGTACAAATAGTAGGGGTGGAAACATTTTAAAACAGGAGTCACTCACTATTACAGATTTTTTTCTTTTATTTTCCGGATAACACTCTAGTCCACAGCGTTGTCCCTTGTAGTTTGTTTAAAAAGTATTATTAAGAAGCCAGATCTTTAATGCTTTGAGGCAGGGGCGGCTGGTACATAAGGGCTGCAGAGCTGCAGAACCACCAACATTTTCAAGCCACGTGACTAATTTTTTCATACTTTGCAGTAAATAATTAAAGATTCCTTAAAATAAAAATGAATCAAATTAAAACACCGAATTTTCGGCCGAGAATGCTAGTAAGAGGCCAGCGCTAATCAACACATGCCGCGCTCCCAGCACCGACGTACAGGGATAGCCAAATAAAAGTGAACATGCCTTATAACTTTTTTATTTTTAAAGATGGGAAAAAATGTTAATGTTAATGAAAGTTTTGGGAATTTTTATGGATCATTCATATATCTTATCTGCAAAACAATTCAGCTTCGAATAAAAAAATATAGTATAAAACATCGATTTTCTCGCTTATTTTAAATTGGATCATGGATCTATTATAATATGGATACGGGGTGATGTAACATTCTTTGAAACCAAAACAAACCATTCTAAGTGACACTGTAAACACAATTTGTAAACATTGGCCACATCTGATTTTACCTTATATTTGTGTACAGGAAATACGTTAGAAGCATCACAATATTTACTAAAAGTAATAAAAGCCCTAAAATACTTTATTTTCTGCGAAATAATAATAAATTTAATTTAAAAAGGTTTTATTATTTATAGGTTATGTTATTTCTAAAGGTGTTTATTTAAAGTCGCTCCGAGTCATTTATAAATCTATGAGTCGCACTTTTTCTTTTCTAGTTCATTAGACAAAGACGTACGTGTATCCGAGTGTTCAGACCGAGGTTCAGCCGTTTTTCTAAACAACCAGCAACTTCTGGGCTGCGTTCGATATCATCGCCGGGTGACACACCGGTGTGATTTTTCAACCTGAGCTCCAACACTCCAATGCTATTTTATCTCTTTCTACTACCATTCTTGATTCAATTACGTATTTCCTGTGGTATTTCCTTAAAATTCGTAAACTCTACCACTACGGTAAATGTTTTGACAACAAATAACAAATATAAGGCTTCACGTTCGATACGGTCACAGTATACGGAACATCGAATCCTTATTATAATAGATCCATGAATTGGATGGTATGATTTTTATCATATTTTTGGATTCTAGGAGAAGTTCTAGACACATTATGTATAACATACCGGTTATATGCGGTTTTTCAATCGTTTTTGAAATATTTCAAATTAAAAATTAGTTCGCATAAATATACTTTAATCGGAACTATCCAGGTTGCGAACGAAATACCTGCTACCTTTTTAAATTTTCTTCGTAGATAAGTACCAAAGTTAATGTCAAGGTTGACAATAATACTTTAGTCACCGTAAATTTATAATTTTATTTTTATGCAAAATGAGTTAATCTATTAAACAATAAATGTTGATTTTTATTGGTTATTAATATTTGAAAGCAATAACCAGTGATTATAAACAGTAACAAATGAATTATATACATATATTATATACATAAACAGATAAATGTTAACATTGGCGAATAAATATCAAAAGAAATTTTCAACATGTCCGCCATTTAATTCTTCGCATTTTTCATATATTCTTCTCTGCCTCTGAAATGTGATTATAATACTTTCAGCATCATTTTCGTTCAGATTTATTACTTCATTTCTCACCTTCCTTTGAATTTCTTCAATATTTTTATTATGATAGCTGTATACGACATTTTTCAAATGACCCCAAAGAAATTTATCTAAAGGTGTGAGGTCTGGGCTATTTGCAGGCCAATGTAACGTTCCATATCTACCGATCCATTCGTTATACTGATGGTTTAAAAAATTGCGAACCTCAGTTATATTATGGGGAGGCGCTCCGTCCTGTTGCCATATAATACGTGGACGTTCTTCAAGTGACAATTCTTCGAGAATATCTTCGATTTAATTTTCTAAAGAATTAAGATAGCGCTGGCCAGTTAATGCTCCCCGAAAAAACAATGGTCTTAGAATTCTATTTTGTAATATCCCACACCAAACGTTGATTGAATTATGCCCCTGAAAAGCAATATCTTCGACGGTAAAGGGATTTTCATCCGACCAAACATGAACATTTCGTCTATTAAACATTCCCGCAGTTGAGTAGGTTGCTTCGTCTGTCTAAACGATAGTATGAAATAAATTAGGATCTTGCCGCATTCTTTCGTTAATATTTGTGACAAAAATATATCTCTTTTCTTTTTGATCGGTACTAAGCTTTTGAACTGGCATAATTTTATATGGTCTATCCTTAAAATACTTTAACGTTCTTTGAACTGTTCCATAAGTCAACATTTTATCTCTTCCTCCATATCTGAGATACCGCACACAATCGGGAATTGATTTTTTTGGATTCTCTTGAAAATATAATAAAACCACTAGGTTTTTTTCTTCATTTCTTTCTCTTCTTCTTTTTTCATTGCCCAGAATTGCTCTTTCTTCTAGTCTTCTATTTGTTTTTATTATAGTGTTTAGTGATGGAGTCCTTTGTTCCTCTTCACGACTTTCTTCGTATTGTCTTTGAGCCTCTCTAACATTATTGTTATTTTTAATATATAATTTTAACATTTTGTATGTCTCATAATAGAATAACTCATTTTGCATAAAAATAAAATTATAAATTCACGGTGACTAAAATATTGTCAACCTTGACATTAAATTTGATGTATCTATGAAGAAAATTTAATAAGGTAGCAGGTATTTCGTTCGCAACCTGGATAGTTACGTTTAAAGTATATTTATGCAAAATAATTTTTAATTTGAAATATTTCAAAAACGATTGAAAAACCGCATAGGGTATGTTATACAAAATGTGTCTAGAACTTCTCCTAGAATCCAAAAATATGATAAAAATCATACCATCCAATTTAAAATAAGCGAGAAAATCGATGTTTTATACTATTTGTTTTTATCCGATGCTTAATTGTTTTGCTGATACGATATATGAATGATCCATAAAAATCCCCAAAACTTTCACATTTAACATTTTTTCCCATCTTTAAAAATAAAAAAGTTAGGTAGAGGTAGGCTATTAGCAGATATTAATTAACCCGGTGTTAGCAGAGGAAAACCTTAAACGCGCCACTTTAAGAGAGATTATTCGCGAAATGATTGGATTTGTGGATGCAACAAAAAAATGCCCTTTTTTGCTTTCCGTGTGTACTTTTCGAAGGCGATTAAACAAAATGACAGGCTATTTATTTCGGTAATTTGTATTTATTGCAGAACACCTTTAATATCAAATTTATTTAATAATTTTTTATAATTGAGCCGCCACTGCTTTGAGGGCATGTAAATGAAAGATGACCTTTATTAGGAGTAATTAAATCTGGAACGAAGTTACTTGCCAGGCTTTATATTATGTTACATATTTTTCTACAGGTCAATATATAGGGAACATTTAGAGGCCTTTTTGGATGCCATATTAAGTTTGGAATTTAATACAGTCGAATCTTTGTGGCGAGAGTTTTGGAGGTCACAGTACAATAATAATGGAGATGAATGCGAAGAGGAAAAATATCTTTCAAAGTATGTATTTTCGTAATGAGTATTTTCTTATTATTCAGTGTAATTTAGTTATCATTTGATAATTTTTTTTCAGATCAAAATTATTTTCATTATGCTCCTTGGAACACGTTCAGATATTTATGAAGCAAGTTGATTTGGTATTTTATCAAAATCTAATACAAGTTTTGGTGCCAGATGTTTTAAAGCCCATTCCAGCTACCCTAACTCAGTCTATAAGAAACTTTGCCAAAAGTAAGTAAGCTAATATAGAGGTTAGGTTTCTTTTAGATCCGAAATTGATTATTAGCATTATGAAAATCGTTATTTATTTTGATTTGTTGTAAAATAATTGGGTTTATGGTTAAGTGTAATCAGCAAATAAATAAATAAATTATTTTTTAAATCTGCAAAATTAATAAGAGCCAAAGCTAATGTTTAATAATTTTTAGATCTGGAAAGTTGGTTAACCAGTGCAATGGCCGGCGCACCATCAGCAATGCTCCAGATTAAACTAACAGCAGTCTCTGCCTTCAGTTCTAGCTTACGCCGCTACACCTCGCTAAATCATCTTGCACAAGCCGCTAGAGCTGTGTTACATAACGGGAACCAAATTGGGCAAATGTTGGCAGACTTAAACAGGGTAGATTTTCACAGCGTAAGGGAACAAGCATCTTGGGTAAGTAGAGAAACGTAATATATCGGGAAGTGGTGGCCTTTTTAGGAATCAAATGAAAGAGAAATATTTGCTTTGTGATAGTTTTAAATGTTTTTTTTATTGCCCAGACATGTCTCTCCCACAGTTTGCAAACTAGTCTGGCCTGTTGGAAAGCTTCCAGAGCCATTGAAACTTACACACACACACACACACACACACAGACATCTCTCATGCTGTTATATTAAAATGTACAGTTATTTTAAACAGCCCTTACTAGATCGTTATAATGCATAATTACTACAATTTTTTTCTAAAAGGTAAGTGTGGTGAAAAATCTTTGATTTGTAAACATGAGCGGAGCAACCGCTGGGCAAGCGGCAAAATAACAGCGTAAAAATATAAAATGAAAGTGCTTTTTACATAATGCGGAGTGTTAAGTTAATGGCCAGTTAATAGATTTGGCATAAAATTGCATCACTATGAGTAGGGCTGGGCGATTATCGAAAACGATAATCGATTTTTGATTATTTGAAATAATCGATTATTTCCGATTAATCGAAAAATCGATTAATCGGCAAAATCGATTGATCGAAAAATCGATTAATCGATAAAATGAATATTAATCGAGAAAATCGATTATTGAACTCGTCGAAATTATGTCATTACTAATGACATAATGAAAGCGACTCCAGCGCTTACCACTTGCCTATCTTGAACACAATTCCGGCGGACGATTTAAATTTTAGACCCGTAAAAATTAAAGGAGCGCTGATCGAAAAGCATTCAAATTATTTCGTTGAATACATGTTTCATAGTCGAGTTATGATTATAAAAAAGAATCGATTAATCGAAAATATCGATTAATCGAAAAATTGACTAATCGAAAAATCGATTAATCGAAAAATTCATTAACCGAAAAATCGATTAATCGAAAAATTGATTAATCGAAAAGTCGATTAATCGAAGAATCGATTAATCGATTTTAAATTTTTTTGTAATCGTTCAATCGATTAATTATCGATTAATCGATTATTTTGCCCACCCCTAATTAAGGGGCCCTCCATGTTGGTTTTGGTTAACCGAAGGCGAAAATGTGTGGGTATAATTTTTGAGAAAACGACCTTTCTGCATCGTAAGAAGTAATATTCAAAATTTTCAAGTATTGGTCGATTACGTCAGGTTCTTCTTTATTCGCTCAGACCATGAGCAAATCTACAGTGAATACGACTTTTCGTATATTTTAAACCGGGTTAGCAACTCATTTATTGACTAAAGATACAAAGGTAACCCTTACCACGACATTTTTGACACAGTTCTTAAAATTTAATTTTGTAATGTAATTAGAAAGCTCCCTTCAAGCTCTTTCGTTGACCTATTGCCTGCAATAAACTATTATCGACATCAGCTGTCGTAGGTAAAGATAATTTTAATATAATCAGTAAAGGGTATGAATAACGTATTATTTAACCTGGTTCTGGATTCGAAATATTTTAGTTTAGTTCCTATCCGTTTGGTAAACCGCGTCCTTGGAAAGACGTTGATCATAGTGCCTCCGGTAGTGCTAATTTACAAAGAAATTATTTATCGCCCGATGCCAAGCAAATTGTCAAAAATGTGTATGTTTCTTTATTGTAAATGCAGCTGCAGCTGAAACGTCTTCATTAACGAAAACTCCTTTGTCTACAGTTAAAGATATTGTGAAAAAGCAAAGACAAAAAAGTACGTAGTGATGCTGGTGAAAGGTAAAGTTTTGACAAAAGCGACAAAGACTTAATTCGTACAAAAATTTATGCTATGTGCAAAGAGCAAATTGTGCCTACATTGGTTTCATTAAAGCAGCGACTAATGAAAGATACAAACACGAGTAATCCCGTTTTGAGACTGTCTAAACGCCTGTAACATTACTGTAGTATTAAAATACCTTCTAGAGTAGACTCTTTTAATCTTGGACGCTTTGAAGTAAAGATAGCACTGTATTTTGAAAATGATTGCTCTACATCCAAAGATGTAATGTTTGCGTATCTAAAACACTGTAAGTTACTGCCGCAATTGTCAGCACTTGCACACTGCCCAATATCACGTAGTTGCGCGAATCCGGTTTTTTGTGTAGCAAAGATTAAACTTGATCGCAGCTTCAACGCTAGGGCCATCTTTTAAAGTTTGTAGAGCTGTATTTACATTATCAAGCTACAGATTCAATAGCGTGGAAATGTTGATTGTAATAAAATGCAGCATTCAGCCAGATTCCCCATCTTGTTAATACGGGCTGTGGGGGTTCGGTAATTCCGGATCACAACTGGTAACATTTTTTAATCCGTTGTGAAGATGTTGTAAAAACCTTTTTGGCGCTGGCAATTAGCTCATCAACATCTGGATACTTGCTTTAAATTGTTTCTGCCACTCTGTGAAAAGCATGGAGTAAACAGGTTATTTACTTCAAAACGTACAAGATTAAAAGAGTTTACTGTAGAAGATATTTTAATGCTACAGGTGTTTACACAGGCTAAAAACTAGATTACATGTGTTTGGCCTCAGGGTATATTGTGGTATCCATACATTGGGTGAGTAAAATATTTTTCTATTAGGTTAACCGAAGGCTTGTCGTATTTCGCATTTTAAAATTACACAATGTGGGTAAATAAATATTTGTATTTTATTTTCAAATCGGATGCTAACTTTATTTCTAAATAGTGTAGGTACGCCTCTGGACTCACCTATGTTTATAACTCTTAGTCATTAATGGTATCTAGACGCTTGCAGACGAACAACAGAGCATACTTATGACAGTAAAAAGTCACATAATCTATTAAAACAGTTTTAAATGACCTGAGCGCTGAAAAACAACTACAAATAGGTGGTAAACAAGCTTGGTTTTGCAAAAACATATGGCATGGACTTCACACCAGTACCTATCCAGTACATGAAACAAATAAAAGAAGGTATGATACCAAACCGTGTCAGATTCGTCCGGGTTCGCGCATGACGTCACGCCGTGCCTTATTTTTGAAATTTATAACGCGCAATATAGAGTTTACGTTAGTTAAAGCAGATTTCAGATAAATTCTATTGGTAATATACTTTGCCTCCTGCTTATAATACAAATTTTATAGTATATGATTTCAAATAATCATATAAATAAAGGGATAAATACATACATTGATTACATTGATTGATTGTCCACATCACAACCATACACAGCACATCTCATTTTTACTTTTAAACACCTAATGGCAAATGGGACGCGCGCCGAATAGATTTAAAAATATTTCTCCATGTGTACTAAGTACTTTAATACCACCATAAAATAAATTAAAATTGGTTACATTTATTATTTCAGTGGTAAAAAAGCAAATTTTTAAAATTGTAGGTATGCCAGTGTGACAACGAAATTGTTTCGAGATTTGAAAATGATTTTAAATTGACACTTCAACAGCAAAATTCTTTGGAACAATGGGCTTCTTGGTTAAAGAACGTTGTTAAAAGTGCTTTGAAACCTTATGAAGGAAGACCAAGCTTTTCTAAAGCCGCCAGACAATTTCTTTTAAAATGGAGCTTTTACAGGTAAGAAAATTTTAGTTGATTTATTTCCTAGCTGATTATACCCCCAATCCATGCTATTTTGGTTTTTTAACGCTCCTTTGTTATTCTTTGCTATAAAAAAACTATGACTTTCCAGTGTTGACGCATAAAGAAGACAGTGAAACTTTATTTTGTACTTTTTCTTTAAAATAGTGTCCCGAAAAAACTCGATACATCAAATTTTTTCTACAGCTTGTGCAATTAATTAATTATAACCATTATTATTTCAGCTCCATGGTTATAAGGGACTTAACTCTTAGATCCGCAGCAAGTTTTGGTTCATTTCATCTTATACGCTTGTTATATGATGAATATATGTTTTATCTTATTGAGCACCAGGTGGCAGAAGCAACGGGAGTGGTTCCTATAGCAGTAATTTTAGAAGGAATCGTAAGTGAAGTTTAAATTTAACTAGTATTATTAAATATAAGAAGAAAATTTTAAGTTAGCTTAGATATTTTTACAACTTTATTATTAAAAATAAAAAAATAGTGTTTCAATTAAAACACATAAAAATGCATTGGAAAAAAATGATTTTGGGTTTCTCTAATTTACTAAAATATTTTCCTTGCTATCAATATGTTTAGAATGGCCTAAAATTTAAATTTATAGAAAAATTCTGCTGACATACTGTTCTATTCTGCTCCTTTCTGACATTACATACGTGCCTTACATTCGTAATAATGGAAACAGTTTGTATTTGCTTCATTGACATAAATTTATTTTATAAAATAGCCAAAAGCATCACTGGTGTTCCACAAAGCTCGAAAATTACGCCGTGCGGCATGATTAAAAATAAAGCTTTTAAATACCGTGACAGTTCAGACCGCTAGTGCACGGCGTAGTTTCCAAACGCTGACAGAACGACACGAGACCGTAAAATGCCGATCACGCCGATTGCAAACGAACAATTAACCTACGCCATTGCCTTGATTTTTCCAATCCAATTGAATTTTGATAGGCTTTTATTTCTCGATCTAAAAATTATGGAATTCCTCGGGATTATTTTTATTATCGTAAAGCACCTATACCCAGATTTAATATTTTAGTATAAGAAATTTTAAAATTCAGGTTTAGTAATGAAATTATCAGTTTTAATTTCAATAAGTTTGATCCTTATTAGGTAGTAGAATTAGTGATTTTTTCTTATATATTTAATTTGCGTATTTTTACGCTTTTTATTAGGAGGGGGAGGGCAAATATCTTTACACGAATATAATGTCCTTTATAACATCCATTCCGCGTTTGTCATGCATTATTGCCAGATTTTATATTGGAAGAGAAACATGGCTAAAGTTTTTAATAAAGTAAATTAAGGTTTTGTCAGGTTTGGTTTGGGCTGAACCTACAAATAAAAACATTTTGTTCATCGGAAAGATATGATTTTTGAGCAAACTGCTTTATGATCTTGTTTCCAAAAGAGATGTGATTATCCACAAACCGATCCGTCTGCTGGCACATTCGCTGTTCTACGAACGACAAACTAGAGCAAATCTAACTCTAATACTTGCAAAATCCGAATGGCTGTCTGAATATTCAATCTCAAAGAAAATAATAATATCTTTTGCTATATATAAAAGCAAAGTTTTATGCATCTCCAGAAACCATCTTAACAAATGGGAAACTTTTTTATTTTTGACCTTAGTTAGGGAAAAACTGTATTATTCATAAAAAAGTTCTGTTTGTTTAATAAATAACACTGAAATCAAAAATTTTGACCCAGCGTATACGGGGTGTCAAAAAAAGTAAAAACGATAAATGCCGTAGAAGGAAAACTATCTTCAGTTTAAATTGCAAAGTACAATAACGTAAGAAAGTGTCGTCCAGAACTGAAAAGTGATCGAATATGAAATTTGGCAAAATAAATTTATGGTCATTCATATGTACCTTTGAATTTTTTTAAAACGTGTTTTGAAATACATGGTTTTTAAATAACATATTACCAAAATAAACAATTACATTTTATGAAATACTACACTAAGCTTTAATATCACCACCGTTTCTTTTCATACAAACTATTGTACGGAGAAAAAAATTGAAATAGTGTTAATTGTTGGGGACCACTATAAAACATACAAAGAGTAAAGAGGCTGCTCAAATTTTTAATAAAAGACATCCGAATAAAATAATAAGCCATGTGACTGTTGGAGATATTGTTAATAAATTTAAAAGTACCGGATCTACAACCACTAAATTTCCTGACAACCACCAGGTTTGGCGGACGGACGAAGATACCCAATTAGAGGTTTTGCAAGCTGTCGTTGGAAAGTCCAAAAATCTCATTGAGAAATATTTCACAGACTGTTCCACGACCCGTTACAAAATCCACGGCCCAAGTTATTTTAAAGAAAAATCATTTTCACCCATACAAACCAAAATTTCTTAACAAACTGCAGCCTAGAGGTTTTAGTTCACGATTTTTGTTTTGCTCTTGGTTTCAAGGTGAGGTAGAAAATGGCCTATTTTTTGCAAGATAAATATTATTTTCAGATGAGGCCACGTTCACCTCAAATGGAGTGGTGTGTTCCCAAAACTGTAGGTGGCGGAGTGAAGATGAGAATCCCCCTTTGTAATCGAGTGTTGTGACCAGTATTTTTTCAAGACAAGCGTTTGGTGTGGTGTTTTTAAGAGCAAAATTGTAGGACCGTACTTTTTTCGAGAAAATATTACTGGTGAAATTTACTTTAACTTTTTGGACAGGAAATTATTTGAATTTTTTCATCGACTACCATTAGATATAAGAAACACACTTTGGTTCCAACATGACGGTGCTCCATATCATAACTCTGCAAGATTGACAGAATTTTTAAACCAGACGTTTCCGTAGAGGTGGATTGGACAAAGGTCAGAACGTGCTTGGTCACCAACGTCCCCAGATATAACTCCCCTAGGTTTTTTTGTTATGGGGATTCTTAAAAGAAAAAGTCTATGCCCAGAGTCCTTTCGAAAACGTAGACCATTTAGAGAGAATTATCAGAGAATGTGTCCAAGAAATTTCCGCTCAAATGGTTAGAAATGCAGTGGAGGAATTTCCACGACGAACAATAGTTGGTTTGGAAAGAAATGGTAGTCATGTTGAAGCTTAGTGTAGTATTTCATAAAATGTTATTTTTGTTTATTTTGGTAATATGTTATTTAAAAATCATGGATTTCAAAACACTTAAAAAATTCAAAGGTACATTATGAATGACCAAAAAGCTATTTTGTCAAATTTCATATTCGATCACTTTTCAGTTCTGGATGACACTTTCTTACGTTATTGTACTTTGCAATTAAAGTTAAAGATAGTTTTCCTTCTATAGCATTCATCTTTTCACTTTTTTTGACACCCCGTATATGCTGGGTCAAAATTTTTGATTTGAGTGTTATTTTCTCAACAAGCAGAACTTTTTATGAAGAATAACTTTCTTCCGTTAAGTCAAAAATAAAAAAACTTCAGATTTGTTAAGATGGTTTCTGGACACGCTGTATAATAACCGCATGAGAAATTTTTCCCCAAAATTTATGACGCAGCACTTTAACAAACTTGGCTCTTGATATACATACTTCTTACAAGAAGATATTGGCGACTCAAATTAAGGAAGCCTCACTAGACGACAAAATTGACAAAGATGGTAAATAACACGGTAATGAAGACAAAGACGAAACGAAAAAATTCCCTGTTATAGTAGTTAGCAAATCGGCTAAAGAGAACGCCACGTTCTTAATTTCAGTCGCCAATAGGACAGACTCATATTGGATATTCCTTTTTAGAAACAGGATATCATGCAAAACAGCTTGAGCATCTATGGGAACAATGATCAGTTGTGTAATGGTTCACCGTTGCAATCAGGGAAACTGGGATGTATAAGCCCTACTGAACAGTTAACAAAGCGGCAGAAAATCAGCTAGCCTGGTAACAGGTATCGAGTTATTATATCCAATAGTTCCATTTTTAATTTTAGTTTATGAGCCAGTATAAATTTTTTTTTGATTTTTATTTAATGTCATAAGTTTAATTAATTATTCAAATAAAAATTTTGGTCATATCTTTTCAGTAGTTACTCAAATGATTTTTGTACCAATAATTTTGATATTATTACAGAAAATTAGAGAACGGGCATACGGTGTCCCACAAAGTGGACTACTTGAGTTTGTATCCCTCGTTAAATTAGGAAAAAAAATTTGTTTCATTCTGTTGAAATATATCGAATGGAGATCAAACAATACAAAGAAATATGACGGGAACCTATTTTAGAAATTTATCTTTTCTAATGTTTTGGCAGATATTAAGAGAATATAAAAATGTTACAGTTTCAGTTGAAATAAAAGTTTTTGACGTTGAAGGTGTTGATTTTTACAATTTTTTTTATCACAGTTTCAAAAATATGTACGTGTATTTTTGTTTATTTATTATTTTAGTTCATGTTATACATCTTTTATCCCTGTGCACTTCATAAAATTATATAAAATTATATTATATAATTATATAAAAATGTCTTGAAAACTATGAAACAGAAATGAAATGATGTTTTTAAAACTTGACGTCGGTTAACTTTTTTATGTTCAGAGCTAGACTTATACTTCCAAAAAGTAAAGTTGTAAAGATCGACCTAGTTAAAAAAATGACCAAAAAAGCATTGCCAGTTTGTTCAGTAGTTATAAAAACAATATTTAGATCAATGGCAACACCGCATTTATTTAATAGATTTTGCGATCTTAAATAAAACGTAGTGGCTACATGTCCGCCGGCGGTAGGTTACAGTTAGACTTAGAATTCCGCCGCAAGACGGACACATGCAAATAATAAGAACTTATCCGTCGTAAAAATTATAGTGCGGCGGAACGCAATGGTTGATAATTCATTTTCCGCCTTTCGACGGATTTTACTGCATAGTAGCTAAGATCCGCCGACAAAATTTTGGCAAGCTTTATAATTTATATATCTATATAAATTTACAAGTTGTTTTTCCCACAAATTTTTAGATCAGCGTTAAAAGGTGAGGTGAGGAGTTGTGAAATTCGTTCTCGGACAGGTTTGCTCAGTTTTAGGTTTCAGCAGTATTTTTTCAAATTTTTTTATCTATCCTTGTTGAGTTTTTTTACTGTCAGATAGTAATAACACAGAAGGTCTACTTCCTTGTCAGGTAGTAATAGCGTTCTCGGACAGGTTTGCTCAGTTTTCGGTTTCATCAGTATCTTATTTAATAAAATGTCAGTTGGATGCGGTTTTGATAAAATTTTATACCAACACGAATCGTGCAGTCGCAGTAAAAAACTCAACATGGATAAAAAATTTTGAAAAAATACTGCTGAAACTTAAAACTGAGCAAACCTATCCGAGAACGTATTTCACAACTCCTCATCTCACCTTGTAACGCTGATCTAAAAATTTGTAGAAAAACAACTTGTAAATTTGGAGTGTTATTTATATAGATATATAAATTACAAAGCTTGCCAAAATTTTGTCGGCGGATCTTAGCTACTATGCAGTAAAATCCGTCGAAAGGCAGAAAATGAATTATCAACCATTGCGTTCCGCCGCACTATAATTTTTACGGCGGATAAGTTCTTATTATTTGCATTAGTCCGCCTTGCGGCGGAATTCCAAGCCTAACTGTATCCTACCGCCGGCGGACATATAGCCACTACGTAAATAAAAACTACGATTACTTTTTTTATTTAAGGAGCCATTTTTAAGATACTACATGTTTGGCAGGACAAAAATTTAGATGCCAATAGTTCAAAAATTAATAAAAAGCCACCATTTATTTTTTGTTTAGAATTGCAATTGCATTAACTTCTGTTAAAAATGCAATGTTGCCGTTTAAAAAATATTGTTGAGATAATCAGGTTTTAAAAAATGGGATCTACGAACAATTTTAGAAAATTTATTTTCGAAAAATAAAATTTTTCAAAAATACCTTTTTTAAATTGAGTTTTGACCTTCAATAAATTTAGAGAATGTTAATAAAAAAGATACAAAAATATGATGAAATCTGAGCAAACCTGTACCGATTCGCTTTTTTTGTTTGGTGAGGTTTGTTACTATAATTTTCTTCTTAATATAATTGTTAGACAACCAAGAAAAAATTTAGCAAGTTTTAGTTTTAAAATCTACATTAATAGCGAGCCCACAAACTTAAGTAGAACACCTCATACATACTTTCAAGAATCTAAATGCAGTTAAATTTACTAAAAGGACATTATTAACTTATAATATGCATTGTGATATAATGGCTCATAAACTTTTTAGTCTATAACTGTGTTCTTTTTTGTTGTTATTTTTGTTTTAGTTTTCGTGCGTTGTTACTTTGTTAAATATGATTTTATTTATTCTATCAAAAATGTAATTTTACTATTTATTAAAATAAACCATTGATTAGATTGTTTTTAGTTTTTTTTTCAAATTTTTAATATAATTCAAGTGTTGATCTTTAAGTTTTACTGTAATTTATAAAGATACTCAATTTTCTTAATAATTGAATCAAAATTCACCTTTATCGCTTGGAATAGGTGGTACTCCTGTATTAAATTATTGTTTTCACACCGTTAATGACATTGTGAGTTATACCATTATGTTAGAAACATGTAGATATCTGTATCTACATATACTTCTTTGCGTAATTTCTCTATGTAAGAACACTTTTACTTTTCTAGAAAAATAATAAGGTTTTTCATTTGTTACAAACTGTATAATACATAGGGTGTCTGAAAAGTCTTCGTATGCACGGTGTGCCTCGACTAAGTTTAACTCAAAGGTCTTCTCACTTCCATTTTTATTTCAGATTTTGTTAAAGTGGTGTGGTCAAAATAATTTAAGCCCAAAATGAAAAACCTAGATCAATAGTTTGAGAAGAAAACTTGATTTTACTATTTTATTTTAGGTTAAGTCGCTTTATTTTATGAAAAAGAGTAGTATTAAATTTTTTTGACGAATAGTTGGTATAATGGAAACAATATCTTCTTAGTGAAAATATTTAATATTTTTTGGTACCTATCTCTTAAATAGTACGTTCCGACGATGATTTTTTTATCTTCTGACAGCCCACGAAGACCGAAGTCTAAGTACTATGTACCGTGGGTATACTGGGGGATCGACTCACACATCCAGAGCTGGAAACATCCGTAGGGATTTCACCAGCCCGTTAAGAGGATGTGTGGGGTGGTACCACCTCGGTCGAGGAAGACTTCCTCTACCACCTTCCATTCATTTTAAAATCAATAGAGTTATCTACAAATCAGAAAAAAATGCCTCTCTATCTACATCTGTTCAAAAGATATAGATCATAGAAAGTTGAAAAATTCGAACAAAAAAATTGTGGAATCAGAATGTTGTGATATATCTCAATAATTATAAGTTATGGTTAAAACTGTTAATCAGTTTCAAAAAGTTGACTTAATTTCAACGGTCACTCATCCAACTTCCATCCTATCAATGCTGGCGTCCCCCAAGGTTCACGCCTGGCACCAACCCTATTTCTTCACATTAATGACCTGCTCTCTTCAACTACCAATCCCAGCCACAGTTATGCTGACGATAGTACTATTCGTTCCAATATTCATTTTTCCAGACAAGTCTCTCATCAAGAGCTGGATAATAGACGCAGATCTACGCACCTATCCCTTTCCCAAGATCTTTAATTAATCTTAGATTGGAGTGCCAAGAACCTTGTTCAATTCAACGCCTCCAAAACCCAGTCTTGCCCCCTGTCGCACAGAAAATCTGGCAACGCTTACCCCATCCACATGAATGGCCAAGCCCTACAGAACAATGAAACGTTCGATCTTGTTGGCATCGCTTTCGAACGTGATCTCAGCTGGCACAAACACTACTTCAGTAGCCACATCGCATCGGCAGCTAAAAAGCTTGGTTTTCTATTTCGAGCCAGAAAATACTTTTCCCCTTTCAACTTATACACTCTCTGTGTTTCCCAAATAAGACCCAACCTAGAGTACTGGGGAGCGGCAGCACCTTCGGCACTTAACATCCTTGACTCTGTCTAAGAGAGAGCCATTCGACTCATCAATGACCCAGTTCTCACAAGAAAACTCCCTTCTCTCGCTTATCGCCGCGCTGTTGGGGATTTATCCCTTTTCTACCGGTACTTCCGCGGATTTTGCTCTGAAGAATTAGCCGGTATTATTCCCCCTTTGAGTGTTCCTTACAGAACAACAAGAGCCGCGTTACGTAAACATCCCTTCACTGTCCAGCTACCAAAGCCTAGAACAGACCACTTCTCTCGCTTCATACCTAGGGTCTCCAGATTATGGAACACATTACCTGCAGATGTTTTCCCTTCCCGTACCAACCTCCAAATCCCGTGCCAATAGACTACATTTTCCTTTTCTTCGGACGCCCACGGTACGTTAGTGCTTAGGCTTGAAATCTACGTGGGATGTCTTAGATAAAAAAAATAGCAAAAGGGAAAAGTCCATCTTTTATGTGGAATAAAACCAAAGATAGGATCGTCGGAAACTGTATGTCCGCGCCGACGCGACCCTGGTGACAGTGCCAACTGCGTAGAGCGCTTTTTTAATTTAATAGCTGTATTATGTTTTTTTCGAGTTTTACTTACTTAGTGAAAATATAAAATTGATTCCTTGTACCTTAATTTTCTTTAAATGAATTATTTTTAATGTATCATTTTGTCGTTTTATATAGAATGATACGTGGAGAATAGTTCATTCAAAGGAAATTAAATTAAAAGGAATCAGTTTTATATTTTTACTAAGTAAGTTATACTCGACAAAAATAATACATTAAATGCATTTCGTCATAGCGCTCTACGCGGTTGGCACTGTCAACACCGTCGCGTCGGCGCGGACATACAGTTTCCGACGATCCTATCTTTGGTTTTATTCCACATAAAAGATGAACTTTTTTTTAGTTTGCTTGAAATTAAGTCAACTTTTTGAAAATGATGAACAGTTTTAACCAAAACATAATTATTGGCATATATCGCAACATTCTGATTCCATAGTTTTTTTGTTCGAATTTTTCAACCTTCTATTATTTATATCTTTTGAACAGGTATAGATAGAGAGGCATTTTTTTTTACTTGTAGATAATAACTGCATTGCCTTTAAAATGAATTCATAAACCATCGTTTTTGAACGTACCATTTAGGTACCAAAAACTGACGAAAAACTCATTTTTTCATCTTTTTTTCAGGATTATCAAAGCTATTTAAAAATATTAAATGTTTCCACTAAGAAGATTTCGTTTTCATAGGATTTAAAAGAAGTTTATTAGTAAAGATAGACACCAAATTTTAGATGTGTCTTATTGGTTATTAAATCTACTTTATTATTTAATTTAACTTTTTCAACCATCTTGTGGAGGTTAAAAATTTTAAATGCAACCGTATACCGTGTGGTGCTTCATTTTATATGTCTTTAAAAAAGAAACATTTTACCGCAAACCCGAGGTCCGTATCTATATTCGTTTTTAAATGGCAAGCCTATAAAAATTCGTGAAAATAAAATAAAAATTTAAATACCTTTATTTCTCTTATTACTTTAAAAGTTGTTCAAAATAACCACCATGAACTTCTTGGCAGTAATAAAGTCGATTTTGGAACTCGTTTCTGACGTTTCCGAGAATGTCAGTTGTTACTTCTTGGCAGAGTTCCAAAATCGACTTTATTACTGCCAAGAAATTCATGGTGATCATTTTGAATAACTTTTAAAGTAATAAGAGAAATCAAGGTATGTATTTAAATTTTAAGATACGGACCTCGGGTTTGCGGTACAATGTTTCTTTTTTGGATACCTTTAAAATGACCTAAACTCCCTAGTGTCACCCCTCAAGGGGGTTGAAAAAGTTTAATTACATAAAAACTAGATTTATTAACCAATAAGATACATCTAAGATTTGGTGTCTCTGTCTTTACTAATAGCAAAGATTTGCTCATACTAAGGCTTTTCGAACACCCTGTTTTTTTTTTTATTTTACTGAAAAAGTAACAATGCTACTTAGAAGAGATAAGAATTTATACTTTAGCCAATTTTCAAAAAGACTACTTGGTAACTAATTTTGAGAAAACAATTGTTTAATATAGAGATATTATAAGGGACCATTGCCAAGTGGAATTTTCACATTAAGCTGATGTACTGTTACTATACTCTTTTCATGTTTTGTGCACACTTTTGTAATCTTGAAATTATTGACAATGGTCTTGTAAAATACTTATTAATATATGAATTGTAAATATTTACATATATGTCTGTCCTTTTACACTGGCTGACAATTTATGTAATTTACGGTTGACTGTATAAAGAAAACAAAATTAAGTTTTCTAATTTTCTCGCCCGACTTCCAATTTTTTAAATTATGAATGCCAAAAATTTATTTCGATAACCCAAAAAATGAAGTTGACAAAATTATGTTGGGTTAATAATTTTTTGACTGTCAGTAAGATAGAAACAACCAGTATACTAACCTAAAAAAAAGTGGGGACCTACCAGCAACGGTGTTATGTAAAGGGCTGTAAACATAGGTGAGTCCAGGGGCGGCTCTATACTATTTGGAAGTAAAATTAGGATCCGACTTTAAAATAAAATACAAATATTTATTTACCTACATTGTGTGATTTGAAAATGCTAAGTACGAAAAACCTTCGGTTAAAGTAATAGAAAAATATTTTACTTACCCAATGTATGGATACCACAATGTATCCTGAGGGTAGACGCGTGTGAGCTAGTTCTGCGCCTGTGTCAACGCCTGTAGCATTAAAATACCTTTTACAGTAGACTCTTAATCTTGAACGCTAGTTAAATGTGTTTGTATATCAAATCGATCCTTCTATCCTTCTGTTGGGAGAAATGTTCAATCACTAGCTCATTAAAATTATAAATACTTTTAATAAAAGGTTTTTGAATGCTAATCCTTGACTCCGTCATTGTATTTTTAAAGAAAGAAAGTCTTAATCCTTTTTAGTGTCGAAAAGAACCTCTCACTTTCCACTGTCATCATTGGAATAGTGTAGGTACAGGGTCTTCCAACGAGGACTGAACAGGGGCTCATTTTTGAGCTTCCTTGTATTTAAAGAAAAATCTAAAATAGCCAATCGATGTACCTTTTCCTGCAGAATTCAAAAATGAAACCAAAAATTTATTTGAACCAGAAACAAAAGAGTTACGCTATGGATAAGGTGTTTTTTAAATGGAACATAGCTTTTTTTATACGATTTTCGGAACGAGTGATTTTTTTTATGTCCGTTCTGATTAAAATATTTAATATTGTGACAGCTATTTTTATTAAATTTTAATGTTTTATCCAGTATAATTTAACTTCAACCTGTTTGAAACATACACTAGGTAATAAAGGTAAAATCACCTTGAAATCCTTCAAAGTCAAAAAATTTGACAAATTTACTATAATATTGCCGAAATGAAATATTCATTAGATGAGAGATTGCAGATTGTTATCTTGTTCTACAAATGCCAGGAAAATGAATATTTCATTTCGGCAATATTATAGTAAATTTGTCAAATTTTTTGACTTTGAAGGATTTCAAGGTGATTTTACCTTTATTACCTAGTGTATGTTTCAAACAGGTTGAATTTAAATTATACTGGATAAAACATTAAAATTTAATAAAAATAGCTGTCACAATATTAAATATTTTAATCAGAACGGACATAAAAAAAATCACTCGTTCCGAAAATCGTATAAAAAAAGCTATGTTCCATTTAAAAAACACCTTATCCATAGCGTAACTCTTTTGTTTCTGGTTCAAATAAATTTTTGGTTTCATTTTTGAATTCTGCAGGAAAAAGTACATCGATTGGCTGTTTTAGATTTTTCTTTAAATACAAGGAAGCTCAAAAATGAGCCTCTGTTCAGTCCTCGTTGGAAGACCCTGTATATAAAATCTCTAATAATTTTACGCTTTCCGAAAACGTTTCACTAAGGTTAATTTCTAAGTAGAGCTATAAAGTAGCAACAGCACCCGCACTGTTATAAAAATCTTCACGACTAAATAAAACTTTCAATTCTGATTTATGCTTGGAAACGTTTATCATCTCATAATTATTTTTAACATATTTAAAAATGTCTTCAGGAAAGTCTTTCTTATAATCAGCAAAATTATTTGTATTAAACAAACGTGTGGCAATTAAATGTCCTGTAAAATTAAAACGACAGCGGATTACTGACAAAATTATATCGCATACTTCTAAAGAAATTCTTTCTCTGTTTCATCATGTCCGCGTATAGCGAGTTCAAATGAACCACAGAACTTTATACAGTCAATTATTTTGCTTAAAATGTACCTACTTTGCGTCACTTTATCATTATAATCTTGTATGGATTGGCGATAAGCACTTATATCAATGCGTCCGAGGCTAGCGAAATTCATAGCATTATTCGTATGAGAAGTAGAAGAAGCATGTTTCGCCACTCTTTCTTTTAAATGTTTTATGTCAGTAACGCCAGTTTTAGTCCATATAACAAATCATAGGTACATAACAAAACACACGGAAAACAAAAAAAGGCATTTTTTACGTTGCAACCGCAAATCCAGTCAGAAATATTGTACATAGGCGCTACTTGGCTTAAAATACCCTTTAATGTCTTTCCCTCTGTCTTTCGGGGTCTGTTTTAGATCCAGAAGAGGTTTGGGGCGTCCTTTCCTTTAATTTCCAAACGTTTTTCAAATGTTAATGCACTATTTATTTTACGCTGCAGTATTTCCTGCACTGTTAAAGCCATCGTAAATATAAGTACTCAAGTACTAGTACTATACAAAGGCCACAACAAATATCAAATAATGTCCAAATAACACACACACTAAAATTAGTTCGAACCGGACCCGCGGACTAATAATATTGAACGATTGCGGCATCACAAATGCAATTCTGACATATTAAAGGGTCGAATGCTGTTGTCAAAGTCGTAATTACTGTAGGTTTTAATGTTTTATAGGCACAATATTATTATTCATTAGTAATTACCTAAATATCTTAAAATAAAATTAGGTAAGCTATAACATTCAGTTTTTGTCACAAGGATTTATAATATATTTTTATTGCCGAATTATAATTTCGATATAAGTAGCGCCACCTTTGTTTCCAGTTATGAGGTGTACTTCTGATCTCGGTAGTTTCTAACTGAATGACCGGTTTGAGTTTACGTGTGTGTTCATAGAGTTTGCGTGACGTTTTCGTTTAAACGGTGGTATATGCAACTGGTGTTTAAGTTACGACCTTGTTCGAGTATTGCGCGCGACGGTGTTGGTAGGGACTTGTTAGATCGAGCCAGAAGGTGTCGATACTATTTTGGATGTTTTATTTTTGCATAACGGACAACATGTTACGAACTTATAAGCGGGACCGGGAGTGATATATTTTTTTATCCCTAGTTTTGACAGCCAACCGTGTTGAGGGGTTAGTTTCCGATACTGTCGATACTTGACGGTATCGACTTACGTGGTTCGAATAGATGCTATTCCGCACCGCTCTATAGCGTGAACACGGAAAAAAAGGAATGCATTTTGGGTTCGTCGAGGTACACCAAAAAGGTTTGCAGAAAATCTCCACAACGGATTAAAAAATTTCACCAGTTGCTCCCCGGAATTACCGAACCCTCACAGCCCGTATAAATAAGAGGGGGCACGTGGGCGAATGCTGCATTTTATTACAATCAATATTTCCACGCTGTTAAATCTGTAGTTTCTCAGTTCGACCCAAAAATTGTCTACTGTAGAAGGTATTTTAATGCTACAGGTCTTTACACAGGCTCAAAACTAGATTACACGCGTTAGGCCTCGGGGTATATTGTGGTATCTATACACTGGGAGAATAAAATATTTTCCAACTAAGGCTTTTCTTATTTCGCATTTTCAAATTACATAACGTAGGTAAATATATATTTGTATTTTATTTTAAATTTGGATCCTAATTTTATTTCCCAATGGTGTAGAGACGCCGCTGGACTCACTCATGTTTACAACTCTTTAGTTATTAGATGGTAACCCTACCACGTCTTAGTGTCAACCTTTTTTTCAGCCTATAAAGAGGGTACCCCCTTCTAGAATAAGTCTCTTATTTTGTTACGCATAACTATGAAATGAAGTTTCAAAGTCAGCTATTTTATTATTATGTATTAGTATGTGGGCAAAAACTGGTGGTAGAAAGATCACAAGTAAATCGTGACTACTCGATCCACTTGAAGGATTATTAGATAATATTTAGTCTCCTTGTACTTTACTGATTTTGTATCTTCTACTCTGTGTCTGCAGAAGCTCTCTACAAATGAATTTTTTTTATTATTTTACGATAAAAGTTACTCCGTATAAAAAGTTCTGCTTATTGGGAAAAAATATGAATACAGGGTGAGTTTTACCAGGCGATATCTCCAAAACGGTTTAAAATATTTTAATGAAATTTTGGTGAGTTAATTGGGTGATGGAGGGGCAGAGCTGTTTAAGATCATTTTAAAAAAGATTTAAATCAAAGATCAAATATATTTCTCATTCCAACAAATGATTTAAATCAAAGATCGTTTTGTATGTAAAGAAAGATTTAAATCACAAATCTTTTTTATATTTAAATCTTTTTTACATGTTAAATCATTTTAGGATAGATTTAAATCTTTCTACAAGATTTAAATCATTTTAAAACTTGAAATCATTTGAAAAGTATTTAAATTATCACGTAGGACGATTTAAATCAGGAAGTATTTAAATCATGTAAGATGATTTAAATCGTTGGTTCTGGTACCTATATGGTATATGCGAAAAAAAGTGTACCGCGTTTAAAAATAATCATAATTATTAGAAAATGCCAAAAAAAGATAAAAAAAAACTTATTAAATAAGGGTACAAAACACCTTGTGACAACACCATGAAATTTTGAAACATAACTTAAATAGTATTTGATTTTAACAGTAAAAGGTTTTCAAAGTTTTTGTCGGTCAACGCAAGCCGACGTGGAACATTTATAAACGTAGCGTAGGAGAACATTCGTTCCACGGGAGCTGGAGAAGGTAAAACGCAATTATATTTTACAAACATTTTCTTCAAAAAAGTATATTTGTTCAGGATGCTCAAATCATTGGAGGGATCTTGCAGATAAATGACTGCAGACTAATATGACTGCTTTACTGCTTTGACCTTTCACACATTTCTGCAACGCTCGATATGTACTATGTACGAAAATATATGCTGCCTGCAAATAGTTTACATGATTCTCTACAACTTTTATATATTTATTTAACATTCTTTTCTAATACAAAAAGCAAATGTTTTCTAATACAAAAGCAAAGTTAAAGAGGCGTCACATTATAGAAGATCACCCTGTGCAGTATATGGCAAAAATTTTCAGCGCAAAAAGGTAACACTCGAAGCTACAGCCGTGCTTTACATGAATACGACGCGACGTACCTCCTACATAATGTATGTGTGTATTTTAAAGGTTAACTCATACTCTTTCGCTTAGTATATGCTGTATAGGCGCGATAGGCTAGCTACAGGTATTATAAATAATTAAATTACTGCTTACTTACCTCTTGTACAGATTTGAATCATTTCATAAAGATTTAAATCATTTTATAAAGATTTAAATAGTTTTTAAGATTTAAATCATTCTGAAAGGATTTAAATCCGATTTTTAAATAAAAAATCAAAGATACTTTTTGGAAAGATTTAAATCATAAATCAAAAATCATTTTGAGGAAAAGGATTTAGAATCAAAGTATTTAAATCAAAAAATGTATTAAATCATAAAAACGATTTAAATCTCACTAGGTGTGACAGCTCTGTGGAGGGGTATATTTAAACATATTATTTTTGACATTTATCCTTACTGAATTATGATTTATTAGGTTATAATATAAAAAAAAAATATTTACCATTTAATTTCAACTTATTATCGTCGGTCATGGTTAAGAAGTTGTTCGAAATGTCTCCCTTCAACTTACAAACACTTTCTCAGTCTTTTTCTAAACGAATTTCGTACCCACTGTAACATTTCAGGTGTCACTAGGAGCAGGCAAAGCGGATTTGGTTTTTTATATCATCTAAAGTGGTAGGTGCAGTCGCCATCACTTTGCCGTTTATAAAACCTTACAAGAAAAATCAAGGGGTGTCAAATCCGGGGACCTAGCAGGCCAGTTGAGAAATAATCGTTAAAACGTCAATATTCTCAACTGACTTAAGTAAAAAATAACGCATTTCCATGGAAAGGAATAATTATTTTGAAATAAATGAACTTGATTTATTGGTAAAATTTATTTATTTTTTAAATTCAATCAAAATTTGGTTAACCATAATTCCATAACCGAAGGAGCAAATAAAAAAAATTGTACACATACATAGTTTTTTATGTAGATTCGAATTTTATAAACAAAAGTACATCATCCCATTTAATATTCCAAAATTACTCCCCACTCCTCAAAATTGAAATGAAATGTCAAATTGTAATGTAAAAAATATGTTTAAATACGCCCCCCATCTCCCTATTAACTCCTCAATTTCATGAAAACATTTTAAACCGTTTTCGAGATATCGCCTTGTAACACTTTAAAAAACTCGCCCTGTATATTTTAACTTGAGATAGCATGTAGGTACAGAGCGGCCAAAAAATGTCAAAATGTAAAAATTGCACCAACAAAGCAGTACCGTTCATTTTTATTTTAGAGCTAAATGTAATGAAAAAATGTTACTTAGAACTAAAAATTATGTCAAAGTTCAGACGTGACTTTCTATTACACATTTCTTTCTAACATTTCTAGAAAGAAAAATTTAAATAAATAGATAATTTGCAACAAACTACTCGACTATTACTTTCATTTAAAAATTAAGAACCTTGCTGTTTAATCTCCATTTTGCGACAATATAATTTTTTTTCTAGTAAGGGGCCATGAGTCTAAACTTTTACGCTCAGATTCACTAAAAAGGTGTAAGATTTAGTACTGGTTTGAATAAGCTCTTTTAGTTGATCAGTTAAGTTTTGACAGTTTTTGTTAATAAGTTGACATTAAAAACTTATAAGTTATTCTAATAGTTCAGCGATTTGCTTGACTTCTGAATTATTTTCATCGTGGAACCTGTTGCTAGAATGAATTTAGTTCCATTGTTATGGAAAGTACGTTAAAATTGCCCTTCTCTTTATGAATTTGCGAAAAAACACAGACACAAATTCATAATATAAAATTTAGTTGTCTTATTCTTACGCTTGTCAGTTTAAAACTTTTGGTTGTCAGATCAGATCGATCTAGCGTTGGATAATCTGACCGTTAATTTTTAATTCTAATAATAATAAAATAAATAACATGTTCTTATTACATTTTGCTCTAAAATAAAGATTAAGGATACTTCTCTCTTGGAACAATTTTGGATTTTTTCATTTTTTGACGCTCTGTATATGCTATCTCAAGTTTTAATATGTCAGTGATATTTTCTCAGAAAGCAGAACTTTAAATAAAGAGTAAATTTGTTTCTTAAAATTGATAATAAAATAGATTTCCGTGGGTAGAGAACTTCTTCAGATACACTATATCGTTTTAGACTATTTTAGAGGTTTACTCGATCGGATCAAGAAACTACGATATACCTGTGGTCAAAGTGTAAGATTTTAGTAGTGGGGAGGGGTCACTGTACCGATCGCTGTAAGAGGATAGACAACAAACTTACTGTAAAATTGTTTACAATTAATTAATTTACTTCGACTATCTTTTCTTGTGCAATGCGTAATTTCATAAGTGCCGTAAAGATATTTGCGACAAATAATAGTTGTATAAAAATATTGTTTTTTTTTAATTTTCCGTAAAAGCCACACATGACAGGAATTGTGAAGTGTAAAAGAACACATAGCTTTCTTTGAACCTATTTGGAAATACCCAGCCACTGACAATTCAAACTTTCAGGTCTACATGGAAATGCAATGCACATCTGAAAGTTTTAATTGCCAATGGCTGTACACATACATAAATACTGCAGTGTTTAAAAATTATAGGTAATGGGGATTCATGGGAATTTTTTTGTTCATTTTTAATTACGGCGCATCACTATTTCAATAGGTAGCACCTACACCAGTCCACTCGTCTTTAATATTCACTTAAAGACGATTATAGGTAGTTACCAGTTGAGATATCGTAACTAAGTGATAAAGTTCTCTTTTTGATTAAATATTTATTATGTAAATTATTTCGTAACGCAGTATTTAATGATACACTTTTCATTGCTGTACAATAGGCCTTATTGAACAATACAGTACTGTCAAGAACAGTATAGTGTACATGGTGAGTTTTTTAAAGTGTTACAAGGCGACATCTCGAAAACAGTCTAAAATATTTTCATGAAATTTTTGTTAGTTAATAGGGAGATGGGGGGACATATTTAAACATATTGTTGGCATTATCCCCTCTCTCTATTTTGAGGGGTGGGGATAACTTTGGAATTTGAAATGGGATGATGTACTTTACTGTACACACTTTTTTTTTTATTTCCTCTTTCAGGTACGGAATTGAGACATAATAGGTTATAAAATTTTAAAAAAATATTTACCATTTAATTTCAACTTATTTATCGTCTGTCGTGCTTGAGAAATTGTTCGAAATGTCCCCCTTCAACTTCCAAACACTTTCTCACTCTTTTTATAAATGAATTTCGTACCCGCTGTAACATTTCAGGTGTCACTAATAAGCAGGCAAAGCGGATTCGGTCTTTCGTATCATCTAAAGCTGTAGGTGCGTCGCCATCATTTTGCCCTTCATGAAACCCCACAAGAAAAAATCAAGTGGGTCAAATCCGGGGACCCAGCAGCACTAAACTGAGAAATAATCGTTAAAACATCAAAATTATCAACTGACGTAAAAATAACGCATCTCCATGGAAACGAATAACACTAAAATAAGTGAACTTTATATATTTAGCGCGTTCGGCAATGCAATCTTTTCCATCGTTTTGCTCGGACTTATTGACGGGCACGTGATCGGTCGTGCTGTTTACACTAATAGGTCACGTAACCGTCAAAAATTCCGAGCAAAACGATGGAAAAGATTGCATTGCCGAACGTGCTAATAGGTAAAATTTATTTATTTTTTAAATTCAATCACAATTTAGTTAACCATAATTATTCCGTAACCGAAAGAGCAAATCAAAAGAAAAAAAATTGTACACATCCGTAGTTTTTTACGTTTGATAAACAAAAGTACACCACCCTGTTTAAAATTCCAAAGTTGTCCCCCTTTCCTCAAAATAAAGAGAGGGGTAAATGTCAAAAATATGTTATAATATGTCTCCCCATCCCCCTATGGGGTCATCCATAAATTACGCCACACAAATTTCATCGTTTTTTTTACTCCCCCTCGTCCCTGTTGTGACGTCACTCATTTTGCAATTTGAAATTTATAACTTAATTAAAATAGCACTTCAAATAATATTATTTTTAAAATTAATTAATAATTCAGGTCAAATTTGACTGGCATCAATTTTTGCTTGACCGAGAACCTTAAATGATCTATATAAAAATAGTCACGTGATCCATGCTAGCCGCCAAGAGTTACATTTTTAAAGAACGTGTCCTGAAAATGATATTATTTTCTAAAATTTCGAAAAATGTCATAGGAAAAAGTTGTTTGGTTTCTCATCGAAATACTATGTGTAAAGTTTTGTTCAAAAAGTTGAACTTTTTATTTTTCACATATTTTTTCAGTATAATAAATTTGTTACAATTTTTAACGTTTATTTTGATATTATTAAGTTTAAACGCCATATTGCAATGTTTCTAAAGATAAGATATACATTTCCCAAAGTCTGCAGAGGTTTTATAGCACAAGAATAAATATTTTTCTAAAATTCCCTAAGCGCTATTCGACTATTTCTTGATTTTTTAAGATCTATAATAGGGTTTATTGTTAACCATATCAAACACAACAGTTAGAAAAGCATATCATCCATAGGATTTTAAAAGCTAACTAATAAAAACTTTTTTTTTATTAAAATCATCGTTAACATTTTTAAAACTAAACAATTTTTATTGTAGTTTAATTCAACAGTAGGTTTTAACACAAAATGTAAATAACAGTAGGTTTTAAAACAAATGTAAATATGACAAGTTGACATAGGACGGTAATTGATTGTCACTAAATCACTACTACTACGGGTGTAAAAGTTTTTCAAAGATCGATTAAAAAATGCTTACTACCAAAGAAAAAATAGAGATAGTTTTAATTCACGGTAAAAAATAGGACAAATAGGGACACTGGGAATGTGGGAATATTTTTAATCAAAGACATCCACAAAAGTTTGTTTCACATTCCACAGGCGGGCGTATTCTGGACAAATTCAAACGAACTGGAACAGTTTTGAATGATTTTAAGAAACCATATGCAAGTTGGAAACTAGAAGAGCATGAAGAAAATGTGTTATAAGATGCAATGGAGCACAAGCAAACGTCAGTTGTAGCAATATCGGAAAGAGCAGGGCCAAAGAAACAACCATAAAAAATTTTACGAAAAAATAGATATCATCCCTAGAGCCAAAATTTATAAATATTCTTAAAAAGGGATTTTTAAGCAAGGTTTGATTTTTGTGCCTGGGTACAGGGAGAAATAGAAGAGAATCGGTCATTTGCCAAAGGAATAATGTCTACAGACGAAGCACCTTTTTATTCAAACGGGACAGTAAGTAAGTTCTCAAAACTGTAGGTGGTGGGCTCATGAAAACCCTGGCTTCATAATTGAGTGCAAAGTGCAATATTCATTTAGAGTAAATGTCTGGTGTGGAATTTTTAACGTAAGATTGATTGGGGAAAAATGTTACAAAAGGGATTTCCAGAAAAACAATTAAATGTATGAAAAGGGAAGGACGGCACACTAAAACGTAAACATATTTTTTTTTGTTTTAAGATAAGCTTCAAACTTTTGATTTTTTATTCCTGTTTCAGTTTAAAAATAAAAGTTTTTCATTAGTTAGCTTTTAAAATCCTATAGATGGTATGCTTTTCTGTTGTATTTGATATGGTTAATAATAAGCTCTGTAGCACTTAAAATATCAAGTAGTAGTCCAGTAGCGCTTAGGGAATTTTAAAAAATATTTATTTTTGTGCTATAAAAACTCTGTAAACTTTATAAAATGTGTATACCTCATCTTTAAACGTTAAACATTTAAACAAATTTATGATGCTCAAAAATATGTAAAAAAGTACAAGTTAAAATTTTTGAACAAAACTTTAATAATGGAATCTCGATGACAAACCACACAACTTTTCACTATGACATTTATCGAAATTTTTACAAATAATACCATTTTTAGGACATTTTCTTAAAACATGTAACTTTCGACAGCTAACATGGATCACGTGACTATGTTTATGTATGTCATTTAAGGTTCTTGGTCAAGCAAAAATTGATGCCAAAGTCAAATTTGACCTTAATCAAATTTTAAAAAACTTTCTCATATGGTGCAGACTTTTTGGCGGCCACTGTATATTATTCGGATTAAAGATTACGGTAGAATCGGTTCGAAAACGGTAGGGCGGTAAGTCGAGGCCGAAAACGATAGATCTACCGGTAAACGGTAGACCCGGTAACATTGCAAACAAATAATAAAACAAAATCCCTTTACGTCGGCTTTTTTCAAAGGCGGTATCGGTCTCTCGGTGTATGTTGCCAACGGCAAATAATTTCGACACTTCAATATAACATACTTATATAACGTTCATTTCGCCCGTGGCCCTATACCCTATTTAGTTGCTTTAATATTTTAGATTAAATGTGACGTCACGAAGCTTATGACCCCCCCCCCCCCCCCCTTGTCACGTATTGTCACACTTTGTGGACCCCCTTTAGGTGTGACTTAATTAATGGATGACCCCTAGTAACTCACCAAAATTACATAGAAATATTTTAAAGCGTTTTCGAAATATACCAGTTGAGATATCGTAAATGTCTCTTTTTGATTAAATATTTATTATGTAAAAAATTTTGCAACGGAGTATTCAGTGATACACTTTCCTTCATTGCTGTAAAATAGGTATTGTTTAACAATAGAGTACTGTTAAGAGCAGTATATTATATACCTACCACTATTTTTTAACAAATTTTCTCTTACAGTTTGGGATTTTAATTGATTATAAAGCTTTAAAACAACTCTGTGTCTATTATTTTGCGGTTAATGATAAACAACGCACGTTTATTCTTGACAAAATTTAATATTTTTGCATTTTTGAATACCTCGTACAAAAATAAATCGAAATTTTCCCGTGGTAATCCTTATTTTTTTTGGCAAGCAAGAATATAGATGTATTAAGAATGACTTTTTCGTATCTTTAAAAATTTGGCATATTTGTCCTTTTAATCAACCCCATCCGTGGACATAATGTATAATTTATTATACAGGGTGTCCGAAAAGTCTTAGTATGGGCAAACCTCTTTGCTATTAGTAAAGATAGAAACACCAAATCTTAGATGTATCTTATTGGTTAATAAATCTACTTTTTTATGTAATTTAAACAAGGGAGTTGAGGTCAAAAATTTTAAACGCAACCGTATGCGGTGTGATACCTCATTTTAAAGGTCCTCAAAAAAGAAACATTTGACTGCAAACCTGATGTTCTTATCTTAATTTGTTTTTAAATGGCAAGCCTATAAAAATTAAAAAACAAAAAAAATTAAGTACCTTTATTTCTCTTATTACTTTAAAACTTGTTGGAAATGACCACCATGAACTTCTTGGCAGTAATAAAGTCGATTTTGGAACTCTGCCAAGGAGTAACACCTGCCATTCTCGAAAATATGTGAAGTGAGTTCCAAAATCGACTTTATTATTGCCAAGAAGTTTATGGTGGTTATTTTGAATAGGTATTTAATTTTTTTTTTCACGATTTTTAATTTTTAAAGGCTTGCCATTTAAGAACGAATTAAGATACGGACCTCAGGAGGACCTTTAAAATGAGGTATCACTCCGCATATGGTTGCGTTTAAAATTTTTGACCTGAACTCTCTAACGTCACCCCTCAAGGGGGTTGAAAAAGTTAAATTACATATAAAAGTAGGTTTATTAACCAATAAGATACACCTAAAATTTGGTGTCTCTATCTGTACTAATAGAAAAGATACTTGCCCATAGTGACTTTTCGAACACTCTGTATAAATCCAAATTGTATGTTTCACTTTTCCTTTAAAACGTCTCACCGCAAAATTTTGACAGACTGACACAATGAAATTTATATTTTTTTTTATGGCCTACACTGGAAAGGCGTTGCTTTTTATAGTAAATATCTAAGCAACAACAATTTTAAAGTAGCCAAAGGAGTATTAATAGGCCCTCTTAACTGGTTTGTAAAGAAGGCTATGTAGACTTACATAGTTATACCCTTATCTTAAATGGTGATTAGTTTTTACCTCAGATTAAGTAAGAACAGATGAAGCTATTCATTAATAAACAATTCCGTTGCCACCCGCCAACATCTAAGAAAATATGGTGGAGATGAAAGTATCATCGTTTGCATGAATCGCATGGCGCACATCTCGTACAATCGCCATGGGGGGTTCCCATATGCCAATGTTAGAAAAAGCGAATATTTCGGATGAGACCTAATACAGTGAAAACATGGTGGTTAAATTTTGCCCATTTTGACAATGCTGCTTTTAAGTATCTATTAAATACACCCTACTCCTTTCAGCGACTGTGAGATGTAGGCGACAAAATAAATGTAAATAAAGGTATCTGTTCTTACATAATTAATGTTTTTATGATGCAGCTTTTGCAACTAATATGGTAATACATAATTCTTATTTTATATAGTGTCAGTATATTAAATTCAAATGTCAAATCTTATCGTAAAAAAATATTGCATATTAAGTTAATCTGTTTTGATTTGGCTTTGATGGAATGAATTAAAATTTCTTTTTCGCCATCTGTAATCGTAAAAGCAGTAAAAACACCACCAAATATTTTAAGTATTATTATATTCTTGGTTATTAATTATTTCACCAAACAGTGCCATATTCTTTATCAAAAGAAAAAAAACATTAAAAACATTTATAATTACCGATATTTTGACTGAAATTTCTCACTTTTATTTAGGTCTTATTAAGTATTTCATAACTGTTAAGTGTTAGATATTAAATTATGCTAGTTTGTGTAATATTATTTGACTAAACTCTATTCGCATTTCAAATACGCCCGATATAAACAACATGCTAGCCTCGTGATCGGCAATTTACGCAACGATATTGGACGACAGACCATTCATATTGTCCGTATTTAAAACGTGAATAGACTTTAAGAGTTATGATAGTGATACTTTTATTCTTGTAGAAATCGTCTCTTTTAAAGAAAACCAAAATTTTCAATTTGGTTATGAGTTCATACTTATGGACTATTTGTTGCATAGGAAATTTCAAATGCTATTATCCCGAAAACGGTTACTCCTAGCGACTTCAATAAAGTATACCTTTTTGGCGTAAAAGAAGTAGGATAATCGATTTTTTTAATAGTCAGATCGATATACTAGGCTTAAAAAAAGTTATGCCATTTAAAAGAAGTGCGGTGTGCCGTAGGTGGCGCCCTCTACTAGTGACATTAAAAGTATGGACGAATTTGAATTCTTTGCGTCAAAAAAACCTCAAATCCGTAATTTCGTGCCTGTATGTCGTTTTTTTGGGAAATTATTGGAAAAAATCGAAAACAAAATTAAAATTTTGATACTCTGTATCTTTGTTATTATCAACTTTGGAATTAGGCAAGTTTGAATAAATTGCATTATTTCGACATAAGGAGTCTGCTGTTGCTCTGTGTAGTGTTGTAAATATCGGTATTCTTTATATATCCGGATAATTCGGAATCGGAATCAACTAATATCCGTATCCATCATCCGAATACTTATTCATTTCTTGAGACGCGCGAAAGCGGTTCCGAAACATGTACATACGAAATTATTTCGGATACGGATAGATAGGTGGATGCGGTATCATATGAATCATATGATATGATTCGAAGTCGAAGGGTAGGGATAGTAAGACACCGTCGTTCGTCTCCGTTTGAATTCGGTTCGGGTGAGGCGGGCCAAGTTTAACCAATGGGTCTCATCCCATATGATACCCGTTACCCCGATAAGTATGCTCTCTTCTTTTAGGAAATGTAATTAGAAAGATAAAGCATAAGATCAAATAAATCGCAGACCGTGTTGTTCGCTTACACTCGATCCCGATTCCGTTTTTTCTTTGCACTTTGCATTAGTAACCACTCGAATGCGTATTTATTTTGACTCTGAATACTTATTCAAGTTCTCGGCTGGTTACGGATAATACGGATTCTTTTAATATTCGTATCCAACGGATTTTTGAATACGTATCCTTACATCACTAGCTCTGTGTACCATTACTTTTGGACCACCCTTTATATGCGATAAGTAAAAATATCTCGAATGCAAAATATTCGTATACGAACGCAAATGTGTGGAGTCCATGATTTTAAAATTTACACTACTCTATAGTGCTCTGAAATTTTTATTTGGAATATTAATTTTAAGATATCGGATATTAAATTATTGTTATAATTTTTTCCCAAAGCTTTCAATATTTTGATCTATTTATTCTAAGTTTTGAAGGTATTGATAGGTATTTTAGTTAATTTTAATGAGAAATATCGAGAAGCAATTTAACAATAAAGGTATCACAATCATAACTGTTGATGTATTAAATTTTTGAACATTTGTAAATAGATTATTTATTGCTCAAAAGTGTAATCCATCCATTGCCTAACGTATAGGGTATAGGTATTTATAGATTTCCAAATAGCAGGGTATATAGTACATACCTAAAAATAAGTATCTTTTCAGTACAAGCATTTTTAAAATGCGTTAAATTTTGTTCCATTTTGTAAAATTATAGTGTAACTAAACCTGAAAAGTTTTTGCAAACCGGATTAAAAACTGAATTAGTAATTTTTAAATTAAATTTTCAGCATTTTGTTTTAGATTTAATTTTTAAAAATCAAAATGATATTTTGTACATTTTCTTTAAAATACCGCGCCGTAAAATTTCTACAGATCTATTGAATTTTTGTGGGCGCGGTTTAAACGGAAAAGTACGATATAAAATTTATTTCCGCTTATTGGTATCTTCGAAAGGGTAAGATATACGAGTTCGGTTAAATTAGAGAAAATGTGCCATTTTTAGTCCCTATTCATATTCCGTTTACGGAGTTGCCAAATTCTCTATAGTTCCTGATCTACAGGTATTTTTAAAAAATAGGCAAAAATTTAATTCTTAAATATCTCGAAAACTATTCTAGTTAGAAAAAAATTGTTTTAACAAAGTCACGCAATTTTTTACCTTCTCTAAAGTAACGTTCTTGTTTTGTTTGTATCAGTTGTTTTTATTGAGTTACTGATACTAACTTGTTTTTTTCAAATATGGATCTGGACTTATTGCTGCATTTTTTAAAAAAATACTTCATACCCTTTACAACTGTACGTGAATATGTTTTCCGTATTTTGATCAAGAATAGCAACATCATCAGGATTTTCTATCAATATGGACCTGGGATCTTCAATGTAATGGCACAATTCACAACCTCTCGCTATGGTTTGTGGTTTTTGTGGTTGTGAAATGGCGCATTAACTTGAAAATACCAAGTCTATACTGGTAGAATATCCTGATGATGGTGCTATTCTTCACCAAAACTTCGAAAAACGCAATCAAGTGATACACAGATGTAAAGGGTATAAAGTATTCATTCGAAAAATGTAGGAAACTGTCCAGGTCCGTATTTGAAAAAAACGAGTTAGTATCAGTAACTCAATAAAAACAAATGGAATAAACAAAACAATAACGTTACTTGAGAAAAGGTAAAAAGTCGTGTGATTTTTGTAAAAACAATTTTGTTCTAACTATAATAGTTTCCGACATATTTAAGAATAAAATTTTTGACTATTTTTTAAAAATCCCCTGTAGATAAGAAACTAGTGAGAATTCCGTACACTGGAATATGAATAGGACTAAAAATGGCACATTTTCTTTAATTTAACCGACCTCGTATTTTTTACCGTTTCGGAGATAGCAATAGTGGTATCACCTATTTTAGACACCCTGTATATGTTTTTGTGGCAACAGCAATGTTAAAAAAACTAGTAGAGATGGGAGCTGATTACCCTAATTGATTGCAATAGACACAAATATTTTCTCATGTGACTGTCAGCCCTTAACTATCACATTATACACTGTAATAGTGGTGTCTCATCTATAAAAATTGGAAAAGAGAAAAAATATTTCCTTTTTTTGTATTTATTTTTATTGCCCTAAAAGGTTTTTTTTTCTAATGTTTAAAGATAATTTTGCGTGACTATAGGCTTGACACACAGGCGTTTGTGCAATCGATTTTCGTTAAAGTAGGATTTCAGTTTTTTTCTAAGAATTCGAAATTTGTCGAAAATTTTTAAAAGAATCATTTTAGTCTATTTTGAAAACGCATAACAGGAATGCCAAGAGAACAAAAATATTAGCAAGATAACCATTTAATTCACAAAAACTATTCTGGTCCGTAATTTAGTCCTTCTTGTTGACATCATTTAAATTGTGAGCAATTTTAGTTCCTGAAGACGAACCTGTCTAGGTGTTTATTTATATAGTGTGACACTTAAACTGATAAATACATATATCTTTTTCCAAATTTCCAATAATATAATTGGTCATCCGACATTTAAACCAGTGTGGATATTTGTATAGCTTTTTTGTAAGTCCATAATTTTCTTTATCTCATTAAAGATCTAAAAAATGGTAATGATTTTTTGGACCGCCAATAGTAATATAATTTTGGTCAGCGCAAAATGAGAAAGCGAAAATTGTTTTACCCAGGAAAATGATTTTGATGTTATGAAATTTGTATAAAAATAGGTGTAGATTAATACATTCTTGGTAGAAAAAGAATTAAGTATTTTTAAAAATATCTATTTGTTAAAATAAATCATAAACAGTGCTTAAAATAATTGTGTAATTGCTATATTTACATAAGATGCACCATTTTATATTAAGTGGTATTCAAATAAATGTAAATTTAGAAAAGATCAGTGTATTTTTGTAGATGTGAAATTAAATATTAAGGGGTATTTATTGCTTGCATCAATATTTTGTGTTTATATGTATATTAATTTTTTTTTATTGAATATTTGCACCTTAAAAATTGCATTTTGATCTCAGAGTTTGGCATATTTTTAATGATTTGTCTATTGATTTCTTTGTAAGGCGATTATGGTTAAATATAAAACTAGTCTTGTTATATTGGTTGTTTTTATTTTAAATCCGTAAGACAGCGATACAAAAATGGCTCCAAATACTAAGTTACTAGGTTTTATTATTGTACGCACATATGTACCTATGTACTATAGTAAGATCATTCATTTATGCTTTTTTTTTGTTTTTTTAATTTCACGTTATGTAGGTTTTACCAAAGTTTAACTGACGTCGAGGAAGGGGGGCGTTTGAGAAATTGAGAACCCCAAATACCCGGTGGGTGATTATTTTTTGGTAGAAATTTGTGAGAGGTCAATTGCGCTCAGAGAAGCAGGGGTAAATTACGCATTTGAAACTTAAAAAGCAGCGACATACAGATTAAAATTAAAAAGACACACATAGAAATGATTTAATTTTAGATCAATTATTGTAGGTCATATTTCGCTTTAGACCTCAATAGTAAATTTACCTCGCGTCTTAAAGCATTCTGACATATTTATTTTGAATTATTACAGCACAATTTCTATTAAATTTTTGTTAGCGTGGATAAGTCTATCCTAATTTTATTAATGCGCGAATTAACTATCAAACATTTACGATATAGTGATGTAAAATATGCTTAAATTTATAAAACATGTTAAGAAGCAGAATATTTTACATACTTTGCCTCGCCTTGTGATGATTTTGTGTTACACCCCTGATTGAGGTAGCGATGATGCAAATAAAATGGTAGTTCAGCCCTCCAAAGGCAGGATTTTTGAGTCGAGAATTAACCAAAAGCAGCCATTGACAACTCAAATTTTCAGATGTGCATTGCGTTTCCATTTAGAAAGAAACTTATGGCAGTTGGTAAAGAAATATATTATGAAAAATCAGGTTTTTGCATCTTTTGTAAAATTGCATAAATGACGCTTACGATACCTTGCCTGGACAGGGAGGATATGTTGAAAAGGATGTCATTACTTTTAAAAGTGCGAATTTTTTTCAATAACACTTCGCGTTTCTCAAGTTTCAGAGTAACAAATTGACAATTAGACCAGAGACCCATCTTTGTGACCATGACAATATATAGCAACCTTTATTTTATTGACTAGTAAGGCTACCGAGAGGAACAACAACGGGGGCAGATTGCCCAGAGACCCCCCCCCCCCCGCCCCAGTTTCGAGGACCAGTTTCGAGGAGTCTTGGTCTGACCAGTTACAAACAAAATTATAGGTTAGTTGAAGGCGAAATGTCGTAACCATTTATTTATAAGGAAAGCTTCGAATTTAGTTGGATGAGAATTTTTCCAAAAAAAGCACTGAGCCGTCAACTTAGAGGAGCCTCTGGCGACCACTAACAAAAAATCGGTCAAGTGCAAGCTATACTTGCACAATTAGTGTTCCCTACCTTCAGCTCCCCACTTAACCTGAGCAAACCTCGACCGCCCGATATCCGCCCATCTGGCGCGCTACCCGCCGCCGACGGCACTAACGCCGTATCACATCGCGTATGCGCGGAACTAAGTGGGCCAAATTAAAAATTTTGCAAAACGTGGCAGGACGACAGTTCTATATATCGTGGGAAATATTTTTTTATTAAACTTTTTCTGTAAAACCAATTGGTTCAGCAGTTATAAGGAAATACACAATTAAATTGTTTATGACAATTGATTGCGCTGGATTTTTTTAATTCTGATAATTTTCATTCAATCTACACCTAATTCTCATATGTTTTAAAAAAATCATAAAAAATACCTACATCATACACCCTATACGATGCTCTTGAATTTTTTCTTTCCATTGCCCAATTTACCCCCCGCGATTAACCCTCAGAATCAAAATTTAACTTTTTATACTTCACGTCTATAACTGGGCCATCACACTCTATCTCTGTGCTAAATTTCGAATTTTTAGGTTAAATAGTTTCAGAGAAAATCGACTGACAGGCGGACGGACACCGTGGTGATTCCATAAGCGTTCCGTTTCACAGCCTTGCGGCGGTCTCCACAAGGGCTCTTAGCGGTCTTGTAGACTAGTGGAATTTAGTAATAATACACAGATTTTCGCATTTGAATAGTGACCCTCCCCCGCAACCCCTGCGATGCGGGAGGGGCCGACTAGGTTTATCAAGCTCTTTTGTGGCCAACACTCACACAGGGTCCATCAAACCAAACCCGGGGCGGCTACGCCATTCAGGCCCGTCAAGAGGAGGGGCAGGGGGACAAATTCCCCGGGCGGCCCGCACTGCTTTGAGGGGTCCGCAACTCATAAATTACTTATCAGCCAGGAGGCGCCGGGCCAGAAAAATCTTACTGCTCCGGTGCCCGTCCCGGCTCTCGATTATTATTAGCCAGGGGGCCCCGGACCAGAAAAGTTTTACAGCCCCGGGCCCCTTTCCTGCTCTCGACGGCCCTGCCGCTTGTTCGGGTTTCTGTATGTATGAGTTTTGGCACCATTTCTATAAATTAATTACGTAATAGTAATTAAAAAGTAATAAAATTAAATGAATCTATTATCCATTATTAAAACATAAAGCTGTACGCCTTTGCTTAAAATTTCAAAATCCCTGCAAAACGCAGCACACAAACCGTATTACGTTTGTTTTCAACTCTTTTTTTATCCCAGCTTGGCTTCTATATCGTTTTTTTTTACATGGACTCGACAACAATTTTTTGTCAAAATTTTTATCGATTTGAAAACGAAGCTGTTCATTTTTAAACAGTTACGAACACTTGATGCCCTGTGGTCAGCGAGTGAGGAGCTTTCGCGCGCGTTTCTGATGGAAGTTGTCCCAGGACAGCTTACGTCGCCATCAATGCTCCCCACAGGGATAGAGTACCTAGTACGCGGTAGTCTTCCCTATTCTGATAATTTTATAGTTCAGCTAAAAGCTTTCAAAACTGACTTCTTTATGAATAAATTCTGTCGGTTATGGTGAGGCAATTTCGTTCGTCCTAATATAAAGTTCTGTTCTGCTCCCGCTGACGGTAAGTACATACTTTTTAGTCTTTTTCATGCATATGAGAGGGGAAGAGGATAGGTTATATAACCAAATAAATTAATGACTGTGTTTAATAAGGTATTTATTTCATCAAATCCAAAATTGTCATGCAATTTTTAATAACATTACGTATTCTGGGGTTACGTAAAAGGGAGTCGCGTATTGACGTAAGTGGTGCCCTCTTGCTAAATCCTTGTAGAAGCGAAGTCTCGTGCATCTAATGGTATGATATGATTCAACGGTGATCCTATTGACTAGAGTTGTTAAAATATTTGAATAAAAATTAGCGCTACAATATTTTGACCAATAGGAGCGCCGTAGGAAAGTTTCCCATTTGTTAAGATGGTTTTTGGACACGCTGTAGATGATAATACAAGCAAAGCGTTGTTTTAAAGGTTTGAAAGAAATGGTTTGAAAAGTACTAAACCAAATAATTTCTATTACCTGCGTAAAGTATTAACTTTACGCATTCTGTACACAGCATAAAGTGTAACGTTACGCATTAGTGGGTAAAGTGAAAAAGTCTGGAAATTAAATTTCTAAATTTTTTATAAATTACCTTTAAATTAAAAAAATTTCGATCTGTTAAAATTAGATTGACAGTATACTTTGGACACCGAAATTTCGCAATTGTTTTTATAAACTTGCTTTGGTGTTTTACAAATTTTGTATTTTGTTACAGTTACTTCCTGAGTGGTTCAAAGAACCGTAAATAATAAAAATGCTTTGTTGTGATTGGTCACAGATCGTAAAATATGAATCATTATTCACACTACCCGTAAATAATGCATATTATTTTTTTTAATTGCATGAGAATGATGGTTTTATTAAATAGTGCGCACTAGTGTTTAACAGAGTTTGTTTATTTTTTATTTTAATATAATATATTTTTTGGTAGTAAAAAAAAATTCTATGCAATTCGTGTATAAAGAGAAATATCAAAAAGATAAATTTTAAGTTTTCGGTGGGTACTTAAACTAAATAAAGTTTTTCTTTGTTTCAGGATTAAAACAATGTGTAAACCGCGGCGCGATTTTTTCAGGGTGGCATAAGACGCGAAAACCAACCTTCAAATAAAAGTATTTCCAAAAAATGACGTTTTCTCAATTCAGTTCATTTTAGTCTAACGTACAGAATGAATTGAATGGATTGAATGCCATTTTTTGAATGATACTTATTCAACTGGGTAATTAAGCTTTTTAACTACTTATTTTAGTAAAGTATTTCTGGAATATAACGTCGAATCAATTTGGTATTTTTTAGTCTAACGTACAAAAAAGATTAAATAGATCAGAACCAAATCTCAGAAATACATATTCAGTTGAGTATTTCTTCAGGTCTTAAACTGAGATCTTTTGCACTTTAAAATTTTTTTTATATACAATGTCGCAAGTACTATGGTTGGTTTAAGCTCTATATAATTTATGCTTCAAAAGACGAATTGTTTCAAGAAACAGTTGTTTTTTGAATCTGTCATTTGAAGCTTAAATTAGGTGCGACCATGAAAACATAAAACAGGATGATAAATGTTCGGGACACAAGCTGGATTAGAGAAGACTGCAGGAATGATGCAGGTACCTATTTTTTTTTAAATTTATTTAATTTGTTTTGTGTACGGAAAAATATTATTTTCAAAAGCATTTTTTAGGAAAATATTTATTTTGAAAATGCATTAAAAAACTTTTTTCAAATATACGTTTTTTCAAGGCGCTTCTCGAACAAATAATTGTTAGAAAATCCATATTGTAGTTGTGGTCGTAGAGCTATTTGATTTCAATAGTTTAGAAAATGTTGACAAAATTCAGAAAAAGCCGGAGCAAACCGAAGCAGGTCTGATCAAAGAAAAAAGACAATGGGTTCAGGTTTGCTTAGATTTTGATCAGATTGCTCCGATCCGTTTCTGTCTTTTTTTCATTACCGTTTACTAAATTATTAATTACAGCCAGATTCTCCACCGATAGTCCGGTCTAATTTGACAATCAAAAGTTTTACACTGACAAGTGTAAGAATAAGACGACTGAGTTTTATACTATGCATTTATTTCTGAGCTTTTTTGCAAATTTATAAAGAAAAGGGCAATTTTAGTACAAACTTTCGACAATAATAGAACTAAATTCATAACAAATAACAACAACTCATTCCAAGTTGAAAATTTTTTGGAAACCAAGCAAATAGCTGAAATATCTTATATCAGAATAATTCGGAAGTTTTTAATGACGACTTATTAATAATGACAGGACAAAAACCTGTTAAAACATAAGTGACCAACTATAAGATCATAATTTAAACCAGTACTAAATCTTAAACCTTCTTAGTGAAACTGGACGGTAAAGTTTAAAATTCAGTTTTAAAAAATGGTATATTTTTGAAGATATATTTTCCAAATTTCAGTTGATTCGGAAAACTGAGGTTATAAACATGATTTATTAAGAACGAGTGGTATTAAGGTGTTCAATGCAAAAGCATATTAAAAAAATACGTATTAAGTATGTAATTATTATGTTACTAAAGAAACTCGTCCTGACCTCATATTACTATTTTAAATTTTGTTCTTTGAAGTCTCCAATTTCTACGCCTTCAGAATTGAACCACATAAAAGTACTGATATTCTTCTTAGTGTTAAATTAAATCACTTGTTTACGCATTTTCTGTAAGTAATCAACGTTCAGATTCACTGATACAGACATTTTCAAATTTTATATCTCTGTTGGTACTTACGGGACCCATGCCAAGTTCAGGAGTTTTAATAGTAAGCGTACTAGGAATGTTTTGATAAAGAAAAAAAAATTGTAATTTGCGAAAAAAAGTTGAGATTTTGGTGAACCGAAAATTTAAATTATTTTTCGGTTGAAAAAATTCAAATGACTATAACTTTCTACTAACACATTTGTTTCTCTTAAAATTTAAGAATTGTCGACAAAATGATGTAAAATTTGTTTAGAAAAAATAATAAATACAATATCTAAGCGTGTTAATTTTTTACCCAGGTGGGTCAATTCAAAAAATCAACTTTTTTTCGCAAATTGCAAAATATTTTTTTTCTGTACCAAAACATTCCTAGTAGGCTCACTATTAAAAAACCTGAATTTGGTATGGGTCCCATAAGTAGCAACAGAGATATGCAACTTTGAAATTTCACGGGCCGCGCCTGATTAAAGGCTTGCCGTTTAAAAACGAATTAAGATACGGACCTTTTGAAGACTGATGTACACATGGCATAGGGCTGCATTTAAAATTTTTGACCTCAACTCCCTAGCGTTATCCCTCAAGGGGGGTGAAAAAGTTAAATTACATAAAAAACTAGATTTATTAATCAATATACACCTAAAATTTAGTGTCTATCATTACTGAGCCCATACTAAGACTTTTTGGATACTCTGTATATTAATAAATCATTGGTATAACTTACTACCACGAATGATTGTAATTGGTTGTCATTTACCGTGCAACGGCTTTAATAATTGATATATAACATAAGTAAAATTAGAAGGAAACTTAATTGTATAACTAATTGCTTTTTCTTTTGTTCCAGGTAAGTGGGCCCATGCGTTCGTTTCCCAATTACCACCAAACATTCCCCCACGCGGGTGCTCGGATTTTCAATCATCAGTGATAGTGTCAGTGGAGGTATCAAAATCATCTTACAACTGGACTGTGATGCCTGTGGATTCAACAAAATGATAATTTAGCTGTCGACAGGTATGAATCGAAACTTTGTCATAGCGGGTAGTAGAAAGAGATTTTGTTTTCTAGTGTACATATGGCAATGTAAAGGACACATTGCAACGACGAAGGATAAACAGACAAAATAGAGATAAGTATACAGAAGTTATTTAGTTTGTAACAATGCGATAAGTAAAAGTAAAGAAGTGTTTAATGTAAATAAAAAAATATTGAAATACTGAATATAAATAAATATTGACAGCATAAAATATATTGTGTATCTCTGTGATACATTTAATCTTACAATAATCAGTTTTGAAAAACTAGAAAAATTCGCCACTTATGGAATTAATTTTTCCTGTCTGTCTTTCCATCCGTTTCCAGCCAATCACCTTGGTGCTAAGGCATTCAATTATTCAATATAAAATATGTACAGAAAGGTTCTGCTTGGTGCGAACATACATGCTCTACCTATGTTCGCACTAAGCTGAACCTTTCTATATAGAATATAAAATATTTCCTCACTCACCTAAAACTTCCTTTAATTACCTACGTAAGTTGCATAGCAAAGAAGTCGGCAACAATCGTTCTATACCCACATCTCCAAAAATAACGATCATAAAATTCTAAAAGAATCTTGGATATATCTTAGTATATACCGAGTTCTAGATCTCCAACAAAGAAGTCGGCAACAATCGTTCTATACCCACATCTCCAAAAATAACGATCATAAAATTCTAAAAGAATCCTGGATATATCTTAGTATATACCGAGTTCTAGATCTCCGGAAAAATATCTCTAAATAGTCCGATAACTAATAGCTTTTTCATAAATCGCTTCTTGCCTATGACCGATGCTTTTGTTTCATGACTATGGAACACTCTTCACTCAAATCTAATTTGCTTTATACGTAACACGCTTTTCGCATTGTTAAACTTTGGAAAAACTGTTCTGAAAAACAAAACATTTAAATATTTCTTTTTTAGGTATTTTGAAAATTGTTGCGAACAGGCATTGGACAGAAATTGGATATTCACAATAATGAAAAATATTTGGGATGTTTGTTGACATATAATATGAGGTCATAATATCCTTGCATCCTTTAAGAAACCATTTTAATTTTACTAATCTATTTTTCTCTTTTAGGGGATTTTTAAACAAATGTTTCAGAAAACTTTTTTACTAATCTATTTTTTCTTTTTTAGGATTTTTTAAACAAATAATGTTTTAGAAAACTATTTTTACTAATCTATTTCTTTTAGGATTTATTAATCAAATGTTTTAGAAAACTATGTTTACTAATCTATTTTTCTTTTTTAGGATCTTTTAAACAAATGTTTTAGAAAACTATTTTTACTAATCTATTTTTTCTTTTTTAGGATTTTTTAAACAAATGTTTTAGAAAACTATTTTTACTAATCTATTTCTTTTAGGATATATTAATCAAATGTTTTAGAAAACTATGTTTACTAATCTATTTTTCTTTTTTAGGATCTTTTAGACAAATGTTTTAGAAAACTATTTTTACTAATCTATTTCTTTTAGGATTTATTAATCAAATGTTTTAGAAAACTATGTTTACTAATCTATTTTTCTTTTTTAGGATCTTTTAAACAAATGTTTTAGAAAACTATTTTTACTAATCTATTTTTTCTTTTTTAGGATTTTTTAAACAAATGTTTTAGAAAACTATTTTTACTAATCTATTTCTTTTAGGATTTATTAATCAAATGTTTTAGAAAACAATGTTTACTAATCTATTTTTCTTTTTTAGGATCTTTTAAACAAATGTTTTAGAAAACTATTTTTACTAATCTATTTTTTCTTTTTTAGGATTTTTTAAACAAACGTTTTAGAAAACTATTTTTACTAATCTATTTCTTTTAGGATTTATTAATCAAATGTTTTAGAAAGCTATGTTTACTAATCTATTTTTCTTTTTTATGATCTTTTAAACAAATGTTTTAGAAAACGATTTTTAATAATCTATTCTTTTTTTTTTAGGATTTTTTAAACAAATGTTTTAGAAAACTATTTGTACTAATCTATTTCTTTTAGGATTTATTAATCAAATGTTTTAGAAAACTATGTTTACTAATCTATTTTTCTTTTTTAGGATCTTTTAAACAAATGTTTCAGAAAACTATTTTTACTAATCAGATTTCTCTCTTTTAGGATTTTTTAAACACATTTTTACTTATATATTTTTTTATTTTAGGGGTTTTTAAAAAATGTCTTAATATTTTTACTAATCTATTTTTCCTTTTCGGATTTTTTTAGACAAATGTCTTAGAAAATCCTTCTACAAATAAAAGGTTTTCTAAAACATTGGTCTTTACATAAAACGTGTCTCAGACTCTATTTTACCTTTACTAATCTATTTTTTCTCTTTTAGTACTTTTTTTTAAACAAATATTTTAAAAAACCTCTTGAAAAAAGAGATTTTTTGAAATATTTGCCCATACCACCCGTTTCAGAAAACTTCTTTTTTTCAAAAGAGGTTTTCTAAAATATTTTTCAGTAGCTTCCCCTGTTTGACACAATCACTTTAACTTTGTTAAGCTATGTACTTTTCTTTTTTATAATTTTTCAAAGGATATTTTTGACAAATGTTTGAGAAAACCTCTTTTTTCAAACGAGACTTTCTAAAATATTTGTCTATACATACCATAATATGTGTCGAAAAATCGTTTTAACTTTAGTAATCAATATTTTTTCTTTCAGGAATTTTAATAATGCCGAAAACTAAGAACGCACGGGGGATCTTTTAAAAATAATTTTGAATTACGTCGTGTTTTTTTATAGATCACGTTACCTATTCCATTATTGTTCTTATACAGCATAGATACAGAAAAAAAAATGATTAATTTTTAGTTTTATTCTTCTGCTAAATCTGGATTTATGTTACTACATGGAACAATAACGGTTAGATAATAACCACTCTTATCGTTTAACTTTTATTTAGCAGAAACATCCCTGTGTTTTCTTGGCAGCCGATTACGTTTTAGGTACAGGTCCAGAGGTAATGTTAAAATTAAATTAGTAAGCGGCTGTCTGTTGTTTGTCCGTCCAGGGGCCGTACAACACTGATGATGGTCAAGGAAGGCCGAAACAGTCGCTGAGGCCTTGGAGGGATAAAGAGAAAGGTATATATTATATATATTTTTGTTTATTATATTTATGTTGTTATAGTTATGGTAAAAAATATAAACTCGAATCGGTACAATTTAATTAATAATTTGGTCTTAGGTTGATTTTCATAACTCTTTTGGCAAACTGTAGGTCAATTTATTAAAATTATTAGTGATTTATATATATTCAAAGAAAGGATTGACTCTTACATATGTATATTTTAATAAATTGTATTTTCTTTTCTTCAAGAGTAAAGGTATTAAAATGATACAAAAAAATATAGTGTTAGGAATAAATGGTGGAATGGGGAATTTTGGACCATAATATCTTAACAAATTTATTCACAATTTGGAATTTGGTATAATACTTAAAACTGGTTTAAGGATAAAAATATACTTATATCATTGGTCTACAGTGTGAATGTTAAAACTTTAAAGTGGGTAATATACCGATCTTTAATGCCGGTAAATGTAGATCAAAACAAATTATACACTTTTATAATACTAGTTTTAAAAAACTAAAGCTTTGTTCTTTTGTGTTGCATGAAACTGCACTAACCTACACTTTTTTATTTGTGAAAGTCACCGGTCAGCGCATGTTAGTGCAGTTTCGTGCAACACAAAAGAACAAACCTTATACTTTGTATTTTCACATTTAAAGCTTGGTAGATACGATGCAATATTTTACAGAAATTCCGCATGTATTTTTCAAATAGTTTGACACAATTTTGCCATGTGTCTATTACAATTTGCGAAAAAGGTTGCATGAAAAATATCAATTTTTCTCGCAATTTGTGGTAGACACGTTGCCATTATTTTGGTTTAAAATTATTTGGAAAAATGCATATAGAATTTCTGTAAAATATTGTACCTATCGTGTTTACCGGGCCTACGAGAAGTTACAATCTTAAGGTTCTATGACACGCTGCTATTTTTTACAGATATTTTAGCTGTAAAAGTCGCTTTTCATGCTATTTTCTGTGCATTTTCCGTCTGACAGGTTGCAATATTTTCAAGGACTGTTAACAACGACTTTTACTCTAGAATTTCTGTAAATTATATTATTATACTAGTTTTAAAAAACTAGAGCTTTGTTCTTTTGTGTTGCATGAAACTGCACTAACCTACACTTTTTTTATTTGTGAAAGACACCCGTCAGAAAAACTCAGTGCAGTTTCGTGCAACATAAAAGAACAAACCTTGTACCTACTTTATTTTTTCACATTTAAAGCTTGGTAGATACGATGCAATATTTTACAGAAATTCCGCATGTATTTTTCAAATAGTTTGACACGTTTTTGCCACGTGTCTATTAAAATTTGCGAAAAAGGTTGCATGAAAAATAGCAGTTTTTCTCGCAATTTGTAGTAGACACGTTATCATTATTTTGGCTTAAAATTATTTGGAAAAATGCATGTAGAATTTCTGTAAAATATTGTATCGTGTTAACCGGGCCAAAGAGAAGTTACAATCTTAATTTCTATGACACGTTATTTTTTACAGATATTTTAGCTGTAAAAGTCGCTTTTCATGCTATTTTCTGTGCATTTTCCGTCTGTCAGGTTGCAATATTTTCAAGGACGGTTAGCAGCGACTTTTACTGTAGAATTTCTGTAGAAAATATCACCGAGTCATACGAGCTTTAGTTGATGTTTTAAGGGGAAAGAATAACCTTTATTATATCGTAACTGTAACACATTTATTGAAGAAATCAAATAAGGATTTTCCTTACTGGACGAGATGAATTATTGAATTTATCGCATCATATAAAATAAAAACGTTATTACTGCCTTTACAAAATGCGCTACATATATAATTTTTGTTACCCATATAAAGTTTTTCTTTACTTTGTTTAATTATTAAAACAGCCAAGATAATGTAGTAATCATCAAAAGCAGTTTGATTTAAAATTAAAAGTTTTGGCAACTTCCAGTATTCTTCTGTTTTGCTGGTTCGCATTTTCGCAGGCGTCTCTTCCCTGCTTCCCTGGGTTGAGGTGGCTACGGGTCTCCTGACCAAAAGCTTAAAAAGAAGAACGAACCTAACACCTAGCCTTACATTTGCAAATCAATAAATTGACAGAAAAATGTGCTAAAATTACTAAAGTACTTAAAAAAAAAATTGAGAAAATACTAAATAAAATTAAATTCTGAATAAAGAGGTAGGATAAGGTAGTTAAAAATAGTCTTTAATTATTTAAACTTTTATTTAAATGAAGCTTATTGCCGGGAAACATGGGTACACCAGAGATTATATAATTTCAATTTTATGGGCACTATGATTACACAGTATGCTACAGCTATTTTTTAAATTTTAGATTGTAACTCACAATGGGAAATACAGTGACTGCTGCAGAGATAGCTGCTGCCCAAATAGTGCATCCAAACGAACCTGTTAAACCACAAGCATCATTTAAACACAGTTTTGATATTAAAAATTATTCTGCGGGAATTCCTGAAGAATGTCCAATGCATAAAAAGGATAAACCTGCTGCTTCAGAATGCCCTGTTCAACAAGCTCAAAGTGAGATAAATCCTCTCAACATGGTAAGCATGTACGGAGTAATTTTAGTTTTTAGTTTGTATTTTTAAACTATGTCTCATCTCTTAAAGTGAGTTTCTATAATTAAAGTAAATATATTAATAACTAACTTTCACTCGCAACTTTACTCCATAGAAACTTTGAACCCACATTTCACCCCCTTAGGGGTTGATTTATTAAAAACTGTAAAACACGTTTTTAAACATTTACTTTTATAGTACTTCTATGAAGTTTCGAGTTAATGGGACCATCTAATATTTTTTTTCATACAAAGTTTCACCCCTGTTCCACCCCCCTTAGGTTGAATTTTGAAAAATCCTTAGTGGATATGTTATGTAAGAAATCTCTGTGCAAAATTACAAGTTCCTAGGCCCAGCAGGGTGGGCTGTGCATTGATATGTCAGTCAGTCAGTTTCTTTATTTATATATTATTATTAGAGTTGTGCCTTTGACCGGTCAACAACTTTTTGGCCAATTGACCGACAATTTGACCAAGCCCTCTTTCAGAACAGAATTTTATTATTTTCTTATTAAGTGAATCAGTAATTTTTGCAATATTGCATTTTTGTAAGACCTATTGTGAACTGTTGTAAGTGTATTATTGTCGTTTTGGCCGTTTTTTTACATATTTTAGTTTGCGTCCTTATTGATTTAAATTTAGTTTGATTGGGTTTTTAGGATGCTTTGTTTAATAATAATAATAATAATAATAATAATAATAATTTATTCATGTTATGCATGTTATTCATGTTACACACGTCGAAAGGAGATAATAAGTACAATTATACATCTAAGTAGTCAAAGTATTCTTCTACAAACACCTGACATTACCCCACAGCTAAAATTTATAGTCTATATAATTAAACCTAAATTATGCAATACTACACTGAAATGGTCAAAATATTAAAACACAAAACTACAAGTTACATTTAAAATATTCATCAAGGTTACGCAGAAGATATAATGATTTACAGAGTTTTTTAGCCAGGGCCCCAGTATGGCAACCCCATTGAAGTCCCTGGTCCAGCTGTACCCCCAGAAACTTCATGACTGTAGTGCTGGACTCATCCACTTCCAGATTCCTCAGTGTAAAAACAAATAAAGTAGTTTTTACACTGAGGAATCTGGAAGTGGATGAGTCCAGCACTACAGTCATGAAGTTTCTGGGGGTACAGCTGGACCAGGGACTTCAATGGGGTTGCCATACTGGGGCCCTGGCTAAAAAACTCTGTAAATCATTATATCTTCTGCGTAATCTTAGAAGGTGCGTTTCGTTGGGCGTGCTAAGAACAGCCTATTTTGCCAACTTTCATTCCCATCTTTCATATGGAATTTTGGTGTGGGGCCACGCATCTGGGGCACTGCGAGTGTTTGGACTGCAGAGGAAGGCTGTTCGTGTGATAGCTGGGCTGCAGTTCAGAGATGACTGCAGAAACGCTTTTAAAGACTTAAAAATCCTTACGGTTCCGGCGCTGTTTGTTCTGGAGTGTCTTTTGTATGTTAAGAGACACATTGAACAATACAAAACACATGGGGAAACTCATGACTATAATACCAGAAACAGGGGTGACCTGATTCCCGCTTACTGGCGGCTGAAGAGGTGTCAGGATGGCCCTGGATACTGGGGAAGAAAATTTTTTAATGTGTTGCCAGGTCATATCAGGGATTTACCTTTTAAAACTTTTAAAGATGTAGTTAAGAGGATTTTAATTAGTAAGGTAGTTGTTTACAAGGTTGTATCTTAAAACAATAAAGCTGTTTTTGAGTTTGACTTTGATCACACTTGATATTACCGTTAGTATTATTTATAATGGATAATAAAGTGTGTGAAAGCAAAAAATAAAGTGAACTAAATTTTCACGGCGAATAACGTGGATTTCCCCGAAACTCTCATAGACCATGGATTGGTGCCGGTGATTCCCTAAAATGCCTTTTTACAGGTCGGCCACATATCCGCACTTTATTTCAACAATTTAACCACCTAATATTTGACAGGGGTCAAATTGACCAGTCAGTTGACCAAGGCACAACGCTATATATTATTATTAATATTTAAAAACAAAAATTAAAATATTGCTGATAACGTGGATACTGAACTATTTTTAAAATTCTTATGTGGTAAATTTTTAACTTTGTCTTTGATAATTAAACAGTAACAGCCAGATTCTCCAACGCTACTCCGGTCTAATTTGACAACCAAAAGTTTTAAACTGACAAGTGTAAGAATAAGACAACTAAGTCTTACACTAGGAATTTATTTCTGAGCTTTTCCGCAAATTTATAAAGAAAAGGGCAATTTTAGTATGTGCTTTCGACAATAATAGAACTAAATTCAATTACAGAAACTCGTTCCAAGATGAAAATCATCTGGAAACCTAGCAAATTGCTAAAATATCAGAATACTTCATAAGTTTTCAATAACGACTTATTAACAATGATAGGACAAATACCTGTCAAAACATGACTGATCAACTATAAGTTCTTAATTTAAACCCGTACTAAATCTTAAACCTTCTTAGTGAATCTGAACGTAAAATTTCTTATAAAATAAATTATTTTTCTTTAAAAGTCTAGCTACAATGTTAAGAATTATTTGTTTAACAAAAATTACTGATTTGAGTAAACCACACTGCTATACTTAACAGTTTTTATAAATTTTTAAATTCATCCACCCAAGAAGGAGGTATCATAGAGACAAAGGGAGTCCCAAAAATTTTGTTCTCTCAGACCAGTAACCCTTTAAACAAATCTCTTGTAAGTAATAAGTTTTTCAAGTTATCAGTAACATTTCCTACCACCCTGGAAAAAAAATATTTTTGTTGGGAACATGTAACTTTATTACTTCTAAGTACAGGGATATCCAAATAAAAATGAACACGCCTTATAACTTTTTATTTTTAAAGATAGGAAAAAATATGAAAGTTTTGGGGATTTTTATGGATCATTCATACATCTTATCAGCAAAACAATTGAACATCAAGTAACAAAATTTAGTATAAAACATCGATTTTCTCGCTTATTTTTAATTAGATGGTATGATTTTTATCATATTTTTGGAATCTAGGAGAAGTTCTGGGCATATTTTGTATAACACCCTATGCAGTTTTTCAATCGTTTTTGAAATAATTATTTCAATTTAAAAATTATTTCTCATAAATCTCCTTTAAACCACTGACATTAAAAAAACTATAGACAAAGCATTTCATTCATAAAATCGTTTCGCGCGAAATCATTCATCCGTTTAAAACATGCAATGGATGCGACTAAGAGAGGTAAACTCAGTGGAAAACATAGCAACACTGTCCAACATTCCTGGCGGCTGCCTCTTTCAACACCAGTGGCGTGCTTTGTTGTAATACATTTTTGTTACCCTAATATTACTAATGTGTAGATATATGTAAAACTACACCAATGAGTTTGATACATGGATTTATTATATAAAAGGATACGGGATGATGTAACACTCCTTGAAGCCAGAACAAACCATTCTAAGCGACACTGTAAACACAATTTGTAAACATTGGCCACATCTTATTTTACCTTGTATTTGTGTACAAAAAATACGTTAGAAGCATTACAAGATTTGCTAAAAGTAATAAAAGCCCTAAATTACTTTATTTTCTGCTAAATAATAATAAATTTAAGTTAAAAAGGGTTTATTATTTATAGGTTATGTTATTTCTAAAGGTGTTTATTTAAAGTCGCTCCGAGTCATTTATAAATCTATATAAATCTATACGTCGCACTTTTTCTTTTCTAGTTCATTAGACAAAGACGTACATGTAACTAACCGAGTGTTCAGACCGAGGTACAGCCGTTTTCCTAAACAACCACCAACTTAATAATACAGCTATTAAATGTATTTCGTCAGCGCTCAACATCGTTGGCACTGTCAACACCGTCGCGTCGGCGCGGACATTTGTTTTATTCCACATAAAAGATGATTTTTTTTTTCATTTTGCTTGAAATTGTGTCACCTTTTTGAAAATGATTAACAGTTTTAACCATAACTTATAATTATTAAGATATATCACAACATTTTGATTCCATAATTTTTTGATTGAATTTTTCAACCATCTATTACCTATAGCTTTTAAACAGACGCAGATAGAGAGATTTTTTTTTTATTTGAAGATAATTGCATTATCTTTAAAATAAATTCATAAACCATCTATTTGAACGTACCATTTAAGACATACAGTCGCGGTCATATAAATAGCACACTTGTAGTATTTGACAAAAACCTAACAAAACCGGAAATATTAAAGAATTTAATTATCAACAAGGTTGGACTTGCATCTGCGGATTATTTATCGAAAACAAGTTTTCTGATAAATATTGATTTTATGCATTCAGTACAATTTAACTTGTTTAGCAGTGGACAAATAAATAGCACACATTAGATATTTGGAAAAAATATTGGGAAGTTCGATATTTCTGCGGCAATAAGTAAGTAGTTTTTTTCGTTTAATAAATTGTGATTGTTTAAACAATTTAAAATCGTTTCAGTGGGTAGAAAAAAGCATTGCGACCCAGAAAGAGTGCACTAATTGTTCAATTAAAAAATGATGGATTGTCGGTTTCACAGATTGCAAAAAATCTTAAGTGTTCAAGGAAATTTGTGTATAATGCTCTTGCACTGTACACAACCACAAACGGCACTATGAATATAAGATAAGGGCACCTAGAAGACGTAAAACCACGAAAAGGGAAGATAAAATAATAAAAAAAATTATCACTGCCAATCATTTTCTTAATTCCAGAGAAGTAAGACAAAAGATATTGACCGAATATAGTATCCAGCTATCAGCTAGAACTGTAAGGAGAAGGCTAACTCAAGTAAACCCTAGAGGATGCGTTCCTAGAAAAAAAAAACTTGTGTCAAAAAAGAATCGATTGCAAAGATTAAACTTTGCTAAGAAGTCCTTGCATAAAGATGTACATTTCTGGAAAAAAATCCTCTGGAGCGATGAATCTAAACTCAACAGGTTCGGAAATGATGGCAAATTATATGTCCGACGTCCTCCAAATAAATGTTTCGATCCCAAGTATACCATTAAAACCGTAAAACATGGTGGAGGTGCGATTATGGTATAGGGAGCAATGTCATGGCGCGGAGTTGGACCGCTTCATAGAATCGACGGTATCATGGATCAGTTTAAATACAGAGACATCCTACAGAATAGTATGGAGCCTTATGCAGAGGAGTTTATGCCCGTTTCATTTATTTTTATGCATGACAATGACCCCAAACATTCTGCAAGGCTTGTCAAATAGTGGCTTCTGGACAACTTGATTAATGTTTTGGACTGGCCGGCCCAAAGTCCTGACATTAATCCTATAGAGAATTTGTGGCGACGTTTCGCGCGAAATCATTCATCCGTTTAAAACATGCAATGGATGCGACTAAGAGAGGTAAACTCAGTGGAAAACATAGCAACACTGTCCAACATTCCTGGCGGCTGCCTCTTTCAACACCAGTGGCGTGCTTTGTTGTAATACATTTTTGTTACCCTAATATTACTAATGTGTAGATATATGTAAAACTACACCAATGAGTTTGATACATGGATTTATTATATAAAAGGATACGGGATGATGTAACACTCCTTGAAGCCAGAACAAACCATTCTAAGCGACACTGTAAACACAATTTGTAAACATTGGCCACATCTTATTTTACCTTGTATTTGTGTACAAAAAATACGTTAGAAGCATTACAAGATTTGCTAAAAGTAATAAAAGCCCTAAATTACTTTATTTTCTGCTAAATAATAATAAATTTAAGTTAAAAAGGGTTTATTATTTATAGGTTATGTTATTTCTAAAGGTGTTTATTTAAAGTCGCTCCGAGTCATTTATAAATCTATATAAATCTATACGTCGCACTTTTTCTTTTCTAGTTCATTAGACAAAGACGTACATGTAACTAACCGAGTGTTCAGACCGAGGTACAGCCGTTTTCCTAAACAACCAGCTTCACATTCGATACGCTCACAGTATACGGCTATCGAATCCTTTTATATAATAAATCCATGGTTTGATACAAGTGAATACAACCTCACTTATTCGCGAAAAGGAACTTATCGGTTTAAATAGTCAAATTTTTTGCAAACTTGACACTGCCGCACCATATTTAAATGTTTTTTTTGGAAAATAATGTCAGCTTCTTTAAAGAAAAACATTTCACTTTTGAACAATGTAGCAGACGTCAACGAATTTTATGAATGATCCCTTGTGTCACTTTTCAATTCATAGTAAAACTGGTAGTAAACCGTCAAATAGCGTTGTCACTTTTACTTAATAACTTAATAAATTATCACAGTGAGACGGGAATAAAAGTTTATTCGGCTATGATGCATAAAATAGAACAAAATGTGAGTATTACTTTTTTTTATTACTTAATACTTATTTATGATAATTTTATTAGATGAAAATATAGTCAAATAAATGTCGTGTATTTAATACTGTATTGCTTGGATGACATCAATCAGGACATTTTGTACCTACACTTTGGCAACCGTCTGCAGTTGACCAGTCAATACAATCCACCAGTTTTTAGTGCAAATTCAATGACTGATTGCTTTGGAGAGTAAATAACTTTGTCTTTAGTTTTTTTTAACATCTATGCTTTAAACGTAACTATCCAGGTTGCCAATGAAATACATGCTACCTTTTTAAATTTTCTTCGTAGGTAAGTCAAAGTTATTGGCAAGGTTGACAATACTACTTTAGTCACCATGAATTTATAATTTTATTTTTATGCAAAATGAGTTACGTATTATAATAAACAATAAATGTTGATTTTTATTAGTTATTAATATTTGAAAGCAATAACCATAATAAACAATAACAAATGAATTATATTATAAACATATAAAATTTAACATTGGCGAATAAATATCAAAAGAAATTTTCAACATGTCCGCCATTTAATTCTTAGCATTCTTCTCTGCCTCTGCAGTGTGTTTATGATACTTTCAGCATCATTTTCGTTGAGATTTCTTACTTCATTTCTCACGTTCCTTTGAATTTCTTCAATATTTTCATTATGATTGCTGTATACGACATTTTTCAAATGACCCCAAAGAAATGTATCTAAAGGTGTGAGGTCTGGGCTATTTGCAGGCCAATGTAATGTTCCATATCTACCGATCCATTCGTTATACTGATGGTTTAAAAAATTGTAAACCTCAATGATTATATTATGGGGAGGTGCTCCGTCCTGTTGCCATATAATACGTCGACATTCTTCAAGTGGAAATTCGTCGAGAATATCTTCGATTTCATTTTCTAAAACATTAAGATAGCGCTGGCCAGTTAATGCTCCCCGAGAAATCAATAGTCCTAGAATTTTATTTTGTAATATCCCACACCAATGGTTGATTGAATTACGCCCCTGAAAAGCAATATCTTTGACGCCAAAAGGATTTTCATGTGACCAAACATGAACATTTCGTCTATTAAACATTGAGAAAGTTGCTTCGTCTAGCGATAGTATGAAATAAATTAGGATCTTGCCGCATTCTTTCGTTAATATTTGTGACAAAAGTATATCTCCTTTCTTTTTGATCGGCACTAAGCTTTTGAACTGACAATTTTGTATGGTCTGTACTTAAAATACTTTAACGTTCTTTGAACTGTTCCATAAGTCCACATTTTATTATTGTCAACCTTAATCTCAACATTAACTTTGACCTACGAAGAAAATTTAAAAAGGTGGCAGGTATTTCGTTCGCAACCTGGATAGTTACGTTTAAAGTATATTTAGGCGAAATAAGTTTTAATTTGAAATATTTCAAAAACGATTGAAAATCCGCATAGGGTATGTTATACAAAATATGTCTAGAACTTGTCCTAGAATCCAAAAATATGATAAAAATCATACCATCCAATTTAAAATAAGCGAGAAAATCGATGTTTTATATATATTTTTTTTTATTCGATGCTCAATGGTTTTGCTGATAAGATATGAATGATCCATAAAAATCCCCAAAACTTTCATATTTAACATTTTTTTCCATCTGTATAAATAAAAAAGTTATAAGGCCTGTTCACTTTTATTTGAATACCCCTATACCTTAATTTTTTGTTTAAAATTATTTTTTCAAATCTAAGGGTTAGTTGTCCCTGATTTGTATTTTTGGGTTGGGTTGTTTGAAACCTTAGTGGCTCTAACTTGTAATTAATTTTATTGGCTGGGATTTCTTAGGATAATTTTATTACATTAGCTATTAAATTTATAGATGGGCCCAGCTAATCAGAATCCTTCCCTAGGACAGCCATTTCCATTATGCAAAGAAAGACAGGTGTCCTCAATACCTAAAGCTATTTGTAAGGAGGGAGAAAGCCCGTACTGGGTATATCCTAGTCCACAGGTAAAAATTATATTATAATTTAAATATACAGGGTGTTAATAAAGTATGTGGCCAAACTTTAGGGTATTATTTCTTACTCAAGTCTAAGACAAAAAGTTCATATATAAAGATAGGTCCTAAACGACTTTGTTTTTAATACGCAGGGTGTTGAAATTTGTTTTTAAAGGTTTTCCTAAATATCTAGAAGACGCACATTAGTATCAAGTTGAAATTTGGTGACAATGTTTAATGCATAAAGAGGAGTCTTTAAGCAAAAAAATTGTTCTAGCAGTGACGTGCACAGGAGTATCGCCAGAGTTAAATATATATATATATATATATATATATATATATATATATATATATATATATATATATATATATATATATATATATATATATATATATATATATATATATACTTATATACCGGGTGTCCACGAAATTACTGACCAGCTCGTTATTTTGTTAAGAAATAATATATCGATTTGAAATTGTGTGAAGTCGTATAGTTGCTTTAGATACAGATTTTGAGTGCTCAAACATCCGACTGTCGTTTCTGGTTCAACCGAAAATACACTCAACTTTGTTATTTTAATTGAAACACCCTGTAAATTTTTTAAAATTTGGATTCTACGTAAAACTCTTAAGTTTAAAACATGTATCATACCCCATACCTATCATTAACAGTTTTCAAGAAAATGGCGTTTGAAAGTTGTTGCATTAAGAAAATGTAGAAATATATACATAATTAATAATATATTTTTTAATCTGATAGGATATATGACTTATTTTCCAAATGTAATAACTAAATTATTGTACATTTACCATTATCGATCGTACGTCTGGCAACACCTCAAATTTTTTTGTTGCGGGGGAATTAATCTAACACTATTTTAGATGTTCTGGAATGCTATGCTAAGGAAAGGATGGAGATGGAAAGATGAAGATATAAGGCCCAAAGACATGGACGATATAATTAAAATTCACAATGCTAACAATGAGCAAGCATGGAAAGAAGTATTAAAATGGGAAGCATTACATGCTGATGAGTGTAGGGATCCGAGGTACTTCTATTCATTAGATATAGAGCTTTTGATTCTAACACTAACTGGTTTGTAAAATAGCGACTGAATAATAAACAAGAAATGAGATGAAATTATGTTAAAAAAAATTCTTTATAAGTTAAAAATGAAACTCCCTAATTTTTCTATAAACATTTTACAAATTTTTTAGCAATAGTTATTTTCTGTAAATCTTTGCTTTGGGATGTTTTTAATTACATAGTACAAAAGTTGTCCATTTAGACTTAAACAAACTTTAATATGCATGTACTTATTGAATTACAGACTTAAAAGTTTTGGTGGCAAAGCAACAGACTACAGTCCAAGAGCTAGAATACGACAGCTTATGGGTTATGAGTTGCCATTTGATCGACATGATTGGATAGTCGACAGGTGTGGGAAAGAGGTCAGATATGTCATTGACTATTATGATGGAGGCAAAATAAATGAAAAATTCCAGTTTGCTCTGTTGGATGTCAGACCTGCCATGGATAGGTGGGTAATAATAAAACATACAGTCTGCAGGAGTTAGGCACGGTGTGCCTCGACTAAGTTTAACCCAAAGGTCTTCCCACTTCCATTTTTTTTTTAGATTGTGTTAAAGTGGTGTGACCTAAGAATTTAAGCCCAAAATGAAAATCCTAGATCAATAGTTTGAAAAGAAAACTTGATTTTAACAATTTTTTTTTAGGTTAAGCGACTTTATTTTATGAAAAAGAGTAGTACCAAAGTTTTTTAAGGCTTACAATCTTCTTTCAAGTCCTGGAAACAATATCTTTTGAGTGAAAATATTTAATATTTTTAAATGGCTGTAATAATCCTAAAAAAGATGAAAAAATTAGTTTTTCGTCACTTTTTGGTACCTATCTCTTAAATGGTACGGTCAAATACGATGGTCTATGAATTCATCTTAAAGATAATGCAATTATCTGCAAATAAAAAAAAATTGCCTCTCTATATCTGTTCAAAAGATATAGGTAATAGCACATAATAGAATTAATCCTGAACAAAAAAATTATGGAATCAGAATGTTGTGATATATCTCAATAATTATAAGTTATGGTTAAAAAAGCTGTTCATCATTTTCAAAAACTTGACTCGGTTTCAAGCAAAATGAAAAAATCATCTTTTAACTGGAATAAAAACAAAAAGTTTAAGTTTTTTTCAAGTTTTACTCAAGTACTTAGTGAAAATTTAAAATTAATTCCTTTTAATTTAATTTCTTTTAAATGAATTATTTTCAATATATCATTTTGTCCTTTTGCATCGAATGATACATTGAAAATAATTCATTTAAAGGAAATTAAATGAAAATGAATTAATTTTAAATTTTCACTAAGTAAATATACTCGAAAAAACTTAATAATACAGCTATTAAATGTATTTCGTCAGCGCTCAACATCGTTGGCACTGTCAACACCGTCGCGTCGGCGCGGACATTTGTTTTATTCCACATAAAAGATGATTTTTTTTTTCATTTTGCTTGAAATTGTGTCACCTTTTTGAAAATGATTAACAGTTTTAACCATAACTTATAATTATTAAGATATATCACAACATTTTGATTCCATAATTTTTTGATTGAATTTTTCAACCATCTATTACCTATAGCTTTTAAACAGACGCAGATAGAGAGATTTTTTTTTTATTTGAAGATAATTGCATTATCTTTAAAATAAATTCATAAACCATCTATTTGAACGTACCATTTAAGACATACAGTCGCGGTCATATAAATAGCACACTTGTAGTATTTGACAAAAACCTAACAAAACCGGAAATATTAAAGAATTTAATTATCAACAAGGTTGGACTTGCATCTGCGGATTATTTATCGAAAACAAGTTTTCTGATAAATATTGATTTTATGCATTCAGTACAATTTAACTTGTTTAGCAGTGGACAAATAAATAGCACACATTAGATATTTGGAAAAAATATTGGGAAGTTCGATATTTCTGCGGCAATAAGTAAGTAGTTTTTTTCGTTTAATAAATTGTGATTGTTTAAACAATTTAAAATCGTTTCAGTGGGTAGAAAAAAGCATTGCGACCCAGAAAGAGTGCACTAATTGTTCAATTAAAAAATGATGGATTGTCGGTTTCACAGATTGCAAAAAATCTTAAGTGTTCAAGGAAATTTGTGTATAATGCTCTTGCACTGTACACAACCACAAACGGCACTATGAATATAAGATAAGGGCACCTAGAAGACGTAAAACCACGAAAAGGGAAGATAAAATAATAAAAAAAATTATCACTGCCAATCATTTTCTTAATTCCAGAGAAGTAAGACAAAAGATATTGACCGAATATAGTATCCAGCTATCAGCTAGAACTGTAAGGAGAAGGCTAACTCAAGTAAACCCTAGAGGATGCGTTCCTAGAAAAAAAAAACTTGTGTCAAAAAAGAATCGATTGCAAAGATTAAACTTTGCTAAGAAGTCCTTGCATAAAGATGTACATTTCTGGAAAAAAATCCTCTGGAGCGATGAATCTAAACTCAACAGGTTCGGAAATGATGGCAAATTATATGTCCGACGTCCTCCAAATAAATGTTTCGATCCCAAGTATACCATTAAAACCGTAAAACATGGTGGAGGTGCGATTATGGTATAGGGAGCAATGTCATGGCGCGGAGTTGGACCGCTTCATAGAATCGACGGTATCATGGATCAGTTTAAATACAGAGACATCCTACAGAATAGTATGGAGCCTTATGCAGAGGAGTTTATGCCCGTTTCATTTATTTTTATGCATGACAATGACCCCAAACATTCTGCAAGGCTTGTCAAATAGTGGCTTCTGGACAACTTGATTAATGTTTTGGACTGGCCGGCCCAAAGTCCTGACATTAATCCTATAGAGAATTTGTGGCGACACGTAAAAAGAAATCTTGCAGACAAAAATCCATCTAATTTAACCGAACTCTGGGAAAACGTCAACGAGGCCTGGACTCAAATTCCAGCTGCGTATTGTGAAACTTTAGTGGAGTCACTTCCATCAAAACTGAGAGCCGTTATTCAAAATAAGGGATACCCAACAAAATATTAACCTTGTTCTTTATTTTAATGGACGAAACAGATTTTTTTTTTAAAGTGTGCTATTTATGTCACATTTTTTTTAGAATTTATTTTATGTTTTGTTATTTGCTTAAATAAAACTATTGTTTTTATGATGATGGTAACAAGGGATGCAAATATAACGTATACCTACTTTACCACAAAATATTTTCTTTTAGGTTAAGCCAAATTCTTTACAATAAAAAGTGTGCTATTTATATGACCCCGACTGTAGGTACCAAAAATGACGAAAAACTAATTTTTTCATCCTTTTTTAGGATTATCAAAGCCATATATATATATATATATATATATATATATATATATATATATATATATATATATATGTTTAAATGGCTTTGATAATCCTAAAAAAAGATGAAAAAATTAGTTTGGTACCTACAGTCGGGGTCATATAAATATAAATATATATATATATATATATACATATATATCAAATATTTTCACTAAGAAGATATTGTTTCCAAGACTTGAAAGAAGATTATAAGCCTTAAACAATTTTGATACCACTCTTTTTCATAAAATAAACCGCTTAACCTAAACACAATTGGTGATATCAAGTTTTCTTTTCAAACTACTGATGTAGGATTTTCATTTTGGGCTTAAATTATTTAGGCCACGCCACTTTAACACAATCTGAAAAAAAATGGAAGTTGGAAGACTTTTGGGTTAAACTTAGTCGAGGCACACCATGTAGGAATAAAAGAACCCATACTAAATTTTATTCAGTTCTAGGCTTAGGCCATTACTTAAGTTTTAAAAAATCAATATGTTGATGCTATTTTTAAATATTACTATGTGACAGAAAAATTCACAATTCATTGTATCAGATTTACAAATAGATAAAAAAATAAGTTTTTGTTTTTTGAGTTCCTGGCTAAATAAACATTTTTTCATTTTAGTTTTGATAATGTTTGGGATAGGATGAAAGTCGCATGGTGGAGATGGTTCTACAGTGATGAATAAAGAAAAAATAGGTTCACCTGATGTTGAGGTAGTATAAGATTTGCGATCTGTCCTGTATTTATTATATTAATAAATAATTATTGATACAAAGGTTTTTAATAATTACCTAAAATACCCAGTATATTTATTTTAGCAATTTTACTATAAGTATGGTTCGCCCAAGCTATCTGCAACCGGCAAAAGGATTTAAAGAATGCAAGAGGGGGGTCGTAAATTGTTCGAGATAGTATAGAATTTTAATTTCAAAAGCTAAAATAATTTAATCACTGTTAAAATGCTTGGGTCCTTTTTACTCAGTATACAAATTTGTGATTGGTGAATATGTGTAAAATGCAGGAACCTTATTTGTTTAATAACAGGCACATGATAAAGAGGTAAATAATCTATAGCAAAATAAAAAAAATTGTTTACTCATGACTGGCAGAAAAATTATCCGGGTAATTTTTTAACGGAAAAATTGCCGCGATTATTTCACTCATGTGTTAAAAGTCCCGTAAGATGAGTGAAGTTTTTTTAAAATTACAGCGATAATTTTTTTACGTCAATTAAAAAAAATTACACCGATAATTTTTTCCTGTCATTTTCTTGGTTGTCATATTAATTTGTGTTTTCATTCGTGAAATAATCCCCTAAATACCACTCGAGCTTTAAAATTACTGATAATTTTTCACTCTTACGTGTTTTCTTTGCAAATGTCGCTCCTCTTGCGGACTCGTGAAATTATAGAAAACACGCAATCGTGAAAAATTATCGGTAATTTTTAAGCTCTCTTGGTATTATCCCCGATAATTTTTTTCAACAATGAATGTATCTCACTGTAGCTACGGTAACAAACAATAAAATACCCATATTTTATTGTTAAAATTTTGATTTTGACTGGTGAATGAATTTCGCAGCAAGAAAATTCGGATTGTTTATAACTTCACTAAAAATCAGTCATTTATTAAAAAGAGATATTATATTTAAAAAAATTCCCCTTACACCAGTGCGTAGTTCGGTTATTTTATTTACATTTTCGCTAAAAGCTTTAAAAAAGTTAATATTTTAATTATAATTTTTTGATAGCAGGTCGGTGTTCGGTCTCTCGTATACCGTGGTATGTAATTTTAAGTGTTACAGGGTGATATCTCGAAAACGGTTTATAACATTTTCATAAAATTTTGGTGAGTTAATAGGGAAATGGGGGGATATATTTAAACATATTTTTGACATTTAGCCCTCTCTCTATTTTAAGGGGTGGTGATAACTTTGGAATTTTAAATGGGATGATGTACTTTTGTTTATAAAATTCGAATCTACATAAAAAAGTACGTATATGTACCAGTTTTTTTATTTGCTTTTTCGGTTACGAAATTATGAGTCACTAAATTTCGATTGAATTTAAAAAATAAGTAAATTTTACCAACTTATTTCAGAGTTATTATTCGTTTCCATGGAAATGAGTTATTTTTACTTAAGTTGAGAATTTTAACGTTTTAACGATTATTTCTCGGTTTATTGCTCAATTAAACATGGAAGCGAATTTTAATGTGCAAGTTGATACGTTGTTAATTTTGGAGGGATGGCAGAAAAACTACAGAGAATCCTGGTCCGGTCAACTGGTCTGATGGGTCCCCGGATTTGACCCCCTTGCCTTTTTGTTGATGGGCTTTATCAAGGAAAAGGCGATGGCGACTGCATCTACAACTTCAGATGCGCTAGGGGCTAGCTTTTACAAGCGCTGGGAAGATGTCATATTTTCCCATTTTTCGTATTTCTTCCAAATTCCCATACATTTTATCATATTATTTATTTTATATTTCGGAAACCACTTTACGTGCTACAATTGCATATCATTAGCCTCGACGTTATTTTATGAACCCTGGCCAGTTTGTACTGTTTGTATAAACTGTTCTTGAGAGATTCATATGTAAAGCTTACCAGCGAAATGCAAAAGGGGAGCGCGGTACGGTGCTGTTGTGTCGCCCTAGCGGTACCAGTAGCACCAACCCTTCGGGTTACATTAGTTACTCCCGTCAGACGCCCTACGTCAATATACATAGCTGCCATGTAAGTGTATTGTGTATTGTACCTGCTGAATATAAGTGTTTTGTTAAAAACTGTATCAGAATTTACCTACTCCTAAGACGCCTACATGACATTTGATGGAGAAGCGCCGTATCTTTAGGAGTTCACGTGACATTTGGTGGAGCTACCCCTAGGCCTATCTGTGACAATATGAGATACCCAATCGGCTTAGCCTGCTCATTAGTGACACCTGAAATGTTACAGTGGGTACGAAATTCATTCAAAAAGAGTGAGAAAGTGTTTGATAGTTGAAGGGGGACATTTCGAACAACTGCTCCAGCGTGACAGACGATAAATAAGTTGAAATTAAAAGGTAAATATTTTTTTTATTGTATAACCCAACCAGAGCAAATAAAAAAAAAATTGTACACATACCTACGTAGTTTTTTAAGTAGATTCAAATTTGATAAACAAAAGTACATCATCCCATTTAAAATTCCAAAGTTACCCCCACCCCTCAAAATAGAGAGAGGCGATAAATGTCAAAAATATGTCCCCCATCTCCCTATTAACTCGCCAAAATTTCATGAAAATTTTTCAAGTTTTTTTTCAAGTTTTCAAGATATCGCCTTGTAACATTTTAAAAACTCGCTCCGTATAAGACTTTTTTGTTCTACTCTACCTACATACTATGTTATCATTATCATCAAAATTAATGGATGTGATAAAGTATATGAGAGATCTAAAAGCAAACGCGATAAAATCGACGTAAATTTAGAGAAAATTAAAAAAAACCTGCTACTTTAAATTGCATATTTTTGTGTGATTTTAGTATATTTAAAAATTTGGGAAAGTACTGCAAATGCATAAGTCTTCCACTTTTCTTTAAAAGTTTTCACCGAAGTTTAAAACTTTATTTTATTGGTTTTGCTTCCATAAATTGATATTTATTCATTTTGCATCATAGTATTTTAAATTTCTTTTGGAAGTAAATATTTTTAGAAGTCAACGATTATGATTCTAATAATGCTTTCTAATGGAAACTCATTTTTGGCCTAAAGTGGGCTTTATCTGTTCTGTTTTTAAGTCCCTCATATAATAAAATTTTAAAAAACAACGAATTTCTTATAGAATATGTAAAATATACTTGAGGGAATAAGAAACTCTTTCTTAATTTTGAACATACAGACTTTAAAATATTGTTTCATTGTTTTTTGGCACTGAGTAATAATTATTACGTACTGCAATTGAAAGTAAGAGGATGCCCTCGAAAAAAAAAACTAAAGTAGTGAAATAAAAGACATGTTAAGTTTCAACCTTTTTATTGTAAAATGACCAAGAATAACTCTAAAACTTTCAGAATCAATATATAGTTGATATAGATATAATATGTATTCGATTACATGATATAGACAATCTTCAACTAAATAAATATATTATTTTTTTATCTTACTCATACAAATCAGCAATTGTTTTAACTTATAGTTAAATGATACCAACTGAACTGGCCGTTCTGATTAATACTGATCTTGGCACCCGAGTCTGATGGATCAAAAAGCCAATTTAGGTTTAATGATTGCAAACTATAGTAGAACCTATATTATGATTGCCCTTAGCTTGGTTCTTGTAGATTTGTTATTAATTTACCTTGTACGTGATCCTATTATAAGTATATGTACATGCCTTTCTGAATTTAAAGTCTACCATAGGTCTGATGCCATAGCCGTCAGTGTCTTAATTAACTACATTATTTTTTTTAGAGAAAACTAAACCTGTAAACAGGCTAGCTACTTTTTTTTGTTAACACACCATTAATGATTTGTACTTTGTCTAACAAACTAGGTGCAGTGTTAAAAAATAACTGTTTAAATATAATATCTACCACAAATCTACAGAGCATACCCTGTAATAATAAAATATTTAAAAGGGGGTTATCAAGTAGCGTATAAAAATTAGACTGCCGTTTAAGGCTTTTAAAATAGGGAGGATTTGGATTAGCTCATATTTATTATACAGAGGGTGTCCGAAAACGACTGGAACATATTTCAATAGCAGCTTTGGAGTCAAAATAGACCGATTTAGACCAACCTGTCTTATTACAATTTTGCTTTCTTAAATAGTTTTAGGACTTTATTTTTATTATCCATTTTTTGTTATATCGCTCGCTGTTCAAACTTTTTTATTTACACTAGGCATACGGTGGTTTTTGGGGTATCTAAATAAGAATAAGTGGTTCTTTTCTGTGTACTACATATAGGGCGCTGACAACACCCTACACATAGTTTTGTTTCTCCTGATATTTTTTCGTGCACATTATTTAAAAAGATTTTTGTTTTTTTTGAGAGAGAATTTAATTTGTTTTTAAAAAGGCATTTGTGTTTTGTGACGCCAAAGTATACCCTGTGACCAGACACTCAGTGAAAGCGATTTTAGGATTACACTGCACATCAACATGTAATATTTGCTAGCTTGCTTATTTTTTGAATATTGTTCAATCTCCCATATGTGATTTTATTGGTGGGTAATGGAAATCTGTTAAAATATATCTTTCTAGAGGTTTCACGTTCCCCAAAATAGAACGGTTTATCAATAGCCGTACCTTGTCATTTATTCCAGCATGATGTACCCAACTTTTTTAAAAATTTATGAGAACAAAAAACTACCAGGAAAAACAAAAGTAGGATTTTTTTTCCAAAAAAGAAACACACATTCTTATTTGGCTACCCCAAAAACTTCCTCCCTTATGCCATATTGAAATATAAAAGCCGATGAGCAATTTAATATAATAAATATAAAATAAAATATAAGGTTCTAACAGGCGCGTCCCGTGAAACTTCAAAGTTGTACTCGTATATCTCTGTTGCTACTTATGGGACCCATGCCAAATTCAGGTTTTTTAATAGTGAGCCTACTTGCCTACTAGGAATGTTTTGGTAAAGAAAAAAACTATTTTTCAATTTGCGAAAAAAAGCTGAATTTTTGAATTGACCCACCTGGGTAAAAAATTAACACGCTTAGATATTTTATTTATTATTTTTTCTAAATAAATTTTACATCATTTTGTCGACAATTCTTAAATTTTAAGAGAAAAAAATGTGTTAGTAGAAAGTTATAGTCATTTGAATTTTTTGTTAAATTATATTTTAGGTTTAAAAAAATTCAAATGACTATAACTTTCTACTAACACATTTTTTTCTCTTAAAATTTAAGAATTGTCGACAAAGTGATGTAAGATTTGTTTAGAAAAAATAAGAAATAAAATATCTAAGCGTGTTAATTTTTTACCCAGGTGGGTCAATTCAGAAATTCAACTTTTTTTCGCAAATTACAAAATATTTTTTTTCTGTACCAAAACATTCCTAGTAGGCTCACTATTAAAAAACCTGAATTTGGCATGGGTCCCATAAGTAGCAACAGAGATAGAGAACTTTGAAATTTCACGGGCCCGCCTGGTTCTACAGCCTAACACTTTTTAAGGAAAATTGCATTAAGGCAAGTTGGTCTCAATCAATCTGTTCTGACTCCAGGAAGCTGATATTCAAATATGTTCGACTCGTTTGCTGACACCCTGTATAATTCTAACTTCAGAAGATTTCATTAGTAATATCGTTAGGTATTTATAATTATATGATAATTTTATTGGGGACTTGTTTCACCATTTTATCCAGACACTTTCGATTAAATAGGCATAAACACTTAAACATACAAACTTTTTAATCATCAAAATCTCAATGGTACATTTTTTTTTACTATGCTGCTTAATCACCACCCTAATAAAATTACGGCTTTTACTAATTTTGTCCCAGTCATCACATTACACTAAGATTACGAAGACCTACATCAATTTATTTCATTTTGTCTACAAGAACCATATTATATAGAATTTTTTTTAATATCAGACCCTCAAAACATCTTAAATATTATTTTAGCTAAAATTGTGAGCATACGGTATTTTAAAAACACAACCTTATCTTAAAAATAAGCTCTTGAAGTTATAGTATGTAAAAAATAGGAGCAAGGCATCACAAAGAAGAGTAAGTCTTTTAATGGGTATAACTATACCCTTAAAAATTTTTCATTTAAATGATTTGACCAATATCGTTTTTAACTTTTTGATACAATATAATCAATTCTCAATTATTACTGTTGGCGTTGTTTTAATATAAGTTAGTTTATGGACATTTAGTCAGATTTGAATTTCTTCCTTTGCACTGTAGATTGTTTCCCTGGAATATTCCTATTTCACGTCAAATTTTGTTTTCAGCTGCATACAGGGATTATAAAAAAGTTGTATTTTGTTGATTGAAATGTTGTTAATAATAAGCAGCAAAAAATTGAAGCCCTTTCATTCCTTAATATAATTTGCTTTTTAATTCATTATGTTACTTACTGGCAAAAAATTCTAACTCTTACTTAACATTTTTAATAGACTTAGCTGCATGATACAACACACACAGCTCTAATTCAGGTTTTAAAAAAAATATTTGGCATTATAGGACCTTCGGAATCAGTCTGCGGTAAAAAAAATATTTCCAAATCGGACTGGTGGAGGTCCAGTAAAAAAATAAAATTAAATCTAAAAATGTGTACAAGAACTTAATACCTAATTAGCTGTCAGCAGTTAAGGAATGACTTGCATAAAAGAATATTTTTTAATAAAAATTGTACTTACAAGAAATAAAATAATTGTAATTTGTAACCAGCATATGTAGGTATGTTTAAAATAAATTATTTGTTCTTGTAGTACATCATGACGTCTTGCTCCGATTAGGATTTAAAAAAGAAATGAAGGTATTCCTTTATTATATAAACAGGGTACTATACCATGGTATATAGCTTTTATTAGGCCTTGCAGAAGGAACCCAAAAACTTTTATTTTAAACTTTTTTTTCAACACCCAATAAATGCTGTAGTATCAATTAACAAGAAAATTATTGTATTTTGTAGCAGCTGTTAAATGTAGATATAATCTTTAATTTTTGCAATAATTGAAGAAACAAGCAGAAAATGTTACAACTGCTACACTTTTTGCACATTCCTGATTAAAATGGAAAGTAATGCAATTTCATTTCTTTTTTAAGTGCACATTTAAATACGTTAAAGCAAGGATTGTGTTTTACATATTAAACTTGGGAAGCCCTTTTAAAGAGCTATACAACGGCCCTGGAAAAGTATCTTTAAACGAATCATGATCAATGGTGCAAAAAGATTAAATTCATCTTGTTGGTTAATTCAAATTGTGCCCATAGTTTAAGCTAATATCGTCCTACAATTATTAATTCTAAAGATTATCTAAAGTATTACTTTTAAATAGTTTTAGAGTACAATGGGAATATAGATAGATATATGCATGTCTGGATATAAGTCATTTGTCTTGTATGTTACCTTTTAAATAGATATTTAATTCAGTGATTTGTTTTAAGTTGATCCCACGGTCAGGCACGATGGCCGTTAGCATTTTTTTTATTAATTTATTTTTCTTATAACATACACGAGTGTGCCAGTTCACGCTCTTAATTTATCGATCACAAATTTGATGCTTCTGAAAATAGAGTTGGAAAAATCGGTATAGGTTTAAGTCGAGAGTATTTTGCAACTTATGCTTTTTTATCTCAATGTAATGTAACAACTTTATATAAAATATAACATTTTAAACATCAACAATTGACCGTTCATAGCATGTAACATTGTTATAGGATTTTATGAATATTTGGATTTTTGTCAGGTTATAAAATCACTAGTAGGCATATCAGCTTGTCTAATTGTAAATCTCTTATATTGGGAGTCACTAGGGGGATTTTTTCAAACAATGTTTTTTGCGTTGCTGCAGGCATATATCACTTAAATACTTGCAAAATTGTTGCTTGCTTTAATAAAATTTGGGTAAAGATATTACACGGTTGCCTCGACTAAGTTTAACCCATATCCAGTTTTTTTTTAGATTTTGTTAAAGTGATGTGGCCTAAGTAATTTAAGCCCAAAATTAAAATCCTAGATCAATAGTTTAAAAAGAAAACTTGATTTTACTAATTTTTTTTAGGTGAAGAGGCTTTATTTTATGAAAAAGAGTGGTATCAAAATTTCTTAAGGCATATAATCTTCTTTAAGTCCTGGACACAATATCTTGTTGGTGGAAATATTTAATATTTTTAAATAGCTTTGATAATCCTGAAAAATGAGGAAGAAATTGAGTTTTTCGTCGGTTTTTGGTACCTATTTCTTAATTGGTACGTTCAAATACGATGGTTTATGAATTTATTTTAAAGCTAATGCTATTATGTACAAATCAAAAAATTATTGAAATATATCACAACATTCTGTCCATAATTTTTTTGTTCGAATTTTTCAACCTTCTATTACCTGTATCTTTTGAACAGATGTAGCTAGGCATTTTTTTTAATTTGTAGATAATTTCATTATCGTTAAAAATAATTTATAAACCATCGTATTTGAACAAATCATTTAAGAGATAGGTGTCAAAAACTGACGAAAAACTCATTTTTTCATCTTTTTTCAGGATTATCAAAGCTATTTAAAAATATTAAATATTCCCTCTAAGAAGATATTGTTTCCAGGACTTAAAAGAAGATTATACGCCCTAAAAAAATTTGATACTACTCTTTTACATAAAATAAAGCCGCTTAACCTAAAAAAATTAATAAAATCAAGTTTTCCTTTCAAACTTTTGATTTAGGATTTTGATTTTGGGCTTAAATTACTTAGGTCACATGACTTTAACAAAATCAAAAAAAAAAATTAAAGTGGGAAGACCTTTGGGTTAAACTTAGTCGAGGTACACCATGATTACAAACTTATAGCCTAAATCATTAATTGTGGATATGTTAAAGTTCTTATTTTATCTAGGAAAAATAATCAAGGCAAGTATTTCAATGCAGGATCGTTTGTCACTCTTTTTACAAATTATTAGGGTAAACTTTAACAACACATATACGTGCAGGGTGTCTTAAAAGTCTTACTATAGGCAAATATCTTTGCCATTATTATTAGGTAGAAGAAATTTTAGTTGTATCTTATTGGTCAGTAAATCTAGTTTTTTTATGTAATTTAACTTTTTCAACCCCCTTCAGGGGCGACGCTAGGGAGTTGCGGTTTTTAAATGGCAAGCCTTTAAAAAGTAAATATCGTGAAAAAAAATTAAAAATTTAAGTAGCACCTTTATTTCTCTTATTACTTTAAAAGTTGTTCAAAATGATCACGATGAACTTCTTGGCGGTAATAAACTCGATTGTTGAACTCTGCCAAAAAGTAACACCTGCCATTCTCGAAAATGTGAGAAGTGAGTTCCAAAATCGACTGTATTACTGCCAAGAAGCATGGAGGTCATTTGAACAAGTTTTAAAATAATAAGAGAAATAAAGGTACTTACTTAAATTGAAATTTTTTTTTCACGATTTTTAATTTGTATAGGTTTGCCATTTAAAAACGAATTAAGATATGGACCTTGGGTTTGCGGTAAAATGTTTCTTTTTTGAAGACTTTTAAAATGAGGTACCACACGGCTGCATTTAAAGAAGACTTGTAAAACGAGGTACCACATGGCATAGGGTTGCATTTAAAATTTTTGACCTCAACTCCCTGCGTCACCCCTCAAGGAGTCTGAAAAAGGTAAATTACATAAAAATGTTGATTTATTAACCAATAAGGTACACCTAAAATTTGGTGGATCTATCTTTACTAATAGCAAAGATGTTTGCCCATACTAAGACTTTTCAGACACCCTGTATATGTATATCAGCGAAACATCTTTATAAGGAGTTAAATTTTAAAATAAAACAAATTAAGGGCATTGGTTACGATTGTTGTATGTAGTTATATTATGTGACTCTTGTGCTGTTATTATATTTTTCTCTTAAAGTATCATAAATGAGACCAAGGTGCCTTGGTGGAACCTTCAGAAAGATTTATATTGAAGCATAGAAGTATGTAAGTTTTATTTAAAAGCCGAAGAATGGGGAAAAGAGTTTAAATGTATTTCCAACTTTTCTCTTAATTGATTTAAAATTTTTCTTGTACTTGGTTAAACATTACAGATTTTTACAAGTACCCATTGTGTGGAAATTATAAGTAAAACATGGTTAACAAGCACGTCAAATTTTATTTTTTGCTATAATTCCTAAACCATAGCAGGCAGATTCTCCAACGCTAGTTCGGTCCAATTTGACAACCAAAAGTTATAAAATGACAAGTGTAAGAGTAAGACAACTAAGTTTTATACTATGAATTTATTTCTGAGCTTTCTCGCAAATTTATAAAGAAAAGGGCAATTTTACTACGTACTTTCGACAATAATAGAACTAAATTCATTACAGCAACTCGTTCCAAGGTGAAAATCATTTGGAAACCAAGCAAGTCGCTGAAATATCAGAATAATTTAAAAGTTTTTAATGACGACTTATTAACAATGGCAGGACCTGTCAAAACATAACTGATCAACTATAATATCTTAATTGAAACCAGTACTAAATCTTCAACCTTCTTAGTGAATCTGAACGTGTGTTTTTGAAAATTGGCCTTCGTATAGCGTACCTTACACGGTCAATAATATTGATATCAATCAATACTGACAATATTTCAACAATCCACTTCAATCTCTGTATCAATATTCTTCAGCCTTATACACGATCAGTATTATTGTCAATATGTATTTCCAATCAGTACATAACCTACTATTATCCGTGCCTGTTGAAAATGGATCCTCGACAGAGAGCATGTATTACGATGATTTTAAGTTTAGGCATAAAACGTACAGTAAAGTGTACCTAAGCGCTGGATGAAAGATTCGTTAAGAAAGCATGCTTGCTACTTTCATTGTTGACAGCAGCTGACGTTAAACTAAGGATTGATCCAATATTGACAGGGCACCCTAGACGACCAGTAATACTGACAGTTTCCCTCTACTCGCTGATATTGATGTCTGATATTCGGAAATTCGAATTCGTGTCAGTTCAATCCATCAAACCATCAATATATCCACCTTACACGGTCAATATAATAACATATTGTCAGTATTATTGACCGTCTAAGGTGCGCTTATGTGATTGCCTTTTGGACGATACATAACTTATTACAAGAAAATTTGAAATTTAAGAAATTATTCGAAAAAAATTGGAAACACATCAAACTTGTCTTGATATAACTTTTGGATATTTTTATGGTGCAGTTTAAAGCTTTCTGAGGGTCTTCCTTAATCATATTTTAAGAGAAAAATATATCAGCAGAACAAGAGGTATTGATATTCTACATACAACCGTAACCAATGCCCTTACGTACAGTATATTATTATGCTGCATGTCGGGAAATCCAAGATACGAAAACGTACCTTATAATTCTTATAAACCCAAGAGTAAAGTTTGCTACGGGAACTAGGGCTCAGGATTAAAATATGCTTTAGTGTCATATACAGGTTTTTTAAAGACATAACAAAGGCTAACTTATTTATCTAAAGAGATAGATAGACCTTTCAAAAGCGAAATTTTAGAGAATAGTCCAACTAAGAAAACAAATTTTCCCCAGTATTGCCAATTTGTAAGTTATTTCGGAAAAATATATTTAAAAAAATGACAACAATGCGTTTTTTGACATATTTTAATACATCTCGTGATTCTAAAAAAAAACACAAAGAGTAAAATTTTTTAATTAAAATAGGAGTTTATAAGCTATTGGCGTTTAAATTTTAATTTTTTAGGTATTTTTAGAGCCTTTGTAGATTTTTATTTTGTTTTTTTTTAGAATCAAGAGATGTATCAAAATTTGTCTAAAAAATGCACTGTTGCCATTTAAGAAAATGTTCTGAAATAACTTACAAACTGGCAACACTGGGGAAAATTTGTTTTCGTATTTTTCTTATTCCCTGAAATTTCGCTCTTGGAACTATAGGTATATCTCTTTAAATAAAAAAGTTAGTCTATGTCAGGTTTTAAAAAAATATCCGTGTATTTAGTTATCATTTGCACCGGCTATATAGATAGGTCCTTTTGTCAGTATAAATTTAAACACAGTATAATGTTACATGCTCCGATCTACCCTGTATAACCTAACCAACAAAGTAAACTGATTAGAAGATTAATTAAAAGGTTATTTTATAATAGAGAAGTTGCAAAATACTACTGCTTATAATTTTCTAGTATAGAGCAGTTATGAAAAAAGATCAAAGATTGACTAGTAGGCATGCTAAGATATTAAGGCTTTGAAGTTTTCAAAGTGTTAAGAAGATTGTTGACCTGTTTTTCTTCAGGCGTTTTCAGGTATTTAAATGTATATATCTCGTTTATCAAAAATATACATTTCAAATTCGGTTTTGACTTGTCTTTTGGTTAAATACAGGGTTTAGTTTTAATATTTGTATTGACAAACGTTTTTAAATGTTGATTTAAAGTAATACAAGCAAATTTTTAACTCGCGGTTTTATGACGTTTCTTTAAACTGTCATCATAATAATAATGAAATTTCAAAGTTGTATATCTCTGTTCCTACTTACAGGACCCGTGCCAAATGTAGGGGTTTTAATAGGGAGCCCACTGGAAATGTTTTGGTATAATTTGCGAAAAAAAGTTGAATTTTTACCCAGTCCCCCCTGGGGAAAAAATGAATGCGTTTAGGCATTTTATTTATTATTTTTTCTAAACAAATTTTACATCATTTTGTCGAGAGTTTCAAATTTGAAGAGAAAAAAAATGTGTTAGTATAAAGTTAGTCATTTGAATTTTTTCAAACCTAAAATATAATTTTAAAAAAATTCAAATGACTATAACTTTCTAGTAACACATTTTTTTTTTCTTAAAATTTTCGACAAAATGATTTCTATAGAAAAAATAATAAATAAAATACGCGTTAATTTTTTTCTCAGGGGGGGTTCACCAAAAATTCCTTTCGCAAATTACAAAATGTTTTTTTTCTTTACCAAAACATTCCCAGTGGGCTTCCTATTAAAATCCCTACAGTTGGTACGGGTCCTGAAAGTAAGAACAGATATATACAACTTTGAAATTTCACCAACACCACTGTTATACTAGTGTAACATAATAAGTGTGCACTCCTTTTAGTTCGGTAAATAAGACATTATAGTACTGTTGCGTTAATATTGACATTACAGCGCTAATGCTGTAGTAAGAAATTTTTACATTGTTACTTTACGTGATACTCAAACTGGCAAACCTGAACTTTCCTGGCGGACAGATATTAAATTTGTGCAAAAGGTAAAAATAAAATTTATTTCTTACGTTTTCATTATCGTTGTGGTATAAATCATGGTTGTAAAACATATAACGCATACCTATGACGTGTGGTAAATATGTCTCTACCACATAAATGTAAAACTTGCAATCATAGGAGTAGAGACGTATTTACCACACGTGTCATATACGATATTTTCTATACCTTAATAATTGCAAGAAATACATTTTATTCAAATACCTTTTGCACAAATTTATTATCTGTCTGTCAGGAAAGTTCAGGATTGCCAGTTCGGCTATCACGTAAAGTAACAATGCAAAATTTTCTTACTACGGCATTAGCGCTGTAATGTAATCATTAACGCACTAGTACTATAATGTCTTATTTATTGACCTAAAAATAGTGCCCCGATGCATGTAACCGTAACCGCACGGTTGTAGAAACTAATTCTTGTTTCGTTTTTTAGGACATTATTAAGAAATATAATGTAATTTTCCAGAATAAAAATATATTTTTTTGATTTTCCATTATATGCTACGAGAATTTGAAAAAACATGCGAATCCAAGAACTGCATGAACAATCATGGAAGATAGTAATATTTAATTTTAATATGATAGATGTCCTAGAAAAGATTTTGAATAATACTACTTCTTTATTGCAATAAGGCCAAATTTGCTTGTATTAATTAACGTGAGATATTACGAATTTTACGCTCCTAAATACTAACACCTTTCAACATAACTTTCTATTTTCAGAAGAACCAATTAAACACAGACAAGAAAAAAGCCAAGCAAAAATAAAATAAAAAACAAAAAATACTTCAAAAGTAAACTTTAATCAAATACAAATCAAGTAAACAACTTGAAAGGATAAATGCGTACATAGGATAAAAGTAATACACAGAAACTAAGAATAAACCTGAGAAGCATTCCATAAAAATACAAAAAAAAAGCGAAACAAAAAACCTAAAATAAGAAATCCAATTAAAACTAAGATGTCAAACTTTAAATACTTTCTAAGGATAAGTTGTGCGTACTTAAAAGTGGCGGAAGTTAAAAAAATATATCTTTCAAGAACATACAGTCACATAGTTATTATATTGTAGATATTGACTTCGAATTTGGCAAATGCTTGCTTGCGTGATATGTCATTCGACAATATAAAATTTTGATTATACAAAAAACAGGAGGAAGTTGAGTATGAGTATAAGAGATCAAAATACTTAAGATTACAGATAAAGAATAGTGGAGAGATAAAGAATAAATAATTTGAAAATGAAAGGTTTCGTTCGGTTCGACGTATTGTGTTCTATAAATACTGCTATACTTCCATTGTTTATTTGTACAGACAAATTTAAATCACGCTTTCATTTTCATAGTTTTAATTTATAAAAATTATGAAATTTATGATTGTCAAAGTGAATAAGTGTACAGATATAGAGAAATATTAAATTAGCTTAGAGATTCAGGCAAGCATGTTCGAGGGAAAAAAAGTAGACCTACAGTTTGTTACTGTATAATTGAGATTCATCTCTATTTTTCGAGATTAATGTAAACACGTTTGCCTGTATCGAGAAAATATGAATTATTCTCCAAGAGAAATTCAATTCATATCTCTAGGGTACGGCTACACCCTGTGATTACCCTAAACTAGTTTCACTGGCTATAACTACCAAATATGCTAAAAAACTCCGCGACATATAACAATAACTTACTAGCCATATAATACTAACTTAGGTTTCTTCATGTATATCTTGTAAACTATTCATTTTTAGTCACATTAAGCCTGATTTTGATCAAAATACTGACCTGAATTATTTCATACTAGAATTTGTATTTGGAAGCAATTCTTTAGATTGTAAGATCGCTAGGTTAATTTTAAGTTTAAAATTTATAATAAGCTAAGTTTTCTAAAATATTCACGCACAAAAATATCTTTATTATATGTTATTGCTTCCATACACAAATCAGGTATTCAAAATTACATTTTTTTTTAAACTAGACTTATAATTAAGTGACCTAATGTGACACGATTTATTTTTAATATTACTTTTAGTTTTATCATATTGCACATGAAATAACCTATTTTACATGTCTTCTATGATAACATGATTAAACATCTCTATAGTATAAACTTACAAAAAAAATAACATCGCGGCAATTTTCAACCATCTTAAAATGTTAACCCTAAAACTTCTTTCTGTCAAACAGTTGCTTATCAAAATTAAAGCAAGTGTAATACTGGATAAGAAAAGACATCAAGCGATTGCAAAATAGGAAAAAGGGGGATACTTTTATTGTAAAAATGAGTAAGAAAATATAGAATCATTACGTGAAGCTATCAATTAAAAAAATTAACTTATGTAAAACTATTTTAAAAATATAACTAACCTATAACGAAATACTTAGGTCATATACTGATTTGTCAACGTCTCAAAACAAAATCTAACAGAAAAAAGCCTAACCTGCCAAAAAACAGTCTATATAAATAACATAAAAATATGCGTTATTTGTAATAATTATAATAAATAAGCGCTGCTTTGTAACTGTATCAATTAGCTACCACTCGGACTCGGCTAATGGAATGAATACTGTTTTGGGACCCATTAGGCCATTATATACTCGATTTTGAAAATGAGACTCTTAAGTGATTCGATTCGGATAGCTGATAGTTGTGCATTTTTATTAGTGCTATTACTGCCTCTTCCATACTTGGCAGTTGAATTAGTGCCATTTTTTTGTCTTTTCTGTAAAAAAAAAATGTTTTTTAGTACCTAATAGTGAGAGTACTTTGCACTTCGCAATTTTTCATTGCTTGCAATTTGAAATGAATTTTTTTTATTGGGACCACCATTGGGACCATTTCCACAATTTGTCACCTCAAAATTTTGTAATTCCAGAATTATTAGTCTCTACTGTCTTGTTTCATATAAACGCAAATCGCAAAATGCGAATTCGAATATTGTCCGCCCTGGTCAAACTCGCATTAAAATTTGAATCTGACCACTATATCAAACAAGACTAAGTCTGTTGGTGCACTTGGCATATTGCAATTTGCAAAACATTTGCAGAAAGAATAGAATCAATGGACTAAGCTCTAAGGTTAGGTCTCAGTTTTTGATTATGATCAAAAATTATCTGATACTCACGGGAAAAATTTGAAGGCCTTAACCGTGAATCCATTGTCGGTGAATGCTTTCTTAATGTCGTCCTCGTTGACCGTGGCCGGAATGTTGCTTAAATGCAGTGTCGCCGATGGTGGATAAATGTTCTGGTAGTTCTTCGATCCAGGTTTCTTGAACCTTAATACAAAGGAGTGTTTGTTATTTATTTGCTGTATATACAAAGGGCTTGGCATGCCATATGATTATTGTCTTGGTGGTTCGGGTATATGTTACGGAAATACACTATAGTTGTTTAAAAGAAGTTTCCAAAGTTACATTTGCTACTAGACGTATGAAAAGATTTTTCAAACTGAAACCTGGTGCTGGATACTAGAGCTTGAAAGAATGTTTTCCAGAAGAACATTGTCAATGTAAGAATGTCGTGAATAGTTGCAGCCTAGCAATGTTCTCTGGGGAAGAGTTCTCCCATGCTCAACAATCCGGACCCGGACGGACAAGATAAACCAGCAATTTGATAGAAAGTTGTTTATACTCAAATTACGACGTACTTCATCAGGTAGCGTGATTAAGGAACTTAGAGCAGGGGTCAGTTCTGTTTGACTGTTACCCCCTCCAAACACATTGAGAGGGATAGAGAGATAGAGATAATAATCTTTCCTAATTTATTATCAGGCATATGATATACCATTTTTGTTATTCTTGACGGCCAGGTTGTGAGAAGTTTGACATTTAGTACACACATACATTAATTTATTTTTATTAAAAAGTAACAAAACGTCTTAGGAGCTTTAAACATTCTTTCTCAAAGTTCCATCTTTTTTTGGCTCTTTCCATAAACACAAAGAATACTACATCACACATTCATTCATCGGTCCTCTTCTAAACCTCATCCGCGGACATACTGTATAATGGTAATTAAAAAATTACACCTCCCCTTCCCCTCGAGGGGCTGTATTTTGAAAATGAATACACATATGTTTACTTATTTCTTATGAGGAGTTTCTATGCTAACTTTAACATCCGCACATTCAGCGGTTTGTGAGATACAAGCATTTCTTTTTAAACTTAACACCCCCTTGTTACACTTTAGGGTTTAAATTTTTAAAAACCAACAGGCACGTGTTTGTGAGGAGTTTAAATACTAAAGTTAGAACCTCGACCTTTAGTAGCATTTCTTAAAAAAAAAAATTCCCTTTTCACCCCATTAGGGGTTGAATTTCAAAATATCATTTCTTATCCCTTGTCTAGATCATTAAAGAAGTATACTGTTAAAATTTCCCGTTCCTAGGTTGAGCGGTTTGGGCTGGAAATTGATAAGTGCCTGGTTGATGCTACTATTTTATACAACGCGCTAACGCGCATCCTGAAGAAAAGTAATAACTCGAAAAGTCAATTTAATGGAAAATTATCAGTAAAAACAACATTTCTCAGAATAAAACTGTAATAAAGTTTAGAATGATGTCCGAAGAAAACAGTAAAATTAATGCACTTTCTTCGGGATGTGGGACATATAGAGTATAATTTTAAATGATTTTTTCTGCCTGTAAATTTACGGAAATAGTCAAAAATTCTTTACTAAACACAAATCCGCAATAAGCAATAAAACATAACTAAGCTTAAAGAGAATGGGTTTTGACCTTTCTTATGTAACTACTCCAAGAGTAAAATTACTATATCAGAGTTGCTGTTATTCTAGACGAACTGGAAGAACCAAAGGCATTAATAAATACAGAAATAGAAGGTAAAAAATGATAGTGCTAAAACTGTAAAAATAGAGTAAGTTATTTTCATTAATAAATTGAGTATCTCACCTGTGCAATGGACTCTGGCTGTAATCTTTAGTTAGGCCGGCGTCAGGTTGACCCTCCTTGGGCATTTGAACTGACTGATGTTTGCTTAACATCACTCGGATGTGCTTTCCAAACACTTTGAGTTTATCCATGTGAGTTATGGCTAAAACATAATAAAATTAACTTAACTTTTACTCCCATTTTTCAAAATATGCATTTTTACATATTTCATTTCTTTTACCATAACTTCATTTTTAATTTCACATTAAATTTCAATTGCCGACTAAAATTATTGTCTTAAATAATAAGTTCTCTATAGAAATGTCATAGTTTTAAAATTTAATTTTCTTTTTGAAAAGCAATAATCAGAGATATTACTATTTTATTTTTTGTTACCATTTTTATTGCTCAGTTATTTGCTATAAAAAAATTACTTTATGGCGAAGACAGATAAAAAAGACATAAAAACCAAAATAGGCACACTTCTCTTAAAATATCTACATTAAAACAGTTTAAAAATGAATTGATCCATTCTTATAGGATGTTTAATTATCTTTCAAGGCTCACCTGTATACCTTGGTAGATGAGCATTTAAAAAACGTGGTATCGGAATAGAAACCTAAGTAAATTTAAGCAAACCCATAGGGAGGAAGAGGGCGGCTACTGGGCTGCAACCTGCAGATCCCCAAGCTGTGCCCAAGGCTCTAGGTAAATACACACAATTGTTTTTAATCTTACCCAAATGTGCCTGGTGTGGTTCTGCTAATTGTACAAGAGCAGAGTCTTTCTTGTTATATAAAATCTTCACTCGTTGTACATCCCCATAGACACCTACGATGGTACATTGATTGATGTTATTTTAACAATAAATACAAAATTTGTTTAAGTAAATAATGCTATCAAAATGTATGGTTTATGGTAAATGTTGTGTTGAAACTTAATTGAAAAAATTTAAAAAATAATCTATAAGTACTACGCCCTATTAAAAATAATTTAACAGTATTAAACAGAATTAATAAAGTTTACTAATAAAAATAATTATATGAAAATGTTTAATAACAAATAGTATCATGCATAACACAAAATGAAAACACAAAAGACTACGAAAAAATTAAGAGAAAATAGATAAAATTTAGAAATTAAACGGATGGATGACAATGAGTCTAAGCAGTAAGCTTAATAAATAAGGGAAAGATTGTAAAAACAACATAAAATAAACAAATACAAACATAATGAAAATAAGAACTTGGGTGATATTGTCCAATTTACCAATAACAGTATTTTATTTATCTAATGTGTTGTAGTAGTATTAGCCGATATCGCCAAAAGAGGGACAAAAAATCTCATTAGAAAGACTATGTGCTCGAAAATTTTGATCCCCACTCATAGATGCTAATTTGTTTAAAATATAAATGCATACTTTTTTCATATTTGGCAAATTTAAAATATAAGTATTTATGATATAATAAAGTGACTAACTTATAAAAAGAATCCACGGCAAGCCGATCCTAAGTATGCACGTATGCATATACCTAATACAGCATATTTATTAATTTTCTTTTTTGCTTGTTGTGTTATCTCCATTTGCAGGTAAAAAGTTTTTATTCTAAACTACAACTTGCATTCGGTTTCTCAAAGCATTTAATCAAGTAATAAATTTAATTGACGTTTACAGTAACCCTTGGCAAAAATACATATTATGTGCTGTCACATTACAAGTAGCAAGTTGGTTAATTATTGATTAAATTGCTTTGGGAAATCGACCATTAGTGTTATATTGAAACGCAACTAACCCAGAAGTGTAGACATAAGATATGAAAAAATCCCATGCTCAAATTCAGCCTAATTTGTAATATTGGGAGTAAAAGCAAGTATGGAACTCTGTTGGTAGATACGTCACATTAAAATCTTAACTTTGTACAAGTATGGCTAACATCCCTTTTACTCACCCAAACGGTATAGTTTTGCCAAAAATGGAATGAAATGAGAACGCTTATTTTAAATAAGCACATAGTTTTTTTTTCTGTAATAAGAAAATGTACTGGGAGCAGTAGAAAATGAAATTGCAAAAACGAGATACTTGTGCAAAATGTCTATTGTTACAATAGTCAAGTGTTTCAAATACAGGAAATTCGAATTTTTAAAACCTGGGTGTTTGGAGGTATGGAATTTAACGGTTTGTAGGTTAGTGTTGAAGATAATATGAAGGTCTCATGGGAATACAGGTTGGAAAAGAAATATTTTTGGACACGGAAATAAACTCAAAACTTTTTGACAGCTGAAGTGGCTATTGAAGTATCTGTGCCAGTTGAGACCATGTTCGAAAGAGATTCCAATCGACCGATTTTTTATTCTATATATGGATAGAGCATAACTGGAATTTGGAAGGGTACAATTTAACAATGTTTTCGGCATACCCATCCAGTCTAAGATTATTTGAGATCTCGTTAAAGAGATGTGGGTATAGACGCGCCCTTATTATCCAGTTCAAGATTGGGGACTAGCTCGGGCAAATGGATATTGAAGTAGCGAGATTGTGTAAACGTCACGTTCTGTCAATACATCACAAGAAAGAAATCCTAACTAATAATAGATTTTTAAAATTGGTTCTGATAAACATGCCATAAAAAAACTAATTATAAATATAAATGTCGGAAATATTTTTGCCTTGTGTGTGGCAGTGGATTATGTTTATTCTCTATACGTACAACAAATGCCTTTGTGCTTAAGTGTATTGCTAAGTACAATCGATACCAAGAAAGTGACAATTTTATCTGGGCAATCGCGAGCCTAAATAATTAATGGAAGTAATATTAGAAGATATTAAATAGAGTGCTATGCTTTCTTTAAATAAAGATATAGGAAAAAGTATCATTAGGTTTTTTCCAACTTGCACGAATCAATCTAAATTTTATAAAATCGTCCTTGAAGGATTGTGTCTGTAAAACAAATTTTTTTTTTGAAGACGTTTATAGAATTTGAATTCGTCATTTTTTATAGGTAATTTTATATTAAGAATTTTCGGTTAACAATACCCTGTCAATACACGTACATAGTATATTGGGCGAAAAGTCCAAAAAGGGCCAATCTAAGATTTTTTAAACCAGCCAAAGCCTAAAATACACGAGTTTGGGCTTTGAACGTTAAAAAACTCAGAACTTGCAGATACGATATGTTCAGAGGTGAATGAACGGTTTCTGTGGTAAGCAGTGTGCAGAAAATTACGAATACCGCTACATCACTATAAAAATTCCGCTACTCTCCGCTACAGCCGAGCCTTTTCTAATTCCGCTACACCCCGCTCTACTTTGGGCTTAAAATTTGGATAGTAGACTTTTTCTAATTTGTCTTTATTTTTTTTAAATACACATAAGAACAAGAAAACTTAAAGCAAAATGAACACTTTATTCTGGTAAAACAAAACCTAAACGGTACAAGGTACAATAATTAATAATTGTTTGCTCTACAAATAAAAAAATCGGGGAACCCCAAGAAATTCTAAATACCCAAACTATACCGTTTAGCAGCGTAGTGCCCTACCCCTCCCTACACGACTTTCCAGACTTGCTCTTGTCCGCAATGTCCGCCGCCGCTAACCAAGGAGGACAGCTTAAACTGTCATTCTAAAGATGTCACTAGCTTTACTGACTTTAGTTTTCAGTATAATATAAAAATTAAAGATGAAATGAATCTAATAAATAACTAATGATAGCTGTTTATCATAAATAATCCGTTTTTGACGTTTTACTAATACGCATTTTAAAAAAATTAAAATCCGCTACGTTTGCTCTTATCTTGTTCCGCCGTCGCTACGCCGCTCTTGGGGGTAAATTCCGCTACGCGTAGCGAAATTCCGCTACGGTTGGCAACACTGATGGTAAGTTGACTAAAATTTTTATGGGTAATGTAAATATTAAATTTATTATGTTAGTACTTTATGTAAGTAATTATCTTTGAGCATTGAAACTAGTATTGTGTGCTGTTCCACTGGTTTATTAGAGTTTATTCAGGTTAGCTCAAACCAGTTTTGCCAGATTTTATTCTATTAAATCGGGATTTTTATTGTTAAAGCTAAACAAATCGGGATTTTGCAATAAAAATCGGGACATATAAATTAAACAAATAAATATGACAAAATGCTTTCACTGTCAAAGAAAAACATAAACACAAATTATAAAATATTAAATAAACAAACTAAAGATTGTCATTCAAAAAGCAACATGTGTATATCTATTTCGATTAGGGTAAGTAATTATATAATTTTTCATATGCTATTTTTGACTGATAAATTTATTAATTCTGTTCTGGCCATTGGATTGAAATTGATTGAAAATCGGGACATGTCATTTCCCACGCGGGATAATTTTATTTTGTTCAAATTTCGGGACTTCCCGCAAAAATCGGGACGTCTGGCAACCCTGGCTCAAACTCACCTTTAGTCTACACAATTGTCCATAATTATACAGACATGCTTCTTTTTTGCTGCTATTAGCTAGAACTAAATTTGGACGTTTCGGATCTGCACAACCTTAGGAATGGTAGAGTTCAAAGCCCAAAATCGATATTAATTTCTGGTTTTGACTATTTTGAAACGTCTAATCTTAGGTTTGGTCGAATATATCGGAAAATGGTTGTTTTCAGAGCTTGGGACAACGTATACACAATAACACTACAAACTACAAGTATTGGAGGCTCATGACTTTAATTTGCTTGACCACCATTTTCCAGTTTTTCCTCTCTTTAATTTATTCTTCTCAGCCCTGGATACTACATAATCTAAGGTTTAACAACCAACAGTAGCGTTTCTGCGAGACAGCATTTTAGTAAGTAACAAACAATGTTGGATTTTAATGAACAGGGATCAAACATTATTTGAAAAAATATTTCGTGATTTATTAGATTTAGTTGGTAAATTGGACTTTTTCAAATTCTGTTATTTTAACTAGAAAATAATAATAAAAAATTATATGTTTTATTAATTATGGAGTAACGGTTAATATAAGTCTTAGTTAACTGAGAGAGTTTGCTAACAATACGACATTTTTTAAGAATTTAGAACTTGTATACACAATAATAGGTATTATATCTATCGTCCATCACATGTTTGATGGTAATCTAAATAGATACAAAATTTGTTTCATTGCTATACCTTTTTATACTTTCTAAAAATCGTGTTAGTCCTTAGCAAAAACTCACTGGTGTCTAAAACCAAAAACTAACCCCAAAGCATTAAACGAAGTATTAGTTTTACCAATGTCTCTATCGAGATTTTAATTTAGCAGCAATAGGATTAGACAGTAGAAGAGGGAAAATTTTGATTGAAAGGGCTACTCTATAACTAGATGTTTTGGCAAAAATATTGAAGATAAAGATTTATACTTTGAACGCAGAATTAGTAGTGGAGTTATAATTGACTTCTTAAAAACAATTAAATATTTGAAACCTTCAATATTACTTGCTTTAAATATTTCTAAGTAAAAATACTAAACGGTTTTAACCGTACAGTAATTTTTCACCATTCGATATGATCCAATAATTCTGCTTTATTTACCGACATGAACTAATCGTAAGTAAAAATATTGATCCAATGTTTAAAATTTACTATGCTATTAAATTTAGGTACACCCCATAAATTCCATTAAATGAACATCTTTAGAAGTAGTGAAAATAAAACATGCAGAAATATTCAAGAGAAGGTCAGTACGATAGAGTAGCTACTTTTTATGGATTCTTTTGAATTACTAGAGTAATTGTCAAAATTTTTAATAATTCGGGATATGAACAATTAATTCCCTTCAAAATTGAAATAAATGTTGTGCTCCTGGTGTGTTTTTGAGCTTCAAGTAGTATTGTAGCTCAAAAACAACAGAGGCACTCATGCCAGAACAGGCTTAATATCCATGCTCCTAGGCTGACTGTAGGATCATACTCCTATCCCGTACAATAGAGCGTCCATTATTACCAAAAATATAAAAGATCCGATAGTGCTTCAGTATATACAGGGTGTTCTAAAAGTCTTAGTATGGGCAAATATCTTTGCTATTAGTAAAGATAGAGGCACCAACTCTTAAGTGTATCGTATTAGTTAATAAATCTACTTTTTATGTAATTTAACTTTTTCAACCCCTTTGAGGTTAAAAAAAGGAGGAATTAAGATCAAAAATTTTAAATGCAACCCTATGCCGTGTGGTACCTCATTTTAAAGGTTTTCAAAAAATAAACATTTTACCGCCAACCCTAGGTCCGTATCTTAATTCGTTTTCAAATGGCAAACCTATAAAAATTAAAAATCGTGAAAAAAAAATTGAAATACCTTTATTTCTCTTATTACTTTAACAGTTGTTCAAAGAAGTTACCAAGAAGTTTATGGTGGTCATTTTGAACAACTTTTAAAGTAATAAGATAAATAAAGGTACTTACATTTTTTTTCCACGATTTTAATTTTTATAGGCTTGCCATTTAAAAACGAATTACAGACGAAATACAGACCTCGGGTTTGCGGTAAAATGCTTCTTTTTTAAAGATCTTTAAAATGAGGTACTACACGGCATTGTGGGTTGTGGGTTGCATTTAAAATTTTTAACTTCAACACCCTAGCGTCACCGCTCAAGGGGGTTGAAAAAGTTAAATTACATAAAAAAGTAGATTTATTAAACAATAAGATACACCTAAAATTTGCCGTCTATATTTACTAATAGCAAAGATATTTGCCCATACTAAGACTTTTCGGACACCCTGTATGTATAGAGGGATATCATAGAGGATGTTATAGAGGCATTATATTATTATTGTTATACAACAGATCAATTCCTTTACCAAAACAATAAGAAATATTTTAGAAACCGTATAAAAATACATATAAGAGTAAAACGTTGGTAAAACTGAGTGGTTAAAAATGTTATTAAATTGGTTAAAAGAACAGAATTTTTTTATTTTAACAAATGAATACGATATAATTAAGTGTGAAAACATACCAAATAGTGTAAAGAGAGCGTCAGGCGTGACCATCTACGATAGAGAAAGATGACAGGAGGATGTGACGTGGCACAAAGAGGTAGGCGGTATTTTTGCCGCCGGAAGGGGCAGCAAATGTAAAAAAGAAAAACAGTATATTAGAACCTTGTTTTCAAATAAATCTAATCTATTTTAAAATGTCTTTTTTTGTTATGAAAACCTATCAAAATTTTTCTAAATGGTAAAGCTTTATTTTTGTTTCATGCTCATGTTTACTTAGATGTGTCCTTTTTATATAGCAGCAAATCAAATGATGAAAATTTTCAATTTTAACAACAATTCAAAAGTGTGTAGTTTTTTTTTATCTTGAAAATTGCAAAAAAATTGAAATTTCTTCATGATATTGTATTGCCCAGTCGTTTTGCATCGTTAAATTATAAAAACTGGAATTCAAACTAATGTTTCTTCTATGCGACTGTGATATCCACAGTCCACTGCTTAAGGCCCTCCAGTTAAAAATGACCTCGGGATTCACTATCGCTAAGACAGGTCCAATTCGATAATTAAAGTTTTACTCGTAAAGTGACAAGTGTAAGTTTTGTACAGGGATATCCAAATAAAAGTTAACAGGCCTTATAATTTTTTTACTTCTAAAGATGGGAAAAATGTTAAATATGGAAGTTTTGGGGATTTTTATGGATCATTCATATATTATTATCTTATCAGCAAAACAATTGAGCATCAAATAAAAAAAAAATATAGTATAAGACATCGATTTTCTCGCTTATTTTAAATCGGATGGTATGATTTTTATCATATTTTTGGATTTTAGGAGAAGAATATTTTGTATAACATAACCTATACGGGTTTTCAATCGTTTTTGAAATATTTCGAATTAAAAATTAGTTCGCATGAATATACCTTAAAAGTAACTATCCAGGTTGCGAACGAAATACCTGCTACCTTTTTAAATTTTCTTCGTAGGTAAGTCGAAGTTAATGTCAAGGTTGACAATAATACTTTAGTCACCGTGAATTTATAGTTTTACTTTTATCCAAATTGAGTTATTATAGAATAATAGAATGAGAGATACAAAATGTTAAAATTATATTTAAAAAATAACAATAATGTTAGAGCGGCTCAAAGACAATATGAAAAAAGTACTGAAGAAGGTCAAAGAACTCCATCATTAAACACCATAATAAAAACAAATAAAAGACTAGAAGAAAGAGGAATTCTAGACAATGGAAAAAGAATAGAAAGAAATACAGAAAGGGACCTAGCGATTTTATTATATTTTCAAGAGAATCCAAAAAATCAATTCCCGATTGTGTGTGGTATCACAGATATGGGAGAAGAGACAAAATGTTGACTTGTGGAACAGTTCAAAGAACGTTAAAGTATTTTAAGTACAGATCATATAAAATTATGCCAGTTCAAAAGCTTAGTGCCGATCAAAACGAAAGGAGATATACTTTTGTCACAAATATTAGCGAAAGAATGCGGCAAGATCATAATTTATTTTATACTATCGTTTGGACAGAAGAAGCAACTTTCTCAACTGCGGGAATGTTTAATAGACGAAATGTTTATGTTTGGTCGGATGAAAATTCCCTTACCGTCGAAGATATTGCTTTTCAGGGGCGTAATTTAATAAACATTTGGTGTGGGATATTACAAAATAAAATTCTAGGACCATTGTTTTTTCGGGGAGCATTAACTGGCCAGCGCTATCTTAATTTTTTAGAAAATGAAATCGAAGATATTCTCAATGAATTGCCACTTGAAGAACGTTGACGTATTATATGGCAACAGGACAAGGCGCCTCTCCATAATATAATTGAGGTTCGCAATTTTTTAAAACATCAGTATAACGAATGGATCGGTAGATATGGAACGTTACATTGGCCTGCAAATGGCCCAGACCTCACACCTTTAACATTTCTTTACGTAATACGTAAAATTTAAAAAGGTAGGAGGTATTTCGTTCGCAACCTGGATAGTAGAGTATATTTATGGGAAATAATTTTTAATTTGAAATATTTCAAAATCGATTGAAAAATCGAATAGGTTATATCATACCAAATATGTGTAGAACTTCTCCTAGAATCCAAAAATATGATAAAAGTCATTCCATCCAATTTAAAATCAGCGAGAATACCGATGTTTTATACTATATTTTTTTTTTTCGATGACCAATTGTTTTGCGGATAAGATATATGAATGATCCATAAAAATTCACAAAACTTTCATATTTAACATTTTCCCCCATCTTTAAAAATAAAAAAGTTATTAGGCCTGTTCAGTTTTATTTGGATATCCCTGTACTATGAATTTATTTCCGAGTCATTTCACAAATTTAAAAAGAAAAGAACAATTTAAGTGAGTATTTTCCATAATAATAGAACTAAATTCATGTCAACAATATCCAAGTCCTAGGTAAAAATCATTTGGAAAATATTAGAAAAACTAATACATTTTTAATAAGGACTTATTAACAGGGACAGGACAAAAACTTGTCAAAACCTAACTGATCAACTAGAAGATCTTAATTTAAACCAGTACTAAATCTTCCACCTTTTTAGTGAATCCCGGTGATATTTTTTAGTCAAACTATTCTAATAGTGACGGATTCGGCGATGATTTAAACTACCCAACCCAACCTGGACAATATACAATATAATCAAGGACAAAACAAATACCTATTCAGCAAAAATCTGGACCGTGTTTAAATTTTGCAGATTTGAAGTCCTCTAAGGATGCCTTGTATAACCAAGGCAAAACAAGGGATGTCAAATATTTCTTTTTAACAGATTCATGGACAAAAAACCGGACAATGGAAATGGCAATTTTCGTAGCCCCGTTTTGTTCTTGAGTGTAAATCGATATTCATAAACGTTTTTACTTTGTAGTGACATGTTGACCAGATATTTAACGTTTAACCCCCCAAATATACGTTTCACTAAGTAACGAATTTAACTAAAAATAAAGCTTTAATTCAAAGGACGAATTCTAGCAAGAGAAAAATAATTGTCAAGGCTAATTTAACTATATACTATATAATCTAGAGTTCGATGATTATAATGAATAAAAACTATTTACACCGTCCACTAATTGACTTAATGAGGTGTTGAATACTATAATACAGTCCACTTTGCAAGTATGTTATTGTTTTAGTAAACTGGCAAGATTTAATTAATATAACGGAAATCTTATTCGACTATGGTTAAAGAAAAAGTTAAAAAATATGTTAATTGAAATAAAAATTTGTATAAGTAGACACAAATCGAAAGTTTGCGGACTGTATGTACACTTAAATGTAAGAAATAAATAGGGATCAAACAACATTTGTTTTTCGTTACTACTTAGATACACCGAAAACTACTTAAATTTTGAAAATTAGTAGTACATACACAACAAATTCCTCTACAACAAAAATAATACCACTTTTGTCAAGTTACAGTTGTTACGTCAATTCTGTACTTGTATAACAAAGCTAAAAGCTATTTAATTTTCATTATCCTGAACAAGTAACGTAAAACCTTAAGAGGCCAACAATTTGGCGTGTATTACGCTTTTAATATTGCCCCTAACTTTTTAACGAAAGACAAAAAAGAATGTAAAAGTATTGTTATTTTGAAAGATAAACCCCAAGGTACATAAAATATCTACCTTATGATAGTTACAAGCTATAAGCGATTTTCTCAGGAGGATAGATTCCTAACAACTGAAAATGGCTATTTAAAAGAAAATACCCATATTTCCAGTACTTTTTGAAACGAACAGGTGGCCTCTAATTCAACAATAACTAGTAATTATACATTTATTAACTTTATTTTGTTAAAAGAAATATCAAATTAGGACGTCGATTACTCGTATTTATCTTAGAAGTATGTACTACATTTTAATTATGCTAAAAGCGGTATTACTTGAACCTTAGATTATTGAACAAAGAACAGATAAAACCATTACTTCATAAGTCATTCTATCACCACGTGCCAACATCTAAGATAATTACGCGAATTGAAGAAAGAAAGATAGTGATATGGTGAAGGTGACAAATATGAACTCACGTGTTACTATCATCGTCCGCATGATGCACATCCGTACAATCGTTATGGGGTGATACTGATACCGAATGTCAGTGTGGAATCTTTATGATGAGACCTTATTAAACGAAAACATGCTGAATAAATTTTGCCCATTTTGGCAACGCCTCTATTAAGTGTCCATTAATGCAAGATTTTCGCCCCACTTCGTGTAGAGTAAGGTATCGTTGGCGACGAAACGGATGAAAATCTGTATCTGTACTTTGTTCCATAATCTAAGACTGGAACGCTGACTTTACATCACATACAACTATTCAGAAACTAAATGCATTTATAAAATTAATAAACTGACCTCTTCATTTAAATTGCTGACCAGCAACACGGTTGCTAAGGCAAGACCAGGCGTTGTCAATGCCCGCAAACCCGGCGCTGTCTGACCAAGAGCTGCGAATCCACTTAAACCTGGAAGAGCTCCCGCCACGCCACCCCCGTAAGGAGCTGCCAAGGGCGAACCTAGTCCATGTACGAAGGGACCATTTAGAACGCCGGGAGCACCGGCCAAAATGGAGTCTGTAAAGATAAAATCTTAGATACGTAAGTATGTAGTCATTCGCAAGGTAAATAGGAGGCGGGAACTTTAAAATCACCTATAATTTACATTTATTGTTACTGATATAGCCAAAAGAAAATTAATCAACAATACACTGAAACCTTAAAAATACAACGTGGAAATAGCACTTTACAATAATGACCTTGGATGGAATGATACATATTTCCCAAGACGTCACTACAAATACCGTGTCCCCTCATATGATTCAAAATTGGGGCCCCGCGTCAACCTACGAGGCCCTTCGTGCAGCGGTGATTTCGGGACGCGTATGATCAGGTTATTGACTAAGACCGAGAATTTGTTTTTTTAAACTTATCTAAACAGATCTCTCTAATGAACGATTTCTTGACTTTTGTGTAGCAGCTGTCAGTAAGTGGTATACTAAAAGAAAACTGATGGAGTAAAAACTGGCCTACTACCAATCAAAATGATCAACTAACCTGCCAACCGCTCCCTCGCCAATCTAGGCTGAGCTGCCAACAGTAAAATGTCCGCTCCAAGACCTCCCGCCAAACCACCAGCCAAGGCCAATTGATTGTCTGCTCCATCTCCGGTTGGTAAGCTAGGGTTCGTGTAGTCTCGCGACTTGTCGTTGTTGTATTTGACATTTAATGAAGACATCTTTGAGTAGTCAATCCGTAAAGTACAACAACTGTTGTAGACGTTTTGGCCATCCAATGCTTGCTTGGCGGCTTGTGCAGACTGGGTATCTGGGTATTGAATAAGCGCTTGGAATGAATCTGAAAAACAAAGATTTTTAAATCTCATATCTACATTATATGCGCACAAAAAATCTTTTAGCATAAAAATATGAATTATTAAAAACAATTCATAGAAGGTAGAGAGATACTTACTGTTTTTTGTGAATGTGACAATTTTTAGAACTTTTCCAAATCGTTGGAATATCTGAAAAAAGAAGTACAGGATGATTTATATGCCTCAAAAGTAGCAAACAAATAAAATATTGATTGTAAAAAAATGTAACTGCTGTTATTCATCAAAAAATTGCGATTGTGGTCTGTTTATAAGCTTCTTAAAAATTAAGACTACTTTGAATGGTCCAATGTAAAGTATTACAGTTTCCTGACTTTAGTGTTAGTGGCGCTATGTGCTGAAATTCTTTACAAGCTTTCTTTTTGTGTAATTAAAACTACCCTAAGATGTTCAGAAGCAGAAGAGCATGTGCACTAGAAAAAATGTCTGCTTCAATGCTAGTGCACTACTAGAATGTTTAAATTACTTTATTCACTGTAAGTAAGAAGTGTCAAGTTCAGACATTTATATATAAACTTTAAAGAACCCTTTTAGATGAGAAACATCAGGCACAAAAAGAGCGCACGAATTTGGATAAAACTTTATTAAAATTTCGGAAATGTAAAAACCAAACCCTTTATGGGTTAAAAATGAATCCTTTTATTGAAAAATTTGAAAAAATTTGAAAAACCAGAAATTCTAAATCAAAAAACTATTTTAATTAATGTTTGTATTTTTTACTTAGAACGGTAGGTAAATGTTTCAGCAGGTAAGTTAGGTAAGTTCAAGCTTAAGTAAAAAGTGTATTTTAATGTATACGTAAGAGTCCTAAATTGCTTAGTTTTCAAAATACGTATACCTTTTTATGCAAGGGTGTATTTTCGGGGGCTAGGTAATGGGGGTAAAAGTATTTTTCAGGATAAGCTTCTTTGGCTATGACTTATTCTGCAATAAAACTATCTGGTCGGCACCGTTGTGTACACAAGTGCGTAAGCACTACCGCAAAGTTGCGGTAGAAGTGCGATTATTTATTATATTATTAATATTTAAATGCACAGAGTTAAGAACGTTTTAGTTTAAAAATGGTTCAAAAGAGGATATGTAGAATGAGAATTTAGAGTTCTCTAAACCACCTGAAGATGCCTTATATAATGACTAAACAAATAATGGTAAAACAAGCTATTCTCCGGACTATATGTCCCTCCGAGCGCTGGATTACATACCAAAATTTGCCGTATTTTCTTCTAACAGAGTTAGATTGTAAAATACGTTTTCAGAACGCAAGAAACTACCAGGAAGAAGGAAACTTTTTCTTTAGTTAGGATGTCGTCACCTGCAGACCGGTTTCGAACTCTTTAGTTCTCATCAGTACAAGATAGACGAACATTCCATCCTTCGGAAAAAGTAAATCCTTTTGAAGCTGTGATGTCGAACTGTATAAGCAGTAAGACATAGGCAACGCCATCCATTGGGAGTTTCAAGCATTCGTAGTGTAATTTACCGTAAGTAAAATTATTAAATATGAATGAAGTCTACTTGTCACTTGTCAGGTGTACACGAATGAGAATTTAGAGTTCTCTAAACCACCTGAAGATGCCTTATATAATAAGGACTAAACAAATAATGGTAAAACAAGCTATTCTCCGGACTATATGCCCCCCGAGCTGCCCTAGTACTACCACAGCTGCCCTAGTACTACCACAGCTGATCTAGTACTACCACAGCTGCCCTAGTATTACCACAGCTGCCCTAGTACTACCACAACTGCCCTAGTACGTGCCCAGTCCTACAGCAGCTGCCCTAGTACTATCACAGCTGCCCTAGTACTACCACAGCTGCCCTAGTACTCCCACAGCTGCCCTAGTACTATCACAGCTGCCCTAGTACCATCACAGCTGCCCTAGTATAACCACAGCTGCCCTAGTACCACCACAACTGCCCTAGTACGTGCCCAGTCCTACCACAGCTGCCCTAGTACTACCACAGCTGCCCTAGTACTACCACAACTGCCCTAGTACTACCACAGCTGCCCTAGTATTACCACAGCTGCCCTACTACTACCACAACTGCCCTAGTACGTGCCCAGTCCCACAACAGCTGCCCTAGTACTACCACAGCTGCCCTAGTACTACCACAACTGTCCTAGTACTACCACAGCTGCCCTAGTATTACCACAGCTGCCCTACTACTACCACAACTGCCCTAGTACGTGCCCAGTCCCACAACAGCTGCCCTAGTACTACCATAGCTGCCCTAGTACTACGACAACTGCCCTAGTACTACCACAACTGCCCTAGTACGTGCCCAGTCCTACCACAGCTGCCCTAGTACTACCATAGCTGCCCTAGTACTACCACAACTGCCCTAGTACTACCACAACTGCCCTAGTACGTGCCCAGTCCTACAACAGCTGCCCTAGTACTACCACCGCTGCCCTAGTACTATCACAGCTGCCCTAGTACTACCACAGCTGCCCTAGTACCACCACAGCTGCCCTAGTATAACCACAGCTGCCCTAGTACTACCACAACTGCCCTAGTACGTGCCCAGTCCTACCATAGCTGCCCTAGTACTACCATAGCTGCCCTAGTACTACCATAGCTGCCCTAGTACTACCACAACTGCCCTAGTACTACCACAGCTGCCCTAGTATTACCACAGCTGCCCTACTACTACCACAACTGCCCTAGTACGTGTCCAGTCCTACAACAGCTGCCCCAGTACTACGACAGCTGCCCTAGTACTATCACAGCTGCCCTAGTACTGCCACAGCTGCCCTAGTACTACCATAGCTGCCCTAGTACTATCACAGCCGCCCTAGTACTACCACAGCTGCCCTAGTACTATCACAGCCGCCCTAGTACTACCACAGCTGCCCTAGTACTACCATCGCTGCCCTAGTACTACCACAACTGCCCTAGTACATGCCCAGTCCTACAACAGATGCCCTAGTGCTACCATTGCTGCCCTAGTACTAACACAGCTGCCCTAGTACTAACACAGCTGTCCCAGTACTACCACAGCTGCCCTAGTACTACCACAGCTGCCCTAGTACTACCACAGCTGCCCTAGTACTAACACAGCTGCCCTAGTACCACCACAGCTGCCCTAGTACTACCACAACTGCCCTACAACTGCCCTAGTACGCGCCCAGACCTACAACAGCTGCCCTAGTACTACCATTGCTGCCCTAGTACTACCACATCTGCCCCAGTACTAACACAGCTGCCCTAGTACTACCACAGCTGCCCTAGTACTACCACAGCTGCCCTAGTACTACCACAGCTGCCCTAGTAATATCACAGCTGTCCTAGTACTACCACAGCTGCCCTAGTACTACCACAGCTGATCTAGTACTACCACAGCTGCCCTAGTACTACCACAGCTGCCCTAGTACTACCACAGCTGCCCTAGTACTACCACAGCTGCCCTAGTACGTGACCAGTCCTACCACAGCTGTCCTAGCACGTGCCCAGTCCTGCCACAGCTACCCTAGCACTTGTCCCTATTACTACCACAGCTGCCCTAGTACTACCATAGCTGCCCTAGTACTACCACAACTGCCCTAGTACGCGCCCAGTCCTACAACAGCTGCCCTAGTACACTGCCTTAGTACGTGCCGAGTCCTACCACAGCTACGCTAGCACCCTCCGACCTTATTTACGTGTACACCTGACAAGGGACAAGTAGACTTCATTCATATTTAATAATTTTACCTACGGTAAATTACACTACGAATGCTTGACACTCCCAATGGATGGCGCTGCCTATGTCTTACTGCTTATACAGTTCGACATCACAGTTTCAAAAGGATTTACTTTTTCCGACGAAGGTATGTTCGTCTATCTTGTACTGATGAGAACTAAAGAGTTCGAAACCGGTCTGCAGGTGACGACATCCTAACTAAAGAAAAAGTTTCCTTCTTCCTGGTAGTTTCTTGCGTTCTGAAAACGTATTTTACAATCTAACTCTGTTAGAAGAAAATACGGCAAATTTTGGTATGTAATCCAGCGCTCGGAGGGACATATATAGTCCGGAGAATAGCTTGTTTTACCATTATTTGTTTAGTCATTATATAAGGCATCTTCAGGTGGTTTAGAGAACTCTAAATTCTCATTCTACATATTTACGTGTACACCTGACAAGACAAGTGACAAGTAGACTTCATTCATATTAAAAGAGGGTGATGAATATGGGCAATAATGTTTTTATATAAATTTATTCAAATTCAAAAATTATAATATAAATAAATTTGCCCTGAATATATTAGGATAATGTCTAACAGGTTTCGGTATAGTTAATAAATCTATTATTTATACATAATAATATGTATATTTAGTTTAATTTTTACCTTGTAATTCTAGGCTTGAAGCAAGGCCGTGTTGACAATATTTTCATATCTTTTATTAATAATAAATAAAATGATTTCAGGTAGGTTTTAAAAATGTAATTTATCCAAATTCAAAAACCATAATATAATATATAATATATGAATGAACTATAAATATTCATTTGTATCTTGAAATACTACTCCACATCCAGCACGATTTGGCTGTCCCTATCCTCACCTAAATTAATTACAATTGGTTGAATTATATTTGCAGTAATATAAGAATTTACTATTTTAATTACATGTACTGAATTCTTCCAACTATCTAGGGGAAAATCATCAACACTTTTTCTTATTAATTCTACAATACTGGAATTTACAAGTTGGAGAAGTGTATTATATTATGACCTAACTTTTGATTTCAACTGATGCAAGTATGGGATTAATAATGCTCTATGGGATTAAAAATGCGGTAATACGGTGGAAGCCGCAGGACTGTATGTCCCACATCTTATGCCATGGTGTCACAAGCACATTCCCTTTTTAGATCGAACGCTTGTAGAATCTCTAGATCACTTTTTTATAGGGATCTTTAAAATATATGTTGTTCTCTAACATATAGTTTTGAATTTCCCATTTCGTGTTATTTGGGCCTGGAATCTGCGGTTGTGTCTTCGTGATAGTCCACGCAGGAGTCCTTAATATTTTTTGCAGAGAGCCACAAAGCATTTGGAACCCAATCGTTTACTGATCCCGCATGTAGGATGGTTATCATTTTTTCTTTATTAGATGGAGCTTTGGTTTGACATCTAGTAGAGGACTCGGGCCATCCTTTTGATGGCGTATCATGCGTGTCAAACCAGGTCGCATCAAGGTAAATTTGATGGGACGATTTTCAGATCGGTATTGCTTTATGGATATTCGGTACTCGTACTCGTAACTACTCATATTTGCCTCTTATAAATCTTACGATATTTGAAGCCCATTTCTGTCAAAACTCTCCACAGGCTTGTGATGCTACAGCTTATGTTTGTTTGGTCGACAGTGAGTCGTTTTTTCAGAGTGTGTAGTGTAGGCACAAGTTGTTCTTCATACATGGTGTAGACTTTTCCTCTTATCAAGTTTTTGTAGCCTTCGTCGAAACATTTTGGAGAACCGATATCCTTACTCTTTTTTCTTGATCTGATCGGATTTGATACGATTCTTCTCACTGTAGTCAGAGGTATCTTATTTAAACTACACGTTTCAGCCGCAGCGGCACTAACAATAAGTCCCCTGTTAACCAAAGTTATACATGCGTTGTTCACAATTTCCCTAGTATCGACGGATAAATGCTTTTTTTTCAGCGTAAGACTAGCAGAACAGGCGCATTATCAATCTGATATGACGTAAATATGTTACAATACAACTGAAGTTTTCACGTGGGAAATAAAGACTGTCTTATTTGCCTCAATTTTCGAATTACCGATAGTAGATACAGAAAGTCGGTCAACCAGTAAAGTAAATTTTATTTATGTATGTCTACCTGCCACAGAGGAAGTTTTAGATATTTTTATTTTTAAAATACAAATTATTCAATGCGGCTCCGTCGACTAATAGTGAAAATTCCAGGGTATACACAATGGAGCCGACCAGGTAGTTTTATTGCAGTTAATAAGTTATAGCCAAATATCCCGAAAAATACAGTAAAACTTGTGTTAACGGACACCCTTTTATATCGGCCACCTGTGTTATCGGCCAGTTTCAAGCTAACAAAAATCTACTTTATAGGAAATCCCGTAAATAAAAACCCTTAGATAATGGACACCCTAATAAAACAGCCACGGCCAGACGTACCTCAATTTTTATAACCTATTTCTAGGTAAATCAACCTTTTCATATTGGCAGGAATTTCTTTGGCCTAATTTGTATTTTATTATTTTATGATTACATTCTGCAAACTTTAAGGGTGGAAATACCCAACAATATTATTTTTTACCTGGTTCAAATAGCATTAGTGGTTATAGGGTGATTATCTTCACATTATATTTTTAGTTGTGTCTTAGATCGATAAGATGCGAAGCTGAAGTTTTTAAAACAAAATTAAAAAACCTAAAGCAAACAAAAATTGAAATGTATTTTAAAAATTCTTAAAAACACATAAAATGCATGCATAAAATTAAATTTGTTATACAATACATCTGTATCCAAAAATAAATGTTGTAACTACATATATGTACCTATACTATTAACACTTATGCACATATGTACTTAGATTTAGATAATGTTTTTGGTAGGTATATATTGTATAAAAACGTTTGTTCGCTATATGTACGTGAATATGCACCTAATTAAATAAAAACAAATCTCCAAATGAACTTTTATTTTAGTTATAATTAAACTGTGATATGTAAATGTTATTAGGCTTTAGAAACCCCTCTGAGTAAATGTTTACTGTTTTGTACAAATAATAACTGTTACCTGGCAATACTGGCCACCCTTCTATAAAGGCCAATTATTCTTAATTTTATGGTGGCCCTTATAGACAAGTTTTACTGTACTTTAATTTCCGTTTCCGAAATGACCGATTCTTTTATTAGTATGTAACGAAGATTCTATATAAGTTACAGCCCTAATTTATATAAAACATTTGTACGTACCAAATGTAAGATGTCCAAACTGATGGGGTAGATCATGTGTTCGACAATTACCCTGAGCACAGTATTGGGCCCACCCTGTATGTCCTGGCCATTTGTTACTGGAGTCATTGGCGTCGCCGCCGGGGTTACTGAGTTATTCGTTAGCACCAATGCTTGCGCTGCTTGTAGAGCAGCCTGAGCTGAAGCATTCTGCAACAAGAAATGAGTTGATGTCAGTACTATAAACAACTTTGTAGAAAGGAAAATTTGAGACTAAAATTTAACTTGAAAAAAAATAGATCTAAGTTGACAATCAAGGGTTGTTGGTTGCAATTTATTTGTACTCCGCTTTTTGGTAATAATCCCTGTATTAAATAAATCAACTTAGACTTACTACAACCTTACACTGTAAATTAAACTTTGGATTTTATTCTAAAATAGGAACGGAAAATATTTATTATTTGCATTGTTAATTTCGATAAAGCCATATTTTGCAACATCGTCATAGTACAAAAAAATCACCAATGAAGCGAAGAAAACGCCAAGAATAGTAAAATTAAATGTATGTTCCAATGACACAAATAATGTTGTGACAAAGCTGATCTAGCGACGGTAATTCGACTAAATTTTGCGAACCAGGTTTTAAATACAATTTTCTGTCTTTAAAAAAAAAATAAAAATTGGTTTTTGGTTTTCATTATTCTTTGAGGATTGCTCTTTTGTATTTTCAGAAATTGGCTCGTATCGGTTTATAATATTTAAAATGCCCAATTTCTACAAAAATCTTTGAATTTAAAATCCTTTGTAATCCAAGATTGAAAATTTTTCTCCAATTATATGCGGAATAGAAATGTCCAGAGACAAATGCATGGCAGCTGATTTACTATTTTCCAAATTCTTTTATTTGAACAAAACTATCATTTAAACTAATTAGTTTTGCCTTAAGGCCATGCATCTAAACATGTAGGTTGTTCCATAAATCGCAAAATAGCGATCATACCCTGAAGTACACAATTTAATTGGCTGGAGCAGAGTAAAATCAAAATGACTGTAGTAGAAGTTATTCTTCGTCCATTAATACAAAATTTTCTAATATTGCCAAGTTTACCTAAACATCTGAAGAATTCAGTTATGTATAAAAATATTATTGAGCAAACCTGTAATTTCCAAACTAATTTTGAAATTATTGATTTTTGAAAGCCCAAGAACTTATATACCTATAAATAACCTGCCGCTCAAGGAGCTTTTACACACAGTGTACATATACTACAAAACAACAGTATGTTAGAAAGCCAAATGAAAAAATTGAGAAGCATACTATGTAGAGACGTATTAAGTCACATGAATGAAACATATTCATCCCTTTAATGACGTAACCCTCAACCGATACGCGCTGTAATTTAATCCACATTCGTTAATTTGGAACAACAAAAAACATTTAATTTCATTAACAAACTTTATCCACGCAAAGTAAAAATTAAATTATTCTTTTCCGTGATTTTAATGGATTCTGCCACCAATTATAACATTACCCTTGCGCCTCGTTAGCGGTAATTACAAACGCTAATAGCCCGATACCAGATATTTCACTTTCTATTTATTTTTTAATCAGCAATTTTATATCAAAAATTGCATTTTTTTGTGTTAAATTCGATATCTTTCTTTAAGTTGGCAAATTCATTATCTGGATTACGAATGTCTGGAGCTTGAAAAATTAATTAATTTTGGCCTTATATAATTATGATTAGTGCCGGATAGTAAATATTTTCGTGATTTAATGAGACATTTAGAAATATAATAATGGTGATTTATGTATCAGCTGAAAAATGCCCCACTTCGTGTAACGATTAAGGTGATAATCTGTAGGTTTGTGGATTCCTGCATATATTTATTGTCTTCTTTGGTATTTTGCCACGAATAAATCAATACATGGAAAATCTTTTTTGCATTTGGTCATCGAGTGGAAAATGATTTGACGTCTCACTCACACCGAGCTCGTTAGATGCCGGGCGAGACTGAATGTCTCGTAGGATGATTGTATAATTAAAGACCGGTATGATGACTAATGACGTAATGACTAAAGCTCATGATACAAATAAAAGAAGGTATGATACCAAACCGTGTCAAATTCGTCCAGGTTCGCGCATGACGTCACGCTGTGTCCTATTTTTGAAATTTATAACGCGCAATATAGAGGTTTCGTTTATAGGCGATTTTATATAAATTCTATTGGCAATATACTTTGCCTCCTGCTTATAATACAAATTTTATAGTATATGATTTAAAATAATCATATAAATAAAGGGATAAATACATACATTGAATACACTGATTGATTGATTGTCCACATCACAACCATACACAGCACATCTCATTTTTACTTTTAAACTCCTAAAATACCAAAAATAGTTGAAAACACAACGCGATCTTAAAAAAGACGTGTTTCGTTTACAAAATATCGCGGAATTGGTCACGGCGTGACGTAAATGGCCACGCCTACCTGCGAGGTATCATATCTTCTTTTATTTGTATCCATAACAAATTAAATATCCATTAAATTTGTTTTGTTGATTTACTTGATAATCCTTAAGATGAAACACAATTACTTCATTTTCAGCTTATAATCACGTGTTTCACGGAAGAAAGGTTGTGGCTGCCGCCTCGGGGGCAATATTAACGCATGCTATTTTATTCTATATTACACATGCGTCGTTTTCGGATGGCCTCTGGTCACTGGTTGTGGTTGACACTCAAACAATGAAATTGGCTGACAAGTAAAAGTTAATTCATTGTTGAACTGTCAACCGCAACCGTGACCAATGGCGATTCGAAAATTATTATGATCTCATAAGAACTGCGTGGAATGCCCAGGCTCGGTTTTTATTTGCCCGACCTGTTTGGAAAATTGCTTTATCACTCTTCTTAAGACTAAATTAGGACTGATCGGAATAAGTAGCGTATAGTGTTGTAATTACATTACAAATATTGTCACTACAGAGCCGGTATTATGAACCAAAAAAATAATTTAACAAAGATTTCTGTTTCTGTAAAAATTAAGTTTGGGAAGGCTGTGAAGTTACAAAACTTTAAATTTAATATAAAATTCTGATAAAGGGATAAATAGTGATTTTGCAAAAAAAATTGTAAATTTCAATATTCTATCTAAAAACCAAATGGAATGCGAGATTGGGCCACCTTTACTTAATTCATAATTGTTACTATTAAAAATCATTATACACATAAAATCCCATTATTTGAAATGGCAGCAATTTAAAGTTTTTAAAATCAGGGCAATATTGTCCTGGCCCCGTTTTCAAGACTGTATGACAGGCGCGGATTAAGGGGGGGGAGGGGGGGTCAGCCCTCCTCAAAGTTTTGTGCAAAAAGGATTGCAATAGCGAATTTTATAAAAATAAACGTTGTAATATCAACATTCACCATTCCTACATATTCCATAACATATTTTAAACAAAAACCTACGTTTGCCATCGTAAGGTCTCTAAATGCATTATACCACAAAAATATGAATAATAGATCAACACCTAATGTAATATAAAAAGGCAAGTTTTTGGGAATTTTTAATTTACATGCTCTTAGATTGTTTCTGAAAACATTCCTTACACGTCTCGCTGCGATCTTATTAAAATTTGCGCCGGATCATTTTGGCTTCTGAAGAAAACAAATAACCAAATAGTTTTTTCTCCAAAAAACATCTCTTTTGAAAGTATTTTTTCCCGAAAAACAGCTTTTTCGAAAACATATATTTCAAACGTACATTTTCGAAAATACGTACCTATTTTGAAAGTAGGTACATTTTTTCAAAAAGGTCCTCAAAAAATAATTTTTATAAAATAAATACATTTTCCGAAAACGTTTTCGGAGTCAGTATTTAAAAAATTAAATTATGGACTCTAGTAGCTTGGAAAATGTTAATGAAAAAATTACGAAAAAAGATCCTGAACAAACCTAAACGACCCTTTTTTGGGTTTTATCAGGTTTCCTTAGGTTTGGCACGTTACTTTCTCGTAAGTTACTTAAAAAAAAACAGTTGCTTATTGAAATAATTAATATCCGAAAAAATTTAATTTCGAAAAATATGTTCTTCGAAAAAATGTATTTTTGAAAAGTGCTTAAAAAAATTTGAACCACCATTAAAAATAAAACTTGTTTAACTAATCCTGGCTCAAGGTAATACTAGCCTCTTTGATCAATTTTTCTAATACAAAGACATAGAAAAACGTAGCCTATAGCGTTGTGCCAAATAACCATGGTCTATATTTTATACCCAACGGACGTAATGGGAAAAATCTTAATATAAAAAAATTTGCGATAGCAAAGGAGGGGTAAAACAGCAAAATAAGTCCGCTGGAATCTTGCTCGTTTATGAAAATCTCAGACAATTAGCCCCGGCTGATGAGGCTCTATGTTATTTTTCCTGAACATAATATCGCAAAATGCAAAATGACTCTGCCGACGTTAAACGTTAAACTTTGATGGCCTGCGAATCCAATTAGCGAACTTGTTTCGTTCCGGCCGTTTAATAAAAAAGATTTTTACAACTTGCGCGGTACGAAGAAAATAAAAACCCATGGGGAACAAAAATATTATGAATTTAAGGGGGAAACAAAAAGATTTAACAAAGCCTTTGTTGTTATTGTTATTAATTCGAACTAACCCTGTTTGGATGGCTTGTTAAAATCAAATACAGACCTCTGTGTTGGGTTTGAAACTTTTCAGGTTTAAACAAAACGCGATGAATGGAGAAGAATGGGTTTTCTTAATAAAATAAAAATTGTTTGCGATTTTATTGTTTCTTCGCGAAAACAAAACCAGAGGGAAGCCAATTTCTCGGGGGAATAATGTTTATTTAAAGGCTTAACGGGCGTTATACGTATTAAATTCTCTCATTAATGGGGATTCTTTTATTGCTTCTACAGACAAGTCGTGAAGGGCCGTCTTTAATCAAGCTGTTATACCTTTAGACAAAGAAAAATAAATATTTTCAATAATTCTTACTATACTCGATTTGAAATTGGTTGATAGTAATAAATCATTAAAATCCGTCAAACACGTACACAGAGTGGTCCACCTAAATTGCCAAGTTTTAAATAGTATATACATTGAAAGTCTAGACCCTTTTGCATTTATTAAACTTTCCATTCCTATAGATCTGATAAGGGCGTCGAATACAAAGCTTAACCCGAGGCTCGAACAATAAGCGGTAGTATTCTACCTGTGATGTTTTGCACTCATGCACGTGCTTTCGGGTGGGTTTAAGTTTATATTAAACACAATAATTATATAATTTAGTGAACATTCGGATGTGTGGCATAATTTGTTACCCTTGTATTTGAATAAATATAATACTAATAACAATAAAGCAACTAATAAACAAGTAAATTTGGAAAAATGTTTCTATTTGAAATTCTATAAAATTTATAGTAAGTCATTACAGTTCTTCGCTTTAAATTAATCATCATCAGAAAATGAAATATCTGAGGGACTGTCTTCTTCCCCTAAATTGATAATAAGTGGTTCGACCGTTTTCTCCAGTAAACTATCCAATTGCCACATTTTTTCCTCCTCCTTTAGTACATGCTCTATACATCTTTGCCACTTCCCCGCGTTGACTTCTTGAAGCGCTTCTTCAAAGAGTTTTTGAACATCACTCATTTTATAAGTGGTATTTTTTCTAGCCACATAACCTTTCACATGAGCCCATACCAGTTCGATCGGATTTAATTCGCAATGGTAGGGGGGGAGCCGAAGCACTATTATATTTTGTTTTTTGGCCATTTCGTCAACAACATATTTTTGAAACCGATGTTTATGGGTGTTTACAATTGATAGCAACTCCTTTTTAACCATATTGTCCTCAAATTGTATTTGTTTCTCCACAAGCCACTCGATAATTTTTGCTTTTCGCCAAGCAGTTGTAGGCATCTTCTCCAATCTTCTGGAGTGATACGGAGCGTTATCTAACACAATGACGGAGCCAGGTGGAATCAGCTCTATCATTTGTTCGAAATACTCCTCAAAAACATCAGCATTCATATCCTCGTGGTAATCGCCTGTACGAACTGATTGGAATGATAATAGTCCACCTTCTAAAAATCCATTGGAGCTACCGATGTGAGTTATAATTAATCGTTTTCCTTTTCCAGAGGGCGGATTTATTCCTGTTGATAGACCGTCTAAAAATGCTTGCCGGTGAGAAGTCACATTTTTGTCTGTCCATATTTTTCCAACTGTGTAGCCTTCGTTCAGCCATGTTTCGTCCAAATAGAAAATTGTTTTGTTTTCATTGCGAAATTTTCTTATTTTTCTCAAATAATTACGTCTCCAACATACTATTTCATCTTTTTCGAGCAAATGAGACTTCCGACTATGTTTTTCCCATCTAAAATTCATTTCTCTTAGAACTTTCCATAGTTTATCTCTCTTGATTGCAGGAAAGTCTTCTTTTACTGCCCCTAAAACTCTATCCAAAGTAGGGATCTCCTTATTGAAATAGAATGAATGCACCTTTCGTCTTATGATGGCCTTTTCGTCCTCATCGATCGGTATTGTTCGCCTTCCTGGAGATGGTTTTGGTGGCGTCACGGTTCCTGTCTTTTCTTCCCGCATCAGCCTGTAGATGGTTGCTTTTCCAATACCTGTCATCTTTGAACAAAGTTCCACTGCAGAATCGATACTTATTGCACTTTTTTGATATCTAAGTGCATTAAATACATTAAGCACAATAATCTTTTCACTAATGCTTAGCGCTGATTTCGCAGCTCGCTTAACTGGAATAAATCCTGAAAGACTCTCCATTTTCAAAAATTACCCAAATGTGTGTCCTAGAATACTCGCATTAGGTTTGTTCGCTCTTAAAATGACTCACAGTTTTATACCAATAAGTAGAGGTACCTAATTTTTCGTAACTACCTGAAAAGTAACATTGTGTATTAATTGTTCCCGGAATTCTCGGCATAATTATTTTTACCTGTTATGACAATAATGATTACTAAATTATTCGGATAAGTAAATAGGGTTCAAACCGGCACGTCAGGTAGGTGCGCCTATGGAATCGGCTGCTAAAAATGATTTATTACTATCAACCAATTTCAAATCGAGTATAGAGGTGGCAATGAATTAAATAAAACTGAATGCAAAGGATTTTTAGGTCTAAGTAAAATTAAATAATTTTATTGGCTGGTTGAAAATCTTCCTTATCCATTTTTTAGAATATCTGTAAAAACGGGAGACAACAAGAAACAGCAGTAAGGGGGCAAATGATAGACATTGCAGAGAAATGTATTTCTGTCTTGTTTCTTTAACATTAAATTGAGAGAGAGGAATGTGTTTAATGTGTGTGTATATTGTTCAATCATTTACGCACAGATTCACTAAAAAGATTTAAGATTTAGTATTGGTTTAAATTAAGATCTTCTAGTTGATCAGTTAGGTTACGACAGTTATTTTAATATTTCAACGATTTGCTTAGGTTTAAAAATGATTTTCATCTTGGAATGTGTTGCTAGAACGAATTTAGTTCTATTATTGTGAAATGCACGTACTAAAATTGCCCTTTCCTTTATAAATTTGCGAAAAAACTCAGAAACAAATTCATAGCATAAAATTTAGTTGTCTTAAGGTCTGTTCCTACAAGCAATGCGTACAGTTTTCTGACTGTCAAAAACAATTAGTCAGTTACATACACTAAACGCCTGTCACTGTGCAACATGTAATATTTATCTGGGCAACTCTATTTCTGATGTAAATCCGATTACGGACTCTTTGTGGGAACAAACCCTTTATTCGGCACAGTTGTCAGTTTAAAACTTTTGTTTGTCTAATTAGCCCGGTATAGTGTTGGAGAATTTGGCCGCTAGTGTTCCAAGTAGGTAGAATATCATAACTTTTCACGATTTTTTTTTAATTAGATGTACTTTTAACTAAAACTATTAATTTAAATTTAAACAATAACTTTACAGGAATTTTTCTGAATTTTTGAAATTAATCTATTAAAAAGGGTGATGAATATCACAGAACCAAATTATAAAATATACTATTTATTCTTCCACATTTGCTATTTTAGTACAGATTCATGCCGAACTGTGGAAAATATGCAACAATTTTCTATAGCCTATAGCGTATGTTTGTATTTTTATTATGCTTCCCCTTTTTTATTTTAGGAAATTAAAACATAATTACTAAATCGAATTTAAAGCTATACAAATGCAGTATTGACTGAAATGAATTTGGTTTCATCGGATCGAGATTTCACGATTTACATGCGCACATAAGTTTAAAGATCTTCGAGTTTTGATAGATTTTGTTATTAAGACGGCATTCTCCACGTTGCGTCCATGCTAGCCAACTCAATTTCATTTTAATATGATTTATCGGATTTAAAATTATTAACAATACCATTATAAGTATATTAAGTATAAATTCATATTCTATAGGTATTTTCTTACGTATTAATAAAAGTTTCAAGATATTTTATGATTTATTATAGGAAAATTGTATTTACAAAGAATGTTGAGGTCCTAATGACAGAACAAATGTGACCACAGATCATCATTATACACGTTGAAACTTTCAATAATTGACTGAAGATTACTTGAAGAATATGAGTATATACTTCAGATACTCATCATGCTATTGTTAAATATTTTTAATGCCCAAAAACCATGTCAAAACGAAATTAAGCTGGCCAACATGGACGTCACGTGAAGTATGTCGCCTTAAAGACAATAAACTGATTGATTTAAAAAATTACTGAAAAAACCTCATAAATAAAAATGTATATAGATATTTCTTAGTTAAACATTCATAATCATTAGTATTTTCTAAAACAGAACCGAGCAACTACAGATCACTAAACTGCAAAGTTTATAAACTATGCAGACCAACCTTTTGAATAAATAACCGTTCGAAACTTCAGCAACTTGTTGTAGGTAATAGAGGATGTAATAAATTTGTAACTTTGCTGATATTGTGATATTGGCAATATTCCAATATTTCGGTTTGGTCGAATAATATAATAAATTGCAGCTCCATCAAAATATTTTAGCTTTTAATGATTTTAAAATACTAATAATTTAATATACAACGTTAATATTCGGCATTTATGTAAAACAAAACTATCAATTAAAATAATTTTTGTTTATATTTAAAAGCTAAATTAAAAAGTACAAACATTTTAGCTAAATTGTAAAAATGTATATTTACGTATCTTTTGATAACATATTTTTTCCGGTCATGGTTAGCTGTCAGCTTATATTATTCCAAATAATGGTTTATCTAATCATATGCTATTATTTTCTGTTATTTTTTGCATTATATGAAAATATCTGTATTTCTATGAACACGTCAATAACGCGTATAACAAATACATACATGTAGGTATTGTACATAAATATTTCGAGTTTTTCTTCAAAATTCCAAACATGGTCGATTAAAATATCAAGAAAGAGCCAATACATAAATTTATCTCAAATACTACTGAAAGAAATAAAACAAAAATATAAACCACCCTGATACCAGAATAACTGTCAGCGACCGCAGTTTTTAACATCAATGCTGAGAATGATGTTAAATGAATATTCGTGTTGGTCTGTGGACTTGCAAGAGTTTAAATGACACGATTGACAGTTTCTATTAGCTGTAATATACTGGTCTAAGGTTAAGGACAAAGCAGTTTATTTTAGTTGTAAAACAGTTTTTAAGGACGTTTTAAAACTGGAGGGGACGAAACTGGAATGTCACTTGTTATAATTTTTCTTTATAGGCTGTCCAAAGTCATTTATTCACTTTCTCAGTTAGCTCTTGGAGTAAGTACATGAGGTTTTATAATCTACGTCAGAAATTTAAAAAATCAAAATTAACCCAAGGGAGAAGTCAGTACTATTAAATTTTATTTCAGAACAAAATGTAATGACAAAATGTTACTTAGAATTTAAAATTATAGTTAGTTTAGACTCATCGCATCTATTATTATAAATAATTTTAAAACTTTTAATGGTAATTCTTAATGGCTAGACCAAGACCTTAAGAGGAATTCGACAGATCTATCGAATTTTTGCGACGTGGAGTTTTAAAGGAAAAATGTCTTTTTTATATGTCTCCGCTGACAAGTCATCGGGTTTTTATAGCAAAAAACTGAATAGCAATAATGTAAAAAAATAGTAATGTGCGCTGACTATTGCTCTTAATATTTTCAATACAGACTACATAATGATCTGTATTTTAATTCAACATAATTTTAGACAAGTGCAACACACAAAACATTTGCGGAACAATAGCAGGTGGTCGTGTCAGATTAATTTCAAGACAGCCTCCGGCCGGAATAGAGCAAGCATGCCTGTGTATATAATACACATGCATGCAGAGAAACACCGCCGGGCCAGCAAACATAATATGATGCGGTATATACATTTGTAGAAACATTATAAAACAATTTTTCACATTTTTCTAGGAAAATAATACAGTCTGGCTGACACACTAACCATGGGGAACTCTGATAGCTGCATGTAGCAATAGGAACATTTTTTATTAATAAAATCACAAAAAATATCATACTAATAGTAGGTTTAATGTAGTTACATTGTAAATAGTAGTTATTTAGCCATATACAGGCTATTAGTGATATTCTAATTATTTAGACATTAAGGTGTTTGTCTGGGCTGCTCTTTTTGCTCTCGGAGCTGGTCAAAGCACATGCTGGACGTTCGTTTGGTTCAAGCAGATGATTTTCATTTTCTTGTTTGGCTTGTATGCCATGCTATTAAACACCAACAGCAGAAAAACAGAACATACAACTATAGTAGATTATGTTTACTTAAGGGGCTATCCTAGTGTGATGACTCTAAAAACAGGGCGAATTTCTAAAATTATTTACAAAACTGTTACTCTGATTTAATTTACTTATATATAGCAATACAAATATAGTACATCCACATAACTATACGGTTAAATCTTTACGCGTCAATATTTGTATTTATAGAAGTTCTGATCTGAACATATCTTTCCAATTTCCCGCCAATTCATTAAATTATAGCCAATATCATGTAGAGGGGGTCCAGTTTTCGACACCTTTGCAGTGTAGGTATCTCGGTTATCTTTAAAGATAGAGAGTTGTGGTTTTCGAAATACTGTGCTTTTTCGTGAAACGTACGATAATATTAAATAGTTTTTTGCGTAGAATTCAGTGGCTGGTTAATTTTTTTTTAGCAGAAAGGAATTTGAAGATAAAGATAAAAGCCAAAGTTTCATTTTTTTTAAATGGGACACTGCAGTGGCGCAGCCAGGAATACGCTCTGGGGGGGGTTTTGACAAAAAAATTTGACAAAAACGCTCTGGGGGGGGGGGGGGGGGGGGGTGGTTTGACAAAAAATTTTGACAAATATTGCTTTATTTTCGTTAATTTGGGAAATGGGTAGGGTAATTTTTAGGCCTTTGGGGGGGTTTTAACCCCAAAACCCCCCCGTGGCTGCGCCACTGGGACACTCTGTCTATTTTCTTTTCATTTGATGGTTTTTTCATAAGATTTTCAAAAATATATAATTGTTTGGATTAACTTCCGAATTCTACAATTAAAAAAAGGGTATATTTCATAGTAGGCCGTGATATAATGATTTGAAAGAAATGGATATAATAGTACTTTCATGGCTGCTAGTCAAAATTTGTAAGAGATCATTTAAAAAAATATATTGTTCTCAAAACCCCAACTTGCTATTTATTACTGGGTTTTTCGTTTAAAAAAATGGCTGAAGTTGGAATTTATCAGAACTTTGGCTAGTATGATATGTTAGTTTGCTATATTGAATCGAATGAAAATTCTCATGATGATGCCGAACTTAATTTTAACAGGTTCTACGATTCTGTATCCATTATAAATTTATCTTTGACTTTTTTTTTATATTCATTCTAGATATCGAGACTAAATGCAACCTTTTCCCGATACATTTTCTAGAAGTAAAAAAAATTCAGGAAATCGATGAGGTCAACGTTTTAGGCTGTGAAGAAGCAACTCCTTTTACTTCGTGTAGGGCTACTGACCTAGAAGTTGGAGTGAACAAGGCTCGAGCACAAACTATATTACACAAATATAAATTTAGACCATATAAAGTCAAACTCGTTCAGTATTTACATCCTGGGGATTCTGAACGACGCACGTCTCATTTTTTGCAATTATTGGTTTTTGCAGCAAACTCAAGCCAATGTGCATTTTGTAAGATTTGTGATATGGTCCGATGAGGCGTATTTCATAAGCTCTGGTATTTTCAATAGACATAATACCAGACATTGGTATCAAGAAAACCATCATCTTTACTTTGAGCGGGAGCAGCAGGAAATATTCGGTTTCAGCGTTCCTTGATTTATTTTGGGAAGGCAACTAACTAACTTGTCGAATTTATGAGGGAAGCCTTTTAGAAAATCGTTACCTGGGTATATTGCAAGATGCTGTACGGTTGTACCTGAATTGCTAGATGGTGTTCCCTTGGCTTACTTAAGCAATATATATTTCCTGCCCATAATGCCGGAGTAATACTCCCTTTTTAGAAAATAATTTTCCTGAAAAATAGATAGGAGCCAACGGACCTGTAAGATGGCCTTCGCGATCACCCGACCTTTCCGTTCGTGACTTTTTTGTGGAGTTACTTACAAAATAAAGTTTACGACACCGCACCATAGAAGAACTGCGTGAAGCCACTACACTCGAATTTCAAAATTTGCAGGGACGATCGATCATACTTTTAAATGTCATACGACTAATAAGTAAAATGTGCGAGTTTTGTGTTAGAGAAAACGGTAACACTTTTGAGCAATTTTTGTGATTTATAAAATATTAACACAGACTTTTTACATTTATATTTTAAATTTACTAAAAAACATCTGTTTCCTGCTTTATCTAAATTTGTGAAAGTGAATTTTTTTATTTAAAGTTTAATTCAGTTATGTTATTGGAATTTAAAATTTTAAAAATAAACCTCAGTGTTAGTTACATGTCTCTATTCATTTGTTTCAAATCATTATATCACGGCCTACTATGAAATATTATACCCTTTTTTTAATTGTCAAATTCGGAAGTTATTTTAAAAGATATATACCAACAATTATATATTTTTAAAAAGCCTATGTAAAAATCAATCGAATAAAAACAAAATATACAGGGTGTCCCATTTAAAAAAATGCAACTTTGGTTTTTATCTTCAAATTCGGTTCTTCTAGAAAAAAAAATGACTATGCCACTGCATTCTATACGCAAAACACTATATAATAACAGTTTTTACCTTACCGATAAGTTAAAAGGCAACTGAGATACGAGGGGTGCTTGAAAATGACACATTTTCAAAATCGCCCTGTATCTCATACACGAAGGGGGCAATGAAAATTCTGTTTGTAGCATCATACGTTTCACGAAAAGGTAGCACAGTATTGCGAAAACCGCAGCTCTCTATCTTTAAAGATAACCGAGATAACCTGCAAAAGGGTCGATAATTAGACACCAATTAAAAACATCTTTTCAAGAAAAATGCATAAAGCTTTCCGAGCAATTTTTTCAAGAAATATTGCAATTTACATATAGCTCCACATCAGTCGCGAATCCGCGATACCTATAGTTCATTAACTGTGATATGTAATTGAAATTGAAAAAATCAAATATCAAATCACACAAACGTTCACAAAGCACACATAAAGAAGTCCATCAAACTGTGTCTATTGATCAAGAATGGCCAAACATAAAAAATGATATATCAATTTAACGTTTGAAACTGGAACGGAAGTAAAAAGAACGTCGCTTCTCTCCAACATCGAGAGATAATAAAACTGTTATGAGTGAAAAAAAGGGGCCAAAGTGGGTCTTTTTGTCACGAGTTTTACAATGATTTTATTGTTAGGACTGGCTATATATTACCGCATAGTATAAAAAATATGCCACTGAATATCTGTCCAATTTTTTAAACTGAATTTCCAAAACTAAAATTTTTATGGCACCGTAGTTTATTAAGCAGGCTTAGGCTTGGGCATCATTTAGTCTGCACAGTTGTCTCAGACAGTTCTGCTTGCTAAGAGCGGCTCAAGTCTAGGTCAAAAGACTAAGGTGCGAGTAGTCAATCATGAATGATCTCACATAAAATATTTTTAGATTTTTGTAATTATTGTAATGTACTAAAAATGATAAAATTCTACAACCAATATGAAGGAAAAATATCTACTACCTAGATATTAAAAGTAGAACAAACATATAGAATTACAGTAAAAGTGTCTAAAAAAAGAGGGAAAACATTTCAAAGCTAAAATACATAGGGAAAACAGAGAACTGTGTTCGATCTAAACGACGACGGGTTAAAATTAGTCCATAGTCATCGCATCGACTATTTATCCACAGTGAATTATTTATTAGCACTTTCCATTTAGTTTTAGTGATAGCCAGATCCGACTGAATATTTCCAATTAAAGTTTTCCAAGGCATTAGATTAGTTAAGTCTAGAAAATGGGTAATATAAAAGCTTTTTCTACCTAGGTATTGTTTTAGTATTGGTCAACAGTTGATTGCTTGTTATAGCTTGTATATTTGTATATTTATGTAGAGTATGGTCCATAAATGTTTATATATTAGATTTCTAAACCGAGAGCAAATAGATGGAGAACTAATTGGTACTTAAGAAGGGAAATAGGAAGACTGCTCCAACTATTGGGGTTTCTTAGAGTGTGACAGCCACCATAATAGAAGATTGTACAGATAGGTCTTAAAAATGGAACGAAAACCCAAATAGAACACATACACTCTGAAGATTACCTAGAAACTTTTTTGTTTGAAACAACTAATAAGAAAAAACAATAATTGCACACATCTATTCTGCATAGACTAATAAACGTACAAACTCTTAGTATACGATGGCTGTCTCAGATCGGTAGACTATGAGGGTCGATGAAAAAAAAATCATCGAAAATATTCACGCAATAAAAGACCCTTGTTCGTTATGTTAAAATCAATAACGACATAACAGATTGTCAATAAGGGTTTAAGATAGGGACGTGTTGTTTATCTATTTAACACTATTCAAACTGCATTTATGTAAAACAATGGAGACGAAATATTGATACTATATTGTTATACTTACTACCCGTCCTTTATAAATAAAAATACACACCGGCCAGATCCACTGTTACTATACCGGTCTAATTTGACAAAAGTTTTAAACTGACAGAGCTTAGTACTATGAATTTTTTTTTGCAAAAACTTAACTGATCACCTAGAATACATTAATTTAAACCAGTACTAAATCTGTAACCCTTTTAGTAAATCCAGATGCCCATGTTTGACACTTTAATTGACTATATCCTTTATGAGTTTACATGAAGAGTGCAATTGTCACTGAATTACAGCGACAATTGCATTCTAGGTGAAAATGCTTACAGCAACAATTTGTACTCTTACTGTTAGTGACCCGTATAATGTGTCAAATTTCCGTTTTTCTTTAATAGGCTACGAAAGAAACGGCATGGACTTGTCATTTAGGAAATAGTCTAAAAATATTTGTGCATTAAAATCATATGAAAATCTTTCTTACCACTTTGCCTTAAAAAAAAGAATTTATGCATTTTTATTGATATTTATCATAAAAAGAAAAAAACAATATAAATGCAATCATGCAACAATTCGGGGCAACAAATCTTTAAGAAAAATTTTCGATAATTTTACATAATATTACTACAGAAAGTTGCGTTAAAACGAATAAGCCACTAAAAAATAGAACAAAAGCAGTTGAAAACAGATACTGGCGAAGATGTTGTAGTTTAATTTTATAGGATTATGGAAGAAGTGAAAAAGAAAATATTAACCTGGTATGAGATATGAAAATAATGGGAAACGAAAGAACAACAAAATAACTATTCGAATAGTTTTAACAAAGAGACAGAAGAAGGAAGACCGACAAAAAAATAAAGATGGGAGCAGAAACTGAAAAGAGAAAATTCTAGACAGAAACGTACAGCAAAATAAAAGAAACTGGTGATGGCGCTTCGGATGCGATAAACAGCCACAAGTGAAGAACTATTTTATATAAATAAAAAATCAGCAAATTCATAGTACCAATGCTCTGTAAAAAGGTTAGATTATTATATATTTTGAATTAATGGCGACAACACGGTCCAGTGAAAGGTCACATTGGGAAGAATTAACAAATTATGATCCTGCTAACTAAATCTGGCTTTTATCCGGTAAATTCTCCTGTGAGCTGAGCTATTTTCCTGTTGCGGTTTATAGGAACTATAGGGATTCCATGATCCCATGGCTATATTCCATTTAGAATTGGTGGATATATTAATAAGAAATTTCCATTGCGAAGGATTAGACGTAAACAACACAAGCCCGGGATTATTAAAGGCTTCATAATACCGGTTTCAATCTTGGGTTCCATAATATAATAGGAGAATAATTTACCAAGCCATTTATCTCAAAATGCCATTGGTAAAGCAAAATTCATCACAGGCTTGTCAAATTGGTAAAAGGTTTATCTATAATATTGAATGTTAAAAGCCAAAAGTCGAGAAAAAGGTGACTGGGTCTAATCTAATTAGAAAATAGACATTAACCGTAAAATTTACTAAAATGGTAAAGTTCGCGTGCGACACAGTAGCGGGGGGGGGGGTGTTGCACGTTTTTCAAAAATATATTTTCTCGAAAAGGAACTTTTTCAATAATACAGTTATTCGAAAACTGGGGGTGTTTTCCAATTTTCTTTTTCGAAACTACATTCTTTTTTAACAAAATATGTTTTTCAAAAGTACATTTTTTCACTGTTTCGACAAAAACTTCGAATATTCATATTAAAAAAAAACATTTTCTTGAAGAAGTAATTTACTACACAGTAACGTAGCAGACACAAGGAAACAAACCCGACCTTTTTTAGAATTGATTTTTGAAAAACTATGTTTTTGGAAAATGTAATTTTGAGATTCTTTTTTGAAAAAAAAAAATTCAAAAAATTTTGTACTTCAGTCCGTTTCCGAATAAGCATATTTCGATAAAGCTGTTTTTCGACAAAATTTACTTAATTTAACATCGAAAAAATGTTTTTTCAAAAAAAAAAAACTACACGCGAGAGGAGCAATTAATTGTTTGATTAATATAAAAGTGTAAATATTCTAACATTTTTTATTTATGCCTTTTGCTCATTTAAAGGGATATACTTGCGTAAGTACAATTCTTCGAAAACCAATTTTTCTATTTTTTTAAGCATTTTTCAAAAACACATTTTTCCAGAGAACCTCTTTCCCGGAAAACACTTTTCGAATATTATTTTTTTCAAGCAACGGCTTTGGGAAAAAGTAATTCACGAGAAAGTAACGTATCAAACCAAAGGAAACCTGATCAAACTCGTTCGTTTAGGTTTGTTCAGGGTCGTTTTTCGTCTTTTTTTATTTAACATTTTCAAAGCTATTAGAGTTCATATCCTAATACTATTTTCGAAAAAATACATTTTCGGATATTGTATACCTATTTTTGAAAAATTATAGTTTAAAAAAATGTACTTTCGAAATAGGTGTTTTGGAGAATTTCATAAATCCGTTTTCAAAAGAGCATCTTTTGAAGAAGCTGTTAAGATATTTTTGAAAAAAGGTACTTGCGAAGTAGGGTTTCGGGAAAATATTTTCGAAAAATTTCGTAAATCCGTTTTCAAAAAAGCTGTATTTTTTATTGATAAATTGTAACGATATATAAGAGTATCAACCACCTGTTCTTGTATTATTCTGTATTACCCTCCACTTTGGGGGTTGGAAGGAAAAAAACCCTACTTCTGAACCAAATTTAGTATTCTAGGGCCATGGAAAGTATCCTAGACTCTTGATGATCAGTAGTGAGAGTGTCAAAATCGCTAATCTATAGATTTGATTAACTTGGAAAGTACCTTAATACTATTACAAATGCCCACTGTTCAAAAATATGTAAACCGCGAGCAGTAGGCAGTTTACTTTAACTTAAAAAAAATATTTTTTAGTAGTATTCTTAGGTTTGTTAATAACCTGAAAAAGTTACTCTTTTAAAGAATTTTTTTCCGGACATATTTATTTGGCTAAAGAACAAAAACTATTGTAGAAAGCTTTATAAAATATCTTGGTTTAAGAAAAAATATCTTGGTTCAAGATTATATTCTTAAAAAAGAAAATTCAGCACAAAATTGGTACCGTATTTAAAATAAGCAAACTCGATTTCGTTATATCCCAGTGATTTGTCGCTTATTACTACGTTAAATTGAGGTAAGTAAGTAACATGTTCGAAACTATTAAGACAAATATTTGAGGACGATGATTAAGCCAAGAGGAGCTCGGGGCAAAACTTCCTCCCTCGGCTTCAGCCCTGTCTCTGATTTAAGCTAAATTATTTCGCGCGAAACTTTGTACGCTAGAAAAATAAACAAGCCACCGAACTATCAATTTTAAGTTCAAATATTTGGTCTGTGTGATTAGACACTACTATAGTCAGCCGCTACATGGTTCGTATACGCCATGATAGGGGAAAAATCGTAACGACGTTACCTGGGCGATAATTTACCTTTAAAACAGTGGTGGAACATAAGAATTTTTTTATTGCTGGTTTTCTAAGACTGTTATTTTTACACATAGTTAAACATAGTGTTTTTGGTGCGCACCTATACCCGGAGATGGGGGGCGCTTCACATTTATAAGTCCAAGGGACAAAGAAACCGTAACACGACCCTACCCTACCAGTGGTGATATGCCTCACTCAGAAATAAGATATGGGTCCGCTCTTGTTTCGTTTCTTAGATGCAGGGTGTAAAGTATTTTTTCGTTTGTTTAATATCTCCAAAATTACTTTAGCAATATGAATAGATTTGGATTATGTATATTTTTTATTTTATTAGATGTCGGACAGCCAGCAAAGCTTAGGTTTTTTATTCTTGAAACATAAGCAATAGCTTAATTTTTATTCATAGGGTCCAGTGTTTCTCCACTGGCATAACAGCAAAGCTCCATTATTCCTGTCATCGTATTTAACCCTTATATTTTCAAAAAACAGACTGGTTGTCTTGTTAAACTTAACGAGTCCAACAAAGTGGCACCTCAAATCAATCGGGGCCATCATTTCGGGTTTTCGGGGCTCATTAGTGAAATCCCAGATGGCCGCTAGCGGGCCTAATCGGGTTCGGCTGTTTTCTTCGACAACTGCGTGACTGCTGAACAGAACGGAATCCCGTAAAACTTTAATTGGACAAACGCGGCGGATCCAGCGCCATCACCATTGAAACTAAATGGAGAGTGCCGCTAAATAATTCACGGGGAATAAATAGGCCGTGTGAATGGCTACGAACTAACTTTAGATCGCCCCCCTTATGAATGCGACAGAATTGTAGTAACGTGCCTGTTCCACTTCATTGAATTAAACTATTAATCATATTGAAAACGGGTTGGGAATTCTGTAATTTATAAAAATAGTTTCGTTATATTTTTAAAAATTATTCCATGGCTTCATGTTGAACGAGAAAACTGTAAAAGAAACGTCACGTTTTGTACCAATATCTAAATGTAAAAGTGATTTTTTTCCAAATGCAGGAATTTACTTCGAGAATATATTATTTAAATATTAACATTTAAACATTAATATTTGACATTGTTATTGCCTAGTTATTTGCTACAAAAACAAATGACTTTCCAGGTAGACACATAAGAACATTACAAATTATAAATTCCATGCTTACCATTGGTATCTCGTAAATGGTAAGGGTAAAGGTTAAGGGTAAAGGTTAAAAATTGAGGCAAAGCTGCACAATTTAGTGCCGAATAACATGCCGTCGGGAAATTTGAAAAATCCCAAGTACTTCCGAAGAAATTTGCAAAACGCGAAAATCGGAATCTGTCTTTATTTTTTTCTGATTTTATTTGAAGAGATAATGTAAAACAAATTTACAACTGCATTGCTCCTTTTTCTCCTCTACAAGATGGTGCTCTAAGATCTTAAGTCAAGTTTCGTCTTCGGACCTACATCAACAGGTAAAAAAAACCGGAACTGTTTTTATAAATTCCATAATTCCCACTCCGTTTTCAATACGAATAATAGTTTAATTTAATAAAGTGGAACAGATACATTACTATAATTCTGTCGCATTCATAAGAGCGGTTCAAAGTTTCAAAATACGGACCTGTATTTTTTTTCTTGCAGTTCGTAATTTGCACGGCTAATTAAATCGTACAGAAATATTACGTTAATCAGATTTTAACGTTTTCAATCTTATAAATACATCTTCAGGTATGTTTATTTAAAAACGGAACTCTGCCAATAATCCAGATCTTCCTAAGTTAATAATCTGGGAAAGGGATCAGGTTGGATTCTATGGGGAAAGCAAAACCCCTTACCGATCATCAAGGAGTTGACATTGTTGACAACCTTTTTAAGGATTGTTACTGAATGTAAGTTTTCCATTGTTACTTTGTATTGGTTGATATTTTTATTACTTGCTTGTATGATTTTATTAGGTTCTTATTTTAATTTAAACAATAATGCAAGTTTAATGTGGATTAAACACAGATTTTAATCTGTGGTTTTACACATAAAATACATTAAAATTACTGAACATGCTTTATTTAGGTCGAAACGTTGAACTCAGATTAAAGTAAAATTAAGACGTAATCAGCTGGGGAGATTACATCTGAAATACATGATGCAGGTAACATAAGATAAAAAAAAACCCTCAAAGCATGCCGTGGAATCAATCACGCATGTCTTGAATTATTACTCTTGGAAGATAACATATTATGTAAAAGTATAGGTGAATGAATAATAAAACTGTCAAGTTCTGAAGTTTTTATTTTTAAGAAAATTAAATATGGTAATCACTGCAGAACAAAAAGCTTTTATAATCGAAAGTTACTTTAGAAATGGTAGAAGGGTTGATGGCCAGTGGGTTTATTCAAGACGGGACGCCATTCAAGATTTTCAAACAGAATTTCCACATATAGTCATGGATTTCGGCCAGTTTTGCTAAGTTTTGACTAGATCTGTGGCTTTGTTGAGAGAAACAGGAAGTGTGAATAGAAAGGAAGGCCCAAAGTTCGCACTGCACAACTAGGCAAATTTTTAATGAACACCCACAAACCCCTATTCGGCGTTTAAGCCAGCAAGTAAATGTATCCTACGGAACCTACAATACAATCCTGAAATGGGAGCTGCGCATGAACGCTTATCGTCTAAGCTCAATTCAAGAAGACCAAACGACAAGCCGCACCGAATGCAATTTTCAGAGTGGTTTATGGGTAATTTGCATAATAATGAAAACGTATTTGAACAAACCTTTTTTACTGATGAGGCATGGTTTTACCTCTCCATATCGAAAGGAAGGTTAATTGGACCGACATTTTTTGAAAGGACTCTCAATTCGGCGCGATACCGTAATGAAATTTTAGAAAATTTTGTAAACGCTTAGGCGATGAAGAGATGCGACAAGACTACTTCCAGCAGGACGGCGCAGCAATTCACGTAACTCTTGAAAATTTAAACTCTTTGGAAGAATTTTTCGAAGACCGAGTCATTAGTCGTAATATGCCGGTTAGGTGGTCACCACGGTGCTGCGCTCTCACGCCGCGCGACTTTTTTATGGACACATAGTAAAAACTCTATTTTCAAAACCCCTTGTAAAAATTTAGAAGACCTACAGGCTCGAATTACAAATAAATGTCAGGAGATTAACAACTCCCCCCCAAGTGCTCACCAATGTTTTTGATGCTGTAAAAAGAAGAATTAGAACATGTTTGGAAGTAGAAGGTGAACAGTGGACACGTCTCTTATTTAGTTTAAATTTATAATTTTTAGGTTCTTTGTTCTATATTTTTTTTATTCTGTATTATGCAATGACAATGACAATAATGTAATCTTCTTAAAAATAAAAACTTCAGAACTTCACAGTTTTACTTTTCATTCACCTCTATACCTTTTACCTATGTTATCTTGCAAGAGTAATAAGTCAAGACATGCGTGATTGATTCCACGACATACTTTGAGGACTTTTTTTTTTTATTTTACGTTATGTATTTACAAAACAGGACCTAATAGATATGATAAATAAAATTGTAGTGTATTAATTAACCTACCCAGTGAATACAATTATTACTATTGCATCTTTCTTTCCACATCATTGCGATGTGCAAAACTGTAACAATTTCGAAATTAAGCATGCGATTTTCTATTTACTTCTACTCTATTAGATAGTGTCGCACTAGATTTAAATGCAACATCCAAAACTGTGACATGCCCATTACTTATCAAACTGGCAGTACAAACCGACTACGGCGAGAATTGGGAATTTAACTAATGAGCTTCAGAAACCCCGAAATGGTTTAAATTGATTCGAGGTGGCACGTTGTTAGACAACTCGTTATTTAGCTTTAATGAGACAGTTCCTAATGCCTGCTTTGCTTACTTTTAAAAGTATATGTTTCTTTTTCTTTAAATGTCTTTAGATTTTTATTTCGAATAAAGGTAGATTAGTTTTTTAGATAAAGTGGATTTTCTTTGACAGAAAATCTTTTTACTGAGAATATTCAAATTATTTTTATTTCCTACGTTTTGTGGTAATTGGCGTCACAATAAAAAATGTATATGTTTTTATATTAAGAATTGCTTTTAAGAGTCAACTAACGTACATGAAATAAATATACAAACAACAATCCTTATTAACTCTCTTTTTATGTTCGCGGCTTCCGTGAGTCGAGCCTTGTGACAAAATTAGAATTATAAAAAGCCATCTCTTCGACAACTGCGTGCCTGTTGAACACAACGCAATTCCGTAAAACTTTAATTGGACAAACGCGACGGATGCAGAGCCATCACCATTGAAACTCAATGGAGAGTGCCGCTAAATAATTCACGGGGAATAAATAGGCCCTGTGATTGGCTATACGAACTAACTTTAGATCGCCCTTATGACTGGGACAAAATTGTAGTAATGTGTCTGTTCCACAATTCTCGGGAAAGTCTACGGAGTCTAGGTTATTTATCGATAAAACAAATTTTCGTTTCGGTTCAGTAGTTTTCGAGAAAATCTTAAGAGATACAAGATAACGATACATAGTACATACACGATATGGTGTCCTTCCTTTTTGTGCATTATTGATTTACTAAACAAGCAGGCGGTCCGTTCTAAATATTTTATTACCTATTATTTCATGGAAACTAAAAATAACTTTACAATATTTTGATTTCGCCCACGTGGTTTGTTAAGAAAATACAGCAATTACATATTATAAACCAATAAAACTTAAGTAAAATATACAAAAACATTACCTTAACATAGTAAACCTTTTAAAAACAATACTGGCATACTAGCCCAGTAAATGTGAAAAAATTCTTTCGAAGCATTTTGACTATTCCAGGTTTTAGGGGGGGGGCATGTCTGAGGATATCTGCTATCCCAGTAACAGCTGAAATTGCTGCTATGATTTGTAGTTATCTTTTGAATAGGCTTAAACTGGTTTTTTCGTCCGTAGATCTTTTCTTTTGCACTGGAGGTAAAAGTGGTCAATTTTGCACTGTAGGTAAAGGTGGTCCACAGAAAAGTTGAAGGTATTGAAAATCCCTTTCATTGAGTCTGATCGTCCAAACCCGTTCAGTAGTTAACGAGATAATTGCAAAAAAATCATTAAAAATAGCAATTTCTCTAACAATAATTAACTTTTGCAAAAAAGAACTTTGTGCTTCTCAAAGTACACCAGGAGATGTTTTATATGCTGAATGTGCCGTATTCGTTTCAGTCCGATCGCATTTTGAGTTCAAAAGTTATTATATTTGTTCATTCGGTTTAGGCTCCAGAGGAGCAATATTTAAAATTATTTTCCGACTTTTAGGGCAAGGCTACAGAAGTCAGCTTGGGCGCAAACAATTCTTTGAGACTGAGATTATTCCTGTGGTGTAATGGGCAAACCGGTTTTATGTTATTTTGCATTGTTACTGTGGCGAAAACAAAACTTCAAAAATTGGCCCGTTTTTTTTTTCATAAAAAACTAGCTTGCGCCTGCAACTTCGTCCGCGGTATAACAATTTTACCCCATTACAAACTTTGAACCCCCATTTTAACCCCTTAGGGGTTGATTTATTAAAAACTCTAAAACACGTGTTTAATCATTTATTTTTTGGAGGACTTCTATGAAGTTTCAAGTTAATAGGACCAACTAATATTTTTTCTCCATACAAACTTTCAATCTCTTTAGGGGTTGAATTTTGAAAAATTCCTTCTTAGTGAGTCTCTACATTATAAACTAAAACCACTGACCAAATTTCATAGCTTCACCGGTTTCGGCTCGGCGATGATGAATCAGTCAGTCAGTTAGGACATGTTATTTTATATATCGTCGCTGATCTTACCAAGGGGCGAAAGCGACACCCTTCGATTTTAAGTTAGGGGCATGAAGTGATTAGATTTAAAGGAATCCACGATCTGACAAACTGGGGGACCTCCAACTCTAGCTGTTGTATACAGCAAATCGTCTATAGGCATAAGCGACACTAAACACATTATTAGGATCAGACTAAGGGACGAACATCCAAAAAATCGCAACCTGAACAAATTGGCGCTTTCGCCCCTTGGTAAGATCAGCGACGATATAGAGAATAAGGAAAAATAGCTCGGAAATGAATGGCCCATCGGATTTTCGTCGGACTTGATGCTTTGGTTAACGGGTATTGTCATGCTACTTTTAAGGCAAAGTTCATCGCTCTAAGCCCTTTAGAAATAGAAATCGATTTTTTTTTCAAAAAATCACTGCGACGCGACGTTAATTATTAAGATTTAAAATTTATACCGAAGGAAGAAGAATAGTTATAGGTTACGAAAATATATTCGTTGTACTAAAAAAGTGATCCAATGATATTAATAATAGTGTTCAAAGTGAATGCTGTGCTGCTGTAGCCGCTATGAGCGCAGGAGTGAAGGGTTGATGCCCCACGCTCTCGTGGCTGGCCGTGTCGCGCGGAACTCGACTCAGCCGCATCAGATTCACAAATTTTTGATATATTTTGGTTAGCTCGTCGAGATGCATACATAACAATTCGCTATCATTTTACTTGTAGAATTATATGCTTGTACGCAATTTTACGCTTAACTTTTTTTAAGACATTGTTTATGCAATAAAATATTATTGTGAACATCTGCAAAATGATCTCTTACACTTTATAAAGAACAGAGTAATTCACATGAATCAGGTATTAAATTATTTATACGTATTTGACATTATTACTCTGCAATTGTTGACCGGCTGCATGGACTTTTACGTACAAACAATGATTTAAGTGTAATTTACAATACAATAATTGGATTATTCAGTAATGCACTTAGATATTACATTATATGAATGAATAAACGTGTATCGTGTTTGCTTTGAGACAAAGAACCTGTTTGCGGCGCACCTTATACTGCTGTCTATGCTACTCGTATAAAGAAATCGACACGGGCGGCAGAGTTGCCAGAAGACATGAAATAAAATCGTAAGAATTGACAGCCAAAATTCGTGAGAAATCATGAGACTATAATGATTGCATCGGAAGTAAAAATAATAATAGGGTGAACTAATTTTATTCTATCATTTATTTTAATAAAACTTAAATGTTAACACACAAAAATAGTAATGTTATTAAAAAAAAATTACAAACTTAAAACAAATACATATTACCACAGAATTTCTAAACCATACACAAGGGAGAGTGTGTCGGTTCTTTTGATTTCAAGGGGACCGTTTTCAGCGACAGTATTCGTCACTTATTAGAGAAAATCATCAAAAATTAGAATATTTATTTCTACCTTTAATACACTGACAAAACATACATACATTACAAATTGCAAGACGTGCAAGCATGAATTGTATATACATAGTGGCAATACCAAAATAACGTCAGGTTATACGAGAAGTGCCGAAAATAAGAAATTGTACCAACTTTTGAAAAATAACAAATTTAAAACATATTATTCAAAAAGTAAGCAAATATCTAACACTGCCGTTACAATCGAACTAACTATAGCCAGCCGCTGCGCTGGCGACATTGATCATGTGCTTGTGATTAATTTGTCACTTAAAAGATGGCCGCAGGCGCCCTCAAAATCGGGTCCTCTTAAAATACAATTTCTTCGCTTCTGTGTAGATCGACATTCCGTGCTATTAATTTGTACTATAAAAACGCCATATTGTTTATAAACAAAAGTGTAAAACTACACAAAACAAACAAAGAAAATAGCTTTCGGAGAATTCCCAATGTTCGTTAGATTAGTCGAACGTCGAACAGTAACACAGAGGCGGAGAATATGAAAATTGATTTTGCTTGCGCTTGTTACATTGTATTTATTTTTTTATTGCAATTTAAAGTTTCAAACCTCGACCACAGACACAGAAAAGGTCTAAGCTATCCACCTGCGAAAGAGTATTTTTCAAATCGATTCTGTAGTTCCCAACATTACCCCAAGAACGAAAACTTTACCATTTCATAATATTAGTATAAAGCATTTATAATAAAAAGAACAATGACAACACCCCATTCGGGATCCACGAGTTAAAAGACAGACACAAAGTATAAAGTAATGTTTTCCCATTAACATTAAATGTAATTAAGCATTAGGGTTTCTTTTGTGCACTGTTGATGCACCGAACAAGCAGGCCCCCGGTTCTTTGCTAATTAGCAATAAACTCGTCAAAGGAGATCCCGTGCCTGTCCTTTAATCTGTTGTTAGCTTACGTTGTTGTTGGAGTTTGGGGATTCTGCTCGGCTTTAGGGCGATTATTTCAAGATAAGTTGCTGCATACAGAGACGAATATTTTGTTAAGCAAAATTGGTAAAAGTTAAATAAGAAAGTAAAAGTTGTTACTGCAAAAGTGTTTTTATAAAACAACTTTTTAATTTCAAAGTTTTTGATAACCTTTATACATATATAATCATATAAATTTCGATGATAACTATATGTATTCCATAAAGTTTCTAAATTAACAAAAAAAATTAAAGGGCGTTGGTTAATTATAATACCGGACCTTGAGATTCTTCTTATAAAAATTGAAACAAAAAGGAAAATAATAACACCCAAATCCTTCAATTTCGAGATAAAGGGGTCTAAAATAATTAATAAATGATATTTACGCTGCTGAAGAAATAAATAAGCATACATGTATATATTGATTTTCTTATGTAATTATTTGAAAAAGAAGATTATTAATAAACCAAAATTATTTATATAAAAAACATTTAGAAATGGATACAATAATAATTGTACTCACTGAAGCTTTTGCTTGTGGCAAAAAGATCGGTTTAAGTGGTCGCTCCTCACCCCCATCTATAAAGGACGTAGCAGTCACAAGATTATGAAATTTTATAAAAAAAACGTGAGAAAATACGCAATAATGTTTACATGTTAAAAAAATAGCAGTTAGAAATTTACACACTTAATTTCTCTGTCAATCGATCAAGTCTCGTTTGGCGAGTTTTATCGCACACAATTCACTTTAAGACTTGCACAGCGTATTTTCTACATCAGTCGAAAGTATCCAATTATTCATTGACGAAATAGTGCGTTTGTGCGCATTTGGCGCTGGTCAGTTTTTTAAAAGATACCGTTTTGTCTTTTTGGCTCCGTAAATATGCCACTTTCGCAAATACTTACTGTTTGCTGGCCTACAAATAATTTGTTTACGATTTTTACACGGATCTGAACCCCCCCCCCCCCCCCCTTCACATTTGACAAATTGCCGAGAATTATAAAATACCAGACAAATCTCTAGATAATAATGAGATAACAAAACTGCTATTTGCATTTAATTATCACAACCTGTCCAGTGTAAGAACACCAATTAACCAAAAATTAGTATATTTTGTTGTATAACAACAAGTTGATAACTTGACACTCATTTTCTTTTCAAATCTCGTAGAGCACGGATATATGAATATGCCTCTGGTGACGGTAGATAAAACAAATTTTTACTAAAAGAACTAACAATTTATATTTTAAATCGAAATCTACTAATAAAGCTGAATAGATAATTGCATTTATTTGATCTAAATCATTTATTTAAAATATTTTCCATTTGAATATTCTTAACCTATATCTAGGTGATCGAAAACTATTCTTTCAACGAATAACGTCGATTTCTTAAATGGTGCAAGTCATTATTACTTTCATACTTGAAGAAAATTTAAAGTGAATATTTTATTCTAGCATAAATGATTCGAGGCAAGTACACCCAAAAGAAGAGAGTTTTAAATTAATCTCGTCAATTATGTCAAAAATCTGCACTACTTACGTACAAAGTAACATAAAATTCCCAAATAACAGTATAATTTCACTTTTAGACCTTTTATACCTGGAAAACAAGAAAAGTATTTTATCAAAAATGTTGTTTAAATTAAAGATGTCTAATTCAATTGAGCATACACTTTGCTATAATGAAAAATAAAGCTCTTGAAATAAATTTATAAAAAGTAATCACAACAAGATCTCGTAATTTGAAAATATTTTGATTTGGGATCCGAATTCTTTCTAACAAAATTGTAATGATTTTCAAGTAATTCTTTGTACAAGTACTAAAAATAATTTCCAGTTTATAATAAAATCTTATGTAAAAAATGCTTTTTAAAAACAAGTTTTTATTATTTAGATGTTCTAAAACGAAAAAAAATAGTAAAGTTTTTCATTGTGGCAATGCTCAATGCTATTTAAAAGCGGAGGTAGTTCCCGTGGGTGGATCCTAATAAAAGTAAAATCAAAGTTATCATTGAAACAGATTAGTTTCAGTTATAACATAATTTTGATACTATTTTTATTAGGATCCACCTACGCGAACTACGTCCACTTATAAATAGCATTCAGCATTGTCACATTGAAGTGTATATCAAGGGGATTGTAAAGAAAAATGTAATCCGCCATCTGGTGGCGTCCGCCATATTGGATTTAGAATGACGTCACATAGCTTATCGATTCTACTTGTCAAACCCTTTCATTTGATACCCATATTAAGGGGATTGTAAAGAAAACGGTAATCCGCCATCTTGTGGCGTCCGCCATATTGGGTTTAGAACGACGTCACATAGCTTATCGTATTCTACTCGTCAAACCCTTTTTTTTGATACCCAAATCAAGGGGATTGAAACGAAAAAGGTAATTCGCCATCGTGGGGCGTCCGTCACATTGGATTTAGAACAATATTAGATATACTATGTTGCATTGTCACGTGACTTATACACGTGTGAAAAATTTTAAAGCTCTAGCTTAATTAGAACTAGTCGAAATTTTGATTGCAATATTTGACCTAAACATACTAACAGGTGAAGTTAAATAAAAGCTTGTAAAAATTGGTCGCTTATAATAATAAAGAATTATCCACAAATATTACTTGAGAATAAAATACTGGAATTCTAGGTATTTCCACCGCTTTAAAGTTTACCGGCGCGACGTAGTTGGTCCTATTGCTATTATTATTAATGCAGTCACCAAATCCACGTGTGGTAATATCGATCTCAAGGACCTTTTGAAGGAATTGGGAAATGTCTGTTTCTCTGTAAAGTCATGTTGCTATTTATTTGTGTAGAAGAAAGGAGGTCTTGAAATCAGTCTCGTACAGTGAATTGAAATAAAGAATAAGAATGACTGACGTTAAATATACTGTCTCCTTATAAAGAGAAAATATGGCTAAAGACACGAGTTGACAACTTTAAAGGAATAGTTCTTTAAATTATATTAAAGAAAATATTTACTAATTTTAAAGTAAACTTTCTAAGTTTCTTTTCGCGTGTAATTACGGAAACAAACCTGCGCATAAAACAATCTTCTTTGCTACATCTCACTGATGGATACCGTGTGGAAGTTTAAACGCATATGGGAAGCAGACAGGTGAATGGATGGAGAAACAAAAGATGTTGACCAATCTTAATGCAGTGTGCCCATGGACCTAAAATTTCTCGTAAGTAAATATTCTTTTACCGATATTTCTTTCTAAATAACAGTATATAGTCGCACAGGTATACGAAAGAACTCTATTCTTTTCAGAATGACAGCAAGCAGCGGCAGTTGTTCGAAACAGAAACGGCAAGGGAAAAATAGGCACAGCAAACGATCGGTTTGTTTACGTCGAGTGGCCTAGAGCCCTCGTAACTGTCCCACTGGGACATCGCCTCCTTTCGTTTTGATTGCACACGATTCAGGGCGCAATAACGGAGAAAGGAGGCGTTTTTCTTTCGAAAATGAGCCCAAATTAATCGTTGTTCGCAGGCGAAGATGGAACTGCAGCCGTTCTTGAGAAATATGGGCGCTTACGAACAAAAGGATACAGGCGCGAAGAACCTGACGTTAAGAGCAAAGCTGAAATACGACATAAGTGAATAAATAAATTTATTCTAAACTTGAAGTTCACAATATATTTGTCTATGACACTCTGTTTGTTAAAATCTTCAGTACTAGAAAGTATATGACATACTCTTTATTGATTTAATTTTTACAATTGAACGCTTTGGACCATCGTAAAGGCGGTCACATAAAAAAAGTGATTTTTTGATGAAGTAAAAAACATATGAAACAAAAGTATAAACACTTATACATTCGTTAACCACAGCGGAACATAGAGAATAAGTTAACTATTAGTTTTTTATACTAGCATCAAGGTAGTGCTCACATTTTTTTCGATTTTAGAATATTGGCCAAATTACAAGCCATGATAAAAGGGCACTACAATAAATCACTTTTGTACTGTTGTGCGCTAACCGCATAAAAAAGGTTTATAATTTAGCAGGTTTAGATATACAACTTCTAGTTGACCTGTTAAGAATTGCCTGTGTCATTCTAACTTAGTGTTACTTAAAAATGCTGTTTTATGCCATGTCTTTGAAATTAATATGTTTTGGAAATAAACTTTCGTAATGGAAAATATGGCGGAAACGAATTAAAAAAAAATGGTACGTAGTTACATACTTGTTTAAACAAAACAAAAACAAAATAATTTATAATGTAAAAGTTGCCTTGTCTTGGTATTATAAAACTTTACCCTAAGATTCAATAAAGTTTAAGACTTAGTAGTTGTTGTAATTTAGATCTTCTAGTTGATCAGTAAGAAAGTTTTGGTCGTGTTAGCGTCATTAGATATTAAGAACTTATGAGTTTTTCCATGACTTCTGCCATCTGCTTAGCTTCCAAATACATATAATGCTATATATATATATATATATATATATATATATATATATATATATATATATATATATATATATATATATATAATGCCAAAATTAATTTAGTTCATTGTGGAAAATACATATTTAAATTGCCATTTTCTATATAAATTTGCGAAAAAACTTATAGCCCAAAACAATACATAAAAAACGCGTTTAGGAATCAGCTTATAAGTTATTATTGCTAGAAGTTTTAGACAACATTAATCACTAGAGGGTTTAGTATATTTTATAATGAAATGTCATAAATCCAATTTAAAATGTTATAGATAAACGAATTACAGAAAATGTCAATGACCCCTAACTACAATATTTGGTAAAATACGTATATAAACCAATGTTTTATTGGAATATGAGTGGAATCCCTTATGAGTAATTCTAGCTCTAAGCCCTATAATCTCACAAGATAAGCTCGCACTTTAAGGGTGCATAGATTTGATGCAATAAACCTAGATTACATCGTTAGACAGTGAGAAATTACCTTTAGTTTACGTATGCACAAGCAATTTCGCAGCTTTGACCCAGGTTGGTGAAAAGAGTTAATATTCGGCAAATCCACGAATTGTGAATAGAACGAATATACTTTTATTTTAAAATTACTGAATTAAAATTCTGAAGTAGTTTCGAAATTAAATTCTTCAGAGAATAAAAATTGTCGATGTTGCACTTTGAAACCGTAAAAATTGAGTGCATCACTATATGCTCTATTACTAAACCTGAATTTAATAACCAAGTAATACTAACATCTTACATCAGTGTATGTTATATCTGCTTTACGATAATTTAATATCAAAGTTCTGAGGTATTCCACAGTTCTTCAATCGGAAAATAAAAATCTATAAAAATTCAATTGGATGTTTCCAGCACTGGGTGTTATTACAACCCACGGTACATTAGTACTTAGGCTTGTTCTTCGTGGGTTATACGAAGATAAAAAAAATTAAATCAAGCCCATATATTGGTGAAACTAGGTCGATTGGAATTTAGGTCGTCCCCAAAAAATCAGATCATGTGTTTAAATAATACAATACCTACGTCAATTAAGAAAAGCTTCACCAAGGTACAGTCGTAGTCAAAATAAAGTCTCGCTTTCCATTAAAAAAAAGCACTAAAGTAAAACTTTATTTTGACCACGTTTGAACATCAGGTTTACTAAAGAGCTTTAAGATTTAGTACTGGTTTGAATTAGGATCTTCTAATTGACCATTATCCATTGACCATTGTCCTGTCATTATTAATAAGTCATCATTAAAAACTTATGCGTTATTCTAATGTTTCAGCGATTTGCTTGGTTTCCAAATGATTTCCATCTTAAAACGTGTTGAATGAAAGAATTTATTTTTATTATGGTGTAAAGTACATACTAAAACTGCCATTTTCTTCACTAATTTGAGAAAAAAGCTCATAGAAACAAATTCATACTACAAAACTTAGCTGTCTTATTTTTACACTTGTCAGTTTAAAACGTTTGGTTGTCAAATTATACCGATATAGCATTGGCGAATCTGGTCGGAAAAATTTATCAATGCCCGCCAAATTATATTTGGCCGGTATTAAAAAATTACCAGGAATTTTTTAATTTAAATTAAGTTCACTTAGATCTTCACATATAATGATAACAGTATCAATGTAAACGTATGGTGGCATAGTTTATGGGAATTCAAAATTGTCAGGATAACTTAAGTTGAACGCTATCCCCAATCTTGCAGGAATATGTCTGCGGGAAACTTTGGCTGTATGTCTTGTATGTACTTAACAAACTTGGCAAATCTACTCGTAAACAAGCTGATATAACGATACGTTTGATATTACAAGCAGGTACAGACATAAAACTATATCAGGAAATGGAAAATATTAACATATGAATGTATGCACAGAATTTAAAAGTTTGGATCATTAGATTCTTTTTTAATAAATACATTAACTGAAAATGTTAAGCGTTAACTCCCATAAAAAATATTTTCGTACTATGTAATAAACCGAAGAATAACTATTTTGGAAGTTGTAAAACATAAATAAATGAATTACACACAACTTGAATATCGTAATAAAAACTGGAACTAGTTTGATTTGTATACCCGATAGAGATTTAGTGACATTTTTTCTTGGACTCTATGCAATATATGTAAATTAAATAAGGAAAATCGGAATAAACAACTTAGCCTGATTAACAGACTATTATTTAGAAAAGATCCAAACACCATTCTTTAATTTACGTTCATAATACTCAAATGCTAATACATATAAAATGTGCAGCGTTTTAACTGTAAACTAATTTTCTTCAATATTTTAAATTTGGCGCTTAGTACCTTTTTGATATCCACGGTCCTACTGAAATAAGCTTGATACTGGGAGTGGTGCTACCATGTTAGGTTTTATGAAATGAACATTGTTTTACTATAAGGGTTTTATAAGAGCTGGTGTTACTATATTATTAGGAATAGTCTGCTTAACAGAATATTAATTCGAACAGATCCAAACCCCATTCTTTGATTTAAGTTTTAAGCGTTTGAACTCTAAAGACATTTTCTTCAATATTTTAAATTTGGCGCTTAGTATCTTTTTGATATCCATGGTCCAACTGCAACGGGCATGGTACTAGGACGCATGTTACCCTGTTAGGTTTTATGAAATAAATATTGATTTACTGTTAGGGTTCTTTAATAGCTGGTGTTACTGTTACTGTATTATTAGGAATACGTGTGAAATGATGCTGTTATATAACTTGGTTCTATGGAAGATGGTGCTGCTTCTAGAATCTATCGCCAATATTCAACAAAAAGGTTTCAAATTTAGTACTGGTTTAAATTAGGATCTTCTAGTTGATCATTTTTGAGAACATCTTATTCTATCTTAACTATTCCTTTCATTAAGGCATACATCTTGTCAATAAAACGTATAGTGTCGCCATGTGTAAAAACATTTAGTAAATTAATAGCAAGTAAAAATTTTGCGATATTTTAAACTTAAAAATATCAAGAAGTAAGAACGTGACAAATTATATTTCTCCTTGCTCTATACAATGCCACCAAAATGACATTTTAGCGAAAGTGTCAATAACATAAAAGAGAACTCGATTTCTCAAATTCTCAAGTCGAAAAAAATATATTAATATATGCCAGCAGATCTTAAGGACGATGTCCGGATTATATATGTAATAATTGATATATTCATGAATTCTGTATTCCTAAAAACCCATTCAACTTTTAACAAATCTTTACCTGTTGCTTAGGTTAAAATAGAATTCCCTGGCATGCATTAAAACCTTTCTAAATACGAGTGAAACGACTATTTTATTCAAAAAGGTAATTCGGAGCTCATTGTCAAATCTGTTTGGTGTGGGATCGTGCCGTCAGATTATCTTTTCCTTCATCTCTAGTGTCCCGTTAGGGTTCGCTAAAATCCCTTTGCGTAATCACCCTGCTAATCTGGGGATCTTTACGAAGGCCGTGATGTTTTGCAGAAAACATTATTAAAATAATTAAAATGTTGAGAAAGGTATATCTTTGCCGGCGAATGAGGATAGGTAACATATATTCGGGTAAACGGTGGCACATTGTGGTAATTAACAATAAAGAACAGGGAGTGCGTGGTGCTTACAAAGGGATGTTTATGTTTAACCGGCCGATTGCCTATCAAGTTTTTTCCTAAAATATTTACAACGAAATTCCTTAAAAAAGATTTAATATTTAGTTCCGGTTGTAATTAAGATCTTCTAGTTGATCCGTTACATTTTGACAAGTTTGTGTCCTATCATTGTTAATAAAGTCATCATTAAAAACTTGTGAGTTATTCTATACCATATTTAATTTGATTTGAGAATCATGACAGAAACCCGATTTATAATGGAGAGATCAATTATGTCTCTCTCTCATGCTCTTTCTCTCTCATTTTTCTCTCTCGTCTTCTTTCTATCTCATTCATACTCGTAAAATTTTTACAACTGGTGCAAAGTTAGGTTATGAGAAACATAAACATGCCATATTATTTGAAGCCAGTCCCATAAGTTGTTTTTGCAGTGTAAAAATATACTTAAAAAGTTTATATAAAGTATTATCAACTTAAATTCCTGTGTTCTGTGAATCTGCGACTGACTAACAACTATTGAAATATTAGGTAAGGTATATATTTGTTCTTCTTTACATTACTTGGACCGGGCGTTATGGGAATCAGTAACAGGAACGCCGACCCGATATAAATTTGAGAACACAGGATATTACATAAGATTTCTTTAGTCATTGAGAAAGGAGTGACCATTGCGCCCTAGAAACGTTTGGTTTCAGTTTAAAGCAGAAGTCACAGTGCCATTAAAAAGTGTTTCTATCCTTCTGGAACTAAGACCAAACATTTACAGTTAAAAATTGTGAAACTACTTGGTATATTTGATTAAACAATTTTTATTGCGCCTTTAACTCACACAAACGTCACTGTTTGCAGGTAGGCTGTATTAGATCCATTTTCATTACCTATATAATATATCGGAGAATCGCAAATATTTTTTTAACCTTATTATAAATTGTTTATCTTAATAAAAATTTTTACTCATTTTTGATATTTTTCTTTACTTATTTAAAAACTTTTTCTCCAATCCTTTTATTTGCAAATATTATTGGTTAGAGGGAGTATTATTTTTTAGAGGGGTAGAAAACAATTTTAAGTAGTATAAAATAAGAAGGTTAATGTGGCTATGCTGACACTTTTTTTGCTTATTAAAAATGAGAATTTTGCAAATGCTGCTTGAATTCAGTAAAAACAAAGGTCTTTTGCTATAAAATCATAAAACTTACATAAGTATTTTGCCAGATGAGAAATTTATTTTTTATGACAATTCCGATAAAGCTTTCAGAGTGGACAACCAGAAATACTTGCACAAACAACGGCGGCTGTGATAAAATGTTTGATTATTCTTTCTTATTGACAACAACATCGTTTTTGTTTGTCTTTTACTAATGCTCTTTTCTCTAACAAGGATAGAAAGAAATCGGATTCCGTTGGGAATTTTATAAGGAAAGAAAAGAATTTTGCGATGACTAATTTTTCAAAGTATATAAACAGCAATACTTCCACAAGCGAAGAAGGTACGATAGAAATTTGAACATAATCTTTTTTAATTTGTCTTTTTCTAATGCAATTTCGCCAACACGGATAGAAAGAAATCTGATTTCTCCGTGATTATCAGGAGAGAAAAGATGGTTGTGATTGCTAAAATATGTTCTGGTGTAAACTGTCCATGAAACTGACTGACTTCTTGTTTAATGATTTTTTCTGTCATCATTCTTAAATTAAATTGGATCGATTATAGTATTTTCATGATTTGCTGAGCTTCAAAATGATTTCTATCTTGAAAAGTATTGCTAAATGAATTTGGTCCTATTATTGTGGAAAATACATATGTATCTCAAGTATCCTTCATAAATTGCATTGGCCAAATACTTTTGTCGATATTGACCAACTTAATATCATCTACTCATCTTAAATATATAAAGTATTTTGTTTTAAGGTTAATTAACATTTTTTGTATTTTTGTTAATTTAATACTTATTACAATTATTATATTCTTATTTATGATACAAACCACAAAACAAGAGTAATAAATAACGTTAAAACGAAGTACCCCAAAAACACGCTCTGTTTTTGCTAACCTCATTTATATTCGCTAATGGTGTCAGGTGTGGGGTCGTGCGTATAAGTTAATGACGTAAGAGCTTTTAGACACTTGTGTTTAATTGCGGAATATGATGGTGTAAGCAAGTAATATATTGCTTACTTACCTTCTTAAGTACTTTGTACTCTGTTTTACGCAAATTATTTGTTTCAGAAGTTTTAATTTGTTACGTTAAAATATTCAAATGTAATAGTAGAATACTGAAGCCAACGTTAACTTAAGGCCTGTTCCTACAATCAATGTGTACAGTTTTCTGACTGTCAGAAACAATTAGTCAGTTACATACACTAAATGCCTGTCGCTGTTCAATATGTAATATTTATCTGGGCAACTATATTTCTGATCGAAATCCGATCACGGACTTTTTGTGCGAACAAACCTTTAGTAACGAGTATATCGGGCCATTTAAGCAATGGAGTCGTCACATACTAAAAGCACATATCTAAAAGCACGCGTCGCTGATTCGAGCTACGTTTTTAAATTCAATCCGTTTTACCTTTTTCCTCGGAATTTTTAACAGCCAGTTCATTCGTTTTTTTAACTGAGAGACTACGTAGACTACAAGCCTAACTACTAACGAACCGTGGGCGTCTGAAGGAACGGGAAATGTCATCTGTTGTCACAGTATTTAAAGGATTGGAGGTTGCGGAGAAGGGAAAACATCTGTAGTCCGTCCGTTCCATAATTTGGAGACCCTAGGTATGAATGAGCGAGAGAAGTGGGATGTTCTAGGCTTTTCTAGCTGAACAGTAAAGGGATGTATACCTAACACGCCTCTTGTTGTTCTGTTGGTAACAGTTCAGAGAGGAATTATAGCAGCTAGTTCTTCAGAGCAAAATCCGTTGAAGTGTCGGTAGAAAAGGGATAAATCCCCAACAGCGCAGTGATGAGCGAGAGGAGGGAGTTTTCTTGTGAGGACTGGGTCATTGATGAGTCGAATGGCTCTCTTTTGGGTGGAATCAAGGATGCTAATTGTCGAAGGTGATATCGCTCCCCAGATTCAGAAACAATACTAGGTTAAGTCTTATTTGAGAAACACATAGAGTGGGTAAGTTGGAAGGGGAGAAGTATTTTCTGACTCGAAAGAGAAAACCAAACTTTTTAGCTGCTGATGTGACTATTGAAGTAATGTATCAGTGTAATGAGATCACGTTCAAAAGCGATGCCAACAAGATATAACGTTTTATTGTTCTGTGGGGCTTGGTTATTCATGTGGATGGGGTAAGTGTTCCCGGATTTTTTGCGTGACAGGGAGCAAGACTGAGTTTTTGAGGCGTTAAACTGAACACCGGTTCGTGATGTAAAATGATTTAAAATTTGTGACATATGACACATTATGACGTTCATATGACCGTTATGATGCGTCATTTTGCTTTTACTCACGTAATGATCATACACCTGAACAAAATACCCCGACAGACACAAAAACTAGAACGCAGTTCTCTCTAAGAGCCCGCGCAGACAGAGGGCGGTCAGGCGTTCCGCGTTCCACGGACGGTTGACCGTTCCGCGTTCATAAGAGTTCCGAAAACACACAAGTGACGGTCAACTACCAAGCGGTCCATTTTTGGTCCAAACGTTGTGCGTGAAACATGTCAAACACTTCGTCTTCCGAAGACGAGGCATTATTTTTGTGGAGCCTAGAGGCGTCTAAGAGAAAAGGGAAATACTGGGTGCACCCAATTAATACAAACCGAGAAGAACAAGGAGAATTTAATCTTTTTGCTGAATTGCTTGAAGATGAAGAACGATTTTTTATTTACTTTCGTATGTCAATAAACAGCTTCAATGAATTGTATAATTTAATAAAATATGACATACAAAAACAAGATACCAACTGGAGGAAGGCTATCTCTGCAAAAGAAAAACTGGCAGTATTTTTAAGGAAACTTTTAATAAAGAAATATTAAATTCATAGATAAATTAATAAAAAAAAAAGAAAAAACAAAACAAATTTTTTCATTTACCGTCCTCCGTTCCCATTTTCCTTGCAATTTGAAGCCAAGATTACGCTTTCTTGTCACGATTTTTATAATCAGTATTACTTAAATCATATAACAAATGCCTTTCTCGAACTAATTCGATTAATTTTTCTGTTTGCGACATCTCGGAGTTCCCGCGTTATTTGTCTTTTCGCGAATAGAACGTCAGGACGCGCGAGTTCCCACTGACCGCCACGGTCTGACCGCCTGTAGTGTGTGTTATTGGTAGGAAGTCCATACATTACAAAGAACGCTGAACCCGGAACGCGGAACTCGGAACGCCCGACCGCCCTCTGCCTGCGCGGGCTCTAAGGGCGCTGGAGCATGACTGGATGACTGGCTAACGCGGCCTACACGTTCCGTTGTTCGACCGTAAATGTAAACATAAACAAAACAGGATAAATTTTGTTACCATCATAATGAAAATGACCGTTTTCATAGTGAAAATGACCGTTGTCATAATGAAAATGACCGTTTTCATAATGAAAATGACCGTTGTCATAATGAAAATGACCGCCGTCATTTTAATATCTGACGGCAAAATGACAAAGTCGTCATTTTGCTGTCACAATGTAAAATGACGTGACAGATATTTTCATTGTGACCGTGACCTGACCGTGTCATATGACCAAGCCCACATCAGTAACCCCAGTCGAGGATTAATTGAAGATCTTGGGAAAGGAATAGGTGCATAGATCTGCGTCTATTATCCAGTTCTTGATTCGAGACTTGTCAGGAAAAATGAATGTTGGAATGATTGTATTGTTTACAACAATTAGCCATGTGTCCATAAAAAATAAGGAACACGGCCTCAAGTGTATATTAAGTTGCCTAAACTCCACATCTAACCCAAATCGTTCATCTGTGACGTAAATAGAAAATATTTGTTGATTGCATAGAGCTCGTTTTATGATTATAAGGCAATTTGTGTGTAATTCTTTTTAGTAAGCAATGAAATTTCTTAAAAACTACCATATAAGTATTGTATTGTGCCAATAGGCAAAAATACCAGTGCAAGTGCCTCCAACAAACTTTTTTCTTTATATGCTAAGAACAGCCGAAGTCAGAAGAAAGTAGTACAAAGTTAATCAAAAATTTTGCACAAAAATATTATTAAATGTATCGGCCAATTCAAGTACGCATATTTTGCTGTTTATTTACTTTTATGGTATAATAAATCCTAACAAAAGTTTTAAGGTTACACTGTCAAAGTATAGAGTAAGATAAAAAAGAAAAAACTTGTTTTAAGGCTTTCTTATCTTACTATTTTAAAACTAGAGCCGTATAATTAGATCAAAAGTTAAATGGTGTGAAAATTTTGCTGTTTTGAAATGATTCTGAAGCCGACTACTTCACCAAATGCAAACTATTACTCATATGCTTTCAAATTAAACTCTATATAATATCATCGATTGGGGAAAAGTTTTCCTTGCAGCCATAATCGATTTGGAATAGAGGGTGTTAGTTACACGTCTCAGTGAACGTGGCCGGCCTCAAATTTACTAATTGCTAGTGAAATTCACTGTCAAACTTGGGCTCTAAGGTGGCCGATTCTTGATATATTGCCTGCACAAGTGAAACTAATTGATTTAATAATGTCAGCGAAAATGTTACTTAAGAGAATAGGGACTAAATTGGTTACATGTCTTATTTTATAATAATGGTTTTCTGCAAGTGTCTCTATTACAAGACTGGTTTAATTTCACAAACGGGCTTTATAATATGTTATAACAAGATTATTTATATTCAATAGTTTTAAATAAGGACTGGTTCGCAGTAAAATCTACATTTTAACAACTTTGCGGAGTTTAATGATTATTTTAGAGGTTTAGAGTTTGAAAAAGTATTAGAGGGAGCTGCCACTGAAGTGGCGTGGCACATGATCTGGCAGGAACATGGCAGAAAATTAGCGTTTTAGCTTTTTATGGCGTTCATAAAAGATGCCTGTTGAGATTCATTGTCAAGGAATAAAACGATTTACTAAAGGGTAAGTTAAAAGTCTTCATTTAGTGGGTAATAAAATGATAAACTTTTGCTTTGGGAAATGTTAAAGAGGGGTCTGCAAATGGCATTTTTCGATCTAAAAGAATTACTTGCCATTTTCCGAACATCATCAGTTTCAATAGAGTTTTGAAGCTCCGGGTCCTCTACAACCTCCGAAAATTTACACATAATAGATTTAATTCACTTTTGCGACCTGTATCCGATTTCAACGGAAATCGTGGAAATTTCGATTTTGACGTTTGACAGCTCCGAAACGAAACATCCTGCTTAACTGAATTTTTAACCAAAGCTAGTTGCACTATTCCTCTATCAACTCAAAAAATTCGATTGCTCCCCCTCTGACTGTTTCCGAGAAAAACAAAACGACTTTACGTTAATATGTAGAGTGACACTTATTTTTGCTGATCTTCTGACGTCATCATTTACTGAGCTGCTTTTTAGATTGAATAAATTATACCGACAAGTAAACATTTTTTGTAGCTAAATTATCCTAGTAATTTTCTTCAAAATAATTTTTTTGGGTTTCTAATGACTTCCTTAAACGATTTATGAAATAAAAAATATGTGCATATGCCTTATTAAACTTTAGTTCGATTTTTTTTTATTAAAGCCTTAATTGAATGAAATATTAGTTCCTTCACACGTTGTATGAAAATATTATATTAATAACCTTAAGTTTCCTTTGCTGTTAATACTTTTGACAGTTCTCAGAACTGTAATCCATTTCCCTTGGTAAAAACGTTGTTGTCTAATAACAAACAAATAAAATTTGGTCGGAAATTCTGAGCAAGGTCTTGGTCCCGTAACTCTCTGCTAGCCAAGACCATCTTGCTGGTCGCGACGTGGCGTATGTAAGATGCCATTTTTATTCCAATCTCCCAATCGAATACAGTGTCCGTTGACTGGGAATGGTAGTTTTATTAGTTTAGACGTATGCTGTTATTATTTTATTGAAAACGGTAAACAATTTTAAATTTCTTTTTATTTAGCTAACTATAGGATCTATATATTTTTTTTATGTTCTGACAGCCCACGAAGACCGAAGTCTAAGTACTATGTACCGTGGGTGTACTGGGGAATTTCGACTCACACTTCCAGTGCTGGAAACATCTGTAGGGACTTCACCAGCCCTTTAAGAGGATGTGTGGGGTGGTACCACCTCGGTGGAGGAAGAAATCCTCTACCACCTTCCAAATCCCCTATCACCTTCCAAAAATTCTCTACCACCTTCCAGAAATCAACTACCACCTTCCATAATAAATATGAGCATAATTTAAAATTATTTTTGGAACACATGAGATGTTCAAAAAGAAAGATCTATCAAGTTGCATTTGTCAAGTGTTTTATCTTATCTTTAAATTGTTGAGACCAGGGAAGTTGCTTTCTTAACTAAAACCGTTTGTTTTTAAGATACTGGCCGTTTTACAGATCTTGACAGGTTGTTTCATTAAAATTTTTAAATACATTGCATATTCTAAAATGAATCTATACCATGGATTTATTAGGACTGGATACGGGATGAGTTCACATTCTTTGAAGCCAAAACAAACCATTCTAAATGACACTGTAAACACAGTTTGTAAACATTGGCCACATCTTATTTTACCTTGTATTTTAGTACAAAAAATACGTTAGAAGCATCACAAGATTTACTACAAGTAATAAAAGCCCTAAAATATTTTATTTTTCTGCTAAATAATAATAAATTCAAGTTAAAAAGGTTTTATTATTTATAGGTTATGTTATTTCTAAAGGTGTTTATTTAAAGTCGCTCCGAGTCATTAATCTATACGTCGCACTTTTTCTTTTCTAGTTCATTAGACAAAGACGTACGTGTAACCGAGTGTTCAGACCGAGGTTCAGCCGTTTTCCTAAACAACCATAACAGACAGCAACACTTCTGAGCTCCAACACTCCAATGCTATTTTATCTCTTTCTACTACCATTCTTGGTTCAATTACGTAGTAATTCGTAGTCTTGTCTATGTTCGTAGTTCGTAAACTGCTCCCCCAAGAGAATAACAAAAACAAAAACAAACAACAAAATATAAGGCTTCACGTTCGATACGCTCACAGTATACGGATATCGAATCCTTATTATAATAAATCCATGATCTATACCATGCCCGTTTTGTCTAAATAAAAAATAATTCTATAAAGTTTAATCGTTTTCCATAAATAGATAAATGAAACAATTAATTAACTAGATTCATTGGTAAATTTGGCCGAATCAAACACAAATTGTAAAGAAGTTTCCGGAGTACTTTTTCCGATAAGACTTTAATTCCGGCGATTAGGTACATTAAAATAAAATGCACGAGAGGTTAGGGCATTTTCTCCCAATAAAACCTAAACTGATCTCAATAAAATATATTAATTGCGGGAAGAAAATATTTTGTTGCTTTTTAATAATTAAATACTTTTATCGTTTTTGGTTACTCGAAAAATAGTAATTTACGTAACAAGTTCCGAAAGTGATATTTTACGGGAGGAGTAGGAATTTTCCAGGACGAGCCGCAGGCGAGTCCTGGAATCCTGCGAGTCCCGTAAAATCACTTTTGGAGCGTGTTACGTACAATATTTTTTCTGCAGCCGTTTTGCATGTTAAAAAGGATATCGATGGATAATAATGTATGAACTTTATATAGATAATTACATATAACAACCACTCTTATGAATACATTATTTATGAATATTAATTATACAATTATAACAATTACTTATATTAATATTATTAGGGGTATTAACAGAAGTGGCAGTGTTGAAATTAGAATTAGACGTATTAGTAATTGTACTAGTTTTTAAGATATTAATTTCTTTACCGCCCTTTTCAATCTGTGAAGCTATGTGAATTTTGTTTTTTAAAGAATTTTCTATGTATCCCTCTGCTACACTCGTTGATTTCCATCCTCCGTGTCTCTTCAAGTTGGTTATACTACCACCACTTTCAGCGAGTAAAGTGGCTGAGCTTCTACGTAAACAGTGCCCGGTGTATTCTTTGGGATTCGGTAATTTAAGAAATTCAGCAACTGTGCAAGCGATTTTTCCAAAAGTGTGAATACCAATAGGTTGTCTAGTACATTTTCCGTTTTTATAATAAACAAATAATCTACGATGTGGTGTGTTTGCTGGACGTAATGACAAATATTTTCTGTATAAAGAAATATTATTTTCTCCAATGACGACAAAGGTTCTTTCCATATTCGTTTTAGAATTAGGAATTTTAATCACTAACATGATTGTTTTATCTTCTATATCATCCAAATTCATTTTACAAAGCTCTTCACGACGGCAAGCGCCTGCTAAACCAATTATTAATGCAACCTAAAGTAAAAAAAAATAGTCACAAGGAAGAAGAGGAATTAGATTTAAATATATTACCTTTGTCATTAGGTAGTCATTATCTGCAGCTTTTGATACGAAGTGATCTATTTCTTCTTTATTCAATACTTTTGATTTTTTGGGTTTATAGCCAACGGATTTTCTTTAAAGGAAAGCAATAACTTTGGGATAGCGGCTTATATCTATATTATTTTTAATATTAATTGTGGACTTAAGCATCGAGTAGTTGCTCCAGAGGCTTGACGGCTTTAAGATTTTAGATTTTGCCATTAAATATGCAAGAATTACTTGTTCATTTATAGTATGCACATTTTTATCTTTGCTCCATTTATGAAATGAACTGTAGACTAATTCATACCTCTCTCTTGACTTTACCGGCAATAATTCATTAGTAGCCGCTTTAGCAGATTCACTAATCTCATCTGGAATTATTTCAGCCTCACTTTCACTACTGGTTTCCATTTCTTTGAATTAAAAAGCGAAAACACACACGAATATTACATGACAAGCGCTGTCATAATTAAATACAAAGTTTTTGTTATTGTTAAAGCCGCCTACTTAGATATCTAAAATCGTCCCGAAAGTGAAATAAATCGTCCCGAAAATGCTACTTTCGGTACGATTTTTTGTAAAAGGGTACTTTCGATTTAATAAATCATACCGAAAATTCTATTTTCGGGACGGCTGCAGAAAAAATATTTTTCTTAGTAATTGGCGGGTCTTCCTTAAGAATATCACGTACTACTTATTTCTCTTATTGAGGGGTTATATACAGTTAGAATTTTCAAAAAATCGATTTTTTGTTAATTTCATTTTCGTAATGTATCGGGTTTTCTCGTATATTTTGAACGAGGTCCACAGTCCTTATTTTTTGAGATATGGAAAAATGTTTAATACAAAAATTTTAGGGTTTTATCTAAATCATCAGAATTTTCTAAAAAAATAAACAAATGATAATCAGAATCTCAAAAAATCGCTATAAACTTAAATTTTTTAAATAGAACACCCTGTATATTTTCAACCATTTAGAAAGGTATCTTTTTTCTGATTTCAAAAATATATAGTTGGTTTATGTTTCTTTAAGCAGTTGTTAAAATATTTAAATTTAAATATTTAAAAATGCTCAGTTTTAAGTCATAGCCGCTCAAGCATAGGTGGCTTTGGAATCACTTGTTCAGTGATCGCAAACGTATAGCTTTGAACATTTTTAAACATTTAAATCTAAATATTTTAAAAACTGCTTAAAGAAACATAAACAAACTATATATTTTTTAAATCAGAAAAAATACATCTTTCTAAATGATTGAAAATATACAAGGTGTTCTATTTAAAAAATTAAAGTTGATAGCGACTTTTTGACATTCTGATTATTATTTGTTTATTTTTTTAGAAAATTCTGATGATTTAGATAAAACCCTAAAATTTTTGTATTAAACGTTTTTCCATAATATCTCTAAAAATAAGGACTGTGGACCCCGTTCAAAATATAAGAGAAATCCCTGTACATATATTCCAGTACACACACAGAAAATTTCAAGGCAATCCGGCGATTATTTTCGTGTCAGAGCGATTGTACACTATCTAACGTGGTTTCGAAACTTTAAACGCGTTTTTCTCAAAACTGTGTTTTTAAAGTCGGTGACGAAGATTTCTCGGAAACGGCTAAACCGATCAGTCTCAAATTTTAACACAAGCTTCTTAAGTATATATTTTACTAATTAATCGAAGGTTTTTTCTCACCGATAAATATATATTTTTTTATAAACAATTTAAGGCCAAAATTTTGGCGAAAAATCGATTTCTTTTCTGAGAAGCCGCCATTTTGTCAAAAAAATTATTTTGCTTATTCCTTCGATTAATTAGAAGATTATACATTACTTTAACGAAATCCGTTTTTTTTTATTTTCGATAATCCAGTCCCGAGATATCGTTGTCACCGCAAGATGCCTTTTTTGAGAGGAACTCCTGGAGATCAGCTATAGCAGTTTTCAAAATTATTATTTTAACAAATACAAAAATCTTAAAATACAGTTAAAAGTTACCATAATATGTGTACAAATTTTCACATTAATGAATTGTAAAATCTTCTCAGGAAAAACTCTTGAAAAATCGCTTTTTTTAGGCCTCCTGACTGTATTTATATAACCCCTTAAAGATGGTCATCTATGTAAACATTACAATTATCACATAAATATCTGCACATAAGTATTCCATTTTAATTTTCCATAATTTCCGGTAAATCTGCCTAGATTACAATATTAAACCGGTATTAGTTGCATTTTCATGTCACATTACTGATGCAAAAACACGCTATACCGGTAACACAACTATATTTCTGGGGATTTTCATCAATACTCGTGGCAGCGGCTATTGTTAGTTCGCACGCCAATAAATGGAAGGGTCAAAATCGAAACAATTGTAATAAGGTTCTTCCAATAATTAATTGAACATTATGCGTATAGTCTATATCCAAGGGAAAAGTCCATTAAAATACTGGGCTTTTATGTCGAAACCGGAGGTTAATTTAATTTTCCATTAACTGTATGCCTGGTTAACGCCATAATTAAATATGCTAATAAATGTTTTGGTTTTCAACTAAAATTGGTGCAAATATAATTCAGGTATCTATTGTCGAGTTTAATTTTATTTAAAAGGTTGTTACAATAATGCACATTGTTTGTTCCTGCTAGAAATATAAATAAATATTTTATTCCAATAAAAAACAATTAATTACACTGAAAAAAAGCTATACTAGAGTCAAGAGTAATAGTCTTCAGTGAAGGATAGCTTAATCTTGTATATCCGCAAGAGCAAGTATAGTCCTTCCAAAAGGCATGTTATTCTTAAAACAAAACGCACATCTATACTTCTTTCAATACTAAATAAGAGTAAAATAAGTATTGTAATTTTTGAAACAAGAACTTTCTTAGCTTGAGAGAAAAGCAAATAAACTTGAAATAAGTATAGCAATTCTTAAACGAACTGCAATACGGTCGTAATGTAAAAGTAGGTAACCTCAACCCAAGTATATATAGTAATCCTTATTTCAACTTTTTCTTAACTTAAAAGAAAAGTAAGTAAATTTAAAACAAAAACAGCAATCCTTAAAGAACGTACTAGTTAAACTTGAGTTGCCCGAAAATAAACTTGAAATAAGTATAGTAATATGCAAAAATTGAGAATCATTGTCCAAACCACGAACCTGAAAATTCCTTATACAATAAGGATTTCAACAAATGATGGTAAAACAGCTATTCTCCGGGCTATATGCCCCTCCGAGCGCTGAATTACATACCAAAATTTGCCGTATTTTCTTCTAACACAGTTAGATAATAAAATACTTGTTTTGAATGCAAGAAACTACTAGGAAGAAGGAAGCTTTTTCTTTAGTTAGGATGTCGTTACCTGCATACCGGTTTCGAACTCTTTAGTTCTCGTCTGTACAGGATAAACGAACATACCTACCTTCCGAAACAGCAATCCTTAAAGCTAACTATGTCGTACTGCATAAGCAGTGAGACACAGGCAGCGCCATCCATTAGCAGTTTCAAGCAGTCGGAGTAGAGTTTAATGATTCTCAATTTTTGCATATTTATATGTACCCCTGACAGGTAGACTTCATTCAAGTATAGTAATCCTCAAATCAACCGCTTCTTGCCCTTGACTTAGGAATAGATAAACAAAGTAAATTTACTAGTCTTTAAACCAATTGCTGGCTTTAATTGACTTTAGAGGAAGTAAACTTAAAATAAGGATAGCAAGTCTTTGAAACAATAGTATCTGTAAGATAAGCCAAGAATAAAAGACATTTATTATTACAAAATAAAGTACAATTTCACAACAGCTTATATATTGCATAAGGGTGAGTGAGTGTCCAAAAGGCATATTTGCGCTTTCGCCAAAGGGGCACTAAAAATACTAGTGGATTAGGGTAGAGGGGAGTATTTTAAAAGGGATGGCGAAAGGAAAAAGCGCTTTCGCCAAAGGATCGCTAAGATATAAGTGGATTAGAAGGGTGAGTGTCCAAAAGGCATATTTGCGCTTTCGCCCAAGGGGCACTAAAAATACTAGTGGATTAGGGTAGAGGGGAATATTGTAAAAGGGATGGCGAAAGAAAAAAGCGCTTTCGCCAAAGGATCGCTAAGATATCAGTGGATTACGTATTTCCACGAAGACTAACTAACCCTTCTTCTTGACTGAACAGTAGCAGTCCGTAAAGCAATATTACTATTGTCTTGGATGCCAAGAATAGAACGTTTGTAGATTCAAGATTAGCCTTTACTTGCACTAAGAATTTTCGCTTGACACAAGAATAGTAGCGCTTCATGTAAGGCTAATTTTCCAAGAATACTCTAATCTTCAAATTAGATCAAGATTTTCTTCAGGGTAATAATTAATTAATTGGCAAATTCTTCTTCGACGTGCCCTTATATTAAAAAATATTTACAGCATATAAAATACTACATTCATAGTAAAAAAAACTCTGAAAAAAGGTAAATTGGTAAAAGGGTTGTAAATTTGTATTTGTTACACAAGACACATTACAGGTCAGATTCAATCTATGTCTGTCTTTCGCAAATTTGGGAAATGGGTAATTTAAGTATATATTTTCCATACAATGACAGAATTAAATTCATATTAGCAACAAGTTCCCAAATAAAAATGATTTAAAAATAACGAATACGTTTTTAATGAGGACTTATTAACAATGGCAGGACAAAAACTTGGCAAAACTTAACTGATGAACTAGAAGATTTAAATTTAAAGTACTTAAGTCTTAAACCTTTTTAGTGAATTCAAGGGGTAAATATATGAATGTCTAATTCACACACACAATTCACAATTCATAACAAGTTATTGTGTTGGAAAAGATCTCACTGCGAACGGCATGTTACTAGTGCAACGCATAAAAGCGGCTGCAAACCAGCACCACCCTCTGGCCAGCTCGCTCGCCGGATTTGAATTCCCTAGACTGTTTTCTTTGGGGTTATATAAAATCATTGGTGTATGCTCTCTCGATGGGTAATGTTCAAGAGTTAGAACAGCGAGTTTTTAATTGTTGCCAAATAGTTAGAAATAGGCCAGGGATATTTAGAAGGGTTAAAAAATCAATAAAAAAGAGGCTAAATGGCTGCATTGAAATTAATGATGGGCATTTCAACATTTACTTTAAATGTTTCATTTTAAAAATCCTTTAAAACAGTGTTTTTTTTTAACTCAAATCCATCGTTTTTGTGTTTTTGTGGTAACCATCTCCCCTAATTTCGTACGCCATTATTATAATTTGGGCTACTTGTTACATTCAAATAAGGACACTTATTAGTAATAATCCCCAAGGCTCATTGCCATACTCCAAAAGAATCTTTAGTTATTGAATAAAACCCATTGCTTGGACATCATCTTCAAAGGCCTCTAGCTCCCATATAACCCATGTTCATATGACATTTTTTTCCTATTCTGGGACGATACATACATACACCCCTAAATTTGCTTGAGGATATTTGCGAGCCCCCTGTATGCATATTTATTGTCAACAGCTTAAACTCATAACTGTTAAAGTTGTTGTAATGACTATTTTTTCGCAGTCGGGTTTAAGATTTTCATTAGTTCTTTCACCCAACCTGAGAATAGTAGTACCTACTCACAAAAATAAAGCATTGCTTTTGAGCGATGCTAAAAATATTTTTATAACATATATCATAAATGTCAACCGCATATTCCGTCAAGATATTTAATAAAACCAACATTTTGTTTAAATATCCCATTTTCTTCAAGTCTTCTTGCTAAAGACAACACAATTCGTACAATCGCCGTCTAAAAACAAAAACCCTGACACTGACAAACCGCTAAAAATAACGACTACGATAAAACTCAAAACCTTTCGCCGGAGCGTCGGTCTTTCTGTTAACGATGCTGCCGTTTCGGTTCATTGTTTTTCTGTCACAATGACGTATACTTTCGATGACGGCAATCCGCAATATAATTGTCTCACCTTAAAACGCATTATTTATTAAATGAGCCCTCTAGCGGTTCGACGGGGAGCGCCCGATTGTGTTTCTCGGTGTTTAATTGCCTGAAAATTGGAGAAAGGGGAGAACAGGCAGAAATTATTGTCGTTTGTTTTTGGTGTAAAAGGTAGTAAAGCATTCTAAGGATATGAACAAGTTGAGATTTTACGGTAAGAATAAATAAAAGGGCGAAGTGTTTAAAAATACGGAATAAAGTAAAAAAGACAATCAAATCAATAAAAACGAGTATAATACGCGAGCAAGATATCGCTATTTGTTTTTATATGAAGACAATGACAATGAATTTTTTTCTTACCTATATCTGGACGATAAACATACGTAAAACATAGTAAGTATTTTTTCTACTCCCATGCATACTTTAATTGATTTATTATACATTTACTAGCTGTATTCATTAAGATACAGCTTTTTAATTAAGATACAAATTTACAACCAATAAAAATGCAACATCACAGCAACATTTGGTCAATAACAAAGATTGCCATGGCCATGACAAATTTACAATTAATCAGTTTTGACAGTTCATAGATACTTGTTTACTTAGTAAATCCGTAATATTTGTGCTTTTTGCAAATAAAATCGTGAAAATGTGCGATAGTTTGAGTAAAATTGAGAATTTAACTCTACCAGAAATTGTGGAAGAGGCCACAAGAGCCGCAATCAATTTATTACCCGTAAAATCAGCAAAAAAATACGAAAAAATAAGTTTAATAAATTTTGAAAATTGAAATTTTTGTTTTTCATTATTGTTACTGTTGTTATACTATTATTTAATTTATTGGGACACGTGAGATAGAAAATATTGCCCCAATAAAAATTGTAGTCAATTAACAAAAATAAATTCGATATAAAATATCCTGGAGGGGGGGGGGGGGCTGCAGCCCTCCCCTGGGCGCGCCACTGAAAATATACAATTTAAAACAACTATTTTATAAACCATCTTGTATATTTCTTTAAAAAAATAAAAATCTATTACAAATGCCTAACATTAATTACATTTTTATGAAACACGACAAAAATAAATTATTTCCTTTATTTCCAATAAATTTAACCTAATTCTATTAAAAAAATCATGAAATACTGGAATAAAATATTTTAATTTGCCATCCAAAAATTTTAAAATTCTCAATCCAATTACATCTTAAAGTAAATTAAAAGATTGAATCTTTTAAATGAATTAATGTTTTCTAATTTCCTTATTTTTATTCTTTATATGTTTCAAAATAAAGTTCATTTAGAAACAAAGCAAATCGCAGAAATAAGATGACGTGTCAAATTTTAGTGACGACGTTTTAAATTATATATAGGACACAACTTTTTACAACCTAACAGGCCAATTAGAAGATCTAAATTTAATCCCAGTCTCAAAACTTCTTTGTGAATACCGGGGTTAATGAATATCAAGTAACATGCTCTAGCTAAATTGTTTTTAACCAAGTATACTGTAAACATTTTAACTACTAGATAAACTTAGGAAAATTGCAGGAAAAATTAAATTCGTGCAAGACAGCAGATCGCTTGTTGCCGCACAAATCGTCTAAAAATAGCCCTATCTCGTCAAGAACCTTAAGTGAATAACCAATTTGGTCTAAAGTTCGGAAATTTGCTGCAAGCTGCCTGAATTTCAATAGGGGCTTTTGCTCCTTAGGATTCTGGTCACGAATTTCCGAAGTGGCTCGTAGCAAGACGCAAAACGGCCTTGAATAAAATTTATGAATGAATTTTAAACTACTCATGCAAATAGTTTTGAAAAGCGGGTCTATATTAAATACTTAATAGAAGTTCTTTTAAAAACATGGCCTTTTACAGTTTTTAATACAACAGCTTTTTATCAAGTTTTGTTAATAACGCTAAAAGAATTATTATAGTCTACAGAGTCGGCTTGCATTGCGGAATAAAACGACGTTTTCAAATTTTAGAAACGCAATCCACAAAATTATCAATAGCACTAAAGGGACTTAATTTAGGAATAGAAATAAATCAATAGACAAAAATAGCAAAAAAGACGTATTAAAAAATGGTTAAATTATCGTAGCACTTAAAATCTTTAATGTTAAAACAGGTAACAATGTTGAAAAGCAAAGGTTTGTTATAAAATCCCTCTACTACCTAGTATGATATATTTGTAAATTATAAATTTTCTTACCATTTTAATATCTGTAAGAAAGCATAAGTTTAATATCAGTAGGAAAGTGTGGTCAATGTTGCACTACAGACTGTTAATTACAAAAAATGCTTTATATGTCTTGTGATGCAGCTAGATGAAAATTTAGTATGGCACTCCTTAAAAAATGAAAAGTAATAAAAATTTTATTATCGCGGGTAATATTAAATACAACGTGCATTCTAACGTAATAACAGGTATTCTTTTAAAAGGGTTTATTGATAAATTATTAGACCAACAGAAAAATAATGGCGTCAATGGGTCTGTTGCACTCAATCGAATTTAAATATTATTTATAAGTAAAAGAATAGTGGGTAGCGTGCAATTTATCAATATGAAATAAGATTTTTCTTAAAACAAATCTACGGTAATATATTTAACGTGAAAATTTGAAAGGAATTAAAAAAGCCGCCATATTTCACACCAATAAAATAATATATCGACTTGCTTAGGTTGCGATGTTGTTATAATGTCTGACAAAGGATTCGATATAAAACTGTTTCATAGCTCTCAATAATCAACATAAAGTTTCGAGGTAATCAAAGACTTATGTCCGACTGATCAATTTTACTCATTAGAAAAGGATAGCTTAACACCTTTATCGGTTTTGAATCGAGAAGTCCGCAATGAATGTAATCGTGGAACAAACCATTTCTGTCAGGTAAGGTGACAGTTGTGAAACAATATAACCTAACAAACTTTTTGAACTCTGTGTTTGTTTTATGCTTTCGTTGGTTTTGAAAGAAAATGTATTCGTTTGTATAAGTGTTTTTAGTGGAAAATGGGTCAAGGGTTTGAAAAAGCTGATTCGGGCAATTTGCCCAAGGTTACTATGGACATGATATAGGTATTATGAATATTTACTTTCAGAATATTTTAACGCTCAAATACGGAATATGAAGCTAAAACGGTAAGTACAAAAAAGCTATAGGTACTTCTCATATTGTTTTCTATATTTCCTAGGAATAGCTTTTTCGTTATAAGCAAGTTTATGTTTGGGCAGACTTAGAATGCTAGCTCGAGCGACAAACGATTCGGCAATATTGCAAAAGTCAAACAAATCAAAATGCGTGGAAATGATAACATCACTCGACTGTGTGACAAAACTCGCCAAAGTTTAACTCAACTTTTAGGGCATTTCCCAGTTTCCAAAAAATTCTCAAAAAATATTTTTGCACTTCATTTTGACCATAAATCCTAATAAGCCAATAAAAAAAAGTGTGCAAGGTACCCACTGGATCTGAGGCCCTAAACATTGACGTTCAAATTCACTGAAAATGTTTAATATTTAGTACCGGTTTAAAGTAAGATCTAGACGATCAGTTAGGTGTTGACAGGTTTTTGTCGTCATTGCTAGTAAATCGTCATTAACAACTTGTGAGTTGTTCACACAATTTAGCGATTTCCTTGGTTTCCAAATAATTTTCATATTGGAAGGTGTTGCTAGAATGAATTTAGTTCTATTATTCTGGAAAGTACGTACTAAAGTTGTGCTTTTCTTTATAAATTTGCGAAAAAACCTAGAAACAAATTCATAGCATAAAACTAAATTGTCTCATTCTTGTCAAATTAGACCGATCTAGCGTTGGAGAATTTGGCCGTTAATATTTATTATTTAAAGTACTTAAAACCATAAATTCAACAATTTAAACAATGTCTAGAACTATCAATCCGTCTATTTTATTGAGTCATTGCCATTTTTATGACGATACTATTACAGAATATCTAGTTCCCCATAAAATTTAAATGCTTTATGAATGCGGCAATAGTATTTATAGATATTTTTATTTGAGTATACTTTGTTTCCTATATATACGAGTAGATGTTGGGTATTACGTTTTTAAGTAGATTTATGTAGGTAAGTAGGGGATTAGAGAATCCACTACATATTTTAGCTCAAATATAACAGTTTTCTTTAAAAATCCAACATCGCTTTTTGCTCGTTGCGAAGTTACCTTGAATAAAATTGTGTAAAGAACAAAATCTGTCAGATATGATCCTGCCTTAAGAGGTTCACAAACTTATTTATGTATAAAACATCGTCACAGAGTTTTCGTACACTTTCTTTTTTTTACGATAATTGTGGACCTTAACATAAAATGTGATTTTTGTACTTTTTCTTTGACTATTACTTTTAAACGAATATAATGTTTTTTTATTTCTGACATGGAAATTTTCATTTTTCATAACTGACCAAGGTAAGATAGGTCTTACTTACATTTATGTTCAGAATCAGTAAAAAGGTTTAAGATTTAGTACTGGTTTAAAATAAAATCTTCTAGATGATCGGTTAGGTTTTGACAGGTTCTTGTCCTGTCGTTGTTAATAAGCCGTCACTAAAAACTTATGAGCTATTCCAATATTTCAGCGATTTGCTTGGTTTCAAAATGATTCTCACCTTGGAACGTGTTGTCAGAATGAATTTAGTTCTATTATTGTGGAAAGTACGTTAAAATTGCCCTTTTCTTTATAAATTTGCAAAAATTTCACAAACAAATTCATAGTATAGTTGTCTTACTCCTACACTTGCCAATTTAAAACTTTTGGTTGTCAAATTAGACCGATCTAGCGTTGCAGAATCTAGCTGCAAGGAATTAAAAATATTTCGCATCTTTCTTTAATTTAATATTTACTTGATATTTTTATTACTTTTACTTTTAATAATGAAACCAAAATACGGTGCTGAAATTTCAACTAGATACTTAGTATATCAATTAGGTTTTGACAAGTTTTGGTCATCTCACTGTTAATATGGCGTCATAAAAAGCTTATTGTATTTTTTGCGATTTAGTTATTTTCCAAATAATTCTTGTTTTGGAACGTACTATTGTTTAAATAAATTCACTTCTATTATTGAAAACAGCGTATACGTAAGTTATTCTTTTCTTTAGAAATTTGCAAACAAAACAAAATTATCGCACAAAACTTAGTTATCTTATTATTTGACCAATAGTTGTCAATATAATCTTGATTGTCAAATTAGACCGGACGCGATAGAGAATCCGCCCGCATATGTTTTAAGTTTAAATAATTATAATAAATGAGAAATTCCTTTTTTTGTATACCATTTAAAATATCAGTGGCGAAACATCCAAGAACAACTTTACTTTTGGGAATGTTGTTTTGAAATATTTTAGTAAAACCTTTATAACCATATTTTAGATTCTCTTTCTTCCATCGGTGTTCTAACACCTAGCGTTAAACTACCCATAGTGCTTTTCAAGTGCAACTAGAAATTGAAAAATAAGCTATTTTTGCTGTATCAGTTGGCGCGCAGTAAAATTTTTATTTTCACTTATTTCGTACAACTTCAGAAGCACAAAATATAACATTTATATAGGTAAGCTATTTTTTTCTGTATTTCGACTTTAAAAACTGTATACTATAGAGGGAAAATCCATAGATCAGCCTGGACAATGCAAGGGTTTTAATTGTCTAGTGTAAGAATAAGTAAAAACTAATAATATGCATTTATTGCAGAATTAACCGGTAATGTATTAAGATATGTGCAATTTAACTGTGTATTTTTCTCAACAGAACTAAATTCATTTTAACAACAAGTTTTAAGAGAAAAATCACTTGGAAACCAAACAAATCGCAGGAAGGATGGATTAAATCTTTTTAATGACGACCTATACGACCGGACAAAAAAACTTGTCGGAACCTAACTGGTCAAATAGATCTAACTTTAAGCCAGAACAGTCTTAAACCTTTTTAGTGAATCCCAGGGTTATTGTATGTTTCTTAACCATATGGTGCGATAATAAAAATGTAATAGATTTTTAGGTCTACATACAGTATGTCCACGAATGGGGTAGACAAGAGGACAAATGAACCAAAAAGTGAAAGATACGAAAAAAGGTCATTCTTTATAAAAGTTTTTGCTTCCTGTAAAAATAAGATTCCCGATACTAAAAATTTGCTTCTTTGTACAGGGTGTCCAGTTTTCGTGTGTTTTCATATACCAGCTCCCTTATTATAAAAGATAGAAAGATGGGGTTTGCGGCTTACTGTTTTATTTTTTTTATGAAACTTTCATTGCCGCAAACTAAATTTTCATAGCCCTCTCAGTTTCTGACATACAGGGCCATTTTCAAATTTTGTCATTTTTGGCGCTCCCCTGTATCTCGATTATTTGATAACTTATCAATAAGGTAAAAATGGATTTTTATATAGTTTTTTATTTTGAATTCAGTGGCGTAGTTAGTTTTTTTTTAAAACGTTTTGTTTATGAGTTATGACCCAAACTTATATATTTTTTAATGGGACACCCTATATATTATTTCTTTGTCTTGTTCCTCTTTTTAAGAGCTTTTCAAAAATATATAACAGTCCATATTTTTTTCTTTTAAAAAGGGACAATTTCAATATTTTTGGTAAAATTAATCATTTTTCATCTAGAATCTAGAAGGCCATTATCAGTCATGGATAGACATGACAGAAAACAAAATTTTGTAAATGCGCCATTACGGATTATTGTCAAATATTATTGGCATTTGTATGATTTTGTTAGTTTATTTGTTATTTCTGTGAAAATTTATTTAACATGGCAGAAAATAATAAATATGAAAATTATGAAAAACACGATATAGTTCATACAAAATAAAAACCGATGCACGTCACCGATGACGCTATTAAATGAGCGCAGTCATACCACCGCATAATTATTATAAAACGAAAACTGTAATGGAGTGTTTTATTGAATTTTAAATTTCGCGCCTGATATTCGTTGTTAGGCAGTTGGCAGCATATGCGACGTTGCCGCGTTGCTCTGTTTAATTTCTTGACATTTCTAGTGTGTTGACAGCTGTGGTTGACAGTTTATCGGAGCTTCACATTGGTTTTATTTGTTTTGTGTCTTTTTGGAGCTTTAAACTTTTATCTTGCGTTTACAAACTGTTCTTTTAGAACAATCATAGTGTTATAGTTGTCAGAGTCCTGCTTGCGAAATGCCGAAGCAGTTAAACAGACGTTGCCAACAGTTAGTAGCATCTGTGATACGCTATTTTGAATAACAACGAGACAAATGGCACATTGCTACCCTTAACTGTTAGAGAGGTAATTTTAATATTATACCTATATAATGATAAAAAATTTAGGAAAAATTACCGTCAAATATATTGTTTTAGCGTGTAGCGGCAGCCCTAAACTTGAATGTTTCTACTGATCTCATATCAAAGAAAAAGAAGAAGCTGTGTACAAATTTGTTTTCTTAGATGAAACCTGGATTTTTCACAATGGTACCATAGATCATTCATGGCAAGATATTAATAAGAAAGTGTAAAAACTACTAAAGTTGATGGTAAAAGGTTAGTTACGCAAATGTATTTCAATATTTTCAATATTTCAATATCTTTATTTATGTCAATACACAAAAATAGTTTTCACACAAGTCATAGATGAAAATGTAGTACCTATAGTAGTGAAAATATAGTCTAGTATGAAAATGTTTTTAATCAGAATTATTTCAGATACATCGTACTTTATGCTGGCAATGAAGATGGATTTATCGAGGGTGTAGAGCTTATATTTTCCTCAAAAACCCAACTTGCGGATTACCATGGTGAAATGAACCAACAAAATTTCATGAAATGGTTTGAAATTCAATTATTAAAGAAATTGACTGAACCGTCTTTAATTATTATTGACAATGCCCCTTACCATAGCATGTTATTAACCAAAATACCAAACGGCTCATGGACCAAAGCTGCCATTTAAGACTGGTTAATAAATAATAACATAGAATTTGCAGCCCCGATGCTTAAAAGCGAGCTTTTAAGAACTGTAGCACAGTAAGTATCACATACAATTTATTATGTTAACATATTTGCTAACTAGATATTTTTTTAGAAATAAACCAGCACGAATATATTTAGTAAATAACTTAGCAGACCAATATGGACACTGAGTTTTACGTCTCCACCCATACCATTGCATTTTTAGGTTGAAATATTTACTTTAGGAAAGTACCTTATGTAGCGGCTCTTGTTACGGCCATAGAACTAAGAAAGTTTTAGCCCTAATACAATGCATGTACATAGTTAGAGTTAGGGGGCTCGGAGACATGACGTTACAAAAACAAGACTTTCCTTGATAAAAGTAAATTCCAACAACTGACAAAGACTAAGAAAGCAAAATTTGCCCACCATGCAAAATCTCAGTTTTGGGTAGTCACGACTACCCAAATTTAAAAAAGTTGCTGGACATGCCCGTGCCAGCTTTCTCACTTCATAGAAGGTCTCCGGGACACTCCGGGCTTTGTCCCATCCCGGAGACACCTTCTGGAAAAACATTCTTTTTTGAATTTTAAATATTATCGTCACCTCTTCCTTGGTGGATCGCTACCAATTTCTAGCTAGCGGGGTAACAAGGTGGTGGGTCCACCCATGACAAAGGCAGACGCGCTGTCTGTCTTTTGCCCAAGCGGTACCTAGCGTACCAGGCATCCCTGACGAGACAATTCTGCGACAGTACAAAAAACTGCACTACAATATTTCTACATATGTTAGGAAGGTGGTAGAGGATTTCTTCGTCGACCGAGGTGGTACCACCCCACACATCCTCTTAAAGGGCTGGTGAAGTCCGTACGGATGTTTCTACCTCTGGATGTGTGAGTGGGATTTCCCCAGTACACCCACGGTACATAGTACTTAGACTTCGGTCTTGTCAGAACATAAAAAAAACTGAATGGTGCTTGTGAAAAAGTTTTTTATTCTTTAATATATTTTAAAAAATTAATAAAATTCAGTGTACTTTTTTCCTACCATTTTTTTCTCCCATTAAAAGATATCTTTACTTAAGCTGGCCATAGACACAGAGAGGTGTATGAGTGCATCAAAGCGCTTGCATCAACGCCCGTATATGGTATGAATGTGGCACGCACTATAAAAAAAGTTTGTTATTTCATACTTACACACGGGCATTGATGAACGTGCGTTGATGCACGCCTACATGTCCTTGCGTCTGTGACCAGTTTTACATATCATTTTTCGTACTCTATTTTTGTGCTTGCATATTTATACACTAATCAATGTCTTTTACAACGATATAAACTTTTTAAATTATTCTACATCTTTTTAATGTTAAAATATAAGTCATTTAACAAAAAATAAATGAGCAAATAATTCAAAAAAAATCCATCCATGTGCTAGGTAAATTATTTCTCAATATTCGATAAATTTATAACAATCTGGCAACAGTGTCCTCTAAAACTTAAACACGTGTTTGATGACGTGCATCGGTTTTTAATTTGTACGAACTATATGTATGTTTGTTTTATCCGAGCGAATGAAGACGCGAACGCAGCCTCGGCACTGTATTTTAATAGGTAAGTTTCAAACCCATTTGTTATGTAGATACCATTAATGTTAATAATAAGAATAAAAAAGTTTTAATCATAATTATTGTTATCTATTATTAGATTTTTGATACATAACATTTTTCGTAGGCATCCAGAAAGGCAACAACCGGATAAAAGAATATTTCAAAATATCCAAGCCAATCTCATTGAGCACGGATCTTTTAGACGACCAAGGCCTAATTTTTACAATAAGGAAAATAGGGAAGAAGAAGAAATAAATGTTTTGGCCTCTGTTGCGGTACAACCATCCATATCATGCAGAAAAGTATACGATGAAGTTGGGGTTCGAAAATCAAGGACGCAGTTAATACTAAAAAAATATAAATTTAAACCATATAAATTCCATCTCGTCCAACATTTGCATCCCGGTGACGCAGAACGAAGAATAATTTTTTGCAACTGGTACCTACAAATATTGCAGGAAAACGCAAATTTTGAAAGAAGGGTGGTATGGTCTGATGAGGCATATTTTACGAGTTCTGGTATCCTTAACCGAAACAATTCAAGGTACTGGTCCCAAGAGAATCACCACGTAATATTTCCACGAGAACGACAAGGTCGGTTTGGATTTAGCGTGTCATGCTTTATTTTTAGCACTAAAATTAAATATGTTATTTATGAAGGAACTTTAACGGGAATTAGACACCTAGACATAATGCGGGATGCACTAATGGAACTATTAGAGGATGTTTCTTTAGCTGATTTAAATGAAATTTATTATCAGCAAGATGGCGCTCCTAGTCATAATTCTCGAATAGTAAGAGAATATTTAGAAACCACATTTCCCGATAAGTGGATTGGTACAAATGGACCTGTCAGGTGGCCTCCAAGATCACCTGATCTTTCTGTGTTGGATTTTTTTTTATGGGGTTATATAGAAAATCAGATATATAAGAGACGATATCACAATATTGATCAACTTCGGGAAGCTACACATCAAACCTTTAGGCTTCTGCAGGGAAGACCAATTACTTTTCTAAATGCATTGCGAAGAATCGAAACGGTGTGTCGAAAGTGCTTAGAACACAATGGAGCTCAATTCGAGCAATTTTTGTAATATAAAAAATTATTATATTTGAAATTTTAGTGATAAGTTCGTGACAATTTATTTTAATTTTCACAGACACGAATCACTTCTTTTAATTGTTCGTTTAAAGTTATGTTTAATAAAAATAATGTTGTTAATTTTTTTTTATTTGCGGGCATAGCCATAGTCATAACCATAGACATTATTCGAAAAATGATTAATTTTACCAAAAATATTGAAATTGTCCCTTTTTAAAAGAAAAAAATATGGACTGTTATATATTTTTGAAAAGCTCTTAAAAAGAGGAACAAGACAAATAAATAATATATAGGGTGTCCCATTAAAAAATATATAAGTTTGGGTCATAACTCATAAACAAAACGTTTTAGAAAAAAACTAACTAAGCCACTGAATTCAAAATAAAAAACTATATAAAAATCCATTTTTACCTTATTGATAAGTTATCAAATAATCGAGATACAGGGGAGCGTCAAAAATGACCAAATTTGAAAATGGCCCTGTATGTCAGAAACTGAGAGGGCTATGAAAATTTCGTTTGCGGCAATGAAAGTTTCATAAAAAAATAAAACAGTAAGCCGCAAACCCCATCTTTCTATCTTTTATAATAAGGTAGCTGGTATATGAAAACACACGAAAACTGGACACCCTGTACAGGGTATGCAAAAAACACAAAAACGTCAAATTTGGTTAAGAGTAAAGTTGCCTTTTTTAAAATCTTAATGCAAAATGTTAAATAAAAAAGTTGTCTTAAATTTTAAAAGAATTCTTATTTCAGATTTGTAAGTAAAAATTTGAAATTTCTAAATTACGCTTTTAAAATCACATTGTTGCCATTTTTATTTGATTACACCTTTGATAACTGTGACGTATTTGTCAAAATAATAAAGATGTCTTTAGAGCAAAGAATATTTATTTATAATCCAAATTAGAGACTCATATAAAGAAAATTACTAATAGAATATTAAATAATAATCGTAATATTCCAGAAATATTTCTTATTTTATTAAACTTTAAAAAAATTAAGGGCACATCATATTTATTTTTCTAAAACTTCTTCATATTCTACGTATTTTTATTACTGACGCGACGTCGAAAATGGTCATTTTCAATGGGTCTTTCATATGTTAGTTGTTTAATGCGCCCCCCAGAGAAACATATCACAAATTGTTAAATCGGCACTCCTAGGGGGCCACAAAATTGAACCATTTCGGCCATCCATCGATTTCCAAATTTGCGATTGAGCCAATAATATGCAGGACACCCATCGTGCTGAAAATACTCGTACATATTTCGGCGATATTGAACATGCATTATCAAAAAAAAATGTTATAATCCCATAATAGGAAATGGCGCACCAAACATTTACTTTTTTAAAATACTGACGGCGCACATAGGGGCCATGTACATTATCCCATAAAGGAATATTTCTGTGGCTTCTTAGTCTTAAGTTCGCCAATGAAAACAAAAATTATTATAACAAAGAAAATTCTTAGCCACCTTTGTAGTTTTAAATTTTGTCTCAGTGTTCTGTACTCTACCCAACTGACGTGTACATCTACTGTGCAGACTATCTACAAAATAAATGATTTGATTTGAAATCTAGAATACCTGACTGTTGTGAAGAAAAAATATTCTACGTATTTAACTACTAGATCAATCGTACAAAAATAACTTTTATAATTATTATCAAATGCAACATTCGAAAAAGAAATCTGACTAATTACAAAAAAAATCAATTTTGATTAACAGCCGATAACACGCAGCTTAAAATTCATATTGACATTATAGAGGACATTATTTTGTTTGCAAACGAGCTAAATGATGATTGATCGAGGCGGCCGCGAAAAGTTTCGTTGAGCACATTATATCACGGATGAAATCCTTTTGTTCGACGAACAATGCCCCGGGTTAATGGAGGATCGTTTTCTAACAGCGCATCATCAACAAAGAAATTATTATTATGATGATGTTCCCTTATGGACCCGTGTGCAAAGTGTTTTTAGTGTGAAGTAGTTAATAATAAGGAATATTATCTTCTACCTCTCAAGGGAAAGTTTGCACGTGTGGCACGAATCTAAAAGGTTTTACTAAATATTAGATAATTAACTCTTAAATCGAGAGAGACCTTCAATATTTCTCGTTGTTAATGTTTATACAGAACCTGAAGATCTTAAAAATATAATATGTAATATTCTATTCTGGTTATTTTTGATTCATATTTATCTCGAAAACGGTGCGTCAGAACAAAAAAGCTCAAGAGATACTTTTTACGCAGAATTAATTGGGCTTAACGATATCAATTTTGCAAAAAATCAGTGGCCTGCTATTTTTTTGCTAAAAATAAAGAGTTACCCGCACGCACGCCACTGATGCAAGTACTTTAGAAAATACATTTTTGCACGTAAAGGTACCCTTTGATTACGTATTGGCGTGTACCAAAATTCATGTCAATATCTTAACGCATTTTCGAGAAATTAAAAAGAAACATTTAAAAAAGAAAATATCAAACACTCTGTGTCTCGAAAAAGAAGCGTTTAAGGATCCATGTTTAGATAAACTTATTTCATATTTTTAGATTTAGAATCTGCCCTTAAAATTTCTTAACGTCTTTTGGTAACACCCTGTATATAAAATAACGTGTCCTGACTGACTGACCGACTGACTGAGTCATCATCGCCGAGCCGAAACCGCTGAAGCTATAGTATATAGTATATAACATAGTAGTTTTATTTTGTAATGTAGAGACTCACTACGAAGGGATTTTTCAAAATTCAACTTCTAAGGGGATGAAACCGGGATTCAAACTTTGTATGGAGAAAAAAAATTAGATGGTCCTATTAACTCGAAACTTCATATAAGTACTCTAAAAAAAATAGCCTGATTCTCCAATGCTAGTCCGGTCTAATTTGACAAGCAAATGTTTTAAACTGACAAATGTAAGAATAAGAAAACTAAGTTTTACACTATGAATTTGTTTCTGAGTTTTTCCGCAAATTTATAAAGAAAAGGGCAATTTTAGTACGTACCTACTTTCGACAATAACAGAACTTGATTGATTCTAGCAACCCGTTCCAAGAAGAAAATCATTTGGAAACCCAGAAAATCGCTGATATATCAGAATAATTTAATAAGTTTTTAATGACGACTTATTAACAATAACAGGACAAAAACTTGTCAATACGTAACTGATCAACTAGATCTTAATCTAAACCAGTACTAAATCTTAAACCTTCTTAGTGAATCTGAACATAAATGTTTAAACACGTGTTTTACAGTCCTTAATAAATCAACCCCTAAGGGGGTGAAATGGGGGTTCAAAATTTGTAATGGAGTAAAATTGTTATACCGCGGACGAAGTCGCGGGCGCAAGATAGTCTCTAATAAGAAAGGTAGGTAGAGTAATGGCAGTTATTATCAGATATGGGTTAAGTGCCTTAGTGTAGTAAAAAAGTTAAAATAATAAATAGTGAGTGAGCGAGTGAATTAAGAAAGTGGATTAAGAGCTGAAGAAAAGGAGAATGACAAGGGTTCTTATTTCAAGAACCGTTAAGTATATTTTGTAATTTTACTAAATAGAAGTGTCAAACTTTTGGCCAATTTACTGCTTGACAAAACCGTATATAATTAAATTAACACAAACAAGAGAGTGGACTGGGGCACTTCCTGCGAACAATCCATTACAACAGATTTGTTTTATATGCGTTAAGGCCCCTTCGGGAATCAAACGATTCGATTGTTGTATTTTTAAACTTTTGAAACACCCAGTTAACATAACCCAAATAATTATTTTTTCTGTTTTTTTAAACACTTTCCTCGTTTTATTTACGCACGTTAAAAAACATCTGAGTATTTTTTTAATGCTAACTTTTTACCCCAATTAAATTCAGTTATACACTGTTTTAACAATGTTTCAGGACTCCGAACGCCCTCTGGAGGGAAAAACAAAAGTTTGTGCCGATTATTACAGAATTTAATTCGAAAGTTTAACGCGGCTATAAACTCTAATAATCCTAACCAGATTTAAAAGAAAATTTAGGCGCGAATATTCCAGACCACTTTGTTAAGATAATCTGGAATTGCCCCGAGCACGCGGTATTTTATGAACGCCACGTAAAAGGGGGTTAAATTTTTAAAAATATATTAAAAGTACGAGGCCTTGAAAAGTTTAGTCGGTTCGTTGTAACCTTTAATCTAATTTCTAAAGGGGTTTATTAAGTTTTTTGAGAAGGGTTGAAAACATTTCTTTTAGTTTTACGTTCTTTGATAATTCATTAAGCCTTGTGTATTTTAATAAAGTTTGTACTTAGGTACCGTTTTTACTTAATCATTTTAACTTTTTTTCTGTATACTTATTGGTAGTTGTTTTGTATACACGGATTCATTTCCATTAAAAATATTACCCTTAAATATAAAAAAGAAAATATAAAGATTCTGTGAAGAAAACGCACTACTATTCCCAGATACCAAAAATGAGGTTTGGCAAAAAATGTCTGTGTGTATGAATATCCGTCGCTTAGCATAACGGGGTCCCCTTACAAGTATCTTGAACTTACTTTAATTTTGTTCTACGCCCCTAATAAGGGAAGTTTTCTAAAAATAAAAAATCAACATTACTTACCAAATAGAACTTCCTTATTGCTTCTTCCTAACAGACATAGGTAAGAGAGAAAAAAAGATAATTGCGATTGTATGTCTACTTTGCGATAAGGAGCAAAATTTGACAACACCGAGGGCGTAAAAGAATTTTTTAGTTCCGCAAGAAAGTATATGCGGTGTAGCCGTATCATTTATTTGTACGTTTAGTATATTTGGCTACAACAGGATCTTCAAGTTGGTGGACAAACTATTAAATCAAGACAATTACGCTTATATACACTAAAAAGGTTAAGATTTAGTACTGGTTTAAATTAAGATCTTCCAGCTGATCAGTTAGGTTTTGACAGGTTCTAATCCTGTCATTGTTAATAAGTCGTCATTGAAACCTTATAAGTTATTCTATTTCAGCGATTTGTTTAATTTCAAAATCATTTCATATCGGAATGTGTTACTAAAATGAATTTAGTTCTATTATTGTGAAAAATAAGTACAAAATAGACCATTTCTTAATAAATTCCCGAAAAAACTCAGAAGCAAATTCAGAGTACCAAACTTAGTTGTCTTATTTTTACACTTGTCAGTTTAAAACTTTTGGTTGTCAAATTAGACCGGTCTAGCGTTAGATAAGCTGGCCGTTATAGTTTACAGGTCGATTCTTTACAAATTTAACACTATTTTAACACTACATTAATATTATGCTTGTGTGCATGACGCCCGCCATCACAAACAACATTCGGTTTACGTTAAATATTACACAAATATTCATTTCCATTAGCGCCCGATATTGGAAAGTTTGAAATTGATATCGATATTAACCATCAGGGCATTACTTTGTAAACAAGTTGAATGATAATAATTGATCAAAACAGGCAACGAAAAGTGTCTTTAATGAGCGCTTTATATTCCAGAAGGAATATATATATATATATATATATATATATATATATATATATATATATATATATATATATATATATATATATATATATATATATATATATATATATATATATATACAGTGACCGGCAAAAAGTTCGCAACATATGGGAAAAATTTTTATTAGGAGAGTATCGGAAAAACTTTCCCAGGGGATCGGTTCTGCATGTCCGATAACCTAAAAATCGATTTTGACATACGTCACGTGACCACTGGTATAGCGTCAAATTAAAAAAAAAATTGTTAATTTACAAAAAGTGAGGTTAGTTGACGAGATATCAAAAAAAGTTATTTGAAAAAATTGCTTAGAATTAAATTCTAGGTCCTTGTGCAAAATTTTAAGATTTTATTTAAAAAAATTGGAAAACTCAATTTTTTTTAAATATTTTTTTATCGATTTACAAATTTCCAGTTTTTTTCGTTTAGATAGCTTGGCTAATGTAAAGCCCATATATCTGGATGAAAATAAACGAATGTAGTAGTTTTTTCTACAATTGACAGGACAAAATTAAAAAAAACAGGGTTTCGCCGGACGCTAGCTGTTGCAATGATTTGTATCTAGCAGCAGTGTCAAAATTTTAGAGACATTTCAATGAGATTACATTGAGAAAACCTTAATCGTCTTAAATATATCTGAAGTTCGACTTTTTGTAAAGTTAAGGGGAGTAAAATAGATAATAAACAAAAAATTACCTGTTTATTTAATCGAAATTTCATAAACGAAAACCAATGTAAGAAAAACTTAAAAGTAGTCAAATTCTGTACTAACAACACAAAAAATCATTGTTTTTCCTTGGGTGCACAAAATTTAAAACTCAGTATGACCACCATTTCTCTCCATACATACTGTTGTTCTCGAGCGCAACTCTCGATTAACATTTCGGAGCATTTTACGATTTATTTGCAATACACAATTTATAATGACATTCTCTAAATTTTGTATATTCCTAAAGGGTCGATGTTTGTACACAGGGTTCTTTAGGTATCCCCACATAAAAAAATCTAACGGAGTCAGATCTACAATTCTACAATTGACAGGACAAAATCGAAAAAATAGGTGTTCGCCGGACGCTCGCTGTTGCAATGGTTTGAATCTAATGAAATGACTGTATCAAGATTTTATTAAGATTTTTCGCACATAAATTTAACAACCAGGTCTATTTAGTTGTACTTAAAACTACCAAAGCAGGCTCTGAAATTAAAACAACCAAATAATCTAGTAGGTTAAAAACAACAGAAAAATGTCAAACAAATTATAATTTGTTTGATTTCAACCTATGTCATTGGTTTATGTCTCGCATCTTACTAAGTTTGATATTTTACATAAGTTTATTAATATTTTATTCCTTAAAATGGCACCCACACTACTTCTTCAGGAAAAGATAGAAATTATTTTAATTTCTGGAGATAATTACAAAAGCCATAGAGAAACAGCAGCAATTTTTAATGAGAGGCACCCCGATAAATCCCTCCATTATTCCACAGTATCTCGTCTAGTCAATAAATTTAAAGAAACGGGATCGGTAGAAAATCAGTATAAAGTTTCCCATGAAAAACCGGTAACAGGTGACGAAGGTTCTCTGGATGTGTGTTTGTCGATCTCAGAAACACCCCAATTAGCAGTTAGTCAAATATCGGAGATCACTAACATTCACGAAAGATCTGTGCGGAGGATATTAAAAAGAAACAAATTTCATCCGTACAAACCTAAATTTGTACAAGTATTAAAAGATAGGGATTATGACGCCCGCTTCGATTTTTGTGCCTGGTTCCAGGGTATGATTGAGGAAGATTTTAATTTCCCAAAGAACGTTCTTTTCTCGGATGAAGCTACATTTACCTCTAACGGAACCGTCAGTTCACAAAACTGTAGATGGTGGGCCACCGAAAACCCAGACTTTGTAATTCAGAGTAAAGACCAATATAGTTTTAAGGTTAATGTGTGGTGCGGAATTTTCAACCTCAGAATAGTGGGACCTTTTTTCTTTAGAGACAATTTAAATTCAGAACGATATTTAGAATTTCTACAAACTGAGATATCTGACTTTTTAGACAATTTGTCATTAGCCGAAAGAAGAAATTTATACTTTCAACAAGACGGAGCTAGCATTCATTCCACAAATGAGGTGAAGAGATGGCTGGATCAAGAATTTGGAAACCAGTGGATAGGACGGTTTTCTGAAAATCCGTGGCCTGCGAGATCACCAGATCTGACTCCGTTAGATTTCTTTATGTGGGGATACCTAAAGAACTCTGTGTACAAACATCGACCCTTTAGGAATATACAAAATTTAGAGAATGTCATTAGAAATTGTGTATTGCAAATAAATCGTACAATGCTCCGAAATGTTAATCGAGAGTTGCGCTCGAGAACAATAGTATGTATGGAGAGAAATGGTGGTCATACTGAGTTTTAAATTTTGTGCACCCAAGGAAAAACAATGATTTTTTATGTTGTTAGTACAGAATTTGACTACTTTTAAGTTTTTCTTACATTGGTTTTCGTTTATGAAATTTCGATTAAATAAACAGGTAATTTTTTGTTTATTATCTATTTTACTCCCCTTAACTTTACAAAAAGTCGAACTTCAGATATATTTAAGACGATTAAGGTTTTCTCAATGTAATCTCATTGAAATGTCTCTAAAATTTTGACACTGCTGCTAGATACAAATCATTGCAACAGCTAGCGTCCGGCGAAACCCTGTTTTTTTTAATTTTGTCCTGTCAATTGTAGAAAAAACTACTACATTCGTTTATTTTCATCCAGATATATGGGCTTTACATTAGCCAAGCTATCTAAACGAAAAAAACTGGAAATTTGTAAATCGATAAAAAAATATTTAAAAAAAAATTGAGTTTTCCAATTTTTTTAAATAAAATCTTAAAATTTTGCACAAGGACCTAGAATTTAATTCTAAGCAATTTTTTCAAATAACTTTTTTTGATATCTCGTCAACTAACCTCACTTTTTGTAAATTAACAATTTTTTTTTTAATTTGACGCTATACCAGTGGTCACGTGACGTATGTCAAAATCGATTTTTAGGTTATCGGACATGCAGAACCGATCCCCCGAAAAAGTTTTTCCAATACTCACCTAATAAAAATTTTTCCCATATGTTGCGAACTTTTTGCCGGTCACTGTATATATATATATATATATATATATATATATATATATATATATATATATATATATATATATATATATATATATATATATATATATATATATATATATATATATACAGGGTATTTCACTTAAAACTCCCAACGTCTATAACTAAAAAACTAAGTGAGATAATTAATTTCTGTTAAAAGCTGTCGGTAGTAGGGGTCAGTAGCCGTTAACAAGGTTAAAAAATAAATCGACGCCTATCGCAAGTTGGGCGTCGCGACGCTGCAAAAATATAATAAATTCAAAAAGTACGTTAAATTCTAAGACTTTTTTGTCTCTTGCACAAATTTCATAACTCTACTGGTTTTTGCAATATAGCGGCTTAATTTATCACGAATTTAATTATTTTAATGGCCTATTTCCTACAATATCTAAAAATTATAGAAAACTGTCTCTTAGAAACCTTTTTTATTTCATTGCAATTTATATATAGTAAGAATACTAGTTTAAGGTTTCGGCTTCATAAATCCGTCATCAAGTTATATTTCAAATAGTATCATAATATTTTGTACCTACATTACTGGCTACAACTTCTTAGTTTTAGTTTAAGTATGGATAACTTCATGTATTTGTCAATGTTTATCTAGAACAATATGAAATTATATTTTAGAACCCTTCCCTCATAAATATTTTTTGTTTTCTCGTCAAAAAAATACTAATTCATCATATTTCTGAAATTAATACTTGATTATAGTTCTTTTTAAGTTGTTTTATTCTTAAAAAGTAGGCTTTGAAAACAAAAAGTAAAATGTTGGTTTATTTCATAGCAGGCTCACAACATTGTTTAAGAAAATAGACATACATGTCAAAACGTTAATTTAGAAGTCAGATTTTTTGCTGTTTATACTTTGTAGCACAAACATGGTTCAATTTACCAATAACGAAAAATTAGACATGTTGCTGATTTACGGAGAAGCTCGACAAAATTGCTTAGAAGCTCAAAGAATTTACGTACATCGTTTTCCGAACAGAACAGTCCCAGATCGTAAAACTTTTATAAACCTATTTAATAATCTGAGGGAATATGGTTCGTTTGTAAAGCAAAAACGCAGAAGGAGAAAAACAGTAAGAACAAATGTAAACATTGCTCGCGTTTTACAAGAGGTAGATAATGTTCCACTTACTTCTTTACAAAAGATAAAAGAAAGTACTGGCGTTTCCAAAAGTTCGTCTTCTAGAATATTAAAAGAGAATTCTTTTCATCCTTATAAAACAAAACTAGTGCAGAAATTAGAACCAGAAGATTATGAGAGGAGAATGAATTTTCTTGCCAGGTTTGCTGATATTTACAGTCAAGACCAAGATATTTTATCGAAAATTTTATGGAGCAACGAGAGCCGATTTCAAAACAATGGTATAATTAACAGACAGAATTGCCGCTATTGGGCTCAAAACCATCCCCGTTGGATTAAACAAAGAGGAAATCAGCGCGTTTTTAGCATAAATGTATGGTGCGGTATAATAAATGAACACCTCATCGGACCCTACTTTTATGAAGGTACCCTAACTGCTCATCGTTATTTGGAGTTTCTCCAAAATATTCTTCCTGATCTGTTAGAAGAGGTGCCTTTAGAAATAAGGCAAAATATGTGGCTGCAACAGGATGGGGCTCCTGCCCACAATGCGGCAATTATATCAGAACATTTAAACGCACAATATCATCAACGATGGATTGGAACTAATGGACCACTGGAATGGCCAGCAAGGTCCCCTGATATTACGCCGCTGGACTACTTTCTTTGGGGCCACTTAAAAGACTTAGTTTATGAAGAACCTATTGAAGATATGGCGGATCTTATAAACAAAATTATAGCTGCATGCGCTTCAATTACAAGAAGAACTCTTTTAGAAGTTACACATAGAAAATTATTAGATAAGTTTGACAAGTGTATTCAAGTCGAAGGAAGAAATTTTGAACAAATGTAAATATTTCACATAATTGTAATAAAAAATAATTTATTAAAATGTATTATCGATTCTTTTTGCAACGTCAACTTCGACAAATGCATAAAGTAACGCAAGACTAAGAAGTTGTAGCCAGTAATGTAGGTACAAAATATTATGATACTATTTGAAATATAACTTGATGACGGATTTATGAGGCCGAAACCTTAAACCAGTATTCTTACTATAAATTGCAATGAAATAAAGAAGGTTTCTAAGAGACAGTTTTCTATTATTTTTAGATAATGTAGGAAATATGCCATTAAAATAATTAAATTCGTGATAAATTAAGCCGCTATATTGCAAAAACCAGTAGAGTTATGAAATTTGTGCAAGAGACAAAAAAGTCTTAGAATTTAACGTACTTTTTGAATTTATTATTTTCAAAGTTCCTGCAATCGATTTATATTTTTGCAGCGTCGCGACGCCCAACTTGCGATAGGCGTCGATTTATTTTTTAACCTTGTTAACGGCGACTGACCCCTACTACCGACAGCTTTTAACAGAAATTAATTATCTCACTTTGTTTTTTAGTTATAGACATTGGGAGTTTTAAGTGAAATACCCTGTATATATATATATATATATATATATATATATATATATATATATATATATATATATATATATATATATATATATATATAAGGTTCCTTCTGGAATATAAAGCGCTCATTAAAGACACTTTTCGTTGCCTGTTTTGATCAATTATTATATATATATATATATATATATATATATATATATATATATATATATATATATATATATATATATATATATATATATATATATATATATATATATATATATATATATATATGCATTAGGGCTTGTAGTCATTCGGTTGGAATAAATTTCATTTATAATTTTGATAGCCAGAGTCAAACTTTCTTGGGGTTGATCCGGTTTGGTTTGCTTGTAGTCCAAGAGCTGGTAGACATTTTTGGGTAGGTATTTGAGGCCCTGTGAAAAAGTGTTCAAAACTTCTTCTAGTTTTACCTGAATTCGCAAATGCAGACCTGGCTGAAGGGTGGCGGGGCTTAAGCGATCCTTGCATTTTTAAAGCCAATTTTTTTTTCAAAAAATATTCTTGAGGCTTTTTGAAATTTTAATATCTTAGAATTTAGTATTTAAAGAATTGAAAAATGAAAAAGCCAGAACATTTAACCGAGTCGCAAACTTTGCCAGATGTTTACAAAATTATTTTTCAAAAAAATCGAAAAAATATATGTGAGGCACTTTGAAATTTTTAAAGGATATTTGTGACTAAAAATAAATATTTACAAAAAGACAGGCCGTTTCGGCAGTTCAACGTGAGTGCGAGTTAATAGCGCTATGCGTAAGTTGAAGAAAGAGCGCGCATATCGCCGTTGTCTCACAATTCATTTCATATTTTTTGAAAAACAAATTTGGCTTCTTTAAAAATGTAAGGGTCGCTTAAGCCCCGCCACCATTCAGCCAGGTTTGCAATTTCGAATTCAGGTATAACTAAAAGAAGTTTTGAATACTTTTTCACAGTGCCTCAAATACCTACCCAAAAATGTCTACCATCAGCTCTCCGTCTTTGGTGCAGAAATTCACTGTTGCTTTATGTCTTATTACTTTTAAACCACACATAGAAAATTTCAGATGCGATTATCTCGAAAACGTTTACTCCTAGCGATCTCAATAAAGTATACCTTTTTGACGTAAAAGAAGTAGGATAATCGACTGTTAAAAAAACTCAAATCCCTAATTTCATGCCGCTATGTCGCTTTGATGTGAAATTATTGAAAAAGATCGAAAACAAAATTAAAATTTTGACACCCTCTATCTTGGTTATTATCAACTTTGGAATTAGGCAAGATTGAATAAATCGCATTATTTCGACATAAGGAATTAGCTGTTGCTCTGTATACCATTACTTTTGGACCACCCTGTATATCTATTGATTCGTCGTTGAAATGATTTCAATAATTGGGCCCCTGGTACGCCTTCCTCCAATTTAAACCTTTAACTTTTCTGTTCTATAAAGAAAAATAAACTCTTTTGAACACACGTCGTATCCGGAACACCTTAACAAATATCCTGTATTTTATACATATATACAAATATTTTTAATTAAAAGTCTAATTTTTCAAGAAAAAAAAAATCATTTCAGAACTCGGCACTGACTAACATGCTACATCAGGCTTGAGAGTAGTCCAATTTGTTCCAACGATTTATACCACCTTACTTTTTAAAATTTTCAGGGCCTCATAATTATCGTTAATCAGGTTCAAACCCCATTTATGCCAAGCGACGCATTAAAGCAGAGAAAAAGGGTTGTTTAATTATTATTCGTCCGCAGCGAATAAATATTGGGGCATAGGTAATTATTTATTAGCTATATTTGAGCAGCTTACTAAACATTTCTTTATGAAATAGTTATATTTAATTTACTGCTGCGTTTTGTATTTTTGTAATAATATATATAGGCCTGAACACAATAAGGTGGGGTAAGTGCGACTCAAAATTTAAGAAGTTGAAATTCAATTTTGTATTGATCCTTCAGAAGTCTTATTTTTATGATTCCTAATGCATGTAACAAATGGCACACTTTTATTGTTGCCATTTTGAGAAAAATGTACTTTTCTTATTGTACTGATTCACACTTGCCCCGCATAGTTGGAGAAAGAGCATAACCACTAGGTTATTTTATTGTTATAAAACTTCTCTCACACGGAGCTAGAGAAATATACGGCAACATATACAATTTTATTGCCTAACCTTAAAAGTATGCAAAAAGATAATAATATCCAATAGGACCAATTTTTTTACAAAATTATTTATTTCGATTAGAAATAGTAACACATTTTTTTAACAAAATAAGATTTTTAAGAACCAAAATAGGACAAACCTATGGCTTAAATATCACTATTTTGAGTAAAGGCAAAGGTGCAGGCAAAAGCAAATCTAACAATGAAGCTAAGCAATTGCCGCTGTCTTTTAAAACAAAATCATATATTTCTTTGTAAACATCTTTAATCCAGTAAACACCATAATTAACGATCAAAAACGAGTAGAAGCTATTGCGAACCAAATCCCGAACTTGCTCGTTGTTTTTAATATGCACTAGCATGGATCCCGTTTTTGCTGGGGCAAGAGCGGGATATTCAAATACTCTATCGAAGTAAAAAAAATAATAATTTACCCTTGAAGAGCTGCGATGTCTCGGATATAAGGGGTTCAAATTTATTACATAAACTTTCAATGACAGTTCATGCAATATGCAGCCGAAAAAATGCATTCTAAAGTAAATAGAAATAAGTAAAAATAATGCCGATTACTTATAAAGTAATAACTTGTTTGTACTGGAAACGCACTTGCCCCGCCATAAGTGACAGCCTTTATAAAATAGACATACTCTACGGTAATACTTCATTATTCACGATCAACAGCAAATGTTAAAATTGACTAGAGTTAGGACAAAGCAGTGTAATGCCTCTATTTCACTTTTGTTTACAAAAGCAAACGCTTATAAGTCTCGATCACACAATTGGAGAATTAGCTAACACGTTGATTCGTGTGCGAATAATTAAGGTTTGCCACAGCAAAACAAACCAAATATTAATTACTGTAGAGTCTAAGTTCACGGGCAAGTAGGTACAGTAAATCGTAATTAAGGCCTATCCAAATTTAGCCCCAAGACAAATCCTATTAAATAGGGCCAGTATTAAATCCGGTCCTGGATTATTCATCCATGTGAAATTCTTTATTGTTCCCTTATTTACCGTTCCTTTATAATGCATTCTATAATGCTGGTTAAACAATATTAATCCTGCATGTTATACTGGATTTTATAAAGATAAATGTTTTTATCGATTTAAAAAAAACGTTTGAATCTATCATCTAGGTACACTTTCAGAACGACTAGGTATTTATTATCATCAATTTACAGAGAGGCCGCGCGTTAAAAAATAGTAACTCATAAAAACGTGACATGTAGTCATTTATCTTCCATTAGTTCGAGTTTCCCACGGTGTTCGTTTTCTCATTTATCTTGTCAATTTCTAGTCCACGGATTGTAAAATTTAATCTTTTAAAAGCAAATAATGTTTAATACATTTTTTAGATTATAAATCAAAATAAAAAACGACCTTTGGAAGAAGCATAATGCAAGACTGCAATCAGTCAGAGAGAAATTTTAAATTTAAGTAACTATTTCCCTGTTTTATTTTATTAATAGTATTTCTAAGTTGTTGTTTTCGACAAGTTTTGGTTGAATTTTTTCTTATCTTCCACAATGCTGCAAAGTGTGGACTAACTTTTACTTTGAACCACTTTTAAAGCACGGTCACCGAGATTTCTCGCTCCTTCACCACTCGAACATGTATGATATGTGGGAAAATTAAAAATGATTTATTTACTTAATGCTCAAAATACTTTAGGGAATCTTGGTTACGAAGTACAGTCTGCATGTGTCTCTCAATGAATTGCGGTGGTTCAATATCTTATATTAACCAAAACGAAGGTAATCAGTGATATTTTTATTTCTGATTTTAATCATTTGTACTTCCTTTACTATTTGAATCTATCTACAGAAAATTATTAAAATTAAATTATTTTACTGAATGACATATTTTTCGTATCACACTAATATGAAAAAGTAATTTCAAGGAACACTTCTTTAGGTTCTTTTTTAAAAACTCTCTTTTTTCAAATAACTCCATCAAAGCGTTAGGTCTTAAATTTCTTTATTTTCCAGTATCGTTTTGATATCCCCCTTTATTAACCGAAGTCATGATATCCCATAAAATTTGGGAGCTCTACGCAAAACCTATAAAACCTTTTTTTCTTTTTGGCTGCGTAAGATACTATAACTTCAAACGCATCAATTTTCAATTGGCAATGCTTAAAAAGAATGCGTTATTGGAAAAAATTGGATCTGATAGTTCTATGGGCGAATAATTTTATTCTTGGAAATCGAATTGTTATACCGTAGCGTACCTACCAGGTTTTAAAATAAAGAGAAGTCTATATGATGAATGGAGAACAAGATAATATATTATTAGACAATGTGTATAGATAGGCCTTTGTATCAAATGGATTTCTCGTTGAAATTTGTCTCCGTGAATATATAGAGGCAGGGACATTCTCAGACTGCCATAAAACTATTCGGGCTTTAACCACAATCGAGTCACATTTGTGTGGATGCCAGGACATAAAGGCATAAAAGGCAATGAAAATATACATGCCTTGGTAAGACGAGGATCTAGAGCAACGTTTACAGGCTCCAAGCCTTTGGAATACCAGAAACCCTGATTTGTGGCAGTTTGGTTAGGTGGATTGAACTGCAATACCTGTCTTACTAGAAGAGTATTCCGGGGCAAAGGCAAAGCACACCAGTTTCTAATGCACCAACCAAGGCATTGACCACAGAAGTCCTGAAACTTAACAGGAATCAATTAAACCTTGTGACGGGCCAATAACTCAAGACGACACCTGCACGCAGTGGGCTTGTTTTAAGATGAACCGGATTACGGTTGATCAAGATAATCCAGATTATGCCATGAGAAGAAGCGAGACAGTCTTTTATGTTATATGTGAATGTACTCCACTACTCGTTGGAGGTTAACAAACTATAATAATATAGGAACACTCGATGCCCAAGAAGAGACCTCCATGAGGCAGCTAGTAAAAAACTACTTAACCTAATAAGTAGTGTTGTATCTTCCAACCACTCAATCAAGAATTATTCCCCTCCACTTGCTTAGTTGTAGGCGACTTGGTGTAGTGGACAGCACGCCGTGCCACTAACACGAAGGCTCCGGGTTCGATCCTCGAGCCCGGTATATTCAACAAAAATTTAAAAAGTCGTCACCTCTCGGAAGGCAATGGCAAACCATCGAGAGTATCTTGCCTAGTTATAGCCTCTCGTAGCAGTGGTTCGGAGACCACTTTAAAAACTAAATGTCCCAGATGCCCGTGTAAAACTCAAAATATGGGTGCGCAGCACGTGGCACGTCGCCAACACTCGGTAACGAGTACGGCACATGAAGAAGAAGACTTGCTTAGTTGACAGGGTACAAAAATATTGCATACAAAATTTGTATAAGGTTTTGATATATTTGCTTATGGAGAATGAAACAATCTGTACATTAATTTACCTTTGTCGTATATTTTGCTAAAGGGGTAAGATAAGAGAGGAGGTTCATCTATACAAAATAACCCTTTGACAAAGGTATCCAAAGACAAATATACGTATATCATATTTTAATTCTTGCCTGTATGTTAAAGTTAGAAAACCGCAACTATGAATCACTCCATATTATATTTTTAAGAAATGTTTATTTTAGGATAAATTAAGCATCTGTAGGTGCGTTGAACTCTTACATAAAAGTCATAAAATCAGTAGCATGTTTGTTAAAATTTCAAAAGTCAGAAATTATTTAACCGAAAAGTCATTTAAGCGGCAATGTGACACGTGTAACGAGTAGGATCGAGACGGTTATTGTGACAGACACACAAAGTCGTAACTTTCCAGAACGGGGACCACACAGCACATTCGGAAAACCTTTATGACAGCCGGCCTAAGGACGTCATCGGCATTTACGACTAGACAACACAGAAACGGATGTTTGTACTGCTCTTTGAAAAGCCTATAAAGTTGGATTCCTAGTAAATATTTGTTACAGGTTACTGAGTGAACCGCGTCGAGTAGTAAAACTGTTAATGCAAGAAGAAAAACATAAAAGGGTTAAAACGGAAACAATGGCTTTTAGTTCTCCACAAATAAAATTAATCACTTCTATGGTAGAACAATCCAGATACAATCAATTAGTCAATAATTAAGGGACAACATTACAAGTCAATATACAGTGCGGCTCTTTAACGCCCCCCCCCCCCTCTTTTAATTTTTGAACCGTTACATTTAGAACATTGAAAGTTAGCATACGGTAATTAAGTAGTACAAAAATACTATGTTTTGGTGCACAAATGACTTTCAGAAAAATCAAGATGGCTGCTGGACGCCATCTTGAAACAAAAATTTAATGGAAAGAGGGGTCTTGCAATACATCATTTTAAAGGTATCATTGAATACTTTATGATCATAGAATATTACGTCATTATTCGTCCTGAGAACAAAATGGCGGCTTGTTGAAACGAGTATTTTCAAAATAAAATGTAATGGATTGCACTGCACTACCTGCTGGTTTTTTTTTAATTGGCGTTTTGAAAATACGCTTCTGATAATAGCATGAGGTTAAAAAAATATTATTAAGCCCTCCCCACCCCCACTAATTAAAATTCAATAATTTTAGATCTATTTTTAACACAATTTAAATTTTCAATTAGTGGGGGTGGGCGAGGGCTTAATATTTTTTTAACCTCTAGGGGGTAACAACACAGTTCTACCACTGGTGGAATCAAGCCCCAAACTACCAAAGATAGAAAGCTGAAATTTTACATACAGCTTTAGTTTAGGCCGCAGACGTCCACTTATAAGAAAGGGTATTGCAAAAAGGGGTAAAATCAACTCCTACAAATTAGATCATTTTTTAGTTCAAAAACCAATGGGTTTTATGAAAAAGGCACGTCGATTTTATTTAATTTTTGTGTTGGAATACCCATATGGGGTAAAAACACCCCCTCACCAGATCTACTTGAACCCTACGTCGCGGCGTCGCGTCGCGTGGTAAAATTTTGAAATTTGGCATGCAGGTTTGCTTAGCGGTCTTGGTACAAAATAGTAGCGCTTGTTACGAAAGTCTCTTGCTAAGGGGATAAAGTCATTCCCAAAAAATTTAAATATTTTTTATTCTTAAACGACAGATTGTATTGACAAACGCCGAACCATGTCAATTTTTTTTAGATAAGAGCTAATGTTTTGTGTTTTAATTTAATCCCTAGAGGGTAACAATATGTGCAAACATTTTTAGTTTAAACTTCAATAAATCTGGCACCGTGGTTTGAGATGTTCGGGCCGCATCACCTAGCGTGATCTAGGATTTAGCCATCATTTTTTATTTTACGCATTCTTTATTGTTATACACACAAGCTATAGTTAAAAAAAAATACGCATACATAGATGTACTTAACTGTCCAGCAGCTTGGCCATTTTGCACCCTCTACGAACAACAACCAATGTCGTTTACAAGGAAGTGCTAATTTCCAAATATATATTCTAAAAATATATTTCATGATTTAAACACGCTGGCCAAGCCCGCAAGTACCAGATAGTTTTCTATAAAGCAGCAAATGTATATAAACTGCTGGCCAATTCAAGCGGGACAAACTAAATTTTTGATAAAATTTAGAGTGGAATATTTTCGAAACGAAAAAAAATTTTGATTTAACTTTTTCAGTATGTAATTGAATAGTTCTTCTAGTTTTTATACTTTAAGGCACTATTGCTAGCAGTCGCTGCAACTCTATTTTACAGGGTGTTAAGTGAAACCCTGACTTTTTTGGAAAAGTTTTCCAGTTCCGAGAATCTAGGAAGAATTTTTTTTGAATTTTCTTTTCATACTAAAATGATCCATGGTCAAATACAAAAAAACAATTTCTCCGGATTTTCTCTATTTTCATTTGTTTTCCGTATACAGGGGTTAGTCGAAATTATCGACTTCTTCTTACAAAGGAACCCCTAATTTGGCCGTTTATTCACAAAAAGCGAAAGACCAAGTAAATTTGTAGTTTGAAGTAGTCCAGCTAACAAAATTAATACAAATTTTTGTACAGGGTGTAGCAAGTTTGGATCACGGGCTAGTAAATTATTATTTTTTAATTTCTACTACTTTTTCCTAAGTTAACTATTAATTATCACGTGCTACGTTAAAGGGTTAAAATTTGTTAGGTCCGATAACAGTACTGGATAGAAAGATCCTTTTTGCCCAAACGGGTTTTTCATTTTTTGTCTAGTCCCATTTTTAGTGATTAAACGGCTCGCATTTTGAACCTAACTTTTTGCAATTGCATCCATGAACGATTGAAGTGAGAGTGCTTTTTTGGTGGTACATAATGAATGTTTTATCCAACCAAAAAACATGTAGTGGCCAAACAGCTAATGATGCTTATTCGAAGAATTTTTTAGTATTATACAGGGTTGCAAAAAATATACCACCTATACTTTGCAGGTGGATTTCTGTTAATTTAGCGGCGTTTCTATTTCTTAGTCAAAAGATCTAGTAGGCCAAAAAATAAAACATTTTCTTTGCTATTGACAGTTACCAAGGCAACAAAGTATTCTTCTTTGAATTGGTGCGTTATTATCCTTTATAATGGCTCGATTAAGTGCAAAAGAACAAGCTAATTGTTTGCGTTTACTACAAGATGGGGTAAAAATTAGTATTATTGCGGATATGTACGGGGTTGGGCGAAGTACAATATCTCGACTGCGTCAACGCTTCCACGAAACGGGAAGTGCAAACTATCGTTATGGGGGAGGTCGCCAAAAGAAAGTCGGCATTGCAGATGAAAGATGGTTGGTTAGAGAGGCTCGTCGAAGGCGAAAAATTCCATCAGAGAAAATTAACCAGGAGTTCAGAGCAAGAACACACATTCGTGTGAGCAATAGGACCATTAGAAGAACTTTAAACAATAATAACTTAAGGTGAGTTACTTCAAATGAGATCTTATTTTTTGTACCAATATTTTTAGTGTTTCATTTTAGTAAGTCGGCTATTATAATATCGACGTCAGCTGAGGCGTGAATCTTGGATTTTGCGCACCGATATTATAAATGTAAACTTGAACTAAGTTGTTCATAAATTAAAGTTTTGATAGGCGACCCTAAACACATTATTTGTGCTTGCAGCGTAATGTTCCTTAGTTCTTCCCTAGAACTAACGTTATGAAAATTGACCTAATTTTGCATTTTAGTATAATAAATGCTACTGTTGGCTTATTTATTGGTTCATTCCCTACACCTATACTACAGATTTTTAAGCCAAAATTTTAATTTTAGAGCTCGGCGACGTGCTAAATGTGTGCGACTTCTACCACAGCATAGGCGAAGACGTCTCCAGTGGGCATATGAACATCGCAATTGGCCATTAGATAACTGGGAAAACTGCATGTTTGTAGACGAGTCAAGATTTAATTTAATTCACTCGGACGGCAGAATATTAGTTTGGCGTGAACGTGGCGAACGGTATATGGAGGAGAATATGGCTCCTCAGGAACCTTTTGGTGGTGGAGGCGTTACTGTTTGGGGTGGTGTAATGTTTAATGGCAAAACGGAACTTTTTTTAACATTGGAGCCCATTAACGGTCAGGTATATAGGGACGAAATTTTAAGCAATATCGTTCTACCATTTGCAAACAATTTTGGGAACGATTTTGTGCTAATTGACGATAACGCCAGACCTCATAGAGCACGCATTGTGCAAGAGTTTTTGGAAGCTAATAATATTACCAGGATGGTCTGGCCTGCAAAATCACCAGACATGAATATTATCGAACACGTCTGGTCTAAATTGAAATTATTGGTAAGTTCTAGGGAAGATCCTCCTCAGACTCTAGAACAACTTGCAGACGCCATTGTTCAGGAGTGGGAAAATATTCAGCAAGAATTTGTCAATAATTTGGTAATAAGCATGCCTCGAAGATGCCAAGAGATAATAAATGTAAGGGGAGGTCCTACTAGGTATTAAGATTTGTTTTGTTTTCGTTAGTTGCAAGTTTTTATAATACCTTCAAGTAAAAAAAATGTTCTATAATTTAAAACGTTTTCTGTTTACCTATAAAAGTAACAACCAAAATTTACATTTTGGATCTCCTAAAGTAATGCCGGGAAAAATAACTACTAAATTTGAAAATTACGTATCTTTTCGAGTACTTTCAAAAGTAATTAAATCTTCTGAAATTTCTATACCTTCTAAAAACTACGCTATACAGAATTTTATAACTTGTTCAGTTGAATTCACTATCCATCTCCAATTTTTGACGAGAAAAATGTACTCCGTGACTATTAATTTAAGACACTTCTTATTAATTAAAATTTCTCAATGCCATGTACTGACTTTTTAGAGCAGTGGTAAAATATTTTTCTTTTATAATGAATAATCGAAGTTTACGAAAATCCAAAGATATCGAGAAACACGTGGCTTCTATTATAAGTAGTAACTTCTGCACAATCCTGTATAATGTGAAAAAGTTCCGAATGAATATTATTCTTTTTATCTGTATCGTTACTAGATTTTATTAATAATAAGTAGGACATTTTCTTTAATAATTATTAATATAGCAAAAAGGAACTTTATGAATACCTAAAGGACTCTAAAATCACATGATTTTCATATAAAATGTAGGTGATATGTTTTGGGCAAACGCGGACAAAAGCAGCGAATAAGCATCTTTAGCTCTATGGCCACGACACTTTTTTATTGGTTGGTTAAACCAATAAACGATGTCCACTTCAATAGTTCATGAATGCAATCGCAAAAAGTTAAGTTTTAAACGCAAGCCATTTGTATCACTAAAAATGGGACCAGACAAAAAAATTCAAAAACAGTTTCGGCAAAAAGTTCCAAGAAAATTGGGACTATATTCAATTAATTTGAAAATCACATGACTTCCATATAAAGTATAGGTGGTATATTTTTTGCAACCCTGTATAATGCTAAAAAATTCTTCGAATAAGCATCATTAGCTGTTTGGCCACTACATGTTTTTTGGTTGGATAAAACATTCATTATGTACCACCAAAAAAGCACTCTCACTTCAATCGTTCATGGATGCAATTGCAAAAAGTTAGGTTCAAAATGCGAGCCGTTTAATCACTAAAAATGGGACTAGACAAAAAATGAAAAACCCGTTTGGGCAAAAAGGATCTTTCTAACCAGTACTGTTATCGGACCTAACAAATTTTAACCCTTTAACGTAGCACGTGATAATTAATAGTTAACTTAGGAAAAAGTAGTAGAAATTAAAAAATAATAATTTACTAGCCCGTGATCCAAACTTGCTACACCCTGTACAAAAATTTGTATTAATTTTGTTAGCTGGACTACTTCAAACTACAAATTTACTTGGTCTTTCGCTTTTTGTGAATAAACGGCCAAATTAGGGGTTCCTTTGTAAGAAGAAGTCGATAATTTCGACTAACTCCTGTATACGGAAAACAAATGAAAATAGAGAAAATCCGGAGAAATTGCTTTTTTGTATTTGACCATGGATCATTTTAGTATGAAAAGAAAATTCAAAAAAAATTCTTCCTAGATTCTCGGAACTGGAAAACTTTTCCAAAAAAGTCAGGGTTTCACTTAACACCCTGTAAAATAGAGTTGCAGCGACTGCTAGCAATAGTGCCTTGAAGTATAAAAACTAGAAGAACTATTCAATTACATACTGAAAAAGTTAAATCAAAATCTTTTTTCGTTTCGAAAATATTCCACTCTAAATTTTATCAAAAATTTAGTTTGTCCCGCTTGAATTGGCCAGCAGTTTATATAGAAAAAGACGTATAATTCATCAAGGAAAGATAAAATTTTCCATTTTTGCTTTCCACACTGAGCGCCGCAAAAATTCGACAGACGTATCGAAGTCTGTAAAAATTTCCAAGCGAACTTGACAATCTTTGGCAGAATAATCAAAAACGCATTGTAAATTTACGCCGAACCTATGAACTTAACAACTTTTTCCGGTAAATTTCGGAAAGAGAAAAAAACAACATAAACTAACACTTAGTTACTTACTCACGCCAATAAGTTTGTTGCAAGGGTAATAATAGCTGACTTACCTAAAACAAAAAAATATTATATTATAAATTATGATATTTTACAATATTTTAACAAAAAAAACGTACTATTTTTATAGGGTTAAAAGTGGATGAGAAGTGATATTTTAACAGTTATATACCAGGTCCATCTAAAGTTACTTTCCACACTAACTGTTTGTGTACCGATGAGTCAAGATTTGTCGATAATAAGCTTTTGTGTTAAGGTGTGGTTGGATATTCTGCACATTTTAAAACTATTTTGAATTATACAGGGTGCGTTCAAAAAGTAGGGTGTCACAAAGTTAGATTTTTATATGGGATACCCTGTATTTGAATGAATTTTGAATTCTACGTGTAATTTCATAACTTTTTCACTAAGTTTAATATACGAAAAAGTCATAGTTTTCAAGATAATTCAATAATAAAAATTGAGCATTTGCAAGCATCTTTTTGTTGTGAAAATACTACTTAAATTTTGACTCCAAGCGATTCATTATTTGTATCCTAAGTAAATAAGTCAAAAAACATATCCACTACGAAATATTTGCCATTTCATTTACAGGGTGTTTTATTTCTAGGTCCAAATTCAGAAATCTTCCAATTAAAAAATGCCACTTCTATCAAATGAAACACCCTATATATTTTTCTACCATATTATAGCTCGTCAAAAACTCTTCACATTTCATAAAGAATGTCCTATTCCTATCTTTAATAGTTTTTGAAATGTTTTGATTTTTGGGATTTTCTGTTCTCGTTATAGCATCTTTTGTCACTGGATCTCAGTAGCCATGAAAAACAAATGAAAATAATGTTAGTGGATGATATTAGGAATCAGATCGGTTTTAAAGTTAAGCGTTTTTACTGTAAAGTTTGTTGTCCAGTTATTTACATATATGAATTTTTTCAAAAATGAATTAATCGATATGATTTATGTTTTGGGCGAGGCAGGCAAAAATTGTCTTTTTGCCGAAAGATTATACAGGATGAAATATCAGCTTGATGAAACAACGCGCATGTATAAATACCACTCGTGCCATATCGAGTTACATCAGGAACTTCACGATGAAGATTTCCAAAGGCGCGTAACTTACTGCCAATGTTTAAAAAATCTAACTTTGTGACACCCTACTTTTTGAACGAACCCTGTATAATTCAAAATATTTTTAAAATGTGCAGAATATGCAATCATACCTTAACACAAAAGCTTATGATCGTCAAATCTTATCTTCAATGCATGAAATTACTCCGCACAATCGTTGACTCACCCGGTAGCGTGAGCTATTACATTATTAGATAACTTTTCTAAAATTTCATGCATCGCCTCATTCACAAAATTTAGAACGAATATACTGTACCGGCAACTAAACCTTCTATTTTGCCAATTAGATTTTGTCGCCATGCGCACGCGTACCTGCGGCATAGATATTGCCAAGGTGGATACATACCTATTTAAATAAGACCACGTGATGATAATGGTTATTTTGTAACAAAAATATATATATATATATATATATATATATATATATATATATATATATATATATATATATATATATATATATATATATATATATATATATATATATATATTTTGGAAAATATTTCTTGGGAATAGAGGTTCATCATTTAAACGACAAAATAACAGCTTTACTGACTGTGGAAGTGTGTTCTCCTTTTGCACTAAAGTACGGGGAGTCCAAGTAAATGGACAACCCCGGGCCGGGTAGACCATGACAGCTGTTTCGTCCTTGTTAGGACTCATTCAGACGGCCATAACCCCAGTCGCACCGTGGCAAACGACATTAATGCATCTTAAATCCGTTTTTCAAAACACAAGCAGGAAAAAACATACCATAACGCCACCTAGCGGGTGCTAGCTCTAATGCAAGAAGCAGAACACACACTGAAAATGTAAAATCTAAAATCTAAGGGCGAACACGGCATCTCTAGTTTATGAGAAACGCATTTTCGCAAATTCGCCCAACTTGTCGGCACGAATACGTGCAGAGCAAGGAGGGAGTCACAAACGTTCTCACTAGAAAGACGCGTAAACCCTTAACGAAAGGTGGTTTCATTGCAATTACTCCCTTGCAATTTTATAATTTGTATCACGATAAGTGTATCGTGATTTGTATATTTCTTGAACCATTTCAAATCACGATACACTTATCGTGATACAAATTATAAAATTGCAAGGGAGTAATTGCAATGAAACCACCTTTCGTTAAGGGTTTACGCGTCTTTCTAGTGAGAACGTTTGTGACTCCCTCCTTGCTCTGCACGTATTCGTGCCGACAAGTTGGGCGAATTTGCGAAAATGCGTTTCTCATAAACTAGAGATGCCGTGTTCGCCCTTAGATTTTAGATTTTACATTTTCAGTGTGTGTTCTGCTTCTTGCATTAGAGCTAGCACCCGCTAGGTGGCGTTATGGTATGTTTTTTCCTGCTTGTGTTTTGCAAAACGGATTTAAGATGCATTAATGCCGTTTGCCACGGTGCGACTGGGGTTATGGCCGTCTGAATGAGTCCTAACAAGGACGAAACAGCTGTCATGGTCTACCCGGCCCGGGGTTGTCCATTTACTTGGACTCCCCGTACTTTAGTGCAAAAGGAGAACACACTTCCACAGTCAGTAAAGCTGTTATTTTGTCGTTTAAATGATGAACCTCTATTCCCAAGAAATATTTTCCAAAAAATATATATTGAAATGGTTCAAGAAACATACAAATCATGATACACTTATCGTGATACAAATTATATATATATATATATATATATATATATATATATATATATATATATATATATATATATATATATATATATATATTATTTCCTTTCTTAAACCATCTATTATAAAGTATTTTTTTTCTTTCTTGGGTAGAGGTTTATTGTGTGAAATTAAAATAGTTTCTTTAACGTTTCGCCCATCGTTTTTGGGCTTTTTCAAAAAAAAATTTTGTCTCTTTATTGAGTGTTTTCTAAAAACATACAAAATGGGATGTCATTAAAATCCTTAAAAATAGTGTTTATACAAAATGAAGACACAGACAAAGACCATAAAAGACAATACATACAAATTTAAAAATTGTTTCACTAAAATTTACTAAATATAAATATATACGCACCTCGAGACATTATGGTGTTTAAATATGTACTGAGAGATTTATTTTGAGTTACTTATCACTACCAGTAATTTTTTTCTTTTTTTTGTTTATTTTTTTTGTTTCTTTGTGTGTTGATATGCGTTTTTTCGTGAATTGTATGTTATATACGGAGTGTTCTAATTTGTGTGTTTAGTGTTCAATGTATTAGGTTGTGATAAATTTTACTTAGATTGTCAATATCTTGTTTGTCGTTTACTGCATTAGGTTCTTTCTTAATGTGAATCATCTCTTTAACAAGGAGTTTTTGGTAATTGTTGTCCTGAGTTAAAATTTTTGTGTTAGTGAAATCGAAATTATGATTTTCATTTTTTTCGTGTTTGTGTAAAGCAGTTGACGCATTTTTTGTATACTTGTGCCCGTTTAATCTGCTGTTAAGATATTGAGTGGTCATTCCAATATATTGTTTTGGGCAATTTAAACATGGTATAGCGTAAATTACACTAGATTTATTTTTTACTGGAACCTTACTTTTAAGAGGAGAGTATAAGGATGACAAAAGGTTTTGGGCTTTGTGGCAAACGGTAATATTGTGTTTATTTAAAATGTATTTAATTTTTTCTGATAATTCGTTCGTATAGGGTAGAGCTACATATTTTTTTGGTTCGTTATTATTGGTCAGTTTTTCTTTGGTTGTATTGTTATATAATTTAAAAGTTCTTTGTTTCATAATTCTGTTTATTTGTCTTTCTGGGTAGTGATTTTCTTTTAGTATTTTTCTAACTTTTTCTAAAGCTTTTGGACGATATTCTGGCGAGGTTAAAATTAATGCTCTATCAGTTAAGCCTATAATTACGCTATTTTTTTGAGATTTGGAATGGCTGGAATTGTAGTTTAAATATCGTCCCGACCAAGTTTCTTTTGTATACCATATAGTTTTGAGGTCTTCATTGTTTATATCTCTAATTATTGTCATATCAAGGAAATTTATTTGGTTTTGACTTTCTATTTCTGACGTGAATTGAAGTTTGTGGTGGAATTTATTGAAGGCTTGTATTACATAATTTATTTGGTTTTCGGGGATAGCTGTAAGGCAGTCATCCACGTATCGTTTGAAAAATATCATTGGTATATCCAGGTTTTTGATGACATTTTCCTCCAAACACTCCATAACAAGTTGTGCCACTGTTGATGATATGGGAGAGCCCATTGCACAACCATCAAGTTGTTCGTAGAAACAGTCTTTATATTGAAAATAATTATTAGAGATTGTTAAATTTATTGCCTCTATGAACATGTCTTGAGTTAGATTAGTATGTTCTTTTAAAGAGTTCCACTTTTCTTTAATTATGTTGGTTAAAAGATCATTTGGAATATTAGTATACAGTGATGTAACATCGAGAGATACTAACCTAAAATTTTTTGGTATTTTTAATGTACTGATGAATTCCTTAAAAGTGAAAGAATCTTTTATGTAGTATTCGTTTTTACATGTTATTTTTGAAAGGCAGTTGCTGAGATATTTTGACAGCTTGTAAAAGGGTGATTGGATTGAAGATACAATTGGTCTTAGCGGAACACCAGGTTTATGCAGCTTTGGAAGCCCGTATATTTTTGGTGATACGGCGTTATGAATCATGAGTTTTTTGGCTTCCGGGTCTGTTATTTGTTTTTTGTTGAGAAGTTTTATTTTTAGTTTGATTAATATTGGTCGGGTCACTACGTATTTTCTTGTATGTTACACTATCATTTAGTAAGTTGTCCATTTTAGCATTGTAGTCAGTTGTGTTCATGGTTACGGTTTTATTGCTTTTATCAGGTTTTAGAATTGTGATATCAGGGTTATCTTTAATGAATTGTTTTGTTTTTTTAAACTGTTTATTTATTTTTTTTTGAAAATTGCTTTGTTTTTTGTTCTTGTGTCTTATTTTAATGTTGTGGTTTGTGATTACGTTTACGACTTCTGAGCGGATAGCGTCTTTAGTTTCGTTTGGTTTGTCATGAATAGCTGACTCTATGCTTGCTATATATTCTGTTGTAGGCAAGTCATTTTCATGAACACAACTGACTACAATGCTAAAATGGACAACTTACTAAATGATAGTGTAACATACAAGAAAATACGTAGTGACCCGACCAATATTAATCAAACTAAAAATAATACCTTCATAAAAAAACTTCTCAACAAAAAACAAATAACAGACCCGGAAGCCAAAAAACTCATGATTCATAACGCCGTATCACCAAAAATATACGGGCTTCCAAAGCTGCATAAACCTGGTGTTCCGCTAAGACCAATTGTATCTTCAATCCAATCACCCTTTTACAAGCTGTCAAAATATCTCAGCAACTGCCTTTCAAAAATAACATGTAAAAACGAATACTACATAAAAGATTCTTTCACTTTTAAGGAATTCATCAGTACATTAAAAATACCAAAAAATTTTAGGTTAGTATCTCTCGATGTTACATCACTGTATACTAATATTCCAAATGATCTTTTAACCAACATAATTAAAGAAAAGTGGAACTCTTTAAAAGAACATACTAATCTAACTCAAGACATGTTCATAGAGGCAATAAATTTAACAATCTCTAATAATTATTTTCAATATAAAGACTGTTTCTACGAACAACTTGATGGTTGTGCAATGGGCTCTCCCATATCATCAACAGTGGCACAACTTGTTATGGAGTGTTTGGAGGAAAATGTCATCAAAAACCTGGATATACCAATGATATTTTTCAAACGATACGTGGATGACTGCCTTACAGCTATCCCCGAAAACCAAATAAATTATGTAATACAAGCCTTCAATAAATTCCACCACAAACTTCAATTCACGTCAGAAATAGAAAGTCAAAACCAAATAAATTTCCTTGATATGACAATAATTAGAGATATAAACAATGAAGACCTCAAAACTATATGGTATACAAAAGAAACTTGGTCGGGACGATATTTAAACTACAATTCCAGCCATTCCAAATCTCAAAAAAATAGCGTAATTATAGGCTTAACTGATAGAGCATTAATTTTAACCTCGCCAGAATATCGTCCAAAAGCTTTAGAAAAAGTTAGAAAAATACTAAAAGAAAATCACTACCCAGAAAGACAAATAAACAGAATTATGAAACAAAGAACTTTTAAATTATATAACAATACAACCAAAGAAAAACTGACCAATAATAACGAACCAAAAAAATATGTAGCTCTACCCTATACGAACGAATTATCAGAAAAAATTAAATACATTTTAAATAAACACAATATTACCGTTTGCCACAAAGCCCAAAACCTTTTGTCATCCTTATACTCTCCTCTTAAAAGTAAGGTTCCAGTAAAAAATAAATCTAGTGTAATTTACGCTATACCATGTTTAAATTGCCCAAAACAATATATTGGAATGACCACTCAATATCTTAACAGCAGATTAAACGGGCACAAGTATACAAAAAATGCGTCAACTGCTTTACACAAACACGAAAAAAATGAAAATCATAATTTCGATTTCACTAACACAAAAATTTTAACTCAGGACAACAATTACCAAAAACTCCTTGTTAAAGAGATGATTCACATTAAGAAAGAACCTAATGCAGTAAACGACAAACAAGATATTGACAATCTAAGTAAAATTTATCACAACCTAATACATTGAACACTAAACACACAAATTAGAACACTCCGTATATAACATACAATTCACGAAAAAACGCATATCAACACACAAAGAAACAAAAAAAATAAACAAAAAAAAGAAAAAAATTACTGGTAGTGATAAGTAACTCAAAATAAATCTCTCAGTACATATTTAAACACCATAATGTCTCGAGGTGCGTATATATTTATATTTAGTAAATTTTAGTGAAACAATTTTTAAATTTGTATGTATTGTCTTTTATGGTCTTTGTCTGTGTCTTCATTTTGTATAAACACTATTTTTAAGGATTTTAATGACATCCCATTTTGTATGTTTTTAGAAAACACTCAATAAAGAGACAAAATTTTTTTTGAAAAAGCCCAAAAACGATGGGCGAAACGTTAAAGAAACTATTTTAATTTCACACAATAAACCTCTACCCAAGAAAGAAAAAAAATACTTTATATATATATATATATATATATATATATATATATATATATATATATATATATATATATATATATATATATATTCATACTATTTGGTTTAATAGTTAATCAACTGATTAATTTTCGCACTATTATTAATTTCTAAATAAAGTAAGGTTTTCCTGCTATTCTTATCCATAAATATGTAAAATTTCCTTCTCCACAGTCGACGCCTCCGCCACGACCTTCTGTCAGTGTCGTCATTTCTGAATAATAGAGGCCGTTTCGAAATTAATAAACTGGCGCAAAGAAACAGCCCTAATAAATTAAAACAAACCCCAAATGCTACGCGAGCCTAAATGACGCAAATAAAATCTTCCCGTCGGGTTTATTTATCTAAATTTATTTAAATTTTTTACGAGGGCAAAATTATAAGGATACGCGAGCGATATTAAAATCCCGGTTTCAGCTAAGCTGTGGACCAAACCTATATTTAACAATAATTATGCTTTGTTTCAGCAACAATAAATTTTTGGCTCGCTTAGAAAATATCTGGCTACCCTTAGAGACGATAAAGATTCTCATTGGTGTACCTTTGTCTTTTTTTTAAACAAGCTTAAATCTCATTTCTTATATTATGTAAGATGTCCAAAAATCAAATGGCAATAATAAGAACTTTTACTTTCTTGGAATTAAATTAGATGTCCAAAAAAATTTTGAAGAGTCCGTATATTTTATAAATTATTATTCAGAAGGTCAGTTTTATATTTAAAAAATGTAAAAGTCTTTGCATGGAACTACCCTGGGGAGATGAGGTTATAAAAATGAAGGTACGAAGGTATCGAAGAAAGAGAAAGCCAAAATGTTCTGCAAAACATTTTTATAAAATAACATTTTTACAACTTGTATAAATTAGATAAGAAGTACACCTATCTCTGGCAATATCACTTCTATACAGGGTGCCGCAAAATTCTACCGACACAATTTTCAGGTGATTTTGTTTTAGGCCAAAAGTAAGAAAAAACTTCCCATTACCATAAATTGGGAGAAACTTTGTTTTCGAGATAGAGGATGATACAACTTAAATGTTGCTCTGTTCTTTTTATTTGTATTACATATTTTGTGTATTTATTAGCAGTCGAATTCAATAGAATTAATTCTTTTGACCTGTGATATATGTAAAGCCTTTCAAATGTAGGTAAGTCCAGGGCTGGAATTACAAAGCGACGGGCGACGTCGACGACAGGCCGGCAGGCGGCAGAGGGCCAGTATCAGTTTCGTAGTAGCAAGCATTGGTATCACGGCGGGCTGCTTATCGGATACATTCGCGTTTAGCATGGCCATGGCGATGCGAGACCTCATCGCTCTTTGCCGTTTGGGTACACCGAGTTCCTTTAGTTGCAGATAACATATTCAGAGTAAAAAAGCATGTGTTAAACCGGCAGCTGCAGATGCCTTATTGGGGCTTTATATATGATCTAATATTTGTATTAAGCTGTTGCCATATTCCTTTCCACGTGCTTCAAAACGAACATTTGCGATCTTTTTGGAAAAAATATGTGCTTAAGTGACCCCTACCGACCCAGTGGCAATTACGGTACGCTTTTCCTCGTGTCAAAGAACAAATGGAAACTACCATTAGGTCCGCATTACATAATAAAAAAACTTTGGATAACAGTTGATGAAAGTACAGATACCAAAAATTATCAAGTAAGAAATGTTTTAGTGCGCATATTAACACCGAATTCACCTATGGAGCCATAGGTACTTGAAAGTAAAAGATTATATAAAGGCAACGCTGGCACAATCCAACAACTACTAACGCAAACTCTAAAAAAGTTTGACATTCATACGAACAATATTGTACTGTTAGTAAAGCAGCGAGAAGGCGTAAAACTGTGTGTCCTAACTTACTCATATAACCTGCTTACTACATGCTTTTCACCAAGTGGCAGAAACAATTCGAAGCAATTATCCAGATGTTGACAAGCTAATTGCCAGCACCAAAAAGGTTTTTACAAAATCTCCACAACGGATTGAAAAAATTCACCAGTTGTGCCCCGGAATTACCGAAGCCCCACAGCCCGTATTAACAAGATGGGGAACGTGGCTGAATGCTGCATTTATTACAATCAACATTTCCAAGCTGTTAAATCTGTACTTTCGCAGTTCGACCCAAAAAGTGCCATCTGCATTAAAGAAAGTCAACAGCACTTTAATAACCCTACAATTGAAGCAGATTTATCGCTTGCTATTTCTATTGACCGCCTTCAACATATGGAGTTATCTGTCACTTCCGGACTCATTTCACATAGTTGATACTGTAAATACAGCTCTACAAACTTTAAAAGATGTTCCTGGTGTTGAAGCTACGAGCACGTTTAAGTCTTTGTTACTCAAAAATCCGGATTTCGCGCAACTACATCATATTGGGCAGTGCGTAAGTACGGACAATTGCGGCAGTAACTTGCAGTGTTTTAGATGCGCAAATATTACATCTTACAGTGCAATCTTTACTTCAAAATACAAACTTAAAAGAGTCTACTGCTGAAGGTCTCTGTCATTAATGATGCAGGCGTCTACACAGACACAAAACTAGATTACACGCATGTATGAATGAAAGTCTACTTGTCAGGGGTACATATAAATATGCAAAAATTGAGAATAAATTCTCTAACGAGAATAAATTCTCTAACCACCTGAAAATTCCTTATACAATAAGGGTTTCAACAAATAATGGTAAAACAGCTATTCTCCGGGCTATATGCCCCTCCGAGCGCTGAATTACATACCAAAATTTGCCGTATTTTCTTCAAACACAGTTAGATAAGAAAATACTAATGTTTCGAATGCAAGAAACTACCAGGAAGAAGGAAGCTTTTTCTTTAGTTAGAATGTCGTCACCTGCAGACCGGTTTCGAACTCGTTGGTTCTCATCAGTACAGGATAGACGAACATACCACATACCAACCTTCCGAAAAAGTAATCCCTTAAAGCTACAACTGTCGTACTGCATAAGCAGTGAGACACAGGCAGCGCCATCCATTAGCAGTTTCGAGCATTCAGAGTAGAGTTTACCGTAAGGTAAAATTTTCAAACGTATGAATGAAAGTCTACTTGTCAGGGGTACATATAAATATGCAAAAATTGAGAAGAAATTCTCTAACCACCTGAAAATTCCTTATACAATAAGGGTTTCAACAAATAATGGTAAAACAGCTATTCTCCGGGCTATATGCCCCTCCTTACGGTAAACTCTACTCTGAATGCTCGAAACTGCTAATGGATGGCGCTGCCTGTGTCTCACTGCTTATGCAGTACGACAGTTGTAGCTTTAAGGGATTACTTTTTCGGAAGGTTGGTATGTTCGTCTATCCTGTACTGATGAGAACCAACGAGTTCGAAACCGGTCTGCAGGTGACGACATTCTAACTAAAGAAAAAGCTTCCTTCTTCCTGGTAGTTTCTTGCATTCGAAACATTAGTATTTTCTTATCTAACTGTGTTTGAAGAAAATACGGCAAATTTTGGTATGTAATTCAGCGCTCGGAGGGGCATATAGCCCGGAGAATAGCTGTTTTACCATTATTTGTTGAAACCCTTATTGTATAAGGAATTTTCAGGTGGTTAGAGAATTTCTTCTCAATTTTTGCATATTTATATGTACCCCTGACAAGTAGACTTTCATTCATACGTTTGAAAATTTTACCTTACGGTAAACTCTACTCTGAATGCTCGAAACTGCTAATGGATGGCGCTGCCTGTGTCTCACTGCTTATACAGTACGACAGTTGTAGCTTTAAGGGATTACTTTTTCGGAAGGTTGGTATGTTCGTCTATCCTGTACTGATGAGAACCAACGAGTTCGAAACCGGTCTGCAGGTGACGACATTCTAACTAAAGAAAAAGCTTCCTTCTTCCTGGTAGTTTCTTGCATTCGAAACATTAGTATTTTCTTATCTAACTGTGTTTGAAGAAAATACGGCAAATTTTGGTATGTAATTCAGCGCTCGGAGGGGCATATAGCCCGGAGAATAGCTGTTTTACCATTATTTGTTGAAACCCTTATTGTATAAGGAATTTTCAGGTGGTTAGAGAATTTATTCTCAATTTTTGCATATTTACATTACATTCTATTACTTTAACTAAAGGCTTTTCGTATTTCGCATTTTCACATTGATGCACACTGGAGGTAAATAAATATTTGTATTTTATTTTCAAATCGGAGCCTAATTTTATTTCCAACTAGGATAGAGACGTCCCTGGAATAACCTATGTTTACAATGCTTTGGTTATATGGAATAAAATGCACCTGAAATTGACGAAAATGGGAAAACATGATTTTAGTAATCGAGGTGACCCAAAACGTGACGATTAAAAAATCACGAAAGATGATTTCTTGACGATTAAAATTGATTTTTTCCAATGAAGAAAGGAAATAGATAATGTACACATAATGGAAGAATTTAGAAAAACAGCAAAAAAAAGAAAAGTCAATAATAAATAGCCAGTATTGCCCCAATGCATAGGAAAATTAACGATGCTATTTATCCGATCGCCGTCGGTTGCATTACAGAACGGTTTTCCCTTTTTTAGTCTCTAATGTGGGTTTTTCTCGGCGAGGCAGGCCTTTCAGCCGCTTTACTTTTATTAAATTATTAATGCTCTCCCCGCTGAAAGTGTTCCACTCGCTTTATTTTGCCCTTCGGAAATTGTGCGGCCATTGATGATGTTTTTCCACATATATAAGCGACGTGTTAGATTATTGAGCAAAAACACGGTGTAAATGGTCCTGAATAATGGCATTTTATTAATATTATTCCCCCCAATATTTGCTGTTTTTACATAAAACATTTTAAAATAATTTGTAGCTTATTTTGTTCCTGTCGTTACAGGATTTCCTGTAACATACAAACAAAAGAGAATCTTATATTAAGCTTGAAAATTCTCGCAAAAATTTGCACTACGTTTAAAGTAACATCAAATCCAATTAAACTAGCGTGGCCCACGGAGTTCTTGCCATATGGGAAACATTTTTACTGAAAGTTGAAAAATAAATCACTTTGGTGTAGAAAAGTTCTGGATATTAATAAACTAAGAATCCTTATGGAAAAAATCTAAGAAGACCCTTAGTATATAGGGTAGCGACAAAAACGTAAACTATACCCAAGAATAAACTACCCTCATTTAGCAAGATACAAAGAAAAGCTATTTGGAATCATTTTTTCTCTCTAAATACGGAATCACAGAAACTTGCGAAAAAAATAACAGCCAGATTCACCAACGCTAGTCCGATCTAATTTGACAACCAAAAGTTTTAAACTGACAAGTGTAAGAATAAGACAACTAAGTTTTATTCTATGAATTTATTTCTGAGCTTTTTCGCATATTTATAAAGAAAATGCCAATTTTAGTACGTAGTTTCGACGATAATAGAACTAAATTCATTACAGCAACTCGTTCCAAGATGAAAATCATTTGGAAACCAAGCAAATCGCTGAAATATCAGAATAATTCATAACTTTTTAATGACGACATTAACAATGACAGGGCAAAAACCTGTCAAAACCTAACTGATCAACTATAAGATTTTAATTTAAACCAGTACTATATCCTAAAACTTCTCAGTGAATCTGAATGTAAGAGTTTTAATATAAAACAAATTCATGTATTAATTAGGAAGGAACAAATGTACAAAATTCAAACTTTAATATAGCCACCTTTCTTTTAGATGCATTCTATTGTTAAGTTGGAGAATTTTGAAACAGTTTTTCTCAAAACAACTTTAGGAATTTCTAGAGCACATCGGGGTCAATTTCCAAGCTGTCGGAGAGAATACACTTTTTCCTTTAAATATCCCCAAGAAAGTAATCGAGTGGGTTCAGATCCGGCGACCTCGCCGGTCAATGATTTTCTAAAAATCTTCCTATCCAACGCCCCTGGAACATTTCCTGAAGAAACTCGTTAACAGCTCGGGAACTATGGCATGGCGCACCATCATGCTGCTACCATAAATTATTTCTAATGTTAAGTGGAAGGCCATTAACAAAGCCAAACAGCTGCTTTCTCAAAAATTGAAGGTAAATATCCGACGTTATATTGCCTCGGAAGAAAAATGGGCCTATCAGTTGGTTATCTAAAATACTGCAGAACACATTTGTCTTAAAATAATATTGATCTCAACACTGGATAACAAATCCCGGATTAGCTGTACTCCACCAACGACAACTTTGGGACCTAACTACCCCATTTGATGCAAAACACGATTCATTAGAAAATATGATTTTTTGCAAAGAACCGACAAATCAAACTGAATAGTAAAAGGTTTATTCCCACCAGAGGTCGTGGACGGTTTTTTTTTATCAGAAATAGAGTTGCCCAGATAAATATTAGATGTTGCACAGCGACAGGCGTATAGTGCATGCAACTGACTGATTCTTTCTGACGGTCAGAAAACCGTACGGACTGTTTGTTGAAACAGACCTAGTGTATCCAGGTTTCAACGTGTGGACAAAGGTAGGTTTGTATGGATGAAAAAGATTTGCTTTAAAAACTCTTCCAGCAGCGGATTTACAAACGGATCGTCTATCGTTTCCAGGAAGCACTTTTTCCAAATTTCTCAACGAAGTCTTGGGATTTTCAACAACGGCTTGAATAATTTGTAGGTGAATATCCTCATCATCTTCGGCCTGAACTTGGCGTTTTTTATTAAAAAGGTTTTCCGCACTTTCACTGCCTACTTTTAAATTTTGCCATTATGTATCCAACAGTTTGGTGAGATACAGATATTTCGGGATGCCTTTCATGGAAAATCTCAGCGGCTTCCCTATAACTTTTGTAGTTGTTGCTAACAATTAAAACAATTTCAATTTTTTGTTCCGTGGTTTTATTTATTTATTTATTTTCGTTATAATATCCAAGAGGTTAGCCAATTATATGATAAGGAAAAAGAACACATAAAATTAACATAACTTAAAAAAATCTAATTATAACAATGGTAATGTACATTTATAACAAAGACAGACCAAAAACTGCTAAAACATAATTGCATGGTCAACTATACTAGAAATTTCAAGCCGTATTATAAATTATAAAACTTCTTTCTGAAAGAGACAGGTAATATTTTGTTTTATTCATGTTAGTACTCCTTAATATGTTAAACACTTCTTGGAAAACAGAACAAATGTTCCAAATATAACCATTTTTATAAAACAAGTACGAGTCTTAATTTATAATGCATGTTATCTCTACAGTAATTGTGCCTGCCCGCCTTTTACTGGGACAATATCCGTTAAATGCGAAGCAACAACCAACAAAACAGAAAGATTTTTAAAATTTCATTAGCTTTTTTGTCCTTTTTCTTACGCTCACGATCCTCACGTCACACATTCCGACGCAATACCGTCTATTATTTCTCCTTCCTCCGTCTCTTACTAGCTTTACCCTCGTTAAATTATCTCGTTCCCTCATACATCCTTCTCAACTAACGCTCCGGTAATGATGCAAATAAAAGAAAACGGAACGAGAAAAATGTTCAACCGGTGCTCGGAGCCCTCTTCCGATCAGAGAAGTAGGGTTAGACTTAAAAATACCATGTGTAATAAATTACATCTGAGAAAAATCCTAAGATATTGGTCGTAAGTTTTTCGGATCATTACAGATTGGTTTTTAAAGCACTAAAGAAACAATTGTTTTAATTGATTACGATTTATCCAAAACTTTTTAAGTACAACTTTGCTAGCGATAGTGTATGTGTGCAGATTTCTTTTAAGGTGCCTACTAAAGTTTTTCCCCAAAAGTTTATAAAATAAAGCACGCAATCTGTTACTCTAAATTACTTACAAAGAGCTTTTTGTGCCTTCTTTGAATAAAAATGTATTTTGGTAAACAGGCCGAATAGATGATGACGTGGTGTATATAACATAGTGCATTTTTTTAAAGCGGACCATAATTTTTTTATCGAAGACATCACACGTAGACTTCAAGCCTAAGGACTAACGTACCGTGGGCGTCTGAAGAGAAGGGAAATGTAGTCTATTGACACGGGACTTAAAGGATTGGAGGTTTGGACGGAAAGATCCTAGGTATGAATGAGCGAGAGAAGTGGTCTGTTCTAGGCTTTTGTAGCTGGACAGTAAAGGGATGCATACGTAACGCGCCTCTTGTTGTTCTGTTAGGAACAGTCAAGAGGGGGAATAATACCGGCTAGTTGTTCAGAGCAAAATCTGTGGAAGTACCGGCAGAAAAGGGATAAATCCCCAACAGCGCAGGGATGAGCGAGAGAAGGGAGTTTTCTTGTGAGGACGTGTGAGGTAATTGATGAGTCGAATGACCCTGTTTTGGGTAGAATCAATCAATCATAAAGTGTTGAAGGCGATGCCGCTCCTCAGATGAGTTAAATTTTTAAACCCATGTGGATATACAGTAAAGATCACCTAACATAGGAATCTTCAGGATGAATTTATCTCTGGTCGTATTAACTGCGGTGACGGCCGAAAACTATCGAGCTTGCCCGATCGCTGCAGTAATACTTGCGCTCCCGCTCCCCGCTACCGCAGATTTCGTCGAACCACCAGCCGCCATCAATTCGTCAATACATCATCATCATCATAGAAAACCTGATGTATTGACGAATTGACGGCGGCTGGCGGCTCAACGAAATCTGCGGTAGTGGGGAGCGGTAATGCAAGTATTACTGCACCGATCGGGCAGAGTTCGATAGTTTTCGGCCGTTACCGCAGTTATTATGACCACAGATAAATTTTATAAGTTTTTGACGTCACCAGTTCTGTTAATAACTGCGTTATGCAGCAACGCAAATGAAGTGGTTTGACCATGTAATTTACTTAATACTTCCCTGTCATAAATATAATATAACAATTTATGCAGGAGTAATAGGGAATATGCATATAACCCAAATAAATCTGAAATGTTTTTTTTAATATCCTCTGCCTAAATTAAATGTTTTTGGCGGTTCCTGTTATCAATTTATTTTGGTCTTTGTTAACAAAAAAATGGTTTTCTACGGCAAATCTTGGCGCGAATCTCGAAACTTGTAAACTGTGTCGTCAAAAGTGCCTTTATGACTCATAATGAGTACATGGCGAATTTCAGTGTTGTAGGGTCATCGAAAAATAAATAAAAATGACATTTACAGCGTAACTCATTCAATGAGATATTCCTGTACTTAAATTAGAAAGTTCCTAAAATCTTATTCATGTATATTTCAAGCCAAAATCGGTCCAGGAACCTTTCAATTTTGCAACAACAACTGTCATTTTTGAGAAATTTTGACACATCGTATCTTAATAATTTCGAGTAAATAAACTGCAATTCTTTATTTTCATGGCAATCGTCGAAAATTTAAAAAAAAATGTAAATTTTGCATGACCCCGATGCAAATAAACCTATTTATTTATAACTTCAGCAAAAAAAAAATAAACGATTTAAATTAGTGGGAGGCATTCTTACATAATTAACGGATACAATAAACCCAAAAAGAATCACTGTATAAGTAAAATAGTGTAGAATAATGTCTGTTAAAAACAGGATTTGTCGGAAAAAATCAAGAAAATTCTGTTTTTACCCCTGAAATACGCTCCTGGATGACCCATTCGGTATTCATTTTCAAGTGTGATTATCCCTTTATAACATAGTGTTGAGAAATTACATAGGAAAAAATACAGAGTGATTCAAATGTACCGATGTCGAGGGCAAAAAGTCAAAAATCGAAATTTAATCGGGTTTTATTGCTCCCTTCCTATAAAAAATGAAGAAACTAAAAAATATTGACATCATGTATTTCGACGAGCTCTTTCTGATGGGGTATATGGAATTTTAAATTGAACCATTTTGACCCCACAAAAAATTAAAAACCGTGAAATATTTGGGTCAAAAACCGAAATCTCCAGAAAAACAAACCTGTTCTACTTTCGGTTACGCTTTAGGTTTACATGTAGATTGACACTTATTTTTTGTTGATCTCCTGACGTCATTATTCATTAAGGACAAACGGGTGTTTTTAAATTGTAATAAATTATACCAAAAAGTGAACATTTTCTATAGCTAAATTATCCTAGAATTTTCTTCAAAATAACTTTTTTAGGTTTGTAATGACTTCCTTAAACGATTTATGCAATAAAAAAATATGTGCATATTCCTTATTGTCTACATATCTATTATTTGGGTATTTAGCTAGCTTTTGTTTAGTTATTTTAACACACCGTCTCTATTGTTTACAAGCAATACACAAGCAAACCCAAACACAACCCAAACCCAAGCAAAAAAAGAACGAAATACTTTTAAAAATGAATATTTTTGATAGGTACGGTATTTTCTGTAAATTTGGCATACTTTTGATCTGTCCTAAACTGCACTCTTACTCCTCTTGATGACATAAGTACATAGTTTAGTGCAGTTAGAACCTCACAAACTAAAATGTAGCGAACGTTGTCAAAACCCAAACGAACAATTTATTAGGAAGTGCAGCTCCAAGCATCACAAACGAACAAACCTCTTATGTTACTTCATAATCAATCACTATCAGGGATCGACGTACCTGTATCCACTATTATTACTATGATTATTATTATTTTATTTTATTTTTACCTCGGTGATTTCAATACACATTTTTAGCCAAATTCTCCAACGCAAGTCCGGTCTAATTTGGCAACCATAAGTTTTAATCTGACAAGTGTAAGAATAAGACAACTAAGTTTTATACTATGAATTTGTTTCTGAAGTGTTTCGCAAATTTATAAAAAAGGGCAATTTTAGTACGTACTTTTGACAATGGATCCAAATTCATTCTGGCAACCCGTTCCAAGAGAAATATCATTTGGAAACCAAGCAAATCGCTGAAATATCACAATAACTCATAAGTTTTTTAAACGACTTATTAACAATGACAGGACAAAAACCTGTCAAAACATAACTGATCAACTAGAAGATCTTAATTTAAACCAGTACTAAATCTTAAACGTTTTTAGTGAATCTGAACGTTTTTACTGTTTAACAATGTTGTATGCCACATGCTTTTCTAAAATGCTGCTTTGGTGGAATGCCACCCTAACAGAAAACTTTAACGATTTTCATTGCTTATTGACATTAATAGAAAATAGCAATAAATTAAATGTATTTAAAACGGATCCCCGTCGCTGAGTCCTTATCAAAAATGGACATGTTATATACGGCACTGTTTCTGCAACTCACTTCTCTCCTGATGTAATACGTCAGTCTGTTTCAGCAAAAATATAAGTGGCTGCATTTTAGTGTTAATATTGTAACAGGGCTCATGGGTCTATGTTACTCTTGGAAATATACATTCGGAAACAAGAAGCTTTTAAATTTCGTTTGAAAAATGAACTTTATGAATAAATAAATTGTAAATAATGAAGTCATTTGAGTGCTCAAAGAAGTTTTATAGTTTACAATAAAAATAGTAGTGCAATAATACAATGAAATCAGCAGATATAAATAAATACTATCCCAGAAAAGTAGCTAAAACAGAGTTACTTATTTATAAATAAGAATATTTCCCGTCAAGATTGTTATGCGATGAAGAAGTGACATATGAGACACTCACGTCGAAACGACGCATACTATAATCTCCGGAGAAATTTTTATATAATTGTATTACGTTAGTTAACGCAATAATATTTCGGCTTTATATTTAATGATTTTAATTATGAAGAATAAAAAGTAACCTTCATGTTTGACTTGGCGTATTTTCCCAATGGTTTTATGAGGTCCTGATTGAAAGGTCTCCACACCGTCAGGTTCTGAGCTTCTTTTCCTGTTAAACCTTGCTTGTTCAAACCATCTTGAGTTCATTTCTGTTCTGATCTTCTACTACTTGTCCTCTAATACACTTCTATTGCCTTTACATTTCTACTGACATAAATCGTTACCTATCTATCCCAGTACAGTGGTACCACTCTAGCCTCTTTTCCATTATCTTCTTAAATTTCTCCATACCGTTACTTGCTACCCTTGTCCTTTATTTCTAACCACTCCCTCACTTTGCTTATTATTTACATATCCAAGCTACCATCTTCTGTAACGGTGGATAGTAAACCTAGATATTCTTTACTTTATGCAGTTTTTTTTTTGCATCCATATGCTCAGTATTCTTCCTGATGGTTTTTACGTCTTTTTCTTCTTCTTTTCTTCTTCTTCTCCTTCTTCTTCTTCTTCTTCTTCTTTAGTAATCCGCTTATATCTTTTAAGCATATCTTGGAGTATGGTACTTCCAGAGGTATTTATCAATTATTAATATTAAACGTATCACGATATTACATGCATACCATGATCGCTTACTACCTTTCCACCACACTTACCGATGGGGATGTGCTGTCGTCAGCATCGTAGGTCCTCCAATAGATCAAAAAAATAATTAAATATCAGCACCTGAAGTATGAAACTTGATTCGATCGTCGAGTTTGATTTCTTTATTCAATACACGAATATAACAAAATACGACGATAGAACTCGACGACCGAAACGAATTTTGTACTACGGGCGCAGTTAGCTAAACTCGTACTCCGAGTTCTACAACTGATAATAAAACAAAGTAGATAGCTTTTTAACGACCTTAAAATATTTAGTAATCGAATTAAGTGAATCGCCTATCTACACTCGTGGCCAAAAAAATAGTACCTATATCTAATTCACTGTCCAATTGCTATCTCCCTATGAAAGTGTATTTGGAAATATTTAGACTGTGAATTATATGTTTGATTCTATTGAACAATGACTGTTCTTGGTTTATACCGAGAAAATTCCCTTTTAATATATCCAATAGCGTCTTCTACATTAATTTCCATAAAAAACTTTTTAAATTTTAATTTTAACGTTCCGTATTTAAAAAAGAAAAACAGAATTCCAATTCCATGTCCGCTGAGAAATCACTTATGCCGAACGGCTAACTCAGTTATACTGCACAACGAAATTTTGGCAGGAAAAATAGTCAATGAATTAACAGAGTGGCGGATTTCGCTAATTTGGTATGCATTCAGGTGCTGCAATTTCAGCTCCATTTTCGTATTTAAATCCAATATCTGTCAATATTGCCAACAAACGGCCCGTAGCATCGGAGGACATAAAATGCCTCTGGGGCATAATGCTGTTTTAAATATTAATTTATGAGTTTTTTCCAGGTACCATAAAGTTTGTTAGAATTATAGGCGTCCTAATTCTTTAAGAGTGCTTACAGAAAAAATATGTTTCAACTGCCATGTCGAATTTGTATTCCCCTTACATATATTACTGGGAATCCTAGATGGCTGTCTGGATATTAATGATATTTCTATCATCTGTGAATATCTCTTGCTACCTGCAGATCTATTCTACTAATTTTTAGATGTAATTCATAGCAGTTTACTTACTTGGTAGACTTGGACTGAGTCATACCAGGAGCCTCATGTCAAATTCTAATAAAATAAGTTCATAAAATCATTATTACGGGTTGAGAGCTTTTTATAGTGCCTTGTATCTTCTTCCTTCATTTCCTGGCTCATATATAGGGTGCCGTTCTTTTAAAGTGTTACAAGGCGATATCTGGAAAACTGTTTAAAATATTTTTCAGAAATTTTGGTCAGGTAATATTTAAACATAGTTTTGACATTTACTCCCTCTCTCTATTTTGAGGGGTGAGGATAACTTTGGAATTTTAAATGAAATGATGTACTTTTGTTTATAAAATTCGAATCTGCGTAAAAAACTACGTATGTGTACAATTTTTTTTTTTTGATATGCTCTCATTATTCCGATGAGTAATTGCCAACATTATGTGCTTGTTAAATATACTATTTCTTTCATTAAATCTGCGATCCACTTGAAATTGAAAACACACTTTTCACTCAACAAAATAATATTAAAATCTCGAATTTTACTTCATGTTGTTTGTAACAATAAAATTTGACATGCGGAGCGCTATAAAATCATTATTCGCAACGCCTTGCAGTCAGTTTCAAAGTTTTTCCGGTTATTAAATTTGGTCACAAAAGTCGTAGTAAATGCTGTTTCAAGAACCGATATAATATTTTATTTTTAGTTATTTTCTCAGTCATGGTTATTTTAAAATACGTATTATTTATGGAGCTATATTTTACTTTGTGAATAAACTTTCAAATTTACAAAGTTAAATACGTCAGTTATTATTTCGTTTAAATTCAGTAAAATGCATTCTACAGTGAATATTTAAATCTGTGTAAATAATAATTCAAAATACGTTCGATTGTAATTCTATTGACGTGTTTTTTGTTTAAACCGAATTTATTTCAAATCAAGTCCTATTGAGGGTGGCTAGTTTTGAATGAAATCACTCATTTTAAGTGTTCTGTGAAACGGAACACTTATGGAATCACTTTGGTGTCCGTCCGTCCGTATGTCACACGCGATTTTCTCTGAAACTATTCGACCTAAAAATAAAAAATTTGGTGGCCCAATTATAGACGTGAAGTATAAAAAGTAAAATTTTTACTATGGGGGTTCATTTCGGGGGTAAATTGGGCATCGTGTAGGGTGTCAAATAAAAGCTTATTGAAGTACGAATTCAACGATATATATGATGTATCTTTTTATTGCAATTTTTAAATTATTTTTCAGGAACAACGCTTCAAAATTGCTGTCCCCCACCCTTTTCATCAGAAGGATCGCTCAGAAAAATCAGGCTATGACTAAAAAAATTTACTTGTAAAAGAAAATCTTTTAGGTTTGTAAAGCCGAAACGCGTTTAAAAACTTATTTACCCATTATTGCCAATATCTGATCTAAATATGTAAACGACGCCGCTGGGCGTAAGGAAAACTGCGGAGCCATATTTATGACTCACTGAACTTACCTTTAAAATTATGTTTCATATATTGCCTTGTTGCACCTGTCCTTAACTACACTGACCCCACCCCCTTCTTTGCACCCTCCAGAGGCTATTAAGCCCTGGTTTCGCGTAACCTTTAGTCATCTGTGTAGTCTACCTACTGAAGAGTGTGAAAAGGCGCATTCATCATTAGGACGGTTTTGACGTCATTTTGCACTCTTCCCTTCATACACACTACTCATACTGACGATCACAAAACATCCATGGTCGAAACAAGATTCTAACCCACGATCTCTCGATTGCAAAGCTAGCCTGGTACCAACTCAGCCACATAAAGTATAAGTAAATACTTTCTATATTTTCTTATCTACGTCTTTATCCAGCCTACACTGTATGATTTATTTAATCCTAAATTGACCCAAGTATAAAAGAGCTATTTAAACCAACTTTCTTGTTCTTCCGAAAAAAAAACTTACTGGCGGTATGGGTAAGACTAACAGAGTTTCATTTTGATCCACAAGTCTTAGTTTTCAAGAAGACTATTTAAATTTAATTTACATCCTAAAAATTAACTTTAATTATGCACCCCATAAGCTCCTCACAAGCAAACTTTAATTAATATGCCTACACGGACATTTAATCAGAATATTAATTTCCTTTCATTAAATTGGCAAATGTTTATTTTTCGCGGTCTTTGATCTTTAGCAGGAATTCCGAACTTTATGAAGAATTCTCTAAATTAACTTTGTAGATTAATTTATTAGTTAAATTTCTGGATAAAAGTCAATATACCAGCATCATACCTTAATCGAAAAAAAAATGTTTCCCACAATGAATAAGCTTAAAGGTGAATCTTTTAATTCAAAAATTATACTTGTTCTTTAAATCTAATTCATACGTTGCGGCACCTACAAGATTGGTGTTACTTTAAAAAGATAAAATCCAAATATAATTTTACCTTGAAAAAGCCTAAAGATTCATTGCTATTATAAAATTCGCTGTTAAAAGAAAAATAGTTTTGTTTTAAACAAGTTTTTAGGAGGTTAATAATGTCTATTCTTATGGTAGGGTTTACTTTTTGATTTATTAACATGGTATCCAGCAAATTTACCGTGTCTTCAGGTGGTATACTAGAAAATAAATTATGAACGTCAAAAGATCATCAAACATCCGATGAAGTGTAGCGAAACGCGTCATGTTATAAAGTATTAAATAAAATGTCTATCATTATGTGAATCATATAATAAACAAATTTGCAAACTCTGTACTTATTTATAACCAAAGATGAAAAAGAATTAACAAACAAAAACGTTATTAACTGTTTAAACATCGTTGCAAATGACCTCACATATTGTGAAACAGTAAAAATGGAGATTTATCAAAAAATGAGTCAGGATTGAATCAGATTTCGGCTCAAAATTACAAGAGTACGTTCATGCTTGTCTAGTGGCGGAAACCCCAAAGGAAGAAGTATTAATATGAAACTAATCCAGAGGCATTTTTACTCGCCACAACAAAACGTTTATTTTTATCTTTTCTTTCGATCGGGCCTGTTAAAAACGCGTTATGGTGTTTTAATTATATCTAGTTGGCGCTAAAACACAAAGATACACCAAACAAATACAACACGCCAAAAGCTTTTAACGTCTACACACTATGGCCGACAAAAAACTTTATTCGACATCGAGTTTCTAAATGTAACGACACACATTTTAGTTTGTAGTTTTATCGCGTGACGATAATATTTGCCTACATAAAAGCAATGTTCCTGTTTAAAAAGGGGAGCACAAAAACTTTTCACTCGCGCATATATGAAAATGATATCCCCAACCCTGCATGTGTCGTTGTGTTACCCTCTGTAATAAAGTTATTTCATTATAACAACTCTCGACATAGTTTTGAATACGCGTTCTGGGGTTTATTTTCGGATGTTACGGAATGATATATAATGATTATGGGGGCACGTTAGACCGACATTTTCGGAAAATATTTCGATGTTTAAAATTAATTATGGCTGCCCCATATACTATAGGGACTTCGCATCCGTACCTAATAGAGACTCACTTTATTAGGTATGGACGCGAATTTTTATAGTTGTTTATAGAGTTAAGCGCCCCTATTACTATCTTGGGTTTTCTTTGTTACAGCTGAGTTATTTACTACATGAAAACCAGCGACTTTCTGCAGGTGTAGATAGTATTAAAATACTTGTTAGTGTTAAAGATATTTTTGAAAAACTAAATAAAGTAAAATTAAAGATAAGATGTGTGTGTAATAGATAAATTTAATCTCTGTCCAAAACCAGCACTTTCGATTTTGACGCCATTCATTGCGCTTTTCGGCACTTGATCACTTAAAAGTTTGCGCTATGACTTTATAAAGTCTGGCACCACTGTTCTAGGTTGAACCAGAGAGGGCGCAATTTACCTTAATTTTGACACGTGTTTACGCAGCCGCATCCTTCATTAGTAAACCTTTAAAGCTTCAAGCAGGTCTGCCAGATTGGAAGATTTTTTTTCGAAATTTTGGGGAAAAATCACTTGTGGGGAAAAGTAAGAAAAAAATTGCCATATTACCAGTTAAGGCTACCCACCGTGAGTGACGGTTCAGTGGTATTACATCGCGGGGAATTCGGCCGCAGCAGCAATTCAGTTTAGCTCTGCCGTCGTGTGTGGTTGTTGATTCTATTTTTCTATCGCATCGCTGTGAATTTGGTAGTTCGTAATATGCCGCAAGTGTGCAGTAACACGCGACTGTGTTAGAAGGATTATATGGGAATTTCCAAATTAAAATATAATGGGTCGCAAATAATATGTGTGGTTTATTTGCGAAGCTTATTGGCCTTTAAGAAATCTTTATGTATAAGGCACGGAAACAGTGCAACATATCAATTAAAAAAATTAGTCAACGTAATTATACATTTATATACAATTTCTTTTCGATTTACTTATTATGCTGTGTTCGTGAGTGTGCCGTTATTTATCTTAAATAAAGAACCATTTCGTCAGTTTTGCAAGAAATATAATCCTATGCCCAGTCGAAGTACGTTGCAAAGACATTTACCGGCTGTGCGCGAAAGTAATATTATATCCCAACTATACAATTCAAAACTGTGGTTCGCCTTAGATATCAGATTCTAAAAAACATTCTGTGGCCAACGTTATAGTACGTGCATTGGATCCGCTTGAACCGACATCTGCGTATTTATTAGCCAGTAAAAGATTAGAAATCTGTACTAGAGATGCAATAAAATTCAGCATCTCATATTAAATACATTACACAAAATTCAGCTTTCAACGAATCAAGTGTAACTACTTCTTAGTAATGGCACCGCAGTTGTGCTTTTAACAGGTCGTTCCCGCAAAGCTGTGTGTCCTCATTTACTACATATTACGTGTATACTACATGCCTTACATCTTACAGCAGAAATGATTCGCAAGTATTATCCGGATGTATATACATTAATCTCTAACACCAAAGCAGTTTTTCATAAACCCCCCGAACGCACTCGAGAATTACATAAACAATGTTCTGGTAAAGAATCAGCAGCCATTAGAGAAAGTGAGATCAAAATGCAGAAGTAGAAGCAGATTTAAAAACTATCCATAGTAATTACGCGGAATTAATCGATGCCATAAACAAGTTACAAAATACTTCATTATCCTTTGGTGAATCCTTGCGAATAGTAGATGATGTGCAAAAAGTGCTACAGACTTTAATAACGAGACAGTTTTTTTTTATCTTCTTACAACCCACAAAGGCAGCAAGCCTAAGTACTAAGGTAGCGTGGGTTGTATATCATGCAACCGACTCACACAACCAGTGCTGGAAACATCCCTAAGGATTTCATTAGCCCTTTAAGAGTGTGTGGGGTGGTACCTCCTCGATCGAGGAAGAATTCCTCTACCACCTTCCTTCATTCGACACGCATCCACCATGCACACGCCTCATTCATACTGATAATCACAACCACCCAGACCAGTACTTTTATGGTATTTGTGTTAGAGAAAAATTTTACAGTGTAATAAGAAAAAATCCAGATTTTGCCAGACTATCAGCGGGTTGCACAAAACTTTTAATCAAGTAGTAAATTTAACTGACGTTTAGAATCATATCTGGCAATGACGTTAGCATAAGTGCTGTCACATTACAAGTGTCTTATTAGTTTAATTCATGATTAAATTGTTTGTGCAACCCGACGTAAGACATATTTATAGTAACAGTGCTGATACGGATCAATTAAATAAGTTCAGAGACCATTTCAACTATGCAAATATAACATCTGTAGATGTCGAACGGTCGTTTTCTTTATATAAAAACATTTTTTCGCCACATCGGACATCGCTTACGGAAGCGACTTTAGAGGCATGCTGCAAATGTTTAACTGCTTAGTCGAGCCATTCCGGATTTTTAATGCTAACTGGGTAAGTATTACATATTATATAAAGTATTATTACCAATTTATCACTTATACAAAGTTGTTTATATACGCCGCGGCGCTGCCACTGTGTGGCATTTAAGTGGGCAGCCTTAGGTAGAAACATATGAGTGATGATATAAAAAGTAACTTACCGCATTTGAGTGTGTTTGGTCAGTCTTCAACTCTTTGTGATTTGAATACTGGACGTATACAGCCCTACCACGAAGCTGGGCAACACAACCTCCAAAATATGATACCTGGAAAATATAATAATAATTGCTAAAACATTGTCTATGAATTTTTGTGACAAGTAGCGTAGAGGTTTAGATATTAAATTCCTATCAGTACAATCGACGTCCAAGTTACCTTAATGATAATAATTAATAATTCCTTGATTTCAGAAATACTCACATTTCAATAAGTCAATAATTTAAGCTTAAATTCGAATCATTCTGTCACTAATAACCTTCTTATAACAGTAACGACAAGAACGACAGTGCCTTAAGCAAGCTCGTTAGAGACGTCCCTAATTTCCTTTTTTACGACTATGACGAAAGCCTCTCAAAACACAAATTCTTTTCCCAGTTGAGTTAATTTAGCGGAATTTGTTACTTTCGCTTTACAATTTTTAAATCTTCTGTACGCATCAACAGCCCAAAAATTTTAAACAGACTAAAATAAAAGCAAAAAAGTATCCCAACAATATGTATTTCCTTTAACAAATTTAGAAATAATACATTAATGTATATGTATATTAAATTAATTTGTATTGTACTATTCGGCGTTTAAGCCAGCAAGTAAATGTATTGTACGGAATCTGCACTACAATCCTTAAATGTAACCTGCATATGCACGCTTATCGTCTAAACTCAGTCCAAGAATTGTTACCAAACCACATGCCGCAGCGAATACAATTTTCAGAGTGGTGTATGTAAATTCTCAACAAATGAGAATGTGGAGTACTGAAAATCTACATTTCTTTATAGGGAAGCCTTTGCATTCACCGAAAGATGTCGCGTGAGGGCGAAAATAAGATTAATTGTACCGATTTTATAATTCTTAGGTTCTTTGTTGTATATGCTTTTTTAATTCTGCATTATGCAACGATAATGACAATAATGTAATTTTCTTAAAAATAAAAATTTCAGAACTTCACAGTTCTATTTTTCATTTACCTATATCTTTTACCTATGTTACCTTTCAAGAGTAATAATTCAAGACATGCGTGATTAATTCCACGATATATTTTGAGGACTTTTTTTGATCTCACGTTATATTTTTGATGTAATTATTAGGGTCAGCTTATATTTAGTAGCGTTTTTATTAAAACAAAAGTTTACATGTATTTATTACAATAGACTTAATAAGTTGTATACTGCTAGAGATTGGTTACTAAGACGGTATGGGTAGCTGAGGGTATAAGGAGGTGAGTCGTAAAATTTAAAACATATTAGAACTTTTTTTAAACGTTCCCTTCGATGCGTGGTTTTGTTTAAATCGAATTTACTTCACATCAAGTATTGCTGAAGGTGGCTAGTTTTGAAATGAAAATGGCTGACGAGTTACTTACCATACTCGTGGCGGCGGCCTCATCTCCCATTTCCAAAAAAGCTTGGTTTTTGCCTTTGAGCACTAACACATTGGTGACTCTCCCAAAGGGCATACCTAGGTGAATGATTTCGGCCTCGCTTACGTCCGAGGGGATATTTCGGATGTGAATCACCCGAGAGGGTTTACCTACGTTTTGTTCCAGTTTTACCTGAAATAAAACAAACAATCAAATACTGAAAATCTAAAAATATATGAGAATAAAAAAATATATAAAGGTACAACACTTAGAGAGTTCATTTGTTCATTTGGCCTCTAACATAAATTTAGCAATCTTTGCAAACGCGGCTGGTTTTTCTCTCCGGACACGTGTTTCGGCTACCTCATAGCCATCATCAGCGGAGCTGTATAACCAGAAAGAAATGAAAAGCCCTCATAGTTGAGACAGTTAAGACCGTCTTAGAACTATGGATTCCAAGTTGTGATGGAATGCAGTTTGCAAAGATTTAATGCTATTTGACTGTGAAATACCGCAGTGTGCTGGTATTTGTTAGTGTGTCACGCCATCTGTGTTTTTAGGCCGCAAGTTGAAAGCCATTCTTTAATGCAAGCGCTCTCGCGTTGATTAAGGATGGTTCACCCTTCAAGTGTTACACGTTAGGTGTCATCCGGTGATGGCACATCTTAGGTGCTATTATAATCACCGGTTTGTCCATTGTGTAGACCCTTTTTTCGACTTAACGAAGCTCTGACAAAAATGAGCAGTATCAAATATAGAAAAGATTTTTTTCCTCGGTATAGTCACCGAAACGACACAATATAGAAAAATATATAAAGGTACAATAATAGCACCTAAGATGTGTCATCACCGGATGACACCTAACGTGTAACACTTGAAGGGTGAACCATCCTTAATCAACGCGAGAGCGCTTGCATTAAAGAATGGCTTTCAACTTGCGGCCTAAAAACACAGATGGCGTGACACACTAACAAATACCAGCACACTGCGGTATTTCACAGTCAAATAGCATTAAATCTTTGCAAACTGCATTCCATCACAACTTGGAATCCATAGTTCTAAGACGGTCTTAACTGTCTCAACTATGAGGGCTTTTCATTTCTTTCTGGTTATACAGCTCCGCTGATGATGGCTATGAGGTAGCCGAAACACGTGTCCGGAGAGAAAAACCAGCCGCGTTTGCAAAGATTGCTAAATTTATGTTAGAGGCCAAATGAACTCTCTAAGTGTTGTAGCTTTATATATTTTTCTATATTATGTCGTTTCGGTGACTATACCGAGGAAAAAAATCTTTTCTATATATGAGAATAAATATTGATCAATGGACCTTTGCCGTAACGATATTAACATTCAGTGTGGACAACAGTTTCAATCCATTTCTTGGTCTATTTTTAAATTTATACATATTTACTTAAACGGCGACATATTTTATTTCTTTTTTTAAATATTAAATAAAAAATGACAATGTTTTTCAAGTAAGTTAAGTTTTAATTATTGTGTTGCCTTGTTCACTGACGTTCCGTCAAAATTTTGACTTTTTTAACTTTTAAATTATATGGAAATATGATTGTATTTTTGCGTCGAATTTTGTGCATTTCTATGGTTACAAGTAATTGCTTTAGAAGTGCATATTATGGATAAATTAATTATATTTCAATGGTTTTGCATATGGGAATGAGTTATGTTAATTTTGTGGTACACAGAATAAACTGCTGTGCTATTTTCTATAATAGTACTGTTTTTGACCATTGTCACATTAGTTATATTAAAGTTAATGTTAAAATGAGGTACCACACGGCATAGGGTTGCATTTAAAATTTTTAACCTCAACTCACTTGCGTCATCCCTCAAGGGGGTTGAAAGTTATATTACATAAAAAAGTAGATTTACTAACCAATAAGATATACCTAAAATTTGATGTTTCTAACTTTACTAATAGCAAAAATATTTGCCCGTACTAAGACTTTTCGAACACCCTGTTTACTACGTACGTAAGACTACGAAATTTAGTTTCAACGCAATACAATAGAGAATCAACCTGGTTCTCCTTTTGTGTCAATGGACGAAAGTTTTGCTTTGCAAACATTAACAACACGACCTAAATAAAGGCTTACACACAGTACATCATCGCAACAGCAACATTGCTATCAGGGATGAGTTAAGCACCGATTCAACAGCAAAACAATGACGTTTTGCGGTCGTTCGCAACCGCATTGGATTAGATAATGCCGGCTAATTCCGGGTTTACCGAAAGCGGGGTGTTTTGCGGCCCCCTTTTCCACATCCATGCGGGGCATAATGACTATTTGAAAGCTTGCTCGTGCTGCACAATCCCAATATTGACCTTGTGGATTGCAAACAGAAATTTTATTTAGAACGTTTTTCTTGATTAAACTTGAGAACTTTACAAATAGGATTACTATAACAAGTTGTGGGTAATATCATTCTCTACAGTGCACAGTGTTTAAAATTTTCAGTTTAAATTGACCGATTTTCTTAGTTAAAGTAAATACTAACGTTCAGATTCACTAAAAAGGTTTAAGATTTAGTACTGATTTAAATTAAGATCTCCTAGTTGATCAGTTAGGTTTTGGCAGATTTTTGTCATGTCATTGTTAATAAGTCGTCATTAAAAAGTTATGAGTTATTTTAATATTTCAGCGATTTGCTTCGTTTCCAAGTGATTTTTGTCTTGGAACGTGTTGTTAGAATAACTTTAGTTCTATTATTGTGAAAAGTACGTCCTAAAATTGTTACTTTCTTCATAAATTTGCGAAAAATCTCGAAAACAAATTCATAGTATAAAACTATAAAAAAAAGTTGTCTTATTAAACTTTTGGTTATCAAATTAGACCGAACTAGCGTTGGAGAATCTGGCCTTAAACATTTATCCATGTATCCATTCATTAAGCTTAAGACAGTTGTAAATTTAATTCTAGTTAAATAGGTCGTTTTCGATAGCATATTATTCTGAACTTTGATTGTCTATAAATTTGAGAAAAAAAAAACTCAAAAATAAATGTATGGTACCAAACCCAACCAAAAGTTGTAGTATTTTTACACTTGACAATTTGTACCCTTAATTGTCAAATTGGACCGATTTTAGAGATAAAGCTCGACAGTGAATCTGCTATAGTTGATTAGACAATAAGGAATATGCACATTAGGGTGTCCGTTATTTACCAAGTTGATTTTTTTTCTTGCGACGCCCCCTAAATTTTTAGTTTATCGTCTAAAAAAAATGTCACACCAAAATAAGCCCTTAATATTCAGAATAAACCGTGCTCTAAAGATGATACTTTTCCCATTTAAATTACATGGGATTTTGCCACTTTTTGCAATTAATTTTTTTTCTGGGACAAGATGACTTATAGCATACATATTCTTATAGGAAATTGAACGCTCTACAAAAAAGGTCTCTTATAATTTTTCGATTAATTCACTCCTTCAAAAGTTATTCAAGGTACTAAATGCGACTTAGCGCGCTTGCGTGAATAGAAAATTCGTGTGTTGGCGGGAATGCTTGTAGTGTAATTTTGAGTCACTTACTGTATTGAAGGGAAATTTCATGAAAGTATACAAAAATTTATGAAATTCAATAAAAATTAGTTGACTGCGTGTTATAAATGAATAGTCTCAAAAATGATCCAAACTAGAACCAGCTACCTGTTATGCGGTATATTATTTTCCATGTTTAAAATTTTTTTTACCCTAATACCACCAGAATTATCTATTTTTAGAAATAAACTAATAACTTTTATCGAAATAATAATCACTTTGCCGTAAAAGTGAAAAAATCTGAAAATTTACATAGAGTTCCAATTTCACCTTGAATAACTTTTGAAGGAGTGAATTAATCGAAAAATTATAAGAGACCTTTTTTGTAGAGCGTTCAATTTCCTATAAGAATATGTATGTCTCATTGCTATAAATCATCTTGTCCGAGAAAAAAGAAATTAATTGTAAAAAGTGGCAAAATCCCATGTAATTTAAATGGCAAATGTATCGTCTTTAGGGCAAGGTTTATTATGAATATTAAGGGCTTATTTTGGTCTGACATTTTTTTTTAGACGATAAACTAAAAATTTAGGGGGCGAAAAAAAAATCAACTTGGTCAATAACGGACACCCTAATGCACATATCGTCTGTATTGCATAACTCGTTTAGGGCCAATGACGTTATTACAAACCCAAAAAAATTATTTTGAAGAAAATTACTAGGATAATTAAAGCCACAAGAAATGTTTACTTTTCGGTTTAATTTATTACAATTTGTGTCAATATACATGTTAACATAAAGCTGAACCTAAAGTCGAACAGCTTTGTTTTCCTCGGAAACAGTTAGAGGGGGAGCAATCGATTTTTTTGGGTTGATAGAGAAATTAATAGTGCAACTGGCTTGGGTAATAAATTCAGTTGGAGAGGCTGTTTCGTTTCGGAGCTATTAAACGTCAAAGTCGAAATACAGGCAGCAAAAGTGAATTAAATCGATGTAAAGCTTCGGAGGTTGTAGAGAACCCGAAGCTATTACGGTACTCCAGTTGTGCAATGTCAGACGATATTTTTATGACTGCTTAGGATACTGCTTAGCTGTTAACGGGCACTTTAAACAATTTATTTAAATCATTTAGCTGTTTATTGCTTCGAGAACCTGTTATTTTGTTATTGTTTCAAATCATTAAATTTATTTTCCTATACCGACAATATTTTTTTTTATTTTTTAATCTTATAACGTTAAACGACCCCTTCTGTAAGTTGCCATTAAATTAGTATTTGTAAGTACAGTTCAGCGCAGCCCATGGCGTGTAACTTACCAAAAAATGACTGATGTTTTAAGTACGCGTAAGGTTGGTTAAGCGTAAAAGCTATAATATTTCATGAAATTAAGAAAAAGGATCGACATTTTTAATTTACAACCTGTTAAATCTTTTAATAATGCCGTTTACCAGTAAGTGTCGATAGTACATTAATACATTGATATATACAGGGATATACCACACCTTGTTTTATTATAAAATAAACCCATTTTCTTAAATATTTTGCTCAGTTTTATCAACACAAATGATATCGTAGCTTGTACACAATGCCCTGAACTATCTTTATTTAAAATTTTAATTTCAGATCTTTAATAAAACAAGGCCTAACACTGGGTCGAAGTTTTACTTCACAACTGGACCTAAATATGTGGTATTCAAGCTTGGCCAAGCACGTGGATTCCACACGGCGCGCCTATCCAATCATCGAAACTATAAAAGCAGTTGTGCTAACACACGTTTGACTGGTCAATGCAATGCGGAACCGTCAATGGATTTTAAAATATTTCGTCACACCTACTTACAACAACTCGTCACATACGATATAAGCCAAATTAACAGGCGAACTATAGAAGTTTTAATTTCCTTGGAGACCGAAATCTGCTCTTTAACCCTGTTATACTTGGTAAAATGTGCGAATGAACATAATAGTTTACACGACATATTATGTTATCCAACACTTGCACTATCTCTCGATCTAGTGTTTAAGAAGTAAGACAGACAGAGACGTCTCGAATACAATGTCATCGTTATCTGAGTATACTTATTAGTAAAACTAAGTGCTATTAACAAAATGTTTGGATTATTTTGTTTACTAAGATTTTTCAATAAATTTGAATATTTTTAAGGCATAAAGCAATTTTATTTCCATTTGCTAGGGAAATGCGGAATTTTAAAATTTATTCCAATGTCCGAGAGTGACTTGAGGATTTAGGATGAATACTAAAAATGAATTTACTCTCTTGGTGAAATCTGCTCTGATTGATTTTTATATATGAAGAATACGATCTTTTTGACCCATATATTAAATTTACTGAACAAGGTAAAAGTCTTATGAAAGGAACTGCTCTGTCATAATATTGTTCATGGTGCGTGTCTATCTGATAGTAAAATTCGTGCGAGTAGCTCGCAAAGGGCTCTTGGGAGCAATTTTCGTATATGCTCACAGTTTTAAAAGCTCAAGTGTAGATCTTGGTAATTATATTTTATATACAGTATGTTCGCGGATGGGGTTTAGAAGAAATTTTACAAGATACGTAAAAATGTCACTCCAAATAAAAGTTCTTGCTTGTAAAATAAATAAGGTTCACCTTATGAAAAATTTAATTTTTTATACAGGGAGCATAAAAGATTTGAGCACGTTATTTTTCGTAAGAGTAAACATACCTTGTTTACCATTTTCTACCAAAAAAAAAAAAATAATTTGTACCCACATTTTGTTTCATATAAATCAATGGTCGATACCTTTAAATTTAAAACTCTTGAGAGCAGAAGAATGACTCAATCTGTGATATTTGTGTACTATGTAGTTAATAATATAAAATATAATGATTGCGTCACTATTAATAATATAAAACTTAATGTTCCTATATCCAATTTAAGACTGAGGAAAACTAAAATATTTTATATAAATGTGAGTAGTTGTTCTCCATTAAATCGTATGCTGGATCATTGAAGTACATTTCTCGTTATTTAGTTTTGTAGTTTTTAAGTCTTAGCTTTTAAGGTCACCCTCTTACATGTAATTACTTTTATAAGTGTTTGTAAGAAGTATCAGTAAATAAATAAATAAAAGAACAAATAAATATGAAATATGTTCTAAATTAAACCCTAAGCCGAAGTATAAGATTTCATTAAAAAAAATACTCGATTTACTACGAGTCTATTACTGTGCACTTTTTGCCGAGGTGCGTTGCTTTGTCGTTTGGCCAGGTAAAAATGTTTATCCAGATAATTTTCACCATCGCTTGTGTCGTAGCCAGTCAGCTTTCTTAGTTTCTTTCTCTCAAAATGTACAAATTGGAGGCGAGAGCTGTAAAGTATTACTTTAGAGTTTAGAATCACTGAGTGCCTGGTCGTATAAGGTAAAACAATTTCTATGATAGTCTTACATAAAATATGCTTATATTTATTGTATGCATTCATTTAAAACACCCTTTAGCTAGTTAAGACTATGATTGCTAAAGTTTCTGTTTTCGTAAAAGATTGTAGGTAAAAGGAAGAATTAAACGACCTGTCGAGAAACCGAAACCTTGCTTTTCATTACCAGCATTCGAACCAAAATCCCTGAGAAACCCACAAATAGTTACGTTGCAAGTTTCTACATATTAAATAATAATGAATGACACCTATGGACATGTTTGTCAATGTCTTTATTAAATGAAGCAATTATCTAATTTAAAATAATTCTCATAAAAATGCTATCTACTGAACAAAGAATTTTTATAGTCCCGTGTTATGGGAATGGCCAAGTATCATATCGCTACATCATGAAACAAATTAGTGAGAAAGTTGTAGGAATCCCAAAAACTGAAATGACGATCAACCACACAATAAAAAAGTTCCAAAGAACTGGTTTGGTTTTGAATCTCAAGAAGAAGGAGAAATATAACCAAAACGATGCTGGCACAGTCTTTAGTCTGTTAGAGTAACGCCTGTGATGTCCCTCAGAAACCGTGCTGAACATCTTCTAGAAATTGTGAAAAAATTCATTTTAGATGCAGTGGCGTAACAAGCACCCCCGCAGACACCGCCCCGCGGGGGGGGGGTCGCTGAGGGGCCCACGTGTGTTTGTCCAGTCATTGTAGAGTGGGGGGGGGCATTGTTTGCGGGAGGGCCCAACGTTTGTGGGGGGCCCACTCAGTTTTTGTTACGCCAATTTTAGATGATGTTAAATTATTTCCGTTCAACCTCCAATTTAACCAAACACTGGAAGAGGGAGATGAAGCGAAAAGACTAGATTTTTGAGACCAAATTTTTTATGTTTTCTGATGAATGTACATTTTCTACTAATGGAACTGTAGCATCCCAGCATGTCAGGTACTGGTCTCGAGAAAACCCTGAATTTAGAGTACTCAGGAGAAGACAATATTTTACAAAAGTGAACGTGTGGTGCGCGATATCTGTCCACGGCATTATAGGCCCATATATTTTTTAATAACACCTGCAACAGAATATCCTATTTAGAAATTTTGGATACATTTTTTAGCGATGAACTCAAAAATCTGCCATTAAATTTTCGCCAAAAAATGTATTTTGTTGTCCAGTTGAACCCGGAACTTGTATGTTATGTTATAATATAGGGTTTTGTACTATAATAGTGTATGTTTTTTACCCTATAGGATATATTATACATTTTTGTATGTGTGTTGTTGTTGGGGTAAGTATAGGAAGAGTTAGAAGTACCACAAACAGATTATTTTTTTCCAATAAACAGGGCTGTTTTCCAAAAACAGGGTTGTTTAAATTTACATTACACAATGTTTGTAAAAATTACTTAATTTGTTCTGGCAACTTATAACTTTATAACCAATGATTTTTATTGTACTCGCAATTTCGCGAAAAATGTTTTCAGTGCATCGAGACACGTAGAGAAAATTATATATCACTGGCATCAAGTGGCGACCCGCTGTCTCAGCACAGAAACCATTATTTGTAAAATATTATAAAACACAGTCAAGATAGCGTTATAATTGAAAAAGGACGAGTATCCCAGCTCGTTATATTACGGCCCATTGTTGGTAACACCGTGTCCCGTTATTACCGCATTCATTACAATGCTTTTTGCGAAAATAAAAATCCGTCTTGGTCTCGCCGAGAACAATGAAAAGTAGGGTTTCGTGTCGGCGGTAATATTTGATTTTCCTCTGAAAGGGATTTGTCAGGGAAATATATCGAAACTTTCGCCGGAAGGGACAAATGTAACACCTTGGGTCGTTAGAATAAAGAAAATAAAATGTCTTCGGTCACGAAGTAGTGTCGTTTACATTGTTGACTTGATATGAAAAAGTAGAATGCTTTTTTTTTTGGAATGCTGGAAGTAATTAGTTGACTTTGACTTTTCATGTGAAAGCAGCCGAAAAGTTTTTTTTTGGATGGCTGAGTCATTAATTTTTTTAGATACGCATGCTATTATAGAAATAAACTAAGGTTAATAATTATAAACCTTGATATTTATTCTCGAGGTGTTTTTGTTTACTGCATAGTAAAAAATCATTTGACTTGATAGTATAGGTATTAGCAGCTTTCCCATATGTGTTAAAAAGATTTTCCCGATTTATTACCCGCGAGTTTATATTTTCTTCTCCACAATATACCCTCTGTCATTCGTCAAATTTGTTAATGTATTAGCATTCTCATCGCGGCTCTACCCGTGTTGTGTTTGTTTCAAAGACAATTTTTATTAGAGAAAAGAATTGCTGAATTTGATACTTCATATTTCATTCATATACTTCATATTATATTCAGATATAGGCATTTTTTTAAAAATACCCCTCTTTTATCCCCTTGGAGATTGAATTTTGAAAAACGGCCAAACATGTATTTGCTTATTTCCAATGATAAGTTTATATGCTAAAAATATAAACTACACATTTAGGGGCTAAATTTTAAAAAAATTGGAACACACGTGTCGGCTTATTTCTTACAACGAGTTTTTATGCCGCATTTAACATCCTCATCTTTGTGAGATATGGACTTTTCTTTTAAAACTCGACACCCCCTTTTTACCCCTTTAAAGGTTAAGTTTTAAGAAACGGAGATATGTGTTTACTTATTTCTTGGGAGGCACTTATAAGCTGAATTTTTCACCTTTAGCCGTTTTTGGGATATAAACTTTTCGTAGAAAAACAGTACATCCTCTTTTCATCCCTTAGGGGTTGAAGTTTAATAAAATCTTATCCCTTGCCTACATTATTACAGAAGTCTGCTATCCGAATCTCACGTTCCTAAGTTCAGCGGTTTAGGCTGGGCTATAATATAGTAAGAGTTGTAAAAAATACTTGGTTTTGCTACTGCAGTAATTGCAATCTATTGCGCAAGGCTTAGCAATTTTTATATTCGCCGCAATAAACAATGAGAATTTTCGAACATAATCTTCTTAAATTTTGTAATATTTTCTGCTCTAAATCTATTTTTAAACTATGTTAATCAAATTTAAGAAACTTTACTGGTAGTACGATCTATAATATCCAATATACCATATAAAAGTGTTGGATTCAAAGAAAAAAGATTAAATCATAAAACAAAGCAAAACCGACTTAAAATCTTTTCGACATCTTCATCGAGCGCTGTAAAAATCCACAGGCGCTTTTAGCAGTCATAAAAAAACAAGGATCTCTCTTTCAAACTAGGACTTCCACAAAAGTAAATTACATTAGGCTACTTCGTACTGCAAAAGAATATATTAATGCACATACGAAATTGTTGCACTAAGTTAACCGATCTAAAAGAAAACCTTACATTCGGACAAAAAATTATTGCACCCCTTTTGACGTTTAATGTCGTTTAGTGTTACCAGAGAATCCCAGATGAAGAGTTAACTAGCACCCTGTATGTCAAATCAGAATAATCTCTGGTCTTAGATATAAAACTCGGCTAAGGATCGGTTTTTTTTTACCATTTTTAAAACTTATTAGCAGGATCAATGACAATGATGTCGTTAGAAAGAGAATAAGCAAGAAAATTATTACATACAGTTTATTATGGAAATCGTTTTTGGAATGGATGACCACGCAATAGTTTTTTTAGTTTAATCGAACAACTGTAAAATTTTCAAACACCTGAAAACCTGACAATACGCGCGCCCACAGGTCTCATTTTTTAATTGAATATTATGTTTTAAATTTGTTCTACTAAAAAAAAAAACACAATAAATTACTCTACAATTTTCCAACCTATTAATTTGACTGACTGACATATCAACGCACAGGCCACACCGCTGGGTTTAGAAACTTAAAATTTTGCACAAATGTTTCTTTTATAAAGCAGGCATCTACCAAGGAAGGGTTTTTCATAATTCAACCCCTAAGGGGGTGAAACAGGGGTTTAAACTTTGTACGGAGAAAAAATATTAGATTGTCCTATTAAATCGAAACTTCATAGAAGTACTCTGAAAAATAAATGTTTAAACACGTGTTTTGAAGATTTTAATAAATCAACCCCTAAAGGAGTAAAATGAGGGTTCAAAGTTTGTAATGAAGTAAAATTGTTATACCGTGGACGAAGTCAGGGGCGGAAGCTAGTAATTTATAATTGCCAAAAAGGCATTATACCTTAAAAATTACTTACTTGGAATACGATATTACTTTCCTACGTATTTAAAAATGAATTATGTAGGTGCAGGATGTATTCTTGCAAAGAAAAACAGAATTTGTGTTTGGGTTCCATTTTTAATTCTACACCTCATAACATTTTTGAGAAAACTAAATCCAAAACCGAGTTCAAAACATAAACTTCGTCAAAGTTCTGCTTTAAAAAAAATACATCTTATCTCGCTCTTGCTTCCCTGTCTCTGTCCCCCGTCCCTTTTTTCTTGTCGTTCGTTTTGCTGGGATTATTTGACAGGCACGTGATCAGTCGAACTGCTTACAACAATAAGTCAAGTGCCTCTCAAAAATTCCGAGGAAAAGATGAAAATTAGGGAGATTTTGCGAAGAAAAATGCCACGCTAACCCATAACCTGATCTAATCTGATAAAATACATGTAGGTATAATATATATTTCCGGCGAATTTCGAGGGGTTTAAACTACTTTTAATAAAATTTGGTGTACAGGTAAGACATCGAAAAATAGGAGAGTAGAAGGAGATCGGGGTTTCTGCGCCCCCTCTGCGCATGCGCCAGAACTGTTTTGTAGCCGTTTAGGAACTGCTTCCAGAAACAGGATATGTGTTTTAGCTATTTAGGAGCTGTTTCCAGTAAGAGGATATTTTTTTAGCTGTAGCTGTTTAGCAGCTGTTTCCAGAAACAGGTATGAAACAGAAAACAGCTAACAAACAGACCTTGTTTATGGAAACAGCTAAAAAACAGAACCTGTTTCTAGAAACAATATATGCCAAGCAATACTTGCACTTGGCGCAGAAACCCCCATCTCCCACTACTTAAGAGACACGCATTTCTTTTTAGCTGATGATATTAGCATTAAGGGGATAGAAATTGACTTCAAAATTTGTCAAAAAATCAAATTTTTGGATACAGTTAAAAAACTAGAGCTGATATTAGAATGAATCAAAAAGGAACATATTTTTAAAATTAATGTTACTCCATACTCTGATTATGAAGCACTCTGTGACAGCTGACTATTTCTACCACGTATTCGTCGGAAACATCGGTCTACAGGTCTGATGAATCCGATGAACGATCTGATAAAAATACGATGAATTAAATTTAATCAAAATTAATTCGAGCAAACTTTCATAGGCAATTTAGGACCGGTTTGATGAAAACATGATTAATGCGCTTTAGACATGGATAAATATTTTAAAACTCGCCCAGGCTAAGGTGGCCAAAGATGCGAAAAAAATTACCCCCACCTCTCACAATCAGATGGTAAAATAACATTAATTTCAAGAAACGTTTTACTTTTTGATTCGTTCCGATATCGCCTCTAGTTTTTTTACTATAGCCAAAAACGTGATTTTTTTGTCAAATTATAGGGCCCATTTCCACTCCCTTAATGTAAATAATAGCAACTAAAAAAGTGTTTATTTTTCTCTACGTCCTACCTTATAAGAAATTTTATTAAAATCGATGATAACCAGTTCTGTCGGTCTTTGAGGTAGGGGGGAGGGATGACAGAAATAATGGAATAACCTATAGGTTTTTGTATGCCTCTTATTATCAATGATATAAAAACAATTTAAAGACCTAACTAATCAACTAGAAAATTTAAATTTAAACCTGTATTTTTAGTAAATTCTGAGGTATGCATAAGTTCTGTAATAACTTCAATAACTATGATATTAATATATCATTAATATTTCATTGATATAATTTTAACACTGAGGTCGATTTTACGTGGTTTTAATTACTCGTAACCCTCTTTGAAGCGGGCGCTATTCAAAGTACATTATGATAAATAACATCTGAGTTTTTGATTCCCTTTCAGTGTGATACATCAGGCTAATATAAAAGGGAATATCAAGCCAAACCGACACCTTTCATTTTATTGGTGCTTTTTATCTTTCCATCACTCTTTGGATCTTTGCGAATGAAAAATAAATTCCAACTTCAAATACAACCATGGATAAAAAACTCATTTTTTATACCAACAAAAACATATTTGCTGTTGCAAAACGTAAATTCTGGGACTAAATTTACAGAGAAAAATATTTTATAAGTATGATTTGGCGTAAGTAGTATCAACTTACTTCGTGTAACTGATTTTCAATATGGGACTAATTTTGTGTTGAATGTTGCTTTATCTTAAAATTATCTATTTAGTTTAAGAATATAATCTTGAACTAGAATATTTTTTCTCCACAACCATTTAAGAATGTAGAAATTCCGAAATCATTTTTAATAATAGAACATATACATTCTTACTCTTGAGTTAGAATATTTATTCTGAAACATTTACTTCTTATGTGTTTCGCATGTATTTTCATTCCATAACAAGGTACGGTATGAATATTCTGTAATCGAACCAAACGACATAGATAGCCGTGGATTTCAAAATTGTCAGTGACAGATGCAAATGGTGGCGGTGTCATAATTTTTGTCAGCAAAAGCTTCAATTTAAATGAAATAATGAGTGAAAAATCGAATGAATCAGATATAGAATGTGACAGTACTCCACCTGAAATAACAAATTAATGGTTGTGGAGAAAATATAGTCTGTTACTCAGTTAGAATGAAAAAACTCAATACTCGTGGTTCCTCACGCTCGCTAGCGCTCGCGTTCGGAATTTTCCACTCGTATAGAGTTTTTTCATTCTAACCTTGTTACAGAATATACTATTCTTAAATTTTACAAAGCTTACTACAATAATTTTTATTCTTGAGCCCAGTACCTAAGTTATAAATATGTACTGAAGAAAATAAATCTCCTTAAACAGCAAATTTGAAATAATGAACAGCAACTGAGCGATCGAACTAAGAAAGTGACGGTCCCACAGTTAAAGAAAAATGGGATGACATGGGGAGTGAGAGAGTTAGTATTGTTTTATTGTTCTGGAAAATATTATACTTCTGTCAAGAAATTAGTTTCTAATCCTAAGAACACGGATTCATGGCTCAACAAAGTATCATAAGAAAACTTAATTTTTGCAATGAGTTCAACATATACGAGTATCTTGCGGATGATGGTATACATTACAAGTATGCGATATATTTAAATAGAGAGATTTATTCTTGACTATAAAATTTCTTTCTCTGTAAAAAGCGTAATGAAAAATATATTGGTGAAATAAAACGCTATACTGAGATCACATAGTGTTTTTCTTTGTAAAAAAATGTTTTTTGAGTCGACAAGAAATAATGAATATGCACATATTTTTGTATTTTTTTGTCATTACAAACCCAAAAAAATTATTTTCTAGAAAATTACTAGAATAATTTAGCTACAGAAATGTTTACTTTTCGGTATAATTTATTACAATTTAAAAATAAGCTATTTGTCCTTAGTGCATAATGACGTCAGGAGATCAGCAAAACTAAGTGTCAATCTCATGTTAATGTAAAGCTTAACCCAATGTCGAACAGGTTTGCTTTTCTCGGAAACAGTTAGAAGGGGATAAATCGAATTTTTTGGGTTGATAGAGGAATAGTGCAACTAGCTTCGGTAAAAAATTCAGTTATACAGGATGTTTCGTTTCGGAGCTATTAAACGTCGAAGTCGAAATTTGCGTGAATTCTGTTGCAATCGGGTACAGGCCGCAAAAGTGCATTAAATCGGTGTAAATTTTTGGAGGTCGAGAGCACCCGGAGCTTCAAAAGTCTATTGAAACTGGTGAGGATCGGAAAATGGCAAGTAATTCTTTTAAATTTTGAAATTTGAAATCTTTGAATTGGCGACTTAGCGAAGATTGTTATGAACACAAAGAATTGTAGTTTATTTACTGGAAATTATTAAGATATGATGTGTCAAAATTTCGCAAAAATGCCTGTTTTTGTTGCAAACTGAAAGGTTCCTGGAACGATTTCGGCTTGAAATATACATGAATAAGATTTTAGGAACCTTCTACTTTAAGTCCAGGGATATTTAATTGGGTGAGTTACGCATTAAATGCCATTTTTATTGATTTTTTGATGACCCTACAATACTGGAATTCGCCATTATGAGTCATAAAAATACTATGTCGAAATTACAATGTTGCTAACTTCACTTGCCATATTTTGACTTAATATTTTTTAAAGAAAAAAGTAACAATACCTAGTGTACAAAACGGCATATAGTAAAGTAGACACTAACATGATATTTAACGGTTATTCAATATGGAAACTTAAATTCGTTACGAAATTTATTTCAAAACGATACTTGCATGGAAACAATATATCAGGCTGAACCTTTAAAATCGATTTAAATTCAAAAATGAAAATTCTCTATGAAAATGTTGGCAAAAAAAGGAAATATTTATTCCCTTTGAAAATCACCAAGTAGGTATTACAAAATCACTGACTGAACGTAGGAGGCGTATTATAAAAATATATCTACTGTAAAAGCTAATCTGTTCTGTATTTATGTTAACCTCTAAACCACAATCGTCTAGAGACGGTTGTGTCTAAACCTAGAATAGAGTCAAGACTGTGAACTACATGTGCCGACTTATTGACCAAAGGTATTTTATGGCTGGGTCTAAAAACTTATTAATTCAAATATGCGTGGATGATGAATTTTAATATATAATATATTTAATTTCCTTCTGCGGGGTGACAGTCATTACCCAGTTAGACCCAGTTTAATGTCATCATTTTGGTTCGGATTAAATTTAATTACAATTACATTGCCTATAAACAATGACATATCCTAGTTAACTACTGCATAATACCCTGAATTTAGACAATTTAACCCTCGTTTGCCGTGTATTCAAGCCAAGCAATATACTCCAGGGTAAATGTGGCCCTTCCTATAGAATTTCCGCATCGTAAACAATGACGCTGCGTTGACATATTCATAACCCATTTTATTGCGTGAACACGGCCGGACGTACCTCCAGGGTATTGCCTCATCATCATGCAGCCAAAGGAAACAATTAGGTATACTACGTATTTATTTATGCAATTATATAAACACCGGTGGCGGCGTCAATTCACGAGTGACGTTGCCTATGTTTATCTTGACTTGCTTATTGATATTAAATTTAATTCCAAGTTAAATTCAAGGGTGTAGGTTAAACCACAAACTGGCAATCCCAAATCCTGACCCAGAAAATAAAAAGAAATTTTAATCATAGGACATCATGACAAAATAGTTTTAAAAAATGAGTTGCATCTATATGCCAAAAACGTTTTAAGGCATATATTTAGCAATTCGAATGGTACAATAAAAGAAGTAAACATCTTTGGCGGCACACAAAAATTTAAAAACAGAAATGAACAAATAAATTGTATCCATTTCGTCTTTTCGGTATGTTTAAACTGGTTCAAAATCGCACGAGCTCTCAGAGGCTCTTCCAAAACCTTTAACTCACTGGTTTCTCAATGCGAAATACCAAACCTGACACTAATTCAAATATTAGAAAAGATCCAAACTCCATTGTGTAAATTACCAAACGCTAATACATAACGTAAGATCAAAAAAAATGTCCTTAAAGTATGCCGTGAAATCAGTCACACATGTCTTGAATTATTACTCTTGAAAGGTAACATAGGTAAAATGTATAGGTGAATGAAAAATGGAACTGTCAACTATTATTGTCGTCATTTCATAATACAGAATTAAAAAAAAACATATACAACAAAGAACCTAAAAATTATAAATTTAAACTAAATGAGAGACATCCCCACCTTCTATTTCCAAACATGTTCTCATTCTTCTTTTTACAGCATCAAAAAGATTGGTGAGCACTTGGAGGAGTTGTTAATCTCCTGAAATTTATTTGTAATTCTAGCCCGTAGATCTAAATTTTCACAAGGGGTTTTGAAAAACGAGTTTTTAATGTGTGGCCATAAAAAAAGTCGCACGGCGTGAGATCTTGCAGGACCGTGGTGGCCACCTAGCTGGCATATTACGACTAACGATTCGGTCTTCGAAAAATTCGTACAAAAAATTTAAATTATCAAGAGTTGCGTGAATTGGTGCGCCGTCCTGCTGGAAGTAGCCTTGCCGCATCTCTTCATCGTTTAATGCGTTTACAAAATTATCTAAAATTTCGTTACGGTATCGCGTCGAATTGAGAGTCCCTTAAAAAAATCGGTCCAATTGACCTTCTTTTCGGTACCTATGGCTGCCTACACGCCATCTTTCTGTGAATGCAGAGGTTTCTCTATAAAGAAATGTGAATTTTCGGAACTCCATATTCTCATTTGTTGAGAATTTACATAACCAGAGAGGTAAAACCATCCCTCGTTAGTAAAAAAGTTTTTTTCTCAAATACCTTTTCATTATTATGCAAATTACCCATAATCCATTCTAAAAATTGCATTCGCTGCGACTTGTCGTTTGATAACAACTCTTGGACTGAGCTTAGACGATAAGCGTGCATATGCAGGTCACATTTCAGGATTGTATTTCAAGTTCCGTGGGATACATTTACTTGCTGGCTTAACCGCCGAATAGGGGTTTGCGGGTGTTTATTAACAAATTGCCTCAATTCTTCTATTTTTCCCGTGTTGAATAAACCCACAGGCCATCAACTCTTCTACCATTTCTAAAGTAACTTTCGATCGTAATAACGTTTTGTTCTGCCGTGATTACCATATTTAATTTTCTCAAAAATAAAAGCTTCAGAAGATGACAGTTCTATTTTTCATTCACCTATACCTTTTACCTATGTTACCTTTCAAGAGTAATAATTCAAAATATGCGTGATTGATTCCACGGCATACTTTGAGGACTTTTTTTTTGATCTTATAAATGATGATCTTTTTTGATTGTCATAAATGTATGCACCGTTGTCAAGCAATTTTGCTCAATATTTTAAATGTGGCACTTAGTTCCCTTCTGACAAGCATGAACCTATGGGCCAATGCAATGTAATATTTAATATGCACTAGTGGCCACAAAATACAACTATAACTAAATTGATTGATAATTGTGAAACTACGAATTATTAAAAAATTTGTAACAATAACAATACTTACTTTTTTAGCGTTTTCCTGATTATTATTATCAGCATGTGGAGCTGAAGGGGCCATAACGGATACGTTTGTCTGTGAAAGGAGTTCGTCACTTCCTCTCTAAAACAAATAAAAATAAATTGAGCTAAAATCAACAAACACAAAATACATAGTAAATAGTTGCGTCCATTCATCACATTTCAAGTAATAAATTATATATATATATATATATATATATATATATATATATATATATATATATATATATATATATATACAGGGTGTCCCAGGATAGGTGTTACGATAGGACAAATGGGTCAAAAAATTTTGAATTTGAAAATGGCATTTTGGGAACATGCCCCGCTTGGTCCAAAACTGAGGACTACAAAATTTCACTCGGATTGGTATTATACAGGGCGAGTTATAACTAAACATATGAAAAATGGCCAAGAGTAAAGTACTCTTATTTTTTCAAATGGGACAAAAGCTTAGTAGAAAAAGTTGTTCAGAAATGAAACTAATATTATAATTTGAAATTAGAGCTTTCTAGTCAATATTTTTATTTTTGTCAAATTTTTTGAAATGTAATAGTACATTTTCCACCAATATCGTATTACAATACATTATTAGGCAATACCTGGTAAATGTACATATTACATGTTAGAAAACGTAGTTTCCAAGTATAATAAAAAACCGAATACGATAGTGGTGGAAAATCTACTATTACATTTCAAAAAATTTGACAAAAATAAAAATATTGACTAGAAAGCTGTAATTTCAAATTATGATATTAGTTACATTTCTGAACAACTTTTTCTACTAAGCTTTTGTTCCATTTGGACAAATAAGAGTACTTTACTCTTGGCCATTTTTCATATTTTTAGTTATAACTCGCCCTGTATAATACCAATCCGAGTGAAATTTTGTATTCCTCAGTTTTAGACCAAGCGGGGCATGTTCCCAAAATGCCATTTTCAAATTCAAAATTTTTTGACCCATTTGTCCTATCGTAACACCTATCCTGGGACACCCTGTATATATATATATATATATATATATATATATATATATATATATATATATATATATATATATATATATATATATATAAAGTGAAGAAAATAACGGGGAAAAAACAGTCTGTAAGGTAGTGCTAGACACGTATTTCGTGCTTATTAGCACTCATCAGTAGCACATAACCAAGTTATTAGGTGAGAAACTTGGAAGTTGGAAAAAGGAAAAAAGGAACACAAAGAGTTCACAGACCAGGGACCTTCAAGCCCATTTGAGGTTTATCTGTCGGGTGACCCATGGTTTGCGGGCAACAACCCAACATCACCACAGAGGCTGCAATAGCACCTGCGTCAAACCTCTAACCCCAAGGAATAAGAAGGTAAAGAATTAACGACAGGAAAATATACAAAAAGTGAAGAAAATATCGGGGAAAAAACTGTCTGTAAGGTAGTGCTAGACACGTGTCTAGCACTACCTTACAAACAGTTTTTTCCCCGTTATTTTCACTTTTTGTATATTTTCCTGTCGTTAATTCTTTACCTATATATATATATATATATATATATATATATATAGAAAAATGGAAGATTTCTTGGCCTATAGGTAATATAATAAATGTAAATGCGAAGATTTACTTCTTCGCTAGTGCAGCGAAAAGGCCGTGAATGAAAAATAAAAATAATGAGGACTATCTTTGATTCTGGTCTGGGTGACCTCCTGCTATCGATTTCTGGGCCCTTACCCATCAGCGGGCAGGCTTACACCCAGGGTGGCTGAAGAACAGACCACGATTTGACCAGAATCAAAGAGAGTCCTTATATCCAAAATGTTCGGAAAGGATGGGTAAGATGTAGTGGCTCGCGCCAACTAGTTCACCCAGTGTTGCTCCAAAAATGTTTGGCTGCTAACACAATAATACTCGAAAGTATGTCGAATGTCGATTTTCTCGACGTCGACGGTACAAATGCACCATTGTACAACAATAGTAGAAAAATGGAAGATTTCTTGGCCTATAGGTAATATAATAAATGTAAATGCGAAGATTTACTTCTTCGCTAGTGCAGCGAAAAGGCCGTGAATGAAAAATAAAAATAATGAGGACTATCTTTGATTCTGGTCTGGGTGACCTCCTGCTATCGATTTCTGGGCCCTTACCCATCAGCGGGCAGGCTTACACCCAGGGTGGCTGAAGAACAGACCACGATTTGACCAGAATCAAAGAGAGTCCTTATATCCAAAATGTTCGGAAAGGATGGGTAAGATGTAGTGGCTCGCGCCAACTAGTTCACCCAGTGTTGCTCCAAAAATGTTTGGCTGCTAACACAATAATACTCGAAAGTATGTCGAATGTCGATTTTCTCGACGTCGAACGGTACAAATGCACCATTGTACAACAATAGTAGAAAAATGGAAGATTTCTTGGCCTATAGGTAATATAATAAATGTAAATGCGAAGATTTACTTCTTCGCTAGTGCAGCGAAAAGGCCGTGAATGAAAAATAAAAATAATGAGGACTATCTTTGATTCTGGTCTGGGTGACCTCCTGCTATCGATTTCTGGGCCCTTACCCATCAGCGGGCAGGCTTACACCCAGGGTGGCTGAAGAACAGACCACGATTTGACCAGAATCAAAGAGAGTCCTTATATCCAAAATGTTCGGAAAGGATGGGTAAGATGTAGTGGCTCGCGCCAACTAGTTCACCCAGTGTTGCTCCAAAAATGTTTGGCTGCTAACACAATAATACTCGAAAGTATGTCGAATGTCGATTTTCTCGACGTCGACGGTACAAATGCACCATTGTACAACAATAGTAGAAAAATGGAAGATTTCTTGGCCTATAGGTAATATAATAAATGTAAATGCGAAGATTTACTTCTTCGCTAGTGCAGCGAAAAGGCCGTGAATGAAAAATATTACCTATAGGCCAAGAAATCTTCCATTTTTCTACTATTGTTGTACAATGGTGCATTTGTACCGTCGACGTCGAGAAAATCGACATTCGACATACTTTCGAGTATTATTGTGTTAGCAGCCAAACATTTTTGGAGCAACACTGGGTGAACTAGTTGGCGCGAGCCACTACATCTTACCCATCCTTTCCGAACATTTTGGATATAAGGACTCTCTTTGATTCTGGTCAAATCGTGGTCTGTTCTTCAGCCACCCTGGGTGTAAGCCTGCCCGCTGATGGGTAAGGGCCCAGAAATCGATAGCAGGAGGTCACCCAGACCAGAATCAAAGATAGTCCTCATTATTTTTATTTTTCATTCACGGCCTTTTCGCTGCACTACCGAAGAAGTAAATCTTCGCATTTACATTTATTATATTACCTATAGGCCAAGAAATCTTCCATTTTTCTACTATTGTTGTACAATGGTGCATTTGTACCGTCGACGTCGAGAAAATCGACATTCGACATACTTTCGAGTATTATTGTGTTAGCAGCCAAACATTTTTGGAGCAACACTGGGTGAACTAGTTGGCGCGAGCCACTACATCTTACCCATCCTTTCCGAACATTTTGGATATAAGGACTCTCTTTGATTCTGGTCAAATCGTGGTCTGTTCTTCAGCCACCCTGGGTGTAAGCCTGCCCGCTGATGGGTAAGGGCCCAGAAATCGATAGCAGGAGGTCACCCAGACCAGAATCAAAGATAGTCCTCATTATTTTTATTTTTCATTCACGGCCTTTTCGCTGCACTAGCGAAGAAGTAAATCTTCGCATTTACATTTATTATATATATATATATATATATATATATATATATATATATATATATATATATATATATATATATATATATATATATATATATGTATATGTGTGTGTGTATAAATTAAAATTTAATAAATATCGATAGATTGTAGACTCATTTTTAATAACTCTCATACACAATCAATAAACGGAATATACAGAAACCTAAAATACATTGTACTATAGTTTTTCAGACATTTATATAAAACAAAAAAATATTTTCTCCGTATCTGAAGAATCTAAAGGAAGAGGGTTCGCGTCATCTTATACGTAATCAGGTTAACTTACGTTTCAAACTGGTTTATAATTACAATTTTATTATGTGTATTAAGTTGAGTTTAAATTGAGAAGTGTAGAACTAAGAGGATGTTTCAGTTTAATCAAAAACACGAAAGAGCCGGACTAAATTCTGTAAATTCAACAGCATATGATTTCATTCAATCACGGTAATATAATAATGTGAAAACAGATCTGAGAATTAACAAAGGTTACAACTGTTGTGAAATTGCTCCGGATCCACCCTTTTTTCCTGATCCATTACACTGCGATCATCATCTTCTGGAAAACTATTTTTACTTTCTTAATAGAAAACCATAGTGACATAAGTAAATAACGGCCAGATTCTCCAAAGCTAGACTGGTCTAATTTGAGAACCAAAAGTTTTAAAGTGACAAGTGTAAGAATAGGACAACTATGTTTTATACTATGAATTTGTTTCTGAGCTTTTTCGCAAATTCATAAAGAAAAAGGTAATTTTGTAAGTACCTACTGTCCACAGCAATACAATTAAATTCATTCTAGCAACACATTCCAAGATGAAAATTATTTGGAAACTAAGTAAATCGCTGATATACCTACATATTAGAATAACTTATAAGTTTTTAATGACGATTTATTAATAATGACACGAAAAAACCTGTCAAAACCATACTGATCAACTAGATCTTAATTTAAACCAGTACAAAATCTTAAACCATCTTAGTGAATCTGAATGTAAAAAATGAATTGTGTATTGAAACATGTAAAATTGAAATTGTAAATAATAACAACAAACATATTTTTAATCAAATTTCTGGTTTCGTGAAATCACTCGTCGTATACATTATTTTTAAAATCTTATTATTTTTAGCAATAAATCTGCTCTTATTTCAACAAACAGATTGAAAAATAAGACGAACAGTAAACGGAATATGAAAAAAATTTCAGTAAATCTCTTATCAAAACGTTATTTACATATGCTTCTCCGAGATTTTCTCCTATGAATACATCTTATATAGAACGAGAGAACGGTTTCTCATAATCCGATGTACTACGACGAGCAGGACCTTTTAAAGCGTCCAACAAGCCAAATATAAAATATCGATACCTTTTGTGAGTTTCGCATTTTGTATTCCTCGGATACTTAAAAGATTCCATTTTGATGATAAATCCTTTCTTAAATGGCGCTTTCAAAAATGAAAAGGAGATCGATTAAATATAGTAGCTTTTAAGTTGTATCTCGGTTTCTGTAATCATTACTGATATATGAAGAAAAATAAAAACTAAAATTAATATAAGGAATATCACACTCTGAAAAATGACTATTGTAATTTCTGAGCAATCTAGAAGTAAAGGCATTTTGACCATAGTTAGTAGGGTGCGATCTTGCCTTGTTCTCTCGTAGGGACCAAAAATCGGACTTCTTCAAGCAAACTTTTGCAGCAAATTGTACCCCTTATTAATTTGTATAGGAAGATTAGCAACGATTTCCTGCGACGGTGTTCTACGCACGCTTTACATACCACAAAGAAGTAGTCGGGTTTCGCGTGAGACATTTCGGTAGGGAAATCTATAAGTTTGAAGAGAAAATATTTGACAAATTTGTCTTGGACCCTCTCGATTTTGCTAATGTGGCATTGATAATTAGGATTCCATATAACGGAGCAGTATTCAAGTAATGATCGAACCAGGCAGTTGTATGTACAGAGCCATAAGAGCCTTCATGCCCTGAATGTGAAGAAAATCCTTTTTTTGTTAATAAAGACCAAAATAAATGGATAACCGCAACCGCTATAAACATTTAATTTATGTAGAGAATATAAAAAAAATATTCCCTATTGTCAAATTTGGCCGGCAATAGTCTTCGCAACGTAAACCTTTACGTTCAGATTCACTAAACGGGTTTAAAATTTAGTACTGGTTTAAAAGTTTAGTTTAGTCATTGTTAATAAGTCGATATTAAAAACTTATGAGTTATTCTAATTACTTTGATCTCCAATCACTTGTCGAAAAGTTTCCTTATATCTGATGACGTAAATAAACCCTCACCCTTCGCTTTCCTTAATATTTTGTATATTTTACCACTGAAACACATTTTTATGGCTTTACCGATTAAATCGCATTAAAAAATTCGAAGTTTTTTCGTTACGACGACGACGTCTACAGCACAGCACAGCAAAACTCCATGTAACATTTAATCGTTTGTAAGAAGATTACACTTTAGAATTTTACTGCGGAAACTTTTCTTTTGTTACTAAATGACTTTTCTTTAAAATAAAATTTATATTTATTTGTGTTTTACAGATTAAGTAGAATTTCCAAGTTTCTTAATAAGTTCACAGAGTACCTACACACAAAAAAAATTCTATAGTCAAGAATAAAATACTCTACTTAAGTATATCGCGTACTTGCATATACGCAAATTATGTTAAACTCATAACAAGAATTAAATTTGCTTGTAATACTTTGTTGAGCCAAGAATACGAAATTTTTGGGTTAAGGAGATTATTTCCTGACAGAATTATATTTCCAAGAAGAATAAAACAATACTAACCCCCTTCGTCATAAATAATATATTTCAATCTTTGTTTTACGCATGCAGTATTTATTCCTATATAGCAAATAAGACAATTACTTTCAGATTCACTAAGAAGGTTTAATATTTAGAACAGGTTTAAATTAAGGTCTTCTAGTTGGTCAGTAATGTTTATAAGTCATTGTTAATAAGTCGTCATTAAAAACATGAATTATTTCAGCGATCTGCTTGGTTTCCACATGATTTTCATCTTGGAACGGGTTGCTAGAATGAACTTAGTTCTATTATTGTCAAAAGTACGTAGTAAAATTGCCATTTTCTTTATAAATTTGTAAAAAACCTTAAAAACAAATTCATAGTATAAAACTTAGTTTTGATTGGGTTGGGATTATTCTTACACTTGTCAGTTTAAAACTTTTGGTTGGCAAATAAGATCGGGCTAGCGTTGGAGAATCTGGGCGTTAGGTTTTGTACTGTTAATTTATTTCAGAGTTTTTCGCGAATTTTAAAGAAAAAAGAAGCTAAAATCATTTTCACAGTACATTTCAATAAAAAAATTAAATTGGTAAACAAGTAAATCGAGGAAATAATAGAATATAACACAAGTGTTAAATAACACAAGTGTTAAATAACACGTAATAAACAATTTGACAACCAATGGCCATAACCTAACTATTTAACCATAAGAACCTAAATTTAAAACCGATTTATGGTTTGCGGATTAGGTGTTGGTGGAACTCCAAAGTGTGTATTAGGTCAGAAACACTTTCGAGTATTCAGGAAAAGGAATGATTTTCATATGTCATTACCGACAAGACGACAAGAGCTACATCGCTTGCCTCATGCCAAAAACGTAATCGAAAATAATATCAGAACCAAATTACGCAAGAAACCATTGTGGCTAACTGTCAATAAGACAACTGACTGACAAAACAATATAGTGGGTAGAAAATATCTGGATTATATAAAATATGTTCTACCAGTGAGTGTCTACGTCATGGACGTGACAATGATATTAAAAAATTTCGCATATACGAATATTACGTTATTAGAGCAGAACATTCATTTTCGAAATGTAGTGCAAATTCGCTTCAAAGCAAAAGGTCTTTATCGGCAGATACAATGGAGTTTTTAAGTAATGATGCAAGTGTACGCAGAGACACATCAGCAACCATTATTTAATACGAACTCATATGTAAGTCCTTAAACATATATTTTTATGAGCATATTGCTTAAAAGCATTTTTTCATTATATCGAAAAAGCCGTCCTATTAAATATTTTTAATCTAATTTATCTGCAAGACTAAGATCATCGAGAAGCAATTAATAAAAAAATTCGCGACGCTGGTATGTAACTCAAAATTATGACCGATCTTTGTGTCAACCGATTTTGTTACTACACGTCAAGGATTGGTAATAATAAATATAAAATTATAAACTAAGTCAGATTTAGGTAAAACATAAAACCGCAGTTTTCGTTTTCATTTTTTTTTTGTTCGTTCAAGTGTAATGGAGCTAAATTGCATACTAACAGTCAAAACTATTAAGCTTTTTTGACCTATTATTTAAAATGTGTTGTTTCATTCAGATATCATTAGTTATCGAATGAATAGAGCGCCCAATGTTTGCAGATCGCGTCCACTGTATTTACATTTTGGCTTTTTTCATACAAATATACACAAAACCAATTGTTTAATATTTGCTTTGAAGCTTAAACAAGGGCGCTGGATGATAACGATATGGCATGCCATCAGGGTGTTAATAGCCATAATGAGTGAAAAAACCGAATAGCCAAATTAATTAACACCGAAATTTAAAGTATATTAGAGTTGTGACACACATTAGCTTTAGGTTTCCTTAATGATCTTAATACAAAATATAAAATTGGGCTTTAGCAGAATTATGTTAAGTAAAATGCACTCCAATAAAATAAATTCTAAATTTGGCTCGAAAATTATTTCAAAAATTTGCACTAAATTTAAAGTAACATGAAGTCCAAATCAAAACTTTGCTTTTAGAGCTCCTTCATCTTTAACAGAATAAATCTATTTTATCAAAAATATTGGTAAAATGAAAGAAGTGTAATTAAATTAAGCATACTCATTGCAACACCGAAAAAATAAAGCTTTTGAAATAAATTCATAGAAAGTAATCAAAACAAGATCTTGTAATTTCAAAGGAATTTGATTTGAGAGCCGCATTCTCTATAATAAAATTCTAATGTTTTTTAAGTAATTCTTTGTAGAAATACTAAAAATAAACTCCAATGAATACCGCCGCGGCCAGTCCTATTGTTATTGTTATTATTTGTTTGCCTGTTGCGTAGTCATGTCGCGTGCGTCTTTTCTAATGTCGCCCTTATAGAAGAGAACGAGTATCCACAGGCTTATTGGTTTTACTGACGTCTTGTCGTTGTGCTTGTTATTGGTGTAGTCACCAATGGCACCGTGGGCACTACAATGTGTCGTATTATAGATCTATGGCATATCATTATTTATGGGTGTGGAAGTAAGAACTACTTAACTCAAGAAAATACGTTTGTTGTATGTTGTATTTAGATGGCTGCTTCTTTTTAAAATAATGATCAATTAACTTATATATGCACATATTTTGTTATTGCATAAATCGTTTAAGGAAGTCATTAAAAACCCAAAAAAATTATCTTGAGGAAAACTACTAGGATAATTAATTATTACTACCAAAAATGTTTACTTTTCGGTATAATTTATTACAATTTAAAAAGCAGCCATCTGTCCTTAGTGAAAAGTGACGTCAGGAGAACAGCAAAAATCTACAAGTTAACGTAAAGTTTAACTTAAAGTCGAACAGGTTTTATTTTCTCGGAAACAGTCCGAGGGAGAGAAATCGAATTTTTTGGGTTAATAGAGGAATAGCTCAACTAGCTTCGGTAAAAAATTCGGTTATACCTACAGGATGTTTCGTTTCGGAGCTACTAAGCATCAAATTCGAAATTTCCCTTGAAATCGGGTACAGGTCATGCTCTGGGGAAAGAGTAGGGATTCTGTCAGGGTATTCGTAAATCAAAAGAGAATCCTAAGACTAATTTTTAATATGGGTGTGCGTGAGTCCTGTAAGAGTGCTTTCATTAATAACAAAATCCTAACTGTTCCTTGCATTTTTATCTATAAATGTTTGGTATTTGCTAGAACAAATGTGGGGCAGTTCCCTTCTATCTCACATGGTCATAATCACCAAACAAGAGGCGAACACACTCTTTTAATTCCGAGACACAGGACGGCCAACTTCAAGAACTCTGTTGACTATAATGCCATAACATTGTTTAATAGACTGCCGGTTGAAATAAGATCTCTGTGTGTGAGTCGTTTTAAAGTGAAACTACGACAGTTCTTGACGTCAAATGCATTTTACTCCATTCAGGAGTTTTTTGACTGTCCGATGGGTACGGTTCTCCATACTGATGGAGTGTGAGTTGTCTTGCTTTTATCTCTGTCTTTTAATATGTTTTTTGTATCGTCCAGAGCTGACAATTAGTGATTAGATCACCTTGGCAAATTTTAATTTTTAATTCAAATTGTAATTTTAAGTTAAGATTAATCTAACTTAGACTTAGATGATTTTAGTTTTGCCTGTATATGGTTTTGATGTGCCAATGCATAAAATTTTATGTTATTGTATTTAAAAGTGGCTAAATAAAGAGTTTGAGTTTTGAGTTTTGGTCGAAAATGTGAGTTAAATAGATGTAAATTTTCGGAGGATGTAGGGGACCTGGAGCTTCAGAACTCTATTGAAACTGGCGAGGATCGGAAAATGGCAAGTAATTCTTTTGAATTTTTTTAGGTCGAAAGATGCCATTTGCAGACCCCTCTTTGGTACTTAATGACTCGAAAACAAAACGTCGGATCGAAAAACGGATTCACAAGTAAAACTTTAAAACCTCAAATACTTTCTTTTTGCCACTTAAACCTGAAATCACTGGAAATGGATATATTTGGGAAAAACTAGAAATTTCGATTTTTGACCTAAATATTTCACGGTTTTTAATTTTTTGTGGGGTCAAAATGGTTCAAATTAAAATCCCATATACGTCATCGAAAAGAGCTCGTCGAAATACGTGATATCCATATTTTTTAGTTTCTTCATTCTTTATAGGAAGGGAGCCAATTAAATTTAGATTTTTAAATTTTTTTTCCCCTCGACCTCGGTACATTTGAATCACTGTGTATTTTCTTCTATCTAATTTTCCCAATTTTTCAACACTATTTTATATAGGGATAATTACACTTTAAATGAATAGCGAATGGCTCATTCAGGAGCGTATTTGAGGGGTAAAACCGACACACTATTTTTCTTATTTAGTTTATTTTATCTATCAATACCTCCCACTAATTTAAATCGCTTATTTTTTTTTTGTTAGAGTTATAAATAAATAGGTTTATTTATAGGTAGATTGCCATGAAAATAAAGAATTGTTATTTATTCGAAATTATTAAGATATGATGTGTCAAAATTTCGCAAAAATGCCAGTTTTTGTTGCAAGATGGGAAGGTTCCTGGGCCAATTTCGGCTTGAATACATAATAATAATAAGATTTTAGGTACCTTCTACTTTAAGAGCAGGGATATTTCATTGGATCAGTTACGCTTAAATGCCATTTTTATGGATTTTTCGATGACCCTACAACGCTGGACTTCGACATGTATTCATTACGAGTCATAAAGTCACTTTTCATGACAAAGCCAATGGGAGCACGTTTTACAAGTTTTGAAATTCGCGCGAAAATTTGCAGTAGACAATCCTTTTTTTTTTCGTTAATAAAGACCAAAATAAATGGATAACAGCAACCGCCATAAAAATGTAATTTAGTTAGAGAATATAAGAAAAATATTTCAGATTTATTTGGGTTATATGTATATTCCCAGTTGAAAAAATAAATTAAAAATGTTTTACCGTTAAATACACTTTGTTCATTTATTAGGAGGAACTATGGGCAACGATCCGGATTTCCCACTTAGAGGAAATATTTCTTTGAATTATATGAAAGATAAGATTGACTTATTTTAAAGTAGTTTTCTTTGAGTCAAGATTTCCTTTTTTTGCGTGCACTATATAGCAAAAATATCGTATTGAGCCGATAAATTATTAGAAATATAATTATATCACCGGCCCAGATAAAACCAGAACAGATGCGAAAGCTCCAATGTCGCCTGTACTTCAGCGACGGCGAGCCAAGGATTGACGAGACGATCCGCCGGCGGTCTGGCATCTCATACGGAGACCGAGGTTATAAATTTAAATCACAGCATCACAGCCACTGCCGTGTCTTCTTCAAATGTAACGTAACTGCCGTATAGTACAGACGCCTGCACTATCGCAAAGCGATGGTGCAGGCAGTCCTCAAGGTCATTGAGACTGAACACGATATTTGACAGTCTTACGCATCTGGTCTGGTTTTATCTGGGACACTGGCTTCAGTCGATTTAAAAAAATCGTTACTGGCAGCTGTTTGAATGCCTATGTTTCCTCCTGACAAAAATAATTCACTTAGAACTAGATATTTCACCACCTATCCCACCTCTAGAAATATGTGACGTTTAAAACATTTATCAACAAAGCAACAAGCCCTCTTAATAAACATCTTTAACGATACATGAAGTTTACGCATTTATTAACGACTGCTCTAAAGGTCCACGTTTACTGCCAACTATTAAGCGAAACAATAAAATGATATATCCACTAGATGCAGTCAGAGTAAAACAAAAATGGTCGGTCGTTAAACTTCTGTTGCACCTGAATAAAATTAACAGGATACGAATTTGATGCTTCTTACACTAATATTTTTTTTTGAAATAAAAATATTAAAGATATATTTTTTTAAATCACAAGCTACCACAAACCCTAAAAAATATTTTTTGACGGAAAAAATGACAACAAAATTTACAGTAACTTATTTAATTCTCTTCCCTAGTTTAAATCCTAGAAAAAAAAAACCTATGATGGCGTGTATAATGGGCTTATCCACCATTTTTTTTTATTTCGTAATACAAAAGTGCTCCATTCGAAAAGCTTATCTCCAAAAGATTATATTTTTCCTGATTGAATAAACCCTCAAAATAGAGGTCAAACATTGCTCAGTATAAAACGGGACGATGGCGTTTGATGACGTAGTCCCACGATGAGCGACCCAAATTTAGGAAATATCTTAAGCGTTGGCACCGTTTCAAAAATTTTGCGACTAACTTTTCTAATATGACACTTGTCAAAAACGTTAACCTTACTTTTGTACTTTATGTGTGCACATAAATCTTTTATTTTTCTGTGTCTGTATGTGACAAATTGTTAAATTTTATTATTTTACGGTTTTACTATTATTTGTTATTGTTGGACAGTGTTCAGTATTCATTCGTTAGGTTCAGTGTTCACAATGTTCTTATCGTCAATGATGTTTATAAAGGTATCTTCTGCCTTAGAAAATGTAAATATGTACCTGTACCTGTAATTAAGAAGAAAATTTTTGTGTTGGACACTTCATTTACATAGGTAGAAAGAACTGGTAAGTAATCATTTAAAATCCCATAAAAGTATTAATAAAGGTGTGATAATTGTTTGTCACTCATGTACAAACCAAAAAAGTAGACAGAAATGTTAAGAGAGCTGAGCAAACAGTCGACGCACAGTATTTCATAACCTAAAATGAATATTTATGTATAAGCATAATCTCGATATTTACTGCATAACGAGATAAAATAACTACTATACGCTGTAGTTACACCACGATAAGTTTTGGGTTTTACTATTATTTCTGTTGTAGTTTATCCTTCCGACTTAAATACTAAAGTTTTCCCAATAAAACTAAATTCGAAAATTAAAAAATGCTACAAAAGTTATATAGAATATAAACATGAAAGAAAATAGAATATTCCTGTTAGTACTAAAGCTGCCGATAGGGGATCATGGCGGTGTTGCCGTGTCCTTAATAAGATTCGCCACATTGCCCGTTACATTCAGTTGTTTTTTAAGGGATGACGTCAAGCGAGAATCTGAATGTCAAGTTTGTCGAATTTTAAACCTTAATGTTTTAGTTACTAAAAGTCCAACCAACGTAATTTTGTGTGTGTGTCTCGATTGACTGATTGTGCAATAATATTAACATCATTATTGAAAACGCGAAATGACCGAACAAGCCTATTTACAGTATTTCCAATGTCACTTCTTAATTGATGTTATTATATTCCTTACATTACCAATTTGCCAAATAACTATATTTTTCCATGGAACTGTGTTATAATAGCAGTATTTCGACATCCATTTGAGAATCGGAATGAAACAGTTTTTCGCACTAATGCTATAAAAAAATGATGGCACTACCTTTTCGCACGCATTCATCCTAGACAAAACTATAAAAAATACAGTTTCATTTAAACACTTCTTTATTGTAAACGTTAATGACACAATTTTGAATTGTAGAAAAATATAATCCCGATGAATTTGTGTAAACTTTTATGGCCGTATCCACTGATACTGTAATTTCAGATTAAATATTTATTTCTTCATCTCTTTTCTTCCCCTTATTTGCGTGGCAATTTTCTTTTTATATTCTAAAAAAGACTCTACATACCTCTTAGTCACAATGTTTTTCACCCCCCATATCTTTTCAGTATACACAAGTAGGCTCCAGAAGCCGCTAAGAACGACGCAGATGAACGTTGAAAACAGTGGCCGGTATTTATAGTACATTATATATACAACAATTTGTTTAGGAATGCCACCAAACGTCATTTTCTATATCATCCTTTTGATTATTTTTTATTCATTGTCTGGCACTTATATTTTACACAAGCTCGAATCCAGTTTCTTTTGGATGTCAAATAAATCACAAACAAAAATTGTTAATATACACCTAACATATAAAATACAACAATAAATTACTTAAAACCAAAATGCTCGCTTTATACGAAGTTAAAAATACATTTTACTGTAAAATATACCGAGTGTCAACGAAATCATTTTATATACCCTAATTTTGTTCATATTAAAAATAGAAATTTCATTTTTGGGTTGAAGCTTTAGTTGACAAAAACACATTTTTGCCATAAAAAACAATTGAATATCGATAGTGGTTTCTCCGGAGGTGAGTTTAAGTTTTTCATTTTAAATGGCAACCTACCAATTTTTTTAGTCCATTAGATAGCTCTTTAAATTCCATTTTCGGTGATACATCACAAGTGGTAGTTTGCTCTCAAAATGGCGACACTGGAGGCATTTTTCTCAGTTTGAGTAGGTCGCCATTTTGAAGTCCCTGGTTGTTATTTTCATAAAATAACTCTGTAGTTTAGCGAAGAAGATTGTTTAACTTTTATTTTTAATATCATTTTGTAAAACTCTTTAAATAATTGGTACATATATGCAAATTTATGTTTTATTAATATGTACCATTTTTAATGCATAAAATGTGTCTTTTTGATAATTTTAGGTAACTAATACCATGTACTACACGACGGCTATTTTACTTTTGGTACTTTCCATTTAATGTCGTGGTAAAAATTTGCTTTAAAAATGGGCAATATAAGTAAAACATAAATTTGCATATACAAATTATTTAAAAAGAGTATTACAAAGCCGTGCTAAAAAATAAAAATTAAACCATCTTCTTGACTAAACTACTGAGTTATTTTACAAAAATAACAACCAGGGACTTTAAAATGGCGACCTATTCAAACTGAGAAAAATGCCTCCAATGGCGCCATTTTGAGAGCAAACTACCACTTGTGATATATCACCGAAAAGGGAATTTAAAGAGCTATCTAATGGTCTAAAAAAATTGGTAGTTGCCGTTTAAAATAAAAAACTTAAACTCGACCCGGGAGAAACCACAATCGATATTCAATCGTTTTTTATGGCAAAACATGTGTTTTTGTCAACTAAAGCTCCAACCCAAAAATGAAATTTCTATTTTTAATATGAACAAAATTAGGGTATGTAAAATGATTTCGTTGACACCCGGTATACAAACAAGTTGTTTCGTTCACAAAATCTGACGCAAAGTACTCCATGTTAAATCTAAGACATGCAGTTTACATTTTCCCTATTGCTTATTCCTAACCACCTGTTCTAGATTTAGACGTTACAGTTTTCCCATATATCCTTTCCTTGCGACTCAAAAAAGGGGAAATTTTCACTGAGTTGGCGGTGGCGGTAGGGATACGGCGAATTTCTCATCCGAGATCGCGTTCAATATGCGCCTCTAGCAGGACTAAAAGCCTTTTGACTATATTTATCTAAGTAAATAAAAGTGTGCTCGGGATGCAGAAATAGCAAAAAGGGATCGTTTTCAAAGCGAATGTATATTTTTGCGCGGTTGACACAGGATGTACGCCCGACGCCGCAAATTTGTCAAGGTGAAAATGATCGGAAAATAACTTTTTGCTTTTTCGGCTACACAATTTTGGTTTTGAGATCATCGTAAACGAACCATTTTTATGTTTAAATTTTAGTTTTTTTTGTTGTTTAAGAGATTTTATACCTTTTACAACTGATAGCGTTGATAAAAATGCACTGTAATACTTAAAAATTTATTTAAAAGGATCAATGCTTAAACTGTATGTTGCTTAAATTCGCTACCAAGTGTTTCTAAGCGAATATCTGCAGGTTTTTTCCTTTATTTTAAAAATATATACCTACTTATTTAGTCCTGGGCCTTTCTACCGTTAGGTGTAAGGCTGCTGGAGTTGAGTTCTATGTCTCCATCGTTTTTTGTCCTGTGTAAGGTAACTAAATTTCGATTGCGTTTAACGTGATAACTTTCGCTATTCGATTATTTTATCGCCGTCGGAACACGACAGATGTGCAATACTTATTCCCATATATCTTATTTTAATTAAAAACATATTTTTCTTTATATTAAAAAAATACCACCCTGGGTGCATGCCTGCCCAATGAAGGATAAAGGCTCTGAAATCACCTTCAGCAGGGGGCACCCAAACCAGAATAAAAAATAGTCCTTTTTTTTAATAGTTCTTTGACGGTCTATAGCAAAGGAATTATTCTTTGCATTTTCGTCATTCTGTAATAGTTTACGTTCAGATTCACTAAGAAAGTTTAAAGATTTAGTACTGGTTTAAATTAAGAACTTATAGTTGATCAGTTATGTTTTGACAGGTTTTTGTAATGTCATTGTGAATAAGTCGTATTAAAAACTTATGAATTATTCTGGTATTTCAGAGATTTGCTTGGTTTCCAAATGGTTTCCATCTTGAAACGAGTTACTGTAATGAATTTAGTTCTATTATTGCCGAAATACTCATCGAAATTGTACTAAAATTGCCTCTTCTTTATAAATTTACAAAAAAGCTCAGAAATAAATCCATAGTATGAAACTTCTTATTCTTACACTTGTTAGTTTAAAACTTTTGGTTGTCAAAGTAGACTGGACTAGCGTTGAATAATCTGGCTGATTATGTTTTTCGCTGACCAAGTGCAAAAATAGGCAATAGTCAAAATAATAGTAATAGCAATAATAGTAATCATAATACTAATAGTACTAATAATTTTAGTATGCACACGCTGCCAGACCTCATACGTGAAGGCGTGGTAAAAAGCAACTATTATATGGTAACTTATACAAAGGCAAGGCAAACCCCATCGTAAAATTATTTTCGATCATTTAAGGAAGCAACTTCATGGATATAATAAAAAATGGCCATTATTAAGAAAACGTTAGGACAGGAATGTTAGGACACTAACTTTCGATAAAGCTGCGACAGCTAAAACTTTGATGCTTTGATGTCAAATATATAGGCCTCGAAAAAAAATTATCCAAATTTATCACAACATCTGGTAGTATGAACAGCACTTTTTTAGAACGTACATAACTTATTGTAGTATGATATACATCCTAGATATCATTTGACTGGTTTATACATACATAATAATACATATTATGTATGTAATATTGGTAATAACTAAAAATTAAAAAAATCATACATTATTTTTGATATGCTGTTGATATAAAAATTAATCTTTTAAAATGCTTTATTTTTATTTTAACGGAATATGAAATAAAAATTAAAAAAAGAGTATTCCTATTTTAAATAAGTGCCGTTTTATGTTACCGATAAGATTTTCAATTAATTTTTACGTTTTACCGAGCGGTCCGAAATCCATAACAAAACATAGTTGAATGGCCATTATTATTTTTTAACGACCTGTACTGTAATACGGATAGATCCGATATATAAAAAGATTGATGACATAAAACGCTACCGATATTTCCATCAACTTAGTCATTTGGATTTTATAGGACTTGATTCATATTAGCATAGAAGTTATTAATGTATAGTACAATTAAAAAAAAAATTCTTTATGCCAAAAATACAAAGGTAGCACAGATAACAATAAATCTGTAAATACTTTTGAAAAAACCTATACAGGGTGTTGAAAAATTCTACTGACAAAATTTCACATGTTCTTTGTCAAAAAAAGTTTCTGTTAACATAGATCCGGAAACGCGTCATTTTCGAGATACAAGGTGATGAACTTTTAATTTTATTCTGGATTTTCTTATTTATTCTACATATTTTTAACGATAGTTCCTCCAATTTTCTACATACCACACTTTTTGGATTACCTACATTTATGGAATAACCTTATAGCCATTTAAAATAATCTACAGAGATATATTTTTGGGGGTGACGATCTAACAAATCAAACTTTATTCACTGAGATTAAAAACCCCAAAAGACTAAAAATTTCACCTGGCTGGTCAAAGGACCCCGCACAAACCCTACGGAAAATGGATCCCAGTCGAATGGGCTGAAATTTTAATATGACCTAGTTTATGACTTCCTAATCAAAAGTCGTCATGGGCTCAAAACCCTGCTATGGCTAGTTTTTGAGATATGGAAGGACGAAGTGTGGGATATTAGATCGCATTTTAATGGAAAAATCTCTATTCGACCACATATTCCATTAGAAAAAATAAAATGTTGGTACATAGGTTCTTACAATACCCAAAAATGACCCTTAAACCCCAAACCCTAAAACCCTAAAAGCCACACACCCTAAGCTCTTAATGCGGTCTCAAAGTGCGTGACGCGAATCATCGTCATGTAGTCAATACCCCAAATTTCGTCCTTCCATATCTTCAAAACGAGCCATAGCAGGGTTTTGGGCCCTTGGGCTTTTGAATAGAAAGTCATAAACTAGGTCATATTAAAATTTCAGCCCATTTGACTGGCCCGTAAGGTTTGTGCGGGGTCCTTTGGTCAAACACCATACACAGTCTAAATCTATTTTTTTGTATTCTCTATATAAATTAACGTTCAGATTCACTAAAAAGGTAAAAAGGATTTAGTACTGGTTTAAATTAAGATTTTCTAGTTGACCAGTTATGTTTCGATAGGTTTTTGTCCTGTCATTGTTAATAAGTCATTAAAAACTTTTGAATTATTGATATTTCAGCGATTTCCTTGGTTTCCAAATGAGTTTAATCTTGGAGCGGGTTGCTAGAATAAATTTAGTTCTATTACTATTGAAAGTATGTACTAAAATTGCCCTTTTCTTCATAAATATGCGGAAAACATCAGAAACAATCTCATAGTATATAAAACTTAGTTGTCTTATTCTTACACTTGTCAGTTTAAAACTTTTGGTTGCCAAATTAGACCGGACTAGCGATGGAGAGTCTGGCGGTAAATATTTAGGGCGGTTACCTTTACCCATTTATTTTGATTTTTATTGAGAAATAAAAAGATTTTCTACGATTCTAATTCAAAATTAAACGCCAAACGGGATTCTATTGGTTGTGACGTCATATGACATGTAAATAAAAGTGCCTTTTTGGTAGGTGTACTGTAAATTCAAAAGGATTATTATACCATAAGCATAAATATATAGCAAAATATGCTTACTTGAATTTGGCAATACTAACATTTTAGTAATAGGTATTTATGTAAAATTTTTAATTAACTTCCTTCTGATTTCAGCTAAAAAAAAAAGTTTTTTCGAGGCACTTACAATGGTATTTTTGCACACTGGCAAAATGCAATACCTATAGGATAATTTATGAGATTGTTTTATAAAAATAATTTCAATATAATATCCATTGACATCATGGATGTCCTCTTAGACGGTGAGCATAGGCAACTCAATATTCACTTGATAAGTTTAAAATAAAATTTTTTGCTCCTAATTCTTGCAAAGCACGTGAATAAGAAAATACATGCATATTTCCTATTTAAGATACCAAAACGTTAAAAGATAAAACAGGAATGTGGCCTTTTTACACAAGGATTAGTGAATGTTGACGCAAAAAAACTGTAACCCTTAAAAAATAAAGCTTTGTAGGTCATTGCAAATGGTAATAAGGGTATAACATAAGTACTCAAAAAAGTATTGTATGTACGGAATTTGAACAAATTATAGAACGGGTAAAACAAATTAAAAAATGTGTACCTCGAAAACAAAGCGTTTTAGGGCCTATGTTATTAGGAACTTTTTTTTACTTTCGGCTAAAGTATCACCTGTAGTTTTGCAGTAACCTGTATATGTAGGTACCTATATTATAAAAAGGACATTCGATTTTATATTTCATGAATCAATAAAATTACTATCATGTTCAAAAACATGTAATTGATACAGTGGAATTTACAAATCTTGATGGATAATAAAGATCTTAAAGCCACATTAAATAAAAAAATATAAATTCCCGTGTCTGGACAAATAAAATTTTTAATTTCTCGGTCAGACAATTCAATTTATTGGTAATTACAACACAGAGCTTTTTTATACATTTTTCACAGCGTCGGCAGTCAGTAAAATTTAAAGGCACCCTAATCTCAAACATAACAGATAGCTAATAATAATCATTACGCACAAGAAGTTTTAAAAAACCACAGACCTTTATATTAATTGGCATTCCGAGCTCGACTTTAAGCACATTTTCTCGTAATTTTCTGTAATCCCGCTCCACTCAAAAACCGAGATTAAATGCCCGAGGTCGTTAAGGGCAAAATTTAAAAAGACCGAGGGTTGTTAACAGTGACGATTAAACTTAATTATATTTGCATCGGGAGTAACGAAGTGCCAAAAAGAGGACCAGCGATCGTGTGTGGTGGCCGCACAGACCGTGTACACAGGGCAGAGTTCAGAGGCCCGATCGCAAAAAAAGGGGAACGATAGAAGTATAAACTTTTTGAAGCTTCAGCTAGTTTTACACTGAATGATATAACGGGTCTTCGCTGCGTGTCTTGGGCGATGTACGAAAATTGTAACAATAATTGTAATTTCTACCTATGTGGATGTTTCCTATATTCTTTTTCTGTTTGTCAAAAAACCCTAGGAAGAAAACAATTACCAGTATTTCAAAATAATTAAAATTTTATTAATAAAGAAATAATATGAAGTGATTTTAATAAAAAAAAAGGTTCAGTAATAAGAAAGAGAATTAAAAAACTAAATTGCAAAATATAAGTTTCAAAATGAAAAAGGCAAACTTAAATGAAGCTAGTAAAAACGGATAAGAAAGCACTCAACCTTAAGTCCTAAACGTGCCAACCGTATCAATCTGAGATACAATATAACTACCACACCTTTATTTCTCTTATTACTTTAAAAGTTGTTTAAAATGACCACCATAAAATTCTTGGCAGTAATAAAGTCGATTTTGGAACTCACTTCTCACATTCTCGAGAATGGCGGGTATTATTTCTTGGCAGAGTTCCAAAATCGACTTTATTACTGCCAAAAAGTTCATGATGGTCATTTTGAACAACTTTTAAAGTACCTAACAAGAGAAATAAAGGTAGTTAAATTTTTAATTTTTTTGTCACGATTTTTAATTTTAAAGGCTTGCAATTTAAAAACGAATTAAGATAAGGACCTGGGGTTTGCGATAAAATGTTTCATTTTTGAAGACCTATAAAATAAGGTACCACACGGCATAGGGTTGCATTTAAGACTTTTAACCTCAACTCAATAGCGTCACCTCTCAACGGGGTTGAAAAAGTTAAATTACATGTCTCTATCTTTAGATATTTTTTTGACATTTTTTAGATATTTGCCCATACTAAGACTTTTCGGACATCCTGTGTAATAGCTCTTTAAAAAACATACCATGCAAACTCTATATATACGAGTATGTGTAGTCCTTTCAACTTTCAACATGTTCTAGGTCTTATTGATTCGATAATAATAATTAAGAAAATCTCTATTTTACTCTTAGGCAACTGCCCTTGTTATACTTACATCTCTTTAATTTATTTCATAAGACCTTTTTTATTTAAATCTTGACTAAAAATGTTTTTAACACGACCCAAAAAAAATAATCAAGACAAAAAATCAACATGATTAAATACCAAAAGTTTTACAGCTTAGAACATTTGAGCCACTTTGTGATTAAAGTACCCCGATACAGGCAGTAATCCGCGAATATCGCGACAGAAAACAAAAGTGGAACAAATGTAAATGATGTCTCGAAACGATAGAAGACGCACGAAAGAGTCGGTGGTGCGGAAAAGCCGAAAGATTTATGCTCTGGATTCAAAAGAAAATCCGATCGGAGACGAAGGGCTCCCCCGGGGGAGGCAGGCCCTGCGGTGGCGTTTTATCTAGGCTCTTATTTTGAAATCAAAAAATCCAAGAAGGTATTCTGTGAAATTTCCATACGATATGTTGGATATCGTGCGAAAGCTTGGAAAATCTCAGAGTGCTTCTAGACAGTTTGTATATTTTTGTGAAATATTGTTTATTAGATGTTTAATTGCTAGAGTAACGCAGCTTCCTTGTGGTAAAATACATAATAATATACTGTAATATGTATATTGGGTTATAAATATGGAGTGAGTAATTAAGTTTCTGACTGTGTAGGCAGCCCTATTACTTGATAAGCTTTTGAAAAGAATAAAGTAATCGTAAAATGTCAAATATATTTTTTATAAAGAAATAAATACAATACCCAAGTAACATTTAAGTCACTCATATATTTTATATTTATATAAAGGGCATTGCGTATATCGACAAAAAATTTTAAGAGGGCGATAAGCACCTCATTTAGAAATTATATAACGATATTTTCTATTACATAACGTAAGATTATAAAATTTTTCTGATACTTTTGTGTATTAATACCACAAAGAAAAGTTATTATAAAACTATTTAAAAAGGTTATTATATTTTTAATATGTTTATTAATTTATATCCCACCTGTTTGTTACCTGAAAAAAATATCTGAAATGTAAAAATTATGTCAAGTTCCTTGCCTATACGTTATTAGCAGTGATTTAATAAGCACAGAAAAATATTGTGTTTATTGATAAAACAGACCAAACATGGCAAGTTTTCAAGGGTCTCAATATTGCTGTTCTTTAATGAAAACTTGCCAAGATTGGTCTGTACATTGATTAATTCACACAATATTTTTCTGTGAGTATCAAAACATTTCAGTTATTTCTTTCAGATACCAAAACGCACAGTCCTGACGAGAACTTAGCCTGTTTTTTTACATGTATGTTTTTGGTGGGATTTCATACTTTTTGTTCAAATAACAAATGATATTTATTTATTAGTGTATGTGTACCTAATGTATACAGATGAACGGAATTTTTTCCAAGCAAAAATTTTTAATAATGGCTTTTTGTCGATACGTTTGCATGTATCCCTGCACGGTGTGCTTGAGGCAGCGATGGGTATAGACGAAATTACACCAAAAACGGGTTGCCAGACTTAATAGATAAGTATCAGTAGTTTCAAAATACGTTTTAATTGAAATCCTACTCGTTCATATAGTCAAAATATTGCAAAATCAAATTTTTACACAGAAAAACGTGATAAAACTATGGATGCTTTGTTTTTAATTTGTATGAAAATGTTTTTCATTTTAAAAAGTTATAATGATTTATTATTATAATTCAAAGAAGAAAAAACTTTCGAATCTAACTTGAATTCCATGAAGGAAGCGTGTTATGGTTGGCAACGCGTTAATCAAGAATCTGTTTCCGCCCGGGATCGAACCAGGGATCTTCCGCGTGTTAGGCGGATGTGACAACCACTACACTACGTACACACATAACTTTCTAAAGCAGAAGTCGCTACCTATTTCGTGTCAGAATCCACCGTGTCGGGTTTTTCTTGATTTTTCTCGAAATTATCACCTTAAACGCTATTTATGTGCCAAATGTCTAAGCTCTAGCTCGATTGGAAGTACCCTAGATTTATGATGATCTATCAGGCGGTCAGTGAGTGCCCGAAATTGTGATATTTGGACACTCGTATCTTGGAGAATATTCTACCTAGACGTATGAAATTTGGAATACTCCCGCATTACAACACCCCAGTCTTGTAATGCAACTATCCTCGAAGAAGGGGGGGGGGGGGTCGAAAGAGCTCGAAATGGATCGTGTAAATATAGCACAATGCGCGCGCGGTCGGTTTTGCCAGCCGGGATAACAATAATTTTAGTCCGGGCGCCTATATGAAATTAATTATAATATTTTTCGACTATTGTATCGTTGTAGTTCTCCTTGCATGTTCAAAAGGCCTGAAAAAATGTGTAATCTAATTTAAGTACACCGTTTGCAATAAATGTAAACAATAATTTTGTACAAATACACAAGTACAAACACTTCCATGAAGTTTCGAGTTAATAGGACCATGTAATATTTTTCCCCATACAAAGTTTGAACCCCTGTTTCACCCCTTAGGGGTTGAATATTGAAAAGCCCTTGCTTAGTGAATGCCTACGTTATATAAGAAACCTCTGAGCAAAATTTTAAGTTTCTAGACCCAGCGGTGTGGGCTGTGCGTTGATACGTCAGTCAATCGTCTGTCAGTTTCTTCTTTTATATATAGAGATTTATTTCAACGGTTCAGAAAACCTATTCGCCTGGACTAAATACTGGCGATATCTTGGACAGTCGACATATCCAAACAAAAAAATTCGTTCCTATACGAATATGACGTCTAGTTGACGGGGACTATACAATCCGTTGTATTTCCGAAACGAAGGGGGGGAAATTCTGTTTGTGGCATCATACGTTTCACGAAAAAGTAGCACGGTACTGCGAAAACCGCAGCTCTTTATCTTTAAAGATAAGTGAGATACCCTGCAAAGTGTCGAAAATTGGACACCCTGTCCAGGCGTTATAAGGGAGCGACAACCTTAAACGAGCGATGTTTATCATTTTAACGCAAATTGTTAAAGAAAAAAGTGTTTTCAAAATTATAATAGAAACTTTAAACGACGAATTATGAATTAAAGCACATTAAGTCATCTGTTACGCCATTTTCTAATATTGATTAATTGTAAAATATAAAATAACTTTTTTATTTAACATTTTGCGTTGAAATGATAAATAACGCACGTTTATTTATGACACAATTTCATGTTTTTGTTCAGTCTCCCCTTTTGGTATCTTTGAAAATTTAGTTCATTTATCCTCTCCATAATTATTATGATCCCATCCATGGACATACTGTATAGCAGCAATTATGTAAGCATACGTTGCTTGTACTCGTATTATTTACTAGCAAGAATAATTGCTTTGCTCGACATTAAATTAAATTGAAAAATCAGATCCAGTGTCTGATTCGTTTCCGTGCTTCTGTTCTGATAAGGTCAATTACTTCGCTCTCACACCTTTTGCCCTAAAGTTAGGGCACGACGGTGCCACAGTAGGATTGTCTTGAATGTCACAAGCGTATCTTAAAGAGGGACAGACCCTTCGTCGATAGTGGGGGAAGATAAGTCTCGAAGGAAAAGGTTTTTGGGTAAAGAATTCCTTTTTCAGGTTTAAATTAAACGAAAATCATTAGACGAAATTAAATTAAGCAAGAAATGCTTGTTACGAAAATTTCAAAATAAGCAAATTCTACATTTTTCTAATCCAATTATTATATTTTGTTGAAACTGCTTAAACATGCAAATATCACATTAAATTATAAATAATGATGAAAAGCAGGTATTTATTTTTTGTTATAATTAAGTTGAGAAATATTTAATCAAAAAATTCGGTCAAGTGCAGGCTATACTTGCACAATTAGCGCTCCGTGGCATCAGCCCCCCAGTTAACCTGAGCAAAGCTCGGCCGCTTGATCTCCCCCCATCTGCCGCGCTACCAGCCGCCGGCGGCACCAACGCCATATCACATCGCGTATACGTGGAGCTGAGTGGGGAGCGTTTCGACTGAGCCAAATTAAAAATTTTGAAAACCTTGTAAGGACAACAGTTGTTCCTTAAAATTCAAAAGAATTACTTGCCATTTTTTGATCCTCACCAGTTTCAATAGTAATGAAGCTCCGGGTCCTTTACAACCTTCTGGGGGTTAATTTCAGGGGATAAATTGAGAAATAATTTTTTTTTGAAGGGCATCGTGTAGGGTGTCAAATGAAAGAATATTGAAGCACGAATCCAACAATATGGATGATGTATTTTTTGTAAGCATTTTTTAAACATTTTTCGGGAAAAGTCTTAAAAATTGCTGTCCCCCACCCTTATCACCAAAAAGATCGCTCAGAAAAATCCGAAAAAATCATGAACATTGAGAATTGTGTAAATTAAACCAAAATTATCAAAATTGAAAAATTCTAGCGCGATCAATTGTTATAAACAATTTAATTGTTTATTTCCTTACAACTGCTGAACCATTGGTTTTAGAGAAAAAGTTTTTCCACAAAAAATATTTCTCACGAAGTAAAGGACAACTTTTGACCATGCACGTTTGGACTGATGAGAACCAAAGAGTTCGAAACCGGTTTGAAGGTAACGACATTCTAACTAACGAAAAAGCTTCCTTCTTCCAAGTAGTTTCTTGCATTCAAAACAAGTATTTTATTATCTAACTGTGTTAGAAGAAAATACGGCAAATTTTGGTATGTAATCCAGCGCTCAGAGGGGCATATAGCCCGGAGAATAGCGGTTCTACCACGATTTGTTCAAATCCTTATTGTCTAAGGAATCTTCAGGTGGTTTAGAGAACTGTTTCTCAATTTTACGTATTTATATGTACCCCTGACAAGGACTTCGTTGAAATTAAGTAATTAAAGCTTTGGTTAGAAAATAATAAACCTCAGATAAAACTGGGCTATTAATAAACCTATAGTTAATTATTGATAATAAAAACAAACTATGGAATTCACTAAAAAGTTCAAGACTGGTTATTATTTAAATTGCCTAGACCGATTAGATGTTGACCAGTTTTGGTCGTGTCACAATTAATAAGTCGCCATTATAAACTTACGAGTTAAGGTTTGTTCCCACAAAGAGTCCGTGATCGGGTTTCGATCAGAAATAGAGTTGCCCAGATAAATATTACATGTTGCACAGCGACAGGCGTTTAGTCTATATAACTGACTGATTGTTTATGACGGTCAGAAACTGTACGCACTGCTTATAGGAACAAACCTTTAGTGTACTGTTTCTGCGATTTGCTTATTTTCCAAATAATTATTGTCTTTGAACGTGTTGCTGAAATAAATTTATTTCTATTATTGAGAACTGCATGTAGTTACCTTATTCTCTTATTTATAAATTTGCAAAAGAACTCAAGAATAATTGTATATTACAAAACAAAGTTGCTTTATCCCTACTCTTGTCATTTAAATACATGGACTGTTAAATTAAACGAGTGTTAGCCATTGTGAATCTGACGCAGAAAAACTGCGATTATTTTTACCAAACGACTATTTATACGATATTTATTAAACCTTTCAGCCGGAAAGTTGCGCAGTGTACTCTATTACTTACTTATAGAATAATCACACTTCGTTACAAACATTATCGACTCAAGATTGCACCCTCTTCGAATACTATAAAAATCAATCACATTTTAAAATCTCTACGACTATGCTTCAATTTCTAACCTCCAGTTACGTGTAACTAAAAACTAAGTTTCCAGGACGTTTCCAGTCGAAGGAGCGCGTCGCGCCTCGCCGCCAGGGAATGGGCACACTGCACTCCCGAAATCCATGAACCGTGAGAGGGGCTCCGATTATTCCGTTCCAGACATACGCTCCCGAAAGAAAGGCAAAGGGGCTGCCAAAAAGAGATTAAATGTAATTGAAGAGGAAAGTATATATTGAATGTAGAGTCTAAAGCAACAATTTGTTCTATTTAGTGTTAAGACTTATTATTGTGCCTAGTCACAATATAACCGCGAGAAACATTTTCGTTCAGATTCACTAAAAAGGTTTAAGATTTAGTACTGGTTTAAATTAAGATCTTCTAGTTGATCAGTTAGGTTTTGACAGGTTCAACTTATAGTTAGGGAGCTAGTGGCAATTTCGGTATATGATTTCATCGTCGTTCATAGTAATATGTAATGTAATTGACAACTATGTGGGTTAGAAAAAGAAATACCTACGTTATATAAGAAACCCCTCTGCAAAATTTCAAGTTTCTAGACCCAGCGGTAGGGAAGGTGCGTAGATACCTCAATCAGTCACTTTATTCTTTTATATACAGGGTGAGTTTTTTAAAAAGTTACAAGGCAACATCTCGAAAACGGTTTAAAATATTTTTATGAAATTGTGGTGAGTTACTAGGGAGATTAAACATATTTTTGACATTTACCGCCAATCTCTGTTTTGAAGAGTGGGGGATAACTTCGGAATTTGAAATGGGATGATGTACTTTTGTTTATAAAATTCGAATCTATGTAAAAAACTACGTGTGTACAATTTTTTTTTATTTGTTCTTTCGGTTCCGGAATTATGGTTAACTAAATTTTGATTGAATTTTAAAAAAAATTTGACCAAAAAATCATGTTCACTAATTCAGAATTATTATTGGTTTCCATGGAAAAGCTTTTTTGTTTACTTAGGTCAATTGAGAATTTTGACGGTATAACGATTATTATTATTATTCCACCCCATTATACAGTACAGGCCTGTAATCATTTGAATGAAATATTTGAAAACAGGTGGATTGGACGAGCTGGTCTGGTCAACTGGCCTGCTAAGTCCCCGGATTGACCCCCCTTGACTTTTCCTTGTTAGGTTTTATAAAGAATGAAGTGATGGTGACTGCACCTACAACTTTAGATGATATGAATGACCGAATCCGCTTTGCCTGCTTATTAGTGTTACCTGAAATGTTACAGCGGGTACGAAATTCATTTAGAGAAAGTGTTTGGAAGCTGAAGGGGGACATTTCGAACAACTTCTTAAGCATGACAGTCGATGAATAGGTTAAAATTAAATGGTTAATAATACCTTCTTCCTTTTTCATTAATTTCTCCGTTTAACTAATGTACATGTTAATCTAAAGCCTAGTAACTTAGTAGCTGCCAAGTATAAAATAAGATACAATAAAATAGATATGATTCCTTATTAAAAAAAAAATGATCACATTTATGTACCCAATCAAAATAACTATTCTGTAATGACCTGTATGTAAATAGCTATATATTCGTATGCGCTTTGCTAAGCGATTGACTTTAGGGCATGTGCATGTGCACTGCTTTCGTTTTAAACAGCAAAAATGATTTTATCTACATGCATGTCTGTTTCCAAAAGTTTAAAACTAGAAAGAAAAGTTCTATAAGTACTGTCCATGCAGTTACAATATAAGTCGACTTTACAGCAAATCTGGTGTAAACTTGCTGCAAACTTTCAAATACGATGGTTGTTTAAACTTTTATAGGTGTATACTTGCTCGTAAACCCTAACTCTCGAAGTAGAACAACACTAGTTGCAAAAGCTTGTGGTTCTAAACAAATGCATTTTAAAGTTTCGCTATTAAGAAATTTATTTCATGGGTTTTAGAAAAGAAGTCGAAGCGTTTTTTATTTTTTTGAAGCCGAGCAATTTTACCTCCGACGACGTGTGAAACTGTTTCACAGAAAGTGTAAGTCATACCACTTCATGTTATGTAACTCAAGTACAAAGAGTGGTAAAGGTAACGAAAATTGTAACATTAAAATTTTGCAAATTTAATAATACCCAAAGTGTGCTTACTTTATTCTTTCTATTTCACTTTGAAGTTATTATCCAAGGATATACGAATATTCATGCAACAACGCAGATTAAGAATTAAATGCATATTAATTTAAATTCATATTCATTTAAACCGTTGAGTTAAATTTATACCGAGTTAATTTAAAAATATAATACAGTCACAGATATTATGAAGACCAGTACAGTTTAAAAACTGCGATGTTTGGAACGGCTGTAGCCGGTTTAGTGATTTTATACAACAACATAGAGACCTTACCTACCATCTTAAATAAATCGGTCGCCGTCTATTAATATACATATTAAGGTAAGGTCGTCGAATTCCGCACTCAATTTGGTTTTTTATCAAATCAAAACCGGACCAAAGCATTCTATGCAGTTCTTATGAGAGAATTATCGTTTTCGGATGGCTTCTGGTCATCGTTGTGGTTAATAGTTAAACAATAGAAATGGGTGACAAATGATAGTTAATCCATTGTCTAAGTATCAACCGCTACCGAGACAAGAGGTCATCAATGCACGTCGAACATAGAATAGAGTAGCATGTCTTAATATCGCCTATTATTCCGTAAAATACGTAAACATAAGCTCAAAATAAGTAATCGTGTTTCATCTACAAGAGTATTCAATAATAACTTTAGAGTCACTTTACGGAACATGACACCAAGGCAAACAAAAATTGTAATATCTCAAAAATTATTGACATGTTCCACAAAAGCTGTTTAAATTTCGAGAAAAATTTAAAAAAAGAAAAAGATACAGGGTGTGCTATTTTAAATATCAAAGTTCATTGCCGGCGTAACAGGATGCAACTTTAAAAATATCATTCATATCTATGCCCCAAATTTTATTTATTTATCTCAAACCGTTGCGTTAGGGCATCGTGTATAATAGTTTTTGTCACTCGGTTAAGTACCAACGTGTCAAAAAGAAAATGCCAAAAATTACAATTTTTTAACTAAAAGTAAATAACTATTGTTTGCTTAAATAAAATTATCATTGATTTAATTCATGGATATTTTTACTTATTTTCGCACATATTCCATCGGTCGCGAATTCCTGTCTCACACTGTAATTTCAACATAATGAACGTTCGACAATGTGCAAAAACAATAACAACAGATGCAGATCCTATAAACCGACCAACAATGCTGAATCTACTTCGAAGAAAATTAACCAGGAAACTAGAGGAAATTTGCAAACTCTAGAATGGTCATAAAGGAGAATTATTAACTGAGTTTAAGTTAGCGTGGTCAAATCAGTTCGTGTAAATTACACGGTGCTTTCAAAATTGTGCTTAAAATAATGATTATTGTAATACTGACAACCTTTTTATATTTTCTATTAGTTGTTGACAAATTACGACCAAAATATAAATTTAATATTTTTTTTTGGACGTTTTAGCGTCAAACATGAAATAAAGTTAATATTTCTTAAAACGAAGTGGTAATTTTGTAACAAAGGAGTGTAGTTATAATGTTAAGTGCTATTAAAATAAACTGTGTTACGAGTACAAGTATTTAAAACTCGTATCCAAACGGACCAGACGAAAAATCACGAATTTCGACAAACATTTTTATCGTTATAAAATTTAATAATATATTTAATAAATAAAGTTTTAGTAAATAAAATTTAATATATATTTAAATTTAAATGTTCTTTTTCTAAATTGTACATAAATGACTTGGTTTTAATTAATTTCTTTCAATTTTCTAAAAAAGAGTATACATGATGAAGTGTACAGGAAAATAAAAATGTATGTTTTTTTTACTTAAGTTTGTAACACCCTGTAGACTCATTTCGCAATCTTTACTCTACCGAATATGCTTTTCTGCCGAGTCTGATTTATTATGCTGCTGCTCGTGTGCAGCCTGTCCCGAAGAAAGGTTCCAAGTCCCTTCCATCCAATTATAGACCTATCTCCCTTCTCTCCGTTGTCAGCAAAGTTATGGAAAAAGTAATCAACTTGCAAATTCTAAAATATCTAGAAAACCACAAAATTATCCATGACAGACAGTACGAATTTCGTCACCAAAGATCCACAGCTGATCTTCTTAGCTTTGTCACACATAACTGGAACAAGTCTCTTGAATTTCATGGCGAATCTCAGATTGTTGCTCTCGATATTTCCATGGCCTTTGACCAAGTGTGGCATGCCGCACTCGTCAACAAACTACCTCCTTACGGTCTTCTTACCAAACTATGTGCCTGGATCGGCAGCTTCCTCTCTAATCGGCGCATATCTGTTGTGGTTGATGGTCACTCATCTAACTTCCATCCTATCAATGCTGTTGTCCCCCAAGGTTCAGTCCTGGCACCAACCCTATTTCTCCTTCACATTAATGACCTACTCTCTTCAACTACCAATCCCATCCACAGTTATGCTGACGATAGTACTCTTCACTCCAATATTCATTTTTCCAGACAAGTTTCGAACCAGGAGTTGGATAATAGACGCATATCTATGTACCTATCCCTTTCCCAAGATCTTCAATTAATCTTAGACTGGGGTGCCAAGAACCTTGTTCAGTTCAACGCCTCCAAAACCCAGTCTTGCTCCCTCACGCGCAAAAAACCTGGCAACGCTTACCCCATCCACATGAATGGCCAAGCCCTACAAAACAACGAAACATTCGATCTCGTTGGTGTCGCTTTCGAACATGATCTCAGCTGGCACAAACACATTACTTCAGTAGCCACATCGGCAGCTAAAAAGCTTGGTTTTCTCTTTCGAGCCAGAAAATACTACTCCCCTTCCAACTTATACACTCTCTATGTTTCCCAAATAAGGCCTAACCTAGAGTACTGCTCCCACATCTGGGGAGCGGCATCACCTTCGACACTTAAGATCCTTGATTCTATCCAAAAGCGAGCCATTCGACTTATCAATGACCCAGCCCTCATGAGAAAACTCCCTTCTCTCGCTCATCGCCGCGCTGTAGGGGATTTATCCCTTTTCTACCGCTACTTCCACGGATTTTGCTCTGAAGAACTAGCCGGTATTATTCCACCCTTGAATGTCCCCAACAGAACAACAAGAGGCGCGATATGTATGCATCCCTTTACTGTCCAGCTACAAAAGCCTAGAACAGACCACTTCTCTCGCACATTCATACCTAGGGTCTTCAGATTATGGAACAAATTGCCTGCAGATGTTTTCCCTTCCCGTCCCAACCTCCAATCCTTCAAATCCCGTGTCAATAGACTACATTTCCCTTCTCTTCAGACACCCACGGTACGCTAGTACTTAGGCTTCAAGTCTACGTGTGATGTCTTAGATAAAAAAAAATATTTTATTGTTAACATTTTGCTTCTTTATTCATATCGATATGAATTTTTAAAGAAAACACTACACTTTTTGCAAAATGTTTTAATTTTTGTAAAAAAACCAGCAATAGTCATAAGGTAAATAACAAAACAATATTAAGCACTAAAAACATAAATAGCATGCCCCAGACATGCTCTATGGGATTAAGGTCTGGCTGCTGCGCTACGTGGTGGCCAGTCACTTTTTCGTACTTTACATCGTCTAAGTATTCGGTAACAACTCTTGCGATGTGAGGACGAGCATTATCTTGTATCAACATAAAGTTGTTTCCTATAAAGGGTACAAAAGGAACGATATGTGGTGCTAAAATGCCATGAATATATCGATCAGCCGCCATGGTTCCCCCATCAACCCAACCAAGTCAGTTCGAGCTTCCATATTTATGCGACCCCATACCATTAGAGAGCCCCCCACCTTAGGCAAAACCTTGACTCGTCGGAAAATAAAATTTTACTCCATTTATCGAAGCCTCAATTTTGATGTTCCCGAGCAAATCGGAGACGTCCTGTCCTATAATTTCTAGTCAACTCTGGACCAGCTGCGGGTTGTCTAGCACGTAAACCCACCTCCTTTAATAGCCTGCGAACAGTTATTTTATTTACGATTATGTGTCGTACCTCTTCCAAACGATTTATTGTCATAAGATCAGTGGTATTTCTATGGCGTAATTTGAAGTAAAAAAAAACGGTAATTTATTTGTACATCGTTTTCTGCCAGATCCTATTCTCCTCGAAAAATTGCCGGTTTCATTAAAACGTTCCACGGCTCTCTGAACGCTAGAACTTGTACTTCTCAGTACTCTAGCAGCATACTACGACCTTCCATTATTTACTAAAGCCACTACTTTTCAGAAGGGGAAAGAACCATAATTTCCAGCTGAAACTTTAAAATTTAAACACCACAGAATCATAAAAATTATTATTATGAAAACTATCAAGATGGTGCTTAATTTACAAAGCCATACTGCCCTTAGTTTTAAGGTACAATAATTAAAATTTAAAACTTTTGATCAAACGTGTAGTGTCTTCGTTACAAATCTATATCTCTTGAACGGAGAAAGATATCGAGGTGAATAACAAAGCAAAATGTTAAGAATAAATCAAACTCCACAGAAAAGCATATTCAGTAGAGTTAAGATTGCAAAATTACTCTACAGGGTGTTACAAACTTAAGTAAAAAAACATACGTTTCTATTTTCCTGTATATTTCAACAGGTATACCTACTCTTTTTTTTAAATTGAATGAAATTTATTAAACCAAAACATGTATCTACAATTTAGAACAAAAATCATTTAGTTAAGTCGTAGCTGCTATCCAGAAGGGACATGGTTAAATATGAGAGTGTGAACAGTTAAAGTCCTACCTTCCTTCTTATAAAAATATAAGAATATAGATATATTTATAAGAAGGAAGATAGGACTTTAACTGTTCACACTCTCATATTTAAAAATCATTTAAATCGAATCATATATTAAATTGGATCAAAATTTTGGATGGATCGAATTTAATGTCGGTTAGTGTATATTTTCACATTTACCGACACGACAGCAGCACGACACTGACAACGATGCTGGTGGACACAAAATCTTATGTAAATAAATATAAATCTTTCACACTTACCGTCATGTCGGGGCCGTGTCGTTGCAGACACCGATCTGTGGGAGAGTAGCAGTCGCCCCATTGACGTCGTCTGTTGTTTTTTCGGATATAACCAAAACTGCCTTGGCTTATTTCGTCTCTTATGTCTTAGGTATAACAAACTGCCACATTTTTGGCATTTTTTGTCTCACACCTAATTTCTCCCGGCACTCACGTCGGTTTAGTGCTGGTCGGGAATTGTGAAAACAACCTACCGCTGTTGTGTCGGTGTCGGTGCCGTGTTGTGATCGTGCCGGTGCTGGTGCCGGTAAATGTGAAAAGGGATGGGGTAGACAAGACGACAAACGGACCAAAAAGTAAAATATACGAAAAAAGATCATTCTTTATAAAAAATTTTGCTAGCGTTAAAAATAAGATCCAAGATGCCAAAAACTGCTTTTTTTGTACAGGATATGCACAAAATATATACAAAACCGTAAAATTTTGTTTTTAAATTTTAATGCAAAACGTTAAATAAAAACCTGTTTTAAATTTAAAAGAATTCTTATTCCAGATTTTCAAGTAAAAATTTGAAATTTCTAAATTACGCTTATAAAATCAAAATTTTTTTAAGTCACATTATCACCTCTTTTATTTGATTACACCTTTGACAACTGTGACGTATTTGTCAAAATAATAAGCAAGAGAGCAAAGAATATTTATAATCCAAAATTACAGAAATTGCGAGAATTGTTATCGCTACGTTATTGAGAAGTTTCAAGAAAAGTTATCAAATATACAATTATGCAGAAGTTCAGTACATAAGTTAGTAATCAAATTTAAAAAAAAACTGGATCCATTTGTGATTTAAAGAAGACCAAGGAGAGATACAACGAAAACGATGCTTCTACAGTATCAATTTTACAATCTGTTGATGAAAATCATATTATGTCTTTAAGAAATCGAGCACGAAGTTCACAATTGTGTAAAAACGGCCATATTGAAAATGCGTTTAAGGAAAATAAGATTCGTCCTTTTAAACCAATTTTTAATCAAACTTTGGAAGATGGGGACGGTTGCAAACGCTTGGATTTTTGTTTGTGAGTCGGTGATGAAATTCTAAGTAACAAAGTGAACTTTCATAAGCTGATAATGTTCTCAGATGAGTCAACCTTCAGTACAAACGGCACTGTAGCTTTTCACCATGTGAGATACAGGGGTAGGGAAAATCCGAAGAACTCGAAAACGCGGCTAAAATATGGTGTTGATAAAATTGTTTGAATGTCAGTACATGTACGTTTTTTGGGTAGCTGCTTACGAATTTGTTGTTACTTTTTGAAAAACAAAATGGCGGCTTCAAAATGGCGGACATTTTGATTAAAAATTAAAAATTTATTGGTGGTAAACAACTTATAACGGGTATTTTGGGTCGCTGCTTACGAATTTGTTGTTACTTTTGTGAAAAACAAAATGGCGGCTTCAAAATGGCGGACATTCGTATTAAAAATTAAAAATTTCTTGATCGTACACCACTTTTAAAGGTTTTTTTTTGGGTCGCTGCTTACTAATTTGTTGTTACTTTTTTGAAAAACTGTCAATCAAATTATTAGCGCTGAAACACTGTCAATCCGTTACAAAACAATAATTTGCAGTAAAGTCTTCACCGATATTTAATGTAACAGTCTTATCTGTATATAGATCTATCTTCAGATAGTGGATTGACATTCCACTATCTGAAATAGTGGAATGTAATAATCTCAATCCGGATTAAGATACTGTAAGCAGGGTTACTGATAGCGTAGGTCCTGACGGATCGGGATCTGCTATGTTACTTGCTGTCCCTTCGCGGAAGGCCCTCCTCAAGTGTAGATATTAACGTATAGTTTCGTTTTAATTTAGAAATATTCTTCGACCTTTGTTATATTTATGTATATTTTCAATGATTATTTGTTATAAATTTTGATTATTTTACATTAGACAATACAAAATTTTAATATTACAATAATTTTTTTTTAATTTTTCACAAAAACAATGGAAATATTAACTAAACTTTGTTTGTTAATTAATCTTATATAAATGAAATCATAACATTGAAAAATATAAGGGAAATAAGAAATTTTTACAATAATTTTCGTGCATTTCCGTATAAAATTCTTAATAAAAAACGGGGGGGGGGCAGCTAGGGGCAGCTGGATTTCATTTTATTCTATTACTGAATAATCGATGAACATATCGTAACCAATCATTGCGCGGGTTTGGGTGAGATTGGTAACTTATCTTTAATTCAATACAAAAAAATTATAAAGGGAACACGAAATGCATGCCCGCATATTTTGTTGAATAACTATTACAATACATAGTTGCGAAAAATTTCAAGGAAACTATTTCATTGTACTTAGTTTGACGAGGAAATTCCATCGTCAAACTTGAAAATCTATGAAACGAAAACAATTTTATGACAGCTTAAATTTGACGAATATTTTCGAGCAACGAAGCAGCGCGATGACGTTCAACTTTGAAATTATCTGAGCAGTGAGCAGATATAAAAAACCATTTGCTGGCCATTTATGCGGCAAAAGAGTCCCAAAGTAGTAACTTCATTTTCTGATTTCTGGCCAGGATTTCGAGTTTTCGGACGACTGTGCGCCGTCAGTATTTTAAAACAGAAAATGTTTGGTGCGTCATTTCCTATTATGGGATTATAACATATTTTTATGATAAAACATGTAACAGACATTCTTATTTACAAGTTAGAAGAATTGCCTCTTCAATACCGCCGAAATACGTATTTTCAGCACGATGGGTGTCCTGCACATTATGCTGCAGAAGTAAGGGATTGGCTCAATGGCAAATTTGGAAATCGATGGATGGGCCGAAATGGTCCAATTGGCCCCCTAGGAGTCCCGATTTGACAATTTCTGATATGTTTCTCTGGAGGCGCATTAAACAACTAACATTATGAAAGACACATTGAAAATGACAAAGAAGTTTTGAAGCAGAGAATTTTAAGAGCGATAGAGTCGATTTCACTGGAAGAAATAAGAAAAAGCATTAGCCATTTTTGACGTCAGAATTTTAACGTTTTGCATTAAAATTTTAAAAAAGGCAACTTTACTCTTAACCAAATTTTACGTTTTTGGGTTTTTTGTATACCCTGCACAAAAAAGCAAATTTTTGGCGCTGTGGATCTTATTTTTAAGGCAAGCAAAAATTTTTATAAAGAATTACCTTTTTTCGCATATTTCACTTTTAGGTCCATTTGTCCTCTTGCCTACCCCATCAGTGGATATACTATATATATAAAAAACAAAATGGGTTGCGGAATTTGGCGACATTACCTTAGTAAGTAAAGCAGACCTATTACGTTACTATTTTTGCTTTCCTTTTTGGCAAACTTTACACGGAAACGGTTAATGTTTAAAAACCAACTTAAACTTTTCTCAGTCTAAACTTACTTATTATACATCAACTTCAAATAATATATGCAGAGCAAAATATATTCACGTGCCGCTAAAAATATATATGGCTTTTTTTGTGCCAACAACCCATATAACAAACAAGGGCAGACTTCTAAACCCCCGGCAGGCTTTTCAGAGGTAACAGGCGCTACATTAGCGTATGAATAGGCCCATTTGCTGCCCTATTATTCAAAATATCTTCGCCGGTAGAAGCAACACGGCACCTACGCGCGTAAAGAAGTTTTAAGTAAACATACTACTCTCGCGTTGGCGAGTTGGAAAGTTTGTTTCGCCCTGAAAAAGGGGAACGCACTTTTGCTTTCAAGCCCTTGACTCCTTGAAGAACTTTCTGTCGATAATGTAAAAAGATATATTTCTATTTATCTCGTAAACTTACATAAGAGAGATTCTTATACGAGATGTTTAAATACGTGGTCCAGCTGGGAAGCAAGAGAAACTTTAAAAAATTGTAAACAGGTTGGCATTAAGCACCATTTTAACTACATTTTAAACAACCCAAAAAAATAAAAACGTAAAACTGAACTGTTTTAATTCGTGGAAAGTTTTTAAAATCCCATCTCGGTGACTGTTCTCAGTGATGCCTTTACACACATTAATTTGTGTTTCAGTTATAAAAAAGATATTTAAAATTTGGTAAACCATAATTATTATAAACTATGCTCGACATATAGCAAAAATTACTTCTTTTTCTAAACGCTCTGTTATAGTTTGGTTCTTACTTTATTTTCTCACATCCGTGATGTTCTTGCGCCAATTTAAATATTAACGATAAATAACGTTGTAATTTTTTTTTAAGAAGAGAGAAGACGGAAAGAGAGCGCTATAGCTAAAATATTTCTATATTTTATTATTAAAGATATATCATACATCATTTCACATTAGCGAAATTAAGTTTAAAAAGTCTGTTTATTGCTAAAATTAGAGGTTTGTACAGGGATATCCAAATAAAAGTGAACCGGCCTAACTTTTTTATTTTTAAAGACAGGAAAAAATGTTAAATATGAAAGTTTTGGGTATTTTTATGGATCATTCATATACCTTATCAGCTAAATAATTAAGCATCGAATAAAAAAAATATAGTATGAAACATCGGCTTTCTCGCTTATTTTAAATTGAATGGTATGCCTTTTATCATATTTTTGGATTCTAGGAGAGTCTTCTAGACATATTTTGTATAATATGCCCTATGCGGTTTTTCAATCATTTTTGAAGTAAATAATGTCTGCATGATTGTGGCGGATTCATATTTAAAAGATTTATTAATTTATTAATTTTCCTTAACAGTAGAGTCGCATAACACCCAAACAATAAATCTTTGAAATCGTTTTTGAAGTATTTCAAATTAAAAATTATTTCACATAAATATCCTTTAAACGTAACTAGGCAGGTTGCGAACGAAATACCTGCTACCTTTTTAAATTTTCTTCGTAGATAAGTCAAAGTTAATGTCAAGGTTGACAATAATACTTTAGTCGGTCAGTCTGTGAATTTATAATTTTATTTTTATGCAAAAAGAGTTATTCTATTATTGAGAGATACAAAATGTTAAAATTATATTTAAAAAATAGCAACTGTTAGAGCGGCTCAAAGACAACATGAAGAAAGTATTGAAGAGGAACAAATGCCTCCATCATTCAACACCATAATAAAAACAAATAGAAGACTAGAAGAAAGAGGAATTCTGGGCAATGGAAAAAGAAGAAGAGAAAGAAATGAAGAAAAGGGCCTAGCGATTTTATTATATTTTCAAGGGAATCCAAAAAAAAAACAATTCCCGATTTGGTGTGGGATATTACAAAATAAAATTCTATGACCATTGTTTTTTCCGGAAGCATTAACTGACCAGCGCTATCTTATTTTTTTAGAAAACGAAATCGAAGATATTCTCTATGAATTGCTACTTGAAGAACGTAGTCGTATTATATGGCAAGAGAAGCCTCCCCATAATATAATTGAGGTTCGCAATTTTTTAAACCATCAGTATAACGAATGGATCGGTAGATATGGAACGTTACATTGGCCTGCAAATAGCCCAGACCTCACACCTTTCGATACATTTCTTTGGGGTCATTTGAAAAATATCGTATACAGCAATCACAATGAAAATATTAAAGAAACTCAAAGGAAGGTGAGAAAGAAGTACGAAATCTGAACGAAAATGATGCTGAAAGTATTATAAACACACTTCAGAGGCAGAGAAGAATGTATGAAAAGTGCGAAGAATTAAATGACGGATATGTTGAAAATTTCTTTTGATATTTATTTGCCAATGTTAACATTTATCGGCTTATGTTATAATTCATTTGTTATTGTTTATAATCACAGGTTATTGCTTTTAAATATTAATAACTAATAAAAATCAACATTTATTGTTTAATAGAATAACTCATTTTGCATAAAAATAAAATTATAAATTCACGGTGACTAAAGTATTATTGTCAACCTTGACATTAATTTTGACTTACATACCTATGAAAAAAAAGTAGAAAAGGCAGCAGGTATTTCGTTCGCAACCTGGATAGTTAGTTACGTTTAAAGTATATTTATGAGAAATAATTTTTAATTTGAAATATTTCAAAAACGATTAAAAAACCGCATATAAAAATATGTCTAGAACTTCTCCTAGAATCCAAAAATATGGTAAAAATCATACCATCCAATTTAAAATAAGTGAGAAAATCGATGTTTTATAAGTACCATACTTTTTTTAATCGATGCTCAGTTGTTTTGCTGATAAGATATATGAATGATCCATAAAAATCTCCAAAACTTTCATATTTAACATTTTTTCCCATCTTTAAAAATAAAAAAGTTCACTTTTATTTAGACATCCCTGTACATGTGTTGCATGAAACTGCACTAACCTGCACTGATGCATGGGTATATTCTACAAACAAAGAAAAATAGTGTAGGTTAGTGCAGTTTCGTGCAACACAAATGATCAGACCCTCAGCTTTAAAGTGCGTGACAACACATACAGTTATGTTATAAGAAGCAATAATAATACAAACATACATATTATTTCCCTTAAAAATATTTAATTTTTTTTGTTGTCCAAAATTTCCTTCAAGAATCATCTCATAAGAATCAGACATATTATGACTTAAGGGATCTAAAAGTTGTATTGTGCTTTATGAGGAGTAACTATTATTATAATTATTGATCCTATAATAAGTCACAAAACTTAGTTGAAATTCACCGACTAACGATCAAATACCATATACAAGATATACTATTTACTACATATATTACAATTTACACTTACCCGACTTTCGTTACGAGATCGTTTAGTCATATTCATTAAAAATCACTAAAACTATTGAAGAAACTAATATTCAGTTAGAACTTAACCAAATTAAATTTGTCAATAAATCAAGAATGACGTTGACAAGGCAATAGTTTCCAAGGCTAATTAGATGCCGGGTAGGATAAAGGCAATATTAAAAACTCATAGCCTACTCAACTGGATGTGCTAGGCGAGACAAACCAAAAATATGCCTTTCTCGCGTAGCACATCCAGAAGGCTACGCTTAAATCATTGAAAAATACTTGATTTATTAAATTAAATTTAATTAATTGTTTTGTATTTTAATTTTCGTTAGATCTCTGTTTCACCTTGACACTTTTTTTTAAATTACTGCTTGTATGGTAATATGATTGCTGATTGCTGCCATGTGGACATTTGGGGCAGTTTTGTTACTTATTGAGTTTATTTGTCTACAACTTAGAGAAAGCCCAACGCGGAAATCAGACAACTGAGACGGCAATTAAACATTCTTAAAACGTTTCTCTTATTTACTTTCGATGAGAATTTAAATACAAAATTTTGAGATATTATATTTACGTAGAAGTAATAAAGGGTTATATATTTGTTGTCAGTGATGAATACTTACTTATATTAAATTATACCACCCTAGACCCAAAAACAGAGAATCTTAAGTTAATCTGTAAAGTTCTCTCACTGGGTTTGAAGCAATATGAAATCAAAATAAGAGTATAACTTCACCTTTAGACCTCCTCCAACTTTAACACAACACATTTATTTTATCAAAAATGTTGTTTAAAATAAATAAATGTAATTAAATTGAGCACACATTGTGCTATAATAAAAAAAAAATTAAGCTCTTGCAGTAAACCTTTAGAAAGATATTTAAAAAAGATATGATTCTAAAAGCCGCATGTTCTAACAAAATTCTAACAAAATTCTAACGTGTTTCGAGTAATTATTTGTAAAAGTGCTAAAACTAAACTCCAAAATTTCCAGAATCAAAAAATGTTTTATTATTATAGAAGAATTGTCCACAAATATTACTTGGGAATAAAATACTGGAATTCTAAGTATTTCCGCCACTTTAAAGTTTACCAGCATGATAAAGATGGCTGCTGCTTCTCTTTAAATTAATGACCAATTTACTTTAAGCAGATAGAGGGAATTGAAAATAATCACTTAAAATGGATTTAATTTAAATATATCGTTTTCTTATTAGGAGGAAATATGGTCAAAGGCACACTTTAATGAAATAATTTTTTTTTTAAATTATATTAAAGGCAAATTTACTTATTTTAAAGTACTTTTTTTACTTCTTTTAATTTCTTTTTTCAGTGTAGAAGTAGGGCATTTAAAAATAGTACTAAAATGTTAGTCCTAAAATTGCTAGGCAACATATCACATTATCTGGGCGCCGATATATCTTCATATGAATTTTTTCCCGTAGATATGGTAAAATTACAAGAGTTTTCTTAAAAAATTGTATCTTCTTAAAAAGAACAGATATCGGAAAGAATAAAAAACAATATGTTAAGAAAAGATGCGACTTCCATATGAAATACACTGGAACATCATCGCATCGCCTACTTTCTTCACAGGGTGTTCAGAACTTAAGGAAAAAAATTCATTTGTTTCCCCTGGTATAAAATCACACATGTCAAATATTTTTTTAAATCGAAAAGCAGGTAATAAAATTAGCAAAGTTAGTGAACATCAAACTTAATCCAAATTTTTCTTGTCCGATTTTTTTTACTGATGAGGGTATTATTTTTGACCACTGGCACATTAGTTATATTAAAGTTAATATTGTCTCAACAAACCATTATTGACATAATCCAAAAAAAAAATTCTTTAAATATAAATTTATTATTGAAGTTTGAAAGTATTCATACTTCTTTTAAAACTATATTACCATTTTTTTAATGACCAAGATATTATTGGAAACCAATAAATTTCTATTATTCCTTAGAGTGCAGAATTGTTAGAGCCAAAAAATTAAACTATTTGATGAGAATGCTTAAATATAATTGGGCGAAAAATAGCTATTTGTAGGCGGTGTCATTCAAATTACAATATGTTTTGTTAAACGAACAAGAACTACAAGTTAAATAGAAAATCTAAAAATTAAGTCAATAATCCTTATATCATGTTAATTAAAATAAACACTCCAATAAAACATACCCGCATAAGGTATTAGCGAAATAATAAAAAATATTAATTCAATGGGTTCTATTGTTGGCTGAAATATTACTTCTATTGCTAGATAGATTCTATTCTGCTAGGTATTTCGAATAAATAAGATGTATATTCTTACAAACAAACGTTTACTGAAACCAATGATATATTTTGTATTGAATTTAGAATAGGGTATTACTGCATCAAATAATTGTTATATTTAAACGACCTATTAAAAACCAATGAACCCTTATATTTCAAGCAATCTTATAACTTATTGGTTAACAATGATAAACTAATCATTGAAAGACACCGAATTTGTATGGTGCAATACGGAATAGAGTGGGTTATTGAGTGAATTGGTATCTAATTCAATATACGATAGTGATTTTTCTGTGTGTGTAAAAAATATACAAATCCCGAGATATTCAAAAGTTTTTGCTAATGATTATAACTGCATTCTTAACTTATAAATTTAGCACTTCTACAGAGCTTACTAAACGTGTTGATAAAATTAGCCGGATAAACAATTTACCGAGCAATCTAAAACTTCTGCTTTCAGGACAATAGAGTCAGGCCCGTAGCTGGGGGGGGGGGGGGGGGGGTGCAGCGTGGGAAATGCCCACTCTGAAAGAAAAAGTTGCCCACTCTAGAAAATCACTGAAATCGTTATCTTGTCTACTAGAAAAATATTATATCATAAGTTTGCCCCCCTCTAAAACTTTAGTTGCCCCCTCTAAAATCAAAACCTGGCTACAGGCCTGCATAGAATACTGAAATTTTTGCGCTTTAAAAATCGTTTATTTAAGGTTACTCTAAAGTAAAATCAATAGTGTTTACACAGTTTTAAATATCTTTTTATAATCAATTATAAGAAATAATTTATTAAATAACTTATCGGATTATGTTATATGAAACGAAAAAATATAATAAAAAAAAGTCGAAACAATAACACCCAATAAAAATCAGCTTTAGTAATCCATTTATTAAATGAAACCTTTTTCCGACCCAAGTGCTAAAATCACAAGTCATAACCAAGTGATTTATGAAAGTGAATTGTAACAAATGTACACCTACCTTCAAAGTGATGCCTATTTCTCTTGGGGACCTTTGTCTGTTGGAAACCTAAAAAAATTACACGGTCCTTTTACACTATAATGTTTACATGCTACAGTTGTAAACAAAATATAGAACCAAGTTCAAACATAAAGTAAGGGCTCCAAGATTATGAAAATTAAAAATAAAAACAATAGCTGATTTTTATTTGGAATTTCAACGTTAAGGCGAAATGTCACATTTCCCTTAGAGAACATGAATTAATTGTTGTGTTGACTATCTTACAATATATATGGGAAAATGCTGGAAATATACAATTTAAGACAAAACTGCTATATGATTTTAATTCGACTATTAGAGCTATAAGCATACTCAAATATCACAACTTACAAAGATTTAAAATGGTTTATAAGAAAACGACATGGTGGCCAGGCAATAAATCTTATTGATGCCTTATACGAGTATAAGAGTGATTCTTATGGGATGTTTAAATAAGTGGTTCAACAGTAAAACACGTGAAATCTTAAAAGAACTTTTGTTTTAGGCATGTCCTTAAGTAACATTCTCACTATATTTGAAGCACATCTTACCAATCTCATCTCAGTGATTATTCTCATTCATACACATTTCTTTCAGTTTAGTTTCAGTAATAAAAATAGTTTTATTTAAATTTTTGTTTTATGTAAATAAATAGTATGAACTACAATAATTATAAACTATGCTTGAAATATAGCAAAAAATAACATTTTTCTAAACGCATTGGTATGTTTGGTTCTCACTTTACTCTCTCAAACCCTTAATGCATTCCCGTTTATTTCAATAATAACGGTAAAAAACGTTGTAATTCTTTTTTCTTACGATCGTGCGGAGAAGTGCACTTTTCCACACTGTTTCGGATGCGGAAAGTAGTACTTTTCGCACGAATTTAAAAAAATATTTTCGCGTTAAATTTTGTTTCTACTAGCTTTCAACTAGAAAATACAATACAAAATACTCTAATCAGTGAACGTCATAGTTCGACAAATTATGGTGGGAAGTGATCTTGTGCGATGTCATAAAAGCAAAAATGTCTGATCTAATTTATTCATGCAACAAATTTTATTGTTCTTTTGGTATCGTTTCCTTAGCAACGAGCTCATAAAAAGTGTCTTAAGTCAATTTCCAGTTAAATTTCTTAAGTAACTGCGCGATTTTAGGTTATAACCACCCTTAAAATGGATAATTGCGATGAAGAAATTGTTCCAGACGAAATAATGAAAGCATCCAACAAGGCAAGTAGTCGTTTAATATCCGAGAAGTCGTAGCAACGATACGAAAAGGAATTTTTAGCTTTTGAATTAAGGTGAAGTGAGAAAAAATTAAAAGTATAGTCATTAAAAGAAGAGGTATTTATGGCATATTTTAATCATCTATTCAAAAAATATTCACCTTCTACAGTACGGTCAAAGTATTCCATGATTAAGCTCATCATCAAACTTAAAAATTCATCGATTTGAGCAGATTTTTCAAGTTAACAGTCTTTTTAAAAAGACTAAAACTCCGAAAATATTAAAAATTCTCGAAAAAGCAGATATTGAGAAGTTTCTCTCTGAAGCACCAGATTATATTTACCTAATGATCAAAGTTGCAACAATTTTCGGCATAGCAGACGCTTACCGCAGGGGAAAGTAAATATTAAAGAGGAAGAAGATATTTTATTAATAACAATACCCAATACAAAAACAAATGTTCCAAGAAAATTTATTGTATGTAATCCTGGATCTGAAATAAGCTACTACAAATACCTCTCATCGACGATTTCTCTTAGCATACAAAGATGGAAAATGTTCCAAACAATACGTCTGGAAATTGAACAAAGGGTTTTATAGTCCAGTGATATGGGGATCCTCAAGTATCATATCGCACATCATGGAACAATTTAGCGAGAAATTTGTACGAATCCCAATAACTGACATGACAATCTACAACACAATAAAAAAGTTCCAAAGAACTGGTTCGGTTTTGAATCTCAAGAAGAAGAAGAAGAAGAAATATGACGAAAACAATGTTGCCACAGTTTTAGTTCTTCAGTCTGTTAGATAAACTTCTGTGATGTCCCTTAGAAATCAGCTAAACATCTTCTAGAAAAACTCATATTCAGATGATCTTAAAAGAAAATAAATTATTTCCGTTAAAGCCCCCCTTTAACCAAACATTGGAAGAGGGAGATGAAGCGAAAGGACTAGATTTTTGTTTATGGGTGGGACACCAAATTTTAAGTGGAAATATCTATTTTTATAAATTTATTATGTTTTCTGATGAATGTACATTTTCTACTAATGGAACTGTAGCATTCCAGCAAGTCAGGTACTGGTCTCGAGAAAACCCCGAATTTAGAGTAATAAGGCGAAGACAATATTTTACAAAAGTAAACGTGTGGTGCGCGATATCTGTCCATGGCATTATGGGTCCTTATATTTTTAGTAACACTTGCAATAGAATATTTTACTTAGAAATGCTGGATATATTTTTAGCGATGAACTTGAAAATTTGCCATTAAATTTTCCTCAAAAAATGTATTTTAAACAAGATGGTTGTCCAGATTACCCAAGCAAACCCAAGCACATTGCGCTCGCGGCGAGGTTATAGAATGGCTTCATCGTAGAAATGGCCCAATTTTGTGGCCCCAAGGAGCCCCGACTTAACGATGACCGATATGTTACCGGGACCGTTTAAAACAAATTGTTTATGTCACTCCAATACCAAATAATATTGACGTGCTAAAAGGCAGAATTACCCAAGCTGTTCGTTCAGAATTCCAGGTTAAATCAGAAATTCCTTCAGATATCTAAGGAAGCAATTAGAAAAAGTGTTGAATATGGGGGTGGAGTTTTTTTAAATTTTGATATCTTTATTGCATTACTTAGTTTATAACATATTCTTTTGAGTTTAATGAAATGTTCGTATTATTTAAAAATTGCACTTGAATAAGAAGTCTTTTGAATTAAATAATTGCTTCATTTAATGAAGACATTGACAAATATGTCCATAGGTGTCATTATTGTTTAATATGTAGAAAGTATTACTCTGGTTAAAGGTGTAAGAGAGAATGATAGGACTTTAAAAAAATAATGTGATAAAACTCGTTACTTCTATTATTTAAAATTTTTAATGAGCTCTTGTATTTCGGTTTAGGGTTTAATTTAAAACATATTTTATATTTTTTGTTCTTTTGGTAAAAAATGATAAACAAGGTATGTTTAATCTTACGCAAAATACCGTTTTTGTATTTTTGTATTTCTATGCTCCCTGTACAAAAAATTAAATTTTTATTAGGAGTGAAATATTTAAGTATCTCGCATTCACTTGTCCTTTTCCAAACCCCATTTGCGGACATACTATATATTTTCTCTTAAAAAATATTGAATTTTTTGCACAAAATTTACTTCAATATCTAAATATCTCAAAAGAATCAACCATAAAGAAACATCAATTGCGTCTCTAAACATTAGAAATTAGAATCTAAGTAGATTTTGCTACATCCACATAACTAAAAGTGGCCCAACAAAAATTTGACAAATCGCACGGTTTTATAGAGGATGAAACGGGCCCTAACATGAGACAGCTTTATTCTAAGACCAAAAATTCTGTTTATGCACTTCAAGTGTCCAGCAGTTTATACTCTTTTCTGTAATAATTTTTTGATATAATAGCACCGGACGTTGACGAATTACGGGTTTTAAAAGTCCTCGAAATTTTTTTCCCATTTTATTTTTCGTTGTTCGGGATGACGCAGGTTCAACAGGATATATTATTTCGTACAGCTGAATATGAAGTTAACATGAAAAAACCTGATGTTTTTGGTATTTTAGTTGCAATTTGGGACCGCCAGTTTAGAGTAAAAAGGTAAAAAGCCATTTAGATCATTAAAGAGCTTTTGTTGTTCATTTGACATCATAAAATTTTCAGGAGATGGAATAGCTGACAAATTGTATTTCTGTTAATGCCCCTATGATTAATAACTGTAACTGTAAACTCTGTACCCAAATTATAACAATATATGTTACACACACAAGTCACATTTGAAAAAATTTACGCCCAGGTTTACTATTGCTAGTCCGGTCTAATTTGACAATTAAAATTTTTTTACTATCAACTTAATTCTGGGTCCTTGTGCAAATTTATAAATAAAAGGAAAATTTAGAAGTGTATTTTACACAATAATAATAAAAAAAACATTTGAAAACCAAGCAAATCGCTAAAATATTGGAATACCTCATATTATGTTTTAATGGCGACTCATCAATGCCTATCATTGACAGGATAAAAACTTGTCAAAACTTAACTGATCAACTAGATCTTAATTTAAACCAATCTTGAACCTTTTTAGTGAACCCCGGTGTAATTTTTGTAATCCGACAATGTAAAATATCACGATATTGTAGAGCTGGAATGTCTTCATTGCAAATTAGCGACTGGGTATTCTCAAACATTTCAACATTCCAGACTCGCACTAATCGAAAGTTCAAAATTTATTAGATCCAGTTAAGGGAAAATGATCAATTTTGATTAAAAAAAATCGGTCAAGTATCAAGTGTAAGCTATACTTGCACAATTAGTGTTCCGTGCCATCAGCCCCCCAATTAAGCTGAGCAAACCTCGGCCGCCCGATCTCCGCCCATCTGCAGCGCTACCGGCCGCCGACGGCACCAACGCGTACCACATCGCGTATGCGCGGTGCCAAATTAAAAATTTTGAGAAATGTGTAAGAACAAAAGTTGTTCCTTACATCGTGAGAAATATTTTTTGTTGAAAACCTTTTACTCTAAAACCAATGGTTCAGCAGTTATAAGAAAACAAACAATTAAATTGTTTATAACAGCGTTTTTCCCAAAAAATGTATTAAAAAATTAAAAAAAAAATTACGTCATTAATATTGTCGAATTCGTGCTTTAATAAGCTTTCGTTTGACACCCTACACGATGCTCTTAAAAAAAAATTCCATATCCAAATTTACCCCCTGAAATTCATTTTCAACACAATTCAACCCAACCCCCAGAATCAAAATTCAACTTTTTATACTTCACGTCTATAATTGGACCACCACACTTTATCTCTGTGCTGAGTTTCAAATTTTTATGTCGAATAGTTCTAGAGAAAATCGCCTGTGACAGACGGAGGGATGGACGGACGCACGCCGAGGTGATTCCATAAGTGTTCCGTTTTGCAAATAGCACGGAACACTAAAAATAGTGATGCCACTTTATAAATCCGTCTTGTATATCTCAAACTGTTGATTTATATAAAATATCTCAAGAAATAGTAAAAATATATTAAAACGTATTTCGTTTATAAAGGAGCGTTTTACGCAGTTACTCTTTGAGCCAAACTACACAGGGTGTTGCAACCATCTACTACTCTTATTTTTTGCCAGCAAATCACCTTAAAATTTTATCGGTAACATTTTCCACGACCCTGTATATGGGTCGTTTCGCCTTCAGTTAAAACTATGGTGATGAAAATATACCATGCCAAAAAACAAACGACACAATAACTTCTAACAAGCACCATGAAAATACCTTTATTAGGGCTATTTAAAAATAGTTCTGCCCTTAAATGTAGCAACCAGCTTTTACCTGCGACTTCGTCCGTGGTTTAACAATTTTACTCCATTATTAACTTTGAACCCCTATTTTACTCCCTTAGGGGTTACCTTATTAAAAACTGTAAAACACGTGTTTAAACATGTACGGCCAGATTTCCCAACGCTAGACCGGTCTAATTTGACAACCAAAAGTAAACTGTGTAAACTGACAAGTATAAGAATAAGACAACTAGGTTTAATACTGTTAATGTGTCTAAAGTTTTGTCGTAAATTTATAAATAAAAGGGCAATTTTAGTACATACTTTTGATTTTTCTAGCAATGCGTTTCAAGATGAAAATCATTTGGAAAGCAAGCAAATCGCTGAGATATTAAAATAACTCATAAATTTTTAATGACGACTTATAACAGTAACAGGAAAAAACTGTCAAAAACCTAACTGATCAACAACTAGAAGATCTTAATTTAAACCAGTACTAAATCTTAAACCTTTTTAGTGAATCTGAACGTCATTTTTTAGAGCAATTCTCTGAAGTTTCGAGTTAATAGGACCATCTAATTGCCATTGCTAAATCTTTTAACCATCTTAATCTGAGGAAACATAATAAAAAAGAAAATAAATTCTCTTTTAAAAATTGACACTGACTAGTAATAATATAATAATAATTAAACATTTTTGCATCAAGATACGACGTTCCATTTTCTAGTAATTTTTTGTCTCATCCAGCCTAATATATGTAAATGAATTTACTTGGTGTATGTATTTCCAGGACTTTACCTTTTCACGCAATTTTTTTCAAAACAAAAACCAAAGTAATCGGGTCATATTGTTTCAGAACTTTATAGCTCGAGTTAAAAAAACAAACAGTATAATAAAAAAATATGAATCCATAACGTAAAAAATTAAATCATTGTTAAAATAAAAGTAACTGATTCATACTCGTATACTTCCGTTCATTCGTTTCGTATTGCGGAAGGTAATAAAATTGTTTATCGAACAGAAAAACGTAAATATTAATCAAAGCGGCGGAAACACCCAGAATTATTTATAATAAAGGACAATTTTTTAATTCTAGAAAATCTGTAACTATTGGAATTTATTTTTAGTACTTCTACTTATTCAAAAGACATAAGAATAATTATTACAAAAAATGCGGCTCTTAAAACAGAATCTTCTGAAATCACAAATTCGTGTTGTGAATCACCTCATTACAAGAACTTTATATTTTCATCATAAGTGTATGCTGAGCTGAATGCTTCTTCAATTTGAGCAAAAATTTTGATAAAATAAATTTCTTGTGTTAAGAGTTGCAGAAAGTCTAAAAGTGAAATTATACCAGAGGACAACCCAACAACGAGAAGCGACAATCGCGTTCCCGGCAAAAAAAAAATGGAGTGGGGGTAAGACCAGATTACTGTCAAAGGTTCGACCGACCAGGTTCGTCTGGAAGTCGAGGACTTGCTGTCTGTGTTATTAAAGTTTTTAAGTGTTTATTTTGCTATCTTGTCTGTCGTGCAAAAATATGCCTGTAAATTATTGTGCCTTTCGCAGATGCAGTACTCAAGAGGGACAATAAATATGTCTACGTTCCCCAAGGATCTTGACCGATAAGTACATATGCACCTTCTTAATATAAGTAGTGTTTACGTATTTTGAAATGTTTAATTTCTTATTTTTTTTTCTGAAAATATATATAAAAGCAGTACTTACAGTAATTGTTTACTATATCTCCATGATCCATGCTTATACTTTTCTCATTAAATGAGATTATTTTAGCCCACACACAGTTCATTTTGACTAAAATTATCTTGGCAAAACATGGTTAAGAAAACTGAAGTGATATTAGTTGCAGAAGCTTTTCTAAATAATTGAGGTAAATGTTTACTATATCTCCATTAACCAAATTTGCATTTTTTACAACATATAATAATTAGTTTCCTCCAAAAAGACACTTTTAGGTAAAATCTTATCTCAGGTAAAACTGTCAGACACAAATAATATTTTTAAAAATTCTGAGGGATATGTTTTATAGTTAAACAAGCTTTCTAAAATAATTGCCCTTAAGTAATTGTTTAACAATAGGTATAGCTTCATAACCTAAATTTGCATTTTTTATATTAAATACAATTATTTATATGGCCAAAAACAAATTTTAAATTAAAATTATCTGGCGCAAAGTTATTTTTTTTAACATTTTAGCATTTATAAGGACAAACTCACTTTTTCTGTAGTCTAAAGCAGGAACAATTTTTCCTTGTCAAGAATGCTTAAATAGTAGAATTTTTACGAATAATTTTTGAAATCTGACACCAGATTTATGCCCATTGAGAATAGCAAAAAAAGGGATATATTGATAAAATCCATTTCCATTTTATGTTATACGAAAAAGCTGGGTTTAGAGTCTAAGCACCCCAGGGTAAATCGCAGTTCTTTAAAATCGGAGACAAAAAAATTACACACAGCCCGATATTTATAAAATCAGCATGAAAAGACCTATTTAGTAAAAGAGCGCCAGGAAAAAACGGACATTTAGAGGTTTAGGCATTTTTCCGAAAGTGAATAGTTATCCAGATATTTCCATTATTTTAGACTTTATCAGCACCCTGTACAATAATATTTAGATCAAAGTGTGCAAAGGAAATTTTAAATCAGGTCGATTTCTTACAATTTCGTATAAAACATATTTAGTTTCTCAGTGTACAAGTAATTTTTACGCGGTGCCATTTTGTTCAGTGTACGAGACCTGATTACTGTCAAATATTCGTAAACACGAAAGAACAAAGGTTTCGACGGTTTTGTCGCTTCTCGTTGTTGGGTTGTTCTGGGATTATACTCTTATTCTATATGGATTTCAAGTAACTTATTGATGGAAGTATTCGAATACAATAATCGAGAATTACTCCATTCCCGCCAGTATTCGAATGCATTCGATTTTTACTGAAGAATTCGAATACCTACTGAAAAAATCTTGGAATATCAGATTTCGGATTACAATTCGCTATTCGCTGTTTGGACGGTGCGGCGGTTAGTCAATTGGATTCGGATTCAAAGCCTTTTACAGCTCTCGATTTCTCGAGTATGTTGATCAGTGTTGCCAGGTCTACTGTTCTGGCAGTGGATCTACTGTTTTGGGTCTTTAGTTACCGTTCTACTACCTGAAGGGTAAATTCTACTGTTATATTTAGTTTGAGAGAGAAGGTGAAAAAGAATAGCCCAAAGTTTAGTCAAAAATATAAATCTAAAAAAAAAATGGATAATAAATAGGTATTATGCAGTTTGAGGTGTTAGTGTTTAAGAGTTTAAGGCAATTCTAAAAGATGACGCCACGAGTTTAGAGTGTATTCTAATGGTACTGTGTACGGGGTTTCCCCGGCTCGTTTTTTGGGTTTTCCCTTTCCTAAATCGACTGATGAAGTTTGATATTGAACGTCATTCATTTAATGCAGTGTGGTGTAGGCGCGGCCCGTGAGTTTTTTTACAGGTGGGTCAAAATTTTGTGGCCAACTAGTGATATCAACGCAACAAGCAAAATACACTTTTTTAATTAAGAAAGGTTTTTTAATAATGTGCCAAGAAATTATTTACCTACAAATAAACACTGCAAAAATCATAAAATAGGTACTGCAGAATATTGAACATTTACTACTCTTGATATTTATGACTTTTAGTATCACTTTTTTGTTTATGGCTTTTTTTCTATGTGTTTTAATACTCTAAAATAGTACATTTTAACTGGTTCCGTTGTGATAAGTTTAGCGTCTCTTCAATAGATGTCGCGCCTTGTACTTGTACTAAAATCCCAGAATATAAACAGAACAAAATTCTGAGATAAAAGCATGATTATTTGTAAAATAAAATTAGAGACGCTGCCGAAACTCCGTTTTCTTTAATAAATACAATGCTGGCGACTAGACATAGTAATACGATATTTGTCTACGCACGTGCAGGCTGTAAGCTGTAGTAAATATGAGATTGCCAACAATCTAACAATTTTAAAAATATTTTATCGAGGAACAACTTGTTGCCAATACACTTTTTAGAGCCGATCTAATTTTTTAAATAACAAAAAATTAAAAAAAAAAGTTCTTGCCCCAGCATGGATTCGAAACCGCGACCGTCAGATTAACTCGCTGCGTTGATACCGCTGCACTACGCTCGTTATATAAGGAAATCGCTCCGATGTCGTTAAATTTGATGCCTAGCGCTGGCCTGACAGAAATCGTATTTATTTTATGTTTAACCACTAATAATTAATATTATTAATACGATGCAAATACAATTCGCATGTTAGGTACCTAATTAGTTTTTCTTTTTCCGAACCAAATGTTTTGAAATAGTATATTTTAGGGGGCGGTTTGAGAGCATTTCCATAGTGGGAGTGGCCAGATATTATGGGTGGGCCGTCGACCAATTGTGTCTCTTTTTAACTTCCTAAAGGGCGTATGTCTGTTTCTCTCTTACTTTTCATGAATTTATGTCGTCTATATAAACCTCTAAGATCAATTTAAAATATGACCCAGCCCGGAGCAAGCTTGGATATCCTTTGACGATGTCTTGGCTTGATTCTTTCTTGGGGACTTTTCGCATGGAACTTTGAAACAAAAGATTATTTTTTGGTTTTAAAAAATTAAAAAATAAATTATTAGGTAGATCACTGAAAATTTTAGGTGGGTCATTGACCAAATGACCTTATGGACGGGCCGCGCCTGGTGTGGTATCTCGCGTACGGCGATATTTAGTATTTTTTATTAGGGTTTGGGTTACTGTTGTTCATAAACTTTTTCTTGTTGTTCCAGTTGAATAATGAGGTATGTTTTTAAAATAATTTATTATCTTGACCATGTTCATATTATTCTACGTCTTATTCAGTTCTTCAGATAGTTTAGACTATTATTCCGGCAACGCAGAGGTCTCATCAATTAAAAAAAATACCTAACACCTACATTAGGAGTAGGCTTAAGGGTTAGGTTCTTGGTTAATTTAAAATCGATTTGATTATGTCATACCATATAATCGCAAAAGTATTCGAATACACGGTATTCGAATAATTATTTAATTTTTAGAAGTATTAGAATAAAAGGTATTCGGTTCTAAAAATCGTTCGATTATCCCATTACATTCATTTTCAAAGACCTTTATTACAGATAATAAAAAGAAAACAATGCACGACTAATAAAAATCTATTTTAAGCAGCTTTACCAAAACAGATCTCACTATTCTTCTTGTTACCTTTTATCCTGCTTAAATCTGTCAGATGTGTTTCCGTGATCCCAGATGGCGGGCACATGCGTTAAACGTTCGCTTTTGATTGTCGGCTGTTTCTTCTATACGGGCAACTAAAATGTTTTACTGTCCGGATAATGGTCGTACGTCAATCATACGTCTCACGAAGCCAAATGCCTTCAAAACAGCAGGAAAAACGCATAAAATAGTGTTGGGAGTGATAGAAATATAAGTAAAAAATACTTCTGGGAGATACAATAAATATTTTTTTATGTAACTTGATACGGTGTATACGCAAAAAAGAACTTTTAAGTCAATGAAAATTACTTCAAAATAAGTAAATCATGTCTTTGATATATTTTAAAGAAATATTTCTTTAAAGTGGAAAACCCACGTCTTTGACCATATTTCCTCCTAATATGAGAACAGCATACTTAAAACAAAAGTATTTTAATTCTTTATTTTAATTCATTATAGCTGTATGTATTTAAAGAAATATTTCTCTAATATTCCACTTTTGTGACCACATTTCCCCCTCATAAGAAAACGGTATATTTTAAATAAAACTATTTTTATTGTAATTCACTATATCTTTATATAAGTAAATCGGAAACAGTCATCTAAGTAAAAATATACGTTCAGATTCTCTGAGACGGTTTAAGATTTAGTAATGGTTAAATTAAGATCTTCTAGTTGATCAGTTATGTTTTGACAAGATTTGTCATTGTTAATAAGTCGTCATTAAAAACGAATGCATTTTTCTGATATTTCAGCGAGTTGCCTGGTTTCCACAAGATTTTCATCTTTGAACGGGTTGCTATAATGAGTTAATTTCTATTATTGTGGAAAAAACGTACTAATATTGCCCTTTTCTTTATAAATTTGGGAAAAACCTCAGAAATAAATTCTTAAAACTTCTTATCTTACACTTGACAGTTTAAAACTTTTGGTTGTCAGATTAGACTGGACTAGCGTTGGAGAACCTGGCCGATATTGTCTTAGATTGATAAATGGGACGTTTGATATTAAGAGACCCCTACTTTTGCACAAATAAATAGTGACATCACTTTACAGGTCAACGGCCGTGAACTTTTTTTATGACACCTTCAGACATTTCCCAATTCCTTAGAACCTGCTCTAGATCCATAAAACCACACACAGATTTAGTGACTGCACTAATAACAAGCACTGGTCTACGCGTTTTATTTCATTAGAGTGCAATTAGAAAAGACACACGCGGCACGACAACTCAACGGGCAGACAAATAATAAGAATAGCAATAGGACCGACCTCGCCGCGCTGGCAAACTTTAAAGCGGCGGAGATACCTAGAACTCTAGTATCTCATTCCTAAGCAATATTTTTTGGATAATCTTTTATATTAAAACACGATTTTTTATTTCCAGACACTTTGTAATTATTGGAATTTATTTAAGTGCTTCTACAAACAATTACTTGAAAAACTTTATAATTTTGCTATAAATAAAAAATATTACTTTTAAAACAAAACATTTTTAAATTGCATGATCTTTACTTTCTATGAATCGATTACAAGAGCTTTATTTTTTCATTTTAACAAAGTGTATGCTAAAGTTACTTCAATTTAAAGAACCTTTTAGATTAAATAAATTTCTTGTGGTAAAGTTGACGGTGGTCTAAGACGGAAATAATACTCTTATTTGGATTTTATGTTGCCTAAAACCTGGTGCCAAATTTCCAAATTTAGATTAGATGTCAGATTCTCTTTCGCCTGTGTGTGATGGTATCTCTGTGTGTATATGTGTGTCAAAAATTAGCATAAAGTGTAAAAGGTATCTTATATCAAGCTGACCAAATAATGTATGCAGTAGCAATAAAATAAATGAATTATTTGGTTACAATAATGTATGTAATAGCAATAAAATAAATGGATTATTTGGTTACAATAAGATATCCTCTAACGATTCAATCAATCCTACAGTTTTTTAACATAAATTCTAAAATTATTAAGCAGTCCTTCTAATCCAATTGCAACTTGAAGTTTATTTAAAGCTCATAATCGACATTTCCTCTAATATCAAGTAAAAACCACTCAAACTAAGCGAACACGAGCACACATGCACATTGCGCGCACTCATACAAATCACCTTTTTATTCGCTCTCGGCATATTGGAAGGTATTATCGGTAATTGTCAGGGACGGGCGCGACGTATTATGGGAAAATATAAGAACAACTTGGCCAAAAACATTGACATATTAAGTATGCCTTGAAAACGATTCCTAATGGTAGGTGGTCCAAATGATTAATATGAAGTGAAGTAATATATCGACTGTCATGTATTATCCACTACCCGGCTACAAAATATTTTAAAAGCCCCAAGGTCAATAAAGCTGAAATTTTCAGTCAAATCCCAAAGGGGTGCAGAAGTACCTTTGTGATTGCCCCCTCCATTCGAAGAATTAGCTGCCTCTAGTTTAATTATCAAAAAGACCAAAAAGATAATACCAGTGTCGCAAGGTAGGTACACCACAGCAGACCCGAGCCGCGGTGGAGGGGGGCAGCCCAATAGGGAATAATATAACCCAAATTAATCTGAAATATTATTTTATATTCTCTCTATATGTTGGACTTTATTAACAAAAAAAAGGATTTTCCACTGCAAATTTTAGCGCGAATTTCGAAACTTGTAAAACGTGATCCCACTGGCTGTGTCGTCAACAGTGATTTTTGACTCATAATGAGTACATTGCAACATCCAGTATTGTAGGATCATCGAAAAATCCAAAAAAATGGCATTTAATGCGTAACTCATCTAATAAAATATCCCTGCACATAAAGTAGAAGGTTCCTAAAATCTTATTCATATTTCAAGCCAAAATCGGCCCAGAAACCTTTTAATTTTGCAACAAAAACTGGCTTTTTGGAAAATTTTGGACACATCGTGTCTTAATAATTTGGAGTAAATAAATTGCAATTCCTTGTCTTCATAGCAATCTCAATGCGAAACCTTCCCAATAAATAATCGAGACAAGCTTGCTTCGGGCTCGGCCGTATTTTAAATTGACTTTATAAAACTATATAAATGAATTCAAACTAAGGGAGAAGCAACCATACGCGCTTCAGGAAGTTAAGAAGATGACGAAATTGTCGCCGGCGCGCCAATAGTATCGCTTTCGGAGCCCGTCGACGCCGCCGGTTTTCGGCTTGGCCCGGGCCACCATGGAAATACACTCGAACCGCTCCGTGAAATTACTATTGCAAAACATTTGGGTTAGACAAAAAAAAACTAATTACCTAATATGCGCATTCTATTTGCATAAACCTTTGGTTTACATTTCATTACGTCGCGTCAGCACTTAGTTTAGGAGGTGTTTCGACTTTCCTAATTTTGTTGTGAAATATGTTTTTGGATATTATTTGATATTTGTGTCGTGTCCTTTGTGTAGTAGTGTAGTACTAGTACTTGAGTAAGTGTGTTAACAATGGCTTTAACAGTGCAAGAAACTGTTAGCATGTAATTTTAAAAAATTCACAGCAAAAATGCAGTATTTCATGTTTTTTGCGGTGTTTATTTGTAGGTAAAAATTTCATGGTAGAAATAGGCACATTATTAAAAAAAATTTCTTAAATAAAAAGGTGTATTTTGCTCAGGTTGGGTTGACATCACTAGTTGCCCACAAAATTTGCCCCACCTGTAAAAAAACTCACGGGCCGCGCCTGCTAACGACGATTTCATTTTGGTGTTAAGTGAGTTGTGGCTTTTTTAAACAGGAACTAAAACTACAATGAGTACTATTGTAAATAATGTTAAATTTATCTTTGGGGCCTAAGTGGTAACACAGTCAACTAATAAAAATCTAAATTAGTTAAGAAATATCAAGGTACGTTTGAAAACGGTATGTGAATCTATAATGTAAAATAAAAAAACTTGATATTGTTTATCATTCACGTTCAGGTGGACCTCACATTGTTAAATAAAACTTATATTTCACTAAAAATAGCAAGGTAGATTTTTTTTATTGATAAAGTCTGCGGCGTTTACAAGGTAGATGACGAAAAAATATCTTCGTAACTCGCGTATAGACATTTGTAGTCAAAAACAATTAATTTCAAACTAGTAGCGCGCATTCGCAGAATGTAACTATTTCCTCCTCTTAACTACCTCTCTCAAAGTTATACATGAACTTCTCCAATTCACTTGTTGTCATTTGGATTTATGGCCAGGTTTTTCTCAATTTTCCCATAGTCGCAGCCGTCACGTCGTTTCGATTATTAAATTTTTTCCTTTCCCATTTATTTAAAAATACGTAAATGGAATAAATGCATTTTCGATTTTCAAATGTAAACAGCGGCAACCTAGATGGATTCCGTCTATAAATTTTATAAAAAGCTACAGGTATTGTGAACGTACTCTTTCGGGAGTTATTCATTTCATGCTTTATAAATCAGTGACATGGAAAATAGAGGAAGAGCAAATAGAAAATGTATTATTACTTTACGTTTCCAGTTTGTTTATTTAAGAAAAATAATGCTACTTGTGTTTTCTTTGATATAATAACTTTATACAGAGCAAATTGATAAAACTATGTTATTACGGTTTTACTTTCATTAATAATAAAATAAAGTCAAATAATTTAGGTATGGTTTCCCCGTATGATTCTAAAAATGTCTTAAATACTTTTTTTTAAAGGTCGACATTTAATGTAATATCGGACACTAGTAAGCCTTGTCTAATTACGTTAAAATTACAATCTACTAATGACTACCAGTGTTCGACGACAGACAGACAGACAGAATAAAAGGGATGCGATTGAAAATCTTTAACATTCACGACGCTTCAGTTACGTAAGAACGATTGTAAATGATGGTACTGTTGATTTTTTAGAAGGTATGTTTCTTATGTGTCATTAACAACGAGAAGTGTTTTATATTTCTAACAATAGTAAAAAACTAGATGTATGGTCCGACGTGTGGTCTAAAATATTTATAATAGATTTTTCAAAATCGCTTTCTATATTGTAAATGCAATTTTGTCATTAACATGGACAACATTAAATTCCTCTAACATGGGCAAAGTTCCCCCATATAAAAGACCTAAGTATGTTAGTAATAGTTTTGTTCTATTTACGTTTTAGGGCTGTGCAATGAACTTATTTATAATTTTTTGAAAAACTGAATTCTATGATTTTCTTTTGCTTATAGAAATAAAGTTATAATATAAAATCTGTTCATTTTTGTCACATTTGTCATTAACATGCCATCAACTTTGCCTTCAACGTGGACATATTTTGTTATAAAAAAAATCTTAAGCGGTGGTTTGTTCAGATTTGTGACAGTTTAAGATTATATTGCAAGCACCACTGAGGATATATCAACCATAAAAAATATTTTTTTACGTTTATTTTTTTCTAATTTAAAAACTTCCACTCAATCCTTTAAAATGCAATGATATGTCTCTTACTCGTAAACAAATTCCAATAATAATTTATAATTATGATGCGAATAACGTTATACTCTGGAGTCCTAATACAATAAAAAACCTTGGTGTAGTATTTAACTCTAAATTGTTGTCTAAAGGGTTGGGTTTTATAGTTCGGAACTACAGGAAATTTCGACAGGCCTCTACTCTTCGTGCTCTGTATATGACCTTTGTGAGATCACGACTTGAGTACGCGTTTGTTGCGTGGAATCCGATCTATCAGGTCCACATTTCTAGCTTGGAAAAAATTCAGCGTAAATTTATTTTTTTATATTGGATGTCTTCTGACCAGCGATCGGATACCCGCACAATGTGCTGCTCAGCAGATTTATCTGAATTAGCTATTCTGCGATCACTTTATTCTGTCGTAATCTTGCCTAGGGTATTGAATAATAAAATTAAATGTATAGGTAGATTATATAAAAATTAGGGTGCCTAGATTGGCGGCTAGGAGGTCTAATATCTTGCTAATAGAAGCGCCTCGGACAAATTTAATATCCTTATTTTATGACCGTTTTAGCAAATGTTTAAGAATTACAATGGTATAGAAAACAATGTAGATATATTCTGTTGTAACTTTGTTCAAATTAAAAGGACATTTTGTCTAACTTTCCTTCATAGTAGAAATACTTTACTATTGTTGTGATTACGTTTTTTTTAAAGTTATGTTAAATTTATGTTTTCTTTTTCCTTACCCTATAATTGGTTAACCTGTTGGATATTGTAAACTAAATAAATAAATAAATAAGACTTCCTTAAAGATGTGCTTATTTATGTATCTCCAATTTTAATATTCAAACATTTTTTTACCATTTTTATCAAGGCTCTGTAAACGCTATAAATTTTTTGAAGGGAGGAAATTTTTAACGCTTCATTTTTTTTCGAAATACGATAAAAAAGACACAACCACATCATCGATGCGTAATAAAACTTCGCTGAGATTCCCGCGAAGTAAATTTTCTTATCGTTTACCTTACCCGGAAAGCCTCAATACTTCGGGGGGCGTTCACTCTTCGCCAAGCTATAGCGACAATTGATTGACGTGCCGCTATTATTCCCGCTTTGACGGCTAAATTTATCTCGTAGAAAATCAATTTTCTAATAGAGTGATCTGGGGTAAGGTTTTATTAATGGTTTGAAGAAATCGACAAAGTTACCTACTTTGTTGTAAAATTTTTGACTGGAAGTAACTTTTTTTTAGCTTCCTCTTCGTTTATTGATAAAAGGAATTTAAAACTAGTTACATTTTAAAAATACCGAAATGCTGATTGTGACATTGGGTCAGATAAGTAGAAATATTCATTAATACACAAGTTAATGGGCTCTTCACTAAATTTTGATCTTGCTGTCATTATATAGAATGAAGTGAAATAAAATGGAATTTATTAATCCAACAGATCACTTACAGGATAATATAAGAAGTCAATAAGTCCCTATAATGTAATAATATAGACTTTACAAAACAAAAAAATAAAGAACGTAGCCGAAGAAAACACAAGCGCAATACAAACAAACTTATACAATGTCAATTTGATAGTTCAAAATCTCTTCGGTTGAATAAAAGCATTGATAACTAATATACGTAGTTCGTAGTCTATTTATGAAACTGTTTGTTATAGATCAAGGAAAAATAGAATTTTCGACTTTCTGTCCGTTGATATTGTCAACAACTTTTTGAGTAAATAAAAACAGATCCATCATAATATGTTTACCTTTCTTTCAACTCTAAAAGTCACCCTAGGTGCCGAAATGAAAAGTAAAGTTATTTAAGTTATGCCTATATCCTGAAAATGTCTTAACTCAATATTTCTATACCAGCGATTCTTTCGATTTTTGTAGTACCTACTGTTTTTTGCTATAGATGCAATTCAATATGTAGACATAAAACATTTGTCGACAGATATCTCCCACTCACGATCAAAATCCAGATATATCAGATTTCCTCCCTACAAAAAAACACTTAATTGTGACTAACTTAAACAACTATTTAATAACGCTGATCGAGCACGTGGCCGCAAAATGCCGATCGCACACGAATGCGCCAGCTTTCCTTTGGTCAAAGAGCAGATGCAATTCGACACTTATATTGGAAAGAAACATTAGACTTTTTTTCTAGATGTTTTAAATTCAACTGAATTAACAAATGTCCGGAGGATAGTTACGAAGAATTAAGAGCGAATAACAGAAGTCGTTGACAAAATGTCTTCTTGATGTAAACAAAATGGATTAGCCTTAAACTTACATAAAACAAATAATATGATTTTTCCAATAACTATGTTAAGAGTGATCGAAGTATGCTTATACGGAGTGAATGTAGTTTACCAGCCCAGTTTGAGTGGACAAAATTCTTGGGGTTATCTGTAGACCAGTATTTGAGTTGGGAACGCCAGGTGAACACCGTAGTAAATAGATGGGCAAGTCAAAATTACTTAGCATCATTGTTAAGAAACAGCGTAAGCCAGGGAACAATGCCACAATATAATTTTGGTTGTATTGAACCAATTTATTAATTATATGAAATTTTATGCTGAAGTGGATCCCGATATTTATCTAGATTGTTGATTATGCAAACGCGCGTCCTAGGTATTATGCTAGGTGCTCCCTATGGCTCTCTTGCAGACCGCTGTTTACGCAATATGGTATTTTAATTTGCGTTGCTCTTAATATATTTCAATGTATTGTACATGTTAAGAAAAGTTTGCCTTTATATAAAGTATGTAGAAAGGGCAATTTTAGTACGTACTTTAGACAATAATAGAACTACATTCATTGAAGCATTCCAAGACGAAATTCATTTGGAAACCAAGGAAATCGCTAAAATATCCGAATAATTCATAAGTTTTTAATGACGACTTCGCGACAGGACAAAAACCTGTCAAAACATAACTGATCAACTAGAAGATCTTAATTAACAACAGTACTAAATCTTAAGCCTTCTTAGTGAATCTGAACGTGAATGTTTTACTCAGTTTCGAGGAAAATCCCCATTTTTCTACCAGAACACTGGGAAAAGAAAACGTTTTACATATGTCCGTAGACCTTCTTCTGAAAACCGAAAAGTTTCATCCGTACAAAATAATTCTTGTGCAAGAGCTCTCAGAAGATGATTACGACAGGCTCTTGGAATTTTGCAAAACCATGATGGAAAGTTGCAACGCTAATCCAGATTTTGTCCACCGAATAATTTTCTCTGACGAATCAATATTTTCTTTAAATGGAAAAGTTAATAGGCATAATTGTCGGTGTTGGGCCGAGAAAATGCTCACTGGATATGCGAAAATCATACTCTGTTCCCCCAAAAGGTAAATGTTTGGGCTGGTCGGAGAATAATTGGCCCCTTCTTTATGCAAGAGATATTAAATGGAGAAAGATATTTGGATCTTCTAAGAAATGAAATTGTCCCGACTCTTGCACAACTATTTCCAAATAATCGTAAGTAAGTGTTCTTACTTTATTTTACCTGTTGTATTTGATTATTTCAATATGATTCTTTAGGCAATAATCAAGCACCAAATGATGAAATATGGCTTCAGCAGGATGGTGCCCCACTATGCCCATAGTTAGTTAGAAGATGGATTGGACGTAGGGGAACAATCGAGTGGCCGATGATTTAAAGTTAAGGGTAGAACAGAATGTAGAAGAATCGAGAAAACTGTCTTCTAAACGGGTTGCATGTTTTTCCGCAGTATTTGGCTCAGTGCTCAGGCTCAGTGCCAACAGATAAATGGACAACATTTTAAACATTTGATTCAGATTTTTTCATCAACTTTTAAAGTATTTCCTCCTGTATTGTTTATTCTTATACCAAATATCCAAATAGTATAGCGTTTTTTACGTTTCCAGATCGACGAATTTTTTTTAAAACTTTACTTACAGTAGATTTAGTTAGTGGATTTTTGTCAGGATATTTGTCATTAAAAATATTACAAACTTTTTGTTGCGTTCGCATTCTGTCCCCATGATTATTAAAATTTCAATTCTTTAAGTTTCTGTTAAATGATCCATTTTTTGTAAATAAACGAAACTGACAATGTCAGACATTTCAGGTAAACTTTCGTGTACATTTTGAGATGAAATACAATACGATTTTTGATTACCATTTTCTCAAAAACCGTTAACTTTAGGATAAAATGTTCCCAATAAAAAGTATTCAGAATTTTAAGCTGAATTCGAAAATCGAATAAAATATAGAGCGTTCCATTTAAAAAAAGGTCCTGTCGATTTCAGGAAAATGGTAAACTTGACAACAATGCGGAACTCACCATTGCATTGGATTGAATGTAACTTCGTATCTAAGTGTTCAAAAGTTCATAAAAATCAGATGAACGGTTTGCAAGATATTTCGAGGTTTCCATATTTTTGTTACACACTGTATAATCCTTTACCCCAAAATATTCGAAATATTGAAAAAGTGTCAACGTTTAAATGTTCATATGTGAAATGTGAATTTATAGTGTTGACGAATGTTTTGCTTATAGGGCATAACATTTACACTATTTGTTGAGTTTTTGTTAGGAAAAGTTTTGGGGCCTATGCGTATGTACTACATACATGCAGTAAACTGTAAACCAGGTGTTCTGGGTATGAGACTACTATCCATTTCTAAAGTTTTGACTCCTCAGTATGAGGGTCAATAACAAAAAAACCACGGGGCAGAATCAACTGAAAAAATTACAGCTTGTTAGGACGTTATCCAAGAGTTCCTCCCAAAAAATTTATTATTGTAGTGTAAACGATATTGAACTTATTCATAATCAATTAGAAAAAAACAACGATTTTACTGCGTTAATACTGATAAACGATTTTCTCATGTCTATATATTGGTTAATTTTTTCCCTATTTAAATGAAATTTTGAAGGTAGATAGAAAAATATCTATACTTTCGCAAGAGATTGGTAGTATGTGTCTGAAATTGTAGTTTTTTCTTTTTTTAATGATGTTTTTGTATCAGCTGTACTGTGGACAATTTAAAACCTTAAAAAAATCTTTACACTCGTAGACGTATTTATTATTATACAAATGTATTTTATTACAAAAACACCTTTAGTTCTTGTAAAAATTGTAATAAATATTAAAAGCGACATAAGAAAGAGATGAAAAAACGCCTTTACCGACAAACACAGTACGGTGGCGTCGTCGTAAGGTCACGCTTATCCGTATGTAGTCCGTAGGTCCATGTATTGTTATTTGTGTAGAATTTAATCTATTTGTTATGTATTGAAAGGATTTGTAAAATAATATTTATTTGTATTTGATTGTGGTTGTTTATATCTACGTATTGTTGATTTAAATTTTTGGTTTTACTGGTACCTAGTAATTTGAAATTATTATTGTTTTCACACGATTTTTAAGATTATCTTGTTCGAATTTATATAAATACCTGACATAATCTGAACCAAAAATACGGTACCAAACGACAGTCTAATAAGTTAAAATGTCTCGTCAGTGCAACGAACAAATGAAAAAGATTATATTAAAAGTCAGAGCGTACTTTCAACAAGAGAAAGACAACGGTTTGGAAAATATTTTGATTGAGCAAGTGGTTAAAAGAACAGCAGATTGCCTGGGTATTAGTGAAAGCACTGTTAAACGTGTTACTGCGGAAGAAAAAAGTTCCGGTATTATTATACCATCAAAAGGGAGAAGTGGAAGGCCCCGAAGTTTACCAGAAATTGAAAGAAGATGTCGATTATTTACCAGAATTTTCAGAAATGACTTTGTACCGATGGATCAAAGAACTTGGGTTTTCCTATAAAAAAACTAATTAATAAACCAATTTTAATGCAACAAAACACAATTGCTGCCAGAAGAGCGGAATTCTTATAGGTACGCCATAAAGAGATATCGTGAAGATTCTTCCCAAATCTTTTATACAGATAAAACATGGTGCGGTGCAAATCATTCAAGGAAGTTTGGCTGGGTTGAAAGAGTTAATTCCACAAAACGGGATAATTTTGATGAATACAGAGGTGGTATACAGGAAATTAATGGCTTTAGAGGTGGAATAAAACGGCCATCAGGATCAGGACAACGGGTTACTATCTTATATATTGGTAGTAAAAATGGATTTTTGGATGGCTGCCTGAAGTGTTTCGTTGGGAAAAAGTGCGGCGTCAGTGGATTACCATAACGAGATGAATAAACAACATTACGAAGAATGGTTGAGAACAGTGCTTTCCGTAATACCTGACAAATCAGTAATCGTAATTGACCAAGCACCGTATCATACAATGTTGGATCCTAATTTTCGAAATCCTACAACTGCCTGGACAAAACAAAAAATAATAAAATGGATGTCCCAGAGAAAAGCAACATTGCCCGATGGATTTACAACGTTTAATGAATTAACCAAACCAATGCTTTTAGACCTATGCAAGAACTATCACTTTCCAAAAACGTATTTTCTAGATACAATTGCAAAGGTGTTACGTAATGATAACACAGCTCCACAAAAAAAATCGATAAATTACCCCTGGAATATGACTATATCTACCATATGTTTTTGGGGTCGCTGAATCCAAATTCGGGGTCCATTTAACCCCATCACGTCAGGATTTTTTATAAACCTCAAAAGAAAAACTCGAATCCTCAAAAAATCCTCTATTCCAATCCATTGATCACTTAATCCCAATAACCCCATAACCTCTTTATTCATTCATCCTTTAAACTCTTAATTCCTAAAACCCATAACCCCCAAAACCCATAAACCCCATAACCCCAAAACCCATAATAAGTGGTACATGCAAGTAGCAATGATGTCCAAAGATTTAACTTATAAGGTTTCTTGCTTGAAGCTATCCTTTGCTGAGTTATTGAGTTGTGTGGTTATTACAGAATATGGGGTTAAAACTCAAGAAGCATGAATGGCTTGAACATCCTGTGTTTCAGTGCTTTAACGCACCAAAGTCGTTTTCTTACGGAGTTATGGGGTTTTAGGGGTATAGCATTTGGAGTCTATGAGGTTAAGGGGTTATGGGTTAAAGAAATTAAGGGGTTATGGGCTTGTAAAATTATTAAAGAATATGAGTTTAAGGCTCAACAAGCATGCATGGCTCGAACATACTGTGTTTCAACGCGGATAACTTTCTATCTTGCTGGGCTATGGGGTGTCGGGGTTATAGAGTTTTGAGGTTTATGGGTTTTGGGGTTTATGGGTTTCGGGGGTTATGGGTTTCAGGAATTAAGAGTTTAAGGGATGAATTAATAAAGGTTATTGGGATTAAGTGATCAATGGATAGAGGATTTTTTGAGGATTCGGGTTTTTCTTTTGAGGTTTATAAAAAATCCTGACGTGATGGGGTTAAATGGACCCCGAATTTGGATTCAGCGACCCCAAAAACATATGGTACACATATTCATATTCCAGGGGTAATTTATCGAATTTTTTTTGTGGAGCTGTGTAATGTAAAGCTTCTATGGTTGCCAGTTGCACACTGTGAATTCAACGCAATTGAATTAATTTGGGCATATGAGAAAAATAAAGTGGCAAAAGTGAATACTACGTTTAAAATCACAAATGTGCTAAATTTGTGTCTTGAAACGATGCAGAACGTGCCAAATTCTGTTTGGGAAAATTCCGTTGGACACGCTAATAAAATTGAGGAATCCTACAGAGAAAAAGACCACTTAGTTGATGTTGTTGTAGAACCATTAATTATAAATTTAGATGAAGAATGATGAAGATGATGATTCAAATGAAGACTTTAGTAATGATGAAGAAGTAGGAAACGATCCATAAGTGTAGGTATTCTTCGGTAAAAAAGAGTGGTGTAATCCAATCAGGTTATTCTTAGTTTTAGGTTTAAATACATTTTGTCAGGGCTTTGTACCTTAAAAGTTAAATCAGATGTGATTCTACGTAAATAGGCCACTTTCACATATTTCTTTTATTATTAAGCAAAGGCAAATGCAGACAAACTTAACACAGCATTTGTTACAATTTTCCAAATATGCGAATCATAAAAATATGGGAACATCAAAAATATTGTTTTTCTTTTAGGTGAATTATAAGTAAATAAAGCTAATTGGCCTATTTACGTTACTCACTTTGAAGTAATATTTTTAAATTACTATTGTTCTACTACACACGTTTTGCCTATTTTATAGATCTTAATGACATAATAGAAAATCGTTAAATACAAATAAATGTGAATATTTACCAATGCATATACTTATTGTTTCTTAATTTTACCAGTTACCTACTTTATCATATAGAGCACAAAAAAAAACCTTCACTATATTGCATTACTTTAATGATTATTACCTTAACACCCATACTATTGCACCTTCGACGCCCCGCTCCATCCTGCAAGCTCAATGCTGCTATCCTTTACACAAATTAATTGTTTGTATTTAGGTTTATGACAACTGCCAAAACAAAATTTTCGTTAACCGTAAAGTTACATCTCTTAATATGTAATACAAAAAAACAAAAATTTTTGCTGTAAGATTACAGGTAGTAATTACATAACCACAATCATTTTTTAACTATTACTACCAAACCTAAGAAAAAAAAAATAAAAATAATATTTTTTGGGAATAAAGTAAGGTTCACTTTATCGCCTGTAAAAAATTAGTTAGGCCTGGGAGTACCAGTAAGGCACAATAAACTTTTAAACTTGAGTAATTGATGAAATAGGGAAAAAATGGTGACAATTTTACAATTACCTTCCCATTAGAAAAGCACCAAGGCATCTACGGTTACAAAGTTTTACATGTGTACTAGAGACAAGTAACTTTACCGAAATATGTGGAAAATTATATTTTTTAAAATTGTACTTTTTACTTTACACGCTTCCAAACTGAGGGGTCAAAACTTTAGAAATGGATATTAGTATTTAGACTAGTTAGTCTTTTTTTACAATTCCAACACTTGTATAATTCATATGGAAATATATTGTGTTCATTGTTTATTGTGTATTGTTATTGTTAAATTATAAATTTAGGTCTAATGAGAGTATATTTGATTAAAAATTTACCACGCAAGTTTATGGCTTTCAAAAACTGGATTTATTTTTTCTGTGTCAGATACATTTAAACAGGTTTATAGGACAAACATGATACATGAAAATATTCAGGATTGGATAAAGAATCACCAACCAGCTTCATTAAAACACAGCAAAAATCAAAATAAAAACTAAGAGATACAACTAATCGGTTGGGAAAGGTATGGTACCTATTTAGTGAAAAGTCTTAGAATTCGTTAATAATTAATAATTCAGATCAAGATATTGACGATGACGATGATGAATTGATATCTCGAAAGAAAGTATTGCAAATTAACATGTTTTTTTTTTGAATTTTTACCAACGAATCAATTTTTTTTTCATTTGTTTCAAAATATACTTTATAATTTAATAATGATTCGACAATATCGTAAACGGGTCAGGTGTACACTTTTAACCTAATTTCTAAAATAAATTACAATAGATTTAAATCAAGGCAGTCATTTTTACGGAAAATAATAATTGGTTTTCTCGCTAAATTCCAGTTATTTAAGAAAGTCGAAGCATTAGGAACATCAAAATAATAAAATGGACTTTCTGCAATTTCATCAAGCAAATTCTTTTAAAAAGTCGTTTATTTAAAAATGCAAATTTAGCTACTAATTGCAAAAACTTTCAATCTTGTTTCCAAGAGGATTTTATTAATGCCTTTAAAATTTTTAAAGGGAGAAGGAATGAAATATTTTAAAATTTGTCAGCATGAAACCTTTATTATTGCCCTAGAAAATGATTTTTAAATAAACGGGATAAATTTAAAGATGGTTTAAAAATTGCAAGTCAACTTTTTGAAATATCTAAACAGAGTGAGCCCAAAGTTTACAGCCAGATTCAAAATCAAAATGACAAGTATAAAAATAAGACAATTAAGTTTTGTACTATGTATTCATATCTGAGTCTTTTTGCAAATTAATAAAGAAAAGGACAATTTATGGACCGGGCTTTCGGAAAGTTTTCACCAATTTTTCAGTAAAAACAATAAGACTATGTAAAAGTTTGGTACCATTTCAAAAATTAGACCTAGTGTAATAGAAAAGTACCCTTTATTTCTGAATAGCAAGCTGCACACCCTTAGTCACTAGAAAAAAATAAAATAATATTTATGATGTTAGTGTTAAAAGTGCCATTTTATTTTGTGAGAAGGAAAGTTTGGGACAGGAGCGCAGCAAGTGTTTCATTCCTTCGAAAAAAATAAAAGCACTTGTAACGCGTACATCATACAGTATTTTTTCTACCAACACTATTAAACTGGGCACGAAAATAAGCGCATAATATTGTATTCAAAATTAGAGTAGAAAAAAAAAACATAAATCGAGTGATTATCAAGTGATTTTTTACCTTATTTCTTTGTTGTTAGTTGCGCGGCAACCCAATGTGTCTTGTTATTATACTGAAAAACTCGCTGTCAATAGTATGAGTTTCGATGGATAATCTGGAAGAAAATAATCTAAATGTGGAAATAAATGAAGCAACCAGAAGAACTACTTTTGATTTGTTGCCGAAAAAGTCTAAGACGCAGTACGAAATTATGTACAGAAAGGTTTTGCAGTGGTGCGAAGTGAAAGGCGTTTGTGGAAAATATAGCGAAAATGTATTTCTGGGTATTTCGAAGGTATGGAAGTCTTCATCTCTTTGGTCTCACCACTCGATGATAAAAACTATGTGAAAATTAAAGTACAATGTAGATATAAGCAAACATTTCAAGCTTATCCCTTTTTTGAAGGGAAAAGGAGAAGGCTATTAACCTAAAAAGTCTACGATTTTGGCGATGGGTCAAATCGAGCAGTTTCTGAGAAATGCACCAGACGATAAATACCCCATGATGAAAGTAGCCACTGCATTGGGTATATTTGGTGCTTGTCGCAGAGAAGAGCTGTGCCATTTGATATTCCAAAATATCGAAGATTTAGACACTACACTGGTAATAAAAATTCACGATACAAAAATTAAGGTTTCACGAACTTTTACTTGGTTGATTGTCATTTGATTTAAATTTGTACCGAAAATATTTTGGTCTTCGACCATCAGAAATCGAACACAGTCGAGTTTTATCAACTATATGAATAATAAATGTGCTAGAAATCCAGTTGGTATCAATACATTTGGTAAAATGCCTGCTAATATAGCAGAATTCTTGAAGCTCCCAAATTCGAAACTGTTTACTGGTCATTGCTTTCGCCGGTCTTCAGCTACTTTACTTGCAGATACTGGTGCGAACTTTACAACTATTAAAAGACACGGGGAATGGAAGTCTTCAACAATGGCAGTAGGACTCGCAGGCAATTAAGAATTGTATTGCCAAAAGCCTCCTTGCGACATCATCAAGTGCTATTATTGTTTCCATCCCTTCTACAAGCCTACAAAATCACAACAAAACTCTATTCAGCGGTACGGGAGAAGGAATTCATATTTCTGGTTGTTCAAACTGTACTATAAATGTTAATGTTAATAAGAGAAATAAATTTTTTTTCAAATTGTGTCTTGAATTTGTTAAATGTTTCTTTTGTATTTGTTAAACGAAAAGAAATTTACTTTTAACACTAGTGTTAAAAGTGAATGACTAACAGCGAACTTTAAAAAGCCTACTCTAATAGTGTTTGTAGAAAAACAGCCAATTTTACCTAATTACGTACTTTTCTAAATACACTTGGCAAACGGACATATGGATAGTAATCAAATAATAGATAGAACTTTGCTCACAAGCTAGGTTTGCTCTTTAAAGTTGTAAAATTTGTTTAACAGTTGTTTTGAAAAAATGTTGAAAACTATTAGTGCAAGACACCAAATATCTGGCCATTAATAGGCAATAATAGGACTAAATTCATGTTAGCAAGACGTTCCAAGATCAAATTATTTGGAAACCAAGCAAATCGTTAAAACATTATAATAACTCATACATTTTTAATGATTTATCAACAATGATAGGAGAAAAACTTGTCGAAACCTAACTGATCAACTAGAAAATCTTAATTTAAACCAGTACTACATCTTAAACCTTTTAAGTGAATCCCAGCGTTGATGTCCAACATGAGAATCTTGGTTGTTATTGTTCGAGAGTGAGATGAATAAAAGGGCTGGTGAAATCCCTACGGGTGTTTCCAGCTCTGGATTTCCCAGTACACCCACGGTACATAGTACTTAGACTTCGGCCTTCGTGGGCTGTCAGAAGATAAAAAAAAGAAACAAACCCAACATTTCTCGATAATAATAGCTTTGTTCGCGGTAAGGATTCAGAACGGATTCGGGACTATTCGCATGCGCAGTTGAAAGAATGACGTTCGCGGATCACAAAATTCCGGATTTCTAGTTACAGTTCCGTGTTCGCGGAGAAGCAACATTCGGTTCGAGATCCATTCTGAACTGATTCTATCGGGTCTAGGGATTTAACAAGAACCGTAAGTTCGGACACGCCCCCTATCAAAATTATATGATTTCACGATTGTGTTTGTTTGGTTAGGAATCCAAAGTTTATACTGAAACAGATTTTTTGCATAAGGTGATTTGGATTTTATTGTAACTGCCCTATGCCCATGCCCTATTACCGCCAAAACCAAAAAAATACATTGACAGTAGACAATCCCAAATAATTCTAGTTCCGATGTTCCGAAATCGTTCGCGGTAAAAACAAATCCTGAATCGGTTAATAATTAAGCATGCGCACTACGACAAACCTGAATCAGTTCTGATCTCGTTCTGAATCGGTTCGGAATGTCTTCCGCGAACAAAGCTAATATAGCGAAACTGTAAAAAAGTCTGTGTTGATGCAAAGTGATCGTATTTTTTTAAAATTAGTGTTAGGAAACTGTGACAAAGTGACATAATTCACAAAACACATTTTATTTTCATTATAAATTTACAACATCGTGCATAAAAATAGGATGTTAGGAGCTTAACAAATAATAAAATTATTTTTTTATTGTCGAGTTTTCAAATTATAATCGTCTTTTTAAGAAAGAAGACATGGCATTTTTAAGTGGTTGCATTAAATTAAAACACAATTACGACGTAAAATGTTCAGGAGAAATAGTCGGTTTTTCCAGTTTAAAATCATTTAAAATTTTAGTTCTTTCCGCTGTCGTATACTCACCTTTAATTGGCTAGTAAAATAATATCCTAAAAAGGAGGTTTAAGCTGGGGATTCTTCCTTTATGTTTAGAAAATAACAGCTAAACTGAAGACTGGTAGAATACTTTAACACCTTACTTGGAGTAACACAGAGAATATTGAATACTGCTTAAAAGGTAATATTTTTTAAAATAAAATACGGTAAGATTTATACTTAATACTGCACTGGTAGGATGTTACTTCTGACCATAGTAGGTACAAATTCGATAGGTTGTACTGGCAATTTTTAGAAATAAACTCTGTTTAGCGATACCTTGATGTCGCTTGAAGAAAAATAATAGTTTAATACACTGGTAAGTGTACTTTTCCCATCTCTTAAGGACAGGTTATTTGCTTTTTTAAAGTTTTCAACAATTTTTCAGTAAAAACATTAACATTATGTAAAAATTTGCTACCATTTTTAAAAATTAGAATTAGAAATTTTTACTTAATCATGTATTTTTCTAAATACCCTCCTATGGCTTGCAATTCAAACATAGAGCAACAAAGTTTTACACGGTCTTTATATTTTTATTGAAAAAATGTTGAAAAACGTCATCAGCGTTCAACACCAAACACGGATCCTCTAAGGAAAATGATTACGATGTAGGCATATAATTGCATCTTTTGCTGTTAATGTACTTTTTCTATGAAAAGGGGATTAAGGCAGTCGCGGCTGGTGAAATTTCAAAGTTGCATATCTTTGTTCCTACTTACAGGACCCATACCAAATTTAGTAGTTTTAATAGTGAGCCCACTGGGAATGCTTTGGTAAAGAAAAAAACAATTTGTAATTTGCGAAAAAAGTTGAATTTTTGATGTGCCCCTCCTAAGAAAAAAATGAACACGTCTAGGTATTTTATTTATTATTTTCTATAAATAAATTTTAAATTTTGTTGGCATTTTTTAAATTTTGGGAGAAAAAAATGTGTTTGATTGGGTTTGATTCTTAAAAAAAATCAAAAACATTATCCCCATCTGGCGAATGTTAAGTAGCATCGCTTGTAGAGACTAAAACTTCAACTATACAACTACAAAATCGTTTTTGTATCTCTTCTTTAAAAACACCTAAAATACGGTTATATAGCACTCTATCCTGTTGCGCCCCTTATATTACTTCTGTTGCTGCTTCAGAGTGGCATAATAAATTACATAAATAAAAATATGTCCTAGAAGAGAAAACTTCTTCGTATTAAAACTTTTGCAGTTAATCATATCGCCAGAGAGCACCTGAGAAAAGGGAAGTAGAAAAAAGTGGATATAAGAGCAAATATAAAACTTTTTTGATCATTTAGGCCATATAGTATGACACGTGACAATTTTTCTATAAATTATTAATAATGAAGAAAATTTTCTTTTTTAACTAAACGCGTAAAAATTTTATATGGATCAACTTCGTGGAAAAGAAATTGAAAAATTTAGTACATCAAATTAACTTTTACAAGATTTTTTAGATATATGTAGACAGTTCTTTGTGCATTAGGTACCTCTAAATGACTTCACGAACCAAAAAAATTATAAAAGTTTTGAAGTTGAAAAAGCATGTAATATCTAAAAGTATATTTGTTTACCGACTGAGGAAATGGCGCCTTACGAAGTCTCACTCGGCCTCTAAAGATGGTTTTGATATTTAATCACTCTGCACAAACCCACAAAATATTCATAGTCCAAGACGGATTCGACTCGACGTTCTCATGTCTATGACGATCTCTCGGCCGCGAGATCTAGTTTATTCCTTTATTTTCGTTGTTCTTATCTTTTTTAATTTTGGGAAAAATGCATCAAGAAAGTGTTTAATTAAGTGATGCATTGTAAAATAAATGTAGTAGGTACATATCGTCGCTGGAAAAACAAAGGGGCGTAACTCCGAAAAGCCGAATTTCGAGATATGGCCACCATTATCATACCTACCCCCCAAGGTCATATTTATAAAAATACAAACTGGCGTTTCTCTCTCTCTTATGGTTATCGTGATATTATAAATTATATAGGCGTAAGTCAGCCATGTATAAAAATTTTCAAAATCGTTAATAGACAAAAAGGCGGCTCTCTTTTAAAATTCGATAACTCCGTAAATACATCTTTCTCTGCAAGAACATTTAGCATTCTGCTTAGTCTACTAAATAACTTACATAAATGTACTGTAAACTATAACAGAAGAAGGTTCAGTAACCAATGCAATACTGGCTTAATTATCAATCGCTTCTCCTGAAAAATATTATCAATCGCTTCTCCTGAAAAATATGTTAAATGGAGTTACGCCCCTTTGTCTTTCCAGCGACGATATAACAACCACACTGTTTACTCATTTTGCCAACATAAATTTAGTGGGTAGCTGTGGGTACAAAAAATCACACTTCTGGAAATAGAGTAAGTTCTAACTCTAAAGTTAGGTTTAATTTTCCCAGTTAAGTTGTCTTAATTCGTTGGTTGTAGTCTGTCAAAAAAGAGTCGTAATTTAGTTTACTTCTGTTATTTCGACAACTCTTAAAAAGGCATTCTTCATAAAATAATTATTAGAGTACTATATCTTTCTTCATTTAAATAATCAAAGTGCCAAAAGTATTCGACAAGCAGCGTCTTCCGGCGCTGGATAATGGTAACTGCTAAAATTACATTAATCAAATAAAGCAACGCTAATCATATACACATTTGGTAGGTTTTGATTCATTCATAGAATTTGTATGTACAACGCTATGTAGGTAACTAAAAAATCGCATTAGTATATCATTTCATTGGTGTTTTGCATGCTTGCAAGCGCGGCCACGGCCGATCGCATTATCTGTCCTGTAATAGTGCTAGAATATGCGCAAATCGGCATCCCGTGATTACGTCATTTTTAAAGATTTTCCAGTGACGAAAAGCCTCAATTATTTTGTGAAGCAAAAACTGTTATTTCGGCTATTTAAAATAAATTATCTTTTCGAATGCTATATTCTTTACTAATACATTTCTGTCGATTGAAAATCACTTTTCAAAAAAAAAAATTAACCCTTAAGAACTACCAAAAGAAACTCAAATGGAATTTAAAAAACTCCCCCCGAATTTTCTTTTTTATTTGAAAAGAACCCAGTTTCGATACAAAGGCATTCAATTAAATTGATCTTCTTACTGAAGCTTGTTAGTATGCCACCGAAGAGACAGGATTATTGGATGGCTCTTATCCAAAATAAATAGGCCTCCAACAAGTATGCAAATAATAAATTTTAATGTAACACTGGCACTGTGCGGTTAATCCTATCTAGGGTTACTACCTTCTTGTAAAGTCAAGAAAAGCAAAGTAAAATATTTTATTTATTATTTGTTTCTATTACAAAATGGCATACCTAACTAATATGAGTCGTGAAGCTTAAATTTTGTCTTAACACTATATGGAGCTTTCAAATATGTAGTCCGATAGATTTACTTTACCATACGATGTTATTGCAACTACGGGTTGCGTCACTACGGGTAATAACAGCCCGGCTTATATTATTTAAACATCATGTTAAGTTCTTACTTACGAAAATTATGCATGCATATACGAATCCCTGGTCACTAACTGAAGTTTCTATTGGCTTAAGTTCTTACCTAAAACAAAAAAAAATATACTTTAAAAATTGAACTTAAATACACATTAAACAATTTTTAATCATCTATGTATTCTTTTCGGTACGTAATAAACAAGTACTGAAAATAAATTAAAGATGAAAAATAAGCACAGTAAAATCACTAGTCCGCTCCTGTTTTGATATTTAAAATAGTGATACTGATAGATAACAAGATCTTATTGGTTTAACGCGATTTGCTGTCTTCTGGAGTATTTAATAAAATTATCTTCGGCCATTTTAATTTTGGACACTGTCACACTAATTTGTTGGGTATTTTAAGTCCGCGCGACCCTATACTTTCTATCAACTTCTAAAACTAAATCAAACCCGAAATTGTGAGGTATGAATTACAGTGTAACCTCTATAATCCGGACACAGTTTAATCCGGACATCCAGTAATCCGGACACCTATTTTTAAAGTTATAATCCGGTCGCATATCTTTAATCCGGACAGTCGCGTGCCTTTGTGAATTTTTCGCGCTTAAATTTAACGATATGGTCGCAGCAAAGAAGATAAAACTATTTAATTTTCTTTCCTGTATGAGCCCGTCAGGCGTCAGGGTGGCTTAATATTAGCCGGTTGCCATTTTGCATGTACTGCACGCAGCCTTGTTTTATTTACGAAAAACGCTACAAGTGCAAACTGTTATTTTAGTTTACATTTTTTTCGAAATGCGATGTAAAGCTTGTTTCAAGCTCTTTCGTTGCCTTTTGACAAAACGGTAAGTACCTTAATAAATGAATATATATATATATATGAATATATATATATATATATATATATATATATATGTATATATATATATATATATATATATATATATATATATATATATATATATATATATATATATATATATATATATCTATATATATATATATATATATTAAATATTTCAAGATTCTTAAAAGATGCCAGAATTGGAGTAGTTTAAATTCGGAATAATTTTGAAAAAAATTAAATTTTGTTAAATTACGAATGATTAATAATAATTAATTATCTTTACCTGTTATTTCATTAGAGCCGGCCCTGCTTGCAGTTCTTGCAAATTTACCGGGTTTTATTACAGCTGGTGTCGATAATAGTTTATTGCAGGCAATGGGTCAACGAAAGAGCTTGAAACGAGCTTTAATTAGATTATATTTAGAGTTTATTTCTTAAATACCTACCTATTTCATTTTAATGAAGGATTTATTTTATGTTGACCACTAAGCGTTTTATAAATTATCTTCGAGTTTTAATTTTGTTTGGTTTACAAATTTGACATCATAACAATGTGATCTGGTTTGTACTCAGTAATCCGGACATATCACTAATCCGGGCAACCCCCTTGTATTAAGGTAATTTATTTACTACCTGGGAATCATTTTTTTATCATATTATCTGATATTGATAAAGTTGGAATAGAACACAACTCATGGGTCATTATGATCCGTTTATTTTTGGTAACTTAAAAATACTACTTTTAGTCAACCTGTCATTGCAAGAAATATTCACCTGCAAGAATCCACTGAGTATTCAATTTAAAAGTCCAGCGTCGTTTTTCTCAGAAACCATTTATTTATTCGTTTTAATCCGAGCCTCCCCAATATTAATTTCCTAATCTCCTTAAATCTAGCTTACAAACAAAATAAACCCGACGTTGCAAAACGTAAATAATATAAACTTCGGAAAGACGTCTGGAAATCCTCGATAACAGAAACTGCCAGTACGGACAGGTAGATGATATTTCTGGAATAGCCAGATTGTTTCCAAGTCGGTTTATTTTTGATAATACAGCCTTTACTTTGACGATTTTATTTCTTTCTTGTTCTTATTTCAAAGTTTCATTTTGAGCCGGCGTAATCTGCACCGTCAGGTCTCGCAACCTATTGTGAGAAAATACAATTTTAATGTTGTTTTGATATCGAGTCTAGTGCCCTCGGGCTGTCAAAAGTTATCTTACTTTATAAAATAAGAACAGTAGACTTAAACGGCTTTTTAGATTAAGTTTGCGGTAGGTGTTCAAATTGTTTCTAATTCAAAAGAAAGATTAACAAATTTGGTATGCAAAGGGAATTAAACAGTGACTGATATTTAAATTGTAATTAATAGTCCCTAATAGCTTCATATTTATATGAGCACTAGTAGTTCTTCGGTATATTGTTGTTCTGTTAGGAATGGATAAAGAAGGGATAATATAAAGGATAATTCACTTGAGCTGGATCCAAAAAATATCTACAAAAGAGAGGCAAGCCAACCACACCGACGACTGTGTATAGCAGAACAAAATTTTCTTGTAAGACAGGAGTTGTTGATTTTAAACCTCAGCAAGACAAAGAATGATATTCGATTCGATTGTCGAGTTTTTATGTAAAACATGAAGTTAACAAAAGGCGGTGATAGAACTTGGCGATCGAATCGAGTTTCGTATAAGCAAAAAAGAAGCTCTCATGAAAGAAAATTATTTTCTTATAAGTAAATATTGTCTTTGATATAATTCAACGCAATTTTTCTGTACAACGGGAAATCCATGGCCATCAATTTAGTGACAAAAAACAATATACTAATTAGAAATATCTTTTCCTGGATTGATAAATAAGACGTTTGATTTTAAGGGCTCCTTATTTCCACACAAATAAGTAGCCACACCATTTTAGAGGGAGGCCGCCTTAAAAACTACACACACCGGCGAATTTAAAGGAACGGAGATAAATTGGAATTTTTTTCTCCGGAAACAAATTTGAACGGAACCTCTTAAAATGAAAATTAACGAATATCTAGCTAATTGCATCAGTTGGTTTTGCAAAAGCTTCATGCCATTTTGAACCCTGTTTAAAAACATAAGACAAAAAAAGGTTTTTGCATATGTAGCTAATTGCAGTTCGTTTTGCAAAAGCTTCATGCCATTTTGAAGCCTGTTTAAAAACATAAGACAAAAAAAAAGGTTTTTTGCAAGAAATTAATTGAACATTTTGACTTGTTTTAAAAATTTTATGATACAGCAAAAGTACAATAATTATTTTTCTTAATAACGTGTATTTTCCACACGACCTCTTATGACTGCAGTTATTCGTCTTCTCATACTTCTGATGACGTTGTCGATCATTTCTTGAGGTAAATTCTCCCATATTTGAAGTAGGCAGCTCTCACTTCTTCTGTGTTTCAGACAGCCGGAATTTTTGACCTTAATTGTTCGATCGAACATATCCCAGACATGTTCGATCGGATTCATGTCCGGGAAAGATGCAGGCCAATTCATTGTCGGTTGGTTTAAAAAGCCAGTTATACACCGAGCAACGTGCGAGCGAGCACTGTCGTGCATTAAGAGGAAATTTGCTCCAATATGTGGGGCGAAATGCACCAGATGATCTTGCAGAACATCCCTTATGTACCTATCTGCAGTTAAAGCGCCACCATCAATTACCACCAACTCTGGCGTGCAGTGAAATTTCAAAGTTGCATATCTCTATTTCTACTTACAGGAACCGTACCAAATTTAGGGGTTTTAATAGTGAGTCCACTGGGAATGTTTTGGTAAAGAAAAAAACATTTGGTGATTTGCGAAAAAAGTTGAATTTTTGCTTTGCCTACCCTGGGAAAAAAATTAACACCTCTTAGGTATAATATTTATTATTTTTTCTAAACAAGTTTTACATCATTTTGTTGGGAATTTTTAAATTTTAAGAGAAAAAAATGTGTTTGTAGAAAGTTATAGTCATTTGAATTTTTTAAACCTAAAATATAATTTAAAATTTCTTTTGTTTCATTAATTTTTATTCTGATTACACTTTAAGATCTGTAGGTTCCTGGGAGGATTCACAGAAGTTCACTCTCTTCATATAGATTAGGTACGGTTGGATCGGTATGATTATCAACATTAAAAGCATTTACAAAATTTTTAAAGAACTTGCATTTGTGCTTGCCTTTCCACTCGGAATCAAAGTGTGATAGCAACAATGTTTCAATGTATTTTACTTTAATTGGCTGGATGGATATGATTCACTTTAAAGCGATACTACTATTGGATAAGGTGCACTTTGGAACGACATACAATTTTTAGACCTATTTGACATAACATAAAATGCAATTTGAAAACGATATTTATATTGTCAAATGATACGACTAACGTATCGTTTCAGGTTCAAACTTAAATTTTATAAAAAGTGGATAAGATGCACTTTGGAATGACCCTTCTGAATTATTAAAAACATAATTTGTGTTGAGTTGCTAGGAGCAGGCATAAGCTTTTGATTGGCTACGTCTTCGTGCGCCTGCTCTGTATGAGTCATGTTAATCTGTTTACCCCGATCGTCGTCTCCACTCACTTTTTAGAGGGTGATTTTCAATTTTTGGGAGGGCGACTTTCACTTTTTGGAGGGTGATTTTCGCTGAAAGCTGGTGAAAATCGCCCATAGCTTTATACATATGAGGTAAATAATTGCTAATATATTCAAATTTGGAGTAAATCTGTACCTACGCCTTTCGTTATATTCTTAAGTGTCACATAAATCATTGGCCATCAAATTAAATTAAATTATACAATGTTAAATATCCAACGGCTGTCTTATTATAGAAAAAAACTTTATTGTCAATTTGTATTTTACGACGTTTTCCACTCGGTACGCGAAATTGAGAAATTCAAGGCGTCAGTTGTGAGCCTAGGTAACATTTGCGGCAAATACTCCTTTATTTTGGTTTTATTTTTAAACTCCGTCGTAAAAATGTTTACAGTATGTATGTGAGCAGGATAGAAAATGTGGTAATTGTACGAATTCAAAAGTTTTATTTGGCGGTGATTATATCCAAATTGTTTAATTAAATTGAACTAATTTATAAAATGTCTTATTTACCGCAGCTAAAAATATTTGTAAATTTGTCTTTTCAATTTTTGCAAAATAATTAGGTTTTCCTATTATCATAATTATACGAGTAGAAGAGTATGTGTTACAATGGGGTTGTATCAAGATATCAAGATGGATCCTTGTGCAGATTGTGTTAAGGCGTGCCAGCTCGGTTACATTCCATAGGCGTCGATTTTATAAAGAGCCAACGGTGTTGTTAAAATAATTTATAATTTACATGACAGTATGAAACACTTATCCAGTGAATATTAGAGATCCAGATGATCGGCTAAACATCATTTTTATTGTTGATTTGAGCAATAATGTTTATAATTATTTCGTGCACACACGGTAAATACCTTCGCAACGTTGTTTTGCTTTGGCTGTTTCCATTGTGAAGCACATTTTTTCCAAAAGTGGAGAACCGGTAGTTTGTGAACTGTTTTAAATGGAATAATGCAAGCACTCATCATAAATATCAAGTCGAAAAAAATGCGGTATACGGCCTTTCGCCGCTTTTTTATATTTGTGAGGTATACTATAGCGCAAATGCACATTTGCCTCTTTTAACAGAGAAGTTTTTACTACATACTAATCATATCACGTGTGAGTCATTGTACTTTAAAAAATGGCTTTAACACTAACACTACACAGGCGCTTGTTAATTTGCTTTTCCTCAGCCATATTTACTCAATGCTGATGACCGCAACTAATAAAAAAAAAAGCTGCCGCCAAAACCTGTTTACTTAAAAATGTGTTATCGCAACGACGAACATACTTTTAAAATTGTTAAACTGCATTAACTGCGAAAGTCAGAATATTTGACGTCTGTCAAATCTGTAAAGAAAAACGTTTTTTTTCTCTTTATGACATGAAATAATTTATGCTGGTTTCCGAACAATATGTACTTCGCTTTGCGTTGACCTGTTTTCGTTTGTTTTATATGCCCAGATACCCGATACCATGACAGCACGATAATGGAACCGAAAATGGCGCGCCTTAATTATATAAAAAAATGGAGCCCTCTCAGGTTTGTACGTGAATATGCCGTTGTTGTTATCATAACAAGGAAACCTTCGATTCAATGTTGATTAACAGAAAATTTTAATCCTTGGGTATACTGGACTGAGTTTAATGAAATTAAAAAGAAACTAAATACAGGGTGTTATGAAATTCACTGCATATATGGAAACCGGTAAATGCTGGTATGAATTCAGATTGAATAAAAATATTCATAAATGGCGCTTCATGATAAAAAAGGCAGATATCATTCCTCAAAAAAAATTTTTTAGTCATTTTATATGGCCATAAATATATGGCCTTATAAATATTATTAAATTTAAAGGAATATGCATTTTGGGGCATACCCCTACAGGTTTTCTCGGCTTTACCAAAGGTGGTGCCACATATATCATTGCAAACTGGACTGAGAAAGTAACCTCCATGTAAGTGGAATAATAACTCAGGTATGATTTACTCAGGGAGTTTTATTTTTAGCAGCGCAGCTTCGTAAGTAGAGTAAACCCAACTTACGCGTGATATAAGTAACTTTAAATGAACACAGCCCACTTCATGATGCTAGTTGCTTACGCAGAAAACTACAAAAGAATATTAAGAATAAAATAATGCAATCTACAATTTTGTTCTCTATATAACTATAGAACTTATACATACATATGTCAAACATAATTGCTCAAGAGTAGGAAGAATTTACAATGAACGTCAAATCCAAAAACTACCGGGAAAAAGTTGAATACTGTATTAATAGATTGTTGAAAAGTAACATCAGTTCTTCAAAAGAAATCTTTGTTCGGCTTTTTATTATCATTAGTTGGTATACTCAAAGAACAGTAAATTTAGTCTCTCCGAATATGAAAAACTTGAAATAATTTAAACTGAAATAATCATAAAAAAGAAAAATTTAGCTTATTTACCGAACCGCATCACGACCTTCCAGTCAAGTGCTTTCTTTTGCATCCAATTAAAATTCCTGCTTTCCAGAGACTTCGTAGATAATTCTGGGTTTCCGGTTTACATGGAGGGCCCTTATCCAGACGGATCGGAGGCTTTGAGTTAGGCAATCGAGTCGCTTGAACATCAACTAGTTGCTCTATCGATTATCCTCGTTTACGTAAGATAAACATGCCTTGCCTCGCTCCAGAAACACTATTTCACACCGATTTAATTTCCGGAGGCGATCTCCGCTATAAGTAATTATTAGATTAGTTATTTAGTTGTTTAAAATTGCTTAGATTTTTTAGTTTTCATTTGAGGCGTTCGACTCTTCTCTATTATTTGTTTTTTATTTTTGTTAGGCTGGTATTGTTTTATCTTAATTGCGTGCCTGTATCTAGGGGTGATTTTTCCTAAAGGTCTGGCCGAAGTCGAACGCACTTCGGCTGATATTGGTCTACTGGTATGTTTACTCTCCCTTTAAAGACATTTAGTGAAATTAATTTTGTATAAATGCATGTATAAATCCCGAGTTTCACCAGCTCTTGCACTAGTTGGTGCACGTCAGTCAACGAGTGGTTATGAATTTCTTTCGGTTCGAGTTTTGGTTGCCAGAAGCTTTGTTATCTCTTCCAATAAAGTAAACTGCAGTGGAATCTTATGTGTTGGAATGTCTCATTTCTTTGATTACCGAGCCTGCAGCTTAAGTATAATAAGGGACTGAGCCATTGATCTTCAGTAAAAGGATACGACTGCAGTCAGTCATAACTAGCCCTTTGATTTATTATACAGTGCGGTCCTAAAGTCCGCCCCCACTCCATTCTAACTTTTGCTACGAAAGGAATATTGAAATGAAATTTTGTAAGATTAAATATGAGGAACAAAATAATTTTCTTGACTAAAAAATTATAAATTATCTTTCAAACTGGCGACCAGCCGCCATCTTGTATAACTTTTTTAAATGGCGATAGGTGTCATGTGACACATCGTTTGAAAGGTCTTTGAAAGTTCTATTCAACTTCCAAATTTGAGAAAATAATTTTGACTTATGTCAAAATGGCGGCCATTTAAGTTTTAAAAATTATATTATTATGATATATTCGTTTCAAACTCCGAATAAAAAAGAAGTTTTAAAGATTTCAAGAATGCGTCAATAATACTATCCTTATCGAGTAACATTTTTCAAAATGGCGACTACCGCCATTTTAAATATTTTGTTTTTAATGGCAAGAGGGACGAGTGACACATCGTTTTAAAGGCATTTGAAAGTTCTATTTGTTTCCAAGTTAAAAAATAATAAAGTTATTTTATTTTAAAATGGCGACCCTTTAAATTTTAAGCATTTAAATCGGCTCATATAGCTTTATTATTTTTCAACTTGGTAACAAATAGAACTTTCAGAGGCCTTTAAAACGATGTGTCACTCGTCGCCCTTGCCATTAAAAATAAAATATTTAAAATGGCGGCAGTAGCCATTTTGAAAAAGTTACTTAGTAAGGATAGTATTATTGCTGCATTACTTGAAGTCTTTTAAACTTCTTTTTTATTCGGAGTTTCAACGAATATATCATTTGTTTTCCAAACAGCGACCATTTCAATTTTAAAAATTAAAATGGCCGCCATTTTCACATAAGTTAAAATTATTTTTTCAAATTTGGAAGTTCAATAGAACTTTCAAAGACCTTTCAAACGATGTGCCACATGACACCTATCGCCATTTACAAAAGTTATACAAGATGACAGCTGGTCGCCATTTTGAAAGATAATTTAAAAATTTTTAGTCAAGAAAATTATTTTGTTCCTCATAGTTAATCTCACAAAATTTCATTTCAATACTCCTTTCGTAGCAAAAGTTAGAATGGGGGGAGGGGAGGACTTCAGGACCGCACTGTATACATTGTGCGCGTGTAGGACAAAGAAAGAGAGAGAGAGAACGCTAAACAATCGACGTCGCGCGCCATCGCTACGGAATTTCAAAACACCTTCTATATTTCACCGATCAAACCTGTGAAAAGACAGTTCCGGATGGAAGGAATCTAATTTTCCACATACTTGACACTAGCGCACCATTTTTCTAACTCTATGGATAAAATCAGTTAAAAAAACAAATAACACTAAAAATTTCACTCCAAAACACAAAAACGTATTACTCCACTACATCTGCTTAGTTCATTAACGAATGAGAATACGGAAGGTGTTGCGGAGAAAAAGCGATGTTGCCACTTTCATTCTAAATATCATTGCCATGCAATGAAAATAAATTATTTAAAATTTATTATCACGAAAAATAATAGTATATTGATATATTTTATTAATTCTTAGTCATATGCTTTAGCCTGTGATATTTAGGATTGCACATACTAACCTACAGTAATTGCGTTATTTTAGTATAGTTCATTAATCTGGAAATATATCCCATAACCGAAAGCCTGGCAAGAGCCATTCTCAAAAAGTAGGTGGGGACCATATAGTTGATCAGATTAAGAGTAACCCTGCAATTTCCAATCGCGCTAAAATGTAAATAACGGTAAATTGTCCTTGTTTCTAAATATATGGCCTGACCAGAATACTTCACACACAGCACCTCAGCGAGCGAGAAAAAGATCTCCTATCTTATGAAAGCTGAATCACTGATGAAGTCATATTTTGAATAATATTCAAGGATGTTAAGGTGACGCTACATCGCAGATGTGGGAAAAACATTCTAGGTAAGATCTTATTTGAAAGAAAAGAGGGGAAATATAGACTGCACTAAGTGGAATAAGAAAAATATTTTTGGACACGAAAAACAAATTAATGCTTCTTAAAGCAATCTAGCATGATACAAAATTACTTTGCAAGGTTAGGTTATTTAACACAGATATGAAAATAAAAAAGATGACAAACAGAAGCATTACCGCATATTAGAATTTAACATTTGCATTTGAGTAAAATATTGCGAACAAAAGTGTAATGTATAAATAATAATTGCAGTATAATGGAATTACGCCGCGATTCATCAATCAGGTTCAAGACTCACTGGTGGTTTAAATTTAGATCCTCTAGTTCAGTGGTTCCCAAATGTCTCGAAATTCTGGACCCCCAAAATTAGAAATTAGTAACATGCGGACCCCCATGAACAGTTTAGCTTCAAAAATAATAAAAGAAACAACCTTTGTTAAAAAAATATTTATTTCAAAAGTGCCGATTTATTCAATGCCTTTAATATGGCTTGGCAATTTGCACCAATAAGCAGCATGCTATTTATAAATAAAACCGGCATCCTATAAAAGTAACTGAAAAACTGAACTAAACTGAACCAAATATATTCTCTTTTCTAGCAGAAAAAATATAATATATCAATCATCAGTTTTGGATTTTAATGAGAAGAATGAAATACTGTTTTTCCTGTCATAGCTTTTTCTAAATCTGGTCTAAGATTTGAACAGCCAGATTCTCCAACGTAGTGCGGTCTAATTTGACAACCAAAAGTTTTAAACTGACAAGTGTAAGACAATTAAGGTTTATGCTATGAACTTATTTTTGAGCTTTCTCACAAATTTGTAAAGAAAAGGGCAATTTTAGTAAGTACTTTTGACAAAAATAGAACTAACTTCATTACAGCAACTCGTTCCAAGATGAAAATGATTTGGAAACCAAGCAAATCGGTGAAATATCAGAATAATTCATAAGATTTTAATAACGACTTATTAACAATGACAGGACAAAAACCTGTCAAACCATAACTGACCAACTAGAAGATTTCAATTTAAACCAGTACTAAATCTTAAACCTTCTTAGTAAATCTGAACGGAAATTTTTAATCATAGATATGAAGCAACATCCAGCCGATTTCTTTGTTTGGATTTTAGCAGAATATATTCAGAGAAAGTTTGTTCAAACATACGTCGTGCAAAAGGGCATCAAGTGTTTCAAAGTAAACGTTGTCGAACCCCCGCAAAATATCCTGCGGACCCCTAGGGATCCGCGGACCACCATTTGGGAACCACTGCTCTAGTTGATCACATGTGGACAAGTTTTGTCCGGTCATTGTTAATAAATCGTTATTAAACACATACGTTATTCTATGATTTCTGCGACTTGCTTGGTTTCCAAATGACCTATATCTTGTCGGCACTTGTTTGCTAAAATCAAATTAGTTCTAAAAAAATGCGCTACAGAACTTGCACCCATCTTATAACTCGTCTTATCCAGATCTCCTATGACAAGGGTATCTTCCCAGACAGCTGGAAACTGCTCGTGTGCAGCCTGCCCCGAAGAAAGGTTCCAATTCCCTTCCATCCAATTGTTTACAAATTTTACCTTCATTACCTCATGAAAAAAGTGTTTTTTAATCTAATTCGAGGCCACTGAAAACGAAAATGACAATCATTTATTTTTACACAGAAGCGTTTGCGAAATATTCACAAAAAACGTGTTTTTCGGCTCTTTTTCCAGTTATGGTCCACCATCTCGAGAACGGTAGAATTAATCGACATAAAATGTACACACCTTTCGAGGTACGCTTTTTTTCACATAAATATCAATTTTGAGTCAATTGGAAGAGTATTTTTTGAGTTACAGCTTCTGAAAGTTGAAAAAAACTGCATTTTTTGAGCTTTTTTGAAAATTGCACATTTTTGTTTGTTTTATTTAGTTATTAGGAATATTTTTTCATGTTTTTTGAATTGCATATGAAAGAGTATTTCGCCACGAAAATATATTGCCCAAGTTTCTTCAAATCGGTTGTAAAATTTGGAAGATATTACTGATTAAGTGAAGGCAGACGATTTCAGCTTTTGCCATGAACGCCCAGAAGTCCGAAGAAATTAGGTGAACTTTGCTCATGTAATTAAGGTAGTAAAGCCTAACGTACTCATTGGAAGCTACCACATTATATGTTTTTAAGGGTACTCTACAAGATGAAGTGGTTAAAATTTCGATTTGTTCACCAGGAAATTAAATATGGCGGCATTTGTGCGAAAAAATACACGGAAAACCCGAAGCCAAAATTTCCTCTTAGCGGGATTTCGTATCGAGAGAATTAATTGTTCATGCTCAATAAAAAGATGCCTCTAATAAGACAAACTTGTGGATCTTTCGAAATACGATACGGAAAAATTTTCAAAATTCAAGATGGCCGCCTCAAAATACAATACAATTTTGCTGCTGCGACTTTTCATTAATTATAATTAATTATTTAGTAAGTATCTTACAATTTCGTGACGAAATTTCGTGACGAAATAATCTTTCATATGCAATTCAAAAAACATGAAAAAAAATTTCCTAATAACTAAATAAAACAAACAAAAATGTGCAATTTTTAAAAAAGCTCAAAACTGCAGTTTTTTTCAGCTTTCAGAAGCTGCTACTCAAAAAATACTGTTCCAATTGACTCAAAATTAATATTTATGTGAAAAAAGAAGCGTACCTCGAAACGGGTGTACATTTTAGGTCGATTACGTCTACCGTTCTCGAGATGTTGGACCATAACTGGAAAAAGAGCCGAAAAACACATTTTTTGCGAATATTTCGCAAATGCTTCTTTGAAAAAATAAATGAGTGTCATTTTCGGTTTCAGCGACCTCGAATTAGGTATAAAAACACTTTTTTCACGAGGTACATTTTTTCTTGTAAACTAGTGTTATTGATCTAACTCTATTCTCTCTGCTGTCGGCAAAGTTATGGAGAAAGTGATCAACTTGCAAATTCTAAGATATTTATAAAAACACAAAATTATCCATGACAGACAGTACGGATTTCGCCACCAAAGATTCACAGCTGATCTCCTTACCTTTGTCATACATAACTACAATACATACATGCTACAAAAGCCTAGAACATCCCACTTCTCTTGGTCATTCATACCTAGGGTCTCCAGATTATGGAACAAATTGCCTGCAGATGTTTTCCCTTCCTCTCCCAACCTCCCTACTCTTCAGGCGTCCACGGTACGTTAGTACTTAGACTTGAAGTCTACGTGGGCTGTCTCAGATAAAAAAAGTTCTATTATTGTATACTTAAAGGGCTCTTTCCTGTATAAATTTGTTAAACAAAATTAAAAAATAAATTTTAAGTACTTTTGTACTTAGTTGTATTATTTTTATATACTTGTGCATAAGCAACTTACTTGGCATATTCTTAGTCATAATTCTGAGCTGTCAAAGTGAATCGACATTAATGTGAGTTAAGAATACCTTTAAGAATCTTGAGATACAATTCAAGTCTCTTATATTGCTCATGAAAAATGTACACTTGTCTTTAAATTTGAATTTAACTTTCTCACACAATTAATTATACAATTAATACTAATAAGACTCACATCATTGGTATAAACATAAACTCATTGTCCCGTTTCTGCAATAATTAAGTATATGTCACTGCAAATGGTATATGTATTTAATATACAATATTTACCAACCTTATTATCTCGCTACGCATATCATACGCTACTAGATTTCCACTAAGAGCTTTTTTAATTACAATACTGTTAATTAAAGTTTAGTAAACACAATAAAACTCGAGTGGGCTGATAATATAATGGAGGAATCTGTTTGCGATGTTTTAATAACTAGCAGATTATAGAAATTAATTAAAACCCGTTCTTTTTCCAAAAGAGTTTAATATCAAATTTGTTATAAAATTTATGGATTATGCAGGGTGTCCCTGAAGCCCCAGTAAATATTTCGGGATATTTTAGGTAAAAAAAAATTAACACCTGTCCTAAAATGATTGATTTTTAAGATACAGGGAGAGTGCAAAAGTAATTAATTTTTTAAATTTTGTCTTCAATGTTTCTTGAGAATATTGTCTAAAATTTCGTAAGAATCATTCTTTTTAGGTTATAATCCCTTTCACTTACCCTCCGAACTTTCCCTTACGACTATTTTTATTAAAATAATAAGTTTCGTTTGGTTCTAAAACTTTTTGGTATTTTCCATTTTGATATATTTGGTATTTACTGTTAAGAAGTTATTTAAAGAAATGTTAATAACAGAATTAGGTTTCCTAGTAGTAGGAGGATATTCTTTAGGATTTGGTGTTTTGTCCACAGCCAGGCATAACAACTTTTAAAAATGTAAAACAAGTTTAGTTTGTTTTATTTTAACATTGTTTACATTTTTGAAAGCTTTGTAGGTATACCAAGTTTGAAACAAAATATACATTTAAGTTTGCTCGTTTGTGATGCACGAAACTGCATCAACCTGAACTGACTTTTTTTTTTAATGGGAGTCTCTACAAATAAAAAAAAATTGTGTTCGAACATGACCCATCATTAAAAAAATTCAGCACATTCCTAATGAAATTATCTATACAATGGTAAAAGAACTGTAAAATCGGATTAAAAACCAAAAAGTTATAAAGGATCTAACTTAGCAAAAAATCCAGGGTGCCGGTATTTTTTGCACGGGAGTTTAGAAACAAAATAGGTAAAATTACTATTGCTTGGACATTTTTACGGGGGGCTAATTTTCCAATAGGGGGGGGGGGGGGGGCTAAGCCCCCCTAGCCCTCCCCTAGCTCTGCCAATGAGTTTATTACATGGAATATAACAAAATAAATATGATTAAATTTAAAAAAAAAATGTAATAAAATTAACTCCAATGTTTTTAAGAGGAATTATAAAATATTTAAATTTAAAAAATAGACATTTTTAAAGAAGGAATTTCTTCAGTTCTCTTTTAAACCTTGTTAACTTTTTTATATTTTAAATTGTTTCTGAAAGATCATTATAAATTAAAATTCCCTCATACATAAGAGATTTTTTCCCAGAATTACTTTTAACTGTTATATTTTGAAAATTCTTACAATGACTTTATTTTTGTTTTCGGTAAATAAGGTAGCTCCATCTCGTAAGAAACTTACTTGCACTTGAATAAAAAGCCAACATAGTATTGTAATGTAGGATAAACCTTTGCGATTCTATTTACACAAAGACTTATTTTGTTTTTAATTTAATCAAAGAATATTTAACAATCCCAAAAAAGACGTCGAAAATTCTATTTTTTCTTGGTACAACAGCAACAAAATTAAAATTCAGTGAAAGCGCCCACGGCCGAAATTTTTAGCGCTTGTCAAAAAAGCCCTAAAATATCAAAACATTTTTAGGCTTTATTATTTTAGTGCGGATTACGCCACCGCCTACAATTTTCTACTAAAAGTTTTTTTTAACAACATTTACGAGATAAAACAGCAAATGTCGGGTGAGGCAGAATCAGGGCCGTAGCCACAACCAAGTTTTAGGGAGGGCTCATAGTCGTGTTACCAGGGCCGATATTTTGTATCCTTATTTTATTTACTAAGGATGCAGCCAATACATTTTAAGACATGCATAATAGGGTAATATTTAGAATGTCGCTATTTTCTTATTTGGTGTGCTGGATGAATGAAAACTATAAATTGCGCAATCAGCAAGAATTTTCATAAACCTGATGCAATGTGGCACACGTTGCGCGCCGTTACAAATAGCTTATTGAAACAATATAGAAAAAAAATAAACTAAACTTAAAATAAAAGGTTTTAAAAAATATGAGGCTTTTTTTGTATTATACAGGATGTTCGAAAAGTTTTAGTATGGGCAAATTTTTTTGCTATTAGCAAAGATAGAGACATCAAATTTTAGGTGCATCTTATTGGTTAATAAATCTACTTTTCAGCCTCCTTGAGGGGTGAGGCTAGGGAGTTGAGGTAAAAACTTTTAAATGCAATCCTATGTCATGTGGCACCTCATTTTAAATGTCTTCAAAAATCATTTTATCGCTAACCCGAGGTTCGTATCTTAATTTGTTCTTAAATGGCAAGCCTTTAAAAATTAAAATCCGTGAAAACAAATTAAAAATATAAATACCTTTATTTCTCTTATTACTTTAAAACTTGTTCAAAATGACCACCACAGCAGTAATAAAGGCGATTTTGAAACTCACTTCTCACATTTTCAAAAATGGCAGGTGTTACTTCTTGGCAGAGTTCCAAAATCGACTTTATTACTGCCAAGAAGTTCATGATGGTCATTTTGAACAACTTTTAAAGTAATAAGAGAAATTAAAGTACTTAAATAATTAATATTTTTAGGTATTTAAATTTAAAATTTTCTTTTTCAGGATTTTTAATATTTAAAGGTTTGCCATTTAAAAACGAAGTAAGATATGGACCTCGGGTTTGTGGTAAAATGTTTCTTTTTTGAAGACCTTTAAAATGAGGTACCACACGGCTATTAATATTTTTAGGTATTTAAATTTAAAATTTTCTTTTTCAGGATTTTTAATATTTAAAGGTTTGCCATTTAAAAACGAAGTAAGATATGGACCTCGGGTTTGTGGTAAAATGTTTCTTTTTTGAAGACCTTTAAAATGAGGTACCACACGGCATAGGGTTGCATCTTTATTTCCAACAAACCTAAAAATCACTTTAAAATGCCTGTACATTTTTATCAGGGCTCAATTTTTTCCAGGGCCCGGCCCGGACCAGAACCCCCCCCCCCCCCCTGGCTACGGCCCTAGGTAGAATTGTCCACGATCGAAAAAGTCTTCTTGGGTGGCTAAAGTTCCTACAATTCGTTCAATAAATTATATTATTTTAGAGCTCTTTAGTGCCGCTTTAAGTTGCCTGAACTTCTTGATAAATATTTGTTTAAAATTTAAACCTATTTAGAATTTATTTTCATTTGTGTATCTCCTCTGTTACGCTGTATAGTAGCCGTAAAAAATATTTTTCTCATTTGGTAATTATTGCATTTTTAATGCATTTTCCAATTGCAACAAAGTGCATAACGTAGTTTAGAAGAGGAGAGGCATTTTTCTCTCCGCAATTAGTTTTTTAAATTGTAACTACTTGTTTGAAACAGATGAAATTAAGCTACTTTTAAACAACCTACACATGCACAATTTTATTATTACATTCCCTTGTACCTAATTTAATACAGTTGGGAGAAAAAAAATTGTAATTTAAATTTCGTTAGGTGTTAACAGAGTTTCAATTTTATACAAACAAAAATATCATTTAATATAGAAATTTCATGCATGGAGCTTATTTTTCAGCATCAAGTAAGGGTTAAGACTGGAAAAACTTAAACTAGAATGATTAGATGAACTCTGCTATTTAGACAATATGCATAAGAGACAGATATAAATCTGGGCACAGCATAATGATAAAAATACTTAATAGTAACAGGCATCTAATATGAAGACTTTTTTTAGAACTTATCTGTTGACTATTGTTTTAATAGCACTGGAACTTTTACTTTATGTACAGGTAACGAAGCACATACACTCATCTGAAATGTACAAACAGAAGCATAATGAAGGTAAGCGGGGTCATTAATAAATAACGTTAATTCAATTTAAAACGGAACATACTTATACAACATTAACAAAACAGTAGGTACCTATAGTCACAAATGAAAAAAACGTTCCAGTAACTAATTAAATACAATGCTTAAAAGAATCCACGGTATTTTTTACTATCAGTACTATTGAAAAACTGAAAACTACAAATGTATTTATTTATTAAAAAGGACAACGCCTAGTTTTAATAACCATGACACTCGTGGAAAGCATATATAGGCATATCACATACCAGTGAGAGTTTGCAACTAGAAATTGCAGACACGCTAACCCATCAACGACAAAATGTAAAGTGGTGTTTCTATCACATAATTTATAAAAAACTAAAAATTAAAAAAATTCAAAATCCTTGGTGGGCTTATAAATTCATCTAGCAAATGAGGTAAAAACTCTGATTAAAATACCACTCTAAATTTTATCGTTTATGGGTTAGCGTCTCAGCAATTTCTTCTTGCATTTTCCTAATAGCAGCTATTGCCAACTACGGTAGTTATTAAATCGACCGATCAGCTGATTTGAACATCAGCATTCAAACAAGAAAAAGAGACGGAGGACAGGGACAGGGAAGCAAGAGCGAGACAAAATGTAGGTATTTTGTGGTTGTCAAAAACCATATGCGGAAGAAGTATGTCGGTAAAATCTATTCTATTTTCTTTGATGTCGGTAATTTTCACAATTTAGTGTTATAATGGTTAAGAAACCCGTTTTTTATACGAAGTATATGCGAAAAAATAGGTAATAAATGGGTGCTTTTACTATTGTCAAAAATAAAATGTTGACAACATCGCATGTGCGTATGGTCAGGTTTTCGGGTGTCGAGAAATTTTTTTAGGTGAAACCGAAAAAAAGTATCGTCAGAAATTTAATAAAAATTCACAATTCACAATTCTCTTATCAATCCTTACAGTTTATTTTTTCGGATCGGAATTTCTTTATACTGGAAAATTAATCAATTATATACAGCTGCGTAGGTTGTTTAGAAGGGCGATATTTGCTCCCTTGTACTTGATTTTCTAATTAGAAATCACGCACTCCCATGCTCAAATTCATGCAAGTATTAAGACTTACCTGAACATGTCTAGGCTCAAGCGCAAGTACGACGTGTGTTTTGTGTGCGATGACGAGTGTCACTTTCAGGCAGCCCTTGTTTTCCCGGGTAAGTCTTAACACTTGCATTGTGCATGGGCGCACTGTGATCTAGAAAGCATTTTTAGCGCGAAAAAAATCTAAACTTATAAATATGAAGTAATATTGCAGGTCATATTCTGTACTAATCCAAGGATGAATTATAATAACAATATACAGGGTGCCCGAAAAGTCTTAGTATCGGCAAATATCTTTGCTATTAGTACAGATGAAGACACCAAATTTTTCATGTAATTCAACATTTTCAACATCCTTGAGTGGTGCTGAGGTCAAAAATTTTAAACGCAACCCTATGCCGTGTGGTATCTCATTTTAAGGGTGTTCAGAAGAGAAACATTTTAACGCAAACTCGAGGTCCGTACCCTAATTCTTTTTTAAATGGCTAGCCTGCAAAAATTAAAAATAGTGAAAAAAAATTAAAATTTAAGTACCCAGCCTGAACAACTTTTAAAGTAATAAGAGAAATAAAGGTATTTAAATTTTTAACTTTTTTTCTACGATTTTTAATTTTTAAATTTTTGCCACTTAAAAGCGAAGATACGGACCTCAGGTTTGCGGTAAAATGTTTCTTTTTTTGAAGACCTTTAAAATGAGGTACACACGGCGTAGGGTTGCAATTAAAATTTTTGATCTCAACTCCCTAGCGTCACCCCTTAAGGGGATTGAAAAAGTTAAATTACATAAAAAAGTAAATTTATTAACCAATAAGATACACCTAAAATTTGGTGTCTATCTTTACTAATAGCAAAGGTATTTGCCCATACTAAGACTTTTCGGACACCCTGTATATATATCAAGAAAAGACTAATAATAATAAGAAATAAATTTGTATCTATTGGTACAGAAACATACAACAAATTAATAGTTCCCTTCAAATTTTTGTATTTTCGGCATTCTTGGAAAAGCTCAAATTTTGTTAACATAGCGGTAGTACCTAAAACATTAATAATAATTAAAGCCGGGCCCGAACGCAATGATATTTTTTTGTTTCATTATCTACAATAATATGTTATTCATAATTCAATAAATCTAATAGCTGCAAATACCTGCAATTTTTCTAAACTCTACACAAATATAAATATTAAATAAAAAACCTCTCACAAAACTGTCTCTTTCAAAAACAAGTAAGTTTTAATACAATAATTATAATACAACAATAATATAATTGGTATAGCTAAATTGTTGTATTAACCTTCCTTATCACTAGTCATGGAGAAATTTGAATTATATCGCTTTTAACTTAGAAACATGAGCTGTTTACTGCAAATAACAAAAAGTTACTGGTAATAATAAAATAGGGCAACTACCTGTGCGCTCGGACTTTATGGACCTATTATTATGGCACTATCCTTTTCCTGCAAATTTTTTTGTTACCAGTGGTTGCTTTAGGATGTTACAATCCCCATAAACTATTTGAATGATGCTGATTGCTATATTTTATTTATACCTTTTTTCACGCTAAATATGCTCTCTAGGCCACAGTGGGGCGGTATAAACATTAATTTTTATCACAATGTTCTTTGACAGTTTTTTGTCCATGAGTATATTAACCCTCGCGGATATAATGATAATTCTTATTAAAAATGTCCAACAAAGTATTGTTTATCAAGAACGAAAAGGTAAAAATCCCTTTGCCGAGAAAGTAAAATATTAATTATTTTTATGCAGGCTATTACTACTGCAAAATAAGCTCTTCTAATTATTGCATTTTTATTTTACTCTACATCAGCACCAAACTGCAACATGTTGCTCATAGAAGAGGTAAAATGTTTTCTAGGCGGAATTATTTTTTTAAATTATACATGTCAGTTTGCAACGTATATGATTAAACTACTTTATAACAATCTCACTGCATGCACAATTTAATTATACTTGCATGTGCCTAATGGGCTACACACCGAAATAATTAAATTGCTATGCATTATAGTGAATTGGGTTAAGTATTTTATAGAAGATTTGTTATGGCTTTTTACCATTTTTACAATTATAAGCAAGTAGTTCCGTAATTAATATATAGAAATTAGATCGTGTATCAGAAGATGACGGTTTCACGTTTTATAAATACTTGTAACAGCGATGCAATGACACTGCAAAAGTTAGTTATATCATTTGTATGTGTTTTATTAAAGAAGTATTTATTATATTTATCGGTTAAAAGGACTTAAAGTAATAATCAAGCAAGAAAAAGCCTCAAGCGTCATAACTGACAGAGACCCCAATAATTATTTTCTTCTCTCATATTTTGCAAATTGGGCATTAGAGGCGTGTTATGGATTATTCCTTATTCTTATGCTAAAAATAGTGGCGCTAAATGAACTGGCAACGCTGCACGATTTTCACTTTGGCCAAATCAGAATCGAAATAAAATCCGTCCAATCAACATGCATCTCTTATCATTGCAAGTGCCTCTCCGATGTTGCCGAATGTAGCAAATTTGAAGAGGTGTCTGAGCAAGAGTGGTATAATATTTGCCAACACGTAAAAAATATGAAGATGGGCTCATAAGGAAAGAGCATCTATTGGACGACGCTCTAGAACACTTACGTTTAGATTCACTAAGAAGATTTAAGATTTAGTACTGGTTTAAATTAAGATCAGTTATGTTTTGATAGGTTTTTTTCCTACCATTGTTAATCAGTCGTCATTAAAAACTTATTCTTCTGATATTTCAGCGATTTGCTTGTTTTCCAAATGATTTTCATCTTGGAACGGGTTGCTAGAATGAATTCAGTTCTATTATTGTCGAAAATACGTACTAAAATTGCCCCTTTCTTTATAAATTTGCGAAAAACCTCAGAAACAAATTCGTAGTATATAAAACTTAGTTGTCTTATTCTTACACTTGCCAGTGTAAAACTTTTTGTTATCAAATTAGACCAGACTAGCGTTGGATAATCTGGCCGTTAGTTTTTACAGTGAATACGGGTTCATCGGAAGATTCGGAAGAAAGTGAAGACAGCAAGAGTGATGACCAGAGGACGAACTGGGATTTTTGTAACTTAATTCAGATAGCTAATAGTAATTTTTTTATTTAGCTAATAGTAATTTTTTATTTTGAATTATGAGATGCTTATATTTATAGAGTTATGGTGACAGACAAAATTTGAACATATATACATTTTTTCAACTTTTCAAAGTTTTAATATTATTATGTCTGTTAAAGTATACGAATATGATATGTAATGTAATATGATAAAATAGTCTAGTTTATACAGTGCCATACATAAAGTTGGCACTATAATAGTAAACTTTTTTATTTCTAATTATCTCAGAATATTCTATTTTGATAAAAGTTTCTGCATGTATAAAATACGTTTCCGGCGTTATCAAAATTTAAAGTTAATTATAGCAACAACATTCAAAATGAAAATTTCTTGAACAACCCAAATCAAAAGCTACAGAAAATGAACATGATGCATGTGAATAGTTTATGTTTATAACAAAATTAGGTGTAAATTTCGCAAAAACCGTTCAAATACGAATTTTTTTAATGTTCTACTTTAATTTTATGCAAACTATGCATCCTACAACGAAAGTTCTTGTTTCAAAAATATTCGCTATAAATATATTTTTTATTTTTTGACATCTTGTATACTTGATTTCAACTGTGATAATGTAAAAAACGTTTTTTATGCGTGCGAGAACTTTTATCAAGAATAACCAAAATTTTCTTAAAAACAGGAAATGCAATTTTTTCCATATGACGCGAACTTTATGGATGCCGCTGTACATATAAAGTAATAAATAATAAATCCACACAATCATTGAATCATTAGTTTTAATTTTTGTAATTGTTTTTTGAACCAATATAATTATTTAATTAAAAAGGCCTTGTTTAAAGGGACACGAGCTCACTGAAAAAAGTGATTGTAAAATCACAAGATATTTACAAGAAAAATTAGGGTAATATACACGCATTTTCAAGTAAATTTTATATCTTTGTGATTTTTCAAAAATTTTCAAAATTATACATGTAAAAATATTTCTTTTTGTGAAACTTCCATGTAAATTTTTTCTCCTTTGCGAAAATACTGGCGTTTTTAATAAATTTATATGAAAAATGTAAAATTACTTTCTGGTTGTGAATACAACACGTATAAGATTTAGTTTTTTACAAAAGATCCGCGTAATTACATAAGCAAATGTAAATTCACAAATTTTCTGTAAATACTGGCCAACAAAATGACAGCAATGTATCACGTGACGCATCTCTGCTTCATATTATTTATCATAGGCGATGAGAACTTAGATAACCTGTTGTGACCGCCATTTAACAGGTATTAATTGTGTAAGCAGTGCTAATTTTGTCAAGAAAGTTCAACATACATCAGAATCTAGAATCTGCAAGCTTGTTAAGGTTTATATCATTGTAGAGCGACAGTATAAAAATGTAACCATATTATTTTGTCTAACATTTAAAATGGAAGCAAAGGGTGAAGTTTAATTCACTGTTTAACTATCAACATCAACCGTCACTAAAGTCAGCCGAAAATGTATGTACTCGTATATGTGCTTGTGTAATAACCAAGAAACTGTTTTTTAATTAAAGTGATATTTTTATTGTGATTCTGCAAATTGAAAATGTAATATTTCTTCGTAATATTACAAAAAGTATATAAATATATCAAAATTTTTTCTAATTTTATGTAAAATCTGTAAAAATGTTATGCTTCTTTACAAGAAATTTGTATTTTCACAACGTGTTTTTACAAAATATTTGTAAAGTAATTTCACAAGAAAATTGTACATCATGACCTGTCACAAAATTTTTGGAATTTCACAAGAAATCTAATGGTCGCACTAAAACCAGTACATTTCTTGTAATTTCACAAAACTGTTTTTCAGTGAACGCCACTGGTATATCGATTTCCAGCAACTAAGCCAGGAATATTCTAAAACAAGACAGAGTACGCGTGATGTCTTCATGCCTACGGCGCTCGTGGCTTTTCTTGCTTGATTGTTACTTTAAATAATGCTCATGACATTTCATACGCCTGATACCGACACATTTTGATAAATCTTTTGCACAAAATAAATAATAACCAGAAGGCTATCTCCGATCCCGTGATCGCCGCCTGCTCGTGGCCTTCGAGCGCATCTAACCCGAAATTCTAGCCCGAAACTGCCAGTGCAGTAGCGACTTTCACGTCAAGAGGTATCAAAAGCACGCGGTGCGAATAAATTTTATAGATTTCCGCAAGAGGTTGAAAGGTGATATAATACATATGTAGGTAAAGTACAGAGTGTTCCAAATTAATTGTTACTACGGGATATTCCAGTAACTGTTAGACATAGGTAGTTGCCGTTTTCGTGATATTCGTTTCTGAGACACAGAATTATTAATTTTAAATAAAAAAGTTAATAGGGGTGTAACTATTTAACCTTGTACAATCGACTCTCGAAATAATAACATGCTTTCTTAAAATACTTTGTATAATATATTTATATAAAGCTATAAAATTAGAAATCTAAGAACAAATTCTAATTATAATAAAATGACCATTTCTGAAAATATAAATTTCAATTTTAAACTGTAAAGATAGCTAATAAAGGCAATTGTTAATTGGAATATTAGATTTATATGCTTCTTTATCTTGAGTAAACATTCCCGAAAATTCCTAATTGTAAAACGATAAAGCAGGTAATAAAGGCTTGGGGTAATTGCAATATGTAATAGGTTACGGCGGAGGTTAACTGGGTGCAAAAATGTCTTCTTTACCTGTTTTCACAAAAGGGTCTTTTAATCGTCGAGGTATATTGGGCGGGAGCTTCCCTTCAGGTAGTTAAATGCAATATAATATGTAATTGATAATATTCGGAGAAATTATAGATAATGCATTGGCATTTTGATTCGGTTTCAGTAATAAAAAGTGGACGTGGAAAAATTTGTTGTCTTCGAAAATTTTATATTTTCAAAAGACAAGAGTTTCAAAATGTGGAGAAATTTCCGTGTGGTGTAACCAAAAAGGGTTAAACTGTAAAGCCAAAGTTTATGCTGTTGGTCCTGATAACGTAATCTGAAACGATGGCGCTCACAATCATGAGGCACATTAACAAAAATTAAATAGAAAAACTGTTTCTAATGAATGTAGAAGGAAAGCTGAAGAAGATATATCCGAAAGGTCTTCTAAAATTAGTTGTAAAGCATTAGCATCTCACCTGCAACGACCGATGTCAGTTACATTAGAAAAAATGTTTGTATCATATATTATTTCCTAGGTATGCCTATGGCAATATCATAAAGTTTTGCTTCAAGCTGACTCAAGGTCCCTCAGCATTAGATGCTTAGATCAAACGTACCGCCTGAGAGATAGCATTCTGGTTAGTATATTTATTCGTGTGTCTTTTGACTGTTAGAAATATTCTATAAAATGGACTTATTTTCTCAAACACTCTAATTAACGCATTTACGCTTTATTAAAAGCAATATTAACCAAGCAATATAAAAAAAACTATAATTCCAGAATTTTATTACCGTATCGAATGTTTAAATACACAATAAAAAATCTCATTGTTTGCTAAATATACGTACATTTCGCTGGTTAAATTTGCACATTATAAACGCAGATAAAAAGCAAACATAAAAATATTTGTATGACCATGCTTTAACTGGGTTTTAATAATTTAAATACCAACCATTATTAGTTTTAGAAGCGCCGAAAAAGGCAAATGATACCAAACGAATATAATTCAGCGAACAAAATTAAAAACAATATTTTTTTTCTTGCTTTATTAATAGCACTACAGCGTACAGAAAAAACCAGCAGAGTACATTAGTATCCTTAAAATAACCGATTTATCTACAGGGTGTTTCAAACTCTACCAACAAAATTTTACAGATAATTTTTTTGGCAAAAAAATAAAAAAGTTCCTATCATCACAGGTCCGAAAATACTACGTAGGTATTCAATTGATGTAGCCTATACTTAATGAAGATCCATTATAAAACTATGGAATAATAATACCAAAACGTGTATATATTCAATATCATGTAAGATTTTAATGGCGGCCGTTGACACATGTCATTTCTAGCTAGTAACATTTTGTTAAATACAACTTGAACTTTGGTCAGGGCCGAACTTCACATTTTTTTATTAAAATTTATGACTGTTTAAATACTGGAACAAAATCTTGCTGAAATTAATTTACTGCCAACGTATGGGCAGAAATATAAAAAAAACAATTGTACTAGAACTATGTATGAATAAGTTTAAATGAGCATGTGGTGACATTTGCCACCAATCTCACTGCTATTTACACCCTTGACTTGTATTTAAAGCTCTTCGAACCTATCCAGTTCTAAACATTTTAAATTAGAAAGATCTCATTTCAAAGTAAAAGCTTTTGCATTCCTTTTTAAAGGAGTTACTAATCTCTTTTTAATGCGCCAACATTTATCACAAATGATTTTTTCTTAAGAAATCAATGATACAAATGTTTTTATCTTTCTGCCAGTCACTGTATTATATATGTATGTACATATCGTCGGCTTGCAAACGAAGGGGCGTATCTCCATCCATTGATTTCTATTTCGTGGTTTCCGGTACGGCATCTTAGGCCAAGCAATAGAGCGATTTGTCGTGACATTAATACTATTAGAAAACGGTCTGTGCCATCATCTAAAAGACGATCCGTAGATGATTTCTGTTATATTTCCAACTCTGAATTTTTTTTTTCATAAAATGCATTTCAATAATTAAAATCGGACGATCCATAACCTGTTGCAAAATAGTGTATTGAAAAATTAAAATGACGATTGTGGCAAAACTAATCGTCGGCCAGCGTCGAGGTTTTGCACACATAAAGTAGCTACAAATTACTACTTTTTTACAAAGGTTGAGCCCCCTACGTTTAAAAATGGCCGATTTATGAATTTAAAAAAAAAAACTTAATTTTCCGGTTTTCCGGATTTTCTCCGTTGCTACTTATCCGATCGGGACGTTCGACGATTTTGTTTGTATTTCTATTCTCTACAAATCGCCCATGCATTTACATCATTAAGATTGCTTCATTACTTTCCATTTTATAAGCAAAAACTAAAAAAATCGCGTTTTTTTGCTTAAAAATGTTTATAACAAATTAATGGAAAAAATTTCAGAGTTGGAAATATAACAGGAATCATCTACGAATCGTCTTTCAGATGATGGCACAGGCGGTTTTCTAATAGGATTAATGTCAAAAAATCGCTAATATTTTGCTCTGTTGCTTGGCCGATCTGTGTTGTTTAGCTGTTCTCCAAAAGGAATATCTCAATCTCGCCTAGTTTTAAAGCTATTAATAAAATCTATTTCAGTGTAACGCTTTACAGCTCATTAATATGAAACTTGTTCAACAGATATAGGTACAAATTTTGAATGTACGTCAAGATGATGAAAAAAATAATATTAATTGGACCGAGACGTCTGAAGTAAAAGTCGAAAAGAAGAAGCTTAATAAAATTTTCTTTAAAGTGTCTCCTTGCGATTAAGGTTATAGGACTCTAACGCTGAAAAGAGCAAATAAATCTTTTTTAGTAATTTAGCTGTTAACAAGCTTAACAATGAACGACGTAAAATAACACTGCCTAAATATAATGATTTGCTTTCGTTATGCACTGGGACAACCCCAGTAATCCGATCGCAAGAGCATATTATTGCGTTTTCTAAATCTCGTCCGCACGAATAGACTTTTGACGATTCAGCCTAATATTTTTTATCTATTCATAATATAGTATGTACTTGTATTTTAAAGAAAATAAATCCGTTTTGTAACATTTCTTTTATAAAGCTTTTGTAGAATTATTTTTTATTTGTTTTTCTTAAGCAAAATCCATATTTCTCATTTTGATTCTGAATGTTTAAACATGTTTGAGGAATACCTAATATTGTTCTTTATCAGAAAATATAAATATTTCACGATTCATTATCATTATATAGTTATTATTAGATTTTAAAAGGTATTTCAAATTTTTTGCTTTTTTATATATATATATATATATATATATATATATATATATATATATATATATATATATATATATATATATATATATATATATATATATATATATATATATATATATATATATATATATATATATATATATATATATATATATAGTAAAACGGGAAATTTCTTCGGTCTGTAGGTAATATATTAAATGTAAATGCAAACTTCTTTGCTAGTGCAGAACAAGGAGACCGTGAAATGAAAAATAAAATAAGGACTATTTTTGATTCTGGTCTGGGTGCCCTCCTGCTATCGCGATTTCTGGGCCCTTACCGTTTATCAGGCTCACACCCGGTGCGTCTGAAGGACAGACAACATTTTCACCAGAATCAAAATGAGACTTACAATTAAAAATTTAAGAAGTTGGTGAAGAAGCAAAGAGAAATTATAAGGAAAGAGTTTGATCAATGCTAAAGAATTAAATATTTTTTAATTAAAGGCGTTTATTAAGAATATAAATTATGTTTTATATAAAATGAATACTATAAACTTAAATTTGCATATCGAAGCCATAATTAGAAATAAAACATTGATTAAATTAGGCGATTCAGTGCATTACAATTGCCTTTATCAAAGATAAAATCCTGAAAGCCCCCGTAATGACCCCAGTTACAATCAGATTATGGCATGCACATACATTGACGTCAGCTTTTACAATAGGAATTAAACACAAATTGCAACCGAATTACCATTTTATTGGCGAACTTGCAACAGAAATAATAGGTATTGATGTTTGCTCATTTGATAATAGTATTGCAGATGCAGGTGTACTAACCTTGTTTGGTTGCTTGGTTTTGTTTATATGTTTCAAGGCGGAGATAAAGTAAAGGATAGGTATACTGATGCGCGCACTGCATCTCTCTTGCATCACAATAAGAGGCAGATTAAATTTAATTAAAATATAAAACAACCAGATGAATCTACGTTAATACGCTTCTTGTTTGAGCTTCCTTTTAAATTTATTGCCAGTACCCGTTAATATTTCTACTTTGACAAAACAGAAAAAAAGTGTATTGCACATAGGAATGCACAACACACCGCCCTATCTCAGCTTCTACTTCGTAAAGATAATTGCACACGAGTGGCCACCATTGCACATCATACTGCGCATCGTTTCTTTGCCAGTCGTGTCTAGATATTGGGTGATTTAACAAGGCATCTTCATCGTTATCGTTAGATAAAGAAGATACTGTGTTAAACTCAAAAAAGTTGTTCTTGTGTAAACAAAACTCAAAAAGATCCACTTAACAAAAAGCGATGTGTCTTTGGTGAAATGCTTCTTTTATATTTTTTTTTTTGGAAGATTACTTTTGGTTTCTGTTATGATCTACACTTTGTTAACAAACTAAGATTCTTTTCCTGCTGAGATTTAGAAAAAATTGACAATTCTTGTTGAACTTCTTCTGTACTCATGGTTCTCTTACTTTTATGATCTATACTTTCTTAGCACAATAAGATTCTTGGTATTTGATTATAAATCTACTTGACAACCACCTGACATTCCGTAACATAGGAGGTAGTAAAGTATGTTCCTAAAACGTCAACTTCAAATTTGAAACCATAACCTACAAAGCTTATGTGTGGTATATATAATATATAGTCTAACCGACAGTATTTTAAAAAAAGTTCTGCATTTTCGTGGCGCCCTATTTTCGAAAATACTTTGATTTGGATTTACTACATTATTAGTTGTGCAGACGTAAAAATGTTTCATGTCAACAGAGGTACGGAACATTTGTTAAAATCACTTACACAGCTCCTGTATTTTTGTGTAATTTGCATATTTCACTTCAATAATGGTCTATTAAAAGTAAAAAAAAACAAAAACAAATTAAGACAGGTTAATTCGGTAATTGGTATTTATTTCCTGTTTATACTGTCAAACGTTTATTTATTTTACGGATTAAGGGGACTTAAACTAGCGGTAAATATAAGCAAAAGTTTTACTTGTTTAATAGTCGATTAATTCTAAAATCCGTGCAATACTGGCATTTTAATCCCATCGCTAAAATTTATTTTGATAGTGGAATTTTAGAATATTTATGAGATTTTCATGAATATAATATGAAATGTTTTACAAAACCAAAACCATAGGCCGTGTATTTTGTCCAAAATGTTTTAGTTTACACATTTTAAAATGTTCATTCATGAGGTAGAGTTGCGTATACATTCCAATAATAAAAGCTACAGCCTATCGAGTTTTTCAACTCTATCAAACGATAAATAATTCATATATTTTTATAATAGACATTATGTCAGAAAGATATGATATTTACTTTGATTCACCAATTGGTTTTAGAAAAATATTTAACCACTGTATTTGCTCCGAAACAAACATGTATACAGTCATACTCTAGTCGTTAATACATACAAATCAGTTACAATACAGGTTAGTCATTCTGTCTCAGTCACAAACAGGGTTGGGTACGTCGAAAATTTGACATACTCGACGCTTTTTTCGACGCGTCGAAAATATACTTGGATATTTTAATTTGGAATTCGGAAATAAATACTATACTATAACTAACCAAACACTCTTTGGTAAAGAGTAAGTTGGTTATAGGATAGTAATAACTATAAATCAATGTGTATTAATATTAATAATTAATATATTGTTTAAAAGCATGGAAATACAAACAGCAGATGGATAATAAAAATATGTCAACTTAACGACTATAAACTTAAAGTGCATTCACAAAGGATTTCAAAAACTGGCATTTAAAATATCTTATAAAAACAAAACTAATATTCATCACTTCTGTTTTCATCCCTTATTTTCATGTGGTACTTAATAGATGTAAGTAAGTTTTTTCGAATTTTCTGAACTGAGTCTATTTCTCAGCCTAGAGTGAATGAAGGACCAATTTGAGAAAAGTCTCTCGAGCTGTGCCGAAGAGGCTGGTATTGAGTTTAACTTCATTGCTAACTTAGCCAGTTCTGAATGATGTCTTTCGGCCAATCCCCAGAAAGTCTGCACATTCGCGATTTGTTTCGAGAAAAGTTTCTGGAAGAAGTTTTTGATATTTTTATACAAATGGAAATCATTTAATGCATCAGCACTTAAATTATCTATGAGAAAATTTTCCACATCTCGTATTTCTTCTTCCGATAACATCTTACCTCTATAAAGTGGATGTAAAAAATTTGCTGATAGAGAATAAACATCATTTAATGCTTGTTTCTGTCGGTTTTTCACAAAATGATCATATTGTTCAAAACCATATCGTAAACGCAATGTTAGCCATTCCTCAGCTGCATCAGCAATTGAATGATTGATAAATGTAGCCAAGGCTTTATCCAGGTCTTCCCTCGTGATCGCGAACGAAGAACAATTTATGAAAAAGTATTTAGATACACTGGAAAACCTTTGGGGACGTATTTTAAAAAGGTAAGTTAGTCCATGGGGGAATAAAATTGTCGATATTTTTACCTTAATATTCGACATTTTCGACGGATTTTTCGACACGAACGTCGAAAATTAATTCTCGACGCGTCATTACCCATCCCTGGTCACAAACAATGTAGTTTCACGGGACAACATAGGCCATGACTGACAGAACGGTGATGGACGTGTGTGAATGGCGTCGTAAAAATTTGAGAAAACTATATTTCTGAGACTGAATGACTGACCTATGACGTAACTGATGTGTGTGTGTGTGTGTGTGGACTAACCCTTAACTCGGTTGTCATAAGATAAGTACGGCTATTTAGCTTTATCGTTTAGTATATCTCGAAGTCTCGAATATCTTTCTACGTTACAGCTTGTCACTGGAGCGAAACAAATATGTGATTACATATCAGTACTATCTTTAAGGGTTTCAGAAATAGACTTTAGTTGGAGAAATCCGGAATTCCTTTCTAATATTCGCGATATATACAATCTTAGTTTCACACCACTTTCATTACAAACTTCTTTAAGCTTATCTAGGGTCGTTTAAAACAAATTGATTTTTGGTATTATCAGACTTGATATTGTTATTTTTTTGTCTGTGGACTATTTTTTATACATAATTCATCCTGTTTTGGTAAGTTGTCAGTTTGTTTAAAAATTAATAATATTTGATAAAGAATAAATACTTTTTGGAAAATAGATTAAAATAATTATTGTGTATCTAGTCCAGAAGAGACATAGAAAAGAGACTCAGGTGAATCTCAGAGTTGTGATGGAGCAAAAAAGACTTGGGTATTAATTAAACATAATCAAAAATGTTACTAAAAAATAAGCCTAGTTTTAACGTTAAAGGTTTTAGAATAAACTTTTGTTTTAAGGTTTTGTTCAATATTGTCCTAATTTGTGTTATTCTTTTGTAGACTATTTTTGCAACATTGGTGTTGAGACATTAGATCAGGTATAATTGTTTGTTTTTTAGGGATATTAGTTTGAGCCAGAGATATTTCTGCTTTTCGTGTTGCATCCGAGGTGCAAATTAATTTACAATTTTTAGGAATCACAACATACAACAAACTTACTCCTGTAAGTGTAGAAAGCACAGTAGTTATAGTAAGTCGAAATTGAAATAATAAAAACCAACTAGATTTTAAAACTGATATTTTTATTCTTTGTAGGGGTGTCGACAATAGAGTTTTTTCTGAGCCATCCACTTCCCAAACAGCAAGTCCAGTCACAGTTGGTTAAAGATCAATATAAAACTATAACTGAAATATTATCATTAAATCTTTTTAAAGTCATTTCGTTACCTATTAGTTTTTGATATTCCAACAAGTTAATATTATATTAATACTATAAAACAGCTTTGTTTTGTACTTAAAAATTGTTGGTCGTTGTAAAGAAAATTATATTTTTTTAGCCTTCTACACATATATACACAGGGAACTTCTACTGCTCAGCAAATCGTGAGCCATGTATTTGGCTTTTTTTAAAAAACAGTTCCTGGATGATGAAAGAGTTGCTCTTCGAGTTCTAATTCATTATTCTTAGATTTGTATGCCATGAATATTGAGTGAAGAAAAGGTGTTTCTTCCTCTTCCTATTGAGTGCCTACAGTTAGGATTGGGTTTGATTGGGTTTGATTGGGTTTGATTGGGATATCTTATAGGGATGAATGATATAATTGAAAAGCATCGATATATCAAAAATTGATAAGTACATCGAATTATGTCACATTGATATGTCTAAAACATCGGTAAAAAATATCGATATTAGAAAAACATTGTCTTAATTTTATCGATGTATCCAAACAGATTTATTTTATAATTATTAACACTCATTTAAGTGAAACAATGCTTCACTAAATCATACATTTTAGTAACAAATAAAAAGTTTAAAATACCCAATCCTCTTTTTCCAAAGAATTTACAGTTAGGAAAATTAGGAATCAGGACTGCCAATCATAGTGTAAGAAAAAATATATTAATCCATTTTTAAAAGTGTTTTTGTTAAGAGTTGTTAAATTAACTTGCCTATAGCTGTGCGATTTATAAAAAAGGTCGGAAAAAATATTAACAAAAATGTAAAACACTATTGTACATTTTTTCTAAAAATAGCGATAGATCGAAGCATCTATTGAGCACTACATCGATGTATAAAAATATCGAAACAAAAACATCGATATTAAAACATCGATGTTGAGGCCCGATATATCGATAATTTCGAAACATCGAAAAATATCGCGCATCCCTACTATCTTACAGATTTTTGATTTGTAAAACAGCAAATACTTTTGCTTTTTTGGAAAGTTTTATGAAGACTAACCTGAAACATTAAATTTAAGGCATTTGTTGTATAAACTACATCAGAGGGCATACCCTGTGTAAGCGTATGTAAAATAGTAATATGTGTAACGCACATGTATAATATTTTCGATAACTTCTGCTGCAACAGGTTTTACTGAATTTACCATCACCAAATACAAGGATGAGCCCTGTAAAAAGACTACTAGGTCTCTTAAAAGAAAGAGAGCTAAGCCAGCTACTGAGGTCAGCAACTCTACTGCATATGAGAGTCGTCATGAAATATATGACACGTACGCCAAGTATATAATTTTTTAAAGTGCAGCAGAAACAAGATTTTTATTTATTTTTTGGGGCTTGACTGCAGTAAGAACCAGCAGCGAACAGCAGAGCAAAAATATTGTCAAATTCAGGTTAGGACATCAAGCGTTCTAGAGATTGTTATAGCGTACACAAAACAAATAATAATGCCAGAAACCATGGATCTATTATAATATGGATTCGATATCCGTATACTGTGAGCGTATCGAACGTGAAGCCTTATATAATATAAATATTTTGTTGTTTGTTATTCTCTTGAGAGAGCAGTTTACGAACTACGAACATAGACAAGACTACGAATTACTACGTAATTGAATCAAGAATGGTAGTAGAAAGAGGTAAAATGGCATTGGAGTGTTGGAGCTCAGAAGTGTTGTTGTCTGCTGGGTGCTTAGGAAAAGCGTCTGGGAACGCTCGGTTACACGTACGTCTTTGTCTAATGAACTAGAAATGAAAAAGTGCAACGTATAGATTTATATAGATTTATAAATGACTGAGAGCGACTTTAAATAATCGCCTTTAGAAATAACCTAACATAACATAACCTATAAATAATAAAACCTTTTTAACTTAAATTTATTACTATTTAGCAGAAAAATTAAATATTTTGGGGCTTTCATTACTTTTAGTAAATCTTGTGATGCTTCTAACGTATTTTTGTACAAAAATACAAGGTAAAATAAGATGTGGCCAATGTTTACAAATTGTGTTTACAGTGTCGTTTAGAATGGTTTGTTTTGGCTTCAAAGAATGTGAAGTCATCCCGTATCCAGTCCTAATAAATCCATGCAAGAAACAAAACTTAATACATTTAAAACTGACAAAAACTTATAAAATTTAAATTTTAGGTCCATTACGGTCCTGGGTTTCTTATTGTGCCAACCTAAATAGAAAATCAAAAATCACTAGTATTTAGGGTTACTGGGAATGCCAACACAAAAGTGCTATATTAGGCGTTTAGTAATAGACCGCTTTTTTAATAGAAAACATCTCGAATAGTGAAATAAGTAATAACTACAAAACTTGTGCTCATTTATACCAAAGTTTTTTACAAGCAGCTTTAAATATAATAAAATATCATGCACACACTTATATACATTCTCATGTATATTGTTTTAATTAAAGTATTATGTTTTTTTAAAATACCAAAAATGTACAATTAAAATTTAATTGGATACCTTATGCTAAGGAAAATGCTTCAGTTTAAACTGCAAAATTTTAGCTATTTTATATACAAAGTAAGTTGAAACAAATTAGTTTTGACGTTTTGTTTACACCTCTGCCGCGTTAATCTAATAAAGCAACACAGGAATTATTAATCTGAATGTTCAGGTATAAATCCATTTTATGCGACCGTGTTTATTCAAAAATAAAATCGTCAAATTAAACATCGGTGAATACATCCTCATTAATTAAATCCGTAGAAAATTGTAGGCTGTTAGTTTAATAATTATCTAATTACTGTAATTTTAACAAATATTACAATTTATTTTAATTCATAACAGAATATTTGTTAGTATGTAAAATTATAATTAAAATTTACAATCTTGCACGATGTGCCTTGACTAAGTTTAACCCAAAGTCTTCCCAGTGCCATTTTTTTTTAGATTTTGTTTAAGTTGTGTCGCCAAAGTAATTTAAGTCCAAAATGAAAATCCTAGATCAATAGTTTGAAGAGAAAACTTGATGTTCCTAATTTTTTTAGGTTACGCGGTTTATTTTAAGAAAAATAGTATCAAAATTTTTTAAGGCGTATAACCTTCTTTCAAGTCCTGAAAACAATATGTTCTTAGTGTAAATATTTAATATTTTCAAATAGCTTTGATAACCCTGAAAAAAAGATAAAAAAATGTAGTTGTATGTATGTTGTCAGTATTTGGCACCTATATGATACGTTCAAATACAATGGTTTATGAATTAATTTTAAAGATAATGCAATTACCTACAAATAAAAATTGCCTCTCTTTCTGTTTAAAAGATATAGATAATAGGTTGAAAAATTCGAACAAAAAAATTATGGAATCAGAATGTTGTGATATATATCTCAATAATTATAAGTTATGGTTAACACTGTTCATCATTTTCAAAAAGTTGACTCAATTTCAAGCAAAATAAAAAAAATGATCTTTTATCTGGAATAAAACCAAAGATAGGAAAAAATTATAGAATCAGAATGTTGTGATATATATCTCAATAATTATAAGTTATGGTTAACACTGTTCATCATTTTCAAAAAGTTGACTCAATTTCAAGCAAAATAAAAAAAAAAGATCTTTTATCTGGAATAAAACCAAAGATAGGAAAAAATTATAGAATCAGAATGTTGTGATATATATCTCAATAATTATAAGTTATGGTTAACACTGTTCATCATTTTCAAAAAGTTCACTCAATTTCAAGCAAAATAAAAAAAAATGATCTTTTATCTGGAATAAAACCAAAGATAGGAAAAAATTATAGAATCAGAATGTTGTGATATATATCTCAATAATTATAAGTTATGGTTAACACTGTTCATCATTTTCAAAAAGTTGACTCAATTTCAAGCAAAATAAAAAAAAAAAGATCTTTTATCTGGAATAAAACCAAAGATAGGAAAAAATTATAGAATCAGAATGTTGTGATATATATCTCAATAATTATAAGTTATGGTTAACACTGTTCATCATTTTCAAAAAGTTCACTCAATTTCAAGCAAAATAAAAAAAAATGATCTTTTATCTGGAATAAAACCAAAGATAGGAAAAAATTATAGAATCAGAATGTTGTGATATATATCTCAATAATTATAAGTTATGGTTAACACTGTTCATCATTTTCAAAAAGTTGACTCAATTTCAAGCAAAATAAAAAAAAATTATCTTTTATCTGGAATAAAACCAAAGGTATTTCTTTTTTCTAAATTTTGCAGCATGAATTTGAAATGATTTTTTTTTAATAAATCGCGTGGTAACAAAAAATGCTATATATTTTAAATAATAACGACATTAAGAAATTACCAACAATCGATATAATAGCCAAAAGGAAACACATACTCACTGCTCACATTTTCGAGAATGGCAGGTGTTACTTCTTGGCAGAGTTCAAGAATTGATTTTATTACTGCCAAGAAGTTCATGGTGGCCACTTTCAATAACTTTTAAAGTAATAAGAGAAATAAAGGTACTTAATTTTTTTTACGATTGTTATTTTTTATAGGCTTGCCATTTAAAAACGAATTAAGATACGGACCTTGGGTTTGCGGTAAAATGTTTTTTAACACCTGAAAATAAGGTACCGCACGGTTAGGGTTGCATTTAAAATTTTTGACCTCAACTCCCTAGTGTCACCCCTTAAATGGGTTGAAAAAGTTAAATTATATAAAAAAGTAGATTTATTAAGCAGTAAGATACACCTAAAATTTGGTGTCTTTATCCTGACTAATAGCAAAGATATTTGCCCATAATAAGACTTTTCGGACACCCTTTATATATTTTTTGCTGGCGGCTAGTGACAGTTGTAGTCACCGAATAATGCAAGTATATACATAAAAGTATCGATTGCAAAAAAACTCTCAAACATGGTTTTGGATGAATTTTTCAAAAGCCTACTTAAACATACAACAGGTAACGAGAACATACATTGTCAATACATACAGTCGGGAGATTTATTATTCGTCCACTTGTAATTTTTTCCAAGATAGAGATAAAAAGTCTACATTAAACTTAGTAAAATTTTAAAAATAAGTTAACAGATATCTGTTTTCCCTAGAAATGAAAATAACAATAACTCTTGATATTTATCAGGATCCCTTGGACAAAAAAGGCATAAAAAATAATTTGATAAAATTCCGGCGAGCAAAATTATTCGTCCATTTCCAAAAAAAAATAAAGATGTCCATAGAATGTATTTATCTGTTCTAATATGTTTCTAAATTATTTATAATAGCAGTTTGAGACTCCGTGCTCTAAAGAATACAAGCAAATTTTAAAATATGTCGCAAACCATCAGAAGTGCTTCAAGAAATCAGACATTTGATAATAAAATTATATCAATAAGGAACATCTCAAGAAGACATAAGAAAAATTGTTGGAAGAAGCCGGTCAACAGTTAAATATATTATAAAAAATATGAAATAATCCCTAGAACAAAAACCTTGATAGGGAGAGGAAGGAAGAGTACTGACTTTTCGAGAGAAACAAGAAATACCAAGAAAAGTTATTGAAAATCCGGAAACTACTACGACAGATATAGTGAAAAGTGAAGCCAGTGGTTATAAAAAGGTTCCTTATGTAACAACAATAAGAAAATTTTTAAGAAGCCAGGGTATAGAGGCACGAGTTGGTCGAAAGATACCATTAGTAAATAATAAAAATAAGAAGCGCCTCGAGTTTGTTCACTGGCATTTTGACAAAAATACCGAGTACTGTAAAAACATCGTATTTACTGAGGAAATAAAAATCGAGTTGTTTGGTAAATCAAAAAAGTTTTTAGTGTACAGAAAGCGCGGGGAAGCCTACAAACCTATTGTATATGGGTTGCTATATAAATATCTATCTTTTGTTATAGTTAGGAACAAACCATTGATCTTTAGCAAGAGACGCAACTGTTCATTTAAAACTAGCGTTTTATTTGTGTCATACATGATGCGTGTTATAAAGAATATCCGCAATAACTCCGTCTCTGCGCGCTACCGTAATGACCCAGAATACCTTATAAGATATTCTGGGGTAATGACCTTCCCGTATTCTGAATTCCACCGGGCACACCTCTGAAAAAACAGTTGCAGATGAAAATAATCCATTTCCCACACACTTGGCGCTGGCTCACCATTTCAAAGTGATAAAGTCCTTTCACTACACCCGTATATCCTAAGAAATACAAATAATGGATTGATAAGAGTCAAGGGACGCAGTTTGGTCCCTTTTTTGTAATCGTTTAAGGACGACAAACAACCTTCTGTTAAAAACAAGTTCTAAATTTTCCCATAATTTCATTGATTAAGAATGATTTTTAGTTGTATCTATTTTCTGCCCAAAGAGCACCTTAAGGTCATCGTTGGACTGGTCGTCTCTCTCTCTTTAAGTCCTTTGTTTGCATTGCTAATGATTTTGTGTGTTCTAAGCCGATTAGATGTTCGAAAGGGTCTTGAGACAACTTCGATGCGGCGTCGAGATATACTAACAAATGTAGGCAAATTTGCAATTTGTTTACTCAGTGTTTAATGGAGACAAAGCCATTGTCTTTCAGAAAGGAAAACTCAGTACTTCCAAAGACCGTTACTATATTTTAATTTTAATATCTTAATATTAGCATAACATCTTTAAAGTCAAAATATCCTTATTGCACCTACCCATTATAAATTTTCTTATCTTTAAACGTTTTTAAACAGTCTGATTAAAAAGGATGCCAGATTGTGATATAAAGCCCTTATTTCAAAAAGAATTTAAAAGGCATTTTTAATGTGATCGGAACGACTTAACTGCGACTATTTGCAACTTTTTTTAGTTCTCAAAGTCAGTAATTTTGGACTGTTTTGAAAATTATTTCTTTGAGAAAAATCGTCGAGTCAACTACCCTGCGAAAGTGTTAATTTTGTCAGATCAGTCGTGATTTGACGTAATTAATCACGGGATCACTATAGCCCAATAAGGACACTTAATCCAGCTGCCACTGCACTAGTTTTGACCAAGAAGAATATGTCTTTGACCGTATCTGATTTGTGTGTGCTTTTAAATGTAAATTAGGAAGTATTTTCAAAGAATAGGAACAATTTATTGAATGTAAGTAAGAGTATTATACTTTTATTAGCTTTATCGCAGGTATTTTAATTTTATTGCTCTAATCTTCCTCTTTTGCATTGTAACTAATTTCAAGGGCGTCCTGACCACCACTATGGTAATTAGATATGTATCTGTTTTAAGATAGTCGTATACCTAGATACCTTTGTTATGCTTCAGATCTTATTGAGATCCCACCTTATGAAAATATAAAAGAAATTGCCGTAAAGCTAAGTTTTTACATAAAAAAATATTGAATTTTCAGTCAAGAACAGGTAAGTTGTGATGTTATTTGATTAAATTTTCAAGCTAAGGATTTGGAAAGGTATATTAATTTCAGAGTTATATCCACCCATTATTTATTTTGTTGCACTCAGAATTATTTCTAACCGTTAAATAATTTGTAATAATATAATATGCATTATATAAGTGAATTTTAAAAAACCGCAATGTAAATTATACCTACACATGAAGTTATTTTACCAAAATAGTTTGTTTTGTTAAAAACATTATGCATCGAAAGTAAATTTAGGGCATCTATATGGTAAATTTAACCTACACATAGGGATATGTATTTTAAGAAAATGACTTTGTAAAAGCTGTACATGCTGTTTTAAAAAACATGCACCAACGCCCGGCTGGAGATTCACCATCCAAAAATTTCATAAAAAGTTCCTATAAATATGGGTCCGGAATTCCTCCGTTATTGAGATACAGGGTGTTAAGAATTTAAAAAAAGGACTTTCTTAAAAATCTAAAAACTGCTTGTAGGTATTTTGTTGAAACTTCGGGTTATCTGTCAGTAGATTATTATCTAACATACTTTTGCTTGTTTTAAAGCTTACTTTTTTTTTCACAGCAAAACTAATGATGAAAAAAATGTGCATAAATGTTGTTTTTCTCTGAAACGGCTTCATTTTACAAAAAATACCAACAGAGAGTTTTTGTTTAGTTAGAAGGAATGACTTTAAAAATCCTTTGAAAATAACGAAAAACTGTGGCGTACCATATTTCTCTACAATAATAATAATAGCTTTACTCATATGCAAGCCCATAATGGAAATAAATTAAATTCATTTAAGGGAAAACCTTCTATGCAGCATATAACTTGCCCTAAGTTTCAACAAAATACCTACAAGCTTTTCTTAGATTTTTAAAAAACACTTGTTTTTTCAATAACGACGCGATTCCGGAGTGAATTTAATGTAATAATATCAAGTCATAACATTATTAATATGAATTTTGCAATTTGGACAGTTCAAGTCATTTAAATATAAGGTTGGTTTTAAGATATTAACATCAATTAATCTATTTTGGTTCCATTTAAAATTATCTTTTGTTCTGTGGGGTTTTAGAGATAAAAAAACAAAAAGTGAATCTGCCACAGTATTGTTCTCAATGTATAATTATCATAGATTTTTATTCAGTAAAGGTCTCGCCAATCAAATTTCTATTACACATACATGCGGAATTTATAATTATTACTGGTGCTTTTAACATATTACCACAGAAAATATTACAATCAAAAAAGGAAAGACTATAAAATAATAAATTCTTTTACACTTCGAATTTCCTCCCAATTTTTCTTTTTAAAAAGAAATTATTAGAAATATTTTGGCATCAAGTATTAGCTTAATAAAGGCCCAATAACAAAGTATTCCTATAAATTATTTTACTGTCACAACGCTGTAAGTAATGATTTACATGTAAAAGTCGAGTTTGAGTTTACAAAATGACCGCTACGGTAAATGCAACTTAATAAACTGACAATTTAACAGAGTAAATTGATATCTTATTTCAAGAATAAAAATAAAGAAAATTGTATAACTTACGAAGTAAAATAAAATATTTTGTTACTCAGCACTGACAAATTGAAACGTATACCTAATAATGGGAGAGAATTCTTTAAGGATACCCGCGTGTATAAGTGATGATCCAGTATAGCAGATACGAAACCAATTACTATGTACAAAAGTGATCACATGAACAGAATTAACGAAATCAGAAAATGTTCGGCAAAAAATAACACACAAAACACAAGAATGAAATTATATACAACCTTCCAAGAAAAAATTCTCTGTCCCATTCTGTCGTCGACAAATGTCTAAAAGAAAACAAATTGGAAATTGCAAGGAATTGCTTATTTCTGAAGTAGAACGCAGTGTTTCTGGGCTTTCCTCGAAAAATTGAATACATAAAACGAACAGACGTGCTAAAAAGGTAAAAAGCGTTCGAAACTTTAAAAGTTTTATTCCCAAAGCAACGAGTTCTGTCTTTTCTTCGGTCTTGGACATTATGGCAACAAATAAATAAAGGGTTTCCCTTTTGCCGCACACCGGAAAATGGAAATTGGAGTTTGCTGTAGTTTGGACCATGAAAATAACGAAAAAGAAACTTGGACAGGGTAAAAAACTGTTGCAAATTTGTTGCGCTTATTTACCAGTAATAAAAGGAAAAGTTTCAATATGGGAACCACTGAGTTTTTTAAAGGATATTTATTAAAACCTTTATAAAGTTAAACTTTCCCATAAAACATTTTCTGTCTAAAGTAGCAAAACACCGTCAATTTTATTCGTTATTTACTGTCGGATTTTTTCGTTGGCAAAAATAACGTAAGACCAAAAAAAAACTACCTCGCAGTAAGCTTTCAAATTTTTCCGCGTGTCAGTTTTTCAGGAGAGTTGTTGATTTCCTCAAACTTGTAAAGTGATTCGCCGCGATGGGGTTTTAAAAATTGAATTCTTAATATGAGGCCATAAAAAGAAATCGCATGGGATACTATAATATTATGCATTTAAATAACTACTTTTGTTTATATTATATCTATCTCGTTCTGAAAGTCAAACGGTTCAAAACGCAAATAATGTCAATTAAAATTATCCAATTTTCCAAATAATTTTGCCATCATGCAAAAGAAATAAATAAAAGAACACTGGACACAAAGCCTCTTTTTAAGCGAGTAATAAAACATTTTATAATGTTTAGACAATAATTGGACTCTAATTCGTGATTGTCAAGCGTCACATCAAATAAAAATACCGAGAGACACAAGCGGAGACCTTTTCTGTTTTTTCGTTTGATCAGATATGATTTAATTACTGTTTTATTTTTAGGGACGCGACTTCCTGTCGGCCAATTTAAAAAGGTTTTGAGGTATTTTTAATAGGTTTTGAATAAATGAGTAACAAAAAAATAAAATAGGGACTTAATCCCTAGATATTGTAAAGTCCTAACTGATTGGCATATCAACGCCCAGGCTAAACCACCGGCCCTAGATACTCTAAATTTGGAGTATACATTCTTCATACGGTGTATATAGACACCAACTAAGAAGCGATTTTTCGACATTCAACCCCTAAGGGGATGAAAAAGGGTAAAGTAAATGTTCAAGAAGTACGTGACAATACTGTCGAGAAATATTCTCGGCAACAACCTTTCAGCACTGGAGCTCGCCGCAGTGTTGCCATACGATTTAAATATAACTCCTTCATTTATATTCAATTAAAATCTTTTAAAACAAGGGTTTTACAAAATTTAACCGGTTAAAAACTACCTAGTAATGTAAGAATTTTAAAATTCCAATTTATAGGTAAATTACTTTGAATAAAAACAGATTCTGTCAGGGTGCGGGGATTCTATTATTTTTTATTGACAACTTTAGTACATAAATGCTGTGAAAATTTGTTTATTTACTGCTCACTTACGCCGAAATGGCTAGATGGGGATTCCATAGTTTCTATTCCCTGGAGGCCAGAAAAATGATACAGGTGGCCCGGACCATCCCTGGCTGGCTCCCCTGGCGTCTCCAGGGGGTACTGATTAGTAACTGGTTCATACAAAAGTGACTGCTTTGACAAACAAACCCCGAAATTCAAGTTTGTCATCATGGCTCGTCCCCCCTATACTTTTAACTCTGCACCATATAACTTTGGGTTGTTTCCTTACACAAGAATGCGACTTAAGGAACGCAACATTTAGTAACAGAAGCAATAATTGATAGAAGCATTTTACAATAAAATGTATAATGTATAGGGAAACCAAAAAAGTTTGGCTTATTTTTCCGTTGTTGCGATTTTCCGATTTTATCCGATATTCAGAAATACTAAATAACATTTAGCCTCGAGCGGTAACCATTTATTTTAAAAATAAAGTACCGGTAGTCTCACTAATTAAAAATACCTGTAAATGTTATTTTCATATGGGAATATTTTTCTGTTTTAACTATTTTGGATTGATTTAATTAAATCATAAAAGTTTCCTATTTAAACAAAATTCGTGGCAGTATAGATTTTATCAATTTTACAAAAATAATGTGATGGTAAAATTCAAAGAGGGTATAAACACTGTGCAGTAGTGCTGTTGTAGTCCAATTATTACACAGTAAAAAATCCAGTTGATTAACCACAAGAGATGTCTGATTTTATTGGCCGGATTAAATTTTTTGATTTAATTCGTAATTATTTTCTAAATCAGTTTCATAATCTTCGTTATGATTCAAACAAATTACTCATTCTCGATTACTTTAAATCGATACTGATCAAATGCATAAAAAAGACAAACATTTTAAATCATATTTCCTTGTTAAAATAAATTAATAATCAGTATCAATCACCTACTGACTAAAAAATACTCAAACTTCTAAACCAAGCCGCCAACACATGCGCAGTACGCAACCTTTTAATCACAAGGGAGTACCGATATCCATCCACCCCACTGCAATCTGCAAAAATTCCATTTAATCGGCAGTAGGTATGGCGGTTTCTGTGGTAGTGCAATGTGCAATGTGAGGTTATAACGAATGAAGTGGTCAACCTGTTCTAAAATTTTACGAATATTCTTTTAAATACTTTGTTGTTACATCATGTTGGTAAAATTATGTTTCAAAAACAAAAGAAATACGCAAAAATCTCAGATCTTGAATCCAATCCCTTGGAGGAACTCATGCACCAATGTAAGTTATTTTCCATGTATTTTCAAAGAAAAGATTTGTCATGCCAGGTCTTCATTAGTGTTTTATGTATTTATTTACAGATGAGTAAATAATTTTCGTGTTTTTACTTCATATAATTATTTTCAACTTTTACACTGTAAAAAAAAATTATTAAATTTTAAATCAAATTCAACCCAATTTTGACTAAATCCAGGTCCACGCCTCACCTCCCCGGATTTTTGTTTATGATATGGGACAAACAATTCCCATGCTTTGGGAATTTGCATTACCTATCTTTTATATAATTTCATCTGTTTGTTCTTTAATGTGTTCCATTTTCTTATGTATTATAGTATTGTCATTTAATAAATAAAATCGACGCCCTAATCTGGTACTTTATAGGGCGGAGAGGGGAAGGGCGATGCTACTGATGATTGCATATCAATCACATTGGATTTAAGATTTAATAAAAAATGATTATGGAAATTTAATCATTATGGAAGAAAATTTTAATAAAAATTGATTTAGATGTAATCAGAATTAATTGTTAGGTTAATCAATTTTGAATAAGAAAATTTAATCACAGATCCTTCGATTTAATCAATATGCAGTGTTAATTTTTTCAATCAATCTGGCGTGGACCTGGATTTAGTCAAAATTGGGTTGAATTTGATTTAAAATTTAATCATTTTTTTTTACAGTGTAGGTGCTGAAAGGGGGAGTTTTAAAAAATTGTGGGGTTGTTATGCTTTTTTGTTTGTTATGTTTTTTGGGGTGCTAATTAAACGCTAAACACGAGGTTTGCCAACAAAAATTTTTGGTTTGGGTTATAGTCAAAATCACGAAAAAACGTTTTCTTTCCCGATTTTTGCTTATAACTCAAAAATTATCAACTTTGGGTAAAACATCACTCTATACTAATATCTGCACAAAATTTTCTATAACTTAGGTCCTTACTACTTTTTTCGCCACGCGTAAGTGTTTAGGCCCAAATACGGGTTGAAGTTAGCGTATTGTTTATTGTGACACTCAAGCTCAACACCAAGCCAGTGTGTCCAAGGGTCGCGGGGTTCCATCCGGAGGGATCAATTGTCCAGCACCCCCCCCCCCCCCCCCGCTATAATGTTCGCTACAAATGCTACATCAAATATTCATTCAACAAGACTAGCAACATATGGTTTCACTTCCTCCAACCGAAGCAGCTGCTCACCAACATTCCCTACGAGTTTACCATCAGATACAACACTGGCTCGGCATTGAAAAGAGACCTGAAGACTTAGGTTGGAACAGAACAAACAGTGGGCTCCAACCTGTCACACCTCCGAAGCCCCCTGCACCTGAGTTTATCCTGCACAAGATATCCTGCAAGTGCAAAAAGGGGTGCACGAAAAATTGCAGCTGTAGAAAGGCCGGACTGTTTTGTTTAATGTTGTGCCTTCATTGTTAGGACACCTGTCATAATATGAAGACGCCAGTTGTTGATAGTGATAAAGATGATGATGGTGAACCAATACTACCTGATGATTTGCTTGAGGCCTCGTTATCTTTGGATAGCGAGGAAGACACCGATGATCTTCCAGAAGATCCCTCATCTGATCTTGGACCATCTGGTCTTAGACGATTTGATATTGGACCATCAACGTCAAAGCGGCCAAGATTAAGTGAATAGACTGATTAATGTATGTAGGTACCATGATCGTATTGATGATTGCAGGTTGTATTATAATTAGGTTATTATGATTTGTACAGATTCGAATATCTTTTTTTCTTCATTACATTTTTTTTGCTTGATACTACTTTCCTAATTATTTAAATTAGTTAACGGAAATTAATAATACTTAAATTAAATACTTTTAGTCGTTTGTCAATAAATTCTTTTTGTGAAAGTGGCTCTATATGTCCGTCAATATCAACCCTTTTAGTCAAGGCATTTTATTTATAATATACAAATAACAAATGAAAATTTTATTTGCACAAAGCACTTTATGGTAGAAAAGGTAAAACTAAGACAGAAATTTATTAGTAAGACTGATAATTTTAGTGCATACAGACAGGATGGATTCTTGTCGTTCAAGCTGCGCTAACAGGTGAGTCGAGCATTCGTCAAACTTCAACTGGCAATTGCGCCTAAACGGTACACATCCCAAAATAAGTAGTAAGGACCTAAATTATAGGAAATTTTATGCGGATTATTCAGTATAAAACGATATTTTACCTAAAGTTGATCATTTTTGAGTTATAAGCAAAAAACCGGAGAAACTTTTTTTTTCATGTTTTTTTGGCAATAACTCAAATTCCAGGAAAAAGTTTTGTTGGCAAACCTCAGGTTTGTTTGTTGGCTGTGCCTTGGGCCTAAATCAAATCAAAATCATATATTTCATAGCCAAAACTAATAAACAGAAAGTATATCATCAGCCTATCGCACTAGTCATCTAAAGTAGATGATGGACTATTACAGTTACTATTATTGAAACCACTATTATGTATTACTGTTTTTTCAAATAGCTGATTGCACCTTATTCAAGGCAATTAACTGTGATCGTACAATCTACAATCTACCGAAGCCAACGGTGCCTTCACTCTACGATATATTCAAATCCGGCCTGGATACCGACGTAAATAGGATGCTTTTGGCGTAAAAAGTATTTTAAAAACAAGATATGCGTAGGTAAGAAATTTACGAGGCAAATACGGCTAGTTTCACTAAATAATTCCAATGGCGAATGTTTTTTACTATAAACAAAATTTTATTGAGTCAATAAATCTTTCTTAATTTTATTTTCGTTCGGATTTTTTGTATTCAGGCCTTATTAATTGAGTAAAATATTAGTTTCTGAAAACGCTATATGCAAGCATGATATTTTTAATAACAATTAGTTTCCCTTTAAGACCTTCCATGTTTGAACTTTCAAATCGGGCTGTGTGACTCTTCTACGAGCTAAGACCATCTTGGCTGGTCGCGATGTGTGTATCGAATACAGTATACTTTGACTGGAGTTGATAACTTTCGTTTATAGAGTATATTATTATTAAATGGAAAATGGTAAAACTTTTTATATTTGTTTGACACGAAGAAAGGTCCACCAAGTTATATTTTTTAAATCATCCACGGTGTTTTATTTCATTTTTAAATTTTAGAGATCAGGGTAAGGTGCTGTAGGGTTTCCTATACTTCAAACCATTTGTTTTTGGCATACTAACTATTAAGAATGACATTTTAAAGACGCTTCCAGGTCGTTTCATTAAAAAAATATGCATCACTGTGGTGCTTTCTTTTTAAACACCCCTTTCAAAATAATTGTACTGTGCCCGTAAATAGCCTGTTTTACCTGAATAAAGCGAAATTTATAAAGTTTCATCGTTTTCCATAAATAGATCGTGCCCTACAAAACAGTTAATTAACTAGAATCATTAACAAATGTGGCCGAATCAAACATAAACTGCTTCTGAAGTATTTTTATTTCAATTAGACTTTAATTCAAATATCTAAATAAAAATAAAATGCATGATGGGTTGGTGTATTCTTCCTATAAAACCTAAATTGAAATTCTCAAAATATTTTAATTGCGCGAAAGAAATATTTTGTTGCTCGTTATCAATTAAATATTTTTATTAAAAAACAATTTTGGTTTAGGGAGAAAATATTTCTCTCAATTTGTTAAATTTCCCACATTCCGACCCTGCATGTACTGCACCACCTAAATCTACAATTATTTTATACTAGCTGACGCCCGCGACTTCATCCGAGGTATAACAATTTTACTTCATTACAAACTTTGAACACCCATTTCACCCCCTTAGGGGATATTTATTAAAAACTGTAAAACACCTGTTTAAACTTTTTTTTTGGATTACTTCTATGCAGTTTCGAGCTAATAGAACTATATAATATTTTTCTCCATACAAAGTTTGAACCCCTGTTTCACCCGCTTAGGAGTTGAATTTTGAAAACCCTTCCTGAGAGGATGCCACCGTTATACAGGGTGTTACAAAAAGATGTTAAGAAATTTTGAGGGCAGATTCTACATCTAAAAATATCAAAATAAGCTTATATAGACACGGATCCTCAAAAGCTTCTTTTTCGAGATACAGGGTGTTTAATATTTTCACACCTCAAGTATTCCGAAGTTAGGATAAATAGCCTTTATTTCTGAATAGCGAGCTGCATACCCTTCAGCCACTAGAAAAAAACAAAATACTAGTTATTTATGATGTTAGTGTTAAAAGTGCCATTTTATTTTGTGAGAAGGAAAATTTGGGACAGGAGCGCAGCGAGTGTTTCATTCCTTCGAAAAAAAATAAAAGCACTTTTAACGCCTACATCATAAAGTATTTTTTCTACAAACTCTATTAAACTGTGCACGAAAATAAGCGAATAATATTTTAATATTTTATTCAAAATTAGAGTAAAAAAAAACAGAAATCGAGTGATTAGCAAGAGATTTACCTTATTTCTTTGTTGTTAGTTGCGCGGCAACCCAATGTGTCTTGTTATACAGAGTGTTAAAAAAGATGTTAAGAAATTTTAAGGAAATATTCTACATCTAAAAATATGAAAATACGTTTATATAAACATGGATCCTCAAACGCTTCTTTTTCGAGATACAGGGTGTTTAATATTTTCACACCTCAAGTATTCCGAAGGTAGGATAAATACCTATGCGAAGACGATTTAGAGCATGTATTGAAGCACGGAGAAGCCATTTTCAGCATCTACTATTATAAACTTAAATCAAAAAGCACTGTTTCCTGAACAAAGATTATGTAAACAAAAATCATTTTCATTATTTGCTTTTATTGTAAGAAATAAATTAATTATCTCGAAAATGGCGCGTCAGAACGAAAAAGCTCAACAGACACTTTTCACGCAGAATTAATTGGGATTTAAGAGAACGATATCAGTTTTGCAAAAAATCAGTGGCGTGCCATATTTTTCGCTAAAAATAAAGACTTGCCAGCACGCACGCCACTGATGGAAGTACATTAGAAAATAAATTTTTGCACGTAAAGGTACCCTTTGATCACATACTGTCGTGTACCAAAATTCATGTCAATATCTTAACGCATCGAGAAATTAAAAATAAGAAATATTAAAAAAACAAAATATTAAACACCCTGTATCTCGAAAAAGAATCGCTTGAGGATCCATGTTTATATAAACTTATTTTAATATTTTTAGATGTAGAATCTGCCCGCAAAATTTCTTAACACCCTGTATTAGAAACATCTGTGCATAATTTCAAATTTCTAGACCCAGTGGTGTGGGCTGCGCGTTGATACGTCAGTCAATCAGTCAGTCAGTCAGTCAGTCAGTTTCTAGTTTTATATATAGACATTAGTAACTTAATGTGCCTATATGAACACTACAAAAATACTAAATTATGATAATAAAACCCTAAAAATCAGAACTAGTCTACTATACTAATACTTTAATCGCCATTAAGAAATTGTATTTCCTAAAATAATTGTCTAAATGAGGACAATAAATCAGCTTCCAATAAAGTGTTTTTAGTTAATTAGAAAAACGTATTACTGTTGGTACAATGTATAGAAAAGCGGTAATTCTTCTTATGCTGGTAAGAGATTCTTGTTCTGCAAACTAACTGTAGTGAGATGCCTATTTTTTAAATCTGAAAAAATAAAGAAGTGATTTGGGTAGATATTATGGGTTTGTTTCTGCAGCAGTTTCAAATCAATCAGAGCCAATGAGGTTGCCCGGTTTCGATCAGCAAACCGTTTTGCTTGAAGATGATTGGCTCCGACTAGTTTCAAACTGCTGCAGAAACAAACCTAATAACTGTGTCGCGAGGAAATTCTTAAATGGATGACTTCTTATAAAAATGTGAGATTCCACTCTTGCAGACTAATCGGGTAAGCCGACTAGTGAATAGTCCGCAAAAGAAAAGATTAGCCGGCTTAAAATTGTTGTTATTTTATTAATATTTATAAAAAGACAAAAAATAAACTTGGTTTATTTCATTAACTTTTCAATTATTAGTTACATTTTGTGGTTTTGGGGAGCGCGTGCCGCGTCTGAATCTCGACTAGTCGACCGAGTAGTCCGATTTTTTTTCAAACAACTGGTCGGTTAAAATCCCTAGTCCATCCATCTCTAATTTCCACCCTTTTGAATTGTTCAAGTTAAGTTGTTGAAAATGGTGCCCTATTTTCTAAATAGTGTATTTTTTTAAGATTTAGTAGCTCTTTGTGGTACCTTTTGAGAATGAGGACTCAGGGGACCACAAAAATGGACACTGGGAGATTTTTCTTACCATCCGTGCCTGTTCGGGCAAAATATCGTAAGCACCACTTATGCAATTTTAGGAGATGCAAAAAAAAAACAGATTTGTTTTTGTTTTTTCTTGTTTTTATCTGATTGTGAAACAGCCCACGTAAACTTCAAGCCGAAGTACTAAAGTACCGGGGGCGTCTGAAGAGAAGGAAAATGTAATCTATTGACACGAGATTTAAAGGATTGGTGGTTTGGAGGGGAAGAGAAAACATCTATCTGCAGACAATTTATTCCATAATCCGGTGACCCTAGGTATGAATGAGCGAGAGAAGTGTTCTAGGCTTTTGTAGCTGGGCAGTAGAGGGGCGCACAAGTAACGGGCCCGTTTGTTTTTCTGCTAGAAACCGTCAGGGGGGGATTATAGCGGCTAGTTCTTCAGAGAAAAATCCATGGAAGTATCGGTAGAAAAGGGATAACTCCCCAACAGCGCGGCGATGAGCGAGAGAAGGGAGTTTTCTTGTGAGGACTGGGTCATTGATGAGTCGAATGGCTCTCTTGTGGATAGAATCAAGGATGTTAAGGTGTCGAAGGTGATGCCGCTCCCCAGATGTGGGAACAGTACTCTAGGTTAGGTCTTATTTGGGAAACACAGAGAATGTATAAGTTGGAAGGGGAGAAGTGTTTTCTGGCTTGAAAGAGAAAACCAAGCTTTTTATGCCGAGGCCACACAGAGCAGCTACGTACGCTATGTTTGCTTAGCGTACGTAGCGATGCGTTCCGTTTTAAATGTACCTGGCCACACAGACGTAGCAAACATAGCGTATTAGTGTCTGTGTGGCCAGGTACATTTAAAACAATTAACGCTGCTTTTGGAACGCATCGCAAACATAGCAAATATCGCGTACGTAGCGCTCTGTGTGACCTCGGCATTAGCTGCTGATTTTATGTTACGTAAAACACTATTACCTTCCTTCAGTTATATTTATATTTTTGATGCTAGCGCTTACGATATCTAAAATTGTAAGATCTACAATGACTTCTGCAGGCTTAGATATGAAACGAAACGTCAGCGATAGCCGTGCAAAATGTTTTTTTAAGATTTTCACCACCTATTCTTTGAGCTTATGATGTTTAACTACGTATTCGATGTGTCTCTTAGAGACGGTTTCGATGACACCAAAAACACATTTTGGTGAAAATGGTGCTTACCACATACTTTGCCTGGACAGGGATGATATCTCCAGGAGACATTTTTTTAAACTGTATTGGATTTTATATATTTTTTTACCTGCGACTCTAAACAATTAACATGGCTTCGAATACAGCAATTTTCGTTGCGCCTGTTTTGAATGGGCTTGATTTTCTGCCAAATAAATTAAAATTACGTCGACAATTAAAGTTACTATACTTCGAAAAGGGGATACCATACTTAAGACAAACGCATTAGTTTAATTATAACAAGGTACAACACTACAGTCAATTTAGAAAATGTGACCTTAATCTTTAATACCAATCTAATGTATAAATATAAAAAAGTCGTATAATGCTTGAAGTATATATCAGACTCTTTCACGCACACTCATTTTCACGTAAACGCCGCTCTTTGCCTAAATACACCTTTTGCTGACTAAAATTTAATAATTCATAACGTACATTATTACGGTATGCTTTCTGTTTGCTTTCAACTTAAAAGAGACAAAGGAAAAAGCGCTGTATCGGTATTTACACGGGGGTTGGTTGGTGTTTTTTTCTGCTTTGCATCATTTCGGACTGTCAAGGGGAGATGGTAATTTCTCGACTAATATAAAAAAAGTAATAATTTTTTTATATTTTTCCCTCGTTTTATCTAACATACTGTTTTTTTTTCTATTTTGTGGCTAAGAAATGAAATCAGTGTAACGAAATCAGTGGAACGAAACTAGTGGTCTGCCAAGCATCGCTTCGACATTGGCTTAGTTCAGTGTTAAAGTTGAGTTGAAAATCGGCTCTATTTTTCGGTAATCGACTATTATGTGTGGGCTGCTAAAGTAGCCTCATTATAAAATGAAACTGCGACGATTATTTTACTATACGTACCAATAACAGAAAGAATAACTTTACAAATACATTTGCAAGGAAAAATATAGATTTAAATCGATTAAACCTAATTCAGCTGAAGTCAACAAGCGATGAGTCAAACACGCGATGAGTCAACAAGCGATGATGAGTCAACAAGCGATGAGTCAACAAGTGATGAGTCAATAAGCGATGAGTCAACAAGCGATGAGTCATTGGCCCGAGCTTGTTCCCTTTTCCGTTTCCTAATATTCACCAATGACTTTTCGTTGTAGACTCATAAAAAAGACAAAATTCATTATTCATCGTCTAAAGAATTTTTACGGTTTACAAAATAAAATTTTAATTTCTTTAATGTTAAATAGCAGTCAACCGAAGTGCTAACGAAAGAACTCTAATACATTTAGGCATTTTTAGCCCCGAAAGAATTTCAAAAAGAACTTTTTGTCATTCCGATCGCAGATTCTAATAAGGTAATATAAAATAATGCATAAAAGTAGTCTAAAGTATAATTTACATTTTACTTTAAAATCATTTTAAAATAATTTCCAAATAATCAAACTTGGTTTAATTTCTCTCATTCCAGGAGAACACGCCGCGCCGCCATCCACGTCGGGTCGTCGTCGCACCGCTCTGGAAAGGTGGAAATACCCTGCCGTTTGCGTTATTTATTTAATTTTCATCATTTCGCCCCGGATATTACATTTCGCTATATCGTTTCCCCCTAATAATTTAGTCTCGAAAAGAAAAACGAGGGACTGAAAGACTGAAAAGTTATTAATTCGTTCATTACTTTGGATGCAGCACTTTTGGCGGCATTAGAGGGAAAACCGGAAAATAAAATGTGTCCCTTCATTATGACAAAATACCTTAATATAATAATTTTGTTGAAATACGAGTCGAACAAAATTACATTTAGCATATTTTGGCATTTACTTTTATGGTTTTGTGTTGCAAAAGTTAAATGGAAACCTTCACTTTAGCTTCACAGCACCTCAGTTGTTTTTATGTCGCACTATAGGAAATTATAGGAAAAACCTGGCAATTAATCCAAATTGGGAATTCGGGCGAAAAACCTATGCTGTGAGAGAAAGAGATTATTTTGTGATGTTGCATTCATAAATCGCACGAAGTGACATGCGCCCGCGCGCCATCAGTTCCAAGTCTACTGTTTTAGAGAACGTTTTTGTCTTTCTTTAATGATTTAGTCTTTTGTGAAATTTAATATATTTTCTCCCATTCCCAAATAAAATTTGGTTTTAAACAACTGTACACATTAAACTTCGTGTATATCTTTAAAAAAGCTGCTATTGGCAACATATTTTTTTTTGGGTATGTTATGTAGATAATTGTGTATTGTTTTCTTTTTCATTTCCTTTGGTTTTACTACAGTTTTGTGATGGTTATCGATATAGGGCTTAATGAAAAGCTTTATACAATGAAGATAAATGTACTTTATGCAATTTTACTGGAAAAATCAATACATTTTTTTGCAGTAAAACCCAGAAAGAACATTCTTTTAACTATGTTATTATTTTGTACGAAGAAGCAGAAACTGCTTATCCACAGATAGAACACAATCTTTTGATAAGCTCCATATTATTCTACAGGCTATCTCTTGTGGGCATCCAGTCAACATTGAAAAATTGCAAGCATACACTAGTGTTGTAAATATCCGTATTCATTAGATATCCGAATCATACGGAATCGGAATCAGCTAATATCCGTATCCATTATCCGAATACGAATCCATTTCTGACCCGCGCGAAAGCGGTTACAGATCATGTATACGTATGCATGCAACAGACTAAAACATTTTCTATCCGGATACACGGCTAGGTAGGTCGATGCGGTATCGGTATCATACCAGTCGAAGTCGAAGTTTAGGGATAAGAAGGCACCGCGTCGCGCCGTTCTCGTTTGAATTCGGTTCGGGTGAGGCGGGACTAGTTTAACCAATGGGTCTCATCTCATATGATACCCGTTACCCCGATAACTATGCCATCTTTTTTTAGGAAATGTCATTAGAAAGAGAAAGCACAATATCAAATATGCCAAATCGCAGACCGTGTTGTTCGCTTATACTCGATTCCGATTCCGTTTTCTCTTTGCACTTTGCATTAGTAACCACCCGATGCGAATTTATTTTGATTCCGAATCCGTATTCAAGTTCTCGGCCGGTTCCGGATAATCCGGATTCTTTTAATATTCGGATCCAACGGATTTTTGGATACGTATCCTTACATCACTAGCATACACTGAAGAAACTGAGAAAATGTATGTTTATTTATTTGAATGGCATCGAATGAGTACCACTATACATAAACTTTTAATGCATAGTGCAACTCTGATAAAACCTTGTATTCAACCAATCGCAATGCTGTCTGAAGAGGCTCAAGAGGCCCGAAAACATTCGAAACTATAGAGAACATTTCGCGAGGAAATCTTCGAGAACACGCAATATGGAGGATGTCAAGGCTAATATACGAAGCTCAGATCCCTACATATTACAGCTTATGAATTATAAAAATGGTAACAAAAAGAATTGCTCTAAAGAATTAATAAATCTACTTTGAGATCCGCAATATTATTAGTTTTTTGCATTAGCATTTTTGAAGAAATTCTAATCCACACCCCCTACCCCCCCCCCCCCCCCCCCCCCGCCGTACATTTTTATAACATCCATTACACAAAATTAGCTTTTCTAATCTCAATAACCCCCAAAATGTCACATTAGTTAACATTGTTGGAGAAATTGAAATATATATATATATATATATATATATATATATATATATATATATATATATATATATATATATATATATATATATATATATATATATCTATATATATATATATATATATATATATATATATATATATATATACACAGGGTGTCTAAAATAGGTGATACCACTATTGCTATCTCAGAAACGGTAAAAGATACGAGGTCAGTTCAATTAGAGAAAATTTATCATTTTTAGTCCCTATTCATATTCCGTTTACGGAGTTGATAAATTCTCTATAGTTTCTTATCTACAGGGGATTTTTTAAAAATTGTCAAAAATTTAATTCTTAAATATCTCGAAAACTATTATAGTTAGAAAAAGATTGCTTTAACAAAAATCACACGATTTTTTACCTTCTATAAAGTAACGTTATTGTTTTGTTTATACCATTTGTTTTTGTTGAGTTACTAATACTAACTTGCTGTTTTCAAATACGGACCTGGACTTTTTGCTCCATTTTTTGAACGAATACTTTATACCCTTTACAACTGTGTATAACTTGAAAATATTTTCCGACGTTTTGATCAAGAATAGCAACATCATCAGGATTTTCTAACAATACGGACCTGGGATCTTCCATGTTAAGGCACAGTTCACAACCTGTCGCTATGGTTTGTGGTTTTTCTGGTTGTTAAATGGCGCATTTACTTGAAAAATGCCAGGTCCGTACTGGTAGAATATCCTGATGATGCTAGTCTTCACCAAAAAGTCGAAAAACATAAACAAGTGATACACATGTGTAAAGGGTATGAATTATTATTTCAAAAAATCCAGCAAAAAATGCAGGTCCGTATTTGAAAAACACAAGTCAGTATCAGTAACTCAATAAAAACAAATGATATAAACAAAACAATAACGATGCTTTAGAGAAGGTAACAAATCGTGTGATTTTTGTTAAAACAATTTTTTTCTAACTATAACAGTTTTTGAGATATTTAAGAATTCAATTTTTGACTATTTTTAAAAAATCCACTGTAGATAAGAAACTATAGAGAATTTGGCAACTTCGTAAACGAAATATGAGTAGGGACTAAAAATGGCACATTTTCTCTAATTTATCCGACCTCGTATCTTTTACCGCTTCGGAGATAGCAATAGTGGTATCACTTATTTTAGACACCCTATCTATATATGTATATATATATATATATATATATATATATATATATATATATATATATATATATATATATATATATATATATATATATATATATATATAAAAAGGTGACGAAAATATTGGGGAAACTGTCTGTATGGTAGTGCTCGACACGTGTCTCGTGCTTATTAGCACTCATCAGTCGCACATAACCAAGTTATTAGATGGGAAACTTGGAAGTTGAAAAAACACAAAGAGTTCACAGACCAGGGACCTGCTAGCACATTTGCGGTTGATTTTTGTCAGGAGACCCAGGGATTTCCGGGCAACACCCAACATCACCACGGAGGCTGCAATAGCACCTGCGTGAAACCTCTACCCCAAGGGATATAACAATATAAAGAAATAAAGAAATAAAGAAATATCGACAGGACTATTTATAAAAAAAGGTGAAGAAAATATTGGGGAAACTGTCTGTATGGTAGTGCTCGACACGTGTTTCGTGCTTATTAGCACTCATCAGTCGCACATAACCAAGTTATTAGATGGGAAACTTGGAAGTTGAAAAAACACAAAGAGTTCCCAGACCAGGGACCTGCTAGCACATTTGCGGTTGTTTTTTGTCAGGAGATCCAGGGATTTCCGGGCAACACCCAACATCACCACGGAGGCTGCAATAGCACCTGCGTGAAACCTCTACCCCAAGGGATATAACAATATAAAGAAATAAAGAAATATCGACAGGACTATTTATAAAAAAAAGGTGAAGAAAATATTGGGGAAAATGTCTGTATGGTAGTGCTCGACACGTGTTTCGTGCTTATTAGCACTCATCAGTCGCACATAACCAAGTTATTAGATGGGAAATCCCTGGGTCTCCTGACAAAAATCAACCGCAAATGTGCTAGCAGGTCCCTGGTCTGTGAACTCTTTGTGTTTTTTCAACTTCCAAGTTTCCCATCTAGTAACTTGGTTATGTGCGACTGATGAGTGCTAATAAGCACGAAACACGTGTCGAGCACTACCATACAGACAGTTTCCCCAATATTTTCGTCACCTTTTTTTATAAATAGTCCTGTCGATATTTCTTTATTTCTTTATATATATATGTTAGACAAAATTAGATTTTCTGACCCCAATAACCCCGAAACTGACATATTCGATATCAGTTTTAGAGAAATTTTCAGCGGATCCCTTTTATCCCCCTCCCCCGGCGTTATTATGATCATAAAATTTCATTTTATGATCATAATAACGCCGACAAAGACACATTAGTTAACGTTTTTGATGAATCTGACAGTCGTCTTTTACCCCTCCCCCCACACGTTAATTTTTTTAACATCTATTATGCAAAATTAGATTTTCTGACCTTAATTACTCCGAAAATTTTGGTACACATTTATCTCCTCCTCCCTGCTATGTTTTTTACCATCCGTTAGGCAAAATTAGATTTTCGGACCTCAATAACCCCAGAAATGATACATCCAACCTTTTTGGAGAAATTCACAGCGGCGCCATTTTATCCCCCCCCCCCCCCTCCCCCGCAAGTTATATTTTTAACAACTCTTAGACAAAATTAAATTTTCTGAGCTAATAATAATTTATAACCCCAAAAATGACATATTAGTTAACATCTTGGAAAAATTTCCAGCCGCTTCTTTTATACCCCCTCACCCACACGTTAATTTTCTTAACATTTATTACGCAAAATTAGACTTTCTAAAAAGTTATAAAACATGTGTTTTTTTACAGTATTTTTACGTAGTTTCAAGGTAACAGAACCGTAACAATTTTACTCCATTTCAAACTTTGAACCCCTTAGGAGTTGATTTATTAACAACTGGAAAACACGTGTTTAAACATTTATTTTTTAGAGTACTTTTATGAAGTTTGGAGCTAATAGGACAATCTAGTATTTTTTCTCCATATAAAGTTTGAACCCCTATTTCACCCCTTTAGGAGTTGAATTTTGAAAAACCCTTTTTTAGTGCACGCCCACGATATATAAGAAACGTCCGTGCAAAATTTCAAGTTTCTAGACCAAGTCAGTTTCTTCTCTTATATAATATAGAGATTAAAGCGATCTTTTTTATACTTCTTCTGGGCTGATGCTCTAAGACAGAATTAAAAAAAGAAACGCCTGCAACTGAGAATTAAATATACAAGTTGGGATTTACGAAGACATTTCGTATGCAGAATAAACAGCTTACCTACTGCATCGCGAATATTGAATGTTCCCATTATGTTCCGGTGAGACTTAATTACGTCCCAGGAGGATTTCATCGGTTTTCCCTAAGTAGACGTCTGTCTATCACTGAATATATGTACCAGTAAATAATTAATTTGCAATATTACCACACTTAGGAAGAATAACGGCATATTCAAGTTTTCCCTAACTTGAAAACCACGATTTTATTGATAATAAGTTTCTTAATTATATGGTACTTCTTTATAATTAATAAAGGTATTTCGCTTCTGTGAAGCGCCAGTCGAGAACAACCCTATACTGAAAAAACGGTTTAATGAAATTACAGTAAAAATCATTGGTTATGAGTGGCCAGAACTAATTTGGTACATTTTACAAACGTTTTACCAAAATTAGGTTAAAATTAGCATTAGCACTTTACAACTGAGGCGTTGATTTCAAAAACGACATATGTCCAAAAAGGAACCTTTGAGATAACCGATAAAAACATATCTAAAAATTCCAGAGCTGAGATGATAACAACTTTTTTTCTGCTAAAAATAGAGTACTATAGATAAGTTTTAAATAAATACTTTAAGACCAAGAAATAATTAGAGATAACACAAAAAAATACAAAAGAAGTTTTCCATATTGTCATTTTAAGTGGATTTTTTTAAAAACTTTTTTCGGCGAATGGTTCTACAGTAGGCGAACATACAAGTATAGTGCGCGGACAGCAATGTTTAAAATAAACCTTTATTTATGTATTTAGGCCTTTTGCCTTTATTAATTTTAATAAAACAAAACCAATATGAAATTTTATGGTAACCAAAAAATATTAAACCCTAAACGAATAAAAATATATTTGTATTTTTAACAGATGGTCACAACAAAAAAAATGTTGGTGAAAAATCCGTGAATCGTTAAATCAGTGTACAATGTACAGCTCGTGACAGTGCAAAACTTTCAGATGGGTGTATTTTCATTTAAATCTGAAAGCTTGAACTATCATATCATTAGGTATATTGACATATTGACAAAAAAATCGCCAGCTCAATTAAAAAAAGGTTTTTAAACAAAGAGGGAGGATTTTAAACTTACCATTTTACCTTCAGAAAGTCAAACATTTGATACAAGGTGCTTACCTGCAACAAAAAATTTAGTTAATGTTTTGTTCTTTGCATTTTGATATAAATAAATTCATGAGATATCTATTCAAATTTATAAAAATGTAAGTATGTACTCTTTCTATTATTAAGGGGCAAGTTCTTCAAACGGTGGCATCAAATGTGTTTCATCCATAGAGAAAATATATAGTAGAGAAATAACGTCAATTACGAATGCGGCAAATTTACCGAGCTGAATCCGTAAACAAAGACGGTCCTCTGCGGGCTTGCGCATTGTCGAACGTTTGCCTTGTGATAGACAGGACCGTACTTCAAAATTTATTTCTCATGACGTGAATCTTTTATCGAGTAATAAATGCTAAATATATTACTTGTAATTATTCTTTTTATTAATGATAAAAATGTAACCATTAGTGAGATTTTAACAAAAAGTGTATAGTTTGTTGGCTTAAATCTGAGTTTTCTTGCTATACAAAACTGTCGATAATTCCTCGAAAATAGCTCAGTTTATTAATATATATATATATATATATATATATATATATATATATATATATATATATATATATATATATATATATATATATATATATATATATATATACAGTGCGTCTCTTTAATGTCCCCCCCCTCTTAATTTTTTAAACGTTACATTTACAAAATTGAAAGTTGAAATAAAATATAAACATAGTATTCTACACAATAGAAATAAAATATGCAACTGTTTTAAGAAGTAAAATAGTAAATCAAAAAAATTACATGTGTATATTTTATTGGATTGGCATCCCATCCTGTATAATTATTGAACAAACCAAGTTCTAGGGTAAGATGTAAATATTTTTACACCTATTTACAGTGTGTGCACTTGATACTTTGCTGAAAGCGCTACTACTTACGGCCCCATGTCAATCTAATCAACCGATATCTTAGCGATCCTTTGGCGAAAGCGCTTTTATCTTTCGCCATCCCTTTTAAAATACTCCCCTCTACCCTAATCCACTAGTATTTTTAGTGCCCCTTTGACGAAAGCGCAAATATGCCTTTTTGACACACCCTTCTAATCCACTGATATCTTAGTGATCCTTTGGCGAAAGCGCTTTTTTCTTTCGCCATCCGTTTTAAAATACTCCCCTCTACCCTAATCCACTAGTATTTTTAGTGCCCCTTTGACGAAAGCGCAAATATGCCTTTTGGACACTCACCCTTCTAATCCACTGATATCTTAGCGATCCTTTGGCGAAAGCGCTTTTGTCTTTCGCCATCCCTTTTCAAATACTCCCCTCTACCCTAATCCACTAGTATTTTTAGTGCCCCTTTGGCGAAAGCGCAAATATGCCTTTTGGACACTCACTCACCCTTAGGCAATATAGGGGAAGGAGGCATTCACACTATATATGACCTTCTTACACCATCTTACCCCTTATACAATGCCTCTAATACACACACACCCCATCAGTGCCTTTCTGACACCTTGACCACACTCAATATACGTCACTGATAAATATTTCTACTTCTCCGTGTGTGTGTTCACTTCAACACCGGAGTGCATTTAAGATAAAAGTTAGAAAATTTATTTGGTTAGAGTTAATCTTAATACCTCAAAACTTAAAAGTATTTTTGCAAATGGAAATAGCAACTTCAGCATTTACAACAGCTGTATTCCATGTGTTTCCTTCAGTGATTACAACTGGGTCCGGTTCTGATCGCCGAGTTGCGTCATTGAGTTCAACAACCACTTTTGCTAGACGTCCCGAGTGCGCATGCCTCGAGAGGACCGTCGTTTAAAAATCTGACTGGCGCCCAATGCGTACAAACGCACTTTTTCGCCCATACATTGGACGGATTCAGCTGGTGTCGCGAATACGTTGTGATGGTCTAAATATATTTTGTCTATGGTTTCATCCTTGTCATGTCATGATGAACACGAACATGGTAACAAGGGACAAAACAGTCACTCTAAAGACTTATTGTATTTTTCTGGGATGGGGCTTCTTTTTAAACAAATTCTTGTACTAAAACGTATTGCGGAAATAAAAGTTGCAATAAGAAAATTACATTAGATAAATCATTTTTAATCAACATGCGTTTAATAGCTTGACTTAACAGATTGTAATGGAATCTTACAACTCACTTTTCACTGACTTCAAATTGTTGATTCGATTTGAAACTTTGCAGACTTATGCCATTCCGGTGACAATACAATAATATAGTTTTTCTTCATTAAAAAAAATATACAGTCTTCGAAATGTAAAATTTTTTATTATTGATTTTACAAAAAAAATTTACTCTTCATAAAAAGTTCTGCATCGTGAGAAAATAGCATTGTCATTCAAAAATTTGATTTAGTACCTACATACAGGGTGGCTCAAAAATGTAAAAGTCCTAATCCACGTGAAGCTAAAAAGACATAAAATCTTTAGTTAAAGGTAAACTGTCATTGCGAATATACCTACTAGAGTTAATTTTTTTTGTTAGTGAATTAGGTTTAGAACATACAGGAGGTCCCAAAAATAAAATTAATATTTTAATATCGCCTTTACAAAAAAGTACATCCTTTTAAAACGTTCTACATTGTGAAAAAAGAGCATTGTTATTCAAAAATTGTATCTAGGGCATACAGGGTGACTAAAAAATGTAAATTGACTTTCAGCTTTTTGAGCCACCCTGTATTGTCCTACATCAAGTTTTTGAATAACCATGCCTTTTCTTATAACCAAAGTAGAATTATTTATGAAGATATAGGTACTTTTTATGTAAAGTCGATAATAAAAAATTAATATTATTTTTGGGACCTCGTGTATGTTCCAAATCTAATTCTCTAAAAAACACGCTTTTATGAGTAGCGCACTAAAAAGTTAAAAATAAATTAAAGTTTAAAAAACTAAAAAACACGCTTTTATGAGTAGCGCACTAAAAAGGGAAAAATAAATATTTTCCTTTTATAGTTAACAGAAAACCGGGGTGTGCAGTGAGCGCATGGGGCGGAAAGTAAAGCAACTTACAAACTATGCCTCCCTTTACTCCGCACACATGCATACCTCGGTTTTCTGTTAACTATGATTTATTTTTTCGGTATAAACTTGACAAAAAAACTCAAAAACTAATTTGTTGGTGGTGCTCAGGCATTATGAATTAATTCGTATGCTCCTCAAGTCATAGGAAAAGAAAGAGAACCCAATGCAATGCAGTCAGCAGTCGCAGGCAGTAGCTGTTTTGGGCCCTTTTATAATAGTACGATTGTTTTGATTGTGTATTACGTTGCAGTATTATTTGTAGTAATCTAACCATATTAATATTCGGATTCGGATGTTTTAATATGTACGTATTGATTGTGCATTACGTTGCAGTATTATTTGTAGTAACCTAACCATATTAATATTCGGATTCGGATGTTTTAATATGTACGTATTCTGACACCACTAGTTTCAGTTATAAGAGCCCGATAGTGAATCTGCCGTTTCTGCCCAATAGCACAAAATTATTCTTTTATCTTGAAGATTTATTCTTTTATGTATGGACTGAATGAATTTAAAATAGTAGAGTACACATGGTATTAACCTTAGATTATGTAGCAAAGAACAGATAAAACTATTCATTCATAGATCATTCCATCGACACGCGCGAACATCTAAGAAAATTACGCGAATGAAGAAAAGAAGATGGTTATATGGTGGGGGTGACAGATGTCACTTTCATCGTTCGCTTGGCGCACGGCTCATACAGGCGTTATGCGGAGTTGACCAATGTCAATATTGGAAAAAACGGATCTTTATGCTACATGCTGGTTAAATTGTGCTGCTATTAAATATCCACTTAATACATCCTACTCCTTGCAACCACTGTGGGGTATTGTTGGCAAATCAGATTTTAATATATACCTATTAAATACATAATCTAAGATACATAATACCTATTTATATTTTAATTTCATAATCAAATCGCAAGCAACGTACCCCGCTGCGACTGGAAATATATTTTTCAAAATGTTCTTATGTGATTTTGTTATGTTGCGTGACTTCATTACTTTTTTTATAACCATTAAAATAAAAACGAGCCTATTACCATCGAGCTATAACTGACTTTTTAATTTAAATAACTTATTTAGCGTGTAATCGGATATTGTAGAAAAGCCAGCAAACAGGTCTTTTCGTTTAGCAGCATTTATTTCGTGTTGACATTTTTTCTCGTGACAAACTAGGAAATAGTTTTATCTATTGTGTCTAATGACCTAAAAATCGTAAATGTTAACATTTAGCATTCCTTTTTTCCTAGAAATTAAAATTAATTAAAACCGAAAATTTTCTTTTATGTTAAAAACCACAAGGTCACATTTTCTATTGCTGTTACAAAAGAAGAATATAGTAGCTACAATTTTCTTGCTGTTACTTAACATCGATTTTTAATCGTGCAATTACATTTTCCTAATGGGTCAAAACATAACATAACATTATAAGTATATAGGAACACAATTTTTTTTTATAACATGTTACCATTAGAAATAATTTTGACACATTAACGACTTTCTATTAGTTGAATCCAAAATGAATGACCATTTGTATTTATATTCTATTTATAGAAAACATTTATTCTAATAGGTTGACCTGATATACAGTCTTTCAAGAAAGAGCGTGTCGGCGTTAAATCAAACTAGAATTCAAAGAGACTAAAAACGTTTATTTTACTTATAAACTACATACTTTAAACTATTACGCTATGTATAATACACAGTCCAATCGCCGTTGTTAGAAATTATAGTCTGACATCTTGACATCGATGTGGTATGCTGTTTACCAGATTTTCTGCATATTGCTTCGATAAGTTGCGCCATATCTCCCTTATTTTTTGTGGCAATGCCTTCCAGTTGGGGAACGTTTTTCCACGTAACGTGCTCTTCATAGGAGCCCAAACATTTTTTATTGGATTGGCATCGGGTGATTGTGACGGCCAGTTCATTACGGAAATGTCATTTTCTTCTTTCCATTGTCTGCACAATCGACTTCGGTATTTCGGATCGTCATCTTCTTGGAGCGTCCAGTCCCGGTTATTTTGTCCAAACCACTTATTAGCAGAAGGTAACAAACCTGTAGCATACAGCTGTTGCAGTTTTACCCCATCCAGATTTTTTTGTAAAAATGCATAACCTTCCGAAACCCCGTGCGCCGAAGCATCCCCATACATGCACTTTCTAAGGGTGCTTTACAATGCGAAATACGAACTTTCTGCCTTTTCGTGTTTGGGCTCTTATGAAGAGCACGTTACGTGGAAAAACGTTCCCCAATTGGAAGGCATTGGCACAAAAAATAAGGGAGATATGGAGCAACTTATCGAAGCAATATGCAGAAAATCTGGTAAACAGCATACCAAATAGATGTCAGGCTATAATTTCTAACGACGGCGATTGGACTGTGTATTAATACATAGCGTAATAGTTTAAAGTATGTAGTTTATAAGTAAAATAAAAGTTTTTAGTATCTTTGAATTCTAGTTTGCTTTAACGCTGACACGCTCTTTCTTGAAAGACTGTAACTCACTACACTTTCTTCTATTGTATCCGACCACAGGAAATACTTTTAACATACCATGAAATACAAAATGAATAAATAGTCTTTATTTGCAACAAGTTAAATCGGACTAGTATTACCTACTTATTTTTTCACTCTTGAACAGCTTTTCTAGGGGTTTAATTTAGTATTTCTCTTAAAATTCTAGTCGCCAAGTCAATCACAAGCCTTTTACCATAATATATATTTTTGGATTTGCCTTATAAAAGAAATCCTAGTAATTCTCCCAAAATTCTCAATTTCAAAAAGGTAACATACTACCTATAACTTTTCGTTTCTTTCAGTTTTTGGTCCATTTGTCCTCTTGTCTGCCCAATCCGTGGACAATGTGTAGATATACTTGCATAAAAATAATTTGTAAAAAGGCCGTGTTACATATTACAGATTCAAAAGGCTTCGCTGTAGATACCTCATCGCGTAATAAATATTGAAGAAAATGTGCACCTTCGTTTGTACCTTCTTTTCTACTAGTATTGTTAGTTCAAACTGACCTCGTATAACATTTTGAAACAAGATGGTTATTATTTAACGTCAAATCGAAGCATTGTTGCCGTATGTGTCGGGTTTTATCTTTTAAACTTGCAATGCTGAATAATCGTAATTTTACCGAAAATCTAACATACTGATTCCGAACCGCTTTTTTGTGACACAGTTATCATCCTTTCGTTGGTTATAAAATATTAGTCTCATCGTAAGACAAAGGGACAAATACATTTTCATTGTGCATATACATACGACAGGGAGCAGTAAAGTGGTGGCAACGTTTTCTAACCCAGCTTTTTTTGGATAATTTTTGCTAAGATAGATCACAGCCGTCTACGTTGGCTTAAAATAATCCTCTGCAAAAAGGTATTTGTAGCAAAGCTATTTAAATCTCTGATATTATACAAGCTATAATTATTATTCTAATTCCTTGTAGATTTTTTATTTTTACTTAAATAATGCCGATTTATTACTATTATAAAGCAAAAATACTGTGATGACCTAATACATAATTGCTCTTGACAAATAATTTATATCATTAGATAATAATTTAACACTACCAACAATGGAAACCTTGAACCCTAAAAATATATTCACCTGCAAACTTGAATTTCAAGTCTGACCAACCGAGCATGACGAAAAAGTCAGCGTTTCCTTTCTGCTATGTTTGTTGGTTGGTAGATTTAACAAAGTTGATTATGTTACTAAATGTCTTTTAAACTTATGCCCTGGAATTCACTATCGCTAATTTGATAATCAAGGTTTTAAACTGACAAAAGGAAGAATAATACAACTAAGTTTTGTACTATGACTTTATTTTCTAGTCGTTCTGGCAAATTTATAAGATAAAAGGACAATTTAAGAATGTATTTTTTACAATAGCAGGACTAAGCTCATTCTTGCAACAAGTTCCAAGATAAACATCACTTGGAAATATTAGAACAACTCATATAAGTATTTATTGACGATTTTTTAGCAGTGATAGGACAAAAACTTGTCAAAACCTAAGTGATTAATTACAAGATCTTAAGTTAAACCAGTACTTTAGTATCTTTAACTTTTTATTGAATCCCGGTGATGATGTATAGAGCGGACAAAAATTTGGGCGGGGTCAAATGTTTCATTCAGGTAAGCTCGGGTCGTCGTAAGCTTTCTGCTCAGCAAGTAAGAAGCAGATGTATGTAATACAGCGGAAATTTAAGAACTGCCCGATAGTAGTAGGGTAAGTGCGGGAGAGTTGCCGCGTCGGGAGGGACGCCGCACCAGTGTTCCCAACTGCAGGGAATTTTCCTCATTTATGGAATTTCAGAACTTGAAAGGAAAAAGGGAATTATTTTATACAAATCATCGATATTAGGGAATTTTTAAGATTAATTAATATTGACAAATCTTTTGTTCATATAATAGTATTTCATTGTTTAATATTTAATTAATTATTTTTTTTCCGATACAAGATGAAACAATACCTATATTGAATATCAACAAAGAATAATATAAATATCCGAAAAATCTTCAAGCAAATCGGGATAACATTCACCAGACTAATGTATAAAAGGCGGAACCCAATAATGTTTCTTCGAGGACAATAATAATAATTAATCAATTATAACGGAATATATTTATTTTGTTTTCTAATTACTATACTGGCAGTTATATTTTTTTTCATAAACCGAAGGTACTACTGGTAGGGAATTTTGGCTCGAAAACTAACAAAATAGGGAATTTTTAGTGACTATCAAGTTCAAAATGTCTCCCTTGTCAATGTAATCATGTTCAAAATGTCCCCCTTCAACTTCCAAATACTTTCTTACTCCCTTTCCAAATGAATTTCGTACCAGCTGTAACTTTTCGGGTGTCACTAATAAGTAGGCAAAGCGGGTTCGGTCATTCATATCATCTAAAGTTATAGATGCAGTCGCCATTACTTTGTCTTTTATAAAACACCACATGAAAAAGTCAAGGGGTGACAAATCCAGGGACCCAGCAGAACTAATCGTTAAAACGTCAAAATTCTGAACTGACTTAAGTAAAAATAACGCATTTCCATGGAAACGAACAATAATTCTGAAATAAGTGAACGTGATCAATTGGTGAAATGTATTATTTTTTATCAAATTCAATTTCAATCAAAATTTAGTTAACCATAGTTCCGTAACGTACTTCGTATAGTACTTTTTACGCATATTCGAATTTTATAAACAGAAGTACACCATTCCATTCAAAAATTCCAAAATAGAGCAAGGGGTAAATGTCAAAAATAGTTTATATATGTCCCCCATCTCCCTATTAACTTACCAAAATTTCATGAAGATATTTTTAACCATTTTCGTAACACTTAAAAAACTTGTAACACTTAAAAAACTCACCCTGTAGAATGTGGTGTTTATTGTTTCTTTACAATTACATTTGTTTATCCTTACTCGGTTTAGTTTATTTTAATTTTAATATATATATTGTTTGTCGCTTTGCATACGTTAATTGCTGTTATTTTATACCAATATCACTCACATAAAATACTTAGTTTACATGAAATACTTAATTAATTTTTCTCATAGAAAATTTGTTGCAATGCAACATTATTAGAATTTCGGGGCCATTTTAGGGATTTTCGAGACTAGTCCCGGGACTTGAAATTTGGTCCCGAAGTTCCGAAGACCTTTTTGGCCCCGGGATCTGAAAACCCTGGTCACAACCAATTGGATTATGCTTTGCATGTTTTGAATTTTGTATCAAAATGTGTAACAAAAAATATTTTTATTTCTTATAAAATTTAATTTATGTAGATATAGAAAAAAATATATCAGATTTATTTTGATTATATGCATATTGCCTCTTAAAACTGAAAAAATAACAGCCCGGTCAGTATCGGCGAACTCCGGCGACAGAAGTGGTTTTACGAAGGTAATTAAAATTATTAGGACTCATCAGTCAGATTTTAAACACGGTATTAACTATCTTATCTATAGTACCTATAACTAGTGAACTAGTTAAAAACTTTAATCTGACCGTCGCGTCGGCGTCGTTGCTTAGGTTGGGTTGGGTTTGGGTTAATTTATTTTCTATAACCTTCTGTTCTCTTTACTCTTTTGCACGCCACTGCGTTGAAAGACGCACTTTGTGTTCAACTCTCAGTATTTGAAGTATAAAATATTTAATAATTCTTACTGTAGAATTGTGATTTTTCAACCATAAAACAATCACCTTAGAAGTTCATTAACGTTACTGGGGTTTTCCCCTTTGCCATTCTCCTCTCACGACTACTTCTTAATTGTAGAAAAAATTAAAAGAAGGTTCCTAATACAATTTTAAAAATTCGTTTTTGAAATATACGAAAAAACAGATTTTGATATATTTTTGCAAGATTGAAAATGCGTACAGAATAGCCACTACTCGTATATACCTATTCTTAATAGGAGTTGCCAGTTAACATATCTACTACTACTACACATAATATTATGTACAATTCATCAAAATTTTATTTTATTTACTTTTACGTTTAAAACCATGCGCAGCAAAAATTCGAAACGTCTATCGAATTTTTGCGGGCATATTTCTAAAAAAAAGTTAAACTATTCATTCATAAATCATTCTAGCACCATACGCCAATATGGTGACAAATAGAGTTACTACCAGCGCATGGCGCACGTCTCGTACAATGTCATGCGAAATTGCCAAATGCCAATGAAAAACAGATCTTTATGACAAGACCTTATTAAATAAAAACATGTTGGTTAAATATTGCCCATTTTGCCAATGCTGCTAAAGTATCTATTTGATACACCTCATTCCTTGCAACAACTGTGAGGTATTGTTGGCAGGAAAACAAATGTAAATAAATTGAAGTATCTATTCTTCGATACATAATCTAAGGCAGCAACAATGTTAAAAAAACAAAATAGCTTATTATTCGTTTTAAAATAGGCATTTCTTGTTGTAAAAAAGTCAGCTTAAATGATTCTCTACTTTATATCTTTTAAATATTATATTATTTTCTAGTCTAAAGAATATTTCGAAAATAAAAAGCTCACATTAAAAACATCATTTGAAGGCGAGTAGAGTACAGAAATTTGCTTTTTTATAAATCTCATCAATTAGTGCTGCCAATGTAACATTGCTCTTTTTCTGTAAAAACCATTAAATCCCCATTAATATGTTCCAAAAATTACTTTGTGAAATTACTTTGAAAGAAGAAAGCATCCTTAAATGGAATAGATGCACATTCTTACAGAAATATTTAGGTATGTAGTTCGTATGCATCATCGTCGTATTTGAAAATTCGAAAAAAACTAATTTTGTGATCTAAGGAAGACGAAACAACACACCATATTGTTTATATATATATATATATATATATATATATATATATATATATATATATATATATATATATATATATATGTAATAGAGCCAGCTACTTAAAAATATGTAGTCTCATTACAATAAACCTTAATTACATACGTAGGCTATATTATAGTTTTAAAACCTTGTAGAGCTACAGCCAAGTTAAAATTATAACAAAACACCGTAAACCTGAGCTGATATCTGATGTTCAAGAAATTGAAAAAATCCGAATACTTACGAACAAATTAGTAAACATCTGTAAATTTGCGATTTCGACGTTCAAACGATATTTTTTCACTAAGAATTTAATTTTATTTCTCTCTTACAATTTAAAAAAAGAACATTGTAAACATAGTACGTACTGACATACTAATCATGTTGTTATTAGTCACAAGGAAGTATATTTAATTCTATTCACATCATCGGTTATTCAATACGCTTTGTTAAATTTAATTTATTCAAAAAACGGGTTCTATGCCATGGTAGTCATCACATTGTAGGTTATTTGCAGATAATTAATGTAATATTAATAAATTAATTTATCCGTCAATATACAGTGGGTACTCATTGGCTATTTAGGAGCTTCTATTACCTGTATAATGATTAATGAGGTAGTTTTGTAAATAAACAAGGAAATGCTATTTAAAAGTAAATAAAAACAACTGAATCGGTTATTTCAGATAGGTACATACTAACATTTTTAGGTATTTTAATGTTGTTTTGTTTTTCAGCCATCTCATACTATGTAAATACACGTATAGTGCAAAAAGATCTTGAAAATTCAGCCACATTTTCTGCGTATACTTCAAAAAGGTACTAAAATATTAGGTTTTTATTAATTTTCTACAAAAGTAAAACTGTACCTACCTAAATCACTTTTTATAAATACAATATTTTAAATGTTACACAAAGTACTAACTTTTTAGCACTTGGACCCATAAATATGAAACTCGGATATGTTTTGAAACTTTAAAAGCACATTCTTTAAAACAAGCATCGTAAATTATTAGGGACCGTAAAAAAGTTTTTATATTCACTTAGAATCTTACCATGCATCCATATTTCCTTGAATAGAGCTATTAAAAAGTGGTGATAAGTTTCGTAATGTTAAAAAATAGTTTAGGGTACAATAAAAATATAGCAATTTTCTATACTAATTAATTTGAAGTAGAAATAAATTATTGTACAGTTTGAAAACGAATGACCTTGTGAAAGATAAATAAACTGCAAACACCGACAAAATACCGAAGAATACCAGAAGAAAAAGTATCTTTTTTCGTAAGCCCTACATGGTATATTTTCTTAAAACGTCAAAATTTATAATATTGTTTAAATTATTACAAAAATCTGAGCAACTGCAATAGCTGCTGACTACTTTTGCTTATATATAATTTAAAAGATTTAAGCCCGGTAAAATAAGGACTATTTTTTATTCTGGTTAGGGGCCCTCCTGCTATCGTGATTTCTGGGCCCTTACCCTTCATCAGACAGGTTCACACCCAGAGTGTCTGAAGTATAGAGAACGTTTTAACCAGAATCAAAGCGAGACCTTATATCTATCGGTTCGTTTAGGATGGGTAAAATATAGTGACTTGCGCCAACTAGTTCACCCAGTGTTGCTCAGAAATTTTCGGCTGATAAATAACATAAAACAATAAGTATATGTCGAATTTCTCCGACCGTACAAGTACACCGTACGACAAACATGTAAGGAATGCGAAATATTTTCGGTCTTTATCTATATCTATACGAATATATAAAAGAGTAAATAGACTCACTGACATTCATCAACGCCCAGTCAAAACTACCAATGGTAAAAAGTTGAAATTTTGCACACAGCTTTATTTTACGCCTAGACGTCCACTAAGAACGGATTTTGCAAAACAGGCCCTCTAAGGGGGAAAAGCAACCCCTAAAATTTAAATTATTTTTTATTTTAAAAACTACTAAGTTTTAAAGAAAATGCAAAAACATGTCAGTTTTATTGAAATTTTTTTACACACGACTACTTTTTTTCTTACTTTACTTTACCCTAGGGGGTAAAAACCACAGATTTATCAAGACTCAGCCCTAACTACCAAAGATAGAAAGCTGAAATTTGATTTATTTTAAAAACTACTACTACTAGTTCTAAGGAAAACGCCAAAACATCTCAATATTATTTTATTTTTTACATAAGACTACTTTTTTTCGTGTTCTAATTTTTCCCCTAGGGGGTAAAAACACACTTCTACCACTCTATCAAGGCCCAGCCCTAACTACCAAAGATAGAAGGCTGATATTTTAAATTTGCATACAGCTTTAGTTTAGGCCCCAGACGTCCACTAAGAAAATATATAAATATGAATGCAGTCTACTTGTCAGGGGTACATATAATTATGAAAAAATTGAGAATCAATTCTCTTACCACCTGAAAATTCCTTATACAATAAGGATTTCAACAAATAATGGTAAAACAGCTATTCTCCGGACTATATGCCCCTCCGAGCGCTGAATTACATTCTTCTAACACAGTTAGATAAGAAAATACTAACGTTTCGATTTCGAATGCAAGAAACTACCAGGAAGAAGGAAGCTTTTTCTTTAGTTAGAATATCGTCACCTTCAGACCGGTTTCGAACTCGTTGGTTCTCATCAGTACAGGATAGACGAACATACCAACCTTCCGAAAAAGTAATCCCTTAAAGCTACAATGTCGTACTGCATAAGCAGTGAGACACAGGCAGCGCCATCCATTACAGTTTCAAGCGGTCTGCAGGTGACGATATTCTAACTAAAGAAAAAGCTTCCTTCTTCCTGGTAGTTTCTTGCATTCGAAACGTTAGTTATTTTCTTATCTAACTGTGTTAGAAGAAAATACGGCAAATTTTGGTATGTAATTCAGCGCTCATTATTTGTTGAAATCCTTATTGTATAAGGAATTTTCAGGTGGTTAGAGAATTGATTCTCCATTTTTTCATAAGAAAATATATCGCAAAACTCACCCTCTAAAGGAGTAAATTAACCCCTAAAAATGTAATATTATTTTTGTTCAAAAATCAATGGGTTTTATGAAAAAGACTAAAGGAAATAAGTCCATTTTATTTAATCTAAGAATATATAATTTAATCGAAATACCTATTATTATTGCAAAACATTTTAGATTTCCTTTACTTACATACCATAAAACACTGAAAAGAGTTGCTCCAGTCCCCAGAATTGCAAAATATCTATTTGGCGTACCTTTAATGCAATAAACAATCAGGCTGCAAGCTTAAACGACTGTTCAACGAACAAATACCTACAGCACAATTTTAACCTCTCCAAAGGGTGTCTGCGAGCAATAGAAGTCATATTTTAGCCAACCATAGAACACATTGAATTAATATCTTTTATTATTTCTCTAATAACCTATATGTTTTATTGTAGTGTTTATTTTAATTAACATGTTATAAGGATTATGGACTTAATTTTCAGATTTTCTATTTAAACTGTAGTTCTTGTTCGTTTAATAAAATATATTGTAATTTGAATCACACCGCCTACAAATAGCTATTTTTCGCCCAATATTTAAGCATTCTCATCAAATAGTTTAATTTTTGGCTCTAACAATTCTACACTCTAAGGAATAACAGAAATTTATTGGTTTCCAATAATATTTTGGTCATTGAAAAAATGATAATATAGTTTTCAAAGAAGTGGCAATACATTTGAACTCCAATAATAGGTATGTCTATATTTAAAGCAATATATTTTTTGGTTATTTCAATGATGTTTTGAACCCCAATAATAAGTCTATATTTAATGAAATACTTTGTAATATACAACTAATGTGACAGTGGTCAAAAATAAAACTAATATTAAAAATGCCATAGCAGTTTTCAGTTTTTAAAAATCAACCCCTAAGGGGGTGAAATGGGGTTCAAACTTTGTAATGGGGTAAAATTTTTATACTGCGGATGATGTCACGGGCGGAAGTTAGTAGGTAATATATTATAACATGCAAAGATTGACGTCTTCGCTAGTGCAGTACAAGAAAACCGTAAAATAAAAAACCAAATAAAGACTATGTTTTGATTCTGGTCTAGGTATTATCTGGGCAGTTACTCTACTTAATTTTTTTGACTTAAAAGAGATAATAATGAAAATCAGTTACCATAGTTTCTATTTTAATTTCTACTTTGGGCAAGAAACTTCTGACCCTTTCATATTATCAATCTCCTCAAAAACGTTATCGTTATCATATTTAGACTTTCTTTTCCTTAAATTAAAAAAAGTGAAAATTTGGACACATTTAATAACGTAGTTTTATTGGTTTAGTGAAACCTTTTAAGCACTATTAAGAAAAGTTTTTGTACTCGTATAATAACTGTTTTCCTGAGTTGGATCGACGAATATCCTTGTGTACAGATGGAAAATACCAGGGGCGTATTCATGTGGGGAGAGATGGAGGGAAGCGTCCCCCCCCCCGCTTGAATGCTCGAGTTGGCTAATTAGAGTACGACTTGACTCTCAGGACCTCGTACCAAAGAAACGTCGATAGCTGAGCCCTAGGAAAATTAGCAAAGGTCGACAATTTAAATGAACAGGGAATTTGCAAAAAAAGATCGAGAATCTTGGTTTTTATCTTCGCAAAGTTGGAAATTTTTACTCCACTCTCCCCACCCAAACTACTGCTTTCGATACGCCCCTAGAGAATACTTTCAAGAAATAAGTTACTAAAATAAAAAATAAACAAGTCTGTTACAAGACTTTTACAACAATTCAATTGTTTTAAATTGACAAGTACCGGGTGAGTCAACGATTGGGCGGAGTAATTTTACACCTCTAAGATAAGGTTTGTCGACAATAAGCTTTTGTGTTAGAGTATGGTTGGATATTCTGCACATTGTAAAAATATTTTGAATTATACAGGGTGCGTTCAAAAAGTAGAGTGTCACAAAGTTAGATTTTTTAAATGGGACACCCTGTATTTAATTGGATTTTTGAATTCTACGTATAATTTCATAACTGTTCACTATTGGTTTAATATAACATACGAAAAAAGTCATAGTTTTCAAGATAGTTCGACTTGTAATGAAAATTTACCATTTGCAAGCATCTCTTTGTTGTGAAAATACTACTTAAATTTTGACTCCAAGCGATTTCATAATTTGTATCCTGAGTAAATTAAGTCAAAAAAAAAACGTATCCACTATGAAATATTTGATATCACATTTACAGAGTGTTTTATTTCCAGGTCCAAAGTCAGAAAACATCTAATTAAAAAATGACACTTTTATCATGGAATCATATTTTTCTGCCATCTTATAGCTCATCAAATACTCTTCACATTTTGTAAAGAATGTCCTATCTCTAATAGTTTTTGAAATATTTTGATTGACACTTTGAATTCAATAAATTAATTAAACAAAATGAAATTTTCAGACAATAACCCAAATAATGATACATTTAACGTTTTTGGATAAATTCCCAGCCGCGCCATTGTGCCCCCCCCCCCCCCCCGTTATATTTGTTTACAACTGTTAAAACAAAATTAGATTTTCTGAGCTCAATATCCCAGAAAATGACATATTAGTTAATATCTATTTTCCAGCCGCTTCTTTTTATACCCCTCCCACACCTTAATTTTCTTAACATTTATTACACATAATTAGATTTTCTAAAAAGTTATAAAATATGTGTTTATTTTTAGAGTACTTTTACATAGTTTCAAGGCAATAGGTAGAACAATTTTACCCCATTAAAAACTTTGAACCTCCCCTTCACCCCCTTAGGAGTTGATTTATTAAAAACTGTAAAACACGTGTTTAAACATTTATTTGTAGAGTACTTCTGTGAAGTTTCGAGTTAATAGGACCATCTAATATTTTTTCGCCATACAAAGATTGAACCCCTATTTCACCCCGATAGGGGTTAAATTTTGAAATATCCTTTCTTAGAGCACGCCTACGTTATATAAGTAACCTCTGTCCAAAATTTCAAGTTGCTAGACCCAACGGTGTGGGCTGTGCGTTGATATGTCAGTCAGTCAGTCATTCAGTTTTTTCTTTTATATATAGAGATGACAGGACAAGCACTTGTCACAATCAAACTAATTTACTGAAAATCTAAATTTAAAACCAGTTTTAAGTCCTTAACTTTTTTAAGGAATGTCGGGTATGTTTTTACATCATACCCATACAAAAATTCTTTGGTTAAGCAAAGAATGAATTTTGTGACAAAGACGAATTCGCGAATTAGAAGATTTAGTTGTCAAGACTAAATTTCGTGAGTTCGGCTGTTAGTTTTTATTACGAGTAATATTCCAATTTTTTAAATCGTCGCGCTTTGTTAAAGCTTTCAGCTTATTAATCTTCTTGAAGCGCCTGGGTCATACAAGTATGTACAAGTACATACTTGTTATATAGACTATTCTAGCCGTGACTTTTTACTTAAGTAAAATTCACAGTATGGAGTCCGTCATTTTCTATTTAACATATCTGAGTGAATGTCAGGTGGCCAGCGTGTCTAGCGGAAGGCAGCTCGGCATGCAACGCTTGTGTACAGACACATACCGCAAAGTTAAAGTGTATTTACCTGTAATCTGTAATATCCATTAAAGGAATGAAAATGACATCAGAGCGAGGAAGGTCACGGCTGTGAATAGGACTATTATTTAATACCGAACTGGAATGTATACTGGGTGTTTCTTTTGCTGCGTTACGAAATATGAGTAATTATATAATTATATTTATAGTTTAAAATTCGCAAGGTCTAGTGGTTCTAATATTATAGTTGAATTTTAAAACGTAAATAGGTATATTTCGTTTTTTTTTATCTTTTGACAGCCCACGAAGGCCGAAGCCTAAGTACCATGTACCGCGGGTGTACTGGGGAAGGCCGACTCAGACATTCAGTGGGCCCATATTTTCGAGATCATATGAATTAGTTCGCATAAGAATGCGTTCAAATGAATTTCGTATTGTTTTCATTTAAAAATTGTAATAATGTACAATGTTATTATTTTATGTAGAACGAAAAACTGCTGGTAGGTCCTATTTGGCTTATTAGCCAATCTTTCAGCGTCTTCTGTCGCTTCAATGACATTTATATAAAGTAAATCATTTCAACTTGGTATTTTACTAATTTTTTGACAGTTTTGTCACACCATCTGTACACGAAATCCATAATTCAAATGGTACATACCAACTTGAATCACGGCATACGAGTAACTTCGAATACGAACTTAACTTTCATGTTCAAAAGTCGGATATTATTCAGTTTTTATGCGAAAATCGTCATTTTTCGTACACTATCTTCTTCAATCATGCTCGAAAATACGGGCCCAGAGGTGAAAACATCTGTCCGTAGAGATTTCACCAGATCTTTAAGGGGATGTGTGGGATGGCACTACCTTGGCACGTATACCTTCAGTGTTGCAGCTTGCGATTATCGCACATGCGTGGAAAAAGGTTAAAAACTATCGCACGGCTAGGACTAGGACATGACGTCATAATAAATGTTAACCAAACCAAATTTGAAAAGACAGCTGCTAGAAGTATATTTTTTTTGCTGATAAAATTACTAAAACAAGTAAACTTCTAATAACAAATATATTCATTTCATCTAAGAAAAATCGACAAAAATTAATTATTAAATCAAAATGAATCAAACACTTCCATTAAATTTAACAAATATATTATTGTGAAACGCAAGTACTGCATTTGCGAAAAAACTTTTTTTAAGAAATAGTGTATTCGAAGTGTAAAACTAACACTTGCCAATCTAACCTTTTGGTTGTCAAGTTAGACCGATCTAGCGTTGGGGAATTTGACCGTTACAGTTTAAAACTTGTCTTGATTGTCAGTTTCGATCTATAAATGTCAAATACGCTTGTGATTATTAGTGAGTCTCTTTGATAATGTTTTTAAAATAATACAAAATGCTTCTCCAATTTCTAATGCCGCACACAATTCAATTATTATCCTGTGGTGGTTAAACGCCAAATGAAAATAATCCCTATCTGACTTCGGAGCTTTATATTTTTATTTAAAACGAGGAAGGTATTCGTGCTCTTTCCCCAGGGTGTCCTCTGTCAAATCTGATGGCTTTTAAATGGATATAAATTAGCCTATATGGAGTCGAGCGCAGTGTGTGTATATTCTATTTGCCACATATTTGGTGTCGATTCAGGACATTGGCTTCAGCCCTAGTTCATAAATTTAAAAGTGATTAGAGTTGATGTCTTCGGTTCGAAATAAAAAGGAAATAAAAGGGTTCATATTGATTTGCTTTAGACAAACTTTTATTATATCGTACTTTTACGCTTCGCAATCAAAATAAATTACAAATATTTAAAGTTCAGCAGCGACTCTTATTTTTTGTTACTCTCTACTCTATAGGTTTGTTCAATAAACACTCAACAGAGAAAACGATTGTGGTTTCGTGGACTAAAAGAGACAGTATGTTGTGTGCCAGTAAGCACGAAGTACGAAGAGTACAAATCAATGAACAACCGTGGGCTGGAAAGATAGTACGCTTTGGACCTTACTTGAACTCACCAGACTACCGCAACCTATAAGGCAACACCCTCATATGAAAGAAACGGCAACAAAAATGCGTTAAGAGTGGAATCAGGAAAAATCTGCCTTGCAGAGCCTCGTTTCAGAATGGCCTTTTTAAAAACTACGCAATTTTAGAACAATTTAGAGACATGTATTGAAAGCTAAAATGTTAAGCTCCGATCTAACATATTTTTTATTAGAAACTTTGGCCTCATTGTCATGTAATCAACAAACAAAAATAATAACAATTTAAAAACTTTTGGCACAGAATCTAACAAAAATGGGTTAGATCCGAGATTAAATTACGAGAAGTGTTTTTAGAAAGTTTCAACCGAAAAAATGCCTTTATTCGGCCAATGTCCATTGAAAACTAAATATTATATCATATGGTCCATATTTTTCCGCCATATTTAATTTCACGGACTGGTGGTTACTTAGACAAGAACCAGGCAAAAGTTCAGCCCCTGTTATAAAGAGGGCGGGTCAATAGTTTGTTTACAGTTTTCTATAAGATTTTGGAGTAAGATGTATTTATGTTTATTATATTTAATATGAGTAATATACAGTGTACCAAATAAAATAGTTTCTGATTTCTTATGGTAAAGTTTATAAAATTGGAGTAAATTTTTTGATAACAGATATAAATTATAAATCTAAAGGGAATAATATATTTTCTGAAAAAATAATTCGTTCTGGCAGTAGTACGTTAGGTATATATTGAAGTTAGAAGTAACTGAAAAAAAAAATGGAAAACACATTGTTAGAAATATGTTCAGGCAAAATGGTGTGCTTCTTTAGGTTAGGAGTATTTGTATTGTATTTGTATGTATTGTTAAAGACGCCAGACGTACAAAACGGACATACCGAGAGTAAACAACTTTATCAGCCCGCGAAATTCAAATTTACATGCATCTCTTATGGGATGACGTCATATCGGTAAAACAGTCGCTTATCAGTGATGATGTGGGTGTGAGGGTGGAATGTCAGGAAGGCAGTAAGTGCGCTTTCGCCAAAGGGTGAAGATTTGTGTGTCAGAATGGTGGATGATGGATGTATAGAAATGTCTCCTTCCCAAAAAGAAGTAGAGTGTATGAGGGTGTGCCGAAGGGGCATTAAAGTGTGAGGGTGGAAACGTCGTAGGGGGAGGGGGGTGGGGTAGTGTCACAACGGCAGGGGTGAAAGTAAACAGCGTTTTCGCCAAAGGATTGGAAAGATATGAGTGGATTTTGGATGGTCTTTGGGAGAAAGGTGTCTTTAAAGGTCTTTTAGCATGCGGTGCATTACTTTTTTATAAATGAATCTGATGAGTAAAGCTTTGAAAACGGGGGTTATTCCAGGGACGGCTCTAACCTAGCTGTAAATACATTTAGGATTCGATTTGAAAATAAAATACAAATATTTATTTACCCACATTGTGTTATTTGAAAATGCGAAATACGAAATTACTTCGGTTACAGGGATATACCATACAGGGTGTCTGAAAAGCCTTGACATGGGCAAATATCTTTACTATTAATAAAGATAGAGACACCAAATTGTAGTTGTATCTTATTGATTAATAAATCTACTTTTTTATGTAATTTGACTTTTTCGACCCCCTTGGGGGGTTACGCTAGAGAGTTGAGGTCAAAAATTTTAAATGCAACCCTATGCCGTGTGGTACCTCATTTTAAAGGTCTTTTCGAGAATGGCAGATGTTACTTCTTTAATCGTACTACTTAATTCATTAAATCGTAGAAATATGGTAAATACGTAGTTGTAGTTTTACCAGAGAAAAACCCAGACACAGAGAATATTATCTCTCATTCCCGCCTGCTCGACCACGCTATGGCCTTCACACGGCAACACCCGGAGATTGGCGCGTAGGATTATCACAATACACCCCGACATTACCAGTGCGGTAGCAACACGGCAAGCAGAGAGAGGTTTCTGCGACGCGGCGCGTCGCAATACTCACTTTCACTGTGCGTTATACCCTTTATACGGACGGGCTATTCTATTCTTAATGCGTGACTACATTTTTTTAGAATTTAAACTTTTGAGTGTTGTTTTAAAAAAGTGGTTCAATCATGACATCACAGTTGCTGTAGAGTCTTTCCCTTTGGGAGAACTTTAAATTACCCCCACGAAATCTTACCTATATCCGTGAATTTATACTCAGAAGCTCTCCTGAATAACGGAAATATACTACATGGTCCTTTTAAAATAACTAAGGTTTTACATTGCTCATTTCGAGTGTGGAGTAGTGTTGCAACATATATACAAAAGGTCAAAATGGCACCCAACCCAATGTACCCGTCCGGGCGAGGCATGCATAAGTTAACAAGCGATAGCCGACCTATGGTGCCATACAGTACCTGCCTGCGCAATTCATGTGCAGATTTTTGTTATGTTTGTGGGAAACTTTTTTCGCAACGTTCTTGACATTGTTTTTATTTTATTGTGTTGTATATTTGTCGGTTGTTGACATCTGCGCAGTACACCAAAATGCTAAACACGCGCAAACCGACCGTGCTAGACAATATTCGAATATTGGACTAGCGAATATTATTTCCCTTCAAAAGTAGTTATATGTTCGAAGTCTTTCAGTATTGGACTATTCAAATATTTGAGTTCTCGATTTTGTATATATTCCGATATTTGATTAGTCAAATACCTATATGAAACGGGAAAAAATACGTATGCACTTTACTCAAGTGTCTCGGTAAGTTTAGAAACAGTTTTCAGGTTCAAAAAAGAAGTAACAGTCAGTAATGAATGTCAATTCAAGTATTAGAATAAAGGCCGATTTCGAATTGTAATTATTCGAATAGCCGACTAAAATATTCGAATAATCGAATCGACTATTCGTATAGTCGAACCGACTATTCGAATAGTTGAATTAACAATCCGAATATTCCAATCACATATTCGAATATTCGAATCAAATATTCGAATATTCGAATCGAATAGTCTAATCGAATCTTCGAATCAAATATTCAAATATTGGAATCGAATATTCGAATCAAATATTCGAATATTGATTTCGAATATTTGAAGCAAATATTCGAATATTGGAATCGAATATTCGAATCAAATATTCTAATATTGGAATCCAATATTCGAATCGAATATTCCAAGCAAATATTCGAATATGCGATTCGAATATGCGATTCGAATATGCGATTCGAATATTCGATTCACATATTCGAACCGAATATTCGAATCACATATTCGAATATTCGAATCGAATATTCGAAACAAGTATTACAATAGTTTCCACGAATATTCGAATAGGCGAAGCGATTATTCGAATAGTGGAAGCGATTATTCGAATAGTGGAACCGACTATTCGAATAGTAGGATCACCTCTTCGAATCCCATATTCGAATAGTCTCCACCAATATTCGAATAGTCGATTCAACTATTCGAATAGTCGAACCACCTGTTCGAATAGTCGCATAAACTAGTGGAATAGTAGTTTCGAATAGGCGATTCGACTAGTCGAAACGTCTACAAGTCGCAGCGACTCTTCGAATATTCGTGGAGACTATTTCAACAGTGAATAATTCGAATATTTGAATAATAAATGAAGTAAATGTTCCAATACTTCAATTCCAAAACTTCCGAGCCCTAGTCTACACTGGAACCCAGTCACGTTTAAGAATATATTATCGCCAGCAGGAAAGGTACAACTATGTATTTAACTTTTTAACTTTTCTCCCCAACTTTTCTCCAACTTTTTTTTGGACTTCTCTAGCTTTGTTTTTCTGTTCCTTACAAATAATTTTACTTTTGCCGTAAAAGTTTTGTATATTCCAATTGATAAAAGCTTTAGATTCGATGCAGAATATAAAGGATAACACCGTACATCAGAAATATTCGTAACAACGGACATATAATGAAGATACGAAATAGAGAATGATTGGTATTTTGTCCAAGACCTTCCACTTTGTCAAAACTATATTTCATTTAGGTAGGTATGTTTTGTTACGTAATAGTATAAAGGGCTTACATTATTGTACAAAGCCTGTAGTTTTGTACTTTCATGCAATGCTATTCATTTTTGCTAATTCACAAGTGAAGTATTCATATTTTTCTTTATTTTCCTCTACATGTTTTATAGTTTTTCTTGTAGACGTAAAATTGCTATAAATAAGGTACCTACTTACTTGTTCCTAGATTAGTTATTAAATATTTAATAATACATTTGTATTCTACTGTATTGTATTTTTTATTTTGCAGCATTTCTTTATTATAACCCAAAATCTGCATCGCACGCCCATGGCAGCTTATTTCGACTTCGGTTTGGAGGTCATAGAAAGCAAATCGTATTTATGAATGAAATCATTACGAGATAGTATACTCTCTGTCTTGGTTGTACTCTGGTTTTACTATTGGTAATTTATTCTTGAAAGTGGGTAGGTTTGAATGTCGACACCAACGTACATCCCTTGAAATTTCGTGCGCATGTCTAGCCCTCTTGGTTTGCGCGTGGTGCGCATTTTGATCTACTGCGCAGATGGCAAAAAAACGAAAAATAATGTCGAAAAAAACTTCAGAAAAAGTAATAAATTTAAATACATGGTGGTACCTTGCCTATTGGAGATAATATATTCTTAAAAATGAATGGGTTCAAATGTAGAGACCAAAGTCCATCTCCTGAAATTCCGTGCGCAGGTCTAGCATGCTCGGTTTGCGCGTGGTACGCATTTTGGTCTACTGCGCAGATGGCACAACACGAAAAATATAAAAACGACAAATGAAGTCGAAAAAGTCAGAAAAAAGTTAGAAAGAGTGCCCTACAAAACAAAAAATAAATGTGCGCGCGGACTGCTACTGTATGGCACAAGAGGTCGACTAACGGTCGACTATACGATTTACGATGTATAATTTTGATAGGCTTGCCATTTAAAAATGAATTAAAATACGGGGTTTGCTGTAAAATATTTCTTTTTTGAAGACTTAAAAGAAGGGACCACACGGCATAGGTTTGCATTCGAAATTTTTGACCTCAACTCCCTAGCGTCACCCCCCGCCCTCCAAAGGGTGTTGAAAAAGTAAAATTACGTAGAAAAGTAGATTTATTAACCAATAAGATACAACTAAAATTTGGAGTCTCTATCTTTATTAATAGCAAAGATATTTACCCATACTAAGACTTTTTAGACACCCCCTGTATGTTGTATTGCTTTAACCAAAGTATTTTCGTATTTCGCATTTTCAAATTACACAATGTGAGTAAATAAATATTTGTATTTTATTTTCAAATCGGATCCTACATTTATTTATAGCTAGGTTAGAGCCGTCCCTGGAATCCCCCTCGTTTGCAAAAGCTTTACTGATGAGTTCTGCTAAATATAAAAATTATTTATTTGGCGACATATTTAACGGCGGCCAAAATTAACCGATTATATGACCCCACAACACAAAATGTATTGTTTTGCTTGGAATAACCCTTATACCTACATAATGGATATTTCTTTTCGTGCACGAAATGAAATAATCTCAGAAATATGAAATAATCTTAGAAATAATGCGTAAAAAAAGATAATCAGTAGTAAATGAACGATTCCTACCAAAATATTATTTGGACTTGTTTGAAAAAGCATAAAAAGTACACTTAAAACTAATTTCTGATCATATTATTATAGTAAATGAAAACCTTGAATCACACTCGTATTTTATTTGGTACACGGTATAATATGATCCCAAATTTATTAATTTGCATGGATTTATTTTAATTTGCACGTGCGAGCCGAGCGCCATCTGTCAATCAGTAACCAAAGTAGCCATAAAATACCTGTAAAATTCAATTTCCAAATAATTTTATAAAATACTATTGTAGGTGCCATCTACAAAATATATAAGGGAGTAATTTTCACTTATTTTTGACGGTTAATTTTAGTCAGATTTTGAGCGATCAAATTCCCGTTTTAAAAATTACGATTTATTATTAAACTAAGGAATGAAAAGCTTACTTCACTTTTTGACCCCCCTGTATACAGAAACTATTTTTTTTAAAACTCAAGCAAAAATTTTTATAAAGAGTAACTTTTTGCTGAAAAATTAAAAATTCAGTCCATTTGTGGTATAGGTAACCCCATCCAGGTATGTTTGAATTTAAACAAAAATGTTTTTACTATTAGAATTAAATTATTTACCGTTATATTCTTACAAATAAACTTTTACTAAAACCAATGATATATTTTGTATTGAATTTAGAATAGGACATTACTGCATCAAATAAAATGTTATATTTGAACCGATGAAACCTTATATTTCAAGCAATCTTATAGCCTATTGGTTAACAATGATAAGCTAATCAATGAAAGAAGCCACGTTTGTATTGTGCAATACTGAATAAAGTGTGTCATTGAGTGAATTGGTATCCAATTCAATAGTGTTTTTTCTGTGCAGTAGATAACCTTAAAACCTAGCCACCTAATTCACGTAGCCTAAGATCTGTTTTAAATTTAGTCCTTCTAGTTAACCAGTTAGGTTTTAACAACTTTTGACTGTGAAATTGTTGTGTGTCAAAACCTTATTCTGTTCTATTATTTATTTCTATTGTTTGCTTGATTTTTAACGAATATTCAAACTGAAACGTACTGCGCCAATGATTTGATTTTATTAATGAGGAAAACATACTATAGTGAATTTGCCCTTTTAATAATTTTTTGTACTAACCATACTATATTTGTAGCCACGCACCAGCTGAAAATGTTCTATTTATGGGCGAAAAAGTGCGTTTGCACGCACTTACCGTCGTCAGATTTTTAAAAGTCAGTGTCGTGGAGGCATGCGCACGATTTCTCCCTCTGTTTTTAGCCATTTTAAAACAATTTTATTTTCTTTGACTTTGCATAATTTAAAAAACTGCTTCAAATGACCCCCCCCCCCCCCCCTCTATCACGACTAAAACAGGATATTGTTTTTTTAAGAGAGAAAAATCAACAAGAAGTTAAATTGAAGTAATTTCTCAGGTGCCAGTCATATTTCTAAAAAAAAAGCAACCTGAGCGTCTTAATAACCCCACTGCATAGTTTATTAGAATCTTGATTAAAAATAATAACAAAGAACAGAATCACTGGGGCGTATATCAGCGTGAAAAATTATAAAAATCGCTCTGGAAATAGCGGCAAATTATACATTAATTCATAAATCATATCTTGCAGGAAAAATGGTGCTCAGTAAGATTAATTTGATAAATTAAAGCCATTCATAGGAAAGTTCATGGACGAACACTGGTATAAATGGAGTTTGTTGTTGATCGATTTTGAGGTATAGTGTATTATGGCCCTAGAAGTTTAATTTTTTTAATTTGAAAAAAAATCACAAGGCAAAAATTATTTTATTTTGTGTTAATAAGTCACATCTACACAATGTACAACCATTGTCAATTTAAACTTTCAAGTCTAAATGGAACTGGACGGATATCTGAGAGTTTCAGTTGTCAATGGCTGTACGTGCAGTTACATCCATACTCTATCCCTGACCTACTTAGAGTCAAGTCAGCAGTGGGACTCTGCGAGGTCATAGTAATCTACTTGTAGAAATAAAGTGATATTTCCTATCTCTATTATACAACAAAACGATAGCTATTCAGACAACGCGGAGTTATGCTAAAATGTTTACTGTATTTTTGAAATAGTCCCCTCCAATTTCTATACACTTCTACACACGCACAGTGGTTCCGGCAATAGGTCATAAGTCAAAATATTTTTGTCAGGGATCTGACAGGTATAGGCATTGCTTTGGGTTCAAAAAGAATCAAATTCACTGAACCAATAAAATTTTGGCACTTACGGACTAATTTCAGTCGACCTGTGACCGGCAAAGAGTGTGGATTTGAAGTACGAAAAAGCAGTATAAATATTGTGCTAAAAGTGGGGTTTGTTATTTAGTAATATCGTAAAGACTAATTAATACTCAAAACCCTCTTTAAGTGGCCTTAGTATAGCGCAGGTAAGTGGTTCTTCTTTTAGTGAAATATTGTTGTTTGAAAGGTTCTATTTCCACATGTTTCTGGGCTTGTTTGTGGCACTTGTGATATTAGCATTTTATTTTGACTTTTAACTATTATGACTTCTATTTATGTGTCGTGTCGTCCAGAAAAATGTATATAAACTACTTTTACATAGCCTTCTTTTTATGAGGACAAATAATTTGTATCCAGATCTGTCCAGCTTGTCAAGATATAATGGTTTAAGTAAACTGCTTGGGTTTGCTTGGGTCAAAAAGTTTGCACAATGGCATTTGTTATGGGGGTTCGTTATGGGTTGTTTTTTTGGGAGTAAACGAGTAACAACTTTTTTTTTACTTTCAAGCTCAGTGTCTGGGGTATCAAATAAAACCCACAAAATGGAGAATACAAACATATATATATATATATATATATATATATATATATATATATATATATATATATATATATATATATATATATATATATATATATAAATGTAAATGCGAAGATTTACTTCTTCGCTAGTGCAGCGACAAGGCCGTGAATGAAAAATAAAAATAATGAGGACTATCTTTGATTCTGGTCTGGGTGACCTCCTGCTATCGATTTCTGGGCCCTTACCCATCAGCGGGCAGGCTTACACCCAGGGTGGCTGAAGAACAGACCACGATTTGACCAGAATCAAAGAGAGTCCTTATATCCAAAATGTTCGGAAAGGATGGGTAAGATGTAGTGGCTCGCGCCAACTAGTTCACCCAGTGTTGCTCCAAAAATGTTTGGCTGCTAACACAATAATACTCGAAAGTATGTCGAATGTCGATTTTCTCGACGTCGACGGTACAAATGCACCATTGTACAACAATAGTAGAAAAACGGAAGATTTCTTGGCCTATAGGTAATATAATAAATGTAAATGCGAAGATTTACTTCTTCGCTAGTGCAGCGAAAAGGCCGTGAATGAAAAATAAAAATAATGAGGACTATCTTTGATTCTGGTCTGGGTGACCTCCTGCTATCGATTTCTGGGCCCTTACCCATCAGCGGGCAGGCTTACACCCACGGTGGCTGAAGACCAGAATCAAAGATAGTCCTCATTATTTTTATTTTTCATTCACGGCCTTTTCGCTGCACTAGCGAAGAAGTAAATCTTCGCATTTACATTTATTATATTACCTATAGGCCAAGAAATCTTCCATTTTTCTACTATTGTTGTACAATGGTGCATTTGTACCGTCGACGTCGAGAAAATCGACATTCGACATACTTTCGAGTATTATTGTGTTAGCAGCCAAACATTTTTGGAGCAACACTGGGTGAACTAGTTGGCGCGAGCCACTACATCTTACCCATCCTTTCCGAACATTTTGGATATAAGGACTCTCTTTGATTCTGGTCAAATCGTGGTCTGTTCTTCAGCCACCCTGGGTGTAAGCCTGCCCGCTGATGGGTAAGGGCCCAGAAATCGATAGCAGGAGGTCACCCAGACCAGAATCAAAGATAGTCCTCATTATTTTTATTTTTCATTCACGGCCTTTTCGCTGCACTAGCGAAGAAGTAAATCTTCGCATTTACATTTATTATATTACCTATAGGCCAAGAAATCTTCCATTTTTCTACTATATATATATATATATATATATATATATATATATATATATATATATATATATATATATATATATAGTTAATAGGACCATTTAATAGTTTTCCTCAATATAAAGTTTGAAACCCAGTTTCACTCCCTTAGGGGTTGAATTTTGAAAAACCCTTCCTTAGTGGTTGCCTACGTTATATAAGAAACCTCTGCGGAAATTGTCAAGTTAATAGACCCAGCGGTGTGGGCTGTGCGTTGATATGTCCGTCAGTCAGTTTCTTCTTTGATATATATATATATATATATATATATATATATATATATATATATATATATATATATATATATATATATATATATATATATATATATATATATATGTATATATATATATATATATATATATATATATATATATATATATATATATCGTTTGCTTCTATAACCCTTGTTAAATAAAATTTGCTGTGTCTCTTTCCTACACCTTGTAAAATCAGAGTAGAACATATCTGACAAAAATTTAGGGTTTGTATAATAATGTACACATTAGAAAAAGATTATAATAATAAGAAGTTGTAGTACGAAACACTTATCACGCTACCTGGACTGACACTTGAACATTTTTTTTGTATGGTTTGTTTACAATAACCCTTTTTTAAGTAGGTACAAAAATGCATTTTCAGTTATTAATTTTCCAAAAATATTAATTGCAATAATTATGACTGCACTCTCCATATAGATGGAACCACTGCGCAACGGTGCATCACCATCTCTATGGATTTCTGATAAATTGACTGTCCAGCCTCCTCAAACCACTGATTTCGGCCGCAACCACTGCTTTATTACAAGAAAAAAAATTCCATTAATATTTCCCGTAAATTTCCAAAGTAGATGATAGTCACTAGGGGTCAGACAAGGCGAATACGGTGGGTATTGAAGTAATTTGGAACCTACACTTTGAATTGCAGGTACGGCAATGTAGTATGATGTGTGATTGAACGCGTTATGTTTTTGTTAATTTTCAGCGAAATTTTTCTTTGACTGCTTCCCACAGCTTTACTATTAGTTCGGCACAATACGATTTAGTTATTGCGTGTCTTAGATTTAGGTATTCACTAAGAATTACGCCATGCGCGTCTCAAAAAGAAACAACTTTACCACCAGATGCCTACATTCTGAATTTTGGAGACGGGAGAAAGTCACGATGTTTCTATGTTGTAACACGGATTTTAGACTTGGAATCAGTAATGGACCCACGCTTCACTGATAGTATCCATCCATCCATCTTTCGAAGAAGTACAAATTTGTTTTTTCTAAACCTGGCTAAAAGTTGCTGAGGAATTACAACGCGAGATCGTAAGCATGCGGGGTGCATATTTACAGATGCTAGCATGTGTTGACACCAGGGTGTTGAAATCAGCGAGGGTTTGGAAAAACAGTACATTTACAAATGCTAGCAGATTTGGACACCAGAGGCGATCATAGTGTTGAAACCAGTTTTAGATAACCTGAGCAGGAGATAACCTTTTTCAATGATTGTGCCTGTACGGAAAATAACAATAAAACGTTGTTGGAATATTGAAAAAATATATTTATTAAAGCAAACGAACAAAATAAAAATTAAATATTAAGTTAATGAGCAGATCCATGCCCTTCAGCATTAGGCTGGTTGTGTGAGATGTTAAGATGAATAAGAAATAAAAGCTAACCCCGATCGGCCTTACAAGGTGCAGAAATTAAAATTGCATAATAGTCGTGAAATACGCTCTCGGACAGGTTTGCTCAGTTTTAGGTTTCATCAAGAAGAAGAAATATGACCAAAAAGATGCTGCCACAGTTTTAGTTCTTCAGTCTGTCAGAGAACTCCTGTGATGTCCCTAAGAACAGAAGCTGTGAAAAAATCATTATTCAGATGATCTTAAAAGAAAATAAATTATTTCTGTTCAAACCCTACTTTAGCCAAACATAGGAAGAGGGAGATGCAGCGAAAAGACTAGATTTTTGTTTATGGGGGGCGATCAAATTTTAAGTGGAAATGTTAATAGAATCCCAGCATGTCAGGTACTGGGTACTGGTCTCAAGAAAGTCTCGAATTTAGAGCCCCCCGAGCATAACAATTTATATTTTTTTAACAATATTTCTGTAGAGAAACAAAAAAGGTTTATTGGCAACGGGTTAGGGCTCTGTTACTATTTAATTATTTTTTGTGAAATTTTGGCATTAAAGCTGTTCTTAGAAATAATATAATTTCTTCTTGTGGCCATAGAGTCGTAAAATACGTTCTTGGACAGGTTTGTTCAGTTTTAGGTTTCATCAGTATTTTTTTAATTTTTTATCTTTGCCGAGTTTTTTTACTGCGACTGCGCGATTCGTATTGGTATAAAATTTTGGCAGCACCGCATACACCTGACATTTTATTAAAAAAGATACTGATGAAACCTAAAACTGAGCAAACCTGTCCGAGAGCGTATTTCACGACTATTATGCAATTTTAATTTCTGCACCTTGTAGGGCCGATCTGGGTTAGCTTTTATTTCTTATTCATCTTAACATCTCACAAAACCAGCCTAATGCTGAAGGGCATGGATATGCTCATTAACCTAATATTTTATTTTTATTTTCTTCGTTTGCTTTAATAAATATTTTTTTTCAATATTCCAACAACGTTTTATTGTTATTTTCCGTACAGGCACAGTCATCGAAAAAGGTTATCTACTGCTCAGGTTATCTAAAACTGGTTTCAACACTATGATCGCCTCTGGTGTCCAAATCTGCTAGCATTTGTAAATGTACTGTTTTTCCAAACCCTCGCTGATTTCAACACCCTGGTGTCAACACATGCTAGCATCTGTAAATATGCATCCGGGGTATCCATTGTGCTAATTGATTTTCATATCGAAAAGTTTCGCGACAGTACCATAGACAGTATGGTTACTCTCCTGTCTTGCGAAAGAAGATCAAGACTAGTACCGAAGGTCAACCTGCAATTCGTGTTCACACGGAGTTCTACAGCATTTAACCAGATAAAAACCAAGACAGAGAGAAGAATATGTCTTCTTGCCGCCAGCTCGACAACGCCATGGCCTTCAAACGGCAACACCCCGAGATAGATGCGTGGGATTCTCACAATTCACCCCGACATAGCCAGTGCGGTAGCAACACGGCAAGCAGAGAGTTTTCTGCGATACGACGCGTCTAAATACTCACTCCCACTGTGCTTTATAAAATTCTGGCTGGCTATTCTGTTTTTAACGCGTGGCTACATTTTTGAAGAATCTTTTAAACTTTTGATTGCTGTTTTTCATATGTTTTTTTATAATAACCCAAAATCTACAATGAACGCCCGTGGCAGCTTTACTTAAAAGTCGGTAGTAGAGTGCGTCAGGCCGCTTTGGAGGTCATAGAAAGCAAATCGTATTTATTAATGAAATCAGTAAGAGATATTCGTCCCTCTGTCTTGGTTTTTCTCTGATTTAAGCTCATCAGAGCACCGTTTCACAAAATCATATAATAGAACGGTTTTGACTTCGATTCATTTTACCCTCTTCCCCTGCTTTTCCACTTATCGCACGGTAGCGTGATACTTTGCAGAACGTAGTATGGGTCCGAAAACTTTTAGTTTTCGGTGGGATTTGAACCCTCGACGGTAATCGAAATTTGGTTTATAAGGCTGACGCCTTAACCAATCGGCCACCGCTGACCCTGGAAAAAATGTTAAATATGAAAACTTTGGGGATTTTTATAGATCATTTATTACCTTTTCAGCAAAACAATTGAACATCTAGTATAAAACATCGATTTTCTCGCTTATTTTAAACTGGGTGGTATGATTTTGATCATATTTTTGGATTCTAGAAGTTCTAAATTAAATAAAAAATAAAATTAAAAATAAAATTATAAATTTACGGTGACTAAAGTATTATTATTGCCAACCTTGACATTAACTTTGACTTACCTACGAAGAAAATTTAAAAAGGTAGCAGGTATTTCGTTCGCAACCTGGATAGTTACGTTTAAAGTATATTTATGCGAACTAATTTTTAATTTGAAATATTTCAAAAACGATTGAAAAATCGCATACTGTGTGTTATACAAAATATGTCTAGAACTTCTCGTAGAATTCTAAAATATGATAAAAATCATACCGTCCAATTTGAAATAAGCGATAAAATCGATGTGTTATACTATATTTTTTAATTCGATGCTCCATGCTGATAAGATATATGATTCATAAAAATTCCCAAAACTTTCATATTTAACATTTATTCCCATCTTTAATAATAAAAAAGTTATAAGGCCTGTTCACTTATATTTTGATATCCCTGTACAAGTGGTAGGTACTTTATTTCATTCTCTTAAAATTCACTATTCCATTCATTTGGCTCAGCCTGTATTTCCCTTAATGATACCTCAGCAGTACTTCACGTACAAAGCTGGTTAAATTATACAAAATAAGACCATTATTTATAGCCCCCGGCAAGAAACTAGTACCAACAAAGAAAAAAAACACGTTCCCGACTTGGTCTAACAAAGTCTATCATTGAACTTATAGCGCTTGTAACCTTGAAGTAAGCGTACTAAGCCTGATCTACGCAAAGGTACAAAGACCTTAGGTAGTGCAGGAATTAAACACAGGGACGTCCGGAATATCTTGTTGAAGGTTTTAAGCAAGAGAAACATCAAAATGTATTTACCAGAATAAACTAAAAAATTAAAAATATTTACATTTTTAAAATACAAATAAAATGTAGGTATAAAGAAAAACAAAACCATGGGATTCGCAAAAAGGTTTAGTACGTCAGTTCGGTTTTGATCTGTCATTGTTAATAAGTCATCAATAAAAGCTACGAGTTCTTATAATATTTCTGAGATTTGTTTGGATTATAAATGATTTTTTTTATCTTGGAACTTGTTGCTAACGTAAGTTGTGTTCTATTATTGTGGACAATATATACTTAAATTATCTTTTTTATATAAATTTACGGAAAATCTCAGAAATAAATGCATTGTATAAAACTCAGTTTTCTTATTCTTACACTTATCAATTTTAACCCTTAGCTATCAAATGAGACCGGTCTTGAATCTTGCTCATATTTAGCGTTAGGTTTTTACATTAGAAGTTTCCCATGTAATAAATCGATACTGCAGTTTGAATAGGCTCTGCATTTAAATAGTAACACTGCACAAATTCATAAAAAAAACTAAATTAATGTTTAAAATTCGTTATATTCTGTCAGAAAAAGCATGCAGAGAAGAAAAGAGCTGAATGTATATTGGTTTAATTATTAAAAAAGAAATTTTAAGAATTTATGCGAATGATAAATAGAAAAATTTTTAATTAATAAAAAAAATTAACAATTACTTACAATAATTTAGTACAATTTACTTTAAAATTAGTTAATAGTTCGAAACTATCTCATTCTTAAGCCGGGTAGTCAGCGGCCGCGCCATGGATTTATTAGGACTGGATACGGGATGATTTCACATTCTTCGAAGCCAAAACAAACCATTCTAAACGACACTGTAAACACAATTTGTAAACATTGGCCACATCATATTTTACCTTGTATTTTTGTACAAAAAATACGTTAGAAGCATCACAAGATTTACTAAAAGTAATAAAAGCCCTAAAATATTTTATTTTTCTGCTAAATAATAATAAATTTAAGTTAAAAAGGTTTTATTATCTATAGGTTATGTTATTTCTAAAGGTGTTTATTTAAAGTCGCTCCGAGTCATTTATAAATCTATATAAATCTATACGTCGCACTTTTTCTTTTCTAGTTCATTAGACAAAGACGTACGTGTAACCGAGTGTTCAGACCGAGGTTCAGCCGTTTTCCTAAACAACCATAACAGACAGCAACACTTCTGAGCTCCAACACTCCAATGCTATTTTATCTCTTTCTACTACCATTCTTGATTCAATTACGTAGTAATTCGTAGTCTTGTCTATGTTCGTAGTTCGTAAACTGCTCCCCCAAGAGAATAGCAAAAACGAAAACAAACAACAAAATATAAGGCTTCACGTTCGATATGCTCACAGTATACGGACATCGAATCATTATTCTAATAAATCCATGGGCCGCGCAGAATGCCCGCGAGTGCGCTTGTTTGGTGGAGACGTAAAAAACAGACACTCGACGAAAGTTTAGGAATGTTTCTAAATATTTGGCGACGTACTATCCGAAGTCCATAACTTTGGAAAATTTTCAGTGTTCGTGAACTTCGTGCCTTTTCTGCTGGAAACGATCACGTTTTATTATACGACTCTTAAAGCGGAACAACGACAAACGTTCGCAAACCATGCTAAAAAACGTCCGTTGTTCGCGAATACCTGGTCGGTGGAGACATACTTTTAAAAATGTTCGCATTTACGATCTTCTGCTAACTTTGGCGTTGTGGCAAATGATTCTTTGGTGTATACACGGCTTTAAACTCAACAATTTACATTACATCTTTCAAATTAAACTCGTTTTAAAGATAAAAAAAATCTTAAGGTGTTCCCTAAAAGTGAACAGATGAAACCCTGTTAAAATTCAACTGAATTTAAAAAGCTAAAAAATGAAGTCGAATATTTCTTGCTAATGAGCGGCGACTGACGTCTGCTCTTCGGCCGGAGGAAACACGATGGCAGTGGCGTAGATAGGATTTTGTTTTGGGGGGGGTCCAACTATTTTGTCATTTAAACTACTAAAAAAGGTTCGTACAAATCGGTTCATGAGGAAACCCAAATTATAGCAGGATTTCAAAAAAAGGGACACTACACGTACTTAAAGTGACCTTCCGTCCCGATTTTGGCGGGACAGTCCCGCTTTTAAATGGCCAGTCCCGCTTTTGTTCAAATAAAAAAATTGCTTTATTTTTGCGGTAAATAGAACTGCAATTGGCAACGACGGAAGTGTCAAGAGCCACAACCATGCAACAATGGCCCTTGGATTCTATTTTACGATTGTATCGTACCTATCGGATTCGATATTTTCCTTTTTACTAATAGGGAAAAGAAAAATATTTATCCAGGGTGTCCGAAAAGTCTTAGTATGGGCAAATACCTTTGCTGTTAGTAAAGACTAGTTCTAAATGCCACCTCATGCCGTGTGGTACCTAATTTAAAGGTCTTCAAAAAAGAAACATTTCACCGCAAGCCCGAGGTCCGTATCTTCATTTATTTTTAAATTAAATAAAAACTAAAAATCGTTAAAAAATTAAAAATTTAAGTAAGTAGAGTCAAAATTAATCGTGTAAAGTACAATGACGTTGGTGCCGGCGGAAAGATTATTGCGGCGCCGTCTCTCTCGAACCTTGTGTGACTTCATTAAAAACCAGTGGTTAACTAAAATTTTTCCCCCCACCGACCGGCACCAACGTCATTGTACTTTACACGATTGATTCTGGCTCTACTTTTATGATTCTAATTATTACTTTAAAAGTTGTTCAAAATGTCCACCATGAACTTCTTGGCAGTAGTAAAGTCGATATTGGAACTTTGCCAAGAAGTACCTAACACCTGCCATTCTCGAAAATGTGAGAAGTGAGTTTCAAAATCGATATTACTGCCAAGAAGATCATGGTGGTAATTTTGAACAACTTTTAAAGTAATAAGAGAAATCAAGGTATTTAAATTTTTAAATTTTAAAGGCTTGTCATTTAAAAAAGAATTGATAGTAACAATAATAATAAGCTTCTTTATTTCAAATCCTGGAAACAAAATAAAATGGCGTCATAATAGATAGTAATACAAATTCTTAAATACCTACTAAGTACAATAATCACTTAAACTATATGGTTCTAACCTGATAAGCCTTTTCTTGATTTCCATTTTAAACAATTTTTTTATACTTATTTGTTTAACACTATTTGGTAACACATTAAATGATTTTAAACACATATAATGCGGGGGTCGTTCTGTAAGTGTCAGTCGGTCTCTTGGATAGTTTAAGGAACAACTTTTGTCCTACACGTCTTTCAAAATTTTTAACTTGGCTCAGTCAAAGCGCAAGTACATTACTATTAGTAATTTAAGTAGGGGCTGATGGCACGGAACACTAATTGCACTTGGCCGATTTTTTCACGATTTTTTATTTTTTAAGGCTTCTTATTTAAAAACCAATTACGATACGGACCTCGCGTGTGCGGCAGTATGTTTCTTTTTTGAAGACCTTTAAAATGAGGTAACCACACAGAGGGTTGCATTTAAGATTTTTGACCTTAACTTCCCAGCGTCACCCCCCAAGGGTGTTGAAAAAGTTAAATTACATAAAAAAGTAGATTTATTAACCAATAATATATACACCTAAAATTTGGTGTTTCCATCTTTACTAATAGCAAAGATATTTGCCACACTAAGACTTTTCGGACGCCCTGTATGTTATTATATTATAATATATCGTGTTCGTCTCGATTTTTGCTTCAAACCAATTGTTTAATAGGGATGAGATCATATGCACCAATTGTTTCATCATTTAATTTCACTGTTCAATATATAATAAATTTTTTGGATGTAGATGCCTCTGGGGGGGGTCCGGACCCCCTGGACCCCCCCCGTATCTACGCCTCTGCACGATGGGCTAGCACATTCGTGTACGATCGGCATTTTACGGCTACGTGCTGCTCTGTCAGTCCCGGTTCATAATGGCTTTATTTAGGTTAGTCATTATAATAGAAGTAGTTTTTGGTAGGGAGGAAATTTATAGCAGATTGTTACAAATGTTTTATCTCTACTACAAAAATTGAAACAATTACTACTATAAAAATTATGAACGTGGAGATATTTTCAGGATTTATGATTTGACTTTTGTTTTCGGAACTTAGGGTGGCCCCCTCTCGTAAGATAATTTTGGAGTTGAATGAAAAGTTAACATAGAATTGTGTAGAGAAAACTCTTGTCATTATTAAGAAGACTTATTCTGCTTTTTTACTCAAGAAATACTTAAGAATATTTAATAGCACGTCGAAAATTCTACTTTAATAAAATACATTTAGTGAATGAGCCTACTGCCTTAAATTTGTTGTCCTTCGATCGTCGTTAAGGCAGCATTTTCCACGTGGCGTCCATGTTGGCCTACTTAATGTAGTCTAACATGGTTTTTCGGCTTTAAAATTTTTAACAAAAACATTATAAGTATATTAAGTATAACTGCACATCCTGCAAGCAATACTCAGTCAATTATTTAAAGTTTCAACGTGTATAATGATTTTACTCAGAAGATTAATATGTTGAAAGATCTAGACATTTTTTCTGTTACTAGGACCTCAATATTCTTTGTACATATTGTTTTCCTAAAATAAATCATAAAATATCTTGAAGCTTTTATTAATACGTTAAAAAATACCTATAGAATATGAAGCTATACTTAATATACTTATAATGTTATTGTTAAAAAATTTTAAAGCCGAAAAACCTTGTCAAAATGAAATTAGGTTGGCCAACATGGACGCCACGTGAAAAATGCCGCCTTAAACCACGCCCAGTTTGGTGAGGGTAGCTTTAATTGTTTTGATACAGGATGCAAAATAATTTTTTTTTATTTCTGTCTGTAAAATAAGTAAAGTTTCAAAAGATATGTTCATTTAGACAGGGAATTAAATAAACGATTTTTGGTCTACAGGTATACGATTAGATTAACGTTTTTGGATATTGTTAAATGTTATCGTCATAATATTTAAAATACGGCAACGATATGTTTTACAAAAAATACTCTTGATTTTAAATTTAACGCCCGAATGCTCCACCACTGACCTTGAAGTTCTGCTAAAGTGGAATGCGGGTATTATTTAAAACGCAATAGAAACAAAAAGACCAACTGTGTCGTGATCATGAAACTTGAATAAAGAGCAACGACGACGAGTGTATTTACATCTTGTATTACAAAAGTCTTGTTTCCTTTAAATGCAGAAATAAGGATTTTGAACGAACTAAATGAAAATAAAATGCTACTTATAATTTATAATAATAAGAAAATTACTAAAATTAGTATAAATTCAATACAGATTTTGCTAAAAAGTAAAAATTTGCCTCCAAAAAGTCACCTATTTTTTAAAATGGAGACTTTAATGAAAACAATTTAAAACCATATAGAAGTTATAGAACCACTGGCGGACTAACAATGTTAATGTTTTAATTTTAATCATGATGATGTTAAACCAATTAGTCAAACGCGCGTTCAGTCAAAATTTCGTTAACGTAACGATGCGTAATTTAATTGTTATGTACTGACGCAATGTTCACAAAATATAAAAAGGATTATTGAAAATAACAGCGTATTTTAAATATTTTTTTTATGGTGATTTCAATCACACATTTAGTACACTTTCGATAAAAGAAGCGCAATGAAGTGACGCAAATGAGGATTGGCGATGAACTTCGATGCAACTTTAGCAATTGCAAACAAGAATTGAGCAGTGCCGTAGCTATAGGTGTAGGCAGAGTAGACCCTTGCCTAAGTGCGCCGGTGGCAAGGGCCGCCAAATAGTAAATCTATAGAATCTATAAGCTAATTATGTCTTGTTATTGGGGCGCAAAGATCCTGGCTTGCTTTTAGTCAAATTTAGCCTCGCCTCGGCACTGATCGCCATCTCAGAATCGATTAAAACCCAAGGGTGACACCGCCAAATGTAAACTTGTCAATTAAAACCCATGATTTTCAGCTTAGATCCAAAATTGTCAAAACAGATTGCTTTTAAAATGTTAGTGAATCTCCTTGAAAGTGTAATAATTTGTTTTTATAAATGAACTAAATACAATGCACACGCTAGAGAATCCGCGAGAAATATCAATCTAATTGTAAATGTAGGTACATAGGTTTGCACTCATAGACATTACATATTATTAGACCTATACAATGTATTGCCGACACCAGCTGAATCCGTCTTAATCCATGGGTGAAAAAGCGCGTTTGTACGCATTTGGCGCCAGTCAAGTTCTTAAAAGTCGGTCCCGTAGAGGCACGCGCACTCAGGACTTCTGGCAAAAGTGGGTGGACGGCAACTAAGCGATCAGAAATGGACTGACGCCATTTGTACTCCTAGGTGAAAATGAAGTAGGTAGTGGGTAACGGTGTTTGGTTTTGTTTATTTGTGAGTTTTCGATATTATTTAGAGATTCATTCGTTGACAATTTTTTAGTGTTAGTGTTTAATTATTTTTGTGGACAATGGCCGATCGACATGCAAAGTGTATGATTGTGTTTTGCCAAAATTTGTTGTTTTTTCCCTTTTTTTTTCTAAGATGGTACTTTTTAAATTACTTTGCTTTACATTATTGAAGTATGTAGTTTAGTTAGTAACCCACACTTTGATTTCCTTAAAGAAAAAGTGTGGGTAACTGGTAATTTCTTCGTTTAAAAAGCTTTGAAAAAAGGTATGTTGTGTTTATTGGAAGTTTTTTTAATAATACTTACTTACTTGTTTTTCGAAAAATTAAATTGCCGATAGTCGAGAATTAAACTAATTAACAATATTGGCCGTCGAATTGACCCTGTTTTAAATAAATAGTAATAGGAACTAAAGATGTTGCTTTTTCAATTCCTCACACCTTTAATAAAAAAAGTATGGGTTACTAAAAATTTCTAACGACATTAACGACAGTTTTGTATAGCAAGAAAAATCCCAATTTTAAGACAACAAAATATAGAATTTTTATTAAAATCCCACTAGTGAGTTACACTGAAATTCATATTTATGTATATATACACATATATCAAAATCAAAATCCAATGATTCTTTTCAGATTTTACAAAAGGGTCGTATAAAAACAAATTTATTTTTCTTTATCTTCGCCTAAAAACACTCTGGAACCCTCCTGAAACTTAATTTTAAATTTAGTGTAGCATTTTAGTAAATTTAAAATAGCATAAAAAAGATTATACTTTACAAATTATATACCCCTTTTGCGGTATAAAGGACCCTTGTTTGTTTTTTATTTCAAAAATCCTAAAAACATACAGTTAAAAATAATGGAAGTCGTATTTTATCACAGAGTGCTACCTAAGTACGTTATTATCTCAGATTAAACAAACTGTACTAAATTTCTTTTTTTCAAGTTTAATATATAGAGATCATGTTTTACTAGACAACCGCTTGTCTAGAATAAAATAATTATCTTTAGGATTCCTAAGAAGTTGGAGAGTATTTTAAGCAACTAAAATTCAATCTCAAATTCAAACTCTTTCAAGAGAATATGGGTAAAATTTTTCACTAGTCCAGTAGGTACTATAGGCGCATGAGTTCTATAATTTCGTAGTTATGGAGAGAGTTAAATGGCTAAAAAAAAGTTACCTCTTGACATTTTTTTGATTTTGGTGTCGTTAGGAGATAAAGTTATGACATTTTTTGTTCCTAGTTCTTCAAAGAATATGAAAAATATTGAAAAAAAAATATGGAAACATGCGAAAACGTTCGTTTTTTCTTGCGTTTAAATAATTTTGGTATATTAGTACGTATGTCTGACCGGGTGGCTGCAGAAAGTATACATTGTAGTAACGTAAGATAAAAAAAACGTACTTAAAGTGTGCCGTGGAATCAATTATTGCGCATCATGTCTTGAATTATTACTCTTGAAAGGTATCATAGGTAAAAGGTATAGGTGAATGAAAAATAGAACTGTGAAGTTCTGAAATTTTTATTTTTAAGAAAATTAAATATGGTAACCACGAAGGAACAAAAAGTTTTTATGACCGAAACTTACTTTAGAAATGGTAGAGGGGTTGATGGGAAGTGAGTTTATTCAGCACGGGACGCCCTTCGGGATTTTTAAGCAGAATTTCCTCACACAGTCATGGATTTCGACCAGTTTCGCCAAGTTTTGACTAGATCTGTGGCTTTGTTTAGAGAAACAGGAAGTGTGAATAGAAAGGAAGGCAGTGGGAGACCCAAAGTTCGCACTGCACAAAAAATAGAAGAATTGAGGCAAATTGTTAACGAACACCAACAAACCCCTATTCGGCGATTAGGCCAGCAAGTAAATCCTACGGAACCTGCTATACAATCCTGAAATCTGACCTCCATATGCACGCTTATCGTCTAAACTCAGTCCAAGAATTGTTACCAAACCACAAGCCGCAGCGAATGCAATTTTCAGAGTGGTTTATGTAAATTCTCAACAAATGAGAATGTGGAGTTCTGAATATCCACATTTCTTTATAGAGAAGCTTCTGCATTCACAGAAAGTTGGCGTGTGAGCGGCCATATCGAAAAGAATGTTAACTGGACCGATTTTTTTGAAGGGACTCTCAATTCGGCGCGATACCGTAATAACATTTTAGAAAATTTTGTAAACGCATTAGACGATGAAGAGATGCGACAAGGCTACTTCTAGCAGGACAGCGCACCAATTCACGTAACTCTTAAAATTAAAAATTTTTTGGAAGAATTTTTCGAAGATCGAATCACTAGTCGTAATATGCCAGTTAGGTGGCCATCACGGTCCTGCGACCTCACGCCGTGCAACTTTTATGTTATTACCACACATTAAAAACTTTGTTTTCAAAACCTCTTGTGAAAGTTTAGAAGATCTACAGGCCAGAATTACAACTAAATTTCAGGAGATTAACAACTCCCCCAAGTACTCACCAATGTCTTTGATGTTTTAAAAAGAAGAACGAGAATATGTTTGGAAGTAGACGGTGGACACGTCTCTCATTTAGTTTAAATTTATAATTTTTAGGTTCTTGATTGTATATGTTATTTTTTTAATTCTGTATTATGCAATGACAATGACAATAAAGCAAAATTCTTAAAAATAAAATCTTTACAACTTGATAATTTCATTTTTGTTCACCTATACCTTTTACCTATGTTACCTTTCAAGAGTAACAATTCAAGACATGCGTGATTCATTCCACGGCATACTTTGCGGATGTTTTTTTCTGATCTTCCGTTATGTATTAAATAAGATTATGTCAAGACCTCCTGGACTATAACTGAATTCAACGAATGAAAAATTAATAAATACAAAGTTTTATAAATTCATTACAAAAATTTATGAAAACACAACAAAATAACGTAAGCCAACTAACGTTCATGACGTAAACGTAGGCTAGAGAGATCACAAGAACCTCACGCTCGACGTCACACTCACTTTGTATTTAGTGGGGGCACTTGATAAAGTTCCTCATCTGAATTAAATACATTTAATAACGCTAAGAGCCGTTCCGTCTCTGCAGCAACATCTCTCAGGGTTTCCATCTTATTAAAGCTCTCAAATAGGAAAAGGAAAAAAAAACGATCAGATATAGGACCATTATGTTGTGTTTTTATTTAAAATGGAGAGAATCGGAGGTTTTCTTAAGGGGCGCGGAAGAAGAATAATGTAAAGAACTTGGTCTTTGAGAGAGGATTTTATTTTCAATTTGCATTTGTGCCAACCATTTTTAAGTAAGTAATTGGATTTCTTTCAATTTTAGAGATTTTTTGAGGTTTCTTCAATTTGCGACATTTGTTAGGTAAGAATGATTGGTTAAATCTTTTATTGAAGGATTAAAAAGATCGATTATAAAACCTTTCCTGGCCAGTTGGAATGTTTAATTAGTTTACAGACTGATGCCATTTAATAGGTAAACAAATAACAGACAGATGGCCAATATGTCCGCAATTATTTTTTTATGAGCAGTGCTTTGACAGTCATTATTAAGTTATTGAGTTATTTTTATTGTGTTATTATAACTTCTTTTAAGGCAAGGAACTTTTTGAGATTTATATTTAAGTATTAAGGTGGATAAAAGTAACAAATGAACAGGAAATGACTTTTCCTACGACCACCTATGAAAGTGAGTAAAAAAGCGCGGTTAACTTGGCGAGAAAGTGCCTTATATCATGTTGAAAAGTACTTTTCAACACGTGTGTTGAAAAGTACCTGTCAACATGACATTTAAATATATGGTGCCAATTTCATTTGTTTTATTTTCAGCACACTTGATGAAAATGTTAGTGTTGAAAGTGAGGGTTTTAAAAGACAGAAATTGAGGGTTTTTTGTAAATATTTTTGTGGTCGTAGGAAAAATATTGTACATTACTCGTGTGAAAGTAATTTTGGCACACTCTTGGGATTATCAACATTCCCACTCGTGTGAAAAATGTCACTTTCAACACTTGTTATGTAATATACTATTTCATAACAGTAAAGCAATAATTACTGTGAGAGCAGAGGTAAAACGTACAAAATAAAATATTTTAGAAATACATTTTCAAGAACATGCTGGCCCTTTTTGTAAGATTTCTTACCTACATTTTAGATTCTTGTTAAAATCTGAAAATACAAAAAATATGACACGTCCAAAGTATCACAAAATTGATGTTTAAAAATGGAAAACTACAACAAAGAAAATATTTAAATCTGTCTTTGCACAAGGTTATGAAATTAACTGAAAGGTTGTTTTTTTTGTATAATTTCCGCTTCAACAAACTAATGGAAAATAATTTAAGGGTTTACTTAATAAAGCAGTAAAATTCGGTCAATGTGTCGTGAAAAATCACATTACATCCGGGCTTGAAAAATAACGGAGCGGTAAGGCCAAATCACGTAAAAATTAAGCAACCGTCAAAAATGAAATTTAGCGCTAGAGTTATGCACATTTGCCCCGACGCGACGGGAAAATTGCGGAAGTTTTTCCGCCACTCTGGCGCGCAAAAACTTGAACTCGAGCTGTTGAAACCGTAATTTTATTTGCAGCCTTCTTTTTTCGCCCTTTGGAAAATCTCGTCAAACGGAAGCGAAAATTGGGATAAAATGTTACAAGGAAAATTGTCCCATATTGTTTTACAATGTTGTGCCTCAGTAGATTTGAAAATAACAAGGCAAGGCGGATGTTGTAGAAGGCTTGTTTAACGAATAGTTATTTGCGTTTCTGCGTTATTTTTTAGTGCGAATTAGAGGGAATCAAAAAAGAATCCTTCACCAGGCGTATACAGCGCCTCCCACGGAAATCTGGCCATATGGGAAAACTTTTACTGAAAGTTGAAAAAATCACTTTGGTATAGAAAAGTTCTGCTTATTATTAATAAACTAAGAAACTTTTGAAAATGGATTAACGAAGCTTTTCAAAAATATTTTCTCGAATACACATTTTTTCAAAAAAATAATTAAAAAAAATAGGTTTGTTGTTTTCCGAAAATATATGTTCTCGAAAACATTAGGTATTTAGAAAATTAAACTATGAACTCTAGTAGCTTGGAAAATGTTAACAAAAAAAAAAAGACGAAAACAGATCCTGAACTACAACTAAACGCACCTTTTTTGGGTTTGATCCGGTTGGGTTTGGTATGTTACCCTGTCGTAAATTACTTTTTCAAAACGCTGTTGCTTGAACAAATTAATCTCGTAAAAAATTTAATTTCGAAAAATATGTTTTTTTTTGTAAAATGCTTTAAAAAAAATTGAAAAATATGTTTTAGAAAAATTCTACTCGTATATCCCCCCAGATGAGCAGAAGGCATAAATAAAAAATGCTACAATATTTATACTTTCATATTAATCAAACAATGTGACCTGTCACGTGCAAACTAAGAGGACCAACTGTTCTGTATTTTTTAACATACATCTTTCTTGATGTTAAGTAATTTTTTTCGAAAAACAGCTTCTTCGAAGGATGCTTTTCCGGAAATGGATCTTCAAAATTTCGTTCAAAAATACATTTGCCGAAAATAATTTTTTAGACAACATAGTTTTTCCAAATTTAAATAATGAACTCTACCGGCTTAGAAAATTTCAAAGAAAAGATGACAAAAAGATCCTGAACTAACCTGAACGAACCGTTTTTGTGTTCGGTCAGGTTTAAGTTTCCTTGTGTCTGCTATGTTACTCTGTAGTAAGTTACTTTCAAAGTGTTTTTTTTAATATGAATATTCGAAGTCTGTTTCGACACAATGTTTGCAAAAATGTACTTTCTAAAAACATGTTTTAAAAAAAATATATTTCGAAAAGTGGTTTCTGAAAGAAAAGTTTTGAAAACACCTCTAGTTTTCGAATACCTATATAATCGAAAATATATTTTCCAAAGAACGTGCTTTAAAAAAATAGGTTTTCGAAAAATAAATTTAAAAAATGCTAGAATTTTGGTAAGTTTAGATGACAAACCGTTCTGTTTTCGCAAGAACAGGTTTAGAGATATTTCGTCCATTATGAAATAGTGTACAAACCCAACAAACCCAACCTAAACACTAAAAAAATAATGTCGCGAACTTTCCCGATTTTTTTTTTGGTATATACTTTCGTGTAGCTCGAGGTGACCCCCTCCCCCCCCCCCCCCTAGATCGAGATTCTAAATCTGCCCCTGCCGAGACAAGAAAAATTGCTAAAGTCTACTCATGCACTGCCACTGATACTCCTGGTGGTCTTCCCGACATGTGACGTCACACGATATTCCGGCGGCGCGCAAGCTTTGGACAAATAAGAAGTTCAATATTTCCGCCTTTTTTGAGATTTCGATCTGATTTTTCGACTTTCATTGAGTTAAAGAATAGACTATTAACTGATATGGGACTCTACAACATTTTCTGTCTAAGGAAACTTCGTAATTGGGCAACCACACTCTATCTCTATGCTTTCAGAGAAAATCGCCTGTGACAGGCGGACGGACGGACGGACGGACAGACACTACAGACACTTGCTAATTTTAGCACGAAACACTAAAAATACGCAATGTTGACTTCGCTCCCTAAAACTTTTTAAATAATTGCAATATTATACCAATAGGTACACAAAAAGTCATGTTAAGTATGCTAGAGAGCCGCCACATTTTTTATGCCATAACTTTAACTATTTTATTGCTATAATTTATTACCTGTTAACAAACCTGAGATAAAATTTTCAGGATAAAAATATTTAGGAAACGAATGTAGCTAAGTAGTTATTTAGCGTGACTACTAGGATGAACTTATGCTAGTAAAGCTACAATTAAAAAAAAACTAAAACAAAAAATAATGTAATAAATTAATAATAAAATATTAAAGACTATGGCCATTGGCCATGAGTCTAAACTTAGACAAAATCTTTAATAATAAGTAACATTCTATTATTCATTTTGTTCTAAAATAAAAATTAAGGGTAATACTCCCTTCTTCTAACTTATATTCGTAAAAGGGGACTACAAAAAGGTTTTCCATCTGTCAAGAACTTTCCAGGACACGCTGTATTATGTTTCTCTATTTGCGGTAAACCTAAACGTGATTTAAAAAAAAGCACAGTACGACATAAAATTTTGATTTCTTTAGTAAATCTCTTCTCCCTGTGTCTACACCGGAATTCATTGTTTTGTTTTATAGGAAGCTAGCTTGCGCCCGCGACTTCGTCCGCGGTATAATAATTTTACTCTATTACAAACTTTGAACCCCATTTCACTCCCTTAGTGGTTGATTTATTAAAAACAATAAAACACGTGTTTCAACATTTATTTTCTAGAGTACCTACTTCTATGAAGTTTCGAGTTAATAGGACTATCTAATATTTTAGTTAGTTGTGGTTAAAAATTAATTATGTTCGGTATATTTTTTAATACCCTACCCTGATGGTATATATCGCATTGATAGGATTTGCTTTTATGAAAAAAAAGGATAATAATAAAACTTTTGGGCGAAAGTCATATAACGCAAAAATAATTTAATTTTTTTTATGTTATAGCCCGCAAATCCATCAAAGCCATGTCTCATATGATACACAACATAAACCTTGTGACATTACCATAAAACTTTACGCTGAAAATAGTCTATTTCATGCGTTTACATCCAAAATCCCGGGTTATGTCACAATAAAAAGAAAACCGGCAAAATAAATACAACCCTAAAAACTGCTAAAAGCGAAGGGTGACAACATAAACTTAAATCTGTTGATCAAAATGGATCCTAAACATGTAAGTTACTGTCGGGGCTTTTAGGTAGTAAGTTTGCAACTTCTGAGGGTGTCCAAGAAGTAAATGGTTTTATTAATTGCAATAAGCAATATGCGCGTATTTTTTTATTGCATAAAGTTTAAGGAATTACAAATCCAAAAAAAAATTATTTTGAAGAAAATTACTAGGATAATTTAGCAAGAACAATAATTTTTTACTTTTCGGTATAATTTATTACAATTTAAAAAGCAGCCATTTATTCACTGTGCAAAGTGATGTCAGGAGATCATCGAAAGAGTCGAAACAGTCGGAGGGGGAGCAATCGAATTTGTTGGGTTAATAGAATAATAGTGCAACTAGCTTCGGTAAAAAATTCAGTTATACAGGATGGATCGTTTCGGAGCTATTAAACGTCAAAGTCGAAATTTCCGCGATTTCCGTTGAAATCGGGTACAGGTCGCAAAAGTGAATTAAATCGATTTAAATTTTTGGAGGTTCTAGAGGACCCGGAGCTTCAGAATCCCCAAAACAGGGGAGGACCGGAACATGGCATATAATTCTTTTGAATTTTTTTTGGTCGAAAAATGACATTTGCAGACCTATCTTTGGCATCTAATACTTAACTCGAACACGAAACGTCGGATCGAAAGACGGATTGATACGTAAAACTTTAAAAGCTCAAATACTTTTTTGCAATACATTTACCTAAACCTAAAGCCACTGGAAAATGGATATATCTGGGAAAAACTGGAAATTTCGATTTTTGACCCGAATTTGTCACGGTTTTTATTTTTTTTTTTTGGGTCAAAATGGATCGAAATTAAAAATCCATAACGTCATCAGAAAGAGCTTGTCAAAATTCATGATATCCATATTTTTTAGTTTCTTCATTCTTTATAGGAATCGGCAATCGCCGATAAAATTTAGATTTTTTGATTTTCTTTGCACTCATCATCGGTACCTTTGAATCACTCGGTATTTTTTACTATCTATTTTTAAAAATTTTTCAACGCTACCTTATAGAGGGAAAAGCAGACTTTAAAATAAATATATGTACGAATATAATATATTCTTTATGGACTCTGCTAGTATGTACTCTAGATCACTTGATGCTCTTAAAAGCGGATCAAAGATATTCAAGGTCAGTGGGGCACCTAGCGGGAGGGGTCCGGGGGCCTGCAGCCCCCTCCCCCCAACCAACATCCTAGACACACAAAAATTAAAAAAGTGCACTACTAATTGAAGAAATCCACCGAATTCCCCCGAAAAAATCCTGGGTGCGCCCATGTTCAAGATCAAAATGGGCAAAATAGTGCAGCGGATACCCTGTATTATCTGAGAGCCTAAAAACCGTTTTGAATGTGTGCAAGTTGATGCAATTCTTCTGCAAGTTGCAAAATCTATTACAAAAGACATGCGCAGTTCAGCTTTGGATCGACTTTGGCAAGTTTTCTTGCTATTGCAGAAAAACGGTTTGCGTGATTTTACATACAAATGTTTGTGCAATTTTGTGCGAAATTTTGTTATATATTTTGGATCTAGCAAAAAAGTGCAAAATAATGAGTAAGGAAGTAAATACTGCCACATTAGATTTACTTGGGTACAAAAAAATCAAAACCAAAATGTGCATAATATGCATACAATCGTTTATTAGTATTTATAATTATTTCCTTACAGTACAGACATGAATATTTCCTAACAGTTATTTATAGACTTTTTCTACAAGAAATATTGTTAGAAATTTCAAAATTTTTGAACGATCGGAAGAGAAATGATTTTTTTGACAGTTCTTTAGTTCAGTCAAAACACAGTTCGTTTGAAAATATTAAAGTAAATGTAAAAAAACTCCCGAGGTTAGATTCCGCAAACTATAAATTTGCGTTTTTCGCACTTTTTGGTAACCCTTCGAATAGACCTGAGCGCTCATTACTATTTTTTTTTTTAAATTTTGCTGGTAGTATTTGCTACAACAGAAACCAATGAAATTCCAGTGCAGACACATAAAAAAGACATATGATTCATTCAAGAAATCTACATTTTATTTTGTACATACAAACCTGAGCAAACCCGAGCAACCCCGAAAAAATTCAATACGCCTGTCGAATTTTCCGAACTAACTTAAATATTAATACCCTTTACCTTACAATATATAAAAAAAATTGTCAAATTACCATTTGAAAATTGTGTCCAAGAACAACAAGACAATAAGTTTTTCCACTTCACAACGTAATGAAAAAAATGTCATACTCCGCACTTTTCTGACCTGCACTACGACATACGTACGCCACAGTTTTTTAAGAGAGTTGAATGCCTTCCTGCCTATCAACGTAAGTGCATCAATAAACTGATAGACTCAACAATAAACGGGTTACACAAGCAAGTAGACAGCTCAGCCTAGGTGAACCCCGTCGTGAAAAAGCATTTATTTCTGTTTTTATTGTGTAGTTGTTAAAGTGTCCGGTGTTGCCGGGTCTGTGGAATTTCGACCTACCTAGCCGTGTATCCGGATAGAAAATGTTTTAGTATTGCATGCATACGTATACATGATCTGTCGCGCGGGTCAAGAAATGGATTCGTATTCGGATAATGGATACGGATATTAGCTGATTCCGATTCCGTATTATCCGGATATCTAAAGAATACGGATATTTACAACACTAATGTGGACCCCCATACATTTTATTTTTTAATTGCGAGGGGAAATTATTTATTTTACATCGCCCTAATTTAATGTAGTTTGGAAGTACCAACAGGGCTAAAAGAGATAATGCAGAAAAATTAAGTTTCTTTAATTCAATTTGACGTATGTATGTACATGTCGTCCCGTTTTTAATAAACTTGCAAATTTTTTAGTGTTATGTACCCAGTTTAAAAAACCTAAATATGTATAGGGTCAATTTGGTACTTGTTTATGTCAGTGGCGCACCCAGGATTTTGTCTTGGGGGGGGGGGGGGGGCTGACAGTCTGCAACGTGAGGTTAGGTATCACAATTCGGTGAATTTTTTCAATTTATAGTGCACTTTTTAAAGGGGGGGGGCTGCAGCCCCGAGCCACCCCCTTGGTGCGCCACTGGTCTATGTGACTGTCCATCCGTCCAAGTATCTATTACAGTATTGTAACTGCCTTATTGTGGAAATCCTTCCAAATCCATTTCTAACACAATCCGGCAATGTCGCAAAAGCCTTTTAGTATACGTGTTTCTTCCGCGGTATAAAATCCTAGACACGGGAACTTGCAGGTTAGGTAGGCCATGACAGTTCATTTTCCTCTTATAACATCTAGTATAGGTACTAGTCTTCAAGTTTTCTGGTTTCACGCTAAGTGCATTTGCCTTTGTCTTGTGACGAGGCGTTAGTGTTTAGTTTGCTTTTGCTTAGAAATGCAATAAGACAAAATAATGAATGATTAAAGAATCATGCGATTTTTTTTGTCATAGGAATGAACTTTTGATCCAACAGATCCAATTCGGGAGCTCAGTATTTATTTATATAAAAATGCAATTTTATAAGATTCTAACTCGCACCAAATTTCAAAAGCACTTTAAAATTCTAAACAAGAATTAGGTATAAAACGTTGATATGTCTAATGATAGTTAAAAACCTTTTGTTTTAAAATGGACTTATAAATTCATTCTTAAATTTTCTCGATGGAAGATCATCCTGTATGTAAAATCATCGTTTTTGGCTATTCCTGTTTTATGTTTGAACACCAAAAGTCTCACATTACATGAAACAAGTTTTTATGTTCAGGATACCAATAAACGTTAGAGGTTTTCTTTTTGAAATATTGATTTAGTCGTACCATAGACTAAATAATACATACCTAGACGAACACTGGCCTGTACCAAAAATGGACCAAAAAGAGGGTCTCCCTTGAGACATTTAAGAATTCACAAACAAATTCTTAAACCGTAAAACAGTACCCAAAATGGCCCAAGGGAGACCCGCTTTCGGTGCATTCGAATATTTGTCTATATTCTTTATAGTCTCTGGTAGTATCAAGCTACGACCCTGGGTAAAAATATGCTGTATAACAATGTTTCTCTGAGAGATTTTTGATCTTTAATCTTGGAGAATGATAGATAAACGGATGGAGAGAGAGGTCACTTACCAAGTATCTCAGAAAAATATTTTAAAGCATTCTTCCTTGCACAGGTGCTTACCTGAAAAATAAAGAAAATACAGTTAAAACAACATCTAGACGAGTCTCTTTCTAGCAAGTGAAAAATGTAGTTCGTTTCAGGGCCAGGCATTACAGAAATTAAGTGAAAAATTACTAACTATATACTTACATATGTCATATACCTAATCAATCAAACAGTGATTATTCATGTATATGTGAGTATTTTGAATTTCTGTCTCAAATATAAACTAGAAAATGTAAAAATGGTTCTAACTTGGAAGTTCTAATATATGTACATATATCTGTTTTACTGTTAGCATTTCAGGGGCCTATCGAAAGCAATATACTGAGTGGGGGGGGGGGGGATATATGCAGTTAGACAAAATATTAATTAAAGTTAAGTCCACTTTACACATGTAAAATCTAGACAACTTCTACTTTTGTCTATACATATACGAGTATATCCCAAATTATATAAATGGTAAAAACAGCTTATTTTACTGCTGACGTTCTGTCAATATACTGCTGCGTTGACGAATTTAAATTTTTGTATAGGGTCAAGTGGTGTAAAAATGAGAAAGTTTCTCCTATCTAAAGTCTTAAGTAAATCTCATTTAGAACTTTTCTTCTTTCTCACAGTCCCCACTTTTCTTTTAACACCTTCCCTGTTGGCAGTGCTTGTGCCACATATTAAAATATCGTCGGCAATCATCATGATTCATCTTTCGACTTTCTAGGTTAAGACATCACATCAACAAGTTTGAATAGATACATGCTTCAGGTCGAACCCTAGTGCAAGCCAACCATAACTGTAAATTGCTGTCAATCCTATACTACTTTTACCTGTGTCCTAGCTTCTGGATAAACGTCTTGAGACCAATCCTTATATGCTTCTCTGGAACTATTTTCTTCCTTAAAACTTGTCGTCTACCAGACAGGCTCCACTTTTCTTTTAGTACCTTTTCTATATACATATTACATGCTTTTCAAAACCTCCTTTTTCCCCTCAGATCATTTCTTCTGCTACACAGTCACCATTTTTCTTTTAGTGTCTTTTCTGTTAGTGAAGAAAAGCATGTAAAGATGTGCTGGTGCTACATATTGCAATATCGTCTGCAAACATCATGCTTCATCTGGCTTCCTGGGTTAAGACATCACATAAAGAAGGTTGAATAGATATGGGCTCCAGGTTGAACCCTTGTGCAAGCACCACAACTGGAAATTGCTATGTAGTCTTATACTATGTCTTAACTTCTGGATAGATGTATTGAACCATCCTTACATGGTTTTCTGGAACTTCTGTCAGATCGAATACTAGTGCAAGCCAATCATAACTGGAAATTGGTGTCAATCCTACACTACATTTTACCTGTGTCCGGGTCCTAAACAAATGTCTGAAATCATCCTTAAATACTTCATACGATGGAACTTTCTCGTAGGTCTTTTCAATAAATACGTCAATAAAAACCATATGCAATTTTCTTATGCTTTTCCAGGACCTGTTTTAATATCTATTAAAATCGCTGGATGAATTCTGGAACGCAGTGAACTTACTCATTGAATTAATGAAGTCGCGACGCAGTGCATATCCTACACGCCATTGTCTACGTTGGCCGAAGAACAAATTATTTTTAATTAAGATATGGCGTATTCGGTGGGAACGTAGGTAATGGGATGTTCACGAGTTGACTGCAGACAGAATCTCTAGAGTATAAATATTGTTGGTATTCTTCTACAAGAAGAAAATGGTTTTATTTTTTTGGAATTTACTAAATAATCAGAATTAAACGATTTAATTGATGCAAGGCAATTAAGCGCTTCTCGCGAGTATTAAACAATATTTTAAATTAATTTCTTAGAACGTTTAATAACACCAATAGATATCGTAAAATTATATTTTAATTCTTTGAAATATAAGCCCAGAATCTGGGATATAAGCTTATAAGGTATGGATTTTTTAGCAGAATTTTCATAATTTATTACGATTTAATAGGGAACCTAAATTCATCTTTAAACAACAGGCTAGTAGGTTTAGAGTGAATATTTAATATATAAAGATACTTGTTAAAAGTTTCTTTGAACTAGCATACCAATTAGGCCTAAAGGCATGTGGTTTTTATTATACAATCTGATTGGAGCCGATTGACGGTCGCTAAAGAGTAGTAATCAGGTAACATCTCTATACTAGTGGTTTATGCTGCTCTTTAACTTTTCGCCAGAAAAAAGCCCTTTCGGGTTAGACATAAAACATATAAATTCACCAAAGAAATCAGAACTTTATAGGATCGGCGCTATGAAGGTAGTTTATAGACTATGTAGTTGATAGATCAGCAATGGTGTTAATATGTGGAGTAACAAAGAGTATGAATCAACTTTATTGATAAAAGAGGATTCTGATCTTTAGGTAACATTCATAATTGGCACAATTAAAACTAAATGAAAAACATCGATGAAGATCGAGATAAAACTTAAACAGCACACATGAAATTATTTATTAAGTTAGATGATTACAATGCAAAGGTCCAACCGTGACGTTTCTACGGCAATTGACGATTATTAGGTCCTATCCTCCGGAATTTTTCTTATTTAAATGGACTCTGGCTTTCCTCGACGAATCAATGTTGCCAGATCTACGGTTACGGTATATCTACCGTTTCTATACTGTTTTCGTCCGATCATAACCGCTTTTCAAAGTCCTCAATCACCTGATTAGCATTAGGCAGTTTTCTGTTTTCTGTAGGTACCCAATGTTTCTTGCCTTGTCTTTAACAAAAAAAAACAAGAAATTCAGCGGAGTTCTTGATTTGGTTAAAAAAGGCTATATTTACGTTATTAATGTACGGCCAACAAGCTGCCACCTACCGCTTTTCTAGGTTATTTCCTAGCGCCATAAATTCCTTTCATCTGGCAAAACCGCACCGAACGGCAACTAACACACTGAAGTTCATTGTTCACTTACGCTGTCTTTGAAGCAGTGGATAAACAGCGAAACCTAATATATTCTAGTTACTAACTTTTTAAGGAACAAACAAGCATAATATACTGATTAATTTAAAATGTTTATCCTTTTAGTATGGCCGAACAAATGTATATCCACATGGGAGGGTGAACATAGAGTAATCATTTTAGCTCAGGAAATTATCTTAAAATAACCAGAACCAATTTGCGACCAGCAAGTGGTAGGTATCGTCCCTTCTCTATTAAATAATTCAATGGATTTAGCGCCGTGTAATTTCAACCTCATGAATGGAAATGGGTAAATTACAGATAATAATTATTTAGACTAAGAAAACTATGCCGAAAATTTTTAAACGCCATCTATAGGTAATAAAAATAAATAATAATATAAGCTTCTTACCGTATATATTCGTACGTATATTTTCACATTTACGGTTCGCGAACCGCTTTACGGTGCCTCGAACCGCTAATTTCAATATCGTACCCCTTGGTATTTCAATTAACGGCGCCTAGCGGTCAGTAGCGGAATTAAAGCCTCTTGACCAAAAGTCGGTCATATTGACAATGTGAGTACTAGAACGCCGTGCCAGTCTGTTCTAAAGAAAGAGGAAAAAGTTGTATAAGGTAAGTTTTTAATTGTTACATTTGCTATAATATATCCATTAAAGTTGTTATGCTGTTAACTTACTTGACAGCCTTGAAGATGAAACACTATTATTTCACTTACAGCTTATGTCCACGTGCTATTTAAAGCATGTTAAGTAACACGACACGAATCGTTTTCGGATGACCTCTGGTCAAGGTGGTAGTTGACAGTTAAACTATAAAATTCGTGGATAAATGGCAGTTAATCCATTTTCTACTGTTAACCGCAGCCGTGATCAGAGGTCATCTAAAATGATGACAGTGGACTATCATCATTTCGACTGGCTTGAAAAATGAATTTACTATTAAATTTATCTAAGACTGATCAGAATAAGTATAGTCCAAATATCGCCCCAGAGGTGATATCAAGGCTAAAAAAAAAAATTAAGATGTTTCTCTGTTTTTGTAAAAGTATCTCTATATATAAAAGAAGAAACTGACTGACTGATTATTATATCAACGCACAGCCCACACCGACCGCTGGGTCTATAAACTTGAAATTTTGCACAGAGGTTTCTTATATAACGTAGGCATCCACAAGGAAGGGTTTTTCAAAATTCAATCCCTAAGAAGGTGAAACAGGGGTTCAAACTTTGTATGGAGAAAAAATATTAATTGATCCTATTAACTCGAAACTTCACAGAAGTGCTGTAAAAGTAACAGCCAGATTCTCCAACGCTAGTCCGGTCTTATTTGACAACCAAAAGTTTTAAACTGACAAAAGTAAGAACTACTACTATAAATTTATTTCTGAGCTTTGTCGCCAATTTATAAAGAAAATGGCAATTTTAGTACGTACTTTGACAATGATAGAACTAAATTCATTACAGCAACTCGTTCCAAGATGAAAATCATTTGGAAACCAAGCAAATCGCTGAAATATCAGAATAATTCATAAATTTTTAAAGACGACTTATCTATTAAAAATGCCATCAGAATAAAAACCTGTCAAAACATAATTGATCAACTATAAGATCTTAACTCTTAAGTTAAACCAATACTAAGTTTTAAACCTTCTTAGTGAATCTGAACGTTATTTTTTAGAGTACTTTTATGATGTTTCGAGGTTCGAGGAACGGGTTCCTAAGAATGAATTTAGTTCTATTATTGCCGAAAGTACGTACCAAAATTGCCTTTTTCTTGATAAATTTACGAAAAGCCTCAGAAACAAATTCAGAGTATATAAAACTTAGTTGTCTATTCTTACACTTGTCAGTTTAAAACTTTTAGTTGTCAAATTAGACCGGACTAGCATTGGAGAATCTGGCCGTAAATATTTAAACACGTGTTTTGCAGTTTTTAATAAATCAACCCCTAAGGGGGTGAAATGGGGGTTCAAAGTTTGCAATGGAGTAAAATTTTTATACCGTGGACGAAGACGCGGGCAAAAGCTAGTTTCTAATAAAGGGTTAAAATATCATGACTTTGGTGTTTTGTTTCACCATAAAAATGTAAAATTATCAATACCTTAGCTAAAAAACAAAATGGGGTGCGGAATTTGACGACCTTACCTTATCTGCTACCATCGGAAAGACTATGTAAGTTCTTTGTTGTACTCTTAAGATATCATGTGTTCCTGAAATATCAACGTGTCCCTTATGTAAAAAAAATATGTTCGAGGGAAATGTTCTTATGATTTTAAAATTTTAAATTTGCCTTCACCACTCGAAGATGCTTAACACACTCTCGCCCGGATTACATCTTGTTTATTACGCATAATTAGAGAAGAAATCCTTGCCTCGCCGCCGCTGGTAGGACTGAACAAATGCCCAATTAAAAGCGAAAACAATCCGCGAGTTTAGTGACCGTTTCCGTATCGGTCCGCGGCAGAACCGGATGTGAACGCAACACCGGCTTCCCCGTACCGAATACTAATTCTAGAATTTGTATTCATGAGCTCAAGATTAGCCCGGGTCGAAACACTTGATTCGATTGAATAATTTAATGGCCAAAAGCCGGCATGGTTCTTGTCATGGATTTGCTTCCTGCAAAATACAGGAACAGGTTTGTTGTGAATACTACGTATTTTAACTTGAAAGTAAGTCTATGCATACCTATATGAAGTATCAGGAACATCTTTTTAAAGGGATGAATAATCCATAGGTTAGCTTTAAAGCAAAACAATATCTAGACCAATTTTCTAAAGATAATATCTATGTATTCGACAGTGCTGTACCCGTTCGACTATCGATAAATTATCGAAGTTTAAATCGATGATTCTTAAAGTGATATCGACCCCCAGGGGAACTTGTAGGGGGTCCATGTCAGCAACAAAGAAATTTTGGGGGTCCACGAGATGTAAATGGGCGTCCACCCACAGTCATCATAAATAAGGAATATGCAGATATTTTTTTATTGCAAAAATCGTTTAAGAAAGTCTTTACAAACTCAAAAGAATTACTAGGAAAATGTAGTTACTAAAAATGTTTACTTTTCGGCAAAATTTATTAGAATTTAAAAAGCAGCCATTTGTCCTTAGTGAATAATGACGTCAGGAGATCAGCAAAAATAAGTGTTAATCTATAATCATGGTAATGTCAAGCCTAACCTAAAGTCGAACAGGTTTGTTTTTTACGGAAACAGTCAGAGGGGGAGCAATCAAATTTTTTGGGTTGATAGCGGCATAGTGCAACTAGCTTCGGTAAAAAGTTCCGTTATACAGGATGTATAAAACTGAGAATCAGTTCTCTACTAAACCACCTGAAAATTCCTTATACAATAAGGATTTGAACAAATCATGGTAAAACACATTCTTCGGGCTATGTGCCCCTCCGAGCGTTGGATTACATACCAAAATTTGCCGTATGTTCTTCTGACACAGTTAGATAATAAAATACTTGTTTTCAATGCAAGAAACTTCTAGGAAGAAGGAACATTTTTCTTTAGCTAGGATCAGTGTTGCCGCAACCAATTTTGCTGATGTACCAAAGATCCAAGCGAAAATGTACCAAAATGTACCAAACAATTCAGCCGATGGCCAGAGGTCTCAGCAGTTGATCAAATTTTATAGATGGCACATGACATGTCTTCAAATTTGATATAAGTAATCACGTGATCGTTGCCAAATTCAACCAGCTGCTAAGACCGCTGATCATCAGCTGAACACAGCCAAAAGCAATGTTAGCATGACGTCACTATTAGTTTTAGTCAACACCTGAGAAAAACAACAGAACGGACCAGGAAATGCAGCGTTCTGATTGACTAATGAAAAAATACGACGGAATTCAAGGTCATTCCATCCGAGAAATAACACAAATTTAACTTTTTCCGTTCCGCTGTTTTCCTCAGCTGTGTACCAAGGCTTTTTCCTCAGGTGTGTACTCAGGCTTTGATAGGACTTCATCTGACGGTACAGGTGACGACTTTATCATCACTTGCACAAGTAGACATAAGTAGATCTAAATATGAATGAAGTCTACTTGTCAGGGGTACATATATGTAAAATTAAGAATCAGTTCTCTAAACCACCTGAAAATTCCTTATACAATAAGGATTTGAACAAATCATGGTAAAACAGCTATTCACCGAGCTATAAGCTTCCTTCTTCCTAGTAGTTTCTTGCACCCAAAACAAGTATTTTATTATCTAACCGTGTTAGAAGAAATTACGGCAAATTTTGGTATGTAATCCAGCGCTTGGAGGGGCAAATAGCCCGGAGAATAGCTGTTTTACCATTATTTGTTGAAATCCTTATTGTATAAGGAATTTTCAGGTGGTTTACAAAACTGATTCTCAACTTTACATATTTATATGTACCCCTGACAAGTAGACTTCATTCATGTTTATATAGGATGTTTCGTTTCGGAGCTATTCAACGTCAAAGTCGAAATTTCCGCGATTTCCGTTGAAAACGGGTACAGGTCGCAAAAGTGAATTAAATCGATGTAAATTTTCGAAGGTTGTAGAGGACCCGAAGCTTCAGAACTATATTGAAGTTCTTCTTCTTCTTTTAGGGTCCGTCGTGACAAAATAATTATTATCTTATAAAAGTTCTGTTGTCCTTAAAACTAAAACCAGTTATTTGTTTGAAGATCCGCCTTGTGTTTAAAATAAAAAACTTATTTCTTAGTTTAAGCTTATAAATCTTTGTTTGAGGATCTCTCGCTTTTGTAATAAATACCGTGATGTTTGTTAAAGACATAATCTTTCTAAACAAGCTGTCAGAGTCTGCTTGAACACAATCAGAAGTGTAATTAACAAACATCAATTAAGTAATCAAAATAATTTAATAATAACAATAGCTATGATACTAAATTAAATTACATATTTGATTAGTTAATTACATAAATTATGATTAATTATTACTTAAAATAAGCAAATATTCTACTTGCGCCAGATATTCAGATATCGTGTACCAATTAATTAATATTTTTTTTCGAACAAACCTTAGGTGAGCCAAAGCTGCTCGTCTATTTATCAGAGGAGCAGAATATTTTGCTTATCTCTGGAAATTTTGGAGCATTAGAATAAAGACTGGTATCGATAATTTGAAGAAAAAAAATGTAAGTATGCATAAAATAGTGATATTTTTGTTCAAATTGGTTATTTTGTCACGTAATAGTTATAGTAATCACATTTTCAGATTTTTGTAATAAATTCTTATACATCAAACTAGCAGTCTATAATTTTTAGGGGATGGAATTTAGACTATGAATTATTCATATGTGCGATTTTTCTTCCACTGGTGAACCTGCTTGAAGGTCACTCGTGACTGATGGCGAAAAGTTTGAAAATTTTTATATTCGGACCAAAGCACCAATCGTTTAAATCAAACCCGAGATGGTCTTCAACGAAGAAACCGAGGACCTATCGCCAAATATAATTTAGTTTCTATTGTGAACTTTACCATTTTGCTTGGAAAGAATTTTATTTGCCTTAAAGCACGATGCTTTTAAAGCAAGAAACCACGATTTTCAATCAATAATATAAAAAATAGGGAAACTACAATTAAGAAATCAGTCATTTCATTTAAATTGCTGTATTAATAATTAAAGATACTCAAAAAAATGTACTCTTTAATTAAGAAACTAAACTCTTAAGAAAATAAATTATTATTTTCAAGTATGTATTTTGATTTCAGTAGTCTTTTGATCCCTTAGGCAAAGAAAATTGAGAAATCTTGTATTTTGGAAACAGACCGTCACTCTTATGCCAAACGCATATTTCATTTATTCATAATCATAATTATAATGGTAGAATAAGAGAATAAATATATTTTTAAGAGAATATTCAATTGGCCCTATTTAAAGTCGCGTTTTCATTGAGTAAAATGCAAATGCGTTTCAACCAAGGTATTCTTTTTTCAGTGTATAATTATCAAAAAATTTTCTTATGAATAACCCCCGAACATCGAAAAATGGTCCAAAATCTTGTAACAACTTTCTCAAGCATGTTGCTTATAGAAAACAGACCTCCGCCTACCGGCGCGGTGTATGCTTTCGAAAACTGTCATACGATTTTTTCTCTATTGTGGATGTCGCTGGGTTATTAATGAACTCTTCTAACATTTCCCTGTGAGCCGACGACTGATGAGTCAAATCTATAGGGTTTCATGTGGGTACAGAACATTAAAAACTAGCATAAAATTTATTATTTTAATATTGTTGTATATTTAATATTGCATATTGCTTTATTATTATTTTTCTTAAATCAACGATATCATAAACGCAATCATAAGTACGAAAATTTAATAAATAACAATTATTCTGTCAATTTCAGCAATTAATCTGGTTCATTAGTAAACAAATAGGCCTAGTTCTTCTTTAGGTCATGAACAATGTAGTATGGACATCAATATTTTAGATCTTCCTTCTTCCTTCTTCCTAGTAGTTTCTTGCATTCAAAACAAGTATTTTATTATCTAACTGTGTTAGAAGAAAATACGGCAAATTTTGGTATGTAATTCAGCGCTCGGAGGGGCATATAGCCCGGAGAATAGCTGTTTTACCATTATTTGTTGAAATCCTTATTGTATAAGGAATTTTCAGGTGGTTAGAGAATTTATTCTCAATTTTCGCATATTTTAGATTCCAATGAAAAGCGTACACATGAGTTCTTCGTAATTAGTTAACCTAATCAACAATAGCCCGCGGAACTAGAACAACTAAACAAACAGAAACCGGCAGAATCATCGGTTCGCCGGTATGCACGGGCAAGTATTAATCAAAAGGGAATTTTTCCAAATAATTAACCCTAAACAATGAACTACAATGGACGGGTAAGCGAAATTAATGATGTAAACAGTGCTCATAAAGGGCGCGGGCCAGGTTGGCAGCGAACTTCCGTCCATAATGGACCAGGAAATAATGTGGCGAATAGTAATGCTCTGATTCAGTTATTATGTGGATGCCGTGAGGAAATTTGGTTTATAAAAAATGGTTTTTGGTTTTGACCTCAATTTTCGTTTTATTTATTTATTCTCTCTAAAAAAATATGTAAAATTAGTCTAGTACGGGACACACATAAATGTATATTTTAGGGTGATTTTAGAAACAAGGCTAAATGTATTGGCAGACATTTTAACTTCTTTAAATGTGGCTCTAAAATCGTTTCTAATTATTTTAAATATTACAGCTATTGGAATAAACTATCTTTTAAAATATGTAAAATAAACAGGAAAAACCAGAATAAAATTACAATTTTATTACGCTATATATCGGAAATGAAGATCATCAGGACCTCTGTGTATACAAACTTTTTTTCTTATTTTTGGCCAAAGAATCACCTGCGAAATTTACCCAGAGGAGTTTGCAACACCCGGTATTGACAGTAACCCAAATGCATCTTAAAATGTTCCCGAAATAACTGCTGCGACATACAGATTAAAAACCCGCAGAGGGGGAGGGGGAGAGTACTCCTCTTGCTAGACATCATAGTGTAGTTCTAAACTAATTAAAAAATATAAGTATATTTATAAAAAATTACAATCAAAGAGAGGTCCATAGCAATAAAACTAATATGACTTTATTGCCTTTTACCCATTAAAACTAAGCCTAGCAATTAAATAATTCAGTTTATTCCATCAATACTAATGATGATAACACTCTGGCTCATTTAAAATAATTTATTATTTAGCTTATCTGGAAATATTGATTTTGCAACAACTGTTGTATTTTTTTGTTGAAGTGTGGATACTAGTGAATATAATAATACTACTGCTCTGGTACTGGCACTATTAAACAATAGCATGTTGTTTTCTTATAAGGAACCATTTTTCATACATAACCCTATTTTATCATATTTTGGTGAAATGAAAATCAATCAATCAATCTTTAATATGTTGGGTTACTTAACTCAAGATAAAAAAAAATATAACGTATGCCGTGGAATCAATCAGGCATGTCTTGAATTATTACTCTTGAAAGGTAACATAGATAAAAGGTATAGGTGAATAAAAGATCAAACTGTCAAGCTCTGAAGTTTTTATTTTTAAGAAAATTATATTATTTTCATTGCCATTGCATAAACAAAATTTAAAAAAAAACACATACAACAAAGAACCTAAAAATTATAAATTTAAACCAAATGAGAGACCACCTTCTACTTCCAAGCATGTTCTCAATCTTCTTTTTACAGCATCAAAAACATTGGCAAACACTTGGGGGGAGTTGCTAATCTCCAGAAATTTATTTGTAATTCTAGGCCGTAGGTTTTCTAAATTTTCACAAGGGGTTTTGGAAACCGAGTTTTTAATGTGAGATGGCAGGACAGTGGTGACCACCTAACTGACATATTACGACTAATGATTCGGTCCTCAAAAAATTCTCCCAAAAAATTTGAATTATCAAGAATTACGTGAATTGGTGCACAGTCCTGCTAGAAGTAGCCTTGTCGCATCTCTTCTTCATCGTCTAATGCGTTTACAAAATCTTCTAAAATTTCATTAGGGTATCGCGCCGAGTTGAGAGTCCCTTCAAAAAAAAATCGATCCAATTAACCTTCTTTTCAATATGACCGCCCAGACGCCAACTTTCTGTGAATGCAGAGGCTTTTCCAGAAAGAAATGTGGATTTTCAGAACCCCACATTCTCATTTGTTGAGAAGTTACATAACCAGAGAGGTAAAACCATGCCTCGTCAGTAAAAAAGGTTTTTTCAAATACGTTCTCATTATTATGCAAATTACCCGTGAACCACTCTGAAAATTGCATTCGTCGCGGCTTGTCATTTGGTAACAATTCTTGGACTGAGCTTAGACGATAAGCGTGCATATGCAGCCCACATTTCAGGATTGTATTGCAGCTTCTGTAAAATACATTTACTTGCTGGCTTAAACGCCGAATCGGGGTTTGCGGGTATTCATTAACAATTTGCCTCAATTTTCCTACTTTTTGTGCAGTGCGAACGTTGGGTCTCCCACTGCCTTCCTGTTTCTCTAAGCAAAGCCACAGATCTAGTCAAAACTTTGCGAAACTGGTTCAAAATCCTATGATCAAAATGACCATATATTACCTTTCAAGAGTAATAATTCTAGACATGCGTGTTTGATGCCACGGCATACTTCGGGGACTTTTTTTTAAATCTTACATTAACTCTATAACACCAACCAGGAAATAAATTTTCTTATAGGTATTAACCTGCACTCGTATTTGTGGGGGGGGGGGGAGGGAATAAAAACGCCCTTTCATAACTTTGGATCAAAATCCTGTCTTTAAGTAATAATATAATATATTTATTAAATTATATTAAAAAATGATATAAGAACTAAATAAAGCACTAATTTTGTGGTAGAGTTACTGGAAGTGAAGTACTAAAGGATCTTTAAACCTTACTTTATTATTAGCAACGTTTCGATGCTGGCTGCATCTTTTTCAGGGTTTTAATTTTTTAAGGTTACTTAAAGAAATTGAAAGCCTGAAGATGCAAACATTATTGAAACGTTGCTAATAATAAAGTAAGGTTTAAGGATCTTTTAGAAATTAATTCTCCTTAACTCTACCACAAAATTAAAAATAGGACGTTAAACAAAATTCATGAAACATTAATATTTGGTGGTTCCACCACCGGAGTTTAATACGAATTGTAGTCTCCTAGGCACTGAGGATATAAGAGAGTTGGTGTAATGCGGAGTTATCTCCTCTCAAATATTTTCAATTTTCTCCCATAGTTCTAATTCATTTTGAGATCTAAAATTTATATCATACATTTTCTTCAACATGAGTCCCCAAAGAAGAGGGATCCTTAAAACGAAAAATGTCAATAATAGCTGGCCCTAAGAATATCATTTTCGGCTCCTCTAAAAAAATAATGGATTTTTTTAATTCATGCAAGCAAAACAACTTCCTATTTTGTACAGAACTGAATATTTAGAACAACTGTCGAAGACTCGTCAATGCAATGTTTCCATGCTTTATAAAATCGTTTACACACATAATGTGCATCGTTATTCTAGGAGTTATTTCGTTCCTAAAAGTTTCCCCATGGGTACGCTAACATTTGGAACTACTAACAAAAATCGGCAATTTCGTTAATTGCTTTCTCGTTGATCCAAAAAAAAACCTGTTTATTCTTAGAAGAAACCCGTCCTTTTTCGCAAAGAAATAAATTTTCGAGCTTAATGTCCGTTTGTCTGTTTTGGTTGTGAACTAAACACAATTCTAAATTTGTCAGTAGATGGAAGTCACGCAAAAACTGACACAATATACATAATACACAAGAGAATAATACAGGATGATTGGTTATAAATGCTGTTCTCTTAGAAACTGTTTTAATCGGAAAAAAAATTTCCCGACAAAATTTTTTAAAAATCTGTCTTCGTCCAACAGAGCTGCATATTGACATATGCACGAACAGCAGAGCAGCAACATTGGCACTTAAGTCTATGGTAAGGTATGCTAAGATGCCTTTGACAGGGAGGGGAAATATCGTGAATCTCGAGAGGGTCCTGGACATTCAGAGATCCAGGTGATGAGGAAGCGAACTGTTTGGTGAGAATAGGATCAGCAAACATCGCAACAGGCCTCAACCTATCACTGCTGATTCAAAGGCTGATGTTTCATTAAAAGACTTCATTAAGTTTGTCGAATGCTGAAGGAAGGCTTCAGAAATGAGGCAGTCTAGGGATCACATAGAAGGTCCGAGCGTAAGATTCACAAAGGGATTTATTTCAATCAGAAAAGATCCTTGGATCATAGTTGGTTTATTGGCAGGAGATTACCTTACCATAATGTAGAATCAGAGTTGGTGCCTGGAAGAAGATGAAACTGTCTTTCAGAAAGCAAGTGTCCGGCGCTCCACAGGATAAGAATGAATACCTCGGAAAAACAGTGTTGACACCCGAAGACATTAAACAAATTTAATTAACTGTGGCCTGTAGTGAACTATGTAAGAAAAGAGGGAAAGTGAGATGCAAAGGGCCCAGCGAAGTCTAAGCATTTAAGATCATTGATCACCACCTAATCTGTCGTTATGTTCAGCAATATTTAATATAGCTCAACAATAAATCTACCGGTTTTTTTCTCTACATATAAAATGCATATATATGACTGACATATCAACGCCTAAGCTAAAGCACTGGCCCTAGAAACACCAAATTTAGATTATACAAGAAGAACTACGCTAAGAAGCAATTTTTTAAAATTTCATCTCTAAGGGGTAAAAGGGTAAAAGTAAAAAATGTTCACGGATTAGTGTCAACACTGTAGAGAAATATTCTAGGTATCATGAGATACTTTTCAGCAGCGACCGTGTACGGTACCCAACACAAGCACTCTAGCTCGCCGCAGTGTTGCCATGTATTTTACGATTTCAATGCTTGATACATATAACTCCTTTATTAAAAAAGAATAAATAAATAACATTTATTCAATTAAACTTATTCTTTTTAGAGTCTTTAACAACAGGGGTTTTGATGAATGGTGAAAAGTTTCCTGAGCAGTATGGTTAGTCAGATTGTTATCCGTGGCTTAGCTTGGTTGAAACATAGTATACACAGAATTGCGAAAAATATTACAGATTTGAGACATTCAGGTAGTATTTATATGTCAAAGTTAAAACCAAATCAGCTGGATTTCAAAACCAGTTAGGTATATCTTTAATATACAGACGTAAGCACATTCATACAGAAACTAATTATTTCTTAAGCCTCTTTACCTTAACTAAACCCTACCTTATGCAAGTAGAATCGACAAACGTAAATATCAAAATACACCCTCTTTAAACTACAATATTGCACGTAGCTATGATTCTGCTCTGTAATAGCTTAATGCCGCTATAGAAGAATACTGTAATAACAGTGGAAGAACGTCTTAATTAAACCTTTAGGCTACGCATTTGTTCTGTGTAGGTATATGTATCTGGTTTGCAGTAATTTTAAATTACTTTGATATACATTGCATTCTTAGGGCTTGGGGCTCTTTTAAATCTGTTTGATGCCAAGTTAAATCGAAATCGTCGAGATTAAAGGAGTATATGCGATGTAGCTAAACTTCAACAGGATTTGTACTGTTTTTAGCGCTATGATAGTACAAGTTCTCATTTATAAACAAGCAGCGTAAGTAGTTTTCTCCTGACGTTTAGTTTACATAGAAACGTTGTAATATGTACATATTTTTATTTAAATCACTTTTACTAGAAACACACAACAAATGTTAAATAAAACAGTTAAAACTCCATCAGCAAAATTTAAAACCATAAAATAAATTAGGCCCTAAAAACAAATAATGTACCAGAAATAGTTGAAAAAACTTTTCCAGGAATAGAAAAAACCAGAATTTAATATATTTTTAAAGTACAAATTAAGAGTTTCGTTTTTTTTTCTACCTTTAACCAAAGTTTACATATTATATTATAGTTGTTGGGGAAACCCAACCGTTCGTTTAATTCTATAACTCTATTTGTATTCTAAATAATTCCCTTCAAATAAACAAGAACAAACTTGTCTCCTTTGTAAATTTAACTTGCATTAAAACACGCAGTTATCGGCAAAGCATAAAGACTATTCCAGCTAAAATATCTTAAGAAAATCTTTCTTTTAATGTAGCTCTTCTAAAGCACCGACACGTTGTCGGCGACCGCCAAAGGCTTAGTTTCCTTTGAAGATTTCTTATCTCTTAGTTTTATTACTGTACCGTGCTAAAAATAAGTTTCAACCCGTTGTGTGACCGGAACTTCACACAAATTCGGTGTGAAGTAGTCAGTGCGGGAAAAGCCCCCTTTCTTTATCTTAGGCATAGTCCTATATTTCATTTTATAAAACAAGGAAAGTCAGAATAAATATACGACAATAACATCTCGTATCTCGTAATATCAGAATGTTAAGAATACACGTCATGTTTTTGTTAGCGCCAAGAAGGATGGTTGTGCATATTTACCAGAAATAAATACCGACTGTTCAGTGAAATTGATGTCTTTTACTGTTTACAAGTCACGGCTGCCAGAGGTCGCGCATTCAGATGAGGCTGAACCAGCCTCTTATGGAAATATTTTACAGTAAGGTGGAGGTAGGGTTTAAATAGAGCCTTATCCATCCAATAGTCTTCAAACTGTGCTTTAAAAATGACACCGGAGTAGGCGTTGAAACTAGGGCCGTACTGAAAGCATTAAGTTGGAGGAGGGGGGGGGGGTGTTACGGAGGAATTTTTTGATTTTTTTTTAACTACTTAAGTGCTTTCTAGAATCAACCTTACTGAAAAAAAGGAATTTTTGTAGTAACTGTCCAAGTTTTTTTACAGTTGCCGGAAAAAAAAACTGTCGACTTTTGCGAATTTTTCTAAACTTGAACTGTCAACGATTTTTTTGGTACAAGGTTCCGATAGGCAACTCGGGCGTCTACGGGGGGGGCTCCTCCTATGAATACGCCTCTGACCAAAACGTCTAGAATTCTATTGTTAAAAAAGAAAAAGAATAAATTATTCGGCTTAATTAAAAAAAAAAATAAACTTAAAATTATAATAGTTTTATTATTACCATCTAATAAACCATGCTGGTTGTGTCAAAAAAGAAGTTTTGTCAAGAACGAAAATAAATATGTTCAGTATGTTCCCCTCTGTAAATTAAAAATATTTACGGCCAGATTTTCCAACGCAAGATCGGTCTAATTTGACAACCAAAAGCTTTAAACTGACAAGTGTAAGAATAAGACAACTAAGTTTTATACTATGAACTTTTTTCTAAAATTTTTCTCAAATTTATAAAGAAAAGGGCAATTTTAGTACGTACTTTCCACACGAATAGAACTAAATTCATTCTAGCAACACGTTCCAGGATGAAAATCATTTAGAAACTAAGTCAATTGCTGAAATATTATAATAACTCATAAGTTTGGCAGTGGCAAGACAAAAACTTGTGAAAATCTAACAGACCAACTAGAAGATCTTAATTTAAATCGGTACTAAATCTTAAACCTTTTTAGTAAATCTGAACGTTAGTATTTAGAGAACAAAATTTATTTTTATTTTAAATTCAAGGAGGTATTTTAAAATTTTAGTACAGGATTGTCACCTTAGATCTCAAAATTGTTAAAATGGACAAATTTTAAGTCAGTAGATCTTGGCATTTTGTTCAATGAATCGACTGGTAATTAAGTAAGTTTGTTTAATAATAGTTATCAATACATTGCAAATTTTTAGTGAAATATTATTTTTCCTTATTTGCCTACTAGCTTCCGCCCGCGACTTCGTTCGCGGTATAACAGTTTTACTCCATTACAAATTTTAATACTCCATTTCACCCCTTAAGGGTTGATTTATAAAAAATACGTGTTTAAACATTTACGTTTAGATTCACTAAGAAGGTTTAAGATTTAGTACTGATTTAAATTAAGATCCTATAGTTGATCATTTATGTTTCGACAGGTTTTTATCCTGTCATTGTTAATAATCTGTCATTAAAAACTTATGAATTATCCTGATTTTTCAGCGATTTACTTGGTTTCCAAATGATGTTCATCTTGGAATGAATTGCTGTAATAAATTTAGTTCTATTATTGTCGAAAGTACGTACTAAAATTGCCCTATTCTTTCTAAATTTGCGAAAAAGCTCAAGAATAAATTCCTAGTATAAAACTTAGTTGTCTTATTCTTACGCTTGTCAGTTTAAAACTTTTGGTTGTCAAATTAGACCGGACTAGCGTTGGAGAATCTGGCCGATATTTTGTAGAGTATGTACATCTATGAATTTTCAAGTTAATAGGACCATTTAATATTGTTCTTCAATATAACGTCTGAACCCCTGTTTCACTCCCTTAGGGGTTGAATTTTGAAAAACCCTTCCTTAGTGGATGCCTACGTTATATAAGAATCCTCTGCGCAAAATGTCAAGTTAATAGACCCAGCGGTGTGGGGTGTGCGTTGATATGTCAGTCAGTCAGTCAGTTTCTTCTTTTATCTATATAGAATACTAGCTTTCGCCCGCGACTTCGTCCGCGGTATAACAATTTTACTCAATTACAAACTTCGAGCCTCCATTTCACCCCCTTAGGGGTTGATTTATTAGAAACTGTAAAACACGTGTTTTAACATTTAATTTTTAAAGTACTTCTATATATGAAGTTTCGAGTTAATAGGACCATCTAATATTTTTTCTCAATACCTACAAGGTTTGAACCCCTGTTTTACCCCCTTAGGGATTGAATTTTGAAAAACCCTTCCTAGATGCCCACATTATACAGTGAGAACGTAAAGGTTGTACTAAATTCGTTTAAAATTCAGACATTTTTTTCTTAGAAAAACGCTCGGACACGTCAAGTTTTGATTTTAGGTGCGCATGGTTTCATACCCTATATCTAGATTGAACCGTTTTTTGAAAAAAATAACTTTTTTCTCGCCCCTGGCGCGTATAAAAAACGCCCGGTGCGTGAATATTTAAATACAGTTTTTCCTGGGCGATGAATTGGTCGACGGGGTTCAACACAATGGCTGGTCAGATCCCCCGATTTATCACCGCTAGATTATTTTCTGTCGAGCTCAAATCCAAAGTGTACATAAACAGACCAAATAATATTGACGATCTGAAACCCCGAATAAGGCAAGAAATTAGATTAATAGAACCTCAAGTAGTTCAAAATGTTCTGCAAGAATTCGAAAATCGTCTCGGATATTGCCAAGACGATGGTGGAGGTTAATTCTAACATTTGTTGAAATAATTTATTTGATATTTTTAAAGGTAAACTGTCTTTTTTAAAAAACGGTTCAATTTAGATAGAGGGTATGATTGTATGATATATCAAATATGATTGAAATTTTACGCAGAATGCAAAAATGAAACAAAAGAGAAGTATGTATTAAAAAAAAAGTGTGACATGATATCTTCTTTTTGGGTCACCCTGTATATATCAAATTGAGTTTAATCAATGCGCACCTAAAATTAAAACTTGAAGTGTCCGAGCGTTTTTCTAAAAAAAATTCCTGAATTTCAAACGAATTTATTCCAACCTTTACGTTCTCACTGTATAAGAAACCTCTGTGCAAAATTTTAGGTTTCTCGACCCAGCGGTGTTTGCTGTGCGTTGATATGTCCGTCGATATGTCAGTCAATCAGTCAGTCAGTTTCTTCTTTTATATATTATAGCAGATAACGGGGAATTTACATGTTAATCTAATGGAATTAAAGCATTACAGTAGAGTCGTAAGTCGTAACTAAAATAAAGTTTCTTTCTGAATGCTTTTTCTTTATGAGAAAAGAAACTTTATTTAGGCCACAACTGTTCATATGAAGTTTACATATTGTATGTACCTACATACATAAAACCCTAACAAAGGCTCTTAAGATCAGTCTAAGGCGTAGGGATAAAAACCCGATAAATGAATTTATTTTTGACACGAAAATAAATTGAAGTATTATTTAAGATTCATTGCCCATATGCCTACACGCCACTGCTTAAAAATATATAAGATTTTTATACAAAGGTCAAGGCAAGCTTGTATCTGTATAGTACTTCGTAGTAATTTCTTCATACTTTGTGCTAAGGCATAATAGCAATATACACGCGTTGAAGGTTAAGGCTACATTATAATTTTGGGCTTACAAAGTACCTACGTGCCTTTGTTTATTGTATTCGTCGAGCATGATGGGACGATGGAATAGCGCAAAAAAATTTTTTTTTGTCGTAAATAACCAATATTTTAATTATGCTGTACTAGCTTTCTCCCGCGACTTCGCCCGCGTGGTATTGGTGATAATAGTGTAGTTTTGATGTCATGATTATGAATACATGAAACATAAGTTAGGTTAGGTTAGTTATATCTAGAGATCGGATTTCAATATTCCATGACGCAAAAATCGGGGTCGGACACGCGTAACTGATATAAAAGGTAGGTAAATTAAATTAATATTAGATTTTGTCAGGTTGTATTTATGAATTATTGCTCCTAAAAAATATTTCTTTTTTTTAAACGAACAACCTTCACAAAAGAAAAAGCACTGAAAAGTATGAAATAATATTGTTACGTATTTATTACTGCGGTTAATGGTCAACTTAGCTTTGTTCATTTTTATAAAACATTTCTTTTTCTTTTTATTGCACCTTTTCTTCCTCCCTCCCTTCATCTTGTCGCCCCCTCTTTAAATTGCTAATAGCCATGTTATATTAGATTTTCTGACCCTAATAATCCCAAAAATGACATATTTTAGAAGAAATTCCAATAGGAAGGAACAATAGTGGATTTTTTTGCACCGATCCCTCTTCGCCTGCGAGGAAAGAGACTGGTCAGGGCCCCTAACCAGGTGCTAACCCTGTTCCGACCTTAGGGTGCCCTCCGATCCACCGTTCGCTAGATTTTCTGGACAACAAACAAAACATAATTTTTAGGTTAAGGTAACCTCAATAAAATCCTCATCTTAACTGAAGCAAATCGATAGTTTGCATACTAACCAGTTAGTTTATAAACCATCTGCTATTTTGTGGGAAATGGCTGATTCCTTCAAAATAACAGTGTCTTTAGTTAGTTTGCAAACTAGCTGGTTAGTTTGTAAACTAGCGAAGTATCCAAGTTAACCGTAACATATATAAATTCATATTTGTACATGTATATGTGTATACGAACCTCTCCTTCGTCGAGATTCAGACAAAAATCCTTCGACAACAGAAAAAAACGGGTTTCACCACCACAGGGGGTGCGTTCCGGATCGTATGTTAACCCTCTACCCGTCTCACTTTCGAATAAACGAAGAAGAAGAGCAGAGGACACCCGAGTCAAATGCTGAGCAACATTAAGGCAGAATTAAGGTAAAAAATCCTCGAGTTAAAATTTGAAGTATTTTGGTGGTGTACGGTGTCCAATAGACCTGATGGGGTGAAACGGATGTCGGATTCAGATTCAGCAACCTCAAAAACATATAGAGATGAGGATCTAGTCCAGTGGACATGAATTTTATTTTTTTCGTGGGGCTGTGTAATTTGTGTAACGTCTTTGAGAAAAAATTTGTGTGTCGGGGTCCCATAATATGCTGATCATCTTTTTTCGTAGTGTAGTATAGAAAACAAAAAATTCTGTTGTAGTTTTTTACAGTTATAAATACCTCCAACTAAATGTTTTAAAAACAGTACCTGTAGGCTTTTTAAATTTTAATTAAATTATATTTTATGATTTTGAAAATAAAATTTGGTGATGATAATGGATGCCTTGTCATTTAATTAGTTAAACCATAGACTAAATAATACATAGACGAACACTGGCGTGTAACAAAAATGGACCAAAAATCCATTGAGACATTTTGAGGGTTTACTGGTTTATAGCTTAGAAATTTGTTTGTCCATAATTATATATCCATGCGTTTATGTACTATATAGATATATAATGGTGAACCAACAAATTCCTAAACCATAAACCAGTAAATTCACATAAATGTTTCAAAGGATGCCCGCTTTCGGTCCCATTTCGGTGTATTCGAGGATTTGTCTATATTCTTTATAGCCTCTGGTTAAACCAAAAGCTAGAGTGGACTATTATCCTACTTATTAAAGGAAAGGAACTTGTGAGTTACGCTACTGCTTTTTTTCAGACAGAAAAGCACGCAAGTCATGGATTTGTTTTATCAAATTCGATCTACACGGTCACAGTAATTTTACGGAGTTTGTTGCTCTTTTATAACGCCCGTCTATAAATATGTGTAATGGATTTAGCTGCCTAGACAGCAGAAAAACAAATCATTTTATTTATCGGTTGATGACAGTTTAAATTTAAAACCATTACCAAATCTATGTGATCGTTACATTTTTAAGAGATCAGAACTGCGAAAGATTTATTAGGGTTTAAACATTCTAAAGAGCGCGAACGTAAACTGCCCAGCAAAATTAAAGCACTAGCAATCCTAACATAACACAGTTGAAATTAAACTCAAGCCTTACGTTTCCTTAACATATTTTTTCTGTATTCAGTCTTCTATCTCCATTAATAGGCCGTTTTATAACACATGTTTTTATTAAATCTTAGCGTGTATACATTTTAAAAACTTTTATATTAACACTAACTAAATTAAAAAGTTAACTACATAGTTAGTATCGCATGTTTCGCCTTTGACTTTTAATGACAGCTTGACATCAGCAGAGCAAATTTGAAATCAAATTTCTAAGTCGGTTTTGACCTCTTTTTTTCTTTTAAAACTTATTTATTCATTAACATAAGGTACATGTCACCACTACACAACATCTAAGATAGCTATTTACAGGTTTCATTGCTATGTAGGTACAATCAAGATTGCCTAGCAAGGGGACGCGGCCAGACTATGGCCGGGGCTGGTGTTAGCCCTTTGGTGGTGAGTGGCGGAGTGTATACATACTGGTAGACCCTTTCCGAATGACTTTCAGGGCCATAAGAAATAGAGATCGCACGATATGACTTTATTTTGCCGATACGATATATCGGCCGAAACCGATATTTATATGCCGATATACCGATACCGCGATATATCGTATCGGCAAAGACATACGTACATGTTTCGATGTTTAGTTTTTATCAGGGTTGGAAAAAGTCATGACTTTTATATAAAAAAAAGTCAAGACTTAAATCATGTGAATTAATTCATGCCAACCCTGGTTTTTATAACGTCGAATATAAATAAAAAAATACAAAATAGGGTTCTGAACCTCCAATTCGCCAAATCCTGTACGTATTCTGTATCAATTTCCGTTTTTCGTTCATGCGTTTTCTGTTTGGTCGAAAAGAAAAATCGGGGAAGTCCCGGTTTATCATTCCGTCACGCGGTAACACGGTATAACGTTTCTGATTGGTGAAGTTTCGGGGAAGCCCCTGTTTAATGTTTTCAGTATTGCTTTGTGAAATTCTTAATTAATTTATTTCTCCGGAAAAAGGCTTCAGTTATACTACAGTTATGTTATAAATGATTACATATTATTAGTGACATTAGAAGAGGCACAAACATGTATTTTATTTTATTATATTTACCAGTATTACCTTTCGTAGGTATATGCAGTAAGAACCCAAAATTCTTCGTTTTATATGTGCTAATATATCGGAAATTTTCCTGCCGATACGATACGATACCGATAATCGGCAACAACGGCTGATATGCCGATACAACGATATCAATATCGGTATCGTGCGATCTCTAATAATAAATTGGTTCCAGCACAGGCAATTATAGTTATATTGCCTGTGGTTCCAGAAACTTGAAGAAACTTACAAAAGCAATTCAAATAGCAAATATTCGTGATGAGCGACTACTGGAAAAAGCAATGAAAAAACCAGCTTTGATATTTCAGGTAGGTACATGAGTAGACGCAATGATCATTAGATCCATATTTATAAAACAATTTTATCCCAAATCTTAACAATCTTTATTTCTGTTATGAAGGGTGACAAAAGGGGGTTGTTAAAGTAAATATTGAAAATATGAAATGGCCAGCGGATAATCTAGATCTCAACTCAATTGAACGTATGTGGGATATTCTTGTCACACTTATGACACAGAAGTTGTTGAGATCGGGAATTAAAATAATCAAAGCCAAATTAGAAATTTATTTTCTATGTCCCGTTGTGAAGCTAGCATTAGAAGTAGTATTGTTTACCCAAGATATCTGCAACCGACAAAATAATTTAAAGAATGGAAGGGAAGGCTTAAACAACGTTACAAATTTGTTTGTAAACCAGATGTGGCAAGAAAAGTTTAAATCTTATTAAGGAAAAATTACACAGTTTTTCAAAACTTATTTACAAACAATTGGTAACGTTGTTTAAGCCTTCCCTTGCATTCTTTAAACTCTTTTGCCGGTTGGAGATATCTTGGGCGGACTTATAGAGGAAATACACGCTACTGGTCGGTTTGTTACTTTTGCTAATAAATTTAACATATGTTTTAAGCTATAAAATAATGCATCTCAATAAATAACAGCCAAAAAAAATGAGCAAGAAAAGGTATAGCTAGTATGTCCTACACTGTGTAATAAATTTCGGAAGAAAACACTAACGTTCAGATTCACTAGGAAGGTTTAAGATTTAGTAATAGTTTAAATTAAGACCTCCTAGATGATCAGCTATGTTTTTGTCCTGTCATCATAAGTCGTCATTAAAAATTTATAAATTATTCTGATATTTTAGCGATTTGCTTGGTTTCCAAATGATTTTCATCTTGGAACGGGCTGCTAGAATAAATTTAGTTCTATTATTGTCAAAAGTACGTACTAAAATTATTGCCCTTTTCTTTATAAATTTGCGTAAAACCTCAAAAACAAACATAGTATAAAACTTAGTTGTCTTAGTCTTAAACTTGTCAGTTTAAAACTTCGTTGTCAAATTAGACCGAACTAGAGAATCTGATCGCAAATTTTTATTACACCCTGTCTAAAATGAAAATGATTTTTTTAACAAAAAGTGCGACAGATATGTTCTTGAGGAATAAATATGCAGTTTACAAAAAAAAATTATTCAAATAGGACCACAAGTTTAGAAAATAAATAACAAAGTTGTGACAAATTCTTGGTGGTCATCAGTGTATCCAATAACAAAGTTGACAAGAGAACCAATCAATGGAGCAGATTTTCAAAGATACGAAAAAAAGTCATTCTTGACAAAACGTTTTGCTTCTCAAAAAAATTAGACTCACTATGAGACAATTTTGATTTTTTGTTAAAACGAAATATCAAATATGAAATCGCGTCAAGAATAAACGCGCGCAAAATGTTAAATAAAGAAGTTATTTTAAAGTTTCAAATTAATTGAAATCTAAAATTTTATTTCAAAATGTGGAATTTGCGAATTATGAATGAAAGAACATTATTTTTTCCATTTTATGCTGAAACTTAAGTCAGAAAGTTAAAATTTTCCCTTACAATTTGGGATTTTGGTTAATATAAAATTCGAAACAACTTTTTCACTAAACATTTTGTTTTAACATTATAAATAACGCGGGTTTATTCCTTTACACACGTTCACGTTTTTATTATTTTTTGAGCATCCCAAATAAAGTTTTTTGCAGGTCGGAGACAAATTGAAACCCGATGGGGCCAAATCTGTGCAATAAGGTGCATGGGAAACTTGTCAGAGGCCTAGCCGATGAATATTTGTCATAACAATTATTATTGACTTGTGCCAAGATGCATTGTTCTGGTGGAACAGAATTCTTCTTGGCTAAGCCATTACGTTTCTCGCGCATAACTCTGAAATTATTCGTTTTCCATTTTAAAGTTTCAGATTTAATTACCTTTGCCTTCTCGGTCATTCCTCGCCGTCCAGTGTTCTAATTGTTGTTTGGTCCCTGGTGTGTAGTGGTGGATCCACGTCACATCGGCAGTAACAAACGGGCGTATAAAGCCCGTTGGATTTTGCTTAAACAGTGTTAAAAACTCCTCTGAAAAGGTCATGCGGATAAGTTTTTGCTTTCATCGCACGGATAGCTTTCTCATATCAAGAACTTCACATAACAAATAGTGTGTTCGCTCTTTCGATATGCCCACAGCTTCAGCTAGATCACTCAAATATAGCAGACGATCATTAAACACGATTTTATGAACTATAATAATTTCTTCAGAAGTTGCTGTTTTTGGCCTGCCTGAATGCGTGTGTGCTCGTACCACCACGTTTAAAGCCAGCAACCCAAGTTTGAACTGTTGAAAATGAAGTAGCTCACTCACCTAAAGTAAGCAATAGCTCGACTTTTATCTCTGAATGTAGGAGAGGGATCAATAATATGGAAATATTTTTTATATTTAATATTTTTTCATTATTTACACACTGTAAAACTTCATAAACTGTAACGAATATAACATGCAAACTGTTTAATGCACTCTCTTCAAACTTTAAAGGTAAACTAACGAACAGTGCGGTTATATTTAAGTAAGCACGGACCAATATTACGGCAACTTGCGCCTCTCTGGATCAGACTGACAACTTTTCATCTTATCCTCGTAAGGTAAGATAAAAAAACGATCCGCAGCAAGCTTTGAACATGTTCCGCATGTCTTGAATTTCACCTAACACTAGAAAAAGGTGATAAAGGTACTGAAAGGTATATATTAAATTACTCTTGTCAAAAATTTGATATATTTGCACTTTCTTCAGAGAAAACCTTAAATATGGTTTATACCCCCCAAGCAAAGACTGTTTATGGTAGAAAGTTCCTCTAGAAATGGTAGGAGAGTTGATTGGCAGTGGGTGTATTTAGTACATGAAGCTCTGGAGGAATTTCACCACGATGAATTTCCTAAAGAGTTACTACGACCACTTTCGTCATGTTTTATCAAATTAAGTAAGTTTATGTAGAGGGACCGGTAATGTTAATAGGAAAAAGGGCAGTGGCCGACCAAAAGACCCAACCAACGAAAAAATTTAGGAAGCCAGGCGAATTGTAGAAGGGCAGCCTCAAACTCTAATTTGGCATCTCAGTCAGCAAGTAAATGTTTCCTGTGGCATCTTCATGCTTACCGTCTCTCAGTTCTGTACAAGAGTCACGTCCTAACGATCCACCGCGGAGAGTACAGTTTTCCCAGTGGTCAATGGATAACGTACACGACAATAATAATGGATTTGAGAAGATATTTTTCAGCGACGAAGCATGGATTCACCTCTCTGGGTACGTGAATTCGCAGCAGATGAGAATGTGGAATAATCCACTTTTTTATAGAAAAGCCTCTACATCCTCAGAAAATTGGCATCTAGGCAGCGATAATCGTAGCAGGTAGCAGGCGGCAGCGTAATCGGAGGCTTTTAGGGCCAATATTTTTTGAAGGCACTCTTAATGCGGATCGATACCTACAAGAAATTTTAACACCATTTATAGAACAATTAGATGACGAAGAAGTTTGATAAGGTTATTTTTAGCAAGCCCATCCACGTGACCCAAAATAATTTAAATTTCATGCAAGAATTTTTTGCGCATCGAATTATTAGCAGGAATATGCCAGTAAGCTGGCCACCTAGATTATGCGACCTTAGCCCATGCGATTTCTTTTTATGTCCACATATTAAGAATTCAATTTTTAAAACCCCATGTCCAAATTTTGGAGGAGCTGCAATGGCGAATCAGTTTAAAGTTTGAGAAAATCAACAACTCTTCTGAATAACTGAATGTTTTTGATTCTATAAAAAAAATAATTCGAATTTGCAATTTGGAAGAGCAAGGTGGGCGCGTTGCTCATTTAGTATAACTAAATTTTGCAAAAAAATTAAAATTATTTTTTAAAAGTAGCAATGTACATAAAAATGTATTTTTTTAAACTCTGTATTATTAAAAGAATTTAAAATGTCTGTTTGAATCAACCAAAATTTTACAGCTAATAAGAATTGATGGTAACAGGTTAAGTGGTATTTTTATAAAATGAATTTTAATCATCGACACCAGGAAAAAATGAAAAGCTTACTGCTAGGTAGTTTTTTTTTGATCTTACGTTACCTACAATAACTTTCGAAAATTTTATGAGGCTGAACACCAAAAATACTGATTAGGCAATAACCCTGCAGTTCATAAACTTCTTTTCGGACTGGACAATTTTGATAAACCTTTATTCGAATAATATCAGATTAGTACGTCCTGCACGTAGCACGTAACCCGTCTGCCTCAATCGGGCTCATACTGAAAGATAGTTGACCCAAGGCAAATCTTTTAAGCATTTAGCATTAACTACAGGACATCTCCTTATAAGACCCTAATAGGATAGGATGCCTGCTTCTCTCGTTTTACCTTTTGGGTATATACGAGCTGAGATGGACCTAAAAAGCCGTCTTCGTTCAGACTTCTGGCTTTTCACATCATATAATGGGATGAAAATCTTTTGACCTGCAACGAAATGTTTAAAATGCAAAACGGGATGGCCTGAAAGCACAAGCGAACTTAAAAAAACTTTAAACTTTGTAACTTTTTCGACAATTTCTACATATTATGTAAAGTCTGCGGTTTGTTGTAAAAAATGATTGTTACATTCGAATGGTGTCTGTGTTTACGTTCATTAGCAACACATCATTAACAGGTCTGCATCTATTGTTTTTTTCTGACACAGTCAACGTAGACTTCAAGGCTAAATACTAAAGTACCGTCGGCGTCTGAAGAGAAGGGATGTAGTATATTGACACGGGATTTAAGGGTGGAAGGTGGGAAGGGGAAGGGAAAGTATCTGCAGGCAATTTGTTCCATAATCTGGAGACCCTAGGTATGAATGAGCGAGAGAAACGGGATGATCTAGACTTTTGTAGCTGGACAGTAAAGGACTAATTGGCATATTTTCTTTTGTTATATATTTCCTGTTTTGTAAATCGTTTTTATATCCAACCTTTTCTAGCATAAAGTTATAAATTGCAGCAGTGGAACTATCTACGTAAATTTACTTTTTATTTCTGTTTTCTAATTTCGTATTCTGTAACGAGTTCTGCTTTATCCGCAATTATTGTCGATCCTAAATGAAACAAATATTTTTAGTTTCAAAAAAAAGTAAAAATGTTTTTCCATTTCCAGCAGTATGTATTTAAGATCTACAATTATTGTGTACGAATAACTCGTTACATAATATTAAGAAATTGGAAAGAAAGAAATATAATTCTTACAGCAGCTGTAAATTTTCTAACTATGTGCAGCAAAATTGGGTAGTAAAATTAACTATTATATCACCTACCCAATTTTAAATGGTAAGTATAATCAATTTATATTCCGATTACCGAAATTAACGTATTTCGGTAATATATAAAGTACTTTTAAAAGGGAGATTTTAGGTATACGTTATTGATAGTAGAAAATAATGAATATATTGTGTACAGATTTACTTACTAAATTTATTAGTAAATTTTACCAAAAATATATAGAGCAATAAAATCAGGATGTTGCTGTAAATTTACGATAATTTAGGTGGGTCCATTTGTAACCAACGTAAAGAGACTGAAATTTACCAAGTTATTTTTGTAGTGTAGTGAGTAAAGGGCACAAAATATCAAAAAATGACAACAACAAAAAACGATAACCGATAACTATAACAGATAACTATTCTAACAGCGAATTCGGCTGGCCCCTGTTCATCGTCAAGGCTGGCCAAAATGATACCAATCGTTTTCGGATGGAAAAGGGTGACGTCATGGTATCATTTTGGTCTGTCAATTTAAGAACCAGCGTTGTTTAATGGTTAGATGAAGCGGTTTGTTCTTGTTTACAACAGCTGATCGTGTGAATTCGGCGTGAAACCCTAGGAATACGTATGAAATTGGAAACATTGGAAAATATGCATTTTAGAATAAATCATATCAGTGTATTTTGAAGAAACTATAGATATATGAGTCCTGTTATGTAAAGGTATGAACATTTATTGTTAGAATGTGACAGTTCAATTTTGTTACAGTGATTTGCCTATTTTTACTAATTATTCTTGTCAAAAAGTGCCTATTTTCTTCCTACCTTAGTTGAACTACGCTGCCTCCGTGCATATAATACTCATATGCTTTTTAGAAACAACCTTTTACTGCCATAACTATGTTCATACGAGGAATGGTATTAAATCACAATCTAAGTCAGTGGCGTCCCAAATAATAGTTCAGGCCGGTCAAATGGTAAGTGATCCGGGAATATAAATCGCTGTCAACATAAGTAAACCACACAAAAGGTACTGTTGTCTACCGAATTTGTGATAAAAAAAAATAATTATATGGCGAATCGTTAACAAAAACTCCCTAATAGGTATTAATGTAGCCGTAACTGTTAAATATGGTAGTGGAGTAAGTAACTGTGTTACTGATGACCCAGTAACCCAATAAGTTCCTTTATAAAAAAAACCTTCATATTAAACAAAAAAGTCTTAAAGCAGTTTAATGTTTCCTTTTAATTACTTTTCCCCCTTTGTTCTTGCGAAACGAGGGCATCAAAAATTAAGTTCTCTCCCCGTCAGATCAAAATGTCATCAATTCGGTAAATTCGCGCAAACTTCCTTCGATACGCACGTGCCTAAACTCCCTTTTTTATTTGATTTTGAAACCGCCGCCGTCACGCGTTTGCGAGTTTTCTTTGAAGCGATCTTTCAAGCCTGAGACAAATTACAAGTCGAGTTTGGATTGAAGACACGGTGATCCATTTTAATTTGGCACCAGGAACGACATTTAATAATAAAATCGTACTGAATTAAATTTATATTAATCGCGTTTGTCACAAAGATTGAAAGGTTGAATATAGCTGATATACTGGAAAAATATTAGGAGGTTTACGTTTAAATACACGAACAAATTATGTTTCTTAACATAAGTATTGTGGTAGTTTAAAAATGTGAATTTTTCTCAATATAGTTTATATTAAAACGTTTTTTAAGAAGTGGAACGTGTGTTACCCACATACTTAAAAAACTTACAATACGAAAAGTTTGTTCCAATTTAATGCTGACTTCTTTGCAGAGATCATAGTACCAAGTGACAGACTAACATTTATTATGCAGGATGTTACAAATCCGTGGTCCACCATTGGAATTTCGTATGCAGCGAAGATATTCATAAAAACCAGAAATAGGCATTTTTTATTTTTTCCTGGCTATATCTGAATAGATAATCTCAACTAAATTTTACAATAATTGCATTCCCACTTTTTCTCCTCCATAACATGTCCCCAGATCTTAAGTCCGCCGTTTTGTCTTCGGGCCACTATCAGCCAGAGTTTTTTTTATTACGGACCTGTTTCTTTTATTGCGGTTCTCTAATCTCCACGGCAGACTATATCTTAAAACAATATTACTTTAATTAGATCTCAACATTTTAAACTAAATAAAACTTCTTCATTAATTTTATTGTAGTTTATATAGTAGATTAACATGTAAATTCCCTGTTATCTTCTATAATATATAAAAGAAGCAACTGACTGACTGACTGACTGACTGATTGACTGACGTATCAACGCACAGCCCACACCACTGGGTATATAAACTTGAAATCTTGCACAGAGGTTTCTTATATAACGTAGGCATGTACATAGGAGGGTTTTTTCAAAATTCAACCCCTAAGAGGGTGAAACAGGGGTTCAAACTTTGTATGGAGAAAAATATTAGATTGTCCTATTAACTCGGAACTTCATAGAATGACTCTAAAAAATAAATGTTTAAACACGTGTTTTACAGTTTTTAATAAATCAACCCCTAAGGGGGTGAAATGGGGGTTCAAAATTTGTAATGGAGTAAAATTGTTGGGCGCCAGCTAGTGTTTAATACAAATTAAAACCGGTATTATTTTATTGCACATTTTTTAAAACTTAACATTATTGTTTAAATAAATAAATAAATGCAATATTGTTTCAAAACCTAATAAAAACATTCAAACAAGTAGCAATAAAAATATCTACAAATACAAATAATTCTTATACATTCAATAACAGAACCTATGTAGAAGGTTGTCAATGTCAACTCCTTTAAGATCGGTACAAGGTTTTGCTTTCTCTATAGAAACCAATATGATCCTTTTTACATATTGATAAGTTGAAAAGATCTGGATTAATGGCAAAGGATTAATTTTTAAGATAAAATATATTACAATTATTAAAGATAATTTGTTTTAGGGTCGAAACGTTAAAAATTCAGTTTAAGAAGCCATGGAGGTTTTGCGTTATCTATATAATATAATCCAATCTACTATAGTCCCCTTTATAGATTGATAAGTTGGAAATATCTGGATTAACGGTAAATAAGTAATTTTTAAAGATAACATTACAATTATTGAAGATAATTTTATTAGATTAGGTTCGAAACGTTAAAAATCGAATTGAAGTAATATTGTTTTAAGGTGTTATCAGTCATGGAGGTTTTACTTTCTCTATAGAATCCAACCTGGTCCTCTTCGCAGATTGATAAGTTGGAAAGATCTGGATTAATAGCAAAGGATTAATTTTTAAAGATAACATACACTGAAGATAATTTTATTAGGCTCGAAAGGTTAATAATCTACTTGAAGTAATATTGCTTTAAGATGTTATCAGCCGTGGAGGTTTTGCTTTCTCTATAAAATCCAATCTGGTCCTCTTCCCAGATTGATAAGTTGGAAACATCTGGATTAATGACAAAGGATTGATTTTTAAAGATAACATACATTACAATTATTGAAGATAAGTTTATTAGGTTCGAAATGGTAAAAATCTAATTCAAGTAATATTGCTTTAAGATGTTATCAGCCATGGAGATTACAACACTGCAATAAAAATACAGGTCCGTATTAAAAAAATACCTATGGGTTTTTAGTTCTTACATACTTTAAATCTAAGGACACCATTTTATAGAGGACAAAAATTTTGTCCTTGGCATTGGCATTTCGATTTTCATTTAATGAAAATCGAAATGCCAATTTTCATAGGACTTACTTCTCTATACTCAAATTTTGAGTATAGAGAGTATAGAGAATTAAACATTAGTCAAAGAGCCCATTATTTCAGTTACCCTACACTAAAATATTATCTGTGTCGTGATATTGTCTCATTGAGTTCGAACATCATAAAAGGAAATGCTGTATTTATTTTTTTTTATTTTTCTTATTTTCTATTCAATCAAATAAGATAAATTATTCTACACTTCCTTCTAACGTAATTAGCATTTAGCTCCCCCTTTTAATTTGATTAGTATTTAATAAGTTGTTTTCCAAAACGAAAATAAATATTTTCCCAGAAGCTAACCACCAAAAACTGAAGTAAAACAAAACTCGTTTTCAATATTTAACCGCCGGTACAAACTTCGTTATTATATCCTATTTGTTCTCCTTTGCGCCCCCGCCTGAAGGCGTGTTACTCTTGATTTAAATCGAAAAGGCTGAGTAAATAATCACAGAGGCGCTTTCCAATAAATTAGACCGTTTAAACGTTTAAATGAAGGTAACAAATCACGCAAGCTCCACCGAATAATTAGCCAATATGAGGCAGCTGGAAATTTTACGGATCTTTTGGAGTTTGGCCAAGAATACGATGTGCGATTTGTTCACAATAAAACCGCTAATAAAATTTCCATTCGTATTATTCTTTTATTTTGATCGTACACAAATTAACTTTAAATTCAAACAAAAAAAAATGGATTTAAGAGTACTCATCAGATTATATCTGTACTATTTTGTTTTTTTTTAACATTTTTAGTTAGTTATTTGCTATAAAAAACTAATTACATTCCGCAATTGACACATAAAAAAGATATATGGTTTATCAAAAAATCAAAATTTCATAATTTACCATGATACAAATAAAACAAGGTATGATACCAAACCGTGTCATATTCGTCGTGGTTCCCACATGACGTCACGCTGTGTCCTATTTTTGAAATTTATAACGGGCAATATAGAGGTTACGTTAGTTATAGGCGATTTTATATAAATTCAATTGGCAATATACTTTGCCTCCTGCTTACAATACAAATTTTATAGTATATGATTTAACATAATCATATAAATAAAGGGATAAATACATACATTGATTATATTGATTGATTGATTGTCCACATCACAACCATACACAGCACATCTCATTTTTACTTTTAAATCCTAAAAGTAATGTAAAAACAACAAACAAATAGTTGAAAACAAAACGCGATCTTAAAAAAGACGTGTTTCGTTTACAAAATATCGCGAAATTGGTCACGGCGTGACGTAAATGACCACGCCTACGTGCGCAGTATCATATCTTCTTTTATTTGTATCATGATGTTTTACTCTACTACTTATCATGTTTTCCCTGCAAAAATTTGATATAAATGAATTTTAAACGCCCCCACGTTTTCAAAGAAAAAATCCAAAATTAAATGTTGATTTCTTTGATAAATTATGTGTCTTTCTTATGTGTCTATGGCGGAAAAGCATACTGTTTTTTACAATAAATAACTAAGCAGCAACGATGCTTAAAAATAAATAGTAGAGATGTTAGCAGATTGACTCTTAGCTGTTAGCTGATTGCTTAAAACTTTTCCGTCCAGTTGCACAAACAGTATAACCAAGAAAAAAACTAATTGGACACTTGTAATGTGACAGCACTAATGTTAATGCCACTGCCAAAGGTGACTCTAAAAGTCAATCAAATCAAAATTTTGGGCAAGTAATAAATTTAATTGACGTTTAATGTCACAGATGGCAGTTATCACATTTTGGACATTTGTAATTGGACATTTGGAACAGTGTTGAATCCAGACATTTTTTTCCGGGGAGGGGGGGGGGGAGAGACATTCTTATTGGGGACGAATATAGGTAAACTATGCTTTAAGCAAATCAATTTCTATATTTTACAGACATTCCCGGGGGGGGGGGGGATTTTCCAGCTTCGGAGGGGGGGAATCCCCGGGCCACCCCTTGAATTCACCCCTGATTTGGAATGTTGTCACATTACAAGTGTCCAATTACTTTAAATCTTGATTCAGATGTTTGCTAACGTGATATAGTGACTCTTTTGGTTTTCCATAACGTTTTTTTGTTCGAATATGCTGTACAATTTATACAATACGTTTAAAAATTTATCCTAAGAAACCATGCTGACAATATAAATGCCCACTGCACCCTGCTGTAACCATTTCGGAAGAACGATTCTTTTTAAGGATTATTTAAAGTGATTTCTGCATATTATATGACTTATAAAACTTATAAAACATAAATTTTCTTCAGTCGAGAAATTAAAATACAACTGATGATGGCAAACCAAATCAAACAAAAAATAAAAGGTAAAATTATTGTTCATCTCATTGCCTTCAAGCTCTCATAATGATTTTGTACTACTGCTATTTATAAACATGTAGAATACAATTTTAATGGTTGGCTTCTCAAAATAATTAAATCATAATTAGCAAAGTGGACACTGGTAAAGGCGACTTTGAACTTGATTCAATGATTTAAGAAAACGGCTATCAATAAATGCAAAAGCTTCTTTCGCTAGTGCAAGCATAAGACCGTAAAATGACAAATAAAATAAAACAGTAGGACTATTCTTTTTGATTCTGGTCTGGTCAAAAAGAATGGTCCTACTAGTCCTACTATTTTATTTCATTTGTCATTTTACGGTATATATATATATATATATATATATATATATATATATATATATATATATATATATATATATATATATATATATATATATATATATATATATATATACTAGAAAGAAGAATATCGGCTCATCGGACTGTGGAAGTGTGTTCTTCTTTTGCATCAAAGTACGGGGAGTCCAAGAAAATGGACAACCCCGGGCCGGGTAGACCATGACAGCTGTTTCGTCCTTGTTAGGACTCATTCAGACAGCCATAACCCAGTCAGGGTCCACCCGGCCCGGGGTTGTCCATTTTCTCGGACTCCCCGTACTTTGATGCAAAAGAAGAACACACTTCCACAGTCCGATGAGCTGATATTCTTCTTTCTAGTTTATATATAGTACGGACAAGAAATTTCTATTTGTTGTTTTATATATATATATATATATATATATATATATATATATATATATATATATATATATATATAGTTTGTGTCGTATTACCCTTTTTTTATAGAATATTTAGTAGTTGTGAATTGGTAGTTATTATATTTGTTTCAATTTTATATTGTACGAATTAATTGAGGATCTTGTCTAGTCGCAAACTAGCATCAGTGTAATTAAATTATATTTTGTGCACCAGACCGGAAAGGGAATGAGTGGTCAATGTATTCCTAAGCAATTTTGCCTTGCTCTATAAATAAGTCAGAAAAGCCTTTATAGCTACAATCTGATTACATAGAAGACTCTGACTGACAAAGTAGTTTTTAAAATAATGCCCAAGCCTGCTATTGTCCACCAAATGATTAGGGATATGAATTAAACGAAACATAAAATAATTAGACTAACCCGACTGTCGAAACCATATGGGTATTAATAAACTTCACGAGGCTGTGCACTGCAAACACATGTAGCAGAATGCAGAGTAGAGAAACAAATATACTACATTTTGAAAATGCCTTCGAGGGCTTATTCGGATTGATTACCTCTCATATGAGGGTTATTGAAATTTGCCAAATTGCGAATTTATACCAATTTCTGCTACAAAAGAGTCGAGCAGCAATTTGCTACGGAAATAAAAACCAATGAGTTTTCGATTTGTTGAAAAATCATACATCAGGATAATGTGTCTGTTTATTTTGCCAAAAGTGGATATTTGGAGCAATAAAAAACCGTTAGCTCTTTACGATGGTGTTTTATTGCGAATTTTACAAGACGCTTTTTTTCTTAGAATCAAAAATGTTAGTTGGAAAATTTATTGGTTAGGCTTTTATTTTTTTGATATTTAGAGAAAGCAACGGACGTTTTCATGACTAAGCCAATTTTTGATGCTAATATCAATACGGTTCAAAACGTTTTAAAATCATTTCGGACTTGTGTTGGAAACACATTCTTCTTCTTCCTCCATCCTTCTCATGTAATGATCATTATTTTAACTGTGTTTTAAAGGTAAAATGTAGCTTATATTATCACGGCGGAGGTCCCCTAATCAGCGCCCGGCGCGTTTGATATGTTTGAAAAGCAGATAATTCCGATTTTATTTGAACCTGAGGTATTCTGGAATGATCCACAGTATCGTCAAAATTCAACTGAAACAGCCACCCAACTTGATAAAGTCAAGTTTAATTTTTAATACCACATTTTTTCTTGCTACGAGAAGGACGAGATCTATATTTTAAGCTTTCAAAAAAGTTCTTCTATAGAATATTTTCCTGCCTTTGAAAAGGTTGTAGAACAAAATTATAATGCTTTGTGGCCTGGCAAGACAATGGGTAAAATTTATTTTGGAACCTTATATAATTTGTTACTGTGAAACTCAAAAACCTTTTTAAACTCGTCAAAAAGCAGATTTCTGAACAAGGCGAAAAGTCAAATTCGCAGCATGTCCTCAACGATTCAAAAATATTCATTACATTCATGAAAAAAAAAACTAAAGTAAGTCATGTTTCATTATCCTTAACTTTAAATCTTTATCGGCGCTATAGGGAACAGAGGTCAGTTATCGATGTCGTGCCCACCTTAATGCATGACATTAAATTATTTAAAAGGCGACACAACAGAGTTTAAAGGGCTTGGCAGCATTTTGCTTAGGCAAGTATTGGCACGACTGTAAATTGTTATTCCTTAATAGTGGGAAAATTGTGAGCGGTGGGACTTTAATGAGTACCTATATGTATAGATAGGTCGTCCTAAAATTTCTGCTTCTCTTTATAAGTCCACAAGCGCCGTCCACCTTTGTGCTTATCGAAACAAAAAGAAATAAATTTAAAATTTTCACCTATTATAGTGCCGATTACACCAGACGATTCTTAAGTTTCCGATGTGTTTTATTAACAACTGCTGATTGGTAAATGAAGCAAAGTTTATAAGAAATATCATAGAATATTTTGTGACAAATCGTCTGATAACAAAAGTATAATCAATAGTAATATAACAAGTGCAATCAATGAATATCTTATTAATAATTTTTGGGACATTTGCCCGAATGCACTTTGAGTTAAAAAAAGAGCACGGGTGCACATAGTGCACGAGTGCCTTTTTCAGTTTAAAATGCATAAGTGCAAATTTGTCAAAAATTATAGATACGTTTTCATTGTACGAATTATATTTTCAATTTTATTGTCACAATAAATGTCAAAGAAATGGCAAAATCTAGTATCCAGAGCTTCGTTGTCATGCAGTGCCGGATCTGGGAAATTTCGAAGGGGAGGGGGGAGAAACTAAATTTTGCCGCACCTAAATCAAATAATTTTACCTAGATTTACTTTTGAAATTAAAAGATAAGACAAAAAAGGCCACTAAAATAAAGCAGTATTGAACGGTATTTTACTAGGTACAAAAAAAAACATGAATCACATTTACGAATTACTGTAGTTAGAAATACCTTAATTTCACATAATATTAATTTTTATTAATCGTTCGCAGACCATGTAGCTAGCATTAAGGCAACAAACAAATGAACATTTTTGGGAAAAAATTTGCAAAATTCAACGATTTAATTAAATGGCCTTTTTTATTCTAAAATTTTGTTCATATTATAACTACGATGTTTCATCTTGTACAACAGATTTTCAATAGAGTTACGGCCTGGAGAGTGAGTTGATTAGAGCAAATCCAAAATGCATCCAAAATGGTATTTTTGTCAAAGTCATTTTTTAACAAATCGTTAAGAGTGTTTCCAATCAGTAGAACAACAAACTGCAATAGAATTTTTCACTTTGCACAGGGTAATATATAATACGTATTGCACAGTCTTAATGAAGTGTAAGGAATCCACGTCATATCATGATGTGCAGAAGCAGCCCTACTCAAAAACGCTTCCATGACCACGCTTAATTGTAGCTTTAGCTAACAAACTTGGAATTAATTCTTCATGCTTTTCAATATGACGTTGTTTCAGTGATCTACCGTTCAGAGTAAACGCTGTATGTGGGTAGATATTTACTAAATAGATTAAAATTATCCTTGGACTAGTCATAATTGCTGGAATTTCCGGAGATTCTAGATGTAAATTATCAGGGTAGTAATGAAAAGTTTTTTAATTTGTAAGTCCATCTGCTTTTTCTGTCGTGTCAATTTTCATATATTTACTTCATTTCCTCTTTCCTTCTATAAGGTAAAGTTATTTTCGAGAAACTGTAGTTGGGTAAAACAAACTGCCTGAAATGACCCATTATCAACAACTCCTCTCTCCTTTAATTCTATTTGAATTAGAATGATCAGCTTGTATAGAATTAATCACAGAGTGTAAGCAGGATAAGGGAATTGGTAAAAAGTTTAAGAGATCAAGAGCATAGTCATTCTATTAAGTACCTCTCGTATGATTTTGCCTTAATCTTTATATAGGTACAGAAATAAAATGTTATTAACGTTAACTGTACATACATCTTTGTATTGGTTGTAGTGGTTATCAACTTGCCGCCCTCCTCGCTTGCCGCCCGGGGCACGTGCCCCCTTTTGCCCCCCTTCCGTAGATCCGGGCCTGTTGTCATATCACAAAAAGAAAAATTCTTGATTGTTATGGTTGTTCCCATGAAAAATAAATAAAGGAGTACGAACACTAACAATTTTGAACGCATGCGTCTTTTTTGAAATTTTGTAAAAAATCTCGCGATTGGGAGCAGCAATGATAGAAGAAATTAATCAAAATATTGAAATTCTTAACCCAAAAAACATAAAAATATCCAACGCTTCTGTTTGGAGACAATTTCAATACTTCCTTGCTGAAAAACAGTACAGTCTGGACAAGAGTACATCAATAAAGAAGCTCTCTTTAATTTTACAAGTTTGGGGAATGGCATAAGAAGAAATGATTCTACAAAGAAAAGGTGATCAAAACTATCTTTTTCAAAATTCAACTCATAAGGGGGTAAAACAGCGGTTCGAACTTATTAGATGGTCCTATTAACTCGAAACTTCATACAAGTGCCAACTCTCAAAAATAAATGTTTAAACACGTGTTTTACAGTTTTTAATAAATCAGCCCTTAATGGGGGTTCAAATGAAGTAAAATTGTAAAAAAGCTAGTCCTAAATAATATAAAAGCACATATTCTCTTCTATTTTGTGCTTATTTAAAAAGGAAACGAACATAACGAAGCATTACGAATAAATCTTCTTAGCATCTAGTATAAAAGAAATACTTTTCCGATACTTTCAATATTTTAGAAGCAGGGATGATTGGCGGGACAGAAAAGTAATTTTTTATGCGAGTTCAGCCTTTTCCTTCCGGTATATTGGCCATTTCCAAATAGAAAAAAGATTTATATAGTCATAAAAAACGTGGATAAAGAATAATGAAATGAAACATACAATTCGGTTCATAAAGAACGTAACAAATAAATTCAAACATCGTATATTTTAGACTGCTGATGATGTATTGATGTCACAGGGACTTTAAGTATGGTAAGCCTTAATCTATTATCTAATTATTCCCTTTCTAGTTACCGAATAATCCTTGTTTGTGGAATAATGGATGTCACCAAATTTTGATCACCAAACTATTTCAATACAATTGTCTATTTATTCATGTACAATCACAAACGTATTAATTAGTTACTAAATAATCAAATCAAGGTAATTCTGAAATAGGTGCCTTGTTATACAGGCTGGTCCAAAAGTAATGGGATACAGAGCAACAGCAAATTCCCTATGTCGAAATAATGCGATTTATTCAAACTTGCCTAATTCCAAAGTTGATAATAACCAAGATACAGGGTATCAAAAATTTAATTTTGCTTTCGATTTTTTCCAATAATTTCTCAACAAAACGATATAGCAGCACAAAATTAGGGATTTGTTTTTTTTAAAGGAATTTCAACTCGTAGACACTTTTGAAGTCACTAGTAGATGATGCCAACTACGGCATGACGCACTTCTTTTAAATGACATAACTATTTTTAAGCTTAGTATATCGATCTGACTATGAAAAAATCGATTATCCTACTTCTTCTTGGGGCGAGAAATGCAAATTCATCCATAGTTTATATCTCACCAGTAGAGGGAGCCACCTGCGGCAAATCGTGCTTCTTTAAAATGACAGAACTTTTTTGCGGTTTATTGCATCGATTTTACTATAAAAAAATTGATTATTCTACTTTTTTTAGAGATCGCACGATATGACTTTATTTTGCCGATACGATATATCGGCCGATACCGATATTTACATGCCGATATACTGATACCGAAATATCGTACCGGCAAAGACATACGTACATGTTTCAATGTTTAGTTTTTATAAGGGTTGGAAAAAGTCATGACTTTTATAAAAAAAAAAGTCAAGACTCGAATCACGTGAATTAATTCATGCCAACCCTTTTATAAAGTCGAATATAAATAAAAAATACAAAATACGATTTTGAACCTCCAATTTGCTAAATCCTGTACGTATTCTGTATCAGTTTCCGTTTTTCGTTCATGCGTTTTGTGTTTGGGCGAAAACGAAAATCTGGGAAGTCCCGGTTTATCATTCCGTCACGCGGTAACGCGGTATAACGTTTCTGATTGGTGAAGTTTCGGGGAAGTCCCTGTTTAATGTGTTCAGTATTGCTTTGTAAAATTCTTACTTTATTTCTCCGGAAAAAGGCCTGTTATACTACAGTTATGTTATAAATGATTAGACATTATTAGTGGCATTAGAAGAGGCTCAAAAATGTATTTGATTTTATTATATTTACGAGTATTACCTTTCGTAGGTATATGCAGTTAGAACCCAAAATTCTTCATTCTATATGTGCCAATATATCGGCAATTTTCCTGCCGATACGATACGAAACCGATAATCGGCAACAACCGCCGATATGCCGATAAAAAGATATCAATATCGGTATCGTGCGATCTCTACTTTTTTTACGTAAAAAACGTGTACTTTGTTGGTTTAAGTTGAATGACGCTTTCAAATTTGGATGAATTTGTATTTTTCGCCCCAATCCCTAATTTCGCGCCGTTATCTGGATTTATTCAGAAATTATTCTAAAAAATCGAAGCCAAAATCAAAATCCTGACACCCTGTATCTTGGTTATTACCAACCCTTGGATTGGGTAAGTTTAACAAAATCGCACTGTTTTGATTGGGTGAGTCTGCTGTTGCACTATGTATCACATTACTTATGTACTATTTTTTGTTGCATAGGAAATGTTAAACGCGATTATCTCGAGAACGGTTACTCTTAGCGACTTCAATAAAGTATACCCTTTTCACGTAAATGAAGTAGAATAATCGATTTTTTTAATAGTCAGATCGATATACTAAGCTTAAAAAAAGTTATGCTGCATTTAAAAGAGGTGCAGTATGCCCTAGGTGGCGCCCTCTACTAGTGACATCAAAACTATGGATGAATTTAAATTTCTCCCCTCAAAAAATACCCAAAAAACCTTATTTCGTGCCGCTATGTCCTTCTGTTGAGAAATTATTGGAAAAAATCGAAAATAAAATTAAAATTTTGATACCTTGTATATTGGATATTATCAACTTTGGAATTAGGCAAGCTTGAATAAATCGTATTATTTCAACATAAGAAATCTGCTGTTGCTCTGTGTGCCATTACTTTTCGACCACCCTGTATATAGAATATTACTATTTGAGAGCTTTTAAGGTTGACCTATGATAACTTGCATATTTGGTCAAGAAATTTTAGCCTTAATAGGGTGGAACCTTCCAGCTATCATCCATTAATACAACATAAACAAAGCTTCGTCCTACCATACACAACTCTCAGCTCCCCTTAAATTAATGTTTTAAGCAAAACGGGGATGGAGCAGGTAGGTATACGTGTATCGTTTTCATTGTATAAATAGCCGGACTCCCTAATGTAATTAAATATAAACTTACCAAAGCAAATAAACGTTTCCAAGTTCCAACATGGAAAACTTTGCAACGGCGAAACTTGAAAGAATATTAAAAAACGAACCCACAAAGTTTCCACCGGGAGATTAAAAAAAATTATACAGATATTAAAAATACATTTAAGAAAGCACTGGACCAGGATACAATTTTTTCAACAGCAACCGACTGCAAGAGTTTGGAACTGGTTTAGTGGAAATTTTAATATTTAAGTTAAGCCTGTTTTCGCAAGAGAAGTGGAAAATCAGATGCAAATATATACAGACATTTTTGAATAAGTTAACATTTCTAAGTTATGTTTTTCAACATGCCAAAAGTACGGAATTATATTATGATAGATCCAAAATATTTCTAAAAAAAATTCTATTCAAATACAAGACGGAAATATAAAACGACACGAAATAAAAATTTATTTTATGTAAAAATTTATTTACATTTGGAGATGCTAGTTTTTAACTTCAAATTTATCTGATTTTTTGTTGATCCAGGATGTGGCGCGTAAGTTATTCCAGTACTCACTTAAAAAATTAAATTAAAGACTCAAAACGTAATTTAACCATAATGTCTAGTACACTGTTGAATTCAGAATAAAAACTGCTTCAAAAATTTGACATAAAAAAATCAGGACCGTATTTAAAAAAATTAAGTTGACTATCGCTTACCAAAGACGAAACGTCAAATCAAAAAATTGATAACGTAATCCTTAAGTTCATTAAAAGTTGATGTGAAAAAGTTTTGCTCAGGTTGGGTTGGGTATGTCGGATGGGTTGGGTATGTGTGTGGGTAAATGTCGGAACATCATTTTATTAGTTCTTTAATTACGGACATTTTTTCCCATTTAACCAATTTTGTATTTCTAACTATAAATGAGATCCCCATACTGGCCCTTCTTATCTTGGACCCAGTGCCAGTGTATAGATATTTAGCGTCACATCCTTTGTTCGTGGTCAATAAAATCGTTCATCATTCATTCTATTCCATTCTACATCAATATTTGATGTATGCATAGGGAGTTTCATGAACGAGAAGGTTCCTGTTTGTTAAAGTAAGTGAAAATTCATTCGGCATTCTAATGTCTCCAGAACTAAGAGCAGTACGTAGCTGGGGTAATGGAATGAAAGAATGTGTACAATTTAGTGATTGCAATCCCGCAGTGTTTTAAATCCCGCAGGGCATTTGCGGGATTGGTTCTAATCCCGCGGGATCCCGCATAGGTTTTTAATTAAGTAAAATTCGATAAATTAATGTTTATTTAATTGAGTGTTGAATCAACTTTAAACTTTTATTATAAAAATCAACAGATAACCGTATTTCAGTTAAAAAAATATATAATTTAAAGTCTAGCAGCTCTTAACTATAACACTAATACTACTATGACTATAAATCAATCAAATTTCTTCTTAATTAAAGTAACAAGTAACTTTGGGCAAATGAACTTCAAATGTTTATACGCGGGATCCCGTATAGGTTTTTTAATTTTATAAAATTCGATAAATTAACGTTTATTTAATTAATTAATAATCCAACTTTAATTTTTAATATAAATATCAAAAATTAGAAGTATTTCAGTCAACAAAATTATGAAATTTAAAGTCTAGCCTCTCTTAACTATACTACTAGGACTATAAATCAGTCAAATTTCTTATCAATTAAATTAACAAGTAACTTTGGGCAAATGAACTTTAACCCAGATTCTCCAACGCTAGTCCGGTCTAATTTGACAACCAAAAGTTTTAAACTGACAAGTGTAAGAATAAGACAACTAAGTTTTATAATATTAATTTATTTTTGAGCTTTTTCGCAAATTTATAAAGAAAATGGCAATTTTAGTATGTTCTTTCGACAATAATAGAACTAAGCCCATTCTAGAAACCCGTTCCAAGATGAAAATCATTTGGAAACCAAGCAAATCGCTGAAATATCAGAATAATTCATACGTTTTTAATGACGACTTATGAACAATGACAGGACAAACACTTGGCAAGACATAACTGATCAACTAGAAGATCTTAATTTAAACCAGTACTAAATCTTAAACCTTCTTAGTGAATCTGATGTTTATTATTTTTCTACCTGAGATAATAAGTCTTACTAGTTTTTATACTAAATCACATTAGTTTGATCGTAAAGTAAGTAAGATACTTATAATAGCTAAGCAGTCTCATTAATTTTCCTATTATAATACCACGGATATTTGGCAGATACACGTTTTCGCGTTATTTTTTAAGAGTTTGCGGCTTTTGCGGGATCCCGCAGGCCGCCAAATGATGCGGGATCCCTCGAGATTGCGGTATCCCATTTTGCGGGATTGCAATCCCTAGTACAATTATATATTTTATAATCCCAATTGCATTTTAGCTCTAAGGGTTTTGGTCTAAAATGATAATTTTTAGTCAGATTATTCAGACTTATCCAAATATATTTAGCGTCTAATTTCCAACGATTTTTGTAGAGCCGGAAGTATAAATAATAAAACTTTAATTAAACTCATAACCAAGTAGTTACTGCCAGAAAAATAAAAATTGTCCCTGGCCAAGGGCTTTTCTAAATGTATTTTTAATATCGGTATAATGTTCTCCGAATTCCCCGTGAAGACTTTGCGGGCGCTTTTTTAATATTCCTTCAGGTTACTTTCCTTGCAAAGTTTTCATTTTAAAACTTGAAAACGGCGTGTTTGCCTTTGTAAGTTAGTTTTTAATTACATTAGGGAGTCCCACTATTTATACAGGCGAGAGTACATCTTACTTACCTCAGAGTGTCCAGAAGTTCTTTGTCTCTTCGATGTTTAATTTTTTAAAGTTAAATAACTTTCAGTAAAACTTAGTTTAAACTGAATTAAAATAGTTTTTAGTTCAGTTAATTTAATTTTCACAGACCCATATTTTTGTAATGAAGAACTCTATTTGCAGCAACGTTAGCACCTGTAAAATCTCATTAATAGGGAATATGCATATAACCCAAATAAATCTGAAATATTTTTTGTTATATTCTCTACATGAATTAAATGTTTATTTACAAAAAAAAAATGGATTTTCCACAGCAAATTTTCGCGCGAACTACGAAACTTGTAAAACGTGATCCCATTGGCTGCGTCGTCAAAAGTGTTTTTTGGCTCATAGTGAGTACATGGGGAATTCCAGTGTTGTAGGGTCATCGAAAAATCAATAGAAACGGCATTAAATACGTAACTCATCCAATGAAATATCCCTGCACTTACAGTAGAAGGTTCCTAAAATCTTACTCGTGCATATTTCAAGCCGAAATCGGTCCAGGAACCTTTCAGTTTAGCAACAAAAACTGGTATTTTTGCGAAATTCTGACATCATATCTTAATAATTTCGAGTAAATAAACTGCAATTCTTTGTTTTTGATGACAATCTTAGAAAATTCAAAAATTGCAATCAACCTTATTCATAACTTTAACGAAAAAATAAGCGATTAAAATTAGTGGAAGGTATTCTTAGTTAATTAGCGGATAAAATAAACCCAAAAAGAATCCCTAAATAAGGAAAATTTGTGGAATAACGTCGGTTAAAAATAGGATTTGTCGGAAAAAGTGCGCCTTAAATCCGCTCCTGCATGACCTATTCGGTATTTATTTTAAAGTGCGATTATCCCTTTATAAAATAGTGTTGAAAAATTGGGAAGAAATTAGATAGGAAAAAATACATTCAAACAGTCATTCAAATGTAACGATGTCGAGGGCAAAAGGTCAAAAAATCGAAATTTAATCGGCGATTGCTCCCTGCCTATAAGGAATGAAGAAGCGAAAAAATATGGATATCATGTATTTCGACGAGCTCCTTCCGATGACGTATGTATATGGGATTTTAATTTGAACTCTGACCCCACAAAAAATTAAAAACCGTAAAATATTTGGGTCAAATATATCCAAATTTCCAGTTTTTCCCAAATATATCCATTGTCCAGTGATTTTAGGTTAAAGGTAAATGTATTGCAAAAAGAAAGTATCTGAGATTTTAAAGTTTCACTTATGAATCCGTTTTTCGATCCGACGTTTTGTTTTCCAGTTATTAGGTATAAAAAAAGGTACAGCCTGCAAATGACATTTTTGGACATAAAAAAATTCAAAAGTATTTCTTGCCATTTTCCGATCCTCACCAGTTTCAATAGAGTTCTGAAGCTCCGGGTCCTGTACAACCTCCGAAAATTTACATCGATTTAATTCACTTTTGCGACCTGCACCCGATTTCAACAGAAATCGCGGAAATTTCGATATTGAGGTTCAATAGCTCTGAAACGAAACATCCTGTATAACTGAATTTTTTACCGAAGCTAGTTTTACTATTCCTCTATCAACCCAAAAAATTCGATTGCTCTCCCTCTGACTGTTTCCGAGAAAAACAAACCTGTTCGACTTTAGGTTAAGCTTTACGTTAACATGTAGATTGGCATTTATTTTTGCTGATCTCCTGACGTCGTTATTCATTAAGGACAAATGGCTGATTAATTTTTAATAATTTGTAATAGGTTATACCGAAAAGTAAACATTTTTTATAGCTAAATTATCCTAGTAATTTTCTTCAAAATAATTTTTTGGGTTTGTAATGACTAACGGTTTATGCAATACAAAAATATGTGCATATTCCTTATTGTGTGTAGGAACAGTCCGTAATTTGTTAATAATATAGTAAAAAGTAAAAGCAAATCACCAAACCTAACTATACGAAAAAAAGAGAATAGTAAGATTTTTTTTATAAGAAATTAAAAACTTAAAAACCGATTATAACCGAATTTATTAATGTAATGCACAGATGCAGGATATGCACATTTTAGTTATCAGCAGAAGTGTAGCGTATAGAGGGCCAAAGGGGGTGACCGCCTCTTCCCCCTTATTCTTACCCTAAAACTGTAAAATATTGTCAAAATATTTGGTTATTTAATTTAGTCGGTAATATCAAAAATAAAATCTTAATATAGCAAAAAATACATCATCTACATAGTGCATTAATGGTTTCTGCAACTAAACGCTAAATTAAAATTTTAAAATCGTTTGAAAAACTTCATTTATTTTTGCATCTGATTTTTTACTCTTTTTACAAAACCAGGCTAAAAATACATAAATATTAAAACTTTCATTAAACCACCAGTTTTAAAGTTGCGGTCCGTTATTTCTAGAAAAATTATCCTGCGGCACAAACCTTTTATAAATGCATTTTTAATATCGGCATATATTTTTTTCAAAACTAAGTTGGGGGTTTTGCAAACTGTTTTTAATTTGGCTGCTATTATTCACGTTGCAAATTTCAAACCTTGAAGTTTGTTTATCGAAACATACTTAGGAAGGCCGTGAAGCAATTTTTTAAATTTCATCTCTTTCTTCAGCTTGCATTTTAATAAATGTAGGTATGTTTTAACAGTTTTCAAAATATTAAAACTTTTAAGAACGATATTATCTACTTTCTTACACCATTGTCATTTAAAAAGTATTTTTGATTTTAAACATATAATTTGTTCAGATTTGGCAATGGGCATGGGTTTAATTCAAAAAAAAGTTATAGAAACAAGTTAAACAGAACTTTAGCACTTTTATATTTTATCCTTTTCTGATAAATTGTGATTTAAAAGAAGGAGCGAACGATGACATTTTCATCTCCTATTATGTAACTTTTTTTTATAAAAAGGTATAGAGTGAAGTAAAAAATATATTATTTGGTTAGTACACCTTAAATTAATTAACTAATAATAAAATAAATTACAGTTTGCCAGGTTTCATAAATAGTGTGTTATTTGATTTGATAGATCATTCATTATAGAACCATTTCTAAAACTATAACAAGAATTAGATAATGTAAAATTTGGCAGAAATGCAACATATTCTTACAAAAAAAAATCGGCCCCCACTTAACCTGAGCAAACCTCGGCCGCCCGATCTCTGTCCATCAGCCGCGCTACCCGCCGCCGGCGGCACCAACGCCGTATCACCAAATTAAAAATTCTTTAAAAACGTGTAAGGACAAAAGTTGTTCCTTACATCGTGAGAAATATTTTTTGTTAAAAAACTCTCTCTAAAACCAATGATTCAGCAGTTATAAGAAAATAAACAATTAAATTGATTATAACAATTGACCGCGCTAGAATTTTTCAATCCTGATAATTTTCGTCCAATCTACACATAATTCTCAATGTTCATGATTTTTTCAGATTTTTCTGAGCGACCCTTCTGGTAATAAGGGTGGGGGACAGCAATTTTTAATCGTTTTTCCCGAAAAATGGTTTAAAAAAATGCGATAAAAATACATCATACATTATTATATCGTTTAATTCGTGCTTCAATAAGCTTTCATTTGACACCCTACACCCTATAAGATCCATTGCCCAATTTACCCCCGAAATTAACCCCCAGAATCAAAATTTAACTTTTTATACTTCACGTCTATAATTGCGCCACCACACTCTATCGCTGTGCCTAATTTCAAATTTTTACGTCGAATAATTTGAGAGAAAATCGCCTGTGGCAGACGGACGCACGGACGGACGGACACCGAAGTGATTCCATAAGTGTTCCGTTTCACGGAACACTAAAAATATAAATAGTTGTGAAAAAAGTAAAATGAAACCAAAAAAATCGTAAAACTTAGAGAAGTGGAGCATTGAATTTAAAGTGCTTGCCAAGTTTTATATGACACTATTTATTAAAATTTAATTTACTTCTAATTGCAAAATGGCGTCAAAATTTACGATTTAAGTTGAATTTAGTTCTACTTCCAAGAAATATACATTTTCTGCTTTAGTTATAAAGTAATGCTTCTACTAAGCTCTTTTATGAATACATGTAAATCATATATCACCAGATTATGAAGGCAATTTGAACTATATCTATAAGCTGCCCCTCCAAATTTACCTGTAAGATGACTACGGTCAGGCACCTCAGCTGCTGTGAGTTAATAGTTATTATTTTATCTGCAGCCATTTAATATTTTTCTCCATCTAGTAATTTATTTTTTAAAATATTATAAATAGTTCATATTTTCACGACAAAAAAATAAGAACAATTTTAATTATCCAAATATTTTATGGGATATGCTTGTACATTTGGACGTTAATTACACCAAGCTAATTTACCCCAATTCTATAATATTAGCTTGGGTAACTAGTAAACTAGCTTCTTTAAATAATAAAGTGTTATTAGTTATAATTACACCTCTCTCTAAACGTAAAAACGTATTTTATATAAGAGTTATGGGAGATATTCTCGTAAAATCATGAAAACTATTGAGATAAGACATACAGTGCCTTGTACAAAGTATGTTTAGAATTTTAAGTAAAAATTAAAAATTTAATAATATGGGGTATTTCAAATGAGGAAGTTGCTGCCAGTTAGTAGTAAAGCTGGCAACGTTGCACCTTTAAAAATATTTGTAAAGGTTAGATTACAATTTCTTACGCATCTATAAAAATATATCCGTATTAGTTTCTGAGATCTTCTAATAGGTCACTCACCAAGAATAACTCTGTATAGTTTTTTTGTCTAGCCAAGTTCTGGGTGAAGCAAGTTTAATGTGAACTAACCAAGTACAGTTTAGTTTCAATTTTTAATATAATTTTTATGTCCAAGACTAATTAAACAAAATTGTCGTCGTTGAACAACACGACAACGTCAACAATGACACTGATAATTTCCTGAAAAAAGATAAGATTTTAACATCGTGCGAAAGCGTCTGGAAACCCCTTGACTGAAATTTTCAAGCAATTTAACATGAATGCCCTACTTTTCGCATTTAGGTCTCTATTCTGTATCGGGCAGTGAGTCGAAACGATGTAACAAAGAGCGTAGGTTGTTAACTAAAATCAACAAACCAAAACTTTTTTGTTTTTCCTTGTTAAATGATTGCTCAACACGTTGCCGTTGTTTGTGTTCCTAAATTAAATCACTTTTAGTAAAGAAGAGTTTAAATTTTATTTAAACTTATTAAGCAACCCTTAATAAGGTAATTTATGTATATATAAAAGTATACAGGGTGCTCGGAAATAGCATCAAGAAAATTTAGGGGTGTATGAATCGCCCCAAAATAAGAAAAAATAGGGGAGGTAGAAGCCTTTGAAGATGATGTCCAAGAAATGGGTTTTATTTAACAATTAAAGATCCCTTAAAAATAGAGCTATGAGCTTCGGGGATTAAGTTATTACTAATAAGTGCTTTTATTTGAATATAAAAAGTAGCTCAAGTTTTAATCAATGGCGAACGAAATTAGGGGAGATGGTAGTATTTTACCCCACTTTTGTTTGCCAGTATATTTAAAAAAAAATTATTATTAAAATATGATCTCCAGACGATTTATGTAAAAAAGGTATTCTTGTTACAAAACTCCAGAATCAACTGGTTTCGAGAAAAAAATGGTCTAAAATGATAGCTGCATATCATGCTCCAGACAATCAGTCAAGTTCCAAATAAACAAGTAGGCTACTGTCATACAGTCAATCACTATCGAATGCTAATTTGTTGTGGAACTTACATTGCGCGTTTCTATTATTTTCTGTACACTTCAACAATGGAATATTCATTTGAAGAGTTAGCAGATATGCGGTGACGCATTTGAGACCAGGCGGCTGTATGAGGAAGCTTTTCCAAATCGCCGAATTCCGTGTTTTTAGACTTTCTGCAACGTACACCAGGGATTAAGAGAAACCAGTACATTTAACACCAATAAAAAAATATCCGTGGAAGACCGCGATCCATACGTACACCAGAAGTTAAAGAAATGGTTCTGGATAGAATATCAGCATATCCTAGAACCAGCACGTCAAGAATAACTGCTGCAGAAGGCATTGGCAAAACCACTGTACGGGAAATTCTTCATGGGCAGCTAGCTGCTTCACCCCTATCATTTGCAAAGAGTGCAAGCTTTAAAGATTACCAATCCAGGATAGTTTTCTGCCAATGGTTTGAAGAAAGATGTCGAGAAAATTCATTATTTATGAAAAACGTACTTTTACTGATGACGCAGGCTTTACTCGCTTTGGTTAATTTGGGGTCTGCTGGTAATCCCTTTTCACTTAACCAGTTTAGCATTTCATCTTGCTTGGAGGCCGTGGTTATATTTCTTCGTACTGGGACATTGTGATACATACATTGTCTATAATGAGGACGGACATCTCAGGTAAATTGGGCAATAATTGCTTTTCAACCCATGCCATAAAATTCTCGTGGTTCATATCGTTCTGATAATCTCCCGTTGTTGTACCTGCAAAACAGACAAGTAGATTATGGTAGTTGTATTGTGTCAGGAAGTTAAATGAGGATTAATGGTTATGTTTTATTGATATTTAAGTAAGAGTTTAGGTTTTCATTTATTCAGAAAATACCAAAAATTTAATTACCTGATCTAAATATAAGTAATCCGTCTTTCACGAGTCCTGTTTCTCCACCAGCATGTACTATGACTAATCGTCGCCCTTTTGAAATTGGCCTCTTTAAACCTTTGTCACTCTCGTCATACCAGCCTTTATCTTGAATAATGCTGCTGTGAATATAAGTTTCATCCGTATAAATTATACTGTTTGGGTTATTGGTTTGGCTTGGGATATTACGGTATTCTATCATTTTTTTCAGGAAATTAATTCGTTTTATGCGTATATCGTAGGATTCGCATACAACTTTTCTGACCATATTCTACATTCGGCAACATCAGAGAGGCACTCGCAATGATAAGAGAAGCATGTTGATGGGACGGATTTTATTTCGATTTTGATTTGGCCAAAGAGAAAATCGTGCAGCGTTGCCAGTTCTTTCAGCACCACTAGTTGTATCATAAGAATAAAGAACAATCCACAAGCGTCCCTGATTCCCAGTTTGCAAAAGATGAGAGAGAAGTAAATAATTGCGATCTCTGTCAGTGGCTCTTTCTTGCTTGATGCTTACTTTACTCGTTTATATTGCAGACTCGGCTCCTGCGTCGCCTCGTCCGTAAAGCAACTCGTACTGTAATAAGCAACCTATATGACTTGTAACGTAAATTACTATTAAACCGTTTAAAAAATGTTTTAGAAAAATTTGCCAATTGATATACCTAACATACTTTCTTACTTTGACGTGAAGTATTTCTTTCCGAAGTATAGAATATTAATTTACACCGTGTATGTTTTGTTGCATGTAACTGATAAATATAAATCTAAAAACGTTGACTTTTAATAATTTAACACAAACCACCTTTACAACACTTCGCCCTAATCTACAATGTAGAGATTAAAATATTTTAAAAACTGATGTTTTAAACCTAATTCCGTAAACAAATCCTAATTACTTAAAAACATAACGCACAAACAGACACATTACTTCAAAGAAACTCTTAATTACTGAAATTAAAAATATACACCTCTCAAGATAAATAAAAGAATCTTTTAAAAATTAATAATTAGAAGTCTAAGTAGGTATACAACTTTAAAAAGACCTAAAATAATATTGACATCTTTTTAAATTAACACAGAAAAATAAAATGTAAAAGGAATTCTGCTAATTATCTTTAGAACCCTTGAGGAATCCAGGGCAAACTTGGCAAAAATAATACAGATTTGTAATTTTATAAAGGCGTGAGCCCTGTTATTGTTTAATTTAGGTCCTTAATGGAATGTAATTTTTTGAGGAATTTATACAGGTCCCTCCAAAATGATTTTTTTTTGTATTTTTACATTATATAAGTTTAAAAATTTCAAATATGTTTGTGTTTAAAAATAAGCTATACTTATGAGTAAAAAACAATTAATACTTTATGGCATTCAGGAAAGTCTGTCTATATCAAAAAATTTACAGCGAGTCCCACGAAGTTCTTGCCATATGGGAAAATTTTTTACTGAAAGTTGAAAAAAAAATCACTTTGGTGTAGAAAAGTTCTGCATATTAATAAACTAAGAATCCCTATGAAAAAAAATTTAAAAAGACCCATAGTATACAGAATAGCGACAAAAACGTAAAATATACCCAATAATAAAGTACCCTTATTTAGCAACATGCAAAGAAAAGTTATTTTAAAGAATTTCATATTTGGAATAATTTTTTCTCTTTAAATACGAAATCACAGCTACCTATGAAAAAAAAATGTTTTTACATTTTTACTTTACCTTACGAAATCAATGTATAAGTTAATAAAAAGTCATTATCTTTCACACAGGTAAATATGCTAAGAATGACTTTGTCTATAGTTCTATTAATTCAGTTTATCAATTTATCATTTTCTTTAATTATGCCCCTAAAACTAACCACGGAACAAAAAATTGAAATTGTTTTCATTGTTGGCGACAACTACAAAAGTTATAAGAAAGCCGATGAGATTTTCCATGAAAGGCATCCCGAACTATCTGTAACCCCATCAAACTGTTGGACACATAATGGCAAAATTTAAAAGTAGTGGAAGTGTGGAAAACCGCTTCAATAAAAAAAAGTCAAGTTGAGGCTGAAGATGGTGAGGACATTCACCTATAATTTATTCAAGCCGTTGCGTTGTTGAAAACCCAAGACTTCGTTGAGAAATTTGGAAAAAGTACTTCCTGGAAACCATAGACGCTCTGTTTGTAAATCCACTGCTGGAAGAGTTCTTAAAGCAAATCATTTTCATCCATACAAACTTACCTTTGTCCACGCATTGAAACCTGGAGATTTTAATATTCGGTTTGACTTTTTGGCTAGGTATGCATGAAGATGACCCGTTTTTTTTTTTAAATCTTATTTTCTGATAAAGCATGTTTTACATCAAATGGAGTAGTTAACTCCCAAAATTGTCGTTATGGTGGACTACCGCTACTCCGGGATTTGTTATCCAGTGTCGAGACCAGTATTATTTTAAGACAAATGTGTGGTGCGGTATTTTAGATAACCAACTGATAGTACCATTTTTCTTTCGGGGCAATATAACGTCGGATATTTAATTTCAGTTTTTGAGAAAGCAGCTGTTTGGCTTTGTTAATGGCCTTCCACTTAACATTAGAAATAATTTATGGTATCAGCATGATGGCGCACCATGCCATAATTTCCGAGCTGTGAACGAGTTTCTTCAGGAAATGCTCCAGGGACGTTAGATAGGAAGATTTTCAGAAAATCATTGGCCGGCGAGGTCGCCGGATCTGAACCCACTCGATTACTTTCTCTGGGGATATTTAAAGGAGAAAGTGTATTCTTACCGACCTTTTGAAAATATCGACAGCTTGAAAAAGTAATAACCCGATGTGCTCTAGAAATTCTTCAAGGTGATTTGAGAAAAGCTGTTTCAAAATTCTCTAAGTTAAGAGTAAAATGCATCAAAAAGGAAGATGGCTATATTGAAGTTCGAATTTTGTTAATTTATTCTTTCTTAATAAGTCATACATTCGTTTTATATTAAAGCTCTTAATTTCTTTCGCCGGTGGATGTGATTTCTTATTTAGATTACTATGGGTCTTTTTAGATTTTCTCCATAGGGATTCTTAGTTTATTAATATGCAGAACTTTTCTACACCAAAGTGATTTTTGCCATATGGCAAGAACTCCGTGGGACACGCTGTCTACTATCCAGCAGTACGAACGAAGTCTTAAATGCCATAAGTGATTGTCTGGACCAATTTTTGTGACAGCCTGTATATAAGATACAGAACTGATTTATATACGGACAACCTATGCAAAATTTCAGTGATATGCTGCTCTTCATGTGTAATAATTTTTGAATTCTGTTAAGACGTATTTAAATCCCATTTTTGCGACACACACTGTATACTACTTTTAGGAATGGAAATTAAAATATATTATGTTCTGCTCTAGGCACCGAAGAACAAACAAACAGTAAGGATACATTCACCGTTGAAGTATGTACCTATATTACTCAACTTACCAACAGGATCTAATAAAATTACCATTTTCGCCAAAAAAATGCTTGCTTACCTAAAAAAAAAAAGAAAAATATTTTAAGAATATAAATAACGACATAGTACCTGCTGCTGTACTCGATTTATTTATAATTACATATATTTCATTTATGTTTAATAATCACCCATTTACAATAATTTACGTGACTGATATCCCCGTGCGTACTTTTTAAACTGAAATACATATGTAAATCCAAATTCCGACTTTGCTCAGGACACCAGTGACTATTTAATTTAATAGGTAGTAAATGTAATTGATGTTTAGAATAGCTTTATCAATTGACATGTGCTGTCACATTACAAGCGCCCATCAATTGACTAATTAATCATTATTAATTAAATTGCTTTGAGAAACCGGCTATAAAAATTATATTCAGTCGAGACTTATATAACAGCAGATTTTACTTCGTGTGTCACGCATGCAAAGTAGGTGGTTATAATAATTACACAGGGTGTTATGAGAATTCGCTGCATATATTGAAACCGGTAAATCCTGATTTGAATTCAGATTGGGGAAAAATAGTCATAAATGGCGCTTCGCGATAATAAGCTAGGTATCGCCCCTCGAAAAAAGTTTTTTAATCACTGCACACCGCTGATAATAAAACACATGGCCATATAAAGAACAACAAAACAGTGAGCTAGGTTGTTGTGTTACCAGGTCTCCTAACAATATTTCTATGTAACAAATATTTATTACATTACCTTTAAAGAAAGAAATCCTACTAACTCTTCCAAAATTCTCAATTTCAAAAAGTGAAAATACTACCTATAACACAAAAAACAATCCAGAGAACAGCTGTTTAAACCAACAAATATATACCTCAACTTCAACTGAACACCCAGGAATTAATGTGTTTTAGTAATTTATAATGCACATCACTAAGGGCGTACGATATTTTATTAATATTAAAAGTCATTGCATCACACTGAACAGCTGACGCACGACACACGTGTTCGGCGGACCTATCAGAGAGGTCGGAGGCACGTGTCGGACCAATCAGGTAGGGGCCTGAGATGTAGTAGCGGAATGGAAAGGTCAACAACCCTTTGGCTTGGCATAATAATATTATGTATTTAAACAAAATAATGTTTTTTTTTTAAACAAAATTTCCTGCTGTAATACAAGAATATTGGATATAATTTTATAATACTGAGTAGTTGTGCTCAATTCGTGCGATGGCGTGACTTTGGCGCTACCACATTACTGGATATGTTATTAAATTAGAGGCTCGGGGGCCACCCGGATGGATGTTTGCGTTTTGATTTTTAACCTTTTTTCAAAGGCTCAAAGTTAAAGCTAGTAGAAATAATGCTTAATCACGTAATAGGTGGGTGACAATTCTTTGTGTTAACGGTATAACATAGCCTGTTTCGTTTTGCTTACAATGTCAACTTAATTTCACGAGTGTATGGTCCATATTTTCCCATATGAAGTAAAGAAATTGCTGTTAAATTAAAAGATACATTTTTAGTAAAATACGTTTTTGGAGTTAAATTTTTTTCGGTTTTCACAACCTAAAACTGATAAAAAAATGAGATGTCACGATAATATTTAAGTTTGGCAATGCCCCGGCTGGATCATTTGTTTTTTCTTTATAATATTAGAGCCCATGACGTTAGGCTGCGTTAGTGTGCGATTTGAGGCAATTTGGGGAGGGGATTTGACATTTTACCCCTTTTCAGCCCTTACGGGTTTAAATCATTGGAGATCTCGCTTCATTAAAACCTTATTAGTTCCTAAATCTGTTAATGGAAGAAATATTTAATAAAAGCTCTACATTACTTGCCCCTGCAGACAATATAACAATATTTTCAAAGTAATTTACCAGTTGGCTGACTCTTAAAAGTAGAGGATAAACATAAAAAATACCTTGTATTCTTTTGCAATTTCTTCGAACAAGAATGGATTCATTTTCAAGGCTCATTCATGCACTAAGAAAAATTCGCGCTATTTGCCATAAATTCTAAATTGTGTCACAGGAGCCATTCTCTCATATAAAACTATCAAAATTGCAAAGAAAAGAAAATATGATCCGAAAACCCACATAAACAAAAATGAAAAAGCGCGAATGGAACAGTGAATTCAGCAGACACAATACAGCCGGCGTAAATATGAAAAACGTGAAAATCTATATAGGCCGAAACAAAAAGGGGGAAAATATAAGGGCCTTGAGGGATCAATGTAAAATTCTCGGGTGTTATTAAATTGAAACCAGAGAAAGGAAAATAAACTCTCTGGAATTTAAAACGTGCAAAAATTTTGAAGCAAGGAATATAAAGATGAATTCAGTGCAGAGGTACGAAAATTATAAGAAAATAATAAGGTGGTAATTAATTAAATTTTTATTGCTTTATTATTCTTTTTAAATGTTTCTTTTTTACCCCGTAAGCGTTGGAGAATCATGGTCTAATAAAAATAAACGGGATCCACTGAAATTATCTTTTTTCGTATAATTAAGGAAACAACGGCTGAAATGGATGAAGTGTTTTTGCTGTGAGTACTTATTAGTGATGTAAATCAAGTGTCACGAAAATGGACATTTAAAATGTTTTATAGTAGAAGCGGGAACGGGAGTGGAAACGGAAGCGGTAGCGGAAACGAAAACTAACAAATTGTAGTGACTACTAAAAGAATTAATTGATTTTTTACTTTGAAACAGATTAATAACTGAAATTTAATAGAGGCAAGATATTTGAAAATCAGAAGTTTAGCAGTTTTTTACCATTATTCTAACGAATTGTAAACATTTACTCGAGCAAACGTAAAAACTAACATTTCAGGTTAAAATTTATGAAACTGGGATATGAGCCAGGATGTTATGGGAAGTCGGCACTACACAGACAAGGTAGGAAATGAAATCATTTTTAACAATTAAAGCGGCTCTGAAAGAAATTGAATTTAACCAAATTGATATGGAATCGAGGAAATCTATCTAGATTACAGAAACAAAACAAGGTCGGTATGGACACGCTAATCTCATGGAAAATAAATGCATAGACCATTTTGCCGAGAGACAAGCAGAAGAGGAATACTTACACAAAAAAGAGCTGAAAATGATTGGTTCTATTAGAGTAAGAGGTAGCACCGTTAAAACCTATAGAATTTTGTTATGAAAATGTCAAATTCCTTCCCGTTGTAAAACCGGTCTAAGCCATGATATCTTTTACACCATGTAATAATTTTAGTATCTTCAGGAGACAGCATGTTTCTTTTAAATGGAGGTTTAAATAAAAAATTAGAAAGACGAAATCCATCGTAAAGTGTCACTTCTTTAGGAATGTAACCAAAGGAACAATTATACCCCTGAATGTCAATAAAAATGTGTGAGGTACACTCTTCCATGGTGAGCAAGCAAATGAGGTTACTCGTAAAAAAATCGCTTTTAAAAAGCACCTTGTGGTGTTCTAAGTATGATTATGAGTTAGTATAATTTAATTATGAAGAAAAAGAATGAATAAAAGAAAAATGTTGGTGAGAATATATATTGATAAATAGGACGTACATACAACTAGAAACTAAACTAAACTAAAAATTATACTTATAATTAAAAATGCGTTTACAAAACCTTTTTGGATATTTCCGGTACACTGGTAAACATTCCAAAGAGTGCATCGGAATAGCACACGGTTGAGAATTGTAATTGAAATTAGCAACACTGTCACTGTTACTGCTGGGGCACTTTTTGACTATCGGAAGCAGGTTTGCTGTGTCGGTGGCGTTGTTGGACATTGGCGGTGGTGTTGGGCACGAGATGGATTCTGGAAGTCCACTGGGCGAATTTGGCGTTGTGCCCAAATCCACAAATCCAATAATAGTGCTTCTGTATCTAAATGAAGCGTGTCGCAAAACGCACTAAACTGTGTAAAAGTCATTTTTGACACTTCCTCGCGCAAAGCTTCACTCATTGATAATTTCATCGTGCTATAGCATGATACTCAAAGGTAAGTATGGTTAAAAGGCGACTGTTGTACTACTGAAAGAAAACAGTACGCGGTTAAATATAAGAGTCTGGCTGACGAGCCCTGTTCCGCGACTTCAGTGTGGTTTAAGAAGTATGCAACTATTGTGAAATTATTTTATTAATTGGTTTTGTTTTAATGTAAGTACATATTATAAAAATCTTACCTACAATATATCCCACTTGAGAGAAAACAGCTTGTACTCCTACAACTAATAAAAAATGAACCAAACAGTTTATTTGGCACATGAAATATTTTTTCAGAGTTTCCAGAAAGACTATATTTTATTATTTACACAAATGTAACTTAAACAATTTAAATTTAAAATTAGAGATGATTTCTTTTTAAAATATTTAATTTTTTACATAAATCAAAATCCAGGAAAAAATTCAAATGCTTTTACATTTCCATTTACTATAAATACTAAACATTGTTAACAAATAACACTTCTTTCACCTAAGAGAAAATATTGCACGGTAGGTAATCTTTTTTTAATACCATCATTATATCGAACTGTTTAGGCATGCCATTTTATTTGTTTCATTAAGCTAATGTAAAAGTACAGTAAAATGCATAATTATAAGGTTTTTTGAACTCTATGATAAATAGTACATTTAAATAATTACAAGCAATAATTACTATTTTTATAATTAATAACAGGATATTTTTATATTTACAGACCCGTAATTTATAGTTGAATTCATGTATAATGAATGATTATACGGAACTATAGGACAGAAGCGTAAACGAGAGGAGAATATTCCAAGGAAATACATTAAGCAAATGCACCAGCATATTTTATTTATTCTCGAAAAATACTTGGACCAAATAATGGAAAAAACATTTTTTCACAAATTACATTAAGGTTACAAAATACACTATGTTTTAGTTATTGCATTGTCTAAAACATCAATAATGTTGGTTTTAATTCTACAATACAATACAATATATCTGGGGATATATTGTCTTCTGAATTCCTTTTTATGCTTAAACAAAGGATATAATCTCGGATATAATAGATATGTAAAAGTAAATCTAAAAACTTTTGTTGTTTTTTTACACTATAGTGTTTAATATACTGTTTGAAAATTGGTACACAGTATGTTTCCGGATAGGGTGGACCAAAGGACAAATAATAGACTATATTTTTAAAGATATGAAAAAATCCATTTTTAGTAAAAGTAAAAGTCAAAAATATTAGAATTTTTTTTTGTTTATAGGCAGAGCGATTAAAGAATATAAAATCGCAATTATTGTAGAAAGATAAAAGTGTGTTATTTATCATTTTACCACTAAATGTTAAACAAAACAATTATTTTAAATTTTATGATTAATCAAAATCCGAAATTTTCAAAGAAAATCTGAACTTTAAGATTTAAGAATTAAAGCATATTATTTTTCCCATTATATGCTGTCAATTCACAACGTTTCAACTTTCTGGTACAATTTTGGATTTTAGTTAACTGTAAAATTTAAAACAACTTTCTTGTTTAACCTTTTGCGTTAAAATGATAAACGTTAAAATCAGATATGGCAAAGGACGCGAAAGGAAAATTGTAGCGTATGACGAATGATATATTTTTTAAAAAACTAATAATTAAAAAACACGCATATACTTACACATGAATAAAAGCAAAAAAATTACTGCTCTTTCTAATGAATAAAATATAAGAAGTCGACTATAAGAAAAATAGAAAGAAAGAAGAATACAGATGGATTTAAATATTAAACCATAAGGTAAAGTAAGCATTTTATCTAAAAAAACATGGTTTTATTACAAATTTGTAAATTCTTTTAATAGAAAAATACTGGATCTATCAAAATTTCTTAGGTTAGGCCTAAAGAATAAATTTCAACCAATGAATCCGTTGTTTTTTCCACTTCACTTTTTATATATCGTCTGTCAATAGAATCCAAAAGTTTTTCGATTTTCAATAATGCCACAGTATCCCTGGGGAAATAATAATTTCTTTCCGTGTTTTTATGTTAGAACCCAACTTGTTGATCCCCGCAAAACATAAATATAATTTCAGCATAAATCCGCTGTAATGACTTGACCCAAAATCGAAATAGGTCCCAAACACAAAAAGAGCACTTTCCAAAGAATAAAAAAGTCCCCGAAACCTCTGTTATTGTATTTTCAAAGGGACGGTTTTGGGGTGAAAAAGTATCGGCAAAGTTTTCCAAGATTATATTCCCGGGACACGATCCCTTAATCTTTTTGCAGGATGTAAGTTGTTTTCTTGTCCCGTATTTTGTTTGTGGAGAAAATAAAAGTCACAAAGGGTAAACGTTGATGCTTTATGAATTAAATAAACTTTAAAGAGTCTAAACTTTATAATACCCTTTAAACGATGAAGTCATAAATTTCTTGTAAAAACTTATTTAGCCAGATTCTGCGGGTTCGGTTCTTTAGAATACAATTAAAATCGAAACTTCTTAAAAACATTTGCTAACTAAAAATGTGCAAAGAAATAATATAAAGACCATCGTCGACAATTACGTCATAGAGACCAATTGACAGCATTACATACAGGGCTGGTGAAATCCCTACGGATATTTTCAGGTCTGGATGTGTAAGTTAGACTCTCGCAACTCGCAATATACCCGCGGTACATAAAGAGACTAGGGGATGGGTACAATTTTTATCCCGGGCTTCCGCATGTGTAATAACCTCAAAAATATAATAAATGATGCACTTGTTAATAAGTTTACCGACTTCCTAGCATCAGTCACGTAGTGCAGTAGTAAAGAATCCGCTTATTGACCGAGATGTGTTGGTTCGAATCCGTGCTCGGCTGCATCTTTTTTAATTTTTGTCACTTATAATATTATAAAAAATTAGGAAATCGGCTCTAAAAGGTGTATTGGAAACGGGTTAGCACTCCTTCCTCGATAAAAATTTTGTTTTGTCTTTTTTTAAAGGTCCCGAGCAAAAAATTTATCGTGTCTAGGTACCTTAACCTAAAAATTATGTTTTGTTTGTTGTCCAGAAAATCTAGCGAACGGTGGATCGGAGGGCATCCTAAGGTCAGAACAGGGTTAGCACCTGGCTAGGGGCCCTGACCAGTCTCTTTCCTCGCAGGCGAAGAGGGATCGGTGCGAAAAAAGCCACTATTGTTCCTTCCTCTGCGCATGCGCAAGCCCGGGATATTGTACCCATCCCCTAGACTCTAAATTAGAAACAGTAACTAACGGAGATATACAATTAATTTTTAAACTGTGCATGAAGTATCAAGTGCAGTTACACTGTAAACGAAAATATGGTAAAATTACAATAAATATGTTTGGATATTTTTGGTCACCAAATATCACCGCGAATTTACATTCTAGTTATTGTAATTTGACACTTATTAGGTAAATATGTTTTAATATACCATTTGTAAATTCCCCTAAAAAATCGCTGTAAAATCAGTGTAAAATATATATAAAAATACTTACAAATAAATGATGTACTTTTACATTTTGGTTACAGTAAGATGATGTAAAATTGTATGAAATTTGTTGAAATAATTATTGTAAATTTAAATATCTGCCGGTAAACATTATGAAAATTTACTATAAATAGTCGCGTATTAGTAAACTAAAATTTATTAATAAAACAATAATTATCGCTGTAACCTTAGTTCTAATTTCCGACACGGTGATGTAAATAATGTTTTCTAATTCCTCCATAAATATAATATGACTCTTACAGTAGATTATTGTAAAAAAATCATTGTTTGTCGTAATTTTAAGACTATTTTAAGGTATAACCGGCAGTGACGCCCTATTCTTATGGAATGTTATACCTTTTTATTTACATCCTGAAAGGCTATAGAATCTGTGAAGAAGGCATCAGTTTAATACGAAGGCATTACGAAATAAAATAATCATAACTCTATAGGAATATAAACATTTATTTTATAAAAACATGGGCTTAGACATCGACACGTACAGTGATGGCCTAATTCACTAAAGAGGTTTAAATTTAGTATGGTCTTAAATTTAGATCTAGTAACCCAGGTAAGTTTTGACAGATTGACACTGTTATAGAAAAAAAAATTTTTAACTTCATGATTTTCGAGCAAAAAATGATTTTATGGTACAAAATGTAGTAACAGTTGTCTTAGTCTGGCACTTGCCAATTTAAACCCCCAATTGTCAAATTAGACCAGTTTTAGGGCTAGCACAGCAGAACCACCACAAATACGGCACAAATATTACGCACACAGCTAAAGCGCTCAAAGCCCGTAAACAAATGATTGCATCAGCTCCAATGCGTATATGCACGTCTCGGAAGGAGCCAAATTACACTTTCAATGTGAATTTACATCAATTAATGTTGTGAAATTACAAACATTTCTATTTTCGCCGTGATTTTAAGAATTAACTGTATTTTTTGTGTAAGTTTACCAGTATGTCGTGTAAATAGTAATTTTACTACACGCTAAGTATTTTCACAAGGAAATTACATTTTACGCGAAAAATCTTTAAATTTTACATCAACTCTAAAATATTACAAACACCTTTCTGGAATAATTTAGGATTTTTATCAAGATAATTGTAGTAAATTTTCCACAGCATTTTACAGTGTAGAACTGAAAAAAGCAGTCGGGTCAACAGACAGAGGTTGAAACTACCTTTATATAGCTGCATTTTTTCTGCTTGAGAAGATTTATACCCAAAAAACAAAAGATTAATTAAAAAGAATGTAACCAAAATCCTTAACAAATAATTCCACACCATCCTAGTTCTATATACACTGCAAATAATTTTAGAACCATAACCTGAATCCTGTCCTGTATCAACAAATGTTTACCACACACGGCACTTAAAGGGTCCATACACTGTGTTGCCGACATCGATCCTGTAAAAAGGTATGTACCTTTTGACCCCGAGGAAAACGTCCTTTTTCTTTTTTACAAAGTGGTGATGCGGACCGAACGTGATATTGTCGTCAATTCAACTATATATCGATGGGATGAAGTGTCTAACACATCCCCGGTTCGGGAAAAATATGGAAAAAAGGGTGGAAATGCCGATAAAATGGGTTTAGGATATGCAAACTGGGTGTTTGTAGAATATACATATTTTCAAGGGATGAATGGGGTTTGCAAAAAGTGATTATATACGTACGTAACGTAATTATATTCTTTATATAGGTTTATTGTTAATTTATATTAATTTACACTTAAGTACATTTTTTTATTATACCTACTTTATTTCAAAAAATGTAATAATCTGTAGTATACATAATAATAATATATTTTTTTAACATGTCTACAAAATTGAAGTTTTTAATAGATGTTTTGACAAATTTTGCAGGATACGTAAAAATGTCACACCTAATAAAAGTTCTTGCTTGCAAAATAAATAGGATTCACATTATGAAAAATTAAATTTTTTATACAGGGAGCATAAAAAATACGAAAACGTTATTTTGCGTAAGAGTAAACATTATTAGTGTATTATTTTCTACCAAAAGAATAAATATAAAATATGTTTCAAATTAAACCCCTAAGCCGAAGTACAAGATTTCATTAAACAATTTAAATATTAAAAGTAACGAGTTTTATCACATTTTTTAAATTCCCAACTATTCTCTCTCACACCTTTAACCAGAGTCCTAGTTTCTATACGTATTAAACAGTAATGATACCTTTGGACATCCTTGTCAATGACTTTATTAAATGAAGCAATTATTTAATTCAAAATACTTGTTACTCAAGTGCAATTTTTAAATAATACGAACATTTAATTAAACTCAAAAGAATATAATATAAACTAAGCAATTCGGGGTTTTCTCGAAACCAGTACCTGATATGCTGGGATGCTGCAGTTCCATTAGTAGAAAGTGTACATTCATTACAAAACATAATAAATTTATAAAAATGGATATTATTAAAATTTGGTCTCCCACAGACTGATGAACTAAAACTGTGGCTGCATCGTTTTGGTCATATTTCTTCTTCTTGAGATTCAAAACCGAACTTGTTCTTTCGAACTTTTTTATTGTGTTGTAGATTGTCATTTCAGTTATTGGGATTCCTATAACTTTCTCGCTAATTGTTCCATGATATAGCGGTATGATTCTTGGTCATCCCCATAACAGTGGACTATAAAAATCCTTTGTTCAGTAGACTGCATTTTGACGAGAAATATTTTAGATTAAATAATTGCTTCATTTAATAAAAATATTGACAAACATGTCCAAAGGTGTCATTATTATTTTATATGTAGAAACTAGTACTCTGGTCGAAGGTGTGAGAGAGAATAGTTGGGACTTTAAAAAAATAATGTGATAAAACTCGTTAGTGATGTAAATATTCGGATGATTTTGATATTCGGACCATATGGAATCGGATGAAAGTAATATTAATCATCCGATTCCGGATTAAAATTTAAGGATCCACGAAAACACACCATATAATTCGATAGACGGTGGAAACCTATTTGCCTGGTGTCCGGTGAAGCGACCCGGCACAGCAAGGCGATTTAATCCATATCGTCGTATCCGTATTCGTAAAGTGCTATTATTATCTTTATATTTATCAAAGAATTTTTTTTTAATTTACCTAGGTACATTTAACAAACCCACAGTTGCTGTTTTGTTTTTTATTTGTTTTATGTTATTTAAGTATAGATATTTTGCATTATTATAATGTATTAGGTACATTACAAAACAAATCATATTTAAGTATATTTTTAAGCTAAAACTGCGTTTCACGAGCTGCTAATAAACTAGCAATACCCACAAACATGGTATATTATTATTATTAGAGAGTTTTCAATTATCATATAAAATAATACATTAATTTTTAAACATATAATTATTGTTAATAATTATTAGGGCACATCCACTATTGAGGTGCTACTGGTTTTCATTTTCTAATAAAAATATTGCCGTTGTCCTACACTGATCGGCGAATGTACAATGTAAGAAAAAGAAAGCATGCCATCGGTGCTTCGGTGCCGGTGCATGCACAATTCACGTTCCGAATCCGAATATCAAATTCATCCGAATCAGGCACGGAATAAAAGATACGAAGGTGTTGGCCCGGTTGGTCCTCGCGCGGAACTTAGCGGTATCACAGATTACTCCTACCAGATGCGACTCTTAATAAATTTCCTATATCAAGATTCCGCGGTCTTGGCGATACGGACAGTGCGGCCAGTCGCTTCGAGCGTCGATGACGAGAATGGAATTTTCCACGCGTAGGGTATGTTTTAATTCAGAAAAATTATGGAGTATATTTTAAAATATTAAAACATGATATTGTGTGGCATTTTATATGAAATTATATCATTAACAAATACAAAAACGTATATCGTTTATTAAAATTACACTACAACCTAGTACAACCACAATTTAAACCATAAAATCAACGCAACAAAACTGATGTAATAACATTTGCCTGCTATCTATTCCACCAAGCCGTTCGCACACGCTCGAGCCGACAAATTCAAAGTTTGGCATCATATTAAATACGGTGGCGGTAGGCACCTTACAAGTTCTCTAAATCGGGTCACCGTCGAAAGAGTAAGATTCGCATCTGGTAGGAGTAATCTGTGGCGGTATACGCGGTATTTGATAATTAATTCGAATTCGACAGCGTGCAAAGCGGTTCTGTCTTAACTCTACATCAGTAATACCCGATTCCGTATTACGTGTGAGATATTCGGATTAATCCGAATATTTTGATATTCGGAATCAACGGATATTTTAATCCGGATTCTTGCAACACTAGAACTCGTTACTTTTAATATTTAAATTTTTTAGGTAATGAAATCTTGTACTTCGGCTTAGGGTTTAATTTAAAACATATTTTATATTTGTTCTTTTGGTAGCAAATGATTTTGAAAATGAAATTGATTATTTGTGCAACTGGGCGGCGCGGCGCGCCGATTATAGACTGACGCCGCGGCGTCAGTCTATAATCGGCAAGAAAAAACTTTTAGTTTAGTTTTTAGGTCGTAAGGCGAATAATATTTTTCTACGGGCCTGAGTATGCGGCGATTATTATTATGTCTAAAACGAAGTTACTCACTCCAGATAAATAGGTATCATATACACTATATTTACTTTGAATAGTTTGCATTTAATTAGGTTATAAAGTACAACTATATACGTATTATAGACGGAACTAACTTCTGATAAAATTGAAAACTTTGGTTAAATCCATAAAGCGTGCAAGTTGGAAGTTGGGCGCCAGTTTATACTTTGTTGGTTTTGTTGTATATAATCTTTATTGGCTGCAATAAAATGTAACTTCTTTAATAAAAAACTAATTTCAGAAATTTAATACGTGGGTTTTTATCAAAAGGTGTCGATTCAATTTAGTTGCATTTTTTATATCTATCTTCTTTGCCGTAAAGTAAATGTCCAAGAAAACTAGCCACTTATTATTCACAATGCTTACTCCATATTTAAATTTAGTCCTTCTAGTTGGCAAGTTAAGATTAAATATGATTTATTTTTTATAAAAATATGATAATAGCGGATTCTAACCAATTTCAGCCCAGTGATAACGAAAAAAACGTCCAGGTTTTTCACAAAATGTTAGAAAGTTTTCAAATTTTGGGATTTCGTATAAGTTTAAAAGTGCATTTTCTTTTTTGACACTTGAACTATCGCAAGAAGAATTTTAGTGCAGCTCGCAATGAGCAACGTGACTATTGCTGCATGTGATTTGTGAAACGTGATTTGCCAAGCAGTGATTGGGTGACATAAGTTTTCAGACAAAACGACAAATATTCCATTCGACGAAAGGGTGACAATGTGTAGTTTTGTATTTTTCTAATTTTTGTATTCATTTTATAGTTATAAATATAATTTACAAAAAAGTCAATTTTTTGTAAATCTTACGTGATGCATAAGAATACATGCCATTTTTGCAATCAGTCCTATAACATTTAAAAAAATCAAGTGTCGGAATCAAAACTAGAGTTGCCAGGTTTAAATTTGAAAATTACAGGACACAAATTTAAAAATGGAAGGACAAATAAAAATAAAGAAGGACATTTTTTATTAAACTCAAACACTAATTTTTTTTAGACAAAAATTAAACAAACTACTATTACTTTTTAATATTGTGTGTAATAAATGGTAAAAAAATCTAAAATGATGCTTTAACAAACTTATTGTTTCGACGAAAAGAAATATTTTTGATCAGACTTGATAGCATCCAAGAGCTTTTTGTTTTTAAGTGACATACTGTAACGTTAGATAAAATTTGTTCTAATCTGAAGCTCTGCTTTTACATGGTCAACCAGGAGCCTGTGGCGCTAGCACTTCAGGCTGCATTGCATATAGAAAAAATACTTTCAGAGTCAGCATTTGAACCGGCGTATATTAAAAAAACAAATGGTATTACTTTCAAAAGTTCGTATTTAAAAAGGAAATCGGCAAATTTTAATAATACATCGTCGTAATCGTACCGAAAATCAAGTCGCAAGTTAGAAAAAGATGGCGCTGAGTTAAATAGCTTGTTTATATTCTTACTTTAACAATTTTCTTTGATAATAATTTGAGCACTTATAAAATCCTGGACATTGGGCGTCCTGGAAGAGGTATTCGCAGGACGCTAAAATTTAAGCCTCAAATCCAGGACATCCTGCGAAATCCAGGACACCTGGCAACCCTAACTGTAAATTATGTTGTAGTCGAGTTTTCCCTTAGTACGAGGGTCAAAGGATTTTATGAGACGGTCTTTAGTTTTGAAGATAATTTTATTGACCTGAAATATAAACATTAAGAAAAAGACAGTAAGACAAATAGATCAATATAATTGTAAAAAAGTAGTAAGTATGTTGAGACATGGACACGAACAGTAATCGGCCGCGTACGCAGCATACAAAACTCAGTCACAATAGTATATTGTACAACGAGCATGGAATGACATGCATTTCCTACGAGTATGACGTTTGCAGCATGAGCCGCAGGCGAATGCTGCAAATCATACGAGTAGGAAATGGTCATTCCATGCGAGTTTTACACTATACTTTTTCTACGAATGTTACTATTACATAAAATGGGATTAGTAATATTTTTCCTTTTAAGATGTCAAAAAATATCAATCTGACATTCCACAAATAAAAATTATAAAGATTTTGGATGTCAACGCCACCTGTGTAAAAAATACCCGTGCACAATGGGAACTTTGTAGTTCAATCACCATGGTGATTGAAGCACAATGAAAATGTGTAAAACACAATGCACCATGTTCCGAAATTACTATTGAACATACAATAAAGGTTTTTATTGACATTCGTAGAAAAAGTAAAATTTCAGGTTGATATCTTCAAAACTAAAGCCCGTCGCATAAAATCATTTGACCCCCATATTGAGGGGGGCTCCTTTACAGCATATATAAAAATTATTAAAATCGGTTATTAACATGTTTAGTAGTCTTCTTGTTAGTCTATAATGGTAATTTAGGCGGATCATTAAAATATTCTAGAAGCTTTAGAAAAAAATATACGTAACATGGTGTTAATAACAAAATTTATCCAAATACAAAATAAATGTTACTTGTCAAAAAGGAGGAAAACTAATGAATAACTAATGGATTTTTAAGGAAATTTGACGATGTGAATTCCTGTTTAAAGTTTAAAATTTTTCTCCGTATTTTTCGCTAGGTACTATATTTAGTATCGTTTTTAAATTTCGCCCTTAAACAGGTTATTCCACCATTATTTGTCTTTAACTAGCAATCAAGTTATCTCCTATTATTCCATTTTATGCTCCATTTGTACACCTGTGGCCGCTTTACCACTGATGTGATTTCTTGCTCCCTGAATTGCACTTGAAATAGTTTCGGACTGAAAGCCACAAAAACCGCAAATTGATGGAGCAGGGATTAGTTTGTGGCTACTGGAGATATATCAAAGCCCTGTTGTTGGTTACCCTTCGTTGAAATTATAGGCAGTAATGCGGTAATCTGATGAGTATCTTATACCTATATTATAAATGCGAAAATCTGTTTGTTATTCAATCATGTCTTAATGAAGCAACTTATCGAGATGAAGCTTTGCATAGAGAAAGGATACAGGCTACTTTGATCCCGACCGGATGGGTGGGTCTCCATCAAACTGAGAAATCGATAAAAGGAATTAAAAATTATTTCGACAGGAGGGATTCAGATTTTGTCAACATTTTGTAATTATTTTGCTTTTATAGCTGTACAAGTTAACAGAAAATCGGAGTGTGGAGTGAGCGCATCGTGTGGAAAGTAAAGCAACTAACAAACTGCGTCTCCATTTATTCCGCACACATGCATACCCCGGTTTTCTGTTAACTCGTACAGCTATAAAACATTATTTTGTCTTTAAATAGGTCATTAAATTTAAAAGCGTGGGGCGCACTTAAATATATAGCGATTTAGGCATAATAAACAAAATGTAATGCAGTTACCCATGTATATTACTTTATTATTTAAATTTATTTTTAAAGACCCAATTTTCATAGCTGATGTACAAGCCCAACAAAAAGCCGGGATATGCGCGTGTGCGGAGTAAAGGGAGGCGCAGTTTGTTAGTTCATTTACTTTCCGCACGATGCGCGCACTGCACACCCTGGTTTTCTGTTAAGTTGTACAACTATAAAAGGAAAATAATTATTTAACTTTTTAGTGTGCTACTCATAAAAGCGTGTTTTTTAATTTTTTAGTCAATTTTTGGAACATACAGGAGGTTCCAAAAATAAAATTAATTTTTTATTATCGACTTTACAAACAAATTATCTTCATAAAAGTTCTACATTGTAAAAAAGAGCATGTTTATTCAAAAACTTGATGTAGGACAATACAGGGTGGCTCAAAAAGCTGACAGTCACAATTTAAATATTTTAGCCACCCTGTATGCCCTAGAACTTTTTATGAACATACATATACCTTTTTTGTAAAGACGATCATAATTTTTTTATGACGTCCTGTATGTTCCAAACTTAAATCACTAACATAAAAAAAATAACTCTAGTGTGACATTTGCAGTGGCAGTTTACCTTTAAATAACGATCTTATGTCTGTTTAGTTTTTACCTTTACGTGGATTAGGACTTTTACATTTTGACCACCCTGTATGTACTAGATCAAATTTTTGAATGGCAATGCTATTTTCTCACGATGCAGAACAAAGAGACATGTTTTTCGTAAAATCAATAATAACACAGGACCACAAATGGGAACCGAAAAAAGTCCTTTGGCGAGATTGATATCCTATATGTATTTTGGTGCGCTGATTACGAATCCGAGGTCCATATAACCCCAGCACATCACGTTCAAGGTCACGTGAAGGTCAAATGCATATATTACAGAAAAACAGAAAATCTGACCACGGATTCGGAAAGAGCGGGAAATTTTACGTCCAAATATGTAGTTTTTAGTTTTTCCAACATGACCCTCCAAGGTCCTCTGGGGGTGAAATGACTCACCGATAGACCAAATTCTTATTTCCCATATACATCATCACCTTAAAAGTGACGTGCTGGGATTATATGGACCTTGGAGTCGTAATCAGCGCGTCAAAAAACCTAAAGATACCTGACTAAGTTGTACGTAAAAGTTTGTAGTTGTGATGATGTACCTATATAGGAAATAAGAATTTGGTCTATCGGTGAGTCATTTCACCCCCAGATGACCTTGGAGGGTCATGTTGGAAAAATAAAAACTACATATTTGGACATAAAATTTCCCGCTCTTTCCGAATCCGTGGTCAGATTTTCTGTTTTTCCGTAATATATGCATTTGACCTTCACGTGACCTTGAACGTGATGTGCTGGGGTTATATGGACCTCGGATTCGTAATCAGCGCACCAAAATACATATAGGATATCAATCTCGCCAAAGGACTTTTTTCGGTTCCCATTTGTGGTCCTGTGTAATTTTTTTTCCCATAAATGGTAAGAACTTTTGAAGACAAGCTGTATATTTTCTTAATAAAAAAAAACATATTATTGTATTGTCACCAGAATTGTATAAGTTTGCAAAGTTTTAAATCGATACGACAATTAGAAGTGGATGAAAAGTGAGTTGTAAAATGGCATTACAATGTTACAAAGTTACAGGTCAAACTAAAAAAGCGTGTTAAAAAAATCGAAGAACCCAAAAAGTCAAGGAATAAAAACAGTACTTTACACAGGAATAGTCAGTGTTGGTGGGAAAAAGGAATTTGGGGGGTTCAAAAAGATCGTGATCATATCAAAAATAACACTCTGTAGAAACTTCAAATGACAATAAGGATATGTAGGTAGTCTAAAAAGTATTGCATGGATAAGGAATTTAAACAAATTATCTTTAAACACGTGTCCAATAAATTAGAAAAATCAAAATAAAATTAGTGTTTTATCACTCTGTGTCTCGGAAACGAATCTTATTTGCTTTTTAATATAATTACAATAAAAATTTGATATGTTACAATTCTTGCAGTTAATCGCTAGCGTCCCTCAAAATTCCTTTACGTTTACCAACCCGCACTCAAAAAAGAATTTTTACTTTTAAATTTCCCACTGTGACATTTACGCAATAAAAGTGATCCAATAAAACCGAAGAGAAAAAGTGTTTACCAACATCAAGACGTCAGCACATCCTTCACTTGTCACTTGACGGTATGGCATCACTGAAAAATCTAAATCGAATCCGACCAGATAAAATAATAAATCAATCAATCAATCAGGTGTTGATTTCCAATGCTTCGAATGAACAGGGAGGGGAAGACTGACGACTTGTAGAAAATTCATATATATTTGAAAAAGAAATGAAAAGTTTATAAGCAATAAAATTTATTGTGATTCGTAGGCGTTTGCATACTTTACATTAAATGTACTGAATGTATAGTAAAAAAAACTTAGAAGAAAACGATGAATGTGAATTTAGTTTGATTAAAAAACAACCTTTGGGTAGTTTGACTTATACAAAGAATTTGCAGAATCTATACGGAGATATAAAATTATTGATGTTAATTTCACATTATTTCTAAAAGCAGTTTTGAAACTGGAGCAGATTCAAAAATGTTAACTTTACATACAACATTATTTTTCGAATTTTCTTATTGCTCCAAAAATTGATTCAAAATTTAAATTTTCTGGGCGGATATTATTATTTTCTGTGGGTTTCATTAGCTGCTATTGCAGCGACTGGTCAGTGTTGCCGGTGATTAAATTAAAAAAAATAGAATTATGAAATAAATGGCGCAGAATGTGATTCGTCTAAACCAAATATATCTTAAAGGAATATTTTTGAAACAAAAACTTTTTTTGTTGTTGACTAGTGTTACCAAGAAAAATATTGATACATGATTTCACTTAAAACTGAAATTATTTCCGACGTCGCGTCGAGGCGTAGTCAAGTTGACAGCGAGTCTTCAACGTACGGACAGCGTGACGACGCCTCAAGGTTTTCGTGCCGCAATAATACCGATCAGATATCGGGGCGTTGCAGAGGCAATAAAGGCGAGGCGATGCTGTGTCTGTGCCGTTGATAAGTAAGCGACAACCCATAACAATTCCTGTTCAGACTATGTTTTCTTAGGTATGCAAAGCAGTAGAAGGGGCAAGGCCGTTTCTGGACCAAAATCCCATGTTATTTCTTATGGAGGTTCAATCTGCATTTTTGGTGCCATTTTAGGGCGTGGTCACTTTTCCCTAAAACAGGGGTGGTTCTAAACAGGGTTGTTTAGAACAGGGGTGGTTCTAAACAGGGTTGTTTAGAACAGGGGTGGTTTTATACAGGGTTGTTTAGAACCACCCCTGTTCTAGGGAAAAGTGACCACGCCCTAAAATGGCACCAAAAATGCAGATTGAACCTCCATAAGAAATAACATGGGATTTTGGTCCAGAAACGGCCTTGCCCCTTCTACTGCTGATCTATCTGGGTCACTGAACCTACCCTTCCGATCATTGCCGAGTCTTCCCGAGGTTGCCCGACTCCTGCCTTGCCGCGGTTTCTGCTTAGGGAAAAGTGACCACGCCCTAAAATGGCACCAAAAATGCAGATTGAACCTCCATAAGAAATAACATGGGAGTTTGCGCCAGAAATCTTGTTGATTATTCTACTAAAAGCGTTATTAGATGATTTTAATTAAGAAATTAAGTTATCTTAAGTACTGTATATTTATTGCAATTTTCCGTTAATGATTTTGCAATTAAATTACATCATTAAGTAAATTTATTTAGCACGTTGCTGATGGCTGCAATGTATAATCCCACTTCTAATGTCAAATAAACATCACAAGACGCGTTATTCCATCAAATTCCAGTTAGTTTATATTTCGATTTGGGCATATTTATCATCTTCCCGCTGGCATTTGTTTAAGTTCGCAAGTTCCAATATTTGAGTCGAGATTAGAAGTGATTGAGTCGGGAATCGCTCCCGCTTTATGATTGCTATTGACTTTCGGATGATACCGGTGCCCGTGACGGAAAGAAATAAGCTTAAACATCAGTGGCGTGTGAAAAAACCTCATCTTTTTTTTCAAATGGGGAAATTGATGAAATATGGGAACAAAGCGTTAACATATTCAATTTGCTATTCGATATTTAATACAACAAATTTAATTTTGCAAACTCATTAACTGCAATTATGTTTTTATTACCTATATGTAGGGAATAGCGAATATGCGTATAACCCAAATATATCTGAAATATTTTTTTATATTCTCTACATGAATTAAATATTTAGGGCGGTTGCTATTACCCATTTATTTTGATCTTTATTAACAAAAAGTATTTTCTACTGCAAATTTTCGCAAATTTCGAAACTTGTAAAACGTGATTCCATGGACTGTGTCGTCAAAAGTGTTTTTCTTTGACTCATAATGAGTACATTGCGAATTCCAGTGTTGTAGGGTCATCGAAAAATCAATAAAAATGGCATTAAATGCGTAACTCATCCAATGAAATATCCCTGCATTTACAGTAGAAGGTTCCTAAAATCTTATTCATGCATATTTCAAGCCGAAATCGGTCCAGGAACCTTTCAATTTTGCTACAAAAACTGGCATTTTTGCAAAATTCTGATATATCATATCTTAATAATTTCGAGTAAATAAACTGAAATTTTTTGTTTTCATGGCAATCTACGAAAATTCAAAAATTTTCAAATTTTGCATGTTCCCGATGCAAATAAACCTATTTATTCATAACTTCAACAAAAAAAATAAGCTATTTAAATTAGTGGGAGGTATTCTATAAAATAAACCCAAAAAGAATCACTAAATAAGGAAAATAGTGTGGAATAATGTCGGTTAAAAATAGGATTTGTCGGAAAAAATAAGCCTTAAATCCGCTCCTGGATGACCTATTCGGTGTTCATTTTAAAGTGTGATTATCCCTTTATAAATAGTGTTGAAAAATTGGGAAGAAATTAGATAGGACCAAATACAGAGTGATTCAAATGGACCGATGTCGAGGGCAAAAAAGTCAAAAAATCGAAATTTAATCGGCGATTGCTCCCTTCCTATAAAGAATGAAGGAAAATATGGAAATCATGTATTTCGACGGGCCCTTTCCGATGACGTATATAGGATTTTAATTGAACCACAAAAAATTAAAAACCGTGAAACATTTGGGTCCAAAATCGCAAGTTCCAGTTTTTTCCAAATATATCCATTTTCCAGTGATTTTAGGTTTAGGTAAATGTATTGCAAAAAGAAAGTATTTGAGATTTTAAAGTTTCACTTATGAATCCGTTTTTCGATCCGACGTTTTGTTTTCGAGTTATTAGCTACCAAAGACCACGCAAATGACATTTTTCGACCTAAAACAATTCAAAATAATTACTTGCTATTTTCCGATCCGCACCAGTTTCAAGAGTTCTGAAGCTCCGGGTCCTCTACAACCTCTGAGTCCTCTACAACCTCCGAAAATTTATACTGATTTAATTCACTTTTGCGACTTGTACCCGATTTCAACGGAAATCGCGGAAATTTTGACTTTGACGCGAACTTTAGCTCCGAAACGAAACATTAAAAATAAACTATAAATAATATTAACATCTAAAAAATGGTTACTTAACAGATTATTTAATATATATAATTCTATTATACGTAATACGACTTAATGCATATTACTAAGTAGCAGCCTGTCTAGTAGAAACTAAAATAAATTCATAAAATATCCTGAAAGGCTAAAATAGGAGAGGCGGAAATAATTTTCAGGTAGTTAATAAAAATAAATAAGAATAAAGCTTAGGCAAAGCAAGCTTTTAAAACCGACAAGTGGTTAATAAATTAAAGAATTTTCTTATATACGGCTTTATTTGCCGACCACCCCCATCAAATTAATTATATTTCAGTATTTCAGTACCTACGGTTTTTTGCTTTAATTTTCTTTTCAATATTTTCCCAAAATTAACCTTAGATTCATCCATATTCTCTAGGTACTTTTAAAATATATCAAATGAAGTTCTATGATATTTTAAAATTTATTCTATGAAAATTGTATTTTAAAAGAAGAGATCTCCGTGATAGAAAAACAGGCAGTATTATATGTGCTAAAATACGAATCTTTTAAATAAAATTATTAAACACTTGGAAGTTCGAATAGGACATTAAGAAGAGCTTACAGAATATAAATCTATACTTAATATACCGGAAATGTGTGGGCTAATAATTTCAAAGCCGAATATCCAACTCAAAATGATATAAAGTTTATATTATGTGATACTGATAAAGTGATAAGATAAAAGACAAAGAAGAAGAACAGAATGATACTCGTAAAGCAAAGAGACCTTAGAGAGACGAGTTGAGTGAAGCATTACGTGGAACCTGGAGTGTATATAAGAAAAAAAGACGGAAATTGTTGACGTATTTCAAAAAGAAGATTATGGTTTAGCATAGAGAATAGATGGAACGATAGGAAATAAGACAAAGTGGTCTTACGAAATTGCGCATCGGCATCATGGCAATATTATCTAGTTGACAATATAGATGATTAGATGAACTTAGACTCCCTTAAATATTATGTGTAATAAAGAAGTTAGGAATCCATTACCAACTTTAATAAAATAGTTTCTAGTTTATAGAAAAGTTAAACTTTATATTTTCAGCTGAAATAAAGTAAAGTATTAATGGTATTGCTTCTAGAAGAAAATAATGCTGCTATACGGTTTAGAAAAACTTTAACGTTAAGAAACGGTTATTGAATTTAGTCACGAAAAATAAAATTCCTAGGAGAATTTTTATTTAAGTATATCCAAGAACAATGGGCAATATCAGGTGGATATCAAGCTGAACAAATAAGTTAAGTGTAAGTATGGGACATGTAGTATAAAAGTTTTTAGATTCTAGATTATATGTAACTATTATTATTTCAAATATTTACTATGGAAAATTTCTCAACTTCCTGTGTAAACGGACCAGCAATATTAACGCATAACCAGAAATGCCTCATCACTGAAGTTATTTATTATCTGAACCTTTTTTGGTCCGAATTCAATAAACTTTTTATGCAGTGCAGGTTTATTTCTTATTGTGATTTCTTATCTTGTGATCATAATTTTTGTCAAAAATTTCATTTTCATTGTTCATTAGGAGTAGAAAATAAATCTGTTATTTCTTCTAGAAATTTCGTAACACTCTGTGGGGTATGTTTTAGTTAATAACGAAGTTAGAATGAAGCTTTAGCCTGACGTTTCCTTAATATTTTACTTTTTCATTCATTTTTCTAACTCTGTTATTTAATGGGTTATGCAGTTTTATAGCTCAATGTGTTTTTAGGAACTTTATTTGCATAATATGTACATTTTTTTAAACACTAATAAATTAACTAGTCAGTAGCACGTATTCGCGCCTCGTCTAATAACTTTTTCACATCGGTGAAGAGATTATAATCGAAATTAAATCTCTAATTTGGTTTTGATTAATTTCAATTTAGATCTCAACAACCATTACTAAATGTTGAAATCAGAGTGATTCAAATCGAAATTTAATCGGCGATTGCTCCCTTCCTATAAGGAATGAAGAAACTAAAAAATATGGATATCACCTATTTCGTTATCGATCCAGTTATCAGGTACCAAAGAGGGTCTCCAAATGACATTTTTCGACCTAAAAAAATTCAAAAGAATAACTTGCCCTTTTCCGATTCTCACTAGTTTCAATAGAGTTCTGAAGCTCCGGCTCCTCTACAACGTCCAAAAATTTATGTCGATGTAATTCGCTTTTGCGACCAGTATCGGATTTCAACGGAAATCGTGGAAATTTCGACTTTGACGGTTAATAGCTCCGAATCGAAACATCCTGTATAACTGCATTTTTTACCGAAGCTAGTTGAACTCCTCTATTAACCCAGAAAATTCGATTGCTCTCCCTCTGACTGTTTCCGAGAAAATCAAACCTGTTCGACTTCAGGTTAATCGTTAAGTTCACATGTAGATTGACACTTATTTTTGCTGATCTCCTGACGTCATTATTCATTAAGGACAAATGGTTTTTTTTTAAATTGTAATAAATTATACCGAAAAGTAAACATTTTTTGTAGCTAAATTATCCTAGTATTTTCTTTAAAATATTTTTTTTGGATTTGTAATGAAAAACGATTGATGCAATAAAAAACATGTGCATATTCCTTATTGATTAATTTTGATGGGAAGATTATATAGGTTAAACGTAACGTTTAATTTAATTTTTATTGTGTCTATTTTTATATTTGGGGACAAATGGAAAGCTGACAGGCCAGAGGTCCTAATATGACACTCACACGAACTACAAAACGGTAAGATTTATAAAACATGCAAGCTAAAGTTTCAATAAAAATGCACCTCATTCAATAACTGCGTAAAATTTAGACTACCATAGTTTTAAATTTTTGACAACAATTTAGAGAAAAAAGGCAATAAAGCAATATCCTGATACAGTAACTTGATTCATTATAAACGGTAGTGGATCGGTTTACGAGCAAATTGAATGCAGGATATCAAATTAGGGGCATCAATCAAGTTAATAACAATTTGGCACAAAAAGCAAACGTTAGAATGAATACGAGTCCCGAGAGGAAGTAACTCCAAAGGTTGTTGTAATTAAGATATGTTTACATCAAGATTAAATACATATGCCGGTTCGCTTCAAATCTAAAAATTGTTACAAATTTGTTTTGAATGTTTTCCAGCCTGTTTTTAAATACAGCATATATTGTGGCGTCCAGACGACGGCGACGGAAGCAAAACTCGACCTATTGTAAACAATATGCAAAATATAGAACTTTTAAAGAGTATACTCATACACATGAACGAATAGATAATAAAATTCTACATTTTGTTACATTTGCTGGCAGTATAATCAATGTGATTACAGAAAGGTATTTTTTATCCCATAAAACACTGAGGTTCTTAATTGTATTTATTTTAAATTTATACTTCATTAAAGTCATATCCATACGAAAAAATATTTAAATTTATCCATAATGTTATTATGTACGTTTATTTAACGATGGAAAGTCACGGATCCAAGGGTGAATCTTTGGACAGAAGTAACATTAAAAGCGCGGGGCAGGTGACTATTCACTCATTCATCCAAGAGGTTCTCGTATACACCGATCTCGCTTAACTTGTCTAATAAAATATTGTGAGAAATTTTTTCGAAAGCTTTGCTGACATGAGTGTTTACAAAGACCATCTGGATATGATGTCCACTAAAGACAAAATGTATTCCGAATAGCTAACTAAAGATTCAACAGAGCACTAGAGAATGTTGTTCAACTGACGTTTTATTACATTTATCACAATATGTATTATAAACGAGATATTCTAGAATTTTACGAATATTTTGAGTTTGCTTATTAGTCTATAGTTAGTAAAATCATTTGTCACACCTCTCTAACAAACTGGAATCCTATCGGCTAGTTTACATTTCTCGGGAAATTCACATTGTTCAAACGACATATTGCATACAGGGTGAAAGGGTTATGAATGCAATAATTTTAAGGGGTGAAAGTATGGCCAAAGTAAAAGAAAAAAGTCTTATATACAAGGGGTCGCAAACCAACCGTTTACCTAAAAATTGTATTTAAAGTTTGAATCTTTGTTGAAGGTCTTCAGTTACAGTACCACGAAAATAATTATGAAATTTTTTTGGGCTGGAGCAATTGTTCTCAGCAAAATACCAAAACAAAAATTGAAATGCATCCCTTAATTATTAGGAAAAATAATATCACTTCGAAGTAAATTATTTCACATAAAACATTTGACAACGTTGCGCCCTTGAAAAAGCAGCCGATGGAAGCCTCTGACCTCTGATCTACAATATCCATGTCGTATTAAAAAATTACCTCGTCACTCGTCAGTGTCAGTCGTTCCCGTTAAGTATGCTGCGCCGACTGCGCGATGGTGGTAATCTATACGTAATCGTACGGGTGCAGTGTGATGCACTTTAAATTTAAACAAATGTTTGCTGTGCGGCATTATCTTGACATGGTATTAACTTATGGTTAAGCTCCAAGATGAGAGAGAACACCTTGTCCATCCTAGAACGAGATCCAGGTGTAAGTACCTACCAGGGCCATTGCAAGGCAAGTTGGATGGGGTCAGATTTAGTGTCTTCTGGCACTTTTTTTGTAAAAATTAAAATTTATTTTTTAAGCGTTGTTAATATCCTTAAACGGTTTTTATTTTTAAACAATAAAACCGACGCGGCTTCCGACAATGCATTAACATTAAATTAGCCAAAAAAGCTGCTGGTTTTGGACCACAGTAACGTGCGATGTTGCCATATAGTCAGAATTTTATAAACCTTTGATACCACAATAGCTCGTCAGCCATTAAAAACTTATATGTTATTCTATTATTTCTGCATTTTACCTGACTTGAAATTTTTATCTTAGAACTTGTTATTAAAACGTACCATCAAGTAAAAGAGAAGAAACAGTTTTTTTACGCAAAACAGACATTAATAAATAAGGAATCGTTGGTTTGCCAAATCCCTCCTTGTCCTATTTTGCAGTCAATGATCATTTGTACGATAATCTTTTAAATAATAATACGTTATACCTAAGGTTATAATTATAAGGTACAAATATAGTTTCTTCTTTAATAAATATAGCTCGATTCCATTATTAGTATAACAAACTTGGTTCGCCCCCTACTTTGTACCAACCCCTCAGACAATCACTTACAAAGTACGAGTACAAAGAAAAAAACAACAAACTAAATGTGGCAACCATGGCGATCAGATTAACTGCATAAAGGATAAAGGGTGTGAGAATGAAATAGTCAGGAAAATCAGATACAAATAAAAGGCATGAAAAAAAGCAATGTAGCCAGCAATCGTCTGTTTTAATAATTTTAAAATTTATCTTAAAATTGTGCAAAGACGGATCCGGCAAACTAACGATTCCTTATTTACCTTAAGTCTAATTTTCCTAGGAACTACTTCTCTTCTTGTACCTAATGAGGTAGACTAATTTACAGTCGCCGCTCGGCCTATTAGATATACTTTGGAGTACTTATTGTAGCCTATGTTTATAATTATTTGCTATTTCTTTATTAAGGTTAGCCGAACGATTTTAAAAGCCCTATTTTAGACTGTGTTGGTTATCCTTATCTCAAGCATGTGCTGTTTTAAAACGTGACGGTTGTTGTTATTTTTTCCCGTTAGTTTAGGATGTTGCCGGGAAGTAGGTACGTAATTTAATACCGTCTGCATTTTTTCGAAACGAATAAGGGCCATTTGTACCATAATGTGTTTATCCAGCTTAAACTGAGCGGCTTTTAGCCTATAACCAAATGCACTGTCTCAGGTACAAACTATCACAGTCTAAGCGAGGTCTAAGCCGATGCAAACGGTCTTGAAAGTACTAAAAATCAGTGTATAAACTTTTACATAATATAGAGGTAGAATAAGAACTATGTGATTTTATTCTGTAAATAATTAAAATACCATGTTGTGCAAGTTCAGAACATCGATAATCATCATAATCATAGGCTAAAATAAGGGTTCCATTATTTCAAGTGTCATTTTGCTGAATTAAAATACAAAAGATAAAATATTCCACATAATAATATTCATAATATTTTGCCAAGCGAAAGCTTGCTCTTTCGGTAAATAAAAAAACATTGTTTAATCAAAAACTGCAACGCCAAGCAGTATATCGAAAATTGCAGTCGCTTCTCTGTGACCTTCTTAATTTATAACAGAAGGTCGCGCAGCAGGTTCAAAAATGAAATTAAATTGTCGACAGCCTCCAATGGCGCTGTTCTTATGAGGAAAATTAAAAGTTTTTGTGAATAACATGTTGGTATCATTGTTTTTTTTAAGAATGTTATATACCTTTTGATAAATGTGAAGTATTATATAATTATATCATACAAAAAGCTGGGACAGTAAGTTTTAGATTTAGAAGCTGTCGAATGTTTAATTCTTACAATGCGTACTTCACGGTTAAATCGATTTATTTTCAAATGTAACAATATTTTAAATATTATTGAGCGTTGCCAATAAAGTAAGGATCATCGGGAAATCTTTTTAGTGTTCCGTGAAAACGGAACACTTGTGGAAACACTTCGTTGTCCGTCCGTCCGTCCGTTTGTAACAGGCGATTTTCTCTGAAACTATTCGACGTAAAAATTGGAAATTTAGCACAGAGATTTTTTAAAACATTTTTCGGGAAAACCGCTTAAAAATTGCTGCCCCCCCACACTTATCACCAAAAGGATCGCTCATAAAAATCTGAAAAAAATCATGAACATTGAGAATTAGGTGTAGATTAAACCAAAATTGTCAGGATTGAAAAATTTTAGCGCGATCAATTGTTATAAACAATTTAATTGCCTTATAGCTGCTGAACCATTGCTTTTACAGAAATTTTTTTTTGACAAAAAATATTTCTCACGATGCTAAGGAACACAACTTTTGTCCTTATACGCTTTTCAATGCTCCGTGCATACGCTATGTGATACGGCGTTGGTGCCGTCGGCGGCGGATAGCGCGGCAGATGGGCGGACGCGGTTTGCTCCAATTAAGTGGGGGGCTGAACATGGAACACTAATTGTGCAAGTATTGCACTTGGCCGATTTGTTTTATTAACGCAAAGTGACATTCACAAAAGTACCTAATCCTATGATTAGTTTTATCTGTCAAATTTGATATTGTAAAAAACGCAAAAGGGTAGTTCCTTAAAATTAAAAAAAAAAAAATGAAAAAATTGATTTAAATTTAAAACATTTTATTTTAACTTTAGAGTATTTTCTTTATAATATTTCTAACTCAATCTTTATCTAAAATTGTTTTTATTTTTAATCAACTCGTCGCCTAAATACATTTTTTGACTACTTTTGCAAATGTTTTAGCTAAGGTAAAAATAAGAGTATGAGGCATAATGGACAAACAATTATTGAAGAGAGAGATTGTCAAGCCTAAAATTTAGCTGACCTACATCAGTCCCTTCCAAACAATAAATAACAGGCAAATACGGATTCGAATGAATATTTATGAAACAGAAATTATCATTTTTATTAAGAAACGAATAACAAAACAAAGCAATAAAATGATATGCAGATAAACAGAGTAACACGATTTAATTACTATAAATTGCTGACGACAGAGCTTGTCAAGTTGATAATTTCGTTGATCCACATCAGTTCCTTTCAGGCCGAGTAAATAGGCAAATAGAGTCCTACGGTTTTAACATGAGTATTTATGCAATAAAAATTATGGTTTGTAGTAAGGAACGCGGGTACCAGAAGAAGCAATATATTTGAAATGCAGATAGTAGAGTAACACGATTTAAATACAACAAATTGCTGACGCAAATTGCAGACGAGTGAGCTTGTCAATTCGTTAATTGAGCTGACCTACATTAGTCTCGTCCAGACAGAGTAAGTAGGCAGATGGAGTCTACGTATTTAATATGAAAATTTACGAAACAAAAAGTATAGTTTGTAGTAACGAAAGGCCAACAGAAGAAGCAATATAAGGGAAATGAAGATAAAAGAGTAACACTATTTAAATACCACAAATTGCTGACGAGAGAGGCTGTCAAGATGATAATTTCGCTGACCTACATTAGTTCCTTCCAGGCAGAGTAAATAGGTAAATAGAGTCTACGGATTTAATATGAATATTTATGCAATAAAAGTTAGGGTTTGTAGTAAGGAACGCGGGTAACAGAAGAAGCAATATATTTGAAATGCAGATAAAAGCGTAACACGATTTAAATACAGCAAATTGTTAACGAGTGAGCTTGTGAAGTCGTTAATTGAGCTGACCTACATTATTTTCTTCCAGGCAGAGTAAACAGGCAAATAGAGTTTACGGATTTAATATGAAAATTTACGGAACAAAAAATATAGATTGTAGTAAGGAAAGAGCATCAACAGAAGAAGCAATATAAGTGAAAGAAATATAAAAGAGTAACACTATTTAAATATCACAAATTGCTGACGAGAGAGTTTATCAAGTTGATAGTTTCGCTAACCTACATTATAATATATTTAAAATGCAGATAGTAGACTAACACGATTTAAACAGTAAATTGCTGACGGGTGAGTTTATCAGTTCGTTAATTGAGCTGACCTATATTAATTTCTTCCAGGAAGGGTATATAGGCAGATAGAGTCTACGGATTTAATATGAAAGTTTACGAAACAAAAAGTATAGTTTGTAGTAACGAAAGGGCAGCATAAGAAGCAATACAAGGGAAATGAAGATAAAAGAGTAGCATTATTTAAATACCACAAATTGCTGACAAGAGATAATAATTTCGCTGACCTACATTAGTTTCTTCCAGGCAGAGTAAACAGGCAAATAGAGTCTACGGATTTAATATGAATATTTATGCAACAAAAATTGTGGTTTGTAGAAAGGAACGCGGGGAACAGAAAAAGAAATATATCTGAAATGCAGATAGTAGAATAACACGATTTAAATACAGCAAATTTGTGACGAGTGAGCTTGAAAGTCGTTGATTGAGCTGACCTACATTAGTTTATTAATATATAGGTACGCAGTAAAAAGTTTGTTTTTTTTATCTAAGACATCCCACGTAGACTTCAAGCCTAAGTACTAACGTACCGTGGGTGTCTGAAGAGAAGGGAAATGTAGTGGTTTGTAGTAATGAAATATTTCTATTTTAAATCTTGTTGCTAAAATCAATTTAGTCTAATTGTTGTACAAAATACATATTTTAAATTTCTTTTTCTTGATAAATTTGTAAACAGACTCAAAAATGAATTAAAGTAGAAATTGAATTCCTGGGTAAGAGTTTAAAATTCAGTTTTCGGAAAACCGTATCTTTTTAAAATACTATGTGAGTAGAGGGATATGATGCTCCCCGAGTCTCCGCATGCGCAGTAGGGTCGACCTTGAACGCCCAGGTGTGCTATTGTTATTTGGCCTTGATATGCGCAGGTGTTATTCCAAGGTCAAGGTCAAGAACTTGGCCTTGAACGCGAGCAGATGTTTCTTTGTTTGGTGATGACCAGGTGTACGACGCTTATTTCAAGGTTACATTTGCTTGGCCTTGAACGCGAGCAGATGTTTCTTTGTTTGGTGATGACCAGGTGTACGACGCTTATTTCAAGGTTACATTTGCTTGGCCTTGAACGCGAGCAGATGTTTCTTTGTTTGGTGATGACCAGGTGGACGACGCTTATTTCAAGGTTACATTTATGATGTTAGTTTACCTTGAGTTATTACTGGGGTGTAACATGTTTTGGTATGACGGTCGAGTGGGTTGGGTCTAAATGTGGATCGGTATATATGAGGGTAGGGGGGGTTAAATTTTAGTATAGAACATTGTGTTGAGTAAAACGGTTCAAGCAAGTTAATTTGAAAGTCATGGCGTACGTGTGTGAAAATTGTGGTAAATCATTTACTCGGAGTTATAATATGTTACGACATAAACGAGAATCGTGCGTAGCACGATTTGAAAATATGCATGGTGGAAAACAGCGAAAAGTTGACGATGGGGCATCAACATCCGAGGTGCGTACTTGCACTTGCTGCAATATAACCATACCAGCAAATCGAATGGCAGGTCATCAAAGAACAATACACCATAAAAGTAATGCATGTTCACCAATATCAGCTGGTGTTGAGCTAGTGTCCAGTGCTTTTAGAAATAGGATTGCCACATACCGTATATCAAGTGATAATGAACATACTGACTATTCATTATTTTTTGATGAAATTAAAGCAAGAGTGTTAGAGGTAGTAAGTGACCTAGTAAGAGTGCGTTGTGCTTTGAAAGTTAATATGGTGGTTGTTGGTCGGTATCTTTTACCAACACAAGATAATATGTACAGTGACAAGTCATTTAATACACGCAATGAAATTGTCACTTCAGGAAGCGATTTGGAAGAAATATATCAATCATTAGTGGAAGCCATGAAGACTCAATCGACTGAGTTTCAGGAAAAAGATTCAGGTATGTTATAAATTAACGACTAAAAATAAAATAAATACTTATGTCATTCTTTTTTGTTTTCGTAGGTTGGGCTCTGGAAAAAATTCTATACCTGGAAGTAAATGTCAACGAGTATAAACCTTTTGGTGGATCTTCATATATAAAGTTACCCCGATTCATCGAATTGAAAAAAGCCATCATCAATGTGTTTAATCAAGATGAGTGTTGTTTTGCGTGGTCAATCGTGTCTGCTTTGTGCCCCACCACTAGAATGGCATCACAGATTCAATCTTATCCACACTATTCAAGAGTGCTGAATTTTACAGGTATAGACTTTCCAGTAAAGTTGCGTGATATATCAAAATTTGAAGAAATGAATAATATTTCAGTTAACGTTTATGGTTTGCAAAAAAATTTCGAAAATAATATGTTAAAGTACGAAGTTGTCGGTCCATTAAGGTATTCGGGTAGAAAACTTAACAGACATGTCAACTTGTTGTTAATAACAAAGGATTGTAGTATTAAAGATGATGATGAACATATTTGTGATACGCGTTGTTCTAAAAGTCATTATTGTTGGATAAAAGACTTATCGAAATTATGTTCCAGTCAAATTACATCACGTAGAGATAAAATGTATTTTTGTGATGGTTGTTTGATATATTTTAGTTCACCATCATCTTTGATATCACACCAAAAAAATGACTGTAACCACAAATATTCATTAACACCATCACTAAATTTAAAAATAGATAAATTTGGAAGGAGTGTAAGTGAAAATATATTAAAATTTGACAACATAGAAAAGCAAATGCGTGTACCGTTTGTCGTTTACGCGGATTTTGAATCGGTGCTTAAACCACTGGATACAGTGGAACCGAATCCCACAAATTCTTACTTAGTCAAAAGCATCAAACATGAACCGTATTCTTTTGCGTATTTAATTAAGTGCTCCTTTGACGATTCGATTTCAAAATTTGAGCTCTACCGGGGAAACGACGCAGCCCAGGTTTTCGTTTCTCGACTTGAAAGTGATTTAAGATCTCTTTACAATACATACTTAAGAGATATAAAAGCAATGGAAACTTTAACGGCTGACCAAATAGCGGAGTTCAATAATGCCACAAAATGTGGTATATGTGAACGACCTTTTGAAAATAATAATTGTAAAGTAAAGGACCACTGTCACATAACTGGGAAAAAAAGACCTGGTGCTGCTCATTCGATTTGCAATTTAAATTATAAGTTACCCAATTTTATTCCAATTATATTTCATAACTTGAGCGGGTACGATTGCCACATGTTTATTAAAGAGTTGTGTCGTCACGGAGACAAGATCGATGTTTTAGCTCAAAGCAAGGAAAAGTATATTTCGTTTACGAAAAGTATTTACGTTCACGATTATGTCGATAATAAAAGTGGGACAATAAAGAAAAAATATTTGAAATTGCGGTTCATCGATAGTTTTAAATTTCTATCAACGTCACTGGAAAATTTGGGTAATGGATTAGCTGTGGGTAGTTTCAGGGAAACAGGAAAATATTTTTCTGATAATGAGCAGTTTAATTTAATGCGTAAAAAAGGTGTTTTTCCCTATAGTTTTGTCGATTCAATAGACAAAATGAACCATCCAACTTTACCCACAAAAAATCAGTTTTATGATAGTTTGTCAGAGGAGCACATTAGCGATGAAGATTATGATAGAGCTAAAAAGGTGTGGGACACATTTAATTGTAAGAATTTGGGGGACTATTCGGATTTATATTTGAAATCTGATGTTTTATTATTAACCGATGTTTTTGAACAGTTTCGCGATACTTGTTTAGAAACGTATAAACTGGATCCAGCACAGTACCATACCCTTCCAAGTTATTCGTTTGATTGTATGTTGCGTATTTCTAAGGTAGAGTTAGAGCTATTGACCGATATCGACACGGTTCATTTTTTCAAAAAAGGTATTCGAGGCGGTATAAGTCAGTGTTCAGAAAGGATGCACGCTGCCAACAACATATATGTACCAAACTACGATCCTAACGAGCCATCATCTTTCATTGTTTATCTTGATGCAACAAATCTGTACGGTCATAGTATGTCGCAAGCATTACCATTTGGCGGCTTTAGATGGTTATCAGAGCATGAAATTTTAAATTTAAATATTATGGATGTGGACGATAATGGTCCAGAAGGATACGTTTTGGAAGTTGACGTTCATTATCCGGATACGCTATATGATGATCATTCCGACTTACCCTTTTTAGTTGAAAATATTGTACCACCCACGGAATCGGCAAAATTTTCAAAGTTAATTCCGAATTTAAACGATAAAAAGAAATACATCATTCATTACCGAACATTAAAACAAGCAATCAATAACGGCCTAATGGTAATGCAAACACACAGAATTTTAAAATTTAATCAATCCCCCTGGTTAAAGACATATATCGACTTAAATACAGATTTGCGCAATAGGGCAACAACAAAGTTTGGTAAAGACACTTTTAAATTAATCATTAATGCTGTTTTCGGCAAGACCATGGAAAATGTGGAGAATCGTAATGATATAAAACTAGTCACCCGATGGGAAAATGACAGGAATAAAATTGGGGCACGAGCATTAATTTCTCGTCCTTATTTTAAAAGTTCAACGGTTTTTAATAAAGAATTCGTTGCCATTCATATGGATCGATTAAAGGTAACTTATAATAAACCAATTTATATCGGATTTTCCATACTGGACATGTCGAAAACAGTAATTTATGATTTTTTCTACTCATTCATTAAAGCAAAATTTGGCAAAAATGCTTCTTTACTGTATACCGACACAGATTCGTTAATATTAAAAGTTTACACCGAAAATTTTTATCGTATAATTGCAGAAAATCCGGATAAATTCGATACATCCAATTATACCGAAGGAAATATTTTTAACATAAAAAAAAGTCAGTCAGTAGTAGGTAGAATGAAGGATGAATTTCCAGGTGATCCAATAATAAGTTTTTATGGTACCGGAGCCAAAGCTTATTACATAAACTCAATCAGTAGCGAAATTAAAAAAGCGAAAGGTATAAAAAAACGTGTAATTGAAAAACAGCTTCACCTGGAAGATTATCGGAATATCGTAGAACGTGGTGGTCAGATATTTCGAAAAATGAAAACCTTTCGAAGTTATAAACACGACGTTTATACCGAAATAATTAATAAAGTTGCTTTATGTCACCACGACGATAAACGTTATATTATACCATCAACAACAAAAACTCTACCTTGGGGGCACCCAGACATAAAGTTTTACGAAACAAACCCTGAAGATAACCTAAATATGTTAATACAAGCTATGCAAAGTTTTTTACCCGAAAATATTAGTTATAATTAGAAAAATGTTGGAAAGTCTATGTTTTAGAAAAATAAAAAAATATTAACTCCAATGTCACGTAGTTTTATTAACCACTATAGTAATAGCAATAGTTGAAATTTTATAACGCAGGATAGGAAAATACATAGATAATTGTTTCAATAATATGTTGTTTTATTTTACAATATAGTAATAAAGTTACAAAAATAAAAATTAATTAATGTCTGGCTTGTAAACTTCTCGTAGCATCCATTGTCTTCTCAACATATCAGATCTGCTAATCGGCCCTCGTCGACACATCAGCGTTCCACAGTAATGACACTTAACAATCCTTACTCTCAACAATTCAATGTAACTGTAAGATTGCATGTGGTCAGTCCAAATGTATACTTCTCTTTTACAATTATAGCAAACAGCAGAAATTATTATTTGTGCTCCCGAAAAAGTCTCAGCTGGACGACTGTTATCTTGATCTGCGGGCAACATTATAGTTTCTGATAATAGGCATCGAAGGAAAGAGAGTGTCTATAAATATGGGTTGTCTGGGTCATATAACCTTGAGAGCACAAACAATAACAGAAGTAAGGACACACGATTACCTTGAAAATATGTCCTTGAATCGCTGTTTAGCCGTAGAACGCAACCTTGTAAGTTGAATTAACTTGTTTGGCCTCTAAAGCATCAACCGTCAGATAGGGTGGGGGAGTTTATGGTGGGGTGATAAGTATAAATTTGGTTTGCTAGGCAGAGCATTTCATAGTTCGCTAGAACAGTTCGCCAAGTAAATACATTCGTCAGTTCAGTGCAGTGAGTTAGTTAGAAAAATGAATTCCGGTAGTGAGTCGTTGTTAAATGCGTTTAACTTGGATGGAAGTATCCAAGCAGAGTTGATGGGGCAGGACGTTATTGACCTGCTGACCCCGGGTGTGTTTGACGAGTGGCACAATGACGACGTGCTAAACACTGCGTTTGTGGAAGAAGAGAATGTGGGTGAAAAAAAAGTATCTTCGGCGGTTGATTACGTCAACAACTGGACGGAGAAGGACGGCGGGCGCATCAATATCATAAGTGATGTGGTGGTAAAGAAGGCGAGGCGGCAACCCACTACGAAGTTGGAAAAGCTGCTGAAATTGCCAAAGACAGCCGGCAGCAATAAAAGTCAATTTTATGCAGCTATGGAGGGTGAACAGAAGAAGAAGAAGAAATTCGTGTTCAAGCGACCAACAGTGCCAGTTCAATACCCCGATTTTTTGGAGACGTCACAACCACCGAAGCCTCTGTCACCGGTCGTCATCATTAATGAAGGCCCAAACTCGACAACGCCCGAGCCGCCGAAGTCCATGCCTCCGATTGTGTTGGTGGCCGACGCTGACGAAAAATCGCCGATCGCGAGTGCGCCGATATCGCCAATAGTTGGGCGTGGAATGTGCCGCAAACCATTAAAGAAGCGGTGCAAGCGGCTATTCGAGGCGGTTAGTCAACCCCGTCAACCTGCTGCTGCTTCTTCTGCAGAAGTGCCGATACCGGACTGGATGGAAGAGTTTTCTCCAAGCCAGAAGTGTGCCTTCTCCGTGGCTTTTAGTGCGAGGCAAAAACTAGTTGATGAACTAAAAAAGAACGATAGCGATGTGGCGCAATACGAGAGACAGATTAAGGAACTGCAGGCGAAAATTGAACAGTGTAAAAGTGAAGGGGAAGTGTGTAGAAAAAGACTTAAGTTATTGGACAATTTTCCATATAATTAATTTTAGAATTTTATTGTAAATATAGAGTTAAGTTATTTTTGTAATAGTGTTGTATATATAAGTAAAATAAAATGTTTTTGTATATATGATAATAAAAAGTTAAATGAAACAATATTTTTTATTTCTAAAATAAGTATGCGAAAGTTACACAAAATAAAATAAAAATGCAAAATAGAAAAAAGAATAGACGAAAAAATGTAGGGCCGTAACTTTAGGTGTGTAATCATTAGATGCACACAACTTAAGTATGCGATAAAGTGTTATGTCTGTGAAGAGAGGCTACCCGTTACAATGCCTGAGAACATGCATCTTATTTGTAATAAAATGTGAATTTTACTGCAAGTAAGATAATAGACCAAACTCTCGGCATTTTCGTAGAGAACTTACTAGAAATTTAGCTAGTTCTAACGTATGGTAAGAACGTACATGTCTTTATAGAGTAACACAATATTTTCCAAAAGAAATTAATTCTTGAGAAATATCATGTTACTTGGGATGTGACATGAATCAACTACAAACTACGATCAAATATTTTGTAGCCCTGAAAAGGGCTGATTTTGTCGGGGTAGGTCGGGGAGGGCATGGTTCCGGGATCAGTTGGTGGAATCAGCTGGACCATCATCATCCTGATGGTCCGTGATCCACCAAGTGGATGAATCGGCCGGACCGTCATGACCTTCCGGCGGCGGTGGTGGCACCCAATCAGTGCTGGAGTCTGGCTCCATGTCTTCAGCCGACAACTCCCCATTTTGCCAATCCATGTTTGGCAATTCCAGACCCACATCTGCTTCTTCGACCGCCCGCTCATCTTCCCAGGCATTAAACATATCTTCTGCCTCGATGTCTAGAAGTCGTTCGATGTCCAAGAGTAGGTCATCCATATCGACATCATTCATGTCAACGGTATCATCGCTAAAAACCGATGAACCGCGACTCAATGGTCTTTCGAAATCCATAGTTATATCTTCGTACTTTAAGATTTAAAAATGAAGTGATTCTGTGACCCGCTCGTAACCGTTTAAATAGAGATAATCTACCCCCTCCACCACTCCATCCCCACCTTTCCACCGCCAACAAACTAGAGTTTATTATACAAATGCCCTCCATCCAAAAATGATACTGGCGGACTTCACTGTCGAAAACTGCTTTTAGTTCTCAAAAATGGTGTAATTGTGTTGTGGAAATGTGACCGACAAAGAAACTTATGCTCGATCCGTCTGGACTTACATAATTTCTATCTAATGTCACAGATGCCGTGGCATTAGATAAATACAAGTAAGATCAAAATATCCTGTACAGATGCCGTGGCATTAGATAAATACAAGTAAGATCAAAATATCCTGTCATCCTGAAAAGGACGGATTTTGCAAGGAAAATTATAGTCGATCCGACTGGACTTATATAATTTTCTACCTAACACCACATGTACTATGGCATTAGGTAACTAAAACTACGATGAAACATTCTGTGGCCCTGAAAAGGACCGTTTTTCAAGGGATAAAATCTTATTTGTAATCAGGCTCGATTACAAATAAGGCACGCACTCTTATGTTGTAGAGTACCAAGAGCTACTCCACAACCTTTACAGTTCGGTATGTGCGCGCGACTACCGAAATCTTGGGTTACATGACCACTGAAGAATTGGTCACCAGCCGACTTGTTTTCCAAGTCGGCATAGCAGCCAATACACCAGCCGTCATCACCCACCTTCACCAGGTTTAAGATCTTGCACACCCGGCGGGATCGGACGGGGAAAACTTTCCTCTGTCTAAGTGCCCAATTATCCAAATTCCTAGGAGTATCATCGCTTAAGTATCCATCATCATCTGATGATGCCATGTTGAGATGAGCGAATGTAATGAAGTAAGCAGTCGACTCGAGCTGCTTTTAAAGACCTCAGCTTCCCCCACCCTTGCTAAAAATACAGGAGGGGATGATGGTGCGATTCTATGACGACTACCAAGATATGATAGAACCCTTAGGAGATGACAAACTTAAACGCTGAAGGGTGTTTTACGTGCAAAGATATAAGAAAAAGAAATATATAAAATTCAGTTTTGGAAGGTCTAAAATTGCACCAAAGACCCCCAAAGACCCCCAAAAACCTCGAAAAATCCCGGGGTGGCCACTTCGTGCCCCCCCGGGCCCCCCCCAGATCGGGGGCTCCGCCCCCAAACCCCCGCCAGGGGCTACCGCCCCTGGACCCCGTTTGGTTTTTGCGCAACGGAGGCGGGCCAGCGGGTGGGCGGTGGGGGCGGCCGGGGGGGCGGGGGCGGCGCTAGCTGCGTAGCAGCGTCGTTAGGTCGCGAAGCGACCTAACCTCCGCGCCGCCCCAGCAACCCAAGCAAACCCAAGCAAAAACCAAACGGGGTCCAGGGGCGGTAGCCCCTGGCGGGGGTTTGGGGGCGGAGCCCCCGATCTGGGGGGGGCCCGGGGGGGCACGAAGTGGCCACCCCGGGATTTTTCGAGGTTTTTGGGGGTCTTTGGGGGTCTTTGGTGCAATTTTAGACCTTCCAAAACTGAATTTTATATATTTCTTTTTCTTATATCTTTGCACGTAAAACACCCTTCAGCGTTTAAGTTTGTCATCTCCTAAGGGTTCTATCATATCTTGGTAGTCGTCATAGAATCGCACCATCATCCCCTCCTGTATTTTTAGCAAGGGTGGGGGAAGCTGAGGTCTTTAAAAGCAGCTCGAGTCGACTGCTTACTTCATTACATTCGCTCATCTCAACATGGCATCATCAGATGATGATGGATACTTAAGCGATGATACTCCTAGGAATTTGGATAATTGGGCACTTAGACAGAGGAAAGTTTTCCCCGTCCGATCCCGCCGGGTGTGCAAGATCTTAAACCTGGTGAAGGTGGGTGATGACGGCTGGTGTATTGGCTGCTATGCCGACTTGGAAAACAAGTCGGCTGGTGACCAATTCTTCAGTGGTCATGTAACCCAAGATTTCGGTAGTCGCGCGCACATACCGAACTGTAAAGGTTGTGGAGTAGCTCTTGGTACTCTACAACATAAGAGTGCGTGCCTTATTTGTAATCGAGCCTGATTACAAATAAGATTTTATCCCTTGAAAAACGGTCCTTTTCAGGGCCACAGAATGTTTCATCGTAGTTTTAGTTACCTAATGCCATAGTACATGTGGTGTTAGGTAGAAAATTATATAAGTCCAGTCGGATCGACTATAATTTTCCTTGCAAAATCCGTCCTTTTCAGGATGACAGGATATTTTGATCTTACTTGTATTTATCTAATGCCACGGCATCTGTACAGGATATTTTGATCTTACTTGTATTTATCTAATGCCACGGCATCTGTGACATTAGATAGAAATTATGTAAGTCCAGACGGATCGAGCATAAGTTTCTTTGTCGGTCACATTTCCACAACACAATTACACCATTTTTGAGAACTAAAAGCAGTTTTCGACAGTGAAGTCCGCCAGTATCATTTTTGGATGGAGGGCATTTGTATAATAAACTCTAGTTTGTTGGCGGTGGAAAGGTGGGGATGGAGTGGTGGAGGGGGTAGATTATCTCTATTTAAACGGTTACGAGCGGGTCACAGAATCACTTCATTTTTAAATCTTAAAGTACGAAGATATAACTATGGATTTCGAAAGACCATTGAGTCGCGGTTCATCGGTTTTTAGCGATGATACCGTTGACATGAATGATGTCGATATGGATGACCTACTCTTGGACATCGAACGACTTCTAGACATCGAGGCAGAAGATATGTTTAATGCCTGGGAAGATGAGCGGGCGGTCGAAGAAGCAGATGTGGGTCTGGAATTGCCAAACATGGATTGGCAAAATGGGGAGTTGTCGGCTGAAGACATGGAGCCAGACTCCAGCACTGATTGGGTGCCACCACCGCCGCCGGAAGGTCATGACGGTCCGGCCGATTCATCCACTTGGTGGATCACGGACCATCAGGATGATGATGGTCCAGCTGATTCCACCAACTGATCCCGGAACCATGCCCTCCCCGACCTACCCCGACAAAATCAGCCCTTTTCAGGGCTACAAAATATTTGATCGTAGTTTGTAGTTGATTCATGTCACATCCCAAGTAACATGATATTTCTCAAGAATTAATTTCTTTTGGAAAATATTGTGTTACTCTATAAAGACATGTACGTTCTTACCATACGTTAGAACTAGCTAAATTTCTAGTAAGTTCTCTACGAAAATGCCGAGAGTTTGGTCTATTATCTTACTTGCAGTAAAATTCACATTTTATTACAAATAAGATGCATGTTCTCAGGCATTGTAACGGGTAGCCTCTCTTCACAGACATAACACTTTATCGCATACTTAAGTTGTGTGCATCTAATGATTACACACCTAAAGTTACGGCCCTACATTTTTTCGTCTATTCTTTTTTCTATTTTGCATTTTTATTTTATTTTGTGTAACTTTCGCATACTTATTTTAGAAATAAAAAATATTGTTTCATTTAACTTTTTATTATCATATATACAAAAACATTTTATTTTACTTATATATACAACACTATTACAAAAATAACTTAACTCTATATTTACAATAAAATTCTAAAATTAATTATATGGAAAATTGTCCAATAACTTAAGTCTTTTTCTACACACTTCCCCTTCACTTTTACACTGTTCAATTTTCGCCTGCAGTTCCTTAATCTGTCTCTCGTATTGCGCCACATCGCTATCGTTCTTTTTTAGTTCATCAACTAGTTTTTGCCTCGCACTAAAAGCCACGGAGAAGGCACACTTCTGGCTTGGAGAAAACTCTTCCATCCAGTCCGGTATCGGCACTTCTGCAGAAGAAGCAGCAGCAGGTTGACGGGGTTGACTAACCGCCTCGAATAGCCGCTTGCACCGCTTCTTTAATGGTTTGCGGCACATTCCACGCCCAACTATTGGCGATATCGGCGCACTCGCGATCGGCGATTTTTCGTCAGCGTCGGCCACCAACACAATCGGAGGCATGGACTTCGGCGGCTCGGGCGTTGTCGAGTTTGGGCCTTCATTAATGATGACGACCGGTGACAGAGGCTTCGGTGGTTGTGACGTCTCCAAAAAATCGGGGTATTGAACTGGCACTGTTGGTCGCTTGAACACGAATTTCTTCTTCTTCTTCTGTTCACCCTCCATAGCTGCATAAAATTGACTTTTATTGCTGCCGGCTGTCTTTGGCAATTTCAGCAGCTTTTCCAACTTCGTAGTGGGTTGCCGCCTCGCCTTCTTTACCACCACATCACTTATGATATTGATGCGCCCGCCGTCCTTCTCCGTCCAGTTGTTGACGTAATCAACCGCCGAAGATACTTTTTTTTCACCCACATTCTCTTCTTCCACAAACGCAGTGTTTAGCACGTCGTCATTGTGCCACTCGTCAAACACACCCGGGGTCAGCAGGTCAATAACGTCCTGCCCCATCAACTCTGCTTGGATACTTCCATCCAAGTTAAACGCATTTAACAACGACTCACTACCGGAATTCATTTTTCTAACTAACTCACTGCACTTAACTGACGAATGTATTTACTTGGCGAACTGTTCTAGCGAACTATGAAATGCTCTGCCTAGCAAACCAAATTTATACTTATCACCCCACCATAAACTCCCCCACCCTATCTGACGGTTGATGCTTTAGAGGCCAAACAAGTTAATTCAACTTACAAGGTTGCGTTCTACGGCTAAACAGCGATTCAAGGACATATTTTCAAGGTAATCGTGTGTCCTTACTTCTGTTATTGTTTGTGCTCTCAAGGTTATATGACCCAGACAACCCATATTTATAGACACTCTCTTTCCTTCGATGCCTATTATCAGAAACTATAATGTTGCCCGCAGATCAAGATAACAGTCGTCCAGCTGAGACTTTTTCGGGAGCACAAATAATAATTTCTGCTGTTTGCTATAATTGTAAAAGAGAAGTATACATTTGGACTGACCACATGCAATCTTACAGTTACATTGAATTGTTGAGAGTAAGGATTGTTAAGTGTCATTACTGTGGAACGCTGATGTGTCGACGAGGGCCGATTAGCAGATCTGATATGTTGAGAAGACAATGGATGCTACGAGAAGTTTACAAGCCAGACATTAATTAATTTTTATTTTTGTAACTTTATTACTATATTGTAAAATAAAACAACATATTATTGAAACAATTATCTATGTATTTTCCTATCCTGCGTTATAAAATTTCAACTATTGCTATTACTATAGTGGTTAATAAAACTACGTGACATTGGAGTTAATATTTTTTTATTTTTCTAAAACATAGACTTTCCAACATTTTTCTAATTATAACTAATATTTTCGGGTAAAAAACTTTGCATAGCTTGTATTAACATATTTAGGTTATCTTCAGGGTTTGTTTCGTAAAACTTTATGTCTGGGTGCCCCCAAGGTAGAGTTTTTGTTGTTGATGGTATAATATAACGTTTATCGTCGTGGTGACATAAAGCAACTTTATTAATTATTTCGGTATAAACGTCGTGTTTATAACTTCGAAAGGTTTTCATTTTTCGAAATATCTGACCACCACGTTCTACGATATTCCGATAATCTTCCAGGTGAAGCTGTTTTTCAATTACACGTTTTTTTATACCTTTCGCTTTTTTAATTTCGCTACTGATTGAGTTTATGTAATAAGCTTTGGCTCCGGTACCATAAAAACTTATTATTGGATCACCTGGAAATTCATCCTTCATTCTACCTACTACTGACTGACTTTTTTTTATGTTAAAAATATTTCCTTCGGTATAATTGGATGTATCGAATTTATCCGGATTTTCTGCAATTATACGATAAAAATTTTCGGTGTAAACTTTTAATATTAACGAATCTGTGTCGGTATACAGTAAAGAAGCATTTTTGCCAAATTTTGCTTTAATGAATGAGTAGAAAAAATCATAAATTACTGTTTTCGACATGTCCAGTATGGAAAATCCGATATAAATTGGTTTATTATAAGTTACCTTTAATCGATCCATATGAATGGCAACGAATTCTTTATTAAAAACCGTTGAACTTTTAAAATAAGGACGAGAAATTAATGCTCGTGCCCCAATTTTATTCCTGTCATTTTCCCATCGGGTGACTAGTTTTATATCATTACGATTCTCCACATTTTCCATGGTCTTGCCGAAAACAGCATTAATGATTAATTTAAAAGTGTCTTTACCAAACTTTGTTGTTGCCCTATTGCGCAAATCTGTATTTAAGTCGATATATGTCTTTAACCAGGGGGATTGATTAAATTTTAAAATTCTGTGTGTTTGCATTACCATTAGGCCGTTATTGATTGCTTGTTTTAATGTTCGGTAATGAATGATGTATTTCTTTTTATCGTTTAAATTCGGAATTAACTTTGAAAATTTTGCCGATTCCGTGGGTGGTACAATATTTTCAACTAAAAAGGGTAAGTCGGAATGATCATCATATAGCGTATCCGGATAATGAACGTCAACTTCCAAAACGTATCCTTCTGGACCATTATCGTCCACATCCATAATATTTAAATTTAAAATTTCATGCTCTGATAACCATCTAAAGCCGCCAAATGGTAATGCTTGCGACATACTATGACCGTACAGATTTGTTGCATCAAGATAAACAATGAAAGATGATGGCTCGTTAGGATCGTAGTTTGGTACATATATGTTGTTGGCAGCGTGCATCCTTTCTGAACACTGACTTATACCGCCTCGAATACCTTTTTTGAAAAAATGAACCGTGTCGATATCGGTCAATAGCTCTAACTCTACCTTAGAAATACGCAACATACAATCAAACGAATAACTTGGAAGGGTATGGTACTGTGCTGGATCCAGTTTATACGTTTCTAAACAAGTATCGCGAAACTGTTCAAAAACATCGGTTAATAATAAAACATCAGATTTCAAATATAAATCCGAATAGTCCCCCAAATTCTTACAATTAAATGTGTCCCACACCTTTTTAGCTCTATCATAATCTTCATCGCTAATGTGCTCCTCTGACAAACTATCATAAAACTGATTTTTTGTGGGTAAAGTTGGATGGTTCATTTTGTCTATTGAATCGACAAAACTATAGGGAAAAACACCTTTTTTACGCATTAAATTAAACTGCTCATTATCAGAAAAATATTTTCCTGTTTCCCTGAAACTACCCACAGCTAATCCATTACCCAAATTTTCCAGTGACGTTGATAGAAATTTAAAACTATCGATGAACCGCAATTTCAAATATTTTTTCTTTATTGTCCCACTTTTATTATCGACATAATCGTGAACGTAAATACTTTTCGTAAACGAAATATACTTTTCCTTGCTTTGAGCTAAAACATCGATCTTGTCTCCGTGACGACACAACTCTTTAATAAACATGTGGCAATCGTACCCGCTCAAGTTATGAAATATAATTGGAATAAAATTGGGTAACTTATAATTTAAATTGCAAATCGAATGAGCAGCACCAGGTCTTTTTTTCCCAGTTATGTGACAGTGGTCCTTTACTTTACAATTATTATTTTCAAAAGGTCGTTCACATATACCACATTTTGTGGCATTATTGAACTCCGCTATTTGGTCAGCCGTTAAAGTTTCCATTGCTTTTATATCTCTTAAGTATGTATTGTAAAGAGATCTTAAATCACTTTCAAGTCGAGAAACGAAAACCTGGGCTGCGTCGTTTCCCCGGTAGAGCTCAAATTTTGAAATCGAATCGTCAAAGGAGCACTTAATTAAATACGCAAAAGAATACGGTTCATGTTTGATGCTTTTGACTAAGTAAGAATTTGTGGGATTCGGTTCCACTGTATCCAGTGGTTTAAGCACCGATTCAAAATCCGCGTAAACGACAAACGGTACACGCATTTGCTTTTCTATGTTGTCAAATTTTAATATATTTTCACTTACACTCCTTCCAAATTTATCTATTTTTAAATTTAGTGATGGTGTTAATGAATATTTGTGGTTACAGTCATTTTTTTGGTGTGATATCAAAGATGATGGTGAACTAAAATATATCAAACAACCATCACAAAAATACATTTTATCTCTACGTGATGTAATTTGACTGGAACATAATTTCGATAAGTCTTTTATCCAACAATAATGACTTTTAGAACAACGCGTATCACAAATATGTTCATCATCATCTTTAATACTACAATCCTTTGTTATTAACAACAAGTTGACATGTCTGTTAAGTTTTCTACCCGAATACCTTAATGGACCGACAACTTCGTACTTTAACATATTATTTTCGAAATTTTTTTGCAAACCATAAACGTTAACTGAAATATTATTCATTTCTTCAAATTTTGATATATCACGCAACTTTACTGGAAAGTCTATACCTGTAAAATTCAGCACTCTTGAATAGTGTGGATAAGATTGAATCTGTGATGCCATTCTAGTGGTGGGGCACAAAGCAGACACGATTGACCACGCAAAACAACACTCATCTTGATTAAACACATTGATGATGGCTTTTTTCAATTCGATGAATCGGGGTAACTTTATATATGAAGATCCACCAAAAGGTTTATACTCGTTGACATTTACTTCCAGGTATAGAATTTTTTCCAGAGCCCAACCTACGAAAACAAAAAAGAATGACATAAGTATTTATTTTATTTTTAGTCGTTAATTTATAACATACCTGAATCTTTTTCCTGAAACTCAGTCGATTGAGTCTTCATGGCTTCCACTAATGATTGATATATTTCTTCCAAATCGCTTCCTGAAGTGACAATTTCATTGCGTGTATTAAATGACTTGTCACTGTACATATTATCTTGTGTTGGTAAAAGATACCGACCAACAACCACCATATTAACTTTCAAAGCACAACGCACTCTTACTAGGTCACTTACTACCTCTAACACTCTTGCTTTAATTTCATCAAAAAATAATGAATAGTCAGTATGTTCATTATCACTTGATATACGGTATGTGGCAATCCTATTTCTAAAAGCACTGGACACTAGCTCAACACCAGCTGATATTGGTGAACATGCATTACTTTTATGGTGTATTGTTCTTTGATGACCTGCCATTCGATTTGCTGGTATGGTTATATTGCAGCAAGTGCAAGTACGCACCTCGGATGTTGATGCCCCATCGTCAACTTTTCGCTGTTTTCCACCATGCATATTTTCAAATCGTGCTACGCACGATTCTCGTTTATGTCGTAACATATTATAACTCCGAGTAAATGATTTACCACAATTTTCACACACGTACGCCATGACTTTCAAATTAACTTGCTTGAACCGTTTTACTCAACACAATGTTCTATACTAAAATTTAACCCCCCCTACCCTCATATATACCGATCCACATTTAGACCCAACCCACTCGACCGTCATACCAAAACATGTTACACCCCAGTAATAACTCAAGGTAAACTAACATCATAAATGTAACCTTGAAATAAGCGTCGTCCACCTGGTCATCACCAAACAAAGAAACATCTGCTCGCGTTCAAGGCCAAGCAAATGTAACCTTGAAATAAGCGTCGTACACCTGGTCATCACCAAACAAAGAAACATCTGCTCGCGTTCAAGGCCAAGCAAATGTAACCTTGAAATAAGCGTCGTACACCTGGTCATCACCAAACAAAGAAACATCTGCTCGCGTTCAAGGCCAAGTTCTTGACCTTGACCTTGGAATAACACCTGCGCATATCAAGGCCAAATAACAATAGCACACCTGGGCGTTCAAGGTCGACCCTACTGCGCATGCGGAGACTCGGGGAGCATCATATCCCTCTACTTATGTGGTAGTAACATACAAGAAAAACATATACCACAGAAATATCAAATTATTCCAGGCTAAAATTTGTTTAGGAAAATTAAGTTTCTTTTGGTTTAAAAACCCCTGAATATTCGCTAATATTTTAGAATTTTAATACAAAATATTGATATATCATTGACCTTATAAATTCGGTGTAACTCTGAAACAACCAGATTTTGATAAATTGGAGTTCCGTTTAGTTTTGTCATATAAGTCTCTGTCTGGTAACAGTAATTCGCTAAAATCTGTCTAACAGACACCTAACAATAAAATATTACTTAGTGTCTGTAAAATCGAATTTAAAAACCATACGTACAGAAACCAACAGGCAAATAAATTTGAACAAACCCAAATTTAAATATTTGTACAAGTAAATAAATGTTTACATTCGAAAAGACTTAACTTCCCCAAATGTGGATGCACTGAAGGCATGGGCGTGTGTTTGTGTAAACATTGATTGTTAGCGAGCTATCTACCTGTCGTGTCGTTTGTGTGTTTTTCTTTAATGGAAATTTCAACGAGTTTAATGGGTTGGGTTTTACTGAAAGTGGTAAGTCATACACGATTCACTGACTGTTCAAATGCGTACGCATTTTCAAAAAGAAATAAAAATGTATATGTGAAATAATGCTTAAAACAACACAACTGCGGCCGAGTCCTTGTACAAGGAGAACGCTGACTTTTTGATATTTTTGTCCTAGCAAAATTTACAATGTTGAAGCTCAATGGATATACAATTATGGAATATTAGAAACCTGATGTTGCATAGGTCAGATAATTCCCAATGGATAGATGATGACATATTAACAAAAGTACAAATCAGTACATAGGGTACCTACGGTACATAGATCTCCTGAATCTAAATCTGTGACCGCCCCTTTCTCAAGACTTCCATAAAAAAATTATGTATGTAAATTATGGACATAATGATTTGAGTTTGATACTTGGTTTTGTGGTTCCTGCAAAATGCGTTCTTTATTTGTAATGTGATTTTAAACCATAGTGGTTTAATATGTATATAGAAAAAGAAAACCAATTCTTGTTTATTTTCTGCAAACATATTTTAACTAATTTTAGTGTTCCATATTGGGTTCTGTTTCTTTTTACTTTTAAATCTTTATCGGTTTTTAAGATTGATCAAGAATGATGAAGATGACAACTTTAAGATTGTTAAGAACTAAGCGTAAATAAACGAGTGATTATTTGTAACAATATTTAATTATCGTGAGTGAACTTGTAAGACTCGAGAAACAAAACGGTATTCCTTATTTGGCCACTTTTCTCTCTACATAAAATTGGTAGAACCAACCTACAGTAACAAAAATTATGCGTAAAATGTAAAACTGTTTACAAGAGTTTACAAGATTACTGCAATCATGTTTATGAATAACTAGCTTGAGCCCGCGACTTCGTCCGCGATATAACAATTTTACTCCATTACAAACTTTGAACCCCCATTTCACCCCCTCAGGGTTTAATAGGACCATCTTATATTTTTTCTCCATACAAAGTTTAAACCCCTGTTTCACCCCCTTAGGGATTGAATTTTGAAAAACCCTTCGTTAGTGCATGCCTACGTTACATAAGAAACCTCTGTGCAAAATTTCAAGTTTCTAGATCCAGCGGTGTGGGCTGTGCAGATCTCAGTCAATCAGTGTCTCCTTTATATATAGAGATTATTATTAGTAAATAAAAAGTCTATAGTCATATATTTTTGGAATCGATATTAAAGGAGTTCCTATTGAAATAAATAATTAAAAAATGCGATGAAAAATGAAGATGAATCAGAATCAACAGGAAGCATATCTTTCTAGATATAATCTTTCCATATAATTTCCAAGGTAATTGTTACAAACCATAATAATCTTAATTTTAAGTAACGGGTTGGTATTAACATTGCCTGTTATGTTAGGAACTATCATAAAATGTTGATATAAAATAAAAACTTTATATTCAAATCTAAATCTAGGACTTTATGGTTCACTTTCAAAGTTTTCTATCCTTAGAAAATTATAACAATTAAGTTGGTTAAATTGGTTTTATAACCCATGCGTATTCCGATGTTTATTTTTAGGTATGTAAGACACTATTCAAAGTAATAAACATAAACAGCAATTATTTTTCCAATAATTTAGGTTCTGTATAATTTTTTATTTTTAAGAGGTATTTATAATACCATATGCATAATATGGCCCTAGGTTTATTGTTACTTATATTTTATTCCGTGATACTAAAATAGGTTTATAGGACACGCACAGCGTGATATTTACATAAATTCCAGAAATGCAACTTTCAACATAGTTTTTGTAGGGACGCATAAAAATCTTACCATATCGAATCCGGCCGCAGAACAAAACTTCTCTGGTACCACCACAGCAGAACTCTGATGCACCTGATGGTGAACGGCCTGTTGATGATGCTGTTGAAGCTGTTGATTCTCAAAATAGTTGATTTCGGTATATCGGTTGACGATCAACGTTGACGGTGCCAAAGGTGTTAAGTTAAAAGCACCAGGGGCACATTGGCCGCAACCACAAGGAGGCGCGGGCGCGGCGGGGGTAACGGCGGGATAACAGTCAGAGGGAGGAACAACCGGGCAGAAGGGTACTAAGTAGGGATATTGGCTAGGGGCGTTGAAATAATACGTCGTGGTGCCGATTTCAGAGCTCCTAACGGGTGAAATGGTCAGGCCAGGTGTAGTCTGATAAAAATTGTCTTGGGTTAATATTGCACGATTATAGGCGGTTACTTATAATTTATTTATTTTTGCTACAATTATATTAATTATTATTTTACACCTATAAATATATGTAATTATAATAAACTCTTTACCTTATCAGCGGGTAAATTTAACTAGTACTGCAGTTACAAGTAACGCGGATTTATTCTATGAGATATGTATTACTGTCCAGTGCTTAATCACTGAAAAATTATAGAATAAATTACTTAATAAGTACACTACGATCTTAAGAAGTTAAAAGACTTCGCGCACAACCTTGACTCAAAGATTGTCCGTGATATGCCTGATTAAAATTGTTTAAAAATGCGATTGTCTGCTAACAGCGCCTTCGATATTGACTCGTGGTGTCGAGGAGATTGTAACGCCGCAACTAACATTAACTGATATCTAAGTAATAAGACGCGATGTATTTCCACCGAGCCCTGCGGACGGAGGTCAAGAAACTCAACAAGAGTTACAGACCATGTAAGCTCGGGTTTTAATGATTGCCGGTTATATACAAGCGCGTCTGTTTAAAATTACGCTACTTAATTTACTTGTATTACTCTATGATTAATTTATATTAACTAAGCTTAAAACTTACGTTTAAATTTATAACTAGGTATGATTGTCGTTAAATTCAATTCTTGGACTAGACGCCTGTTGCCGCCTTCGTCTTCAAAACGCCAAACAAAATGATCAAAAGTTACAAAAACTTAGTTTACAACTTTTCGCGGGTGGTTTGTACTTGAAATGAGGAACGGTACTGGTGCCGGTTTCGGCACCAAGTTAGCTAAAGAGCGAAAATGAGAAAAGAAGCAACAGTGGAGAATGAGTGGCCCCGGTGGACGGTGGCCGAGAGCGTGGCGATTTGAAGGACAGAGGACGTCGCGGGCCGGTGAATAATATAACTCCCGAGGGCGCGAACGTCGAAGAAGTCAGAACCGTTGCCGGTATCGAAGTGTCAGAGACGAAGTGTCGATCGGTGTATGGTTAAAGAGCAGTGAGTGAGTTCGTCAAGGAATAGAAAGGTGGGACCGCCGCACTTGATAGCGTTCGAGCCCGGACTGGCGGCCGCGAACGAAGAACGGCGCCCGCGACGGACGATAGCGGCGGACGGCGCGCAACGCGCGATTTCGCGTACGGCCCCCACGGCGCGCGCCTTCCACGGGAGGAACAGGTGAGAAGGGCAAGGGGGTGCATTTAAGGGATGACGCTGGGGACGGGACAGGGGATATTGTGGCCCTTTTTGATGATGTACTAGGTAGGTAAAATTTATAATGAAGGGAAAATTTAAACTTGGACTAAACTAAATATTTATCCACAGGACGACAGAGACACTGGTTTTCAGATACGGTTAAAGTTTGAATATGCATATTTGCATATGTCTTTAGATTTATTATTCCTTTTCAATCAGTTGATGGATTAACATTTTATTAATATTTCGTAGGTATATCTTGAAAATCAAAATGGTAAGTAATGAGACTGTAAATGTCAGAAATTAGTTTGTGTTAAAGTGGAAACAAAAACTTCGAAGAGGAACACAAGAAGATTCAGAGCGCCGCATTACGGTAATACATAAACTAAAAACACCATAAGGCCAAAATCTTTTTCCCTCTCAGTGTTGCTAATTGGCGGATAAAAGTCCGATTCGAGGACTTTCTTCAAGCTTCGCATATTTTGCAGATCTTAAATGTGTTGGATCTTCTGCGGATAATTTGATGACTTTGGCAAAATGGTATGTTACTTTGAGGCAGTGTCTCCATGTCTAGGGATTTTTAAGGCATATGGAACGAATGGCATTTTTTTACGAGATTTTGTTTGGGTTTGCTAGTCTAGTCTAGAGATTTTTGTCAACTATAAAAGTAGTAATAAATAATGTAAAAATCTATCAGTTTGCCCTTTTATTTCTACTTACAAGCCTTAACTTTACTAACTTAACATTAGAATAATAATACAAGACTAATCTAACACGCAACTAGTTTTGGCCAGGTTTCTCGCACTTTTTCCCATCCCCCGTGATAGGTAAGTAACCACTTACGGATCACTAATTTGTAAACGTCTCTTACAAATGTCATAATTGTATATACATATGTCAAACCTGAGAGTGTAATAGTAATTTACGTTACAAGTCCGGTAGGTCGCTTATTACAGTAAGAGTTGAATATAAACGAGTACTGTAATAAGACCTAACGGACGTGTATTGTACCAAATTTTATTTCATACTGTCTTATTAAAATTATAAAGATTTTTTATTGTATTTTAACGGGTAACGATATTGTTAGAACGACATTTATTCAATTTCGGTAATGTTGCCTTTAAATTGGCTTTTTGTAAAAAATGACATGACTCCTAGTGATGTAATATATCACTTTCCGGAATCAAATTAATGACGTAAAGTGGTATTTTCCGAACAGTATGAAATAAAAACAATTTTACAGTCACACCAAAAAGCTGCCAAAACTCAACTGATCTAATTACTAAATAATTGAGTGTGTGCATGGTTTCCTGGGCATATCAGTCATTGGTTATAAATAAAGAAAACTTTTGTTTCGGTATATTACCATCTTCAGAGCTAAAATAATTACATATTTGTACAAATAGCAAAGTGCGCGACTTTTGTATAGTTTAGAAACATACATAAAAAGATATACCTTATTATTATACAGGATTTCTTAAAGTAAAACTATATTATAAACAACTATCTAGATATGCCCAGGAAACCACACACTCAATTATTTAAAAATACGGTCAGGAATCAAACAATCTAATTACTAAATTTAGAACAGATAATATGTGATATGTGTTACTATCCAGTGCCACTATCTGTACGTATACATATGTCCATTTTGGAGTACCAACAGTTACTGGTTTCTATGTGGCCGCAATCTGACAAGCCAAATTTAAAATAAATTAAGTTACAATTGTCTCTACATACACATCCGTATGTTTTCTAAAAAAATATTAGCTACCAAAAAAGATTGAGCATAGCGCTTCGCCCTCATTCACACTGGTGCTGTTGCACGGCGAGAATGCGAGGTAAATCTAGTTTAAAATTAGGTAATTTATTGTGTTGCTAATCTAGGTCCTCGCCTAGGTATTACCAAATTGAATTAAAATATTCATCGTTGTTCTCGGAGTTTTATATGGTATGCATATCAAAAATTCGTTTATTTAGGGTTTATAGGTATACGGATAAAACGACATACTTAATCGTGCAGCACCGTGTTTAAATATTTGTATCAAATTTCCTCCAGTGCTAGGTTTAAGGGTCTCTGGCAAAAGTAAAAAGAAAATGTATAACTTTTGAACATATATACAGGGTGTAATGAAATCACTGCATGTATTAAAACTGGTAAATCCTGGTATAAATTCGGATTAAAGAAAAATATTCATAAATGGCGCTTCGTGATAAAAAAAAAGTAGATATCGTCCCTTAAAAATTTTTTTTTGAGTAATTGCGCACCACTGTCAATGTCAGTTACAGAAAAAAAAACTTTTGTTTTGACGTCAGTCAAGTCAGTCAGTCGCTCTGGCATTGCCAAGTCTCTCTATAATATTCCTATGTAACAGGTTTGAAAAAATAATATTTTTGTTATCTTTAAAGTAACAAATCCAACTACTTAACTATTTGAAAAAAATAAATTTCAAACAGTTAAAATACTACAACACAAAAAATAAAGAGAACAGCTGTTCAAACCAAGAGTAAAATTTTGTTCGAATATTAGGAAGACAAGAAATTTTTGGAGGAAAAAGATTACATATACAAAAATTTTAGTTCAAAATTAGCTTTAAACAAAAAAATCTTAACACTTAACTATGTCTTTTTTTTATTTGCCCATTTTTAATCAAATTTAACAGAAGATTTGGCTTTTATTAACAGGCTTATTTATATCGTCCTTAATTTTTAAGCGAAATTCTTTACAACTTAAATTAATAATAAACTCTACCCTCATAAACTCTTCCAGTGTTGAAACAGTCATATTTAGCAGTAACAATAACAGTCAATAATGAAAAAGAGAGCACTCAACTAATAATTAAAATTGACAAAAGTTGAACAGAAATATGCCAGGCTTTTTTACCCCTATCCGCCATATTAAAAACGAAAACTAATGTTTTTGTTACTTTTAGAGTAAAATCTAAACAAACACTAACAAAACAGTAGGTAAGTATAGCCATTAATGAAAAAATATTCCACTATGTAACTAATTAAAATACAATGCTTAAAAGAACCCAAGGTATTTTTTACTATTAACACTGAAAAACTAAAGTTATTTATTATTAAACAACACAACTCTTCTTGCCATTGACATTACAGGTATGTCATTGACCCTTAACAAAAGACAGGCAACCCAAAAAAATACTACAAATAGTAATAATGGTTGCATAATAGTTTTCTGGCGCATCCGCCAGTTTATAAAATGTCTGGTTTTGATTTATTGCAAAGGCAAAAATATAAACACGCGTCATATTTTAAATTTTCGCGCCAAATCAGCGCCAGCTACTTCATGAAGACACTAAGACAGGAAGTGACAAAGAGGCATGTTTGATGAGAAAGAGATCGAAAAAGAAGCATTCTGAATGTCCTCAAGCGTCGTGCGCCATATTTAAGTTTTTAGAGTCCATTTAACCTTTAACATCAGCATAAAAACAATACAATGAATGCTATCAATATTTATTCTTTAGAAGATTTAAATAATAATGTAATTTCTTTTCACTACCTAGAAAATGGTCTTCGTCGATCCGTTGTTAACTAATATTTGATCAGTTTTATCTAGTTTGCGCTCTGATTATAGCGTTTCTTAAATTAGCCTAATAGGGTTGAAACCTAAATTAAATTTAAAACACTAATAATATTTACTTATTATGGTAACGTTTGCGGGTGCAAAACTCATTTATGGGGATTTTTTTCAAAGAAATCGGTGAGTTACGATAATTTTCTTAGCAAAAGAACGAATAACAACTTTCTGAACGTGCTGCGTGAAACAAATTACTTAATGTGTTTTTTTTACAAATGCTGTAATGAAAGAATTTTAAAGTACTATGTAGTTGTGCTCAATTAGTATTTTTCGTTTTGGTTCTTAACTTTTCCTTAGCAGAAAGTTTAAGCTAGCAGGAATAACGCTTATCTCATTTATAACCTAATATAGGGTGTCATAAATATTAGTTAAAACTGAGGCTACTGACAAAAAGGATTGATTTCGCAGTGCCTTTTTACTATTTTTTTTTTTTTGGTTTTTTCTTGCGAAAAGGTTTAATTTTTATCGTTCGTTTGGTTCATTTCTAGTTGAAACTTGCAGACGTTTCGCCAAAATCTCATTTGGCATCTTCTTTGGCTTACTCGCTGGTCGTAGAAAGTAAACATAAATCATTGGCTAAAGGTTTCCAGAACTAATTTTATAAAAGTAAACTTACCAAAACTAGGTTATTCTTATTATTTTTACAATTATTTTATAAAAATTACATATTGTGTGTCCATTACTTTACGGATTGCTTTGCTCCCTCCTTTTTTTAAACACTTGTGATCTTTTAAGAGGAAAATGCAAAAATGTCGTACCTTTATAGATATGTACAGCCATTGACAACTGAAATTTTCAGATGTGCACCGCATTTCCATTTAGACCTGAAAGTTTAAATTGTCAATGGCTATACCTATTTCAAATATTCAGTGCCGTAGTGCAGGGCAAAGGCAACTAGTGCAGGTTTTGAAGGGGTGCAATAAGCGGCCCAGTCTGTACCAAATCGATATGCTCCAGGCAAAGCACTACTAGAAGATAATCATGGTACTTTCTTTCAAGGGGGTACGTAAGGCATTTTTAAGGTTTGTCCCGGTTTGCTCAGGTTTGCTTAGGTAGTTTGCGGGTCGTTTTCGTACACACACATTTAATGCTATGTTAAACTGGCAATTTTTAGTTTTTAACACTAAATTAGGATCTAACACCGGATTAAACATTCTGTGCATCCGACTTGTAATGTAATTATGTATGTATGTAATTACCCTTACCGTCGGTAAAGAGATAGACCCCAAAAGCACTACCCCCCCTCCCCCTGTTAAGCCGACATTGAGTACAATAATGTTTTCGTAAAGCTACGTTAAAATAAGAATGAAAGTCTTGAAATATCGCCTGGTAAAACCATTCCGTAAAGTAAAGTTTGCCCCGTTTAAGAGCCGTACAACCGGATATCTAAACGTTTATTAAAGTTCGAACTTCGAACACTTTAATTCCTGGATTTGTAAGTATAAAGGGTAGTTTTAAAGTTTTCACCACGGTTGTGATAATTTGTAGAGAGGCACAGAAAAGGAAATTTTTAGTTTAAAACTAAATTTGATTTAGGGCAACGCTCGACTCTTATAAGGGCAATTGCCCCAGAGGTGAGTCATCCTTTTTTCGTTAGTAAAAATTTGGGTAATTAAATTACAAATTAAACTTTAAAGTATGAGTTTGAATACTAGAATATGTGCTTATACTTGACAAAGTTTATTTATTATCTTTTACTTGGGACCATTCTTTTTTACAAAATTACTTAAAATGTCAGTCCTAGACGTATGAAATCAAACCGCTTTAAAAAATTTGTGTTTAACGAAAGATATCCACATAAAAAGTAAATTTCAATGCGAGTGCTGGCTATAAAACACTCTCTGAAATAATGCATAGAGTGTAGCCCTATTTAATTGGTTATCAAGTCATACACCAAAAGAGGGTATAGGTTTTACTGTATTCTTAAAGTTAATTGATTTTAGTGTTCCGTGAAACGAAACACTTCTAGAATCACTTCGATCCACCCGTCCGCCCATCCGTCCGTCCGTCTGTTACAGGCGATTTTCTCTGAAACTATTCGACGTACAAATTTGAAATTTGGCGTGGGCTAAATTTCAAAGTGTGGTGGGCCAATTATAGACGTGAAGTATAAAAAGTTGAATTTTGATTCTGGGGGTTAATTTCAGGGAGTAAATAAATAAAAAATTTAAGGGTATCGTGCACTGAAAAAAATCTTGATCTAATTTGAAAATTAGAGTATTCTTGGAAAATTGGCCTTACATGAAGCGCTAATATTCTTGTGTCAAGCGAAAATTCTTAGGGCAAGTAAAGGCTAATCTTGAATCTAAAAACGTTCTATTATTGGCATCCAAGACAATAGTAATATTGGTTTAATTACTGTTACTGTTCAGTCAAGAAGAAGGGTTAGTTTAAGATGAAGAATAGGAGTAAAGTTATTGTAATTGGTAATTTACATTCTCTCAAGAATAACTAAAGTTATGGCAAACAGGTGATATACATTGACATAAATATTGCTTAATCTTGAACAAAGAGATACACGTTTCTAGCAAAAGAAGTTATTCTTCGTGGAAATACTATAAATTTAAACAAATACTAACTATACTTAGCTAAAGAATAGCTACTTTTAAGTGAATTTAATTCCGCTCGGAACAAATAGACATACATACATATTGTTTGAATTTGAACTGTATTTGCAACATGAATAGCTATTTTCAATCTAACTACTACTTATGTTAGATCAAGGTGATAATGATAAATCATCGAACGCAGTATAGCTGCAATCGGTTCGTCACCTACTCCTTACTCACTTCTATTTGCCAACGCCCGCCGCCAGCCTTTGTAGTTTGTAATTCGTGAATGTCGCGTGTAATTTGGTTAGAGGCTTTGTTAGAGCTGAATTTTTGTCTGGCAGAAGTATGGAAGAGTTACTCAAGACATGGAAACCTGAGGAATTAATTCCTGTATTTAATCGAAAGTATTTATATTGGATTTGTGATTGAAATATACCTAGAATTTTCGTAGTTATTTAGTTTTTTAATAATATTGCGTCATGTTAACGATCTATCCTTACTGCGTGGTTGTATGCCTAATTTTCTTAACTTTTTTACGAACCATTCACGAAACTTTCGAGATGAGGGATACAGGTTTAGGTTATGTAACATTGCAGTATCGCGACCTTAAAGGAAGTGGTAGGGCTTTGTCCCAGTTTACACTTTCTTTTGTCAACATAGTGATTCATTTCACAATATTATCTGCATGTCCATCTATCATAGGCACACAAAAACACAAAATACCGATTGCAATAAGATTGCTTTTAGTAAAAAATTGTAAAGATCGAGTGAGGAGGTTCCTAGTGGGGAAATCCTTTTACACAGTGGACTATTTCCTAAAATGTGACACATCACAACTAGGGTTGTAGTCTGTCATTTTTAATATGTTGTTTGTTCGAATGTTAAAAAAGTTTGTTTTCTATTTTCTTTAATATAACATATATTTTGTAGTAAAGATTTTATTTTATTTTATTTTATTTTATTCTATTTTGTGTTGACATGTGTAAATGCTTATTGTATACTTACCACCAAAACATTATTATTATTATTATTATTATTATTATTATTATTATTATTATTATTATTATTATTACTATTATAACAATTGATCGCGCTAGAATTTTTTAATCCTGATACTTTTCGTTAAATCTACACCTAATTCTCAATGTTCATGATTTTTTTTCAGATTTAATTTTTTTTTCAGAAGCTGCACTTGCAATGGCTTCCCCAGGGCCCCCACCAGCCCCCGGCACTGCCGACTTTACACGCAGAGGAGGATACTTGTATCTACGCTTTTTGTCATATACTTATTTGTATTTTGTACCTTGTACTTGTACGTATGTATCTTTTGTTTTTGTAAGCTGTTGTGAAATTGTACTTTATTTTGTAATAATAAATGTCTTTTATTCTTGGCTTACCTTACAGCTACTACAAAGAATTGCTATCCTTATTTTAAGTTTACTTCCTCTAAAGTCAATTAAAGCCAGCAATTGGTTTAAAGACTAGTTTTACTTTAAGTTTACCTATTCCTAAGTCAAGGGCAAGAAGCGGTTGATTTGAGGATTACTATACTATTTGAAGTTTATTTTCGGGTAACTCAAGTTTAACTAGTAAGTTCTTTAAGGTAAGTTCTTTTAAGTTAAGAAAAAGTTGAAATAAGGATTACTATACTTGGGTTGAGGTTACCTACTTTTACATTACGACCGTCTTGAAGTTCGTTTAAGAATTGCTATACTTACTTCAAGTTTATTTGCCTTTCTCTCAAGTTACGAAAGTTCTTGTTTCAAAAATTACAATACTTATTTTACTCTTATTTAGTATTGAAAGAAGTATAGGTGTGCGTATTGTTTTAAGAATAACAGGCCTTTTGGAAGGACTATACTTGCTCTTGCGGATATACAAGACTAAGCTATCCGTCACTGAAGACTATTACTCTTGACTCTAGTATAGCTTTTTTTCAGTGTGTAGGGTGTCAAATAAAATCTAATTGAAGCACCAATTCAACAATATATAAGATGTATTTTTATGCATTTTTTTAAACATCGTTCGGGAAAAAACGCTGAAAAATTGCTGTCCCCAACCCTTATCACCAAAAGGATCGCTCAGAAAAATCTGAAAAAAATCATGAACATTAAGAATTAAGTGTAGATTGAATAACTGTTTATTTCTTTATAACGGCCGAACCATTGGTTTTAGAGAAAAAGTTTTCGGACAAAAAATATTTCTCACGATGTAGGGAGCAACTTTTGCGTTACGCGATTTTAAAAATTTTTAATTTGGCTAAGTCGAAACGCGAGTACATTATTATTAATAATTTAAGTGGGGGCACGGTGTGCCTCGACTAAGTTTAACCCAAATGTCTTCTCACTTCCATTTCTTTTCAGAATTTGATAAAGTGGTGTGGCCTAAGTATTTTAAGCCTAAAATGAAAATCCTAGATCAATAGTTTGAAAAGAGAACTTGATTTTACTCATTTGTTTTAGGTTAAGCGGCTTTATTTTATGAAAAAGAGTAATATCAAGTTTAAGATATATAATCTTCTTTCAAGTCTTGGAAACAATATTTTCTTAGTGGAAATATTTAATATTTTTAAATAGCTTTTTAGTTTTTGGTATCTATCTCTTAAATGGTACGACCAAATACGATGGTTTATGAATTCATTTTAAAGATAATGCAATTATCTACAAATCAACAAAAAAAAATAGCCTCTCCATCTACGCCATAATTTTTTTGTTTGAATTGTACAACCTTCTGTTACCTATATCTTTTGAACAGATGCAGATAGAGAGACAAAGTTTTCTTTGATTTGTAGATAATTGCATTATCTTTAAAACGAATTTATAAAACATCGTATTATTACCATTTAAGAGATAGGTGCCTAAAACTAACGAAAAATTCGTTTTTTCAGGATTATCAAAGCTATTTTAAAATATTAAATATTTCCACTAAGAAGATATTATTTCCAGGACTTGAAAGAAGATTATACGCCTTAAAAAATTTTGATACTATTCTTGTTCATAAAATAAAGCCGCTTAACCTAAAAAAAATTCTAAAATCAAGTTTTCTTTTCAAACCATTGATCTAGGATTTTCATTTTGGGCTTAAATTCCTTAGGCCAGACTCCTATAATAAAATCTGAAAAAAAAGTGGAAGTGGAAGTGAACCTTTGGGTTAAACTTAGTCGAGGCACACCGTGGGGAGCTGATGGCACGGAACACTAATTGTGCAAGTAGCGCTTGCACTTGACCGATTTTTTTATTATTTATTTTATTTTTTATATCAGACAAAAGTAGCGTCAACATGTTCGACATTTTTACCAATCACCCATAACTATTATAAATATGTTGCAACAAATAGTTATTTTAACCAAATATAGAAGCAAATATTGCCTGAGTGCAAGATATTATGTACAATAAAATATATTATATACGTACCTACTATGAATAGAACAGACGACGACGACGTTATTTATCTAACGGTACTAACAAATATAGCTTTGTGTTTACGTTAAAAATTTGTTTACTCCACACTCTAGCGAAACAGATGTGAAAAGTTAAAACTGTCTGATTCAATGAATGTCCGAAATACAAACAGTAGTCTAGAAAAATTTATAAAAATACATAATATTGTAAAATTGCAATGGAAATACACAATTTAACGATTAAAGAATAAGTGCAATTTGAAAAAAAAAATGTCTGGATTTGCACTTTACCTACAATATTTGAAAAATTTCGACACAAATCTATTCAATTGATCAACTTTTTTTCTTCATAATCAGATAATAATAATATTTATTTTATAAACATTTACTTTATAGTCTACACCATCTTTCAGAAAAAACTTGTCACTTGTATCTGCTGTGAATCAGATATACTGTACTATTTTGTTGGTCCACAAGATAAATGTCAAAGCCAGGAGCATAGGCGCTCACCTAAGCAAACCTGAGCAAACCTCAAAAAAGTCTTGCGTACCCCCTTGAAAGACAGTACCTTGATTACCTTCTAGTTGTGCTGTGCCTATTACACCCCTTCAAAACCTGCACTCGTGGCCCGTGTCCTGCACTACAGCACTGAATATTTCAAATAGGCATAGCCATTGACAATTCAATCTTTCAGGTCTAAATAGAAATGCAATGCACATTTGAAAGTTTCAATTGTCAATGGCTGTATATATCTAAAGATAAGGAATTGTTGTATTTTCCTCCTAAACGATCACAAGTGTATAGAAAAAGAAGGGAGCAAAGCAATCTGTAAAGTAATAAACATGAGTTACCATGTAAGATAATGGTAATTGACACACAATTTGTAATTTTACAAAATAATTGTAAAAATAATAAGGACTTTCACCTAGTTTTGGAAAGTTTACTTTTGTAAAATACCCAGTTGGTTTTGGCAACCCGTAACCGATTATTTTGACTCCAATTTTCCATATACTCTGTTTTAGTGTATCTCAAAGACCAAGCATTTCCGGACCTATTATACAGCGTGTAACAAAAATATGGAAACCTCGAAATATCTTGCAAACCGTTCTTCCATTTTTATGAAATTTTGTACACTTAGGTACGAAATTACACCCGATCCAGTGGTGAAATCCGCATTGTTGTCAAGTGGGCCGTTTTCCTGAAATCGACAGGAACTTTTTTTTAATGGAACGCTCTATATATTCGATTTTCCAATTCCGCTTAAAATTCTGAATACTTCTTGGGAACATTTTATCCTAAAGTTAACAGTTTTTGAGAAAATGGTCAAAAAGTGTTATTTTATTCTATTTTACCTTAAATTACCTGTACACGAAGGTTTACCTGAAATGTCTGACACTGTCAAATCGTTTATTTACAAAACATGGATCATTTAACAGAAACCCAAAGAATTGAAATTTTAGTAATACTGGGTTATGGGGACGCAACAAAAAGTTTATAATATTTTTAATGACAAATACCCAAACCCACGCAAACCAAAATTCCATGCGAAAACTCCCCAAGGAAGAATCAAGCCAAGACATTGTCGAAAGATATCTAAGCTTGCCCCGGGCTGGGTCGTATTTTAAATTGGCCTCATAGGATACGGATGATATAAATTCATTAAAACTAAGAAAGAAACAGACATACGCGCTTTAGGAAGTTAAAACGAGACAAAATTTGTCGACGGCCCACCAATAATATCGCGCCACTCCCACTATGGAAATACACTCGAACCGCCCCGTGAAATATATTCTTTCAAAACATTTGGGTTGGACAAAGAAAAACTAATTAGGCACCTAATATGCGCATTGTATTTGCATTGTATTAATGTATTATTAATTATACGATCTCTTAGCTACGCCGCCAATGTTAGTCATTAAATATAACGGCATCGGCACGGGTTTTCTCACATTAGCAGCGTGGTCTAGAGGTAGACTCTCAGCGAGTTGACCAAGAGAACGGTTATCAAGGCAGTCCTTTTGACACTTCATTATTGCTTAACAATCCCAACGCGGTGATACAACCACATAAACATAGAAGTGTTTTGTTGGTTACACATAATATATCTATTACTTTACGCGTGCGTGAAGGCTTTGCATCAAGAAGCGACGGGTTTCCTAGATTCTTGTCCAGTATTGTATTTATTAAAGAAAATAGAGTTTCAGCAGCTTTCCTTATTTTATTTTACGAATAATCATACTTTTAGTACGAGGCGCGACCTCTATTGAGGAGATGCAGACGTATCAAAACGGGAAGCCGCTAACAATCTTAGACTAAAACACACAGAAAAGTAAAACTAAAAGTCAAGATAATGGATATCTGTCAGGATATTTGTCATTAAAAATATTACAAACTTCTTGTTGCGTTCGCACTCTGTCCCCATAATCCAGTATTATTAAAATTTTAATTCTTTGGGTTTCTGTTAAATGATCCATTTTTTGTAAATAAACGAAAATGACAATGTCAGACATTTTAGGTAAACTTTCGTGTACAGGTATTTTAAGGTAAAATACAATAAAACAACGATTTTTAACCACCATTTTGTCAAAAACTGTTAAGTTTAGGATAAAATGTTCCCAAATAAGAAGTATTCAGAATTTTAAGCTGAATTCGATTTCAGCAAAACGGCAAACTTGACAACAATGCGGAACTCACCATTGGATAGAGCTAGGCTTACCATACGTCCCGGTTTGACCGGGACATTCCCGGTTTGAGACTTGCGTCCCGGCGTCCCGGCCGATTTGCATATTTGTCCCGGTTAAAAAACCCAAAGGTAATTCTAATGACAATAATAATAACTCCAACTTTCAATATAAAAACAATTTAATTCTTAACTAAAATACAAAACAACTACTAAAAAATCTGAGCAACCAAGAAACACAAAAATTTATGAATGAAGTAAATGATTTTTATAAACGATGCATCTCATACCTGGAGCTCTGGGAAAATAGTTTTGGCTATGCAGAACAGTTTTCCTGGATATGCAATCCACATGAAATAAAATGGAATCAGGTTGAAGTGTCCGCTGAATGTATAAACTGAAATAAGTTTCCCATCGAAAAAAAAGTGTGGACGAACTTTTTGACGAAGTAGTTTTGACAAAAACTTTTTTTGAATCTAAAAAGAATGAGTGGAAAGACAATGATAATACTGATAATTATGAACAAAAATGGCTCGAAATGTTCAAGCACTTTGCAGAACAACAAGTTTAAGTTCCTCATCTGGAGAAATTAATTGAATTTATTTTGTGTCTTCCTAGGACTTCCGCGCCGGTTGAGCGAGTTTTTTCAATGATGAAGCATATTTGATCTGATGATCGTGGAAAAATGCTTGATTCGACAGTCAGATCACTTCTGTACTGTAAAATAAACTTTAATTTGACTTGCTCGATAAAATTAAAATAAACAATAAGTTATTAAAAACAATACACTCCAGTCAAAACTATGAGTGGTATCATAAATAATGATTATATATATATATATATATATATATATATATATATATATATATATATATATATATATATATATATATATATAAAAAAGAGAGGAGAATTAGATAGATCCGCGCTAGTTTCTAGCATTTGTTTTTATATATATATATATATATATATATATATATATATATATATATATATATATATATATATATATATATATATATATATATATATATATATATATATAAGTTTTGAAGTTTTTATAATATCGTATAATTATATTAATAGTAAAGTTACAGGGATTTTTTTACCTATCCATTCTTGTCCCGGTTTGGATCTTTTAAATTATGGTAAGCCTAGATAGAGCGCAACAACAAAATTTCATAAAAATCGGTTTGCAAGAAATTTTGAGGTTTCCATAATTTTGTTACACACTGTGGTGTTATCAATAATATGTACTCGTATATGTATATTCCCTCTAGCCCTGTTAGATGTATGTAGCGAGATTACTCTACAACTTACCAAGTTACCACCGAAGATTTTTCGGTGACGTTAAATACAAATTTTAAAAAAGCCTCATATCAAGGTTTTTAAATAAACTAAACGAAAATTAAATTTAAAACACAAGTGGACGTTAGTTTATTGAAAAGTTTAATAGCTTTTTTTCCGAATTTAAGAGGGATTTTGCATAACGTTACTGTACGGTAATTTTTGGAGTTTTATTTTTTTTATATATATGTATCAACGAATATTTGAAAAACAAAAAAATTAGTTGTATTTTTTTGCTTCGAGCTCGGCTTCGAGTTAACACAAAATAAAATAAAAACTTTTATTTATTCAAACGTTCCGGGTTTTAACATCGTAATAAATAACATAATTTATAACAAAAATGTACATTAAAAGAGCCACAAAATAAGTTTTTAACCCAATTATGTTGTTACACATACATAGCTTACTTTATAAAACCCTTTTATCCTAAGTACCCTTATTTTTAAATTGTATATAACAAAATGTTAATAGGGAAAGTTGTTTGAATTACGTTATGCTCAAATACGAATTTATGGCCGCCTATCGCAAAAAAGTACTGATTTTATTCTTGAGCAGTTTCATATTTTTGTTTCTCTCCTGTATGTTATTTAACTTTTCTTCAAGATTCTGATAACGGTTAGTTTTGTCCGAGAAGAGCAAATCAGAGAGAAGCGACATAATCGAGTCCGGGCGCAGTGCTCTCGCTCGCCGGCTTACTTAGTCCGGTGGTCGATGAGTTTGTTTTGTGTTTGGAAAACTATTTTTGATGCTAAGTTTTAAGTGTTTAATTTGTTGCTGTAATTTATAAAAATTCTTAAATGATGCTTGGTAATACCTGCACGTTTCGTGGGTGCCATTCAAAAGAGGGACAATGATTTAGCATATTTACGTTTCCAAAGGATCCTGAACGGTAAGTACATATACACCTTTATTACACCAAATTTTACCGGCCAACTGTCTATTATTTAGACTAGAGGTCACAAAATTTTATACCCCAACATCAAAGGCATATCAAAGGTGCCGACGTATTTTGTCGCTTCTCTCTGGTTCGTTCTTCTCGGGTTTTGTTCTTAGGTATAGATTTAGAAATAAGGACGAGATACATTATTTATGTTTTAAAGCGATCACAGATTCCAAAGTTATTTATAATCTGGCCAACTATATGGTCCTCCACCTACTTCTTAAGAATGGCCGTTGCAGTGGTCGCTCGTGGTCATTTGTAACGGTGAAGCAAATCAATAACATGAGGTGAACCCAACCCAACCCAACCAGAGCCGCTGAAAAAATTTTTACGGTGCATTCACCATGTTGCAATAATTTATTGTTTTTAGTATTCTAAATTATTAAATACAATAAAAATACAAACGGGATCATACTGCGGAAACATTCTGCACATGTCAATTCAAAAATATAATCGCGAATGCTCTAAAAACACAGGGAATTAAACTCAACAATGCGATGCGAAATCGCAGTATTAAATTAACTAAAATTTCTACTTCATGACGGGGTACATGACCTCTTCATAAACGACTCGAATGCTGACGCTCGAGACAATAAGAAACAAGGACTCGATTGGGCTTACCGAGCAATAGTGTTGTAAATATCCGTATTCTTTAGGTATCCGGATAACACGGAATCGGAACCAACTAATATCCATCATCCGAATACGTATCTATTTCTTGACCCGCGCGAAGGCGGTTACGAAACATGTATGGGAATTATTACGGATACGGGTAGATAGGTGGATGCCGTATCATATGATTCGAAGTCAAAGGTTAGGGATAGTAGGGCACCGTCGCGTCGTTCATTCTCGTTTGAATTCGGTTCGGGTTAGGCGGACTGAGTTTTAACCAATGGATCTCATCCCATTTAGAGTTGATACAAACTAGTATTTTTCGGTAACAGGTACGTTACGTTCCAGTTCCAAGTTCATACCTGTTCCAAATACCTGTTATTTTTTACCTAGTACTTTACAAAGTACAAATTTGATCTGTGATTTATAAAGACGGCGTTCTGGTTCTGCGTTCAAAGTTGATCGTTTTTTATTTTTATGTGGGAAACGTGGACTTTGTTTTGATATTTTTATAATATTTAAATTGCTTGTTATACGTAACAACATATGGACGCACCCGGAATTTTGTCTCGGGGGGGGGGGGGGGGGCGCTGAATAATGCAATTTGGTGGATTTCTTCAATTAGTAGTGCACTTTTTAAATTTTTGTGTGTCTAGGATGTTGGTCTGGGGGTGCTGCAGCCCTCCAGCCCCTCCCCTGGGTGCGCCACTGCTTAATAATACTAGTTATTACGTTACCATCCTTCTTGTCGTTTAAATTAAAAATATGTTTTTTCAAAAGATATGAATTTGATTACAACAGAAAATTTTATTGCACATATTATGCAACTAAAAAGATTATTAAGTAACAAAATAAATTATTTACTGCTCTTGAATAATCAAATTAATTAAATTAATTTATTTCATGCTCTTTCCCGGCTATATATGCTAATATAAGTATTAAAATAATTTATTCTGTACTTGATATCTTGTGTGCAGAATCGCCCTTTCAGGGAAAATATCAGAATTAGAAAATAACAGCTGAACAGCGTGACAGAGAAATACGTATAAATAACCGTACCTATTACTTTATTCCAAATATCAAAATACTGAAAATACTCCAAATACCGCGGCACATATCGGGACCGGCGGCGCTCGCTGCTCCGCTGCTTAACCAAGAGTATTTTACGTAAATTAAAAAATACTTTACACGTATTTCCTCTGCTGAACGGCCGACGCGTGACTCCGACCCGATACTCCATCGAGGCCAAATATCGCGTTCGCGTACATGAGTATTTAAATACGCCCCTAGTATTTTTGGTAAAATCGATAACTGTTACCTGTACCTACCCGTTATGCGGTCATACCTGTTACAAAATACGCGTTCCTAGTATTTTGTATCAACTCTAATCCCATTACCGTTACCGTTGTCACCCGATAAGTATGCTATCTTTTTTTTAGAAAATGTCATTAGAAAGAGAAAGCATGAAATCTGCCAAATCGCAGATCGTGTCGTTCGCTTCCTGTCGATTCCGTTTCCTCTTCACACTTTGCATTAGTAACCACCCGAATGCGTATTTATTCCGTATCCGTATTCAAGTTCTCGACCGGTTACGGATAATACGGAATATTTTGATATTCGTATCCAACGGATTTTTGAATACGTATCCTTACTTACATTACCACCGAGCAAGCAAATCCACAGTAGCGTTGAATTCTGCTTCACTTACATAGTGTGGCGGCGCTACTAACAACGACCAGGTTGGACCGCGGAATGTATCTTGTTATAATAAATTGTGAAATGTGAATGTAAATAAGATGCAATTATTAATAATGATAATACTATAGGAGAAAATTTAATGAAATGGATGAGTTTACTGTTTAGTATTTTTACTACAATATTTTAGGTGAAAGTGTGCTTCACCCGGCGAGCCGCCAATGGGCTGTTGTCAGGCTTTCAGTTATGTGGCATATTTGCAAATTGCTAAACTATACTAAAATAATGCAATAACTGTAAGTTAGCATCTGCAATCCTAAATACAACAGGCAAAGGATTAATATAATGTGATACAATTTAGAGTGGAGCGGCAACGTCGCTTTTTCACTAAAGCACGTGTCCTCATCTCATTCATTGATGGCTTAAAGATTTGTTAAGGCGTAATATTTTGTGTGTAACGTTTCAGGCAGGTCGGAATATACGTGTGTAGTGAAATTTTAAGTGATTTTTGGTTTTTCCTAAAAGGACTTTATCCATAAACTTTGAAAATGACGCGTAAGAGCCAAGTGTACGGAAAAATTGATTCTTTTCATCCGGAACTGTTTTTTCATATGTTTGCCCGGTGGAATACAGAATACGGGAAAGCCATTACGGTGACGCGTAGATACGGATTTATAGTGGTCACTCTTTGTCCTACATACGCACAATGTATGAAACAAAAATGAATTCTTTTCATCCGGAACTGTCTTTTCACAGGTCTGCTCGGTAGAATACAGATGGCCCGGAAAGCCATAACGGTGGCGCGCGGAGCCGGAGTTATAGCGTTCTCTTTTTCTTTGTTCTACACACGCCTGATGTATGAAACAAACAAAGGGCTAATTCATATGAGTGACCGTCTCTGTCCTCTGTCTCCTCTTAGTGAAGGTCAATTAATTGTATGCACTAACTTTTCGATAAACTGATTAATAAAATAATTCCACAACGGTTGCCAACATCTTGAACCACACTGTAGACGCGCAACGGGGCTTGCCAGCTATATTCTAAAGCGGCTTTTACTTTGGATAGTTACTTGTAGCAGTAACTTGCAAAATTACTTGCCCAAGCTGGCTTTTAAAAACATTTAAAGCCTCGTTACAATGTACCAAAATAAAGAACACGAAAATGTTTAAATGCCACTTTTCTTTACGCCCACACTGCATTAGCAATTTATAACCAAATTAAATAGTTTTCTTTAACGAAGTTTCCCAGTATAGCTAGATGAATATTAATTTCGGAAAAACTTAAGACACTGTAACTTTTCTTTTTACCACGCCGGCTTTCCGAACATTCTAACTTTTTTATTGCCTACGTCATGTCTTAATTATCGAGTTTAATTAATAATCACCTAGTCGAAGTGTAATGGACGGAGCGGAAAACAAGCAGTCAGAAGGTTTGTTCCGATAAGTTCGAAGGGAAATTTCTTTAACTTTTGATTATATGATATATGACTTTTTAGAAAAGAAAATGATTTAACAAAATCTTCTACGACCGTGCGAAAAGTAACTACTTTCCGCACTTATATGCGTGCTGAAAATTGCACTTTTCCGCACTAGTGCTAAAAGTTTTTTCAGCACTGACGCGAGAAACAATACATCAGCCATCACATACCTACGTGCCACTTAATTAGATTTCGGACCCGGACCGAAGTCCGATTTAACATATTTAGTCAAATATTAGTGGGAAATACCTAAATAAATTACCATCCAAAAATTATGAATCCACCGAATATTTTCAGGGTTTTTCTACTTACAAATATCGTTGCTATGCGATTAAGTTTTTACCTATTTGTTGATTATCAGTATAGACGTCAAAGTGAAAATACAAAGGTTATTCGACTTTTATCCAACTTTTGAGTAGTAAATGGAGATCGAGGAAGAAATTGAAGAGAATATGATTGATGTAGTACCGGAAAACATTTTTGAATCGAACTATTACCAGAAAAATGGAAATACCGTTATGCCAAAAAATTGAAAACATTAAGTAAATGGTGTGAAAAAAAGAAAATAAACAATTTCAAGAAAGAAGAGGTAATTCTAGTATACTCCTCCGACATTTCAAAAACTTGCACACCATCCACGTTATGGCCAAGGTACTCAATGTTAAAATCTATGTTAAAATTAAAACATAACTTGAATATAAGCACTAAATAAAATATTAAAAAAAAAAATACCAAAACTAGATAATTTTCCTCATGCTCGTAAAAAAACATTGTACCCAACACGTGCGGAAAGTGTCTTTTCCGCACTCGACTGATGTCGGATGAAGTATCACTTTCCGTACTCTTTAGGTAAATAGCTAATTTGGTTGCATGTTTGTCCTATGTAGAGGAAAGTTGCAATTTCAATAGAAAATTTTAGTAACAATAATTAAATTACATAAATATTTCGGGCTCTAGCGTAACTACAAATAGGCCAATCATTAGAGCTTTTTGTGTGAAAAAAAGACTAGTAGAAAGCCACCTGTGCCATCATTTGAAAGACACTCCGTAGATATATTCTGATGTGTTTTCGACTAGAAACTCTCATTAATTCATTTGTTATTAACAATTTAGTGCAAAAAAACGCTTTTTTTTTTGTTTTTTGCCTATAAATCGAAAACTATTCGAAGAATTTCAATTCCGTAAATGGAAAAGTTGTAGAGAATTAAATTACGAAGAAAATGAGAGGTGGAGCGATCCAATCGGTTGATTAGAACCGAAGAAAATCTGGAAAAAGCGGAAAATTCAGCTTTATTTTCAAAAATTCACACCCGGGTTTGCATAATGCATAACTGCATAGGCATAAAGATGTTTCGGAGTTTTCGAGATTTATTTCTAAAAAATGATTGACCAAGTTTTAAACATGTCCTTTTGTAGCTTAGGATTCGTCAAATACTATTCCTAAAATTTAAATAATATCAAAAACATGCTAGTTTATTGACTTTCGTATAATGCACTCAGAAAAAAGCTTAGTAAAGGCTACTAAAATTTAGTATAGCTTACTAAATAATTTAGTGAACGCCAACAAATTTTAGTACACTCTACTATGAGTTTGGTGGACTTTACTAAGCCTTTTTTTCAGTGTGTCTTGACAAAATAACACGTAATCCATTATCTCAACTTTTCGGCTGCGGCGCATTTTTGACATTATAAAGCTTTTGGGCGTGGCACTCAAAAACAAATTTGCGCCTTCGGCCATTTGATCGCTGCCCTAAATTGATGGTCCTTTCATATTATATTCGAAAGTTGGCAACCCTATCTAGCCAACCCCCCCCCCCCCCCCAAATAAAATTTCTGGGTACGCCACTGCGTAACACTCATCTTGAAATACTGACTTTATAGTGGAAATTAAGTTAAATTTTTGATATCAATAACCCGAGGGCATAAGCTGTAAAAGCGAAGTTGGGTTGTATTTTAACATTTTGTGTTATATTACTTCAAGGACTATAAAATCTGACTTACCCTAATATGGTTCGGCTATGAACTAGTTTAGGTAGCACTAACCTGTAACAAAATAAATACTGGTTGAGTACAACTAATAATTTGATAAAAAAGACAATGTAATAACTATTGGCGACTCAAATTAAGGAAACCAGCTCCACTGAGCTGATTTTTACAGAGGAAGAAGGGCTCACTTGAAGACAAAATTGAAAAAGATGCCAAATAACACGATAATGAAGACGAAACGAAAACATTCCCCGCTATAGTAGTTAACAAATCGGCTGAAGAGATCGTTACTTTCTCTTATTTGCCGTTTCGAACTGTACTGATCATGCGCATTATTCTATTCCTGTTCGGGTTTGTGGGAACTACTTTAGAATTCATACCGAACATGTAAATTAACATATTATAACAACCAACGTGTATAATCTTCACTCAATTTTTATTCCTAAAATATGACAATTGCTTCGACAAACAGTGTCTTCGTCGGATGGTTGGTATAAACTGAACTAAACTAAAATGGAGTTAAGTTTATACCAACCATCCGACGAAAACACTGTGTGTCGAAAGAAATGTCATGTTTTAAGAATAAAAATTTAGTGATGATTTATACACGTTTGTTGTTATTATTACCAGGCGCGGCCCGTCCATAAGGTCATTTGGTCAATGACCCACCTAAAATTTTCAGTAATCTACCTAATAATTTATTTTTTAATTTTTTAAAACCAAAAAATAATCTTTTGTTTCAAAGTTTAATGCGAAAAGTCCCCAAGAAAGAATCAAGCCAAGCCATCGTCAAAGGATATCCAAGCTTGCTCCGGGCTGGGTCATATTTTAAATTGATCTTATAGGTTCATATGGGCGATATAAATTCATTAAAAGTAAGAGAGAAACAGACATACGCGCTTTAGGAAGTTAAAAAGAGACACAATTGGTCGACGGCCCACCCATAATATCTGGCCACTCCCACTATGGAAATACTCTCAAACCGCCCCCTAAAATATTCTATTTCAAAACATTTGGTTCGGAAAAAGAAAAACTAATTAAGTACCTAATATGCGAATTGTATTTGCATGGTATTAATAATATTAATTATTAGTGGTTAAACATAAAATATAAAGACGACTTCTGTCAGGCCAGCGCTAGACATCAAATTTAACGGTATCGGACCGATTTTCTTACATAGCCAGCGTAGTGTAGAGGTTACGGTGTCAGCGAGCTAATCAAACGGTTGCGGGTTCAAATCTGTATTGCGGCAAGAACTTTTTTTTAATTTTTTGTTATTTAAAAAATTAGATCGGCTCTAAAAGGTGTATTGGCAACAAGTTGTTCCTCGATATATTATTTTTAAAATTGTTCGCAATCTCATATTTACTACAACTTACATCCTGCACGTGCGTAGACAAATATCGTATTACTAGGTATGTCTAGTCGCCAGCATTGTATTTATTAAAGAAAACGGAGTTTCGGCAGCGTTCCTAATCTTATTTTACGAATAATCATACTTTTAGCTCAGGTTGGGTTTTTTTCTGTTTATATTCTGTTCTGTTTATATTCTGGGCTTTTAATACAAGGCGCGACGTCTATTGAAGACATGCTAAACTTATCACAACGGAACCCGCTAAAATCTACTATTTTAGAGTATTAAAACACATAGAAAAAAGTCATAAACAAAAAAGTGATACTAAAAGTCACAAACATCAAGAGTAGTAATGTTCAATATTCTGCAGTACCTATTTTATGATTTTTGCAGTGTTTATTTGTAGGTAAATAATTTCTTGGCACATTATTAAAAAACCTTTCTTAATTAAAGAAGTGTATTTTGCTTGTTGCGTTGATATCACTAGTTGCCCACAAAATTTTGACCCACCTGTAAAAAAACTCACGGGCCGCGCCTGATTATTACATAGTTTTATAATGGATCTTCATCAAGTAAGGGCTACATCAATTCACTTTGTAAATTAATGTTTTGGTTTTTTGATGAATAAATCTCGAACTCTGAACTGTCCATATCAGTCCCTTAGGAAAGGAATTGGTTCAGAACAAATTGCTAATTAATACTGACACCTGCGTATTCGGTCATATTATTTATTCACGACATAACCTGGAAAGCAACCTTAATGAATTTAACAGAATTTTAATTAAATTCTTCATCAAGGTCAAATTCCTCTCCAATAAATGCAAAGAGCGTTCGAGTTTTTCGTTCTGTGGAATTAGTTCTAAAAAAGTTCAGAATTTGCCTTAAAAGTGTACATGGTTCTGCGCAGTTCTAGAATAAGTTAGACTACGTCATCAAGTACAAGGAAACAAACTATCCAAGCAAACCCAAACAAATTATTTCTTAGGAAAAACAGAATTAGGTAAATACTCCAGTCAAATAAGGATTTTTGGAAATGGAAAAATGTTTAGTATTAATAAAACAATTATTTATAAAAAAATATTGTTTATAGATAACAAATAAATTATTGCATTCGTTTCCCACCACCTACAAGGTAGAACGCGGTGCTTTTTACATGGTTTCCCCAATACCAGTAAATGTTTTTGGTTTCAACATTCTTCATCATCTTCAATTTCCGGTTGTCCACGTTCGGTCTCTGGGTCATCATAATCATTGTTAATTTCAGTTTCATTTGATGTTAAAATGTCGATACAATCAAATTCATATTGTTCATCAAAATTATTTGATTCTATAATTTTCTCAGAGGCATTGAGACATGATTTTCCACGACAATTACTACAAATTATGGGGTATTGTAAACCTACTTTTCTTCACCGCACCAGCCTTGTTGATCTAGCGAAGCTGATGTAACTGTAATCATCAATAGATGTTTCTAATTGTGGAGCACCATACATTGCCAGAAGAAAACGCATTTCATTGTCAATCGCTGTATTGGGAGAGCAAATTTCCTGTTGAAATACTTGGGCTAATTGGTGCAAATCGGAGCGTTTCTGAAACACTTTCAAAACTTGAAGTTTTTCTTTATTAAAGAGGGCAGAAGTTGTGTAACAGCCGGTCATGGAATGTAAAAATAATGTATGCTTTTTGCAATTAGGGTAACTGTAAAAGCTTTTAGACGAATACCTTCGGGTTTCAATATTTCCCTTACCAAGTTTTCTTTGGAAAAGTAGCAAATGATCTACAGCGACCATGCAATCATGGACCTTAAGGGAACTGTTAACTGCTGAAAGTGGAAGAACTCCGTCTGAATGCTTCAATTTAATGTTATCAAACGTCAATCCGACAATTTTTTTCATTAACTGCAGGCCAATTTCACTTGCTTTGTGAGAGTTAGTTATCATCAGCTAGGTATCATTTGATAACTGCTAGTAATAATGAAGCATAATAATTGCTACTAGAGTAAGAATTATTATGCTTCTGTTAGAAATTTCATTTAACATATTTTTATTTTTTAGGTGAAAAACTGTAATTTTACCCTATTTTTTATATATGTATACATTAGAAAAATCGGTAGTCGAGCCAGATATACAACAAACCATAAGAATTCATTTTAAAATGCGAAACCCTCTTAATTTTTCAGTGTTGCGCTACACCTTTTATTTCCGAGAGAAAAACCAAGCAAACATACTCCCTATTTCCAACTATACTCTTCTTTTAAATATTTAATCCAAATGGGGCTCCAGGCCCGATTGACACAAATAGAGCAGCTCGCGATAAAAGACCGGTCTGTGCCAACGATAAATCACCCTTCCTGGATGAACTTACCCTTTTTTGTGCTTTTATTACGCCTTTAGGCTGGCTGAAATTCGTACATGGCTGATCGGTGCATGACCCTTTAAAAATAAAATGAATACAAACGGAAAAATTCGAACATATAAGCTCTCTTTATTATAAATATGACTGACCATCATGACAGAAATTTTATATCACCTTTCTATATCCTATATAACCCTGTATAATATATTAATGTTACAAAGATTATTTGGACACACTCTAAATCTACCTGTGCAGAAAAATATAATATTCAATAATATATTGATGATATTGGTTAACATTTTGAGAAAAAAAGACAAAACTGAATTAAAAGGTACAAAATTTAGATTTAAATTTGCATAATCTGCTTAAACATGATTCCAGTGATGTGAATATTTAATCAGAATAGTGCAGTTGGATTTATCAAATTCGAATTTTTTTGTTTTCAAAGTGGTTATACTATTTTTAAAATATAAATAAAAAGGAGTTTTAGTGTCATACCAAAAATAACAACTTATCGGAAAAAAATCCAGTGCACTAAAAAATTAACCAGCTAGCTAAATAGTCAGATCGATATACTAAGCTTAAAACAAGTTATGTCATTTAAAGGAAGTGCCGTAGGTAGCGCCCTCCACTAGTGACATAAAAAGTATGGACGAATTTGAATTCCTTGCGTCAAAAAAACCCCAAATCCCTAATTTCGTGCCGCTATGCCGTTTTGTTGACAAATTATTGAAAAAAATCGAAATCAAAATTAAAATTTGGACACCCCGTATCTTGTTTATTAGTTACAACTTTGGAATTAGGCAAGTTTGAATAAATCTCATTATTTCGACATAAGGTATTTGCTGTTGCTCTGTGTCCCATTACTTTTGGACCACCTTGTATATAAAAGACCAAACTGACTGACTGACTAAAATTACTCTGGAAAATGATATGCTTTTATCAACACACAAGAAAGATGTATTCCTAACTCAATAAAGTATCACAAGAAAGTTTAATTCTTGTCATAAGATTAACATATTATTATCTTGCAGATATATAAGTACACGATATACTTAAATTGGGTGTTTTATTCTTGACTATAGAATTCTTTTTTCTGTGTGCATAAACATTCACCAACTAATATTTATCAGATAAACGAATATCTGTCTATAAGCATAAGAGGCAGATCTTTGATATTTTAGAATGGTATAGTTTTATTTGAAGATTACTGTTATTCTGGTTTTTCTCTATATTGTTGTTGCTCAGTTATTTACTATAAAAAAAAACTTGCCATCGCAGTGACATAAAAGACATTGAATTAAACCTTTACAACACTAACAAAACAGTAGGTATTGCCATTAATGTAAAAAACGGTCCACTAATTAATTAAAACACAATGTTTTAATAAATCCACGGTATTTTTTTACTATCAGCACTGAAAAACTAAAAAATTATTTATTTATTAAACAACAAACTCTTGCCACATAACAAAAGATTGGCAACCCAAAAAAAATTACCAATAGTCGAATAACAACTTTCTGAACGTGCTGTGTAAAACAAAATAATGATTTTTTTTGATAAATACTGCAATGAAAGAATTTTGGTTATAATTTTAAAATACTGTGTAGTTGTGCCCAATTAGTGTTTTTCATTTTGATTTTTAATCTTTTTTTTTAGCAGAAAGTTTAAGCTAGTAGGAATAATGGTCATCTCATTAATAACGTAATATAAGTTAAGTCATAATTATTCTTTGTGTTGCACGTATAACATATCCTGTTTCGTTCTGATTACCATAATTTCAACCGATTTCAATAGTGGTCCATATTTTCCCGAACTACGTAAAGAAATTGCTATTAAATTAAAATACGTCTTAAAATGCGTCTGTGGAATTAAAAATACTTTAGATTATTTTCGGTTTTCCCTAAAACTGATAAAAAATCAGATGTCACAATAATATTTAGATCTGGCAAAGTCCCGGCTGGATCATCCGTTTTTTTTTATAATATTAGAGCCTATGACGGCATGCTTTTCAGAAGCATCGGATGAGGGCCGGTATTTGGGCGTCTTTTAAAATAAAAAAAAATGTGCGATTGAAGGAAAAGAAGTATTGGGAGTCTGTAGACTAACCCAGGAGTCACCTATTCCAATATATGCAGTGGATGTTATAACATGCTGTATATTTGCATATTTCTAAAGAAAATGACTATTTAAGTAGGTATGTAGTATACACCATAATAGGACTAAATTCATTTTAGAAACAAGTTCCAAGATAAACGTCATTTAGAAACCAATCAAATCGCTAAAATATTAGAATAAATTAAATAAAGTTTTTAATTTTTAACTTATTAAAGACGACAGGGCAAAAACTTGTCAAACTCTAACTAATATAGAAGATCATAATTACAACCAGTACTAAAAGTTAAACCATTCTAGTGAATTCCAGTGTTAATTTTTATAATGAATCAGGAATGTATTTTTATGTGCGCATACTGGAAAGTCATTTTTTGCGATAATAAGCAAAAACAATGTTAAGGAAAAAAACAGAATAGTAGTAATAAGCCGTGAATATTGCTCTTAAACAATAATGCAAATCTTTCATGCATCCTCTTTTTACTGCTTATCTATAGAATAATTAGTGGTTACTAATTTACTTTTTTTCGCAAACATTGTTTATTTATAATTTAAAATTAATTAGGTTTAACATGCTGCATACAAGTAACAGCACTGTATAGCGCATCCAGTATAAACATGGATGCATATAATAATTACCAACCAATTAAAAATAATTTCTCTGGTAATTATTTTGCAAATTAAATGCATAATTAGAGTTTATAGATATTGTTTGGTTTTTCGGTCTAGTTAACACCTAAATGTGGTTAACTGTAATTTATCGTTTATTAATATTCAAAAAGTATACCCATCATTATATGTTTATTAAACTCGGATACTTTTTTATGAATTTAACTCGGAATTTAATAACTTAGCAATGAATTTCTCTTAAGGTCAGAGTCTTGTAAAAAGAGACAAACTATTTATATTACTTAATAAAATTTAAAAAATATAGTTTCTTGTGATATATTCGTGATGTTATAGATGAATTCGCTAGAAAAAGTAGAAATCTTGCTTTTACTATTAAGTAAGATAATTTTTTTTGTTCGTTGTTGTTTCAATGTTCGATAGATTTTTTGTTCAGCTAATAATAAACAAATAGTTTTAACAGTTAATAAAATATGTAATAGTTGTAGTCAAAACATTTTTTTTAATTTATAGCCCCCCCCCCCCCCCCAACAAATTTCTATATACGCCACTGACGTTAAAGATGTGTAAAGTTTGTGATGGAACATTTTAATTTAACGGACTGTGACGATAATGTGAAAGTAAGTGTTAGAAAGACTGTAATCTGTGTTCACCTAAAGGACAAATTGAGAAAAAGTACATAGATTTTAACAATTTTAGCGATTAAGTAACCTTAAATACTGCCTTAAAACTTTTTAAATCAAACGTTCTTTTACTTAAATGAAGAATACCTAAACCAGAGATTTAAAAAAAATTAATTTCAATTCTGATCTTTAGTTTTTTTTTAATTAATTAAATTTAAAGTATTTTGTCCCGCCTAGATATTTTTAGATAAGTATTGATTTTATTAAATAAGTTGTAATTATTTGTAACATTTTTTCTGTGTTTTACATTTTTTGTAAGAAATTACGTTATGTCCTATCTGTTTAGATTATAAGTTCCATTTTATTTATTATCATTACACTATTGTACTTGATTTGTGTTAAATATATTTTTTTGTTATTTGCACAAATAAATACTCTACTCTAATTACGAAGAAGCACCTAAGGATATTTTTCTTAAAATTAACTACAAATTTTATCAATATTAAATACTATAATTACATTGGTACAATAAACGTTGTAGTAAAGATGTGAATCGTTTTAGACTAGTTTATTTAATTTTAATATTAGGAAGTAGATTCTGAGTTAGACCAACTTATTTACTAGTTTATCAATATTAAATACTATAATTACATTGGTAAAATAAAAGTTGCAATAAAGATGTGAATGGTTTTAGACTAGATTATTTAATTTTAATATTAGGAAGTAGATTCTGAGTTAGACCAACATATTTACTACCATATTAAATAAATTAAAAAGTAATTTCAACATTTCGGTTTGTATTAATTATTGTCCAGCTTTTACCCAAATCGATCACTGTGCGACGGGGCGCTATTTTGGCTTATTCTTTTGATAAAATCATATATTGGAGAGGTCTCGTTGTTCTAAAATTTTAACAGACAGATTCTCCAACGCCAGTCCGGTCTAATTTGACAACCAAAAGTTTTAAACTGACAATTGTAAGAATAAGACAACTAAATTTTATACTATGAATTTATTTCAGAGCTTTTTCGCAAATTTATAAAGAAAATACCAATCTTAGTACGCACTTTCGACAATAATAGAACTAAATTCACTCTAGCAACCCGTTCCAAGATGAAAATCATTTGGAAACCAAGCAAATCGCTGAAATATCCGAGTAATTTATAAGTTTTTAATGACGTCTCAATAACAACGACAGGGCAAAAACTTGTCAAAACATAACTGATCAACTAGATCTTAATTTAAACCAGTACTAAATCTTAAACCTTCTTAGTGAATCTGGACGTAAATCTTTATTCAAATAACAAGGAAAATGGCAGCATGTCAAAAATTTCATTGTTTCATTCAAAATGACAAATAAAGTAAATGTGAATGACATCCTGTCAATTTAGCTGGTGTTAAGAATAAAATTGTATTGGAATAGTTAGTAGTCATGGTATTTATTAAAGAAATAGTATTATAATGAGTAATGTAATAAAATAAAACGTATAACGTAAAACGGAGCTCGGTAGGGATTGTTGACTTTAAAAACCTAAAGGGTATTTGGTGTTTTGCACTGGTGTAGTTTTTCAACATTTTTTCAATACAACTAATAAAATGATGTAAACATTTGTTACAACTTTAAAGAGCAGATCTAGCAAAGTATTCCATTTATATTTAAATCACGGACCATAAATATATCCGTTTGCCACGTATATTTCAAAAAATATGTGATTAACTAAAAATTACCTTTATTTTGCCTTTTTCTGGTGGCAGAAGGGTTTGCAGCTGGCTATTCAGGAATAAATAACTTTGCTCTATACTCTTTAAGACTTGTAGCAACTTATTACATAATATAATAATAGTAATAATTAGTTTTTTGCAAAAAATGACGAAAAACTTAGAAAGCAGCTAATACTTTGGTCCTCTCCTTGCCCATTAAAAAAATTAAGTAAATTCGAATTTATTGCATACCCTCAAATTTTATGAAGCAAAATAGAATATTTATGACAGACCGAGGTGCTTATTGATTTTAATAAGTTTTGCACAGGGCCATTTTCTTGTTCTTAAGTACTTTCTGTCAATTGGACAGTTCAAAGAACAGTCGGTTTTAGAACTTTTTTTCAATTTATTATTTTAAAGACTTCTCGATTAAAATTTGTATTCTTGCCAAATTATTCTGGGGATACTTAATCACTATACGTATAAAATTTGCATAATTTACGATTATTCAAATTCGGATCTCATTTTCCCCTTAAACAATTAGTACTTGGCTTAAAATAAAGAGGGGTGCGAGCTGTTTAAAACAACCTCACGGTTTACCATTATACACGTATAATTAAACGTGTTTAAATTATTTTACTTAATATTAAAATCCGTATGTGTAAATGCATGTGTATACTTAGGACTTTATATTAATAATCCTAAGTAAATTTGTAAAACTGACACATATATTAGACATATTATAAGACGGATTGTTTTAAATATAAATAAAATTAGGCTGAACATAACTTGGAAGGCTAAAGAGATGGAAGGATGGACACTTTTGGCACGCCACCATAATGCAAAATATGGTGTAATGGAAAGTGAAAAAAAATGCAGTGCAGCCAAAAGTTCGGAAAATTTTTATAAAATGCCACAACAACTACCACTAGTAAAGCAAAAATAAAAACGATTTCTTTTTTCTAATATTTGATTTCTTTTTACCTCTGGTAGAACTTTTTATACAAATTCAATATGTAGGTGTACACAAAAGACGCTGAAGTGCTTATTCTAAAAAAAGGTCTGGATTTTTAAATATTTTTTTACATCGTTGAATTTCATGAAAAGGCGAAAAACTCATCTAGAAAGCATACACCTACACATCAATATAAAAAATTACACTCATCCCTAACTAAATATTGTAGGTAAGTATAAAATATTTTTGACATAACGGTAATTTCTCTAAAATAAATAAAAATTGGAACAAGAAATTAATAGGAGTCTACGAACTTTTTTAGTAAATCCAGGGATTTAAGCTTTGTCGTAAATTTAAAGCACAATTTGAATTTATCCTTTCGGCTTCTTAAATGCATTATCATCTTATATATTTGTTTAAAAAACACAATAAATATATTAAGCCCGACCACTATATTATTTTTTTAGAGTCTGATCATCACATTAAACTTTTTCTTGTGACATTTTAAGAAAAATCTTCTCATTTTATATATTTTTTAAAAATGTAACAGAAAAATAATTTGCACGTAAAGTTTTATTAGAATTACGAAATTTAAAATAGGCCATTTTTTACTTAGATTGGAATACGTGTTTAACAGGGTTCGCAGATATATATCAAGTGATATATATCGCGTTATATATCACGATATATATCGCGATATTTATCTCTAAATAAATATCAATATTTGGATATATATCAACTTGTTAAAAAAGAATATTTTTTCTTAAATCTGGCAATAGCGGCTTTCGTTTAAGTACAAATATGCAACCGCGCTATACTGGGATTTTTTAAAACGGTAATTCCCCTCCACGAAATTAACCTGCAAATAGCCAAATATTTTTATGCTACTAATACCCCCTTTGCACATGCTGATAACCCCGAATTTAAAAGCATGTGCAGCATGTTAAGGTCAGGTTTTAAACCACCCTCAAGTAGAAAATTGGCAGATGAGTTGTTAGAAGAAGTTTACAAGAATGTTATGAAAGACGCCAAAGACAGGTTAGAAAATGCAAATTTGTCTATGTCTTTGGACGGTTCGTCCAATGTACACAATGAACCCATCGTATGTTGTTCCGTCACCAGCGAATATGGGGAATCTTTTTTAGTTAAAACAATCGATACATCTGGAAATGCACATACTGCCGAATACCTGAAAAGAATAGCAATGGAGGCTATAAAAGAAACCGAAGAGTTCTTTGCAGCTAAAGTGAGAAGTTTTGTTACTGATAATACTGGAAACGTGATGAAAATGAGACGTTTATTAGAAGAAGAAACTCCGACAAATAATATTATTCAGTATGGATGCTCTGCGCATATATTACACCTACTAGCTTCTGATATACAAATACCAGGTTTACTAGAGCAAATTGTGAAAGTCATTAAATATTTTCGAAATACACATTTACTAGCTGCATGGTATAAGGAAGCTAAAGGAAAAAGATTAATCACCCCACAACAAGTTCGATGGAATACTGCTTCTGATGCCATAGAGTCTTACCTAGAAAATCGTGGTATACTAGTTCAATTGTGTCAGGACAAGAAGGAATTAATTGACAAAGATATTTTCAGAATTGTCAATGATATTAATATTACAATTAATGCAAAGGATTTTTTGCGACGTATGAAACCAATAGCAGTGGCTCTTGATAGAATGCAGAGAGATGGAGCAACTATAGCTGTGGCAGTAGAAATATGGAAAAAATTGGAAAATGACTTGCATGGACAACCAGCAAATGTGTTTAGGCAATTTAAGAAATGTAAAGAAATGGCTCTAACCGCTGCACCTTATTTGGCTAATTTGTGCGACCACAGATTCCAAGGAAATAATTTAAATAATGAGGAAAAGCATGCTGCTTTTGAGTACCTACAGAAATTTAACCCAGGATTTGTTCCAATAATAATGGCAATGAGCACTGCTTCAAAACCATTTCCTTCATATTTATTTGGGCACCACTTTAAAACAACTCCTCCTATGACATGGTGGAAATCCGTCAACATAATTGACGCTGAAAAATATTTTAGATGGGCTGACCTTCAGAAGGAGTTTTTAAACATGTGCTCTATGTTACTAACAGCCGTAGCGGCTACTGCTGGGCTAGAAAGAATATTTTCGACATTCGGTCTTGTCCACTCAAAACTTCGAGATAAATTAGGGAATGAAAAGGCTGGAAAATTAACGTTTATGTTTCGATATTTTAACCAGAATAAAAGTATGTCCAGTACAGCATCAAATTTAGATTTTGTTTGGGATCGAAGTCAATGCAGTGAAGCCTCAGGATCAGGAAATCTGCAGAATGTAGCAACAGAGACAGAGCGGGATCTCTTAGATGATTCCGATTCCGACAATATGGATGACTTGCCTCTAGCACGGCTTTTGTAAAGACTAGAATTATTTGTATTAGGCTTGGTTTTTTTCGTCAGAAAAAATATGAATTTCATTTTTAAATTCTATTTTGTTGTTTTTTATCAATAAAGATAAGGTTTCTATCTTTGCTTTATTTTTTTTTTCAAAAACTTTTACCTACTAGTAAAATAATATTTTTAACAAAAATGAAAATATCCGATATATATCAAAATATCCGATATATATCGTAAATATCCGATATTTTGATATTTTCAGTAAATATCATGATATTTACAATCCCTGGTGTTTAATGCTTACTAAAGGTGCGTTCCCTATGGGGCGGCTGACGCTCGCGGCTGCCGCACAGCGTCTGCCGCCTAGTACTGCTCATGTGACAATTTAATGTATCCGTTTCCTTTCGAGAGTCAGACGCAAGCTTCAACGTCAATGCATTACTGGCGTCAGCCGGCCGCTGAGCGGCAGCCGCGCGCGTCAGCCGCTCCATAGGAAACGCACCTTAAGATGGAAACATTGTAACATCTTTTCAAATGTATCTATCAACATTTTTAGTAACACACTTAAAACAAATTGACGCAAATGTTAAAAAAGTTAAGGATAATGCCAAGAAATGGTAACAGCTATTTACCTAACAAGCGCGGAAAGGTATACTTTTCCGCACGCGACTGCAGTTGCAGTCGAGTGTGTACACATACGTAGTTTCTTACTTAGATCAAATATTATAAACAAAAGTACATCATCCCATTTAAAATTCCAAAGTTACCCCACACCCTTCAAAATAGAGAGAGGAGGTAAATGTCAAAAATGTGTTAAAACATGTCTCCCCATCTCCCTATTAACTCACCAAAATTTCATGAAAATATTTTTTTCTACTAGCGTGCGCAATTCACCGTTTTCCCGCACTCATTTTGTCTCTGAAAGACTAAGTTTCCCGCACCGTGCGGGAAAATTTTTCCCGCACCGTGCGGGAAAATTTTTCCCGCACTGAGTGCGGGAAAATATTTTTTAATGTTTTATATTGAAATAAAATTTTGGTGATGTATGAATAATATTATTATATAGGACATAAAAATCCTGAATTGTACACCGGTCACAGCTTTAGGCGCTCATCGGCCACTCTACTGGCCAATTCTGGTGAAGGAATAACGAATATTAAACGCCTAGGGGGATGGAAATCCACGTCTGTTGCCGAAGGCTACCTAGAGGAGTCCATCAAACAGAAAAAAGATATGTCCAACAAAATTCTCAATATCAGTCAAGCTATTCCAACGACTTCCAGTTGCATCTTAGAAACATCCACGTCCCTAGATATTGCACCGGGTCCCAGTAGCGTCCATGAAAGTTCAACACCTCTGTCTCTTCAAACTTCCACTATGCAGAATCAGTCAACTTCAACCTCTCTAGCTTCAGCAATTAATTTACACAGTGCATCCAATTGTACTTTTACGATAAATATATATAATAAGTAATAAGTAAACATTATATACCTGTTATTTTTTGTTTATTAAAAAATAATAAACTTTGTAAAAATGATGTTGGTTTTTTTAACGCTAGTAGAAAAAAATTTGATCCTAACTCATGCGGAAAGGCACTTTCCCGCACTCGACTGCTTACCCGAACTCCGCTTCGCGTCGTTCGGGTAACGGCAGTCGCTTGCGGGAAAGTGACTCTTTCCGCACTTGTTAGGATAATAACTATAAACCGTTTTTGAGAAATAGCCTTGTAACACTTTAAAATACTCACCTTGTATAGGCACTAAATATTTTTAAATATCTAGTACCTTTGCATACAAAAATAATTCTTAATTGATCTTTACAAGCGTTTGGTGAAAACGTTATAATATTGTACAGTGGCGTATTCAGGGCGGGGGGCGGGGGGTTGGGGGAGGGGGGATTGGGTGTACCCCCCCCCCCCCTAAAATTTATACAACCTTTGTATCCAAAAGAGAAAAAGGAAATAAAGGTTTTAGTCTTTTTGTTGATTTTATAATTTGTTGTAACCTGTTAGGCATTGAATCTACCACTTTTATATCAAATCCTACTTCGCTTTTTGACCATCCTTCTTGACATCTTGCTTTTGTTGTAAATTGAATGTTCTTTCACACTTTCTTTGGGTTCCCACCATAGATGTTCATTCGGGTTAACGTCTCGGGATTGCGGTGGCGTTTAAAACACTCTTGGTACGCTATACAGTATCCACTCTTTAACGACCCGCGCTGTATGCTTTGGATCGTTGTCTTGTTGAAATATGAAATTGTTTCCAATTCACATTTTCTCCGCACTTTGTCTTACATTCTTTTCTAAAATGTCCATGTAGACGAACCGATCCATAGTTCCGTCAATAGAATGGAGCTGGCCCATTCCATGCCATGACATACACCCTCAGATTAGAACGGAACCCCCCTCCGTGCTTTACTGTTGGAATTACATTTTTAGGTTTGTAGGCTTTCCCGCGGTTTCTGTACACTAAAACCTTTTTTGATTTACCAAACAACTCGATTTTTATTTCGTCAGTATATATGATATTTTTAGAGTACTCAGTAGTTTTGTCAAAATGACTCTGAGCAATCTCGAGACGGTTCTTCTTATTTTTCTCATTTACTAATGGTATCTTTCGACATACTTGTGCCTGTATACCCTGGCTTCTTAAAAATGTTATTATTGTTGTTACATGGATAACCTTTTTGTAATCACTGGCTTCACTTTTCACTATATCTGTCGCAGTAGTTTGCGGATTTTCACTAATTTTTCTTAGTATTTCTTGTTTCTCTCGAAAAGTCAGTACTTTTTCTTCCTCTTCCCGGCAACATTTTTGTTGTATGGATTGTTTCATATTTTTTTATAATATATTCAAATGTTGACCGGCTTCTTCCAACAATTTTTCTTATGTCTCTTTGAGATCTTCCTGCTCGATATGATTTTATTATCAAATGTCTGATTTCTTGAGGCACTTCTGATGATTTGCGACAGATTTTAAAACTTGCTGTATTCTTTAGGCCACGAAGTCTCAAACTGCAATTAAAAATAATTTAGAATCTATATTTAGGAATTTTTCTTATCACTATAAGGAGAGATAAATACATTTTATGTACATCTTCAAAATTTTGGACGAATAATTTTGCTCGCAAATATTTTATCCAATTATATTTTTTTGTCTTTTTTGTCCAAGGGATCCTGATAAATATGATGATTATTTTTATTTCTCGGGCAAAGAGATATCTGTTAACTTGTCTTTAAAATTTTACTAAATTTAATGTAGAATTTTTATCTCTATCTTTGAAAAAATTACAAATGGACGAATAATAAATATCCCGCCTGTAGTAATAATAGCAAACCATTTTTGAAAATCCTATTATTTTATGACTTTTGGAGGCTTGTGTCTTGAGGCGGCATAAAAAGTGAATTATTTATAAGTAGATAAAGTGTACATCGAAGTACTGCTGAAAAGGGCTATTTTCGATACTATGCGGGGGTCGAGAGCCACATCATTCTAGTCGAATACTCCGCTTATAAACGCCATAAATTAATTAGATAAGTCAAAAGGAAACATAAATCTTTCCCAAAAAAACTTTTTGACGCAATGTTTTTATTACCTTTTGTTTTCGGCTGACTTCTGAGAATTACAGGTTCATTTTCATACTTCCAATAAATCAAATTAAAAAAGAACTTCCTATAGAGGTAATTAACCTTATCTGGCATACACATTCTATTGACTTAATAAATAAAAGTTTTATTTACCTTTTCGCTGGAAAAAAAATGATTGATTATCTATTTACTTTGTTATAGGCTCACTCAACATTTGATTGACACATTGTTAAAATGTATTTAATGGGGCGTGTTTGGATTTATGTTCCTTTTTGTTTAAACGGCTTAAATTTATTTTGAAAAAGAAATGTTACAAAAAAACTGACATTCACAAAACTGCAAAGTGCATAACAGCTTTTTATTTAAAGACAAGGTTCAAAGTTTTTATTACAGAGCAACTTGTCGTTAGCAGTATTGGCTAAACGGACACAAGTTGGTGAGATAGATAATTTATTTAAAGATTGTTTTGGGTAATTGCCACGAAACTGAGTTATTTTAACGGTATTTTTTATCCGGTATAAAAAAAATTTAAACATTATGAAAAATAATGAATTTAATAAATAGAGCATGAAAATAAATGAGATGTCAAAATATTATTAGTAATAATAAAATCTTTTGTAAGTAAGTACAAATTTAGTGAGTGTATATTCAGTTAGTGGGGATATAATATTTTTGAAAAACAATTTTAGTTGTCATTTCTTATTGCGGTCCTAAAAGTTCTTTTTCCTACAAAATAATGGAAATGGGCAGTGACGAAGATTTAAGTGCTACTCCACCGGAAATATTAGAAACAGCAAATATAGCAGTTTTAAACCTAATAATACGTCCACAATCTAAACAATAATAATAATGAAACAGCATATAGGCAGTTTTAAGAATGGTGTGATAAAAAAAGGTGGTAAAATTAGTGAAAGGTTTTCTGGCTTATTTCGAAGAAAAATCAAAAGAAGTGAAGTATTTTACAATTTGGTCCACATATTCGATGCTAAAAACTACACTGAATGTTAAAGAGAATATATAAGAAAATTTAAGAAACTTATTTGATATTTGAAGAAAAAATCAGTTGGTTATCGCCTAAGAAGTCACAAATTGTAACAAAAGAGCAAATAACCCGTTTTATGAGCGAAGCTAATAACGAAGATTTTTTAATTATAAAGGTAAACAACTGCAGAAAAATATTTATGTTACTAGGAACTATGTATTTATTTTAGGTACTTTTTGTTTCAGATTGTTTTGATTTATGGGTATTTTTGGGGCTTGTCGTCGTGACTAATTAATGAGATTAACAGCTGATGACGTAGAAGACGTATGATCGAGTTTAACGGTGAAACTACCATGGATTTATTAAGAAAGGATTCGATGTTCCGTATACTGTGAGCGTATCGAACGTGAAGCCTTATATTTGTTGTTTGTTATGAAAACATCTTACCGTGGATGTACAGTTTACGACCTAAGGAAATACGTAATTGAATCAAGAATGGTAGTAGAAAGAGATAAAATAGCATTGGAGTGTTGGAGCTCAGAAGTGTTCCTGTCTCTGCTGGTTGCTTAGGAAAAACGTCTGAACACTCGGTTACACGTACGTCTTTGTCTAATGAACTAGGAGAGAGAAAGTGCGATTTATACATTTATAAATGACTCGGAGCGACTTTGAATAAACCTTTAGAAATAATATATCCTATAAATAATAAAACTTTTTTAACTTAAATGTATTATTATTTAGCAGAAAAATAAAATATTTTAGGCCATTTATTACTTTTAGTAAATCTTGTGATGCTTCTAACGTATTTTTTGTACAAAAATACAAGGTAAAATAAGATGTGGCCAATGTTTACAAATTGTGTTTACAGTGTCGCTTAGAATGGTTTGTTTTGGCTTCAAAGAATTTTAAATCATCCCGTATCCATTCTTAATAAATCCATGGAAACTACCCAATAAAAAAACAGATATGCAACGCACTTTTACTGTTTCAAATATAAATTACACTGAACTGTTTCGAAAATATAATGCACTACGCCTAACGCACGTTTTTTCAAGACGATTTTTTGGTAAATATCAGAAGAAAATATGCATCAATCAAGTTGTTGGGATAAATAAAATAGGAGAGATAATTACCTAGTTTAATCGCCAAATACCTTAATTTGCCAAATCCTGAAAGTTACACTGGGCAATGTTTCCGCAGAGTGTAATTTAACGATATGGAGGATGGAATTCCACAACCGTCGCGGAAGGATACATTAAAGATTCGGTAGAAAACAAAGTGCAGAAAATTTAAAATAAAGTATTACATTTTAAAGTATCAGATCCGAGGCCAAATGTCATTTCGTCTTCTTCAAAAATAATTGATATTGCAGACGCCAAATCAAGAAAAGCGGGTTAACTTCCTCCGGTATAAATATTGGGTCGTGCAGTGGGTGTACTATTAGTGTCATTATTGTGAACAATAGTAACTAGTACCAGTGTTTATTTATTTAATAAATTTGATATTTAAGTTGTTGTTTAATGTTTGAGTTTTTATGTCTGGTGTGAGAAGTGCACGAAATGTTTTTTACCCTAGTGTACGAATTATTTCGTGCACTACGAAACAAAAATGAACTGCTGTCAAAAAATGCCAAACCTCGAACACTGATAATAATGAAAAAATGTCGACTTTTTTGTCAGTTATAGAAAAAAGCAGTTAAAGATATTATTATGAAACACATGTTAATCTGAATACGTGATGAAGCTTTGCGCATTACCCCCCTTTTTCCACCATTTAAGTGGTTACACGGGGCTGACGACTCATGAACTTTTGTTAAATTATATATAATCAATGACCCTTTCTACCCATAGCGTGTAAGGCTACGGTTTTTCACTAATATATTGTGTTTAGTCCTTTATAAATGGGTTCCACGCTTTTCTGTTCTGCGCCATCTGTTTTGCTTCCTTACAGGTGTTCTTTTCCTCTTTTCAAGATTCCCCCCATTGCGTTATCCCAGGTTTACCTTGGTCGTCCTCGCTTTCTTTTTCCTTGCGTTTTGAATTCTTGGACTGAATCGTTTAGTCTTTGCAAATGTCCCCACCATCCTAGTTGTCTCTGGTTAACGTAGATAATATCCAGATCTTTCCTAATTTTTCGCTACTAATTTTGCCCATTTTGGCCACTCTTCTCACTCTTCTCAGGTATTTTATTTCTGCTCCCCTAATTTTGCCCTTTTCTCTTGCAGATAGTACCCATGTTTCACACCCGTACGTAAGGATGGGTCTATAGATTGATTTGTAGATCTTCATTTTTGTTTGTCTTGTTATTTCTGTTTTATTTGTTGGCCCTTTACTCAAAGCATAATAGACCGTATTTGCTTTGTCTAACCGTGCATTTAGTTCTGCGTCCTGATTTCCTTTCTCATCGAGGGTGACCCCTAGATACTGGAAGTTGCTGACCTGCTCTTTTAGTTTTCCATTTATTCCTATGTTTGTTCTTTTCCTCTCTTTTTCGGATATTACCATAGCCTTAGTTTTATCTATGTTCACTTTCATTCCATTATCGCCCTGTACCTCATACCAGACGGTGATGCTTTTTGTAGGTCTGTTTCGTTTGGTGCTATAATTGCTATATCATCTGCGATGGCACATTCCGATATGTTCACTCTTTCCATATTTCTGTATCCAACACAGAAGTGATTCGTCCTCTGTCAAGTAACTTTGATTATTTCATCCATGAAGATGATAAACAGAATCAGGCTTAAGCTGCCTCCCTGTCCAACGCCCTCTTATAATAAAGGGTTCCAATTTAATGTTTTTACTTATTAAACAGTTATTAGTTTTTTGAACAGGCATTTTGTTCTTCTGATCAGCTTGTTGTCCTTCCTTTTTCTAAGGCATTCTCGTAGTTTCAATCTTGGTACTTTATCAAAAGCTTTTTCCATATCGATAAATGCTAAAAAGGCTCTCGATAGTGTTTTCTGTATTACTTCTTTTATTGTAAAAATATGGTCTTGGGCTATTTTTCCGAAATCCATTTCGCACTTCTGATAAGATTTTTTATATTTATTTCCTTAACCCTTTTCCTACTATTTTTTCAAAAATCTTCATTAGCATGCAAAATTAATCCCATTTCCCAGTCAGTTGGTATTTTTTCTTCTTTCCAAATTTTGCTGAACATTTCGAGACATATTTTTACTCCTCTTTCACACATGTATTTAATCATTTCCGTTGTGATTTTATCATTTTCTGGTGCTTTTTCATTTTTAAGTGCTTTATTGCTTTTGTTAGTTCTTCTACTGTTATGTTATCTCCTTCACTCTTATTTTCTTTTGTTTGTTCTTGTTCTTCCATTTGTGTATCTTGTTTGTCTGGTTCTGATTTCGCACTAAGTAGTTCCTGGAAATACCTTTTTCAACGGTCCATAATTTCAGACTCATCAGTAAGTATGTCGCCTTTCTCACTTTCATTGCTATGGTATCTAACTTTCTGTTTCCTCTTAGACTTTTCAATGCCCTGTCAAACAATTTTTGATTTTCTTTGCTGCTTTTCTCTAGTTTATCCCCGAATTCCTTCCAACTTTTCTTTTTTGATTCTAGTACCATGTTCTTTACTCTTAATCTTTGTTGTTCTTTGTACTTCATAACTCTGTTGAGTTTTGTCTCTTAAGTATGCTTGCCAGTAGTTCTTTTTTATTCATACATGTCTCTTGAGATCCTCTGTCCACCAGACTGCTTGTTTTTTGTTACTGCTCTGCTTGCTTGTGCCACATGTTTTTCGTGGTGCTTCCCGTATTATCCTTTCGAACGGTTCCCATATTTCTCCTGTATTCATAATGTTTATTGGTTCTTGCAAATTACTCAGTTTTTTGATAATTTCTTGTCGATATTTCTTTGCTACCTTTCTTTGGTAAACATATTTTTGAAAGCTAGTACTGATAGCAAAATTTTAAACATCCTTTAAGACAGAAATTATACAAGATTACTAAAACTTTTCTTATTACAAACTCATTATTTTAACTCGTGATTGCGACTTATCAAAATACAAAATGTAAAAACTACATTTCGTGGTACTGGGACACGCACTGTACTCTTTATTTTATTTAAAAAAGTCTAAGCAACACATAATAACAAACTTTCCGAAGTACGATTCGTATATTTTAGTAAGTCTTGTTTATCATTTGATTACTTTAATTTTTAATAAACAAGGAAACAGGATTACTTAGCGATATATCATTTTAAAAGAATCGTTATAGATTTTTTGTCTTCTTAAAAAAGATAAACAAATTTAATAAACTCGTTTTGTTTAACTAATTTTATTCTACAGGGTCATACACCTGCTTGCACATAATAAAAACCATTAAAAACAACTCAAAAAAACGTTACACAAATTTAAAAGTTAATTATGACCTGTTTTCTAAAAATACATGGTAGGTATATAACCACCTGCATCGTAGGTAAAGTAAACAACTTGAGCTAATTCCATTAAAACAAAGTTTAATATTGTTGGTAGTTTTAAGAAGTTAAAAACTTTCCAGTCTTATAAAAAATAATAGGATCCTAAAAGAAAATGGTTACTTTATCCTACAAAACAATGAAGAAAACTTCTAAAATGATGCTGATTTTTTTTCGCTGTAACTATATTATTAGTCTTTTCGATATGTGTATACTCTGAAATTATTAGTCATAAAATGTCGCCAGTAATGACATTTAAGTGATTCTTATGTAATGTTTAAATAAGGAAAGCACGACAAAAATTAGGAATTTGTTTTGTAGACAGGTAAGCAACAATTTGACTGCTGAAAAATGTAAATTATGGTACCTCCTCCTCGTTTCGAAGGGAAGCCGCTGAGATTTTCCATGAAAGGCATCCCGAAATATCTGTATTCCATCAAAGATGATGAGGATATTCACTTACAAATTACTCAAGTCGTTGTTGAAATTCCAAAGACTTCGTTGAGAAATTTGGAGAAAGTACTTCCTGGAAACGATGGACGATCATTTTCATCCATACAAACCTACCTTTGTCCACACGTTGAAATCTGGAGACTGTTTTCGACTTGGTGTCAAGATATGCATAAAGATGGCGACTTTTTTTGCAAAAAAATCATATTTTCTGATGAAGCATGTTTTACATCAAATAAATGAAGTACTTAGCTCTCAAAATTGTCGTTGATGGAGTACAGCTAATCCGGAATTTGTTACCTATCTAGTATCGAGGATCAGTATTATTTGAAGACAAATGTGTGGTGCGGTATTTTTAAAATACCGCATGGCAAATACTACTTTAGATATCCAGCTGATAGGCCCATTTTTCTTTCTAGGCAATATAACGTCGGATATTTACCTTCAATTTTTGAGAAACGAGTTTTTTTCAGGAAATGTTCCAGAGTCGCTGGATGGGAAGATTATCAGAAAATCATTGGCCGGCAGGGTCGCCGGATCTGAACCCATTTGATTACTTTGTTTGGGGATATTTAAAGGAAAAAGTGTACTTTCACCGATCTTTTGAAAATATCGACAGCTTGGAAAGAGTAATAATCCGATGTGTTTCAGAAACTCCTCAAGTTATTTTAGGAAAAGCTATTTCAATATTCTGTAAGTTAACAAAAATATGAATCGAAAAGGAAGGTCAGGAACATTAAAGGTCTTTAATTTTTCTCGCAGAGAAAAATAATTCCGAATAGTTTTTTAAAACAACTTTTTTTAGTATCTTGCTAAATATGGGTACTTTTTTCTTGTGTATATTTTAGGTTTTAGTCGCTACCCTGTATATTTTATTAATATGCACAACTTTTCTACAGCAAAGTGTTTTTTCAACTTTCAGTAAAATTTCTTCCCACATGGCAAGAATTCCATGGGACACGCTGTATAAGTGAAATTATGTTCAAAAAGCTAATGTATTTTTAAATTAAGCACTAAAATGTGTAACACTAGTATTAAGTAGTACAAAGTACAAACATTAAGTAGTACTAATATTAAGTAGTACAAAGTACAAACATACATACATATATTTAATTTTAAAGTTACTTCAAGATTTTTGAACTTCTTATGAAAATGAACCATTTAGGTATATCCCCGATAATCATCTTGGTTACGTTTAAATTCGTTTTAAAGTTATTGTACTTTATATGAAGCACTGTTTAAACAAGATTCTCTTTTATGAATTGCATCCGTTCTCTGTTTCAAACCAAAATGGATGTTCCATTTTAAAATAAGTGATTTTATCAACTATTCATATTCATCTTTATGGTTATATCTCAATTTATGTTAAAGTTATGACGGGGGAGATTTATTTTATGGAGCACTATGTAAACAAGTAAATTTAACCTTTTTTTTTTAGAGGATCTCTCCATATTTTTCTGGCATGTCGTTAAGTTTCGAAACTTTAAAAGAACAAATTAAATAGGCATTTAAGTTCCTTTATGCACGATAATTACTTGGTTGATCACAGAAAAAAAACAACGTTTTTCTTTTCGCGACGGTTGACTAACTTGATTCAATTTTCTTCAACCTAAACAAAAAAGGCCACGCGTCGCATGTGGGTATATGTTTCTGACATGGACACAATTAGTTTATCGGAAAAACATGGAAAAATGGGGAAATAACGTCGCTGGGAATGATGAATGCCCGTAAGGTCCGAAAGGGACGGAATATCTATCTATAAAACACATTTTCTCTAGTCAATTTGGGTCGGGCAACTGTCTTTGGCTTTTCATTTAAATCCTCGGTAACTTTTTAAAATATGTTTAAGGAATACGTATTTTAAATCGACTTGTCAACAACTATATATTTTAGCTGACAAATTCTAATCGAATATCGAAAAACTAATTTGACCGGTCTCGTCAAGAGCATTGGTATAAGTAGGCAATGGGTTACTTTCATTGATTTAGAAGCACCAAATGCCACATTTTAGAGCGATCAAGGATATCTAAGCTATTTATATCTCGGTCAACTATACGGCCCCCCACCTACTTCTTGAGAGTGACTGTTGGGGGTCATCCATTAATTACGTCACACGCAAAGGGGGAGGGAGGGGTCCACAAAGTGTGACAAGACGTGACAAGGGGGAAGGGGTGGTAGAAGTAAGCTTCGTGACGTCACACATAATCTAAAATATTAAAATAACTAAATAGGAAATGGGGACACGGGCGAAACGAACGTTATATAAGTATGTTATTTTGAAGTTTAAAATTGTTTGCATTTGATAACATACTCGTACACCGAAAGACCGATACCGCCTTTGAAAAAAGTCGACGTAAGGGAATTTATTGTTTTATTATTTGTTTGCAGTGTTATCAGGTCTGCCGTTTAGAAGGTAGATCTATGTTCGATTTTAGATAAAGATCTTTTTCGACAAAATTTACTTAATTAACATCGAAAAATGTTTAAAAAAAACAGTACACGCGACAGGACCAATTGATTGCTTAATATAAAAGTGAAAATATTCTAGCATTTTTTTATTTACGCCTTCTGCTCATTTCGAAGGACACTATAGGTGAGTATAATTACGTGAGTATTTTCGAAAATCAATTTTTCAAATTTTTTTTAGGCACTTTTCAAAAATACATTTCAGAGAACATCTTTTTCGCAATTAAATTTTTCCGAAAATCACTTTTCGAATATTAATATTTTCAAGCAACGGCTTTTGGAAAAAGTAATTTACGAGAAAGTGACGTACCAAACCTAAAGAAACCTGAACAAACTCAAAAAAAGTTCGTTTAGGTTTGTTCAGGATCGTTTTTCGTATTTTTTTATTTAACATTTTCCAAGCTAGAGTTCATAGCCTAATGCTGTTTTCGAAAAAATACATTTTCGGAAATTGTATACCGATTTTTGAAAAATTATTTTTTTAAAGATATCTTTGAAAAATGGACTTTCGAAATAAGTTTTCGAGAAAATATTTTCAAATAATTTCGAAAAAGATGATTTTCTAAAAAAAAATTCTCTCAAAAAAGATGTTTTTCGAAAAAGCCCTATTTGGTTATTTGGTTCCTTTGGTAAGGTATGTTTTCAGAAACCACCTAAGAGCATGTAAATAAAAAATGCCGAAAAAGGCTTGCGGTTTATGTATATATATATATATATATATATATATATATATATATATATATATATATATATATATATATATATATATATATATATATATATATATATATGTATATATATATATATATATATATATATATATATATATATATATATATATATATATATATATATATATATATATATATATATATATATATATATATATATAGATAGAGATATAATTATAGATCTGTTATTAATATAATTGTGGTATAATTTATATAGTATAGAACTTACATATACGACAAATGTTTGTTTCTGTTCATATTATTTTGTAGAACATGTACAAATGGTTACTATTTATGTTACAATATTTATTTTTATAAAATTCGCTATTGAACTCATTCTTGTACAAGGCTCCTAAATCCGCGCCTGGTGAAACAATTAGGCGGAGGTATCTCCTGCTTTTTACATCACCTGGAGCAAAATTTTGCCGGAGTTGAACTATACAGTAAAGCTTTTTAACATCTTATTTAAACATTCTGCATACACCCATCACACACACCGTAATTTACAATAGTGAAAATATCGGAAATGTAATATACATACGTACATACTCTCAGCGATTGCCTTGTATCTAACTAAATCTAAAAATAAACCTCAAAATTTTAGAATTGGGGAATTAAAATAATTGCTTAGGACCAACTTTTGTGTTTCTTTAAATTCACTTCCCCTGAGACCAAGCAAAGAAAAGAAAAATAACGAGGTTTTTGCGAAAAAGTAAATTTAGGAACGGCAGTATCGAATCAGAGAAACGACGACGTCGGCTTGGGTCTAAATCAGGCGTAGGCACAAAAGTAAACATGCGACCATAGATCTTGGGATTTCAATAGAAGAAGGAAAACAAGCATTAAAAGACGGCGTTGATCCCTTTAGTGGACGTTCGCAAGGAAGGACGGATTACCGATGAAAAACTGGAGAGTTGAAAAAACACTGAAACCGGAAAAGAAACAAAGGTATAAGGAATGAGACTTACGATATTCAGTTATACGGGTATACAACTGAAGCTGGCATACGTATACATATTTGCTCAAAATCAATAACTCTTTTTTCCATTCCATCTACAAAGTGTCCAGTAAACCATCTTAACAAATGGGAAACTTTTTATTTTTGAAAAAGTTATTCTTCATAAAAAGTTGTGCTAGTTGAAAAAATAACACTCAAATCAAAAATGTTGACCGAGCATATACGGAGTGCCAAAAAAAGTAAAAACGATAAATGCCGTAGAAGAAAAACTATCTTTAATTTTAATTGACAAAATAACTATGGTTATTCAAATGTACCTTGATTTGTTTTAAAAAGTGTCTTGGAATGCATGTTATTCAAGTAACATATTAGAAAAATAAACAATGAAAAAATTACCATTACTTAAAATAGGTATAAAAACATATTTTCGGAATGTTTTTCATTCATCTAGTTTACCTGGAAAAGTACAAAGTAAGGTTTAATACCAAATGAAACTTTGACAACTAATTCTCTTATTTGTAAATGCTGCAGGTGTGTTTCCTTTTTAGTTAATATGATGCTTAAACTTAACACGGAGGCAAAGATTGAAATATAATTAATTGTTGAGGACCACTATAAAACATACGGAGAGCTCCTCAAATTTTTGATAAAAGACATCCGAATAAAATAATAAGCCATGTGACTGTTCGAGATGTTGTTAATAAATTAAAAGTACCGGATCTGTCCACAATAAATTTTCTGACAAGCACCAGATTTGGCGGACGGACGAAGATACCCAATTAGTGGTTTTGCAAGCTGTCGTGGAAAATCCAAAATCTCATTGAGAGATATTTCACAAACTGTTCCACGACCTGTTACAAAACCTACGGCACAAGGTATTTTAAGGAAAAATCATTTTCATCCATAAAAACCAAACTTTCTTCACAAACTGCAGCCTAGAGATTTTGATTCACGATTTTTCTTTTGATCTTGGTTTCAAGGTGAGGTAGAAGATGACAAATTTTTTGCAAGAAAAATATTGTTTTCAGATGAGACCACATTCACCCCAAATGGAGTGGTGTGTTCCCAAATGGTAAGTGTGGAGGGATAAGAATCACCACTTTGTAATTGAGTATCGTGGCCAGTATTCTTGGTGTGGTGTTTTTAAGAGCAAAATTGTAGGGCCGTACTTTTTTCCAAAAAATGTTACCGGCGAAATTTACTTGAACTTTTTGAATACGGAATTATTTGAATTTTTTCATCGGCTACCACTGGATACAAGAAACACACTTTGGTTCCAACATGACGGTGCTTTATGTCACAGCTCTGCAAAAGTGACAGAATTTTTAAATCAGACATTTCCACAGAGATGGATTGGACAAAGCCAGAATTTGCTTGGCCACAAAGGTCCCCAGATAAATAACTCCCCTAGATTTTTTCTTATCGCGAATTTTAAAAGAAAAAATCTATAACAGACCTTTCGGAATCATAGACCATTTAGAGAGAATGTGTCCAAGAAATTTCCCCTCAGATGGTTAGAAATGCAGTTTCTCGCAACGCTGTCATATCGTTTTTGGCTGTTGTATGGCGTGTTTTCTAATTTTAAAAAATTGTTTTTAACAATGTTAGTTTATTTGAAGCTTATTTATTAAATAACAACTAATTCATATTTGCCAAATACGCTTTTAGACACATTTGCTTAAAATTTTACGTTCAGATTCACTAAGAAGGTTTAAGATTTAGTACTGGTTTAAATTAAGATCTTATAGTTGATCAGATATGTTTTGACATTTCCACAGAGATGGATTGGACAAAGGTCAGAATTTGCTTGGCCACAAAGGTCCCCAGATAAATAACTCCCCTAGATTTTTTCTTATCGCGAATTTTAAAAGAAAAAGTCTATAACCGACCTTTCGGAATCATAGACCATTTAGAGAGAATGTGTCCAAGAAATTTCCCATCAGATGGTTAGAAATGCAGTGGCGCAATTTTCACGATGTACAATAGTTTGTATGGAAAAAAACGGTCATGTTAAAGCTTAGTGTATTATTTCATAAAATGATATTGTTGTTTATTTTGGTAATATGTCATTTAAAAAACATGTCGTATTTCAAAACACTTTTTAAAAAAATTTAAAAGTACATATGAATGACCATAAAGATATTTTGTCAAATTTCATATTCGATCATTTTTTAGTTCTGGACGACACTTTCTTACGTCATTAGATTTGTTCCAACACAGAATCCGAGAACTGTTTTCGATCAGAAATAGAGTTGCCCAGATAAAGATTACATGGTGCACAGCGACAGGCGCGTTTAGTGTATGTAAATGACTGATTGTTTCTGACGGTCAGAAAACCGTACGGGCTGGTTGTTGGAAAATACCTATTGCACTTTTAAATTAAAATTAAAGATAGATTTTCTTCTATGGCATTTATCGTTTTTACTTTCTTTGACACCCTGTATATGCTGGATCAAAATTTATGATTTGAGTGTTATTTTCTCAACAAGCAGAGCTTTTACAAATAATAACTTTTTTCTGTAAAGCCAAAAATAAAAAAGTTTCCAATTTGTTAGGATGGTTTCTGGACATGCTGTAGATTCGAAGGTAGTACAGGAGAAGAATGATATAATTTCTGTTAAATATACAGGGTGTTAGGGAAATAACTTTCGTAAATTTAGTCAACGATTCTGCCCATTATTTTGAACGAAAAAGTTCCTTAAAACATGTAGCCAAAATGCAACCATTTCTGCGGAAAACAGGTCACAACATTTGAAACATTTGCTTAAAAATTGATAAAGTCGCACTGTTGTGTTTCTGCGATAACCACTTGGCGCGGCTCGTGTCGAACGGAATTTATATTTTGTCTTATTGGTCTCTTAACGTATTTTTTTGGAAACAAAATGTATTAATTTTTATAGGTATTTATTCCATAAGCTTCAACATAAATTTGGTTTGTTTTGTTACAAAAAAGGAGAACTTACCCATCATTGTCGTTAATTGTCAAAATTACCATTACTAGCACTAATTTTTTACACCATAACACTTTGTAAACGATTCACGGCACTTTAAACATGATTATTGTTTTGATTAAATTAAATGCTCAGAATGTCCACCAGCTGAGTGTCTGCACGCCTGGCAGCTTCTTAACCAGTTTTCTGGAATACATTGAAAAAGTAGAGTAATAATATATTTTACATATATATATATATATATATATATATATATATATATATATATATATATATATATATATATTATATATATATATATATATATATATATATATATATATATATATATATATTTATATATATATATATATATATATATATATATATATATATATATATATATATATAAAAAGAGAGGAGAATTATTGTGGGCATGTCCGCTAGCAATGAACAGTAAAATGAAAAGTTAGAATGGTAACCCGTACGACACGTGTTTCTGCTCATTGGCTTCATCAGGCCCACGTATGTGACTGTGCCTCTCAACATAAGTCGAGATGCACAACGTCACATACGCAGTTACGGGTGTAACCTTAAGAAAAGGGAAAAAAATATATATTTAACGAGGACCACAAACAGGAGCCAGTGCACCAATTTGTGGCTTCAGCCAAAAGACCCCTTTTTTGGGGGCAACAATTAGCGTCGCCGACGGAGGCAACTATAGCCAACTGTCGTGGTATCCTATAAGCCCAAGAGAAGAAAAACAAATGCTAGAAACTAGCGCGGATCGATACATAAAAAAAGAGAGGAGAATTATTGTGGGCATGTCCGCTAGCAATGAACAGTAAAATGAAAAGTTAGAATGGTAACCCGTACGACACGTGTTTCTGCTCATTGGCTTCAGCAGAAACACGTGTCGTACGGGTTACCATTCTAACTTTTCATTTTACTGTTCATTGCTAGCGGACATGCCCACAATAATTCTCCTCTCTTTTTTTATGTATCGATCCGCGCTAGTTTCTAGCATTTGTTTTTCTTCTCTTGGGCTTATAGGATACCACGACAGTTGGCTATAGTTGCCTCCGTCGGCGACGCTAATTGTTGCCCCCAAAAAAGGGGTCTTTTGGCTGAAGCCACAAATTGGTGCACTGGCTCCTGTTTGTGGTCCTCGTTAAATATATATTTTTTTTCCCTTTTCTTAAGGTTACACCCGTAACTGCGTATGTGACGTTGTGCATCTCGACTTATGTTGAGAGGCACAGTCACATACGTGGGCCTGATGAAGCCAATGAGCAGAAACACGTGTCGTACGGGTTACCATTCTAACTTTTCATTTTACTGTTCACTGCTAGCGGACATGCCCACAATAATTCTCCTCTCTTTTTTTATGTATCGATCCGCGCTAGTTTCTAGCATTTGTATATATATATATATATATATATATATATATATATATATATATATATATATATATATACAGTGACCGGCAAAAAGTTCGCAACATATGGGAAAAATTTTTATTAGGAGAGTATCGGAAAAACTTTCCCAGGGGATTGGTTCTGCATGTCCGATAACCTAAAAATCGATTTTGACATACGTCACGTGACCACTGGTATAGCGTCAAATTGAAAAAAAAATTGTTAATTTACAAAAAGTGAGGTTAGTTGACGAGATATCAAAAAAAGTTATTTGAAAAAATTGCTTAGAATTAAATTCTAGGTTCTTGTGCAAAATTTTAAGATTTTATTTAAAAAAATTGGAAAACTCAATTTTTTTTAAATATTTTTTTATCGATTTACAAATTTCCGGTTTTTATCGTTTAGATAGCTTTGCTAATGTAAAGCCCATGTATCTGTATGAAAATAAACGAATGTAGTAGTTTTTTCTACAATTGACAGGACAAAATTAAAAAAAACAGGGTTTCGCCGGACGCTAGCTGTTGCAATGATTTGTATCTAGCAGCAGTGTCAAAATTTTAGAGACATTTCAATGAGATTACATTGAGAAAACCTTAATCGTCTTAAATATATCTGAAGTTCGACTTTTTGTAAAGTTAAGGGGATTAAAATAGATAATAAACAAAAAATTACCTGTTTATTTAATCGAAATTTTATAAACGAAAACCAATGTAAGAAAAACTTAAAAGTAGTCAAATTCTGTACTAACAACACAAAAAATCATTGTTTTTCCTTGGGTGCACAAAATTTAAAACTCAGTATGACCACCATTTCTCTCCATACATACTGTTGTTCTCGAGCGCAACTCTCGATTAACATTTCGGAGCATTTTACGATTTATTTGCAATACACAATTTATAATGACATTCTCTAAATTTTGTATATTCCTAAAGGGTCGATGTTTGTACACAGGGTTCTTTAGGTATCCCCACATAAAAAAATCTAACGGAGTCAGATCTACAATTCTATAATTGACAGGACAAAATCGAAAAAATAGGTGTTCGCCGGACGCTCGCTGTTGCAATGGTTTGAATCTAATGAAATGACTGTATCAAGATTTTATTAAGATTTTTCGCACATAAATTTAACAACCAGGTCTATTTAGTTGTACTTAAAACTACCAAAGCAGGCTCTGAAATTAAAACAACCAAATAATCTAGTAGGTTAAAAACAACAGAAAAATGTCAAACAAATTATAATTTGTTTGATTTCAACCGATGTCATTGGTTTATGTCTCGCATCTTACTAAGTTTGATATTTTACATAAGTTTATTAATATTTTATTCCTTAAAATGGCACCCACACTACTTCTTCAGGAAAAGATAGAAATTATTTTAATTTCTGGAGATAATTACAAAAGCCATAGAGAAACAGCAGCAATTTTTAATGAGAGGCACCCCGATAAATCCCTCCATTATTCCACAGTATCTCGTCTAGTCAATAAATTTAAAGAAACGGGATCGGTAGAAAATCAGTATAAAGTTTCCCATGAAAAACCGGTAACAGGTGACGAAGGTTCTCTGGATGTGTGTTTGTCGATCACAGAAACACCCCAATTAGCAGTTAGTCAAATATCGGAGATCACTAACACTCACGAAAGATCTGTGCGGAGGATATTAAAAAGAAACAAATTTCATCCGTACAAACCTAAATTTGTACAAGTATTAAAAGATAGGGATTATGACGCCCGCTTCGATTTTTGTGCCTGGTTCCAGGGTATGATTGAGGAAGATTTTAATTTCCCAAAGAACGTTCTTTTCTCGGATGAAGCTACATTTACCTCTAACGGAACCGTCAGTTCACAAAACTGTAGATGGTGGGCCACCGAAAACCCAGATTTTGTAATTCAGAGTAAAGACCAATATAGTTTTAAGGTTAATGTGTGGTGCGGAATTTTCAACCTCAGAATAGTGGGACCTTTTTTCTTTAGAGACAATTTAAATTCAGAACGATATTTAGAATTTCTACAAACTGAGATATCTGACTTTTTAGACAATTTGTCATTAGCCGAAAGAAGAAATTTATACTTTCAACAAGACGGAGCTAGCATTCATTCCACAAATGAGGTGAAGAGATGGCTGGATCAAGAATTTGGAAACCAGTGGATAGGACGGTTTTCTGAAAATCCGTGGCCTGCGAGATCACCAGATCTGACTCCGTTAGATTTCTTTATGTGGGGATACCTAAAGAACTCTGTGTACAAACATCGACCCTTTAGGAATATACAAAATTTAGAGAATGTCATTAGAAATTCTGTATTGCAAATAAATCGTAAAATGCTCCGAAATGTTAATCGAGAGTTGCGCTCGAGAACAATAGTATGTATGGAGAGAAATGGTGGTCATACTGAGTTTTAAATTTTGTGCACAAAAGGAAAAACAATGATTTTTTATGTTGTTAGTACAGAATTTGACTACTTTTAAGTTTTTCTTACATTGGTTTTCGTTTATGAAATTTCGATTAAATAAACAGGTAATTTTTTGTTTATTATCTATTTTACTCCCCTTAACTTTACAAAAAGTCGAACTTCAGATATATTTAAGACGATTAAGGTTTTCTCAATGTAATCTCATTGAAATGTCTCTAAAATTTTGACACTGCTGCTAGATACAAATCATTGCAACAGCTAGCGTCCGGGGAAACCCTGTTTTTTTTAATTTTGTCCTGTCAATTGTAGAAAAAACTACTACATTCGTTTATTTTCATCCAGATACATGAGCTTTACATTAGCCAAGCTATCTAAACGAAAAAAACTGGAAATTTGTAAATCGATAAAAAAATATTTAAAAAAAATTGAGTTTTCCAATTTTTTTAAATAAAATCTTAAAATTTTGCACAAGGACCTAGAATTTAATTCTAAGCAATTTTTTCAAATAACTTTTTTTGATATCTCGTCAACTAACCTCACTTTTTGTAAATTAACAATTATTTTTTTAATTTGACGCTATACCAGTGGTCACGTGACGTATGTCAAAATCGATTTTTAGGTTATCGGACATGCAGAACCGATCCCCCGAAAAAGTTTTTCCAATACTCACCTAATAAAAATTTTTCCCATATGTTGCGAACTTTTTGCCGGTCACTGTATATACAGTGTGACCAGTAAAGTCCGCATCATATGGGATTTTTTTTATTAATAGCTTTATTCGAAATTTGACTTTGGCATCAATTTCTGCTTCCATCGAGATGAAAATTAACCAAAAAAAAATAGAAGTCACGTGATTCGTATTATCTGCCAAACTTTAATTTTTTCCAAAAAAAAATCAAAAGTGGGGTTATTTCTCAAAACATCGAAAAAAGTTATTAGAAAAAGTTTTTCTAAATGCAATTTTTAGCCCATTTGCAAAATTTCAGCTGCATAAGATAATTTTGATTTTTTGCCCATTTTTTTTTAAATTGCACCACTGTTGCAAAGTAAGACTCAACGCAGCCCACATACAACTTCTTAGTTTTGAAATGCCTTATGCCAGACACATTTTTTTTTAAAGTAGAGCCATATTAAAGGTGTGTTTTTCTACAAAATCCAGATGGGGCTATTAAAATTTGGTCACATGTGATGCAAAGTTTATTTGTTTTTGACCCTGTATAAGGTAACTTCATAAAATAACTATTTTTGAAAACGTAGTTTGTGTCTAAAAGTAATACACATTATAATTAAGACATACAAGTACACAGTGTAAAAAAATAGCTTGTTATTAATTAAAAAGGTTGAATTTTAAATGCGTTTAATTTTCATATTATGATTTTTTTATTAGAAAATTTGACTCTTTTCAATTAAACTACTTTCCTAATATTAAGGCGTATTACTTTTAAACACAAACTACGTTTTCAAAAATAGTTATTTTCTAAAGTTACCTTATACAGGGTCAAAAACAAATAAACTTTGCATCACAGGTGACTCAATTTTAATAGCCCCATTTGGATTTTCTAGAAAAACACACATTTAATATGGCGCTACTTTAAAGAAAATGTGTCTGGAATAAAACATTGTCAAAACTAAGAAGTTTTATGTTGAGTCTTATTTTGCACAACAGTGGTGCAATTTAAAAAAAATGGGCAAAAAATCAAAATTATCTTATGCAGCTGAAATTTTGCAGATGGGCTAAAAATTGCATTTAGAAAAACTTTTTCTAATAACTTTTTTCGATATTTTGAGAAATAACCCCACTTTAGAATTTTTTTTGTGAAAAATTAAAATTTGGCAGATAATACGAATCACGTGACTACTATTTTTTCGGTTAATTTTCATCTCGATCGAAGCAGAAATTGATGCCAAAGTCAAATTTCGAATAAAGCCATTAATAAAAAAAAATCCATATGATGCGGACTTTACTGGTCACACTGTATATAATCATTGCTCTTTTAGTGTTGTATGTACAATCCAATGGGAAACTCCTACTTGCGCGCAATACTTCAAGTACTTCTGGTAGAATCCTCTTAAATAAGATGTAAAATTTGTTCTTCGGCTTCAGGACCGATTTTCGCTGCCGCCTACGTTGTTGAAATTTTTGAACCACACTACCTGTATCCAAAAGTCTTGAAAAAACTTGGGCAAGTATTTGCCGAGCTGGAAGCGGCCTTTCTGGGTATGGTTGCCCGTAGATATGCCTAGCACCTTCGGGATTTTGGAGAGCTACTCCGTAAATAAGAAGCATATCGCGATATTCGCGTACAGAATACATTTTTAGTTTTAAATCGAAATTAAATACACGTACTGATCGACCGGCGCTATAATACTGAAATTTTAAACCTTTGTCGTATCTATCGTTTCAAAAAAAGTGAACTGGCGCAAAAAATTATTGAGATAAAAACAATTTATTTTCGAAGTACGAGTATTAAAAATTCTCGCAACGTTGTCATATCGTTTTTGGTTGTTGAATGGCGTGTTTTTTAATTTTAAAAAATTGTTTTTAACAATGTTAGTTGGTTTATTTGAAGCTTATTTGTTAAATAACAACTAATTCATTTTTGCCAAATACGCTTTTAGACACATTTGCTTAAAATTTTGCGTTCAGATTCACTAAGAAGGTTTAATATTTAGTACTGGTTTAAATTAAGATCTTATAGTTGATCAGTTGTGTTTTGACAGGTTTTTGTCCTGTCATTGTTAATAAGTCTTCATTAAAAACTTATGCATTATTCTGATATTTCAGCGATTTGTTTGATTTCTAAATGATTTTCATCTTGGAAGGAGTTGCTGTAATGAATTTAGTTCTATTATTGTCGAAAGGAAGTACTAAAATTGCCCTTTTCTTTATAAATTTGCGAAAAAGCTCAGAAATAAATTCATAGTATAAAACTTAGCTGTCTTATTCTCTCACTTGTCAGTTTAAAACTTTTAGTTGTCAAATTAGACAGGACTAGCGTTGGAGAATCTGGCTGTTAATTCCTATCATAATTTTTCCATTGCTAATTTAATATTTTTGAATTTTTTTTTAGAGAACCGTTAGGTTTGAGACCATCGAGAGAATGATGTGCATAATTGTTGATTAAATTTACAAAACTCATTTCGCCAACACCCTGTATAAACAATAATTGCAATAGTATACAAGCAATTGTTAACGCCCTTAGATTCAACATTTGCTACGAAGATAGGTTATTACCTAATTGCATGGTAATTGGTTGTCTCAAAAATTAAAAAAGATCGCGGTAGAGAGGCCTTGGAAAGGCACCAAACATGTCGGTTATTATAAACGACAATGACCACTCGGAAAGATACGCATACGCGACCAAAAGAACAAGTACCTATACGACAATACATCGTAAATATCGGGTCGCTCGTGGAATAGCTACAAGGATAGCCAATCGGTCCTCGTGGAATAGTAAACCATATTTCCATTTCATTTCAAGGACGTTTTCCTTGTTCGTGTTACTTAACTTCGTTGGAAATATTTGATCCAAGGTCAGGTCTAACAAAAATTACAACCCTATTAGGTGATTTTAAAAGAATTATCTATTAACAATTATGATTAAATATGATAATTATGATAATTTTTAATGCTACTTTTTTAAAATTATATACAGGGTGTTATGAAATTCACTGCAAATATTGAAATGGGTAAATCCTGGAATGAATTCAGATTGAGGAAACATATTCATAAATGGCGTTTCGCAATAATACGTTGGTAATCGTCCCTTAAACTGTCTCTAACCAGCGGCACCCGCCACTGGCAAGAAACATATGATACCGAATAAATTGCCAATTCTATCAATAATTTTTCTATGTAACAAGTCAGCATAATAAATAATGTTATTGTTACCATGGTAGTTCACTCCCTTTAAAATACACTTATTTTGAGAATGTTTAAGATTAACAAATACCAGTATGCCAAAAAACACTGACAGCACAGTACATCCATTAATTTACTGCAAAAACCAACGCTTGACTAACAGTTAACACTAAAAAATTTCCATTAAACACAATATTTAAAAAATTCCACGGTATTTTGTCACTGCCCGCACTATTAAAAATTGAAATCTAATCTTTTGTTACTTTTAAAGTAAAATCTCTGTTGAATTCACCTCTCTTTTGATTGAGAGATTGAGATTTTTACATTAAACTTGACACACTTATACCATACTAACAAAGCAGTAGGTATAGCCACTAATGAAAAAAACGTTCCACTAACTAATTAAATACAATGCTTAAAAGAATCCACAGTATTTTTTACTATCAGCACTAGTGAAAAACTGAAAACTAAAAACTGTTCTTTGTTGCTAAAGTGAATTAATTAGTCCTAATTTTGTGGAGCATATATTATTTTAAACTGTGCATTTGGTTGCATATTATGAATGTTATCAATAGTTTTTCTTTAAAAGTTAGCTTTAAATAATAATGTACATAATTTCATTTTGCTACTACTACTTAGAAAATAGTCTTCGTCGATCAGTTGTTAACTAATATTTTGCTCAGTTTTATCTAGTTTATGCTCTGATTATAGTGTTTCTTAAATTAGCTTAATAGGGTTAAACGTTAAATTAAATTTACCACTAATAATATTTACGTATTATGTAAGGTTTGCGGGTGCGAGAAGACGATTTAGATACGACATCTAGACTTTAAAAAAACTCATTTAGGGATTTATTCAAAAAAATGGTTAAGTTACGACAAAGTTCTTGACAAAAGGGCGAATAACAACTTTTTGAAAAAGTTTTGGTTATAATTTTAAAATACTGTGTATAGTTGTGCTCAATTAGTATTTTTCGTTTTGATTTTTAACCGTTTTTTAGGAGAAAGTTTAAACTAATAGGAATAATACTCATCTTATTAATAAAGTAATACAGGGTAAGTCATACTTCTTTAGCCTGTTTCGTTCTGGTTACAATTTCAACCGATTTCACGAGTGGTCCATATTTTCCCATATTAAGTAAAGAAATTTCTATTAAAGTAAAATACCTACACATTTTAGGTAAAATTCGTCTTTGGAATTAAAAATACTTTGGAGTATTTTCGGTTTTAACTAAAACTGATAAAAAATGAGATGTCACGATAATATTTAAGTTTGGCAATGCCGCGGCAGCATCGTTTGTTTTTCGTTTATAATATTGGAGCCTGTGACGTCAGGCTCTTCAGAAGCGTTGGATAAGGGCCAGTATTTGGGCATTTAAAAAAAATGTGCGATTTGAGGGAAAAAAGTATTGGGTATATCTGTAGACTACCCCGGGAGTCACCCATTCCAATATATGCAGTGAATTATATATACCCTGTATAATTATTTAAAAAATATATTTTATTAAAAAAAATTATTTATTTTTAATAAAATAATTGTCTCTCTGTAACCGAAGAAATTATTATTATGTCCAGTTCAAGGTATAAATGACATTAACACAATTTTACTATAAACGTTACATAATTCCATTACATTCCTGAATTATAAAATTAAACGATCTGTGACCCGTAAACTAAATAAATAAATTAGCCATCAAATTTAAAGGGGTGACTTCAGCGCTTGTCAATAAACATTAAAATTCATTTTCGGAAATTCGCTTAAAATAAACTTCTGCAATTTAATCTGCGTTTAAAGTGATTGCTTGTGCCGCGTACCCACCGCTTGAATAATGAATCATGAAATATGGAAGGCGTTTATAAAATCTGCAATTAACCAGCGCCTAATCAATTCAAAAGTATTTTTAAATGTTCCTTCTAAATTTATTTTCATTATTTATCGTACAGGGCTTGTTGACTAACAAAAACATTTCTTAGATTGATGTCTACAGAGTGATTTGAAGGGAACTGAAAAATCTCACAACCTAGCATAACCAGGTGGTAAAAAATATTGTCAATTTGTAAAGCACTCCGAGGAGTTCCCGCTAACGAGGTAGGTTAAACTGTTGGATTCGTAACTGCTGGACTGGTAATCGGTGGATAGTAGGTTCAAATCCACTTTCAACCATGCTGCTTTTAACAGCAGCTTCGCCCGCTTTCATATATCCTTGATGTATTATTTAACATATTTGTAGCATAATCTGTATCTGACTTATGTATACCTAATTAGAAAGTAGCCTACGATTACTTCTGAAGTTATAAAATATCTCTTTGTAGAAAAAATTAAATAGTGGGGGTTCTTAGGACCCATCGACGATGAGACAATATGTAGAACTAACGCCCAGATATGACTAATACACAAAAATAGCGAAAAGCGTGACAATTTTCACACAGTGAACAAACAGTGGCAAAATAAAAAAATTCAGCCATATCCATTTATGGCTAATAGTCTTCATCATGGCACACCCTGTATACTGTTAAGAAAAAGTTGACACAATGTGAATTCCTCCTAACAATTTTTTTTTTAAATCCGTTTATTGATTGTCCAGTGTGATTGATGTGTAATGTTTGTAATAACCCAAGACCTGCTTTCGTAACACACCCTGTATATTACTTGTCGTGATAATACGTTCCTTCGTCCAAGTACTAAGGAACTTTTATTGAGACAAAAAGCTACTGCTGCATATATACATAAAATCATTTTATCGAAAGTTTATGAACGTTAGCAGATGATTGTGAATGCTCGCCAACATTTTTTAAAGTGTGTTCGACAAGAGAAAAACAAAGCTTTTCAGCATATTTCTTAACATACTGTCGATGTTTCGCAAATTTAGAGTTTTGAAAATCGTATGTAAAAATATGTAAGTGATCATCTCCACCAGAAAAGGCAAGCATCACGCTCACGAACACCCAAAATTCTTTAAAATTACTGACTTCGGGACGAACATGGCTAAATGTTTGTAAACATTCATCAACGTTTTTTATGCACGTGTTTTATGCACAACCACGTCTCCACCAAACACGCATCGTGTTCGTAAACGTTTACATGCATTCTGTATGGTCAATCCGGCCTACCACCGAACTTCAAGATTCTAGTCAAATACGTTAAGCCACTTAGACATGACTGAGCAACAAACAGTAATATTTTTAAATCCATATACGAGAATTAGAATTGTATAGTATAGGGCTAAAAAGTAGCCTAAGGGTAAAAATATGCTGGAGCGCCGCTCCACGCGTCAAGCGCCGCTCCACGCGTCGGGACTCGAAATATACAATGTATTTTAAATCTATTAGCACATAGTGAGCAAGTAAACGACGCTTTACTTTGCTCACTAAGCTTTACTTGCTCACTATGTGCTAATAGATTTAAAATACATTGTATATTTCGAGTTCCGACGCGTGGAGCGGCGCTTGACGCGTGGAGCGGCGCTCCAGCATATTTTTACCCTAAGTGACGAAGCCTCCGTGACGAAGGCTCCAATGCAAACTTTTATTACGATCCGTTGCTCCGTTGAGATACGATTAAGTAAAAATTAACAACCAGATTTTCCCATTTATGTAAACTTAAAGGTGTAATAGTTGAGACATGTGAGTTTTCTTGATGAGATAACACTATAGGTATCAAGTTTTTTATCTTCATTAAAAGCATGTGTCCGACCATTACTTTGCAAACCTTTTACTGTATACTGTGCTCTACAAATGTATAAAATATGCTGCTTACACCTGGTTAAAATATTTGCTTATTGACTTCTTTATCAAAATTTTAATATGCTGTCAAATGATTTTTATCCTATTGTTGCTAAAATGAAACTAGTCCTATTTTAAAAAATACCTGCTTATATTACCATTTTATTTATAAATTTACAAAAAACATTAAAAACAAATTTGTAGTACAAAACTAGTCGTCTTCGTCAGTTTAAACCTTATTGATAGTCAAATTACGAATAGTCTTAGAGATAGCAAATCCCGGGTAAACGTCTAAAATATTTCAATAACCTGTGGGTGGGTTAAGTGCAACGGGTTGACAAGCAATATCGATAAAAATAAAAAATGACCAGTACCGAAAAAAGAAGCATCGCTACGTCGCGACGCGTCGTCCTGTGATTTAAGGTCACCACCATCATCGGGTTGCGAACTTCCTTCGAAGTCTCGTAATTCCCAGGGGAAGGATTGGTTACGGTTCGGAGACAACAACATGACGGCTTGATTTAATACTCGGCAACGGTTTCTAATCGAAACCGTTTATATCAACTAGCTTTCGGCCTCATACATTTATAAAAAGGTAAGAAGGGAGCCGAAGAAAAATGTTCGCGACAGGAGGCCCTTTTTGTGGCAGGAAATAAGCTTCGTTTGGAAAACCTAATCCAGAGTTTCTACTATTTTTATCGTTTTGTGATTTTTTTTGTTCCGATTAAATTTATGAGTTTGTACAATACAATGGCGGTTCAATCTACTAACGAAAACGAGCAGGATAGTTGATGGGAGCTGCAGACATTTTAAAATCACAGGATTTCTCTGCCGGACCCTGAAAAACCACATGCGAAGCTTTCTTTGGAGATAAAAATTACAAAGATAGCTGTTAACAAATAGCATAGGGAGAGAATAAAGCGCTTTCTAAAAGTCGAATGTGTAGAAAGTTGCGTTATACAGTGTGTCGCACATAAAGTGTAAACAATTAAATATTTTAATACCCTGTTGAGAGAAATTGAATTTACCTTACCGAAAACTTAATTCTGAGTGTACAAGGGCTGGTCAAAGAAAAATTTAAAGAAATATTAAAAATGCTAATTTTGAGGTAAGAATCATAAATATACCGGGCACCGCGGAAGGTGCTTTTGTTACATGCACCCGGGACAAAGCTGCAAATAAAATTTTGGTTTTGGAGAAGACCTAATTACGCAGTGTATTTTTGTCGATTTTTGATTGGCGCTGCGGAATGTGCCCTTTTATATGAACACTGCACAAAGCTGCGAAAAAATTTTTGGTTTTGGTAAATATCTGAATATATCCACTGTATTCTGAACAGAATTATCTAATAATATCTATTATCTATTTCTATCGAAAATTGACCCTATTAAATTTTTTCGACAGCCTGAAAGGTACAGGGATATCCAAATAAAAGTGAACAGGCCTTATAACTTTTTTTATTTTTAAAGATGGGGAAAAATGTTAAATATGAAAGTTTTGGGGAATTTTTATGGGCCATTCATATATCTTATTAGCAAAACAAATGAGCATCGAATAAAAAAAATTGAGTATTAAGCATCGATTTTCTCGCTTATTTTAAATTGGATGCTATGATTTTTATCATGTTTTTGGATTCTAGGAGAATTTCTAGGCATATTTTGTATAACATATCCTGTGCGGGTTTTCAATCTTTTTGAAATATTTCAAATTAAATATACTTTAAACGTAACTATCCAGGTTGTGAACGAAACACCTGCTACCTTTTTAAATTTTCTTCGTAGGTACGTCAAAGTTAATGTCAAGGTTGACAATAATACTTTAGTCACCGTGAATTTATAATTTCATTTTTATGCAAAATGAGTTATTAAACAATAAATGTTGATTTGTATTAGTTATTAATATTTGAGAGCAATAACCAGTGATTATAAACAGCAATAACAAATGAATTATAACATAAACAGATAAATGTTAACATTGGCGAATAAATGTCAAAAGCACTTTTGAACATGTCCGCCATTTAACTCTTCGCATTTTTTATACATTCTTCTCTGCCTTTGAAGTGTGTTCATAACACTTTCAGCATCATTTTCGTTTAGATTTCTTACTTCATTTTTCACCTTCCTTTGAATTTCTTCAATGTTTTGATTATAATTGCTGTATACGACATTTTTCAAATGACACCTAAGAATTGTATCTAAAGGTGTGAGGTCTGGGCTATTAGGCCAATGTAACGTTCCATATCCATTCGTTATACTGATGGTTTAAAAAATTGCGAACCTCAATTATATTATGGGGAGGCGCTACGTCCTGTTGCCATATAATACGTCGACGTTCTTTAAGTGGCAATTCGTCGAGAATATCTTCGATTTCATTTTCTAAAAAATTAAGATAAAGCTGACCAGTTAATATATATATATATATATATATATATATATATATATATATATATATATATATATATATATATATATATATATATAGGCTTACCTCTTGGTGTCTTGATCTAGCTCGGCTATTCCAGCGGTGCTTCGCAAGGTACCTTTGGAGGCCGCTACAACACAGTTATTTCGACACAGTTACATAAATCGTTCACTACACTGGACGGGTGTAAAAGCGTTACCCACAAGGGGTGGAAATCACTCAACTTGTGAGAAATAGCGAAAAAGGCGAAAATATGCGTGAGTACCTTCTCGGGGTGAAGGTTGTACTTCTACTTTTAAACTTAAGAAAACGTATGCGCGATTCTCCAAGCCGTTCAGTGTCTAGTCCACTCTTATTAGAGACTTAACGCAATTGGAGAAACATATCAAAACGAAACATTCTCCCCGGCCAAAATGGATTGTTGAAGACAATACATTTTAGGAGACTCCATCGATTAAGCGAGATTGGAAAAAAAATAATTAACTTAAATTAAATAGGTACTTAGAAAATAAATTTGCATTAGTATGCCGCAGTAACAACAGTAGGCAAAAAAAATTCATATTGGCGGCAAAAAAACAATGCAAGAAGAAAAAAAATTAAAATATTCAGTGAAAATAAACTATATACAAAAAAATGTCTTTCAGTGGATAGGAAGAGGGCACAACTTGACCAGAGGTCGTTTCAATGTGCCACTAGCGGTTTTTACACTTGCGACACGCGCAACACCATCTTCCCCTGTATTCAGAGAGAGAATACGCCCCAACGACCATTGAGAAAGTTTGAAAGGGTCACCAAAATCAGCACCAACGTGAGAAAAGGCTTTAGCTTGACAAATTCTAGAACCAGGTAGGTTGCCCATGGGAGGCTGAGATGATTTTCGTCTCGTCTTCCAGCATATTATACATTTACTTATGATTGAACGTATGGCTCTTGTGGGACAAAGAATCCAAAAGTGCTGAGCTAGCAAAAAATGTAGGGTGCTAAGACCTGCGTGTACATGTTTTTCATGAAAATATTTGATGACCATGGTGGTCAGGGGAGATTTCCTAGGCAAAAGCATAGGATGCTTCGCACTATAGGCTAAAGTGGAGTATTTTAGACGGCCACCAACACGCAATACACTATGACTGTCCAAAAAGGCTCCAAGTTTGCGGAAAGGTTTGGAAAAAATTTTACTATTAAACTCATCTTCAAAATAAATTTCTGGTGTGCGTTTCACGAGAACAAAAAGAGCGTTTGTTAGTTCATCGACCGAGAGCGGTCCTGAAACTCTCAAAGCGCGCGGTTTGGCGTTTTTAACAAAGCGTAAAATATAAGCGAGAGTGCGTTGTATGAGGAAAAAGGAAGAATGATCTTCAACAAGACTGCCAAGAAAATTCTCAGCAGAAGGAAAGACAGCATAAACGTGGTTTCTTTCTTCCGTTTTACCTACAGTTTCAAGAACATTATAATCAAAAGGCGTATCCGGTATATTAGTCGCAAAACTTGCGCTGTCCCGTAAAAAGGTCGGTCCATAAAACCATAAGAAATTGTGCACCAAGTCTGACGGAAATAATCCTCTAGAAGCGACATCTGCGGGGTTGTCTTTGGAAGGAACAAAATGCCAAGAAGCGGGAGATAACTTTTCTTGAATATAGGCCACACGGTTTGACACAAAAGTCTTCCATCTGCGTGGAGATGACCGAATCCAACTGAGAGTGATTTGAGAATCCGACCAAGCGTAAATTTGTTCAAACTTAAGGGCATTGTTATAAACATTTAGAACATACGATAAAAGTTTGGCCAAAAGAACAGCTCTACATAGCTCGAGTCGTGGAATGGTAATACTTTTAAGCGGAGCTACCTTGGTTCTTGAGCAGAGAAACTGCGTGGCTATACTGCCATCAGACTGAATCCTACGTAAGTAGACAACCGCAGCATAGCCTTTTGATGAGGCATCACAAAAGCCATGTAACTGGTGAACATCGTTATCGTCCGACAAAATCCATCGGGGAATTTGGAGCTGTGATAAGAGCGGAAGTTCTAAATTATATTGCTTCCAGGTTCGAACAATGTCGTCTGGAGGACTTTGATCCCAAGAAAGTCCAAGCGACCAGAGGTTTGACAGAAGTATTTTATTATAGAAGGTCAGCGGGGCTAAGAAACCGATTGGGTCAAAACATCTGGCTAGTTCAGATAACATGTTACGTTTTGTGCATGGGCGGTCTAAAGGACAGATTGAAAATGAAAAGCAATCCTTTGTTGAATTCCACTGGAAACCTAAGATTTTTAAAGAGGCATCAGTACTTTCGTGCTCGAATGAAATAAGATTTTGATTTAAGTATTCTGAAGGTAAATCCTCCAACAAAGGAAGGCAATTACTGGACCATTTTCGAAGTTCGAAACATCCCCTTTTTAAAAGTTTGATAAGTTCACTTTTAAGACGCTTAGCTTCTTCGAGATTAGAAGCTCCGGTAGTTACGTCGTCGACAAAGGTATGGTTGCGAATAGCGTAAGACGCGTTTGGAAAATGTGAACCTTCATCGTCAACTAACTGACGTAAAGTACGAAGCGCTAAATATGGAGATGGGCTTAACCCATACACTAAGGTTACCAGGGAATATTCTTGTAGAGGTTCCTCTGGTGAAAACCTCCAAACAATGCGTTGATAATCATGTTGAGTAGGATTGACTAGAATCATCCTGTACATCTGTTTTATATCGGCACAAATCACATATTTATGACAGCGAAAATTTAGCAGAATATTTACAATATCAGGCTGAAGTTTAGGGCCAGTCAATAAGTGATCATTTAGAGACATTTGATTTGGTAGTTTGGCAGAACCATTAAAAACAACGCGGAGTTTAGTCGTTGGACTATCCGGGCGTAAAACGCAGTGATGAGGGATATAGTAACTAGTCGGTGAGATTTCGGAATTGAAAACTAATTTCATATGCCCAAGATCTAAGTACTCTTTCATAAATTCACAATATTGAGAGTATAAGTTCGGTTGCTTTAAAAGACGGCGTTCCAGAGATAAAAATCGATTGATAGCGAGCTCGCGCATACCTGTAAACGATGGCGAGTGATCTTTAAAAGGTAAAGTCACAATATATCTACCATCCTGATTACGCGCACGCGTAAGCATAAATTGATCTTCGCATCGTTTGTCATCTGGGGACAACAATGTGGTAGGAGCGGGGATAGATTCAATTTCCCAAAACTTTTTAATGGTACAATCGATTGACGATTCAAAATTGTTACAAAAAAAGGATAAAGTTTCAGAAAGATTTTGCTTATGTTTACCCATTAGTACGTAACCAAAAAGGGTATTAATAGCGGAGGGTTCAGTGTCTGTTTCAGGAATGTGAGAATCTAATAAAATTTTTGAAAATATATCGGCACCTAACAAAGCATCAATTTTGCCAGGGCGATAAAAATTAGGATCAGCGAGATTCAAGTTGCGAAGGTGCGACCAAGTGTTAATATTAATTTTTTGACTAGGCAAATTATCGCATATTGTTTGTAGAACTATAGCGTCAGTACAAAAACTAATATTAGCGTTGCCAAAAGGGCGAATTTTAAGCGGTACAGTACCGTTATTAGATTTTACGAGCATAGGACCAAGTCCCTTAATTTCAAAGTGACCCTGATCTTGTCGCAAACCTAACCGCGTCACGGTACTTTGCGTGATAAAAGAAGTCATGCTTCCTGAATCCAATAAACATCTCATCGATTGAAAACAACCTTGGTTATCCAAAACTTCAACAACCGCGGTAGCTAAGAGAACAGAAGCGTGTTGATGCAGCATTCCTGCACCCACAAAAGAGGAAGAACTTTCTGATCGATTGTTTGAGGACAGTGATTCAGATAATGTCTGTGGCGGCGAGAGCGAATTAGAACTCGCCCCAGAAAGCGGTACGTGTGGCGGTGGAGGCGTTATCAAAGAACTGGTACTTTGACTGGAAGGAGATGAATTCAATCTAGGAAGATGTAACAGGGAATGATGGCGTTGACTGCAAGTGCGGCAAGTCATAACAGATTTGCAAGTTTTTATATCATGTAGATTACTTAAACAATTAAAACAAACATGATTATTGCGGCAAAAATTAAAACGTTCTTGTGGTGATTTCTTCTTAAACTGCGGACAATGATATAAGACATGATTTTCTTTGCATAAAGTGCATTTTAAGCTTTTATTTTTAGCACTATCATGAGTCAAAAAGGTGCGTGTATTTTGCGTTTTAGGCTTTAATTGCGACAAATTTAACGTATTGTAGGCTATACAACACTTTTCTAGAAATTTTTCTAATCCTTTTAACTTCGGTACCTCATTAGAGCTATGGCTTAATTCATATTTAGTGGCAGTATCGCCATCCAGTCGTTTTAAAAGCATCATAACTATAATGAAATCCCATTCTTCTGTAGGAAATCCTAAATTTTTTAGAGCGCTTAAATTTTCAGAAAAGGTGTCTAGCAATTTTCGTAAACCGCTGGCGTTTTTAGAAGTCAAAGGCTGCGTATTTTCTAGAGTTTGCCAGTGCTCTTGAGCACGAAGTCTTTTATTTGAATAACGTTCTACAAGAATGTCATAAGCAGTCGTATAATTAGATGCTGTCATAGGCAAAGCGCGAACAAGTGCGAGCGGAGCGCCCTCTAATGACGAAATTAAATAATGAAATTTTTCAACATCAGATAAATCACTATTAGAGTGAACTAAAGCATTAAAAAGATCAATAAAAGTCACAAAATTTTTATAATCCCCTTTAAAGATAGGAATAGTAATTTTAGGTAAACGCGCCTGCGACACAGGGCCTTGGTTCGAACATTGACGTGATAAATTATTAATATGAGCTTGATTAATATCAAATAATTCCATATAAATTGTCTTAACAGCAAAGAAATCACTGAGAAATCCCTCATATACAGTATTTTCAATATTCAGATCGGCCTGATCGTCGCCTAATAAAATTGAAATAATGTCCTGATGGAATCTAAGAAACTCTTCTTTAAGGGCGTCAAGATCAGCACCTCTTACTTTAAATAGATTTACAATAGATTGATCTGTTTTAGCACGCTGAGCAAGATTAAGCAAAATTTGAATTTCCGACAGGCAATTATTCCTTTGGTACCTATATTTTTTCACTTTTTTTAAGACTAGCTTCAGCCATTGTTAGATAGTTAAATTAAATGCAAAACAAAGTGGCTGTTAATATAAAATTAAATAGCGGTAATTTAAAAAAGTCTGCGAAACTTCTCTAATAATACTAACTCGGAGTTAGAATAACTAGTTAGGGATAATCGGTACCCTGTAAAAAGAACAGACAGTACTAAATCGTCTTCAAAAAGCTGCAAAACCAAAAATTATTGATCTTTATAGTACTCAATAACTTATACCTGACTTACAATAGATAACTGGAAGATATCCAACAGTTTACCCAAGACTTAAAATCCTTATAAACAAGATTAGCGATAAGTCTTTTTTATCCAATGCTACGACTACTTATTTCTATACGGCATAAAATGGCGATAATACAAATGCAAATTTATTTTATTTATAATTAAAAAATTTTTAATAAGTTTTCGAAAAATGAGACCTTACTTTCGAAATTTTTACTTAAAAATGTGTAGAATTAACATTTAGAAGAAAATCACAACATGCAACGTTTTTAAGAAAATATTTTAAAAATTAAATTATATTAAATTTTCGAAAGTTAATAGAAATCCGTCGTCGAAGGACCAATGTTAGGCGGCGGTAGCTCAGTATGAGCTGGAGAGAAAAAATGGAATTTTGTATCATCCACAGGTGGTGATTAACACCGAAAAAAAGCGGGTTCCCAATTGCGTTAAACAAAGCGGTATCAAAGAGGACACTGAAACGACTTACCTCTTGGTGTCTTGATCTAGCTCGGCTATTCCAGCGGTGCTTCGCAAGGTACCTTTGGAGGCCGCTACAACACAGTTATTTCGACACAGTTACATAAATCGTTCACTACACTGGACGGGTGTAAAAGCGTTACCCATAGGGGGTGCAATTCACACAACTTGTGAGAAATAGCGAAAAAGGCGAAAATATGCGTGAGTTCCTTCTCGGGGTGAAGGTTGTACTTCTACTTTTTAAACTTAAGAAAACGTATGCGCGATTCTCCAAGCCGTTCAGTGTCTAGTCCACTCTTATTAGAGACTTAACGCAATTGGAGAAACATATCAAAACGAAACAGTTTGTGCAGTGCAAATTAATTAAATTATATTAAATTTTCGAAAGTTAATAGAAATCCGCCGCCTAACATTGGTCCTTCGACGACGGATTTCTATTAACTTTCGAAAATTTAATATAATTTAATTTTTAAAATATTTTCTTAAAAACGTTGCATGTTGTGATTTTCTTCTAAATGTTAATTCTACACATTTTTAAGTAAAAATTTCGAAAGTAAGGTCTCATTTTTCGAAAACTTATTAAAAATTTTTTAATTATAAATAAAATAAATTTGCATTTGTATTATCGCCATTTTATGCCGTATAGAAATAAGTAGTCGTAGCATTGGATAAAAAAGACTTATCGCTAATCTTGTTTATAAGGATTTTAAGTCTTGGGTAAACTGTTGGATATCTTCCAGTTATCTATTGTAAGTCAGGTATAAGTTATTGAGTACTATAAAGATCAATAATTTTTGGTTTTGCAGCTTTTTGAAGACGATTTAGTACTGTCTGTTCTTTTTACAGGGTACCGATTATCCCTAACTAGTTATTCTAACTCCGAGTTAGTATTATTAGAGAAGTTTCGCAGACTTTTTTAAATTACCGCTATTTAATTTTATATTAACAGCCACTTTGTTTTGCATTTAATTTAACTATCTAACAATGGCTGAAGCTAGTCTTAAAAAAGTGAAAAAATATAGGTACCAAAGGAATAATTGCCTGTCGGAAATTCAAATTTTGCTTAATCTTGCTCAGCGTGCTAAAACAGATCAATCTATTGTAAATCTATTTAAAGTAAGAGGTGCTGATCTTGACGCCCTTAAAGAAGAGTTTCTTAGATTCCATCAGGACATTATTTCAATTTTATTAGGCGACGATCAGGCCGATCTGAATATTGAAAATACTGTATATGAGGGATTTCTCAGTGATTTCTTTGCTGTTAAGACAATTTATATGGAATTATTTGATATTAATCAAGCTCATATTAATAATTTATCACGTCAATGTTCGAACCAAGGCCCTGTGTCGCAGGCGCGTTTACCTAAAATTACTATTCCTATCTTTAAAGGGGATTATAAAAATTTTGTGACTTTTATTGATCTTTTTAATGCTTTAGTTCACTCTAATAGTGATTTATCTGATGTTGAAAAATTTCATTATTTAATTTCGTCATTAGAGGGCGCTCCGCTCGCACTTGTTCGCGCTTTGCCTATGACAGCATCTAATTATACGACTGCTTATGACATTCTTGTAGAACGTTATTCAAATAAAAGACTTCGTGCTCAAGAGCACTGGCAAACTCTAGAAAATACGCAGCCTTTGACTTCTAAAAACGCTAGCGGTTTACGAAAATTGCTAGACACCTTTTCTGAAAATTTAAGCGCTTTAAAAAATTTAGGATTTCCTACAGAAGAATGGGATTTCATTATAGTTATGATGCTTTTAAAACGACTGGATGGCGATACTGCCACTAAATATGAATTAAGCCATAGCTCTAATGAGGTACCGAAGTTAAAAGGATTAGAAGAATTTCTAGAAAAGTGTTGTATAGCCTACAATACGTTAAATTTGTCGCAATTAAAGCCTAAAACGCAAAATACACGCACCTTTTTGACTCATGATAGTGCTAAAAATAAAAGCTTAAAATGCACTTTATGCAAAGAAAATCATGTCTTATATCATTGTCCGCAGTTTAAGAAGAAATCACCACAAGAACGTTTTAATTTTTGCCGCAATAATCATGTTTGTTTTAATTGTTTAAGTAATCTACATGATATAAAAACTTGCAAATCTGTTATGACTTGCCGCACTTGCAGTCAACGCCATCATTCCCTGTTACATCTTCCTAGATTGAATCCATCTCCTTCCAGTCAAAGTACCAGTTCTTTGATAACGCCTCCACCGCCACCGCCGCTTCACTTACCGCTTTCCGGAGCGACTTCTAATTCGCTCTCGCCGCCACAGACATTATCTGAATCACTGTCCTCAAACAATCGTTCAGAAAGTTCTTCCTCTTTTGTGGGTGCAGGAATGCTGCATCAACACGCTTCTGTTCTCTTAGCTACCGCGGTTGTTGAAGTTTTGGATAACCAAGGTTGTTTTCAATCGATGAGATGTTTATTGGATTCAGGAAGCATGACTTCTTTTATCACGCAAAGTACCGTGACGCGGTTGGGTTTGCGACAAGATCAGGGTCACTTTGAAATTAAGGGACTTGGTCCTATGCTCGTAAAATCTAATAACGGTACTGTACCGCTTAAAATTCGCCCTTTTGGCAACGCTAATATTAGTTTTTATACTGACGCTATAGTTCTACAAACAATATGCGATAATTTGCCTAGTCAAAAAATTAATATTAACACTTGGTCGCACCTTCGCAACTTGAATCTCGCTGATCCTAATTTTTATCGCCCTGGCAAAATTGATGCTTTGTTAGGTGCCGATATATTTTCAAAAATTTTATTAGATTCTCACATTCCTGAAACAGACACTGAACCCTCCGCTATTAATACCCTTTTTGGTTACGTACTAATGGGTAAACATAAGCAAAATCTTTCTGAAACTTTATCCTTTTTTTGTAACAATTTTGAATCGTCAATCGATTGTACCATTAAAAAGTTTTGGGAAATTGAATCTATCCCCGCTCCTACCACATTGTTGTCCCCAGATGACAAACGATGCGAAGATCAATTTATGCTTACGCGTGCGCGTAATCAGGATGGTAGATATATTGTGACTTTACCTTTTAAAGATCACTCGCCATCGTTTACAGGTATGCGCGAGCTCGCTATCAATCGATTTTTATCTCTGGAACGCCGTCTTTTAAAGCAACCGAACTTATACTCTCAATATTGTGAATTTATGAAAGAGTACTTAGATCTTGGGCATATGAAATTAGTTTTCAATTCCGAAATCTCACCGACTAGTTACTATATCCCTCATCACTGCGTTTTACGCCCGGATAGTCCAACGACTAAACTCCGCGTTGTTTTTAATGGTTCTGCCAAACTACCAAATCAAATGTCTCTAAATGATCACTTATTGACTGGCCCTAAACTTCAGCCTGATATTGTAAATTGCCGATATAAAACAGATGTACAGGATGATTCTAGTAAATCCTACTCAACATGATTATCAACGCATTGTTTGGAGGTTTTCACCAGAGGAACCTCTACAAGAATATTCCCTGGTAACCTTAGTGTATGGGTTAAGCCCATCTCCATATTTAGCTCTTCGTACTTTACGTCAGTTAGTTGACGATGAAGGTTCACATTTTCCAAACGCGTCTTACGCTATTCGCAACCATACCTTTGTCGACGACGTAACTACCGGAGCTTCTAATCTCGAAGAAGCTAAGCGTCTTAAAAGTGAACTTATCAAACTTTTAAAAAGGGGATGTTTTGAACTTCGAAAATGGTCCAGTAATTACCTTCCTTTGTTGGAGGATTTACCTTCAGAATACTTAAATCAAAATCTTATTTCATTCGAGCACGAAAGTACTGATGCCTCTTTAAAAATCTTAGGTTTGCAGTGGAATTCAACAAAGGATTGCTTTTCATTTTCAATCTCTCCTTTAGACCGCCCATGCACAAAACGTAACATGTTATCTGAACTAGCCAGATGTTTTGACCCAATCGGTTTCTTAGCCCCGCTGACCTTCTATAATAAAATACTTCTGTCAAACCTCTGGTCGCTTGGACTTTCTTGGGATCAAAGTCCTCCAGACGACATTGTTCGAACCTGGAAGCAATATAATTTAGAACTTCCGCTCTTATCACAGCTCCAAATTCCCCGATGGATTTTGTCGGACGATAACGATGTTCACCAGTTACATGGCTTTTGTGATGCCTCATCAAAAGGCTATGCTGCGGTTGTCTACTTACGTAGGATTCAGTCCGATGGCAGTATAGCCACGCAGTTTCTCTGCTCAAAAACCAAGGTAGCTCCGCTTAAAAGTATTACCATTCCACGACTCGAGCTATGTGGAGCTGTTCTTTTGGCCAAACTTTTATCGTATGTTCTAACTGTTTATAAAAATGCCCTTAAGTTTGAACAAATTTACGCTTGGTCGGATTCTCAAATCACTCTCAGTTGGATTCGGTCATCTCCACACAGATGGAAGACTTTTGTGTCAAACCGTGTGGCCTATATTCAAGAAAAGTTATCTCCCGCTTCTTGGCATTTTGTTCCTTCCAAAGACAACCCCGCAGATGTCGCTTCTAGAGGATTATTTCCGTCAGACTTGTTGCACAATTTCTTATGGTTTTATGGACCGACCTTTTTACGTGACAGCGCAAGTTTTGCGACTAATATACCGGATACGCCTTTTGATTATAATGTTCTTGAAACTGTAGGTAAAACGGAAGAAAGAAACCACGTTTATGCTGTCTTTCCTTCTGCTGAGAATTTTCTTGGCAGTCTTGTTGAAGATCATTCTTCCTTTTTCCTCATACAACGCACTCTCGCTTATATTTTACGCTTTGTTAAAAACTCGGAAGGACCAATGTTAGGCGGCGGTAGCTCAGTATGAGCTGGAGAGAAAAAATGTATGCCAAACATTGTTATATGTTATATTGTTTCGTTTTGATATGTTTCTCCAATTGCGTTAAGTCTCTAATAAGAGCGGACTAGACACTGAACGGCTTGGAGAATCGCGCATACGTTTTCTTCAGTTTAAAAAGTAGAAGTACAACCTTCACCCCGAGAAGGTACTCACGCATATTTTCGCCTTTTTCGCTATTTCTCACAAGTTGAGTGATTTCCACCCCCTGTGGGTAACGCTTTTACACCCGTCCAGTGTAGTGAACGATTTATGTAACTGTGTCGAAATAACTGTGTTGTAGCGGCCTCCAAAGGTACCTTGCGAAGCACCGCTGGAATAGCCGAGCTAGATCAAGACACCAAGAGGTAAGTCGTTTCAGTGTCCTCTTTGATACCGCCTTATTTAACGCAATTGGGAACCCGCTTTTTATCGGTGTTAATCACCACCTGTGGATGATACAAAATTCCATTTTTTCTCTCCAGCTCATACTGAGCTACCGCCGCCTAACATTGGTCCTTCGACGACGGATTTCTATTAACCTTGGAAAATTTAATATAATTTAATTTTTAAAATATTTTCTTAAAAACGTTGCATGTTGTGATTTTCTTCTAAATGTTAATTCTACACATTTTTAAGTAAAAATTTCGAAAGTAAGGTCTCATTTTTCGAAAACTTATTAAAAATTTTTTTAATTATAAATAAAATAAATTTGCATTTGTATTATCGCCATTTTATGCCGTATACAAATAAGTAGTCGTAGCATTGGATAAAAAAGACTTATCGCTAATCTTGTTTATAAGGATTTTAAGTCTTGGGTAAACTGTTGGATATCTTCCAGTTATCTATTGTAAGTCAGGTATAAGTTATTGAGTACTATAAAGATCAATAATTTTTGGTTTTGCAGCTTTTTGAAGACGATTTAGTACTGTCTGTTCTTTTTACAGGGTACCGATTATCCCTAACTAGTTATTCTAACTCCGAGTTAGTATTATTAGAGAAGTTTCGCAGACTTTTTTAAATTACCGCTATTTAATTTTATATGAACAGCCACTTTGTTTTGCATTTAATTTAACTATCTAACAATGGCTGAAGCTAGTCTTAAAAAAGTGAAAAAATATAGGTACCAAAGGAATAATTGCCTGTCGGAAATTCAAATTTTGCTTAATCTTGCTCAGCGTGCTAAAACAGATCAATCTATTGTAAATCTATTTAAAGTAAGAGGTGCTGATCTTGACGCCCTTAAAGAAGAGTTTCTTAGATTCCATCAGGACATTATTTCAATTTTATTAGGCGACGATCAGGCCGATCTGAATATTGAAAATACTGTATATGAGGGATTTCTCAGTGATTTCTTTGCTGTTAAGACAATTTATATGGAATTATTTGATATTAATCAAGCTCATATTAATAATTTATCACGTCAATGTTCGAACCAAGGCCCTGTGTCGCAGGCGCGTTTACCTAAAATTACTATTCCTATCTTTAAAGGGGATTATAAAAATTTTGTGACTTTTATTGATCTTTTTAATGCTTTAGTTCACTCTAATAGTGATTTATCTGATGTTGAAAAATTTCATTATTTAATTTCGTCATTAGAGGGCGCTCCGCTCGCACTTGTTCGCGCTTTGCCTATGACAGCATCTAATTATACGACTGCTTATGACATTCTTGTAGAACGTTATTCAAATAAAAGACTTCGTGCTCAAGAGCACTGGCAAACTCTAGAAAATACGCAGCCTTTGACTTCTAAAAACGCTAGCGGTTTACGAAAATTGCTAGACACCTTTTCTGAAAATTTAAGCGCTTTAAAAAATTTAGGATTTCCTACAGAAGAATGGGATTTCATTATAGTTATGATGCTTTTAAAACGACTGGATGGCGATACTGCCACTAAATATGAATTAAGCCATAGCTCTAATGAGGTACCGAAGTTAAAAGGATTAGAAGAATTTCTAGAAAAGTGTTGTATAGCCTACAATACGTTAAATTTGTCGCAATTAAAGCCTAAAACGCAAAATACACGCACCTTTTTGACTCATGATAGTGCTAAAAATAAAAGCTTAAAATGCACTTTATGCAAAGAAAATCATGTCTTATATCATTGTCCGCAGTTTAAGAAGAAATCACCACAAGAACGTTTTAATTTTTGCCGCAATAATCATGTTTGTTTTAATTGTTTAAGTAATCTACATGATATAAAAACTTGCAAATCTGTTATGACTTGCCGCACTTGCAGTCAACGCCATCATTCCCTGTTACATCTTCCTAGATTGAATCCATCTTCTTCCAGTCAAAGTATCAGTTCTTCGATAACGCCTCCACCGCCGCCGCCGCTTCACTTACCGCTTTCTGGGGCGAGTTCTAATTCGCTCTCGCCGCCACAGACATTATCTGAATCACTGTCCTCAAACAATCGATCAGAAAGTTCTTCCTCTTTTGTGGGTGCAGGAATGCTGCATCAACACGCTTCTGTTCTCTTAGCTACCGCGGTTGTTGAAGTTTTGGATAACCAAGGTTGTTTTCAATCGATGAGATGTTTATTGGATTCAGGAAGCATGACTTCTTTTATCACGCAAAGTACCGTGACGCGGTTAGGTTTGCGACAAGATCAGGGTCACTTTGAAATTAAGGGACTTGGTCCTATGCTCGTAAAATCTAATAACGGTACTGTACCGCTTAAAATTCGCCCTTTTGGCAACGCTAATATTAGTTTTTATACTGACGCGATAGTTTTACAAACAATATGCGATAATTTGCCTAGTCAAAAAATTAATATTAACGCTTGGTCGCACCTTCGCAACTTGAATCTCGCTGATCCTAATTTTTATCGCCCTGGCAAAATTGATGCTTTGTTAGGTGCCGATATATTTTCAAAAATTTTATTAGATTCTCACATTCCTGAAACAGACACTGAACCCTCCGCTATTAATACCCTTTTTGGTTACGTACTAATGGGTAAACATAAGCAAAATCTTTCTGAAACTTTATCCTTTTTTTGTAACAATTTTGAATCGTCAATCGATTGTACCATTAAAAAGTTTTGGGAAATTGAATCTATCCCCGCTCCTACCACATTGTTGTCCCCAGATGACAAACGATGCGAAGATCAATTTATGCTTACGCGTGCGCGTAATCAGGATGGTAGATATATTGTGACTTTACCTTTTAAAGATCACTCGCCATCGTTTACAGGTATGCGCGAGCTCGCTATCAATCGATTTTTATCTCTGGAACGCCGTCTTTTAAAGCAACCGAACTTATACTCTCAATATTGTGAATTTATGAAAGAGTACTTAGATCTTGGGCATATGAAATTAGTTTTCAATTCCGAAATCTCATCGACTAGTTACTATATCCCTCATCACTGCGTTTTACGCCCGGATAGTCCAACGACTAAACTCCGCGTTGTTTTTAATGGTTCTGCCAAACTACCAAATCAAATGTCTCTAAATGATCACTTATTGACTGGCCCTAAACTTCAGCCTGATATTGTAAATATTCTGCTAAATTTTCGCTGTCATAAATATGTGATTTGTGCCGATATAAAACAGATGTACAGGATGATTCTAGTAAATCCTACTCAACATGATTATCAACGCATTGTTTGGAGGTTTTCACCAGAGGAACCTCTACAAGAATATTCCCTGGTAACCTTAGTGTATGGGTTAAGCCCATCTCCATATTTAGCGCTTCGTACTTTACGTCAGTTAGTTGACGATGAAGGTTCACATTTTCCAAACGCGTCTTACGCTATTCGCAACCATACCTTTGTCGACGACGTAACTACCGGAGCTTCTAATCTCGAAGAAGCTAAGCGTCTTAAAAGTGAACTTATCAAACTTTTAAAAAGGGGATGTTTTGAACTTCGAAAATGGTCCAGTAATTGCCTTCCTTTGTTGGAGGATTTACCTTCAGAATACTTAAATCAAAATCTTATTTCATTCGAGCACGAAAGTACTGATGCCTCTTTAAAAATCTTAGGTTTGCAGTGGAATTCAACAAAGGATTGCTTTTCATTTTCAATCTGTCCTTTAGACCGCCCATGCACAAAACGTAACATGTTATCTGAACTAGCCAGATGTTTTGACCCAATCGGTTTCTTAGCCCCGCTGACCTTCTATAATAAAATACTTCTGTCAAACCTCTGGTCGCTTGGACTTTCTTGGGATCAAAGTCCTCCAGACGACATTGTTCGAACCTGGAAGCAATATAATTTAGAACTTCCGCTCTTATCACAGCTCCAAATTCCCCGATGGATTTTGTCGGACGATAACGATGTTCACCAGTTACATGGCTTTTGTGATGCCTCATCAAAAGGCTATGCTGCGGTTGTCTACTTACGTAGGATTCAGTCTGATGGCAGTATAGCCACGCAGTTTCTCTGCTCAAGAACCAAGGTAGCTCCGCTTAAAAGTATTACCATTCCACGACTCGAGCTATGTAGAGCTGTTCTTTTGGCCAAACTTTTATCGTATGTTCTAAATGTTTATAACAATGCCCTTAAGTTTGAACAAATTTACGCTTGGTCGGATTCTCAAATCACTCTCAGTTGGATTCGGTCATCTCCACACAGATGGAAGACTTTTGTGTCAAACCGTGTGGCCTATATTCAAGAAAAGTTATCTCCCGCTTCTTGGCATTTTGTTCCTTCCAAAGACAACCCCGCAGATGTCGCTTCTAGAGGATTATTTCCGTCAGACTTGTTGCACAATTTCTTATGGTTTTATGGACCGACCTTTTTACGGGACAGCGCAAGTTTTGCGACTAATATACCGGATACGCCTTTTGATTATAATGTTCTTGAAACTGTAGGTAAAACGGAAGAAAGAAACCACGTTTATGCTGTCTTTCCTTCTGCTGAGAATTTTCTTGGCAGTCTTGTTGAAGATCATTCTTCCTTTTTCCTCATACAACGCACTCTCGCTTATATTTTACGCTTTGTTAAAAACGCCAAACCGCGCGCTTTGAGAGTTTCAGGACCGCTCTCGGTCGATGAACTAACAAACGCTCTTTTTGTTCTCGTGAAACGCACACCAGAAATTTATTTTGAAGATGAGTTTAATAGTAAAATTTTTTCCAAACCTTTCCGCAAACTTGGAGCCTTTTTGGACAGTCATAGTGTATTGCGTGTTGGTGGCCGTCTAAAATACTCCACTTTAGCCTATAGTGCGAAGCATCCTATGCTTTTGCCTAGGAAATCTCCCCTGACCACCATGGTCATCAAATATTTTCATGAAAAACATGTACACGCAGGTCTTAGCACCCTACATTTTTTGCTAGCTCAGCACTTTTGGATTCTTTGTCCCAAAAGAGCCATACGTTCAATCATAAGTAAATGTATAATATGCTGGAAGACGAGACGAAAATCATCTCAGCCTCCCATGGGCAACCTACCTGGTTCTAGAATTTGTCAAGCTAAAGCCTTTTCTCACGTTGGTGCTGATTTTGGTGACCCTTTCAAACTTTCTCAATGGTCGTTGGGGCGTATTCTCTCTCTGAATACAGGGGAAGATGGTGTTGCGCGTGTCGCAAGTGTAAAAACCGCTAGTGGCACATTGAAACGACCTCTGGTCAAGTTGTGCCCTCTTCCTATCCACTGAAAGACATTTTTTTGTATATAGTTTATTTTCACTGAATATTTTAATTTTTTTTCTTCTTGCATTGTTTTTTTGCCGCCAATATGAATTTTTTTTGCCTACTGTTGTTACTGCGGCATACTAATGCAAATTTATTTTCTAAGTACCTATTTAATTTAAGTTAATTATTTTTTTTCCAATCTCGCTTAATCGATGGAGCCTCCTAAAATGTATTGTCTTCAACATTCCATTTTGGCCGGGGAGAATGTTTCGTTTTGATATGTTTCTCCAATTGCGTTAAGTCTCTAATAAGAGTGGACTAGACACTGAACGGCTTGGAGAATCGCGCATACGTTTTCTTCAGTTTAAAAAGTAGAAGTACAACCTTCACCCCGAGAAGGTACTCACGCATATTTTCGCCTTTTTCGCTATTTCTCACAAGTTGAGTGATTTCCACCCCCTGTGGGTAACGCTTTTACACCCGTCCAGTGTAGTGAACGATTTATGTAACTGTGTCGAAATAACTGTGTTGTAGCGGCCTCCAAAGGTACCTTGCGAAGCACCGCTGGAATAGCCGAGCTAGATCAAGACACCAAGAGGTAAGTCGTTTCAGTGTCCTCTTTGATACCGCCTTATTTAACGCAATTGGGAACCCGCTTTTTATCGGTGTTAATCACCACCTGTGGATGATACAAAATTCCATTTTTTCTCTCCAGCTCATACTGAGCTACCGCCGCCTAACATATATATATATATATATATATATATATATATATATATATATATATATATATATATATATATATATATATATATATATATATATATATATATATATATATATATATGTATACATATATGATTTAATTAACCACGACTGTACATTTTCCCCACTAATTCTAAACAATTTCACAAGGTGATAAGCTTATTTCTGATGTTTAGTCGCCAGATTCCTTTTTCTGTAATGAATGTCGTCATATGTTCAAAAATTTGCCATACTACTTTGGTAGTAATTTTGTGAAGTCGCGCATGTTATTGTGGTAAACGATTGGTCGGACGTTACAAATCCGCCCTTTAATGTGGTTCCTCTTTTCGAACATATTGCAAATATTGTCACAATAAAACAGCCTCGTCGAGTACACAAATCAACTAGCTAGAAATCCAAACCTGGATAAATTCAAATCAATAGCGGTAACCCCCACTAATATTCTATACAAACCAACGTCAGCCGACAAACGGAAAACAAAACGACAAACTCCGTTTTCGAGATGCGAACACTATTTGCCAGACAACATGTGTGGTTCCGATAATTAAAGGGTCCAACATTTCACAAATGTTTTCATCGTCCACTGGCCTGAACTAATCACAAGTTAAATTATCCCAGTAAAACCCGCAAAATTTCTGACAATTAATTATACTGTCTAACAATTGCCTTTCTCTGTCTATCCCGTCCTTTGTTCGTTCTTTCTTTTGTGTGTGCATTTGAAACGGCTATGCAGGCGCTAAAATGAGAAGTATTGTTAAACGCAGTTATAATATGTATATAAATAATTCGTCTATTGTACTTTTATATACTACATTAACTTAAATTAAAATAGCAGACGGAGTACGGAGATTACTAGGTAGAAAAGCTACTGTTGGCAATAAATTTTCGTGGATTAGGGACTGAAAAACTATTTAGAAATATATGTACATATATCCGATTTTTTTTCTTCCGACTATCGCATTGGACCACTGACCTTTAGCAAGAGAAGACGACACCGTTCATTCATAGCTAGCTTTTATTTTGTTTCATTCAATGTGAGTGTGTAGGACAAAGAAAGAGCGAAGACTGCTAAAATATATTGGAATGAGTGACTCCGGGATAGTCTACAGACATACCCAATACTTTTTCCCCTCAAATCGCACATTTTTTTTATTTTAAAAATGTCCAAATACTGGCCCTTATCGGACCCTTCTGAAGAGCCTGACGTCATACGCGCTAATTATATAAAGAAAAAACAAATGATCCAGCCGGGGCATTGCCAACGTAAATATTATCGCGACATCTAATTTTTTTATCAGTTTTATTAAAAACCGAAAATAATCCAAAGTATTTTTAATTCCACAGACGCATTTTACCAAAAATGTATGTTAGTTTAATAGCAATTTCTTTACTTAATATGAGCAAATATGGACCACTTATGAAATCGGCTGAAATTGTAAAGAAACAGGCTATGTTATACCGGCAACACAATTATTATTATGACACCCTATATTACGTTCTTGATGAGATGAGCATTATTCCTAATAGCTTAAACTTTCTGCTAAAAAAAGGTTAAAAATCAAAACGAAAAACACTTATTGAGCACAACTACGCAGTATTTTAAAATTATAACCAAAATTCTTTCATTACCGCATTTGCAAAAAAATAGTATATTACATAACAAGTGTTGAAAGTGACATTTTTCACACGAGTGGGAATGTTGTCGCACGAGGCGACAGCCGAGTGCGATAATCCCACGAGTGTGCGAAAATTACTTTCACACGAGTAATGTACAATATTTTTCCTACGATCACAAAAATATTTGCAAAAAAACCTCAATTTCTGCCCTTTAAAACCCTCACTTTCAACACTAATATTTTCATCAAGTGCGCTGAAAATAAAACAAATGAAATTGGCACCATCTATTTCAATGTCATGTTGACAAGTACTTTTCAACACGTGTGTTGTAAAGTACTTTTCAACACGCGTGTGATATAAGGCACTTTCTCGCCAAGTTAACCGTGCTTTTTTTCTCACTTTCATAGGTGGTCGTAGGAAATAGTATATTACATAACAAGTGTTGAAAGTGACATTTTTCACACGAGTGGGAATGTTGTCGCACGAGGCGACAGCCGAGTGCGATAATCCCACGAGTGTGCGAAAATTACTTTCACACAAGTAATGTACAACATTTTTCCTACGATCACAAAAATATTTGCAAAAAAAACTCAATTTCTGCCCTTTAAAACCCTCATTTTCAACACTAATATTTTTATCAAGTGCGCTGAAAATAAAACAAATGAAATTGGCACCATCTATTTCAATGTCATGTTGACAAGTACTTTTCAACATGTGTGTTGTAAAGTACTTTTCAACACGCGTGTGATATAAGGCACTTTCTCGCCAAGTTAACCGTGCTTTTTTTCTCACTTTCATAGGTGGTCGTAGGAAATAGTATATTACATAACAAGTGTTGAAAGTGACATTTTTCACACGAGTGGGAATGTTGTCGCACGAGGCGACAGCCGAGTGCGATAATCCCACGAGTGTGCGAAAATTACTTTCACACGAGTAATGTACAACATTTTTCCTACGATCACAAAAATATTTGCAAAAAAACCTCAATTTCTGCCCTTTAAAACCCTCATTTTCAACACTAATATTTTTATCAAGTGCGCTGAAAATAAAACAAATGAAATTGGCACCATCTATTTCAATGTCATGTTGACAAGTACTTTTCAACATGTGTGTTGTAAAGTACTTTTCAACACGCGTGTGATATAAGGCACTTTCTCGCCAAGTTAACCGTGCTTTTTTTCTCACTTTCATAGGTGGTCGTAGGAAATAGTATATTACATAACAAGTGTTGAAAGTGACATTTTTCAAACGAGTGGGAATGTTGTCGCACGAGGCGACAGCGGAGTGCGATAATCCCACGAGTGTGCGAAAATTACTTTCACACGAGTAATGTACAATATTTTTCCTACGACCACAAAAATTTTTACAAAAAAACCTCAATTTCTGTCTTTTAAAACCCTCACTTTCAACACCAACATTTTTATCAAGTGTGCTGAAAATAAAACAAATGAAATTGGCACCATATATTTCAATGTCATGTTGACAAGTACTTTTCAACACGTGTGTTGTAAAGTACTTTTCAACACACGTGTGATATAAGGCACTTTCTCGTCAAGTTAACCGTGCTTTTTTTCTCACTTTCATAGGTGGTCGTAGGAAAAATTATTTCCGACATTTAGATATTTCAAAGCTAATCGTAAGAAGTTTGTTTTCGTTTCATATAAATGCGAAATGCAAAATTGGGGAAAAAACGTTAAAAGATTGAATTGCTGAACGCTGCTATTATTTCCACACAACTTCTTTCCTATCTCTAGTGCAATTTTTTTTGAGTTGCCTATTGTTTGTTACGTCAGGGGTAGAAGTATTTGAAACAATGAGGTAATATGCCAAATAACTTATTTAGGCGGACCGCAAGAGTTATATTGTAATAAATAAATAACTTTTTAGTTTTTCAGTGCTGATAGTAAAAAAATACCGTGGATTCTTTTAAGAGTTGTGTTTTAATTAGTTAGTGGGCCGTTTTTTTTACATTAATGGTTATAACCACTGTTTTGTTAGTGTTGTGTAAGTTTAACGTAAAACCTAAGAAACCTATTCTATTTTCTTTGGTAAAATCTTTTTACAGGAAGTGTATTTTACAGAGATTTTACTCTAAAAGTAACAAAAACATCAGTTATCGTTTTTAATTTAATAGTGCGGATAGTGACAAAAAGCGTGGAATCTTTGTGTTTAACTTTTGTTAATTTTATTATTAGCCTAATGCTCTCTTTTTGTTTTTCTACATTAATGGCTGCACTGTGTTGTTAGTGCGTATTTGTTAACCTAAAATATTTTTGAAAGAAGTGTATTTTAAAAGGATTTTACTTTAAAGGTAACAAAAACATTATTTCTTATGCGGACTTATAGCATAGGAAAAATTATTGATGGAATTGGCAACTTATTCGTACTATGTGCTTCTTGCCAGCGGCTGGTACCGTCGGTTAGAGAAAGTTTAAGAGGCGATTACTAGATATTTATTGGGAAGCGCCATTTATGAATATTTTTCTCCAATCTCAATTCATACCAGGATTTGCCGGTTTCAATATATGCAGTGAATTTCATAACACCCTGTATAATATAAATTATGGTAATGCCGTCGCTATGACTTTCTGAACAGTCTGTATTCCACCGAGCAAACAACACACTTGGCATTGACACACCATTTGTCAAACTTTATGGATAGTCCTTTTAAGAAAAATCAAAAATCAATTGAAACTTTACTAGTACGATTTAGAACCAGTCGAAATTCGACGAAAATATTTGTTATAATGGTTTGAATCATACATAATATATTGTAAAGAACATGTAAGTTACAGGACCTCTTTCAAGACAACATTAAAGGTCATTCGCCATAATGTCAAGAACTACATAATATGTATTACGTCAAAATTAATTGAACTTTTTGCTACTTTTCGCCTTATTTAGACACAAGGTTCTTAGTGATGACTCAATGGGAAGAAGAGTCCTTTCTAAAAAAAAAAAACTATGTCTTGTACAAGCATTAAAATAAGGGGGACAAAATATGATGTTAAATATATAAATTATTCCGACTAGTAGTATTCCGACCTATCAACAACGTTGCACAAATACTACACCTTGGCAAACGGTTTAAGTCATGAATGAAAGTGACTTATTTGTATAACCTTGGAAAATTATCCATATCTGTGTAATCTAGGAGCTGAGGACTATCACAATAGAAATATTACGGACCTGGCTTGGCAAGAAGTGTGTAAAGAAATAAATCCAGACTGGAAGATCTGACATTGACAACTGTATATATATATACATTGTGTCCCGATATGAGCCAGATGATTTATGGCAACTCTATCTTTGAAGCATTTGATAAATTAAATAGTATTTTGTAATTAAAATAAAAATTATTTGTCAAATAATGCTATCGGTGTTAAGATGTTATCACGTATCAAAAACTATGGAATATTGCAAATATTTTAAAAACTACTGAATATATTATATTTTTGAAAATTAAAAACGGCACACCTTGGAAGGATAAAACCGTTTCTGTCACTCTACAGGGTTAGACAGAAAGAATACTACTTATTCAATTTTAACAGGAACGTCCTGTACATTTTTGAAGATTCAAATAGTCCCTTAAAAGATAAATTCAATGATATGTGGTTTTATTGATTTATTTTTCCAAATGACATATGAACACAAATTTTACATAAATGAACAAGACAATAAAAATAAGAAATACCTAAAAAGTGATCAAAAACTACTTTATGAGATGTTTAAAATGTCTGCCACTGCTAGCCAGGCAATAGCCAAGCCTATCTCTAAATTCCCGTAAGAAGTTGTCAAAAGTATCCCATCGAATTTCACGAATTTGATTTCTAATACCAGCCTTTAAATCTTAAATATTAACAGGCCTATTTTTGTAAACCTCATTCTTTAAATCACCCCACAAATAAAAGTGCAAAGGGGTGAGGTTTGGGGATCTGGCAGGCAACTCAATCTCGCTCCTTCCTGTCCACTGATTTGCAAACGTTTGGAGTAAAAATTGACGCACTTCTAAACCAAAATGAGCAGGGGCGCCATCCTGTTGAAACCAGATATTTCTTTGATCTGGATAAAGGATTTATAATTTTGTGAAATGATCCGTTCACGTAATAACTCCGAGTAAAGAACGGTCGTAAGGTTTCCATTAATAAAAAATGGTTCAATAATGTTATGACCTATGATACCCACTCAAACATTAACTTTTTCTGGTCTTTGCGTGCGTACTTCGGCCATCCACTGGGGATTTTTTCAATTTTCAATTTAAACACAGTGATGCCTATTGACGGTGCCGTTAAGCATAAAGGTAGATTTATCATAAAAAAATGTTATAGGTAAAATAAGGATCAGCTTACACCTGTCCATCAGAATTTCGCAAAACTCATTTCGTCTATCGAACTCGTCTTCTGTCAGTTCCCGAACTGGGTGGACCACCTTCGTATTTTCAAAAAATTAATTAATAATTTAATTTGTTTACATAAATCTATTATTTCGACGAATATATCAATTAAACCCTATATCACTGAATTTGTTTTTTAAGAGACTATTTGAATCTTCAAAAATATACAGGACTTTCCATTTAAAATTAAAAAAATAGTATTGTTTCTGACTAACCCTGTATAGTGACAGAAACTGTTTTATGCTTCCAAGGTGTGCCGTTTTCTATATAGACGTGCCAATTCTCAAAAATATATATATATATATTCAGTAGTTTTTTAATTATTTGCAATATTCCAGACTTCTTTGTCACCCCGTATATATCGGAACGCATGTATTATCATCAATGGAAAAATACATAGATGCAGTGGCGTACACACGGGGGGGGGGGTTCAAACCCCCTCACGGGCTGAAAATGATTTTCAACTATGATGCTTACGCAGTCATATTATCGCCAAAAATTATTTACCTAAGTAGTTAGAATCACTTTTTTAAAAATGTAGTATGATTGTGTATATTGATATTAATGAATGGCAATTTTAAATCGGCACGCCGCTATTCATCTCGATTTCGCGTCGAAGTCATCAAAAGAGAGACGAATGGTATAACAATAATACACTCAGGGTAAAGATATAAAGCAAGAGGAAAATATCTGATGTTGACTGGGAGGTTTAAACTTTACAGCAATGATTTTTGGTACATGCATAAGTTAACTTGAATTGATCATTACAACAGCGATGCTTAAATATACATGAAATGGAAATTAGGCCAAGAAGTTTTATTAGATCTTCATATATGGGTGGTTAAAACCGAAATGGAATTGCCAATATTCAGGGATGGATCTAGAAAGTCGTCCAGGGGACTACAAATAATTATCTATATACAAAAAAAAATGAAAAAATAGGGTCATCAAGAGATTGAATTAATTAAGATACACTTTTTTCAATAATACTAGTATAAGTTTAAGATTTAGGATCGGTTTTTAGTTTTTAAGTATAATATGTCCTGCGAAACTGACACAAAGCCCACATCTCTATTAAGCAGGAAAGAATTTATTTTTACCATTTCTTGCAAATTAGACACACACAAATGCACTTACTTAGATAATAATAATTTAATACCAATGCAGACGATAGAGTTAAAAGCTCTATTACGTCAGAACAATGAACGCCGGGAAAAATATTAACCCCTTTTAGTCACTCATCTCATCGCAAGGGTAATTTTCTTCGCCGTGAAAACCGTCATTATCTTAAATACCTTCAATTAAAAATTAAAACGCGAGGAGGCGAAAATAGGAGAAGATTAATGGCGATTTCAGGGTTCGAATTCGGCCTCTAATCTTAGGTAATCGGGACGCATTAGCATTTTCACCTTTTTAAAAATAGTTACTAAGTTAAGGTAGTATTGTGGCTGCTTGAGATGGACATTTCTAAAAGCCCTTGCCTGCAGATTGACGTGTAATTGGTACTCCTACTTCCTGGCACATACGAAAAATGACAATATAAAAAGTTGCTAATGCAGCTATTAAAGTGCTGTGTTCGTGTCAGCTAAGATCGCACCAACATCGAAGGAGTCGCTATGTTGTAGAGCTAGGTCTTTTATGAGGGTGGGGTGAGTATTTTTAAATTTTCTCTGCTACAGTGAATATCACTAGGTCTTAGAACCTTTAAATTGTATCAAGTTTTTGGCACTATGTCGAGTGTAATATTCGAAAAGTTAGTAGTTGTCGTCTCCCTAAAAAAAGTATTTAATTTAGGTTATGTTTATATTTTTAAGAAATACGTTTGTTATATTTTATTACTTACTTAAAAAAAGCAAATTTTGGTTCTTGTTAGTACTGTGCCTTGTCCCTTAAAGTCAAGAAAACCAATGTTAAATATAATGAGTTTCGTAAAGTTACTTTGCATTATTTTTAGAACTTAAAATTGTAGCACTAAATATTATTTTAATAATTGCAAAACCAGTTAAAAACAATTTTACTGCAAATGTTTTAAAATATATTCCAAACATGGACCCGCCTAAGTTAGTCAGTTCCGTGGAGCTTAAGAAATTAAGAAGTAAAAGATTACGTAGTGATGTGTTTTATGGCAGCATCAGTGTTAACTAGGGCTACAAAACCTAACTAACTATGTATTGTTCTGCATAATCCGCAATAGTCCAAAAGAAATCTGTGTTGGAAAACTGGTCAGTCCCGTAATAAGTAAAAAAAATCATAATGTTTTACTATGATATCAAGTACGTACTTAGCACAGCCTCATATTGGAGTCAAAGTACCAATTAAATTAAAATATTTTTTAAACAAAGAAAACAAGCTGGGAAAAATATATTATCCTCAATATTACCTATATTTTTCGTATTTACCAACTTGTAGTTAAATTTTTGTTACATTATTAAAAGAATAAAATTATATGGATATAAATGCATAGTCAAATAAATAATATCATTGCTCACCAAACTTAATAAATGACAATTGTAACCAATCAAAGGAACACGTTTAATCAAGTAACGAACCATATTCTTGTCCCGCGTGACAAGCTTGTGAGCAAATACGGAAATGGAAATACATGGACTAAATCTAACACCGCGGCACTGCTCCCAAAATTAGATTGTGTATATTGTGTTTATTACATTAATATAAAATTTTTTAAAATTCTGATATTATAACTTAATCTCATCATTCCACACTAATATTTTAAGAAAACAATGTGTCAAACTTATACTTGTACAAACACATTTGCATATGATTCTCATTTATTTGATGATGATAATGATGATGATGATGATAATGATGATAATGCTGATGATGATAATGATGATGATGATAATGCACAGGACGATGATAATGAGGACGATAATAATTATTGATGATAAAGGTGATAAGGATTTGCTTGGATTGATATTTTTAAAATTTAAATAGTTTTAAAACTTTCTGGTCACATTTACCAGTGAGTGAGTGCGTGTGAGTGACTAGCGATATACATATCTGAAGGTCACTCACCAACGACATAGATTATAATTAATTGTAAAATAATAAAAAAAAGATAGTTGTTGTCTAGGCCGGAACAGCAACAGCTACAATATACGACAAAGACGAATCTGTAAATAGCTGCTACACCAGAAAAACGTATTTTTCATCCGACGAAGAAAATAAATATTTCATATGAAATAAGAATAAATAATATAATTTTATAGCGTTATCTGTAAAAACATTTTATATTGTAATGTATCTCTCGGAGTCGAAAAGTGTTATCTGTATATTGTTTTGTCCCTTTTCCAACATAACAAAAACGGACATTTGACATGGGTCGTGGAACTTGATGCCTTTTTGTTTTTGCGTAAACGGTAAAATTAAAAGTCTATCCCTCGGTTAATTTATAATGGATCAGAAAGAAAAAGATGACAACTGAAACGTTGTTAATTAAAACTTCCAGACATTATACCCATATTTAAGTATTAGAAAGCTTTTCTATTTTTAATTTCAATAAAATTATTTTCTTTTGGTTTAGAGTTCTAGAGCTTAGGAATCCCTAAGTGCTTTTATGTTATGTTAAATTTAATGCTTATCTACCACTTGCAGGGCTTCGCAGAATAAAGATTTATTTTTACAATAATAGTACATGGTGTATCTTGTATGACACGCTGAAAAGGAAGGGCAACTCTAAAAATTGCTGGTCGAACCACCAGCCGAGACGAGCAACACGAGTTGCAATGCACAATTATAATGCTTTTTCGCCGACGATGGTTCAAAAATACCACTTTGTTTAATTTAAAAAAACATTTCCTAATTTATGCACAACTTAATGTGTCTTAAAATTCCTAAAAAAATTTTGTTGAGTAACCATTGAAACGTATCAATTTTATATTGTCAAACTTGAAGGGTGTAAATTTAATCTGTTCGGTTTTTTTAAAAATTCAAGCTGTTATATATAATTTGTATTTAGTAAAAAAGTGTCAAATAATAAGTGACGATGAATTTTGCATCCCTGGAATTCGTCCAGAACTGGAAGGTTTTATTAACTTTTTCAGTACACTATCAACTGTAAGGAAATATTATTTAATATAGAGTTTGTCTGCGGATGGGGTTCAGAAGGGGAGAAATGGATCAAATTTTGAAAGATATGTAAAAATGTCACTCCTAATAAAAGTTTTTGCTGGTAAAATAAATAAGATTCGCATTATGAAAAAATTAATTTTTTGTACAGGGAAAACACGAAAATGTTATATTGCGTAAGAGTAAACATACCTTGTTTATAATTTTCTACCAAAACAACAAATATGAAATATGTTTTAAATTAAAGCCGAAGTACAAGATTTATCACATTCTTTTTTTAAAGTCCCACACACCTTTAACCAGACTACTAGTTTCTACATATTAAATAATAATGACACCTATAGACATGTTTGTCAATATCTTTATTAAATGAAGCAATTATTATTTAATTCAAAATACTTCTTATCCAAGCAGTTCCTAAATAATACGAACATTTAACTGCTTCCTTAGATATCTGAAGGAATTTTTGCTTTTTCCTGACATATTGAACCAACAGCCTGGGTAATTCTGCCTTTTAGCATGTCAATATTATTTGGTATTGGAGTGGCATAAACAATTTATTTTATACGGCCCCATAGAAACATATTGGCCAACGTTAAGTCGGGGCTCCTTGGGGGCCACAAAATTGGGCCATTTCTACCAATCCACCTTGGACCAAGTCTGCGGTGAAGCCATTCTATTGCCTCGCGAGCGCAATGTGCTGGACCACCATCTTGTTGAAAATATATTTGTTTGGCGAAAATTGAATAGCAAATTTTCGAGTTCATCGCCGAAAATGTATCCAGCATTTCTAAGTAAGATATTCTATTGCAAGTGTTATTAAAAAAATATGGGCCTATAATACCATGGACAGATATCGTGTACCACACGTTTACTTTTGGAAAATATTGTCTTCGCCTCATTACTCTAAATTCGGGGTTTTCTCGAGACCAGTACCTGACATGCTGGGATGCTAGTCCCATTAGTAGAAAATATACGTTCATCAGAAAACAAAATAAATTTATAAAAATGGATATTTCCTCTTAAAATTTCTACCTATTTGGCCACCTATAAACAAAAATCTAGTTTTTCGCTTCATCTCCCTCTTCCAATGTTTGGTTAAAGTGGGATTTGAACGGAAATAATTTATTTTCTTTTAAGATCATCCAACTTCTGGAAGATGTTTAGCACGATTTCTAAGGGACATTACAGGAGTTTCTCTAACAGACTGAAGAACTGAAATTGTGGCAGCATTGTTTTTTTCATATGTATTCTTCTTCTTCTTCTTCTTCTTCTTCTTCTTGAGATTCAAAACAGAAGCAGTTTTTGGAACTTTTTTATTGTGTTGTAGATTGTCATTTCAGTTTTAGAATTTCTACAAATTTCTCGCTAAATTGTTCCATGATGTAGCGGAATGATAATTGTGTCCTTTGTTGAGTAGATGTAGCATTTTGATGGGAAGTATTTTGAATTAAATTTTTTACTTATGCAGGACAATGCCAGTCCAAATGTTGCCAGAACAGTTAAAGATTTTTTGGGTCAGCATAATATTGGCTTCTTATCGTGACCTGCTCAGTCGTCCGACTTGAATCCGATAGAACACGTGTGGAATAGACAGAAATGGCCTCTGATGAATCATGCGATTGTATTCGAAAAAAAAATTGCTTAAAACAGAGGCAAAAAATAAACCAAAATGGCATAGATAATTTAATAAAAAGTATGCCCAACAGATGCAGAGCTGTTATTAATAAAAGAGGTGGTCATACGTTATATCACAATTAAAAAAAATTTTCCATATTTTTCCATATATCCTGTCGAATTTAAGCCAAAATAATGATTTTTGAATTTCTGTGGTGATACAATGCTGCTCAACCTTTTGAAGAGTCGGGCCAAACGGTGGATTCAGTCGTTAACGACGGGCCACTTACATTTCCTGTTTCAGTTACTCTCAGGACAAGCGCAATAAAAACTCAATTATTAAGAAAATAAAATTGAATTATTGTTCAATTCAAAAACTTCACTTTCAACAGTCAGTTGAAGTATAACACGTACGCACTCAATTGTTTCTCGAAGCATAATGAGACAGTAACGTGACGCGGGCGGGGTCGATGACCGTGTACAATTCTAACTTTATGGCCTCTCCGAGCTTCGTTAGTTACGATGCGCAATGCACAATATTGGGGACGCGGGGGTGGGGTATCACTCCCCGCGCTGCGCGTAGCGAACTGACAGCTAACTCCAGAGAGGTCATAAAGTTTGAATCGGGATGTTCTGTGCGCGGCGGGATTTTTGAATTTGGTGCGTATTTTTAAACAATACTTGCGCGGGCCACTTAAAATTCTTTCGCGGGCCACACTGTGGCCCGCGGGCCTGGGGTTGAGCAGCCTTGAGTCCTAACATAACGGTTTAAGGAAAGAGTAACTGTTGTTTCAAGAAAGCATTTGACGTCGCGGGGCGGCGTCGCCTAAGATGAACTTTGTTAAAATTAACCAGGGCTCGTACTCTAAGGGTTTCGTGCTAATCGTGATATCAACTATGGGGGGAAGGAGGTGAAATCCTGTTTTTTTGTGTAAAAAATTGAAAATTACTTTTTTAAAGTGCTCACAACAATGGCAAAAAATAAACGAAATTGGCATAGATAATTTAATAAAAAGTATGCCCACAGATGCAGAGCTGTTATTAATAAAACATATACCTATATATACATAGCATACGTTATATCACAATTAAAAAATTTTCAATTTTTGTGGTACAGTGTACTCTAAGAATGGTCCTTAGTTTTTTATATACCCTGTATAAGTCAAATTATTGTAAGTTAATATTATTACTTTAGTGAAAGTAAGAAATATTTGTTCGAATTTTAGTTTTATTGAATGAAAATCCAATCAATAAAATATAAAATAAAATATATTTTTAAGCGAGTGTCACAACAAATGAAGTTTTACGGATCTATTAATGTCCCTGAAGTGTACCTTTTTGGTCGCTTTTTTACTTTACGGCCGCTTTTTTACTTTACAGCCGCTTTTGCAAACAAAGTCATTATGAGGGCAGCCTACTAGACACATTTAATTTGCTTATTTGAGTTATAACAAATAATGCCCTAATTTATTAACTTCTTTATAACCCAACTTCTGTTTATAATACTTACTGTAAGTAATTCTGTACACATCTTTGTTACTTAATAATACACTTTTCATTTGGTTAATAAAAATTTGAATCTAATCTTCCAGTTTCGTCTTTGTTTAGAAACAAAATTGTAAAAAAAAGTTGTTACCTACTTGATGAGACACTCACCTGAAATTTGTTGGCCTCGGCTACGCCTCGGCCACAAATCAGATTCGGCCAAAAAAGATCAGCATTACGGCCTTGGTACGCAAATAACTATTTTAGCCTTGTCCCTTAGACCATTTTGATGTGGGTGGGTATATTTAAAGGACTGGAGCTGGGGTCTGAAATAAAATTCTCCACAAATAGAAATCAAAAAACTTGGTTTGTATAAGATTTACCTCTAAACTGGAGCTTCCCTTAGTTATCTCATGTGATTTAAGATTTTCCATGATTTTACATCTAGAAGAACACCATGTATACAAGAAACCTTTTTGTCAAATGCAAAACCTCTAAACCCTTTAATATTTGTATGCTCGAACAAGTCAGCGTTTCTTTTGTAAAGGGAACAAAGGCTTAATTCTTAACGTGGAGCCGATGAATCCAGGATTACGTACCTTTCCCGCTTTTCATAGTACAGAAAAAGAGATGAGGGATTTGGAAATTGAAAAGGATAAGCCAGAAAAATTATAAGATTTTACAAGAACTTTATGATTTTTCAGTATCCAATTTCCCCAACTTTATTGAGGGACAAGTCACTGGTAGGGGTGCATAAATACTTTTAGGGCATTGTAATAATTGTAGATTGAAGGTGGAAAGGATGTTAAGGAAAATCTATTAATAACATACGAATAAAAGAGACGAAAAATATGACACTGACTATGACTACTAATGGGCTTTTCCACTAAATTTTAATTTTGATGACTTTTTGTAGCACAATGAAAAATACAACTTTGCACTTTCTCTTAATAATTTAGTTTAAAGGCTTTTATAGGTAAAAATAATTTCTTCTAAGTCACCCACTACCTTTGAAAGTATTGAAAGGGCTACTGGATACCATAATTTTTAAACAATTTGAATTTATAGACCAGTTCAGCGTTTAATTTAACTGTTGTGTCCTATTTCTATTCTAGCAGTCTATTCTAACATGATCATAATTTTGACAAGAACAAAATATATCTAAACACAAAGAAATAAATGATACAATACAATGATACAATACAATACATTACAAAGGTTATTGCCTAAAAGGAAGTCAACCTGATTCTTTGCTTAAAAAAATTTAAATAATCAGATAACAAGCACCAAATGGCAACGTGTTAATTGGGATCCTAATATATGTGAGGTACCTTTTATTTTAGTGTAGAAGGCTTTTTATTATTTATTATTTTAACCCTGTTTTATACAGAGTGAGTTTTTTAAAGTGCTACAAGGCGATATCTCGGAGACGGTTTCAACTATTTTCATGAAATTTAGGCGAGTTAATAGGGAGATGGAGGGACATATTTTTAACATTTACCCCTCCCTCTATTTTCAGGGGTGGGGGGTAACTTTTGAAGTTTAAATCAGATGATGTACTATGTTTATAAACTTTAAATCCACATAAAAAACTGCGTAAGTCTAAAAAAAAATTTTAACTAAATTTTGATTGAATTTAAAAAATAAATAAATTTTACCAATAAATCAAGTTCACTTATTCCAGAATTATTATTCGTTTCCATGGAAATGCGTTATTTTTACATACTTAAGTTAGTTGAGAATTTTGACGTTTTAACGATTGAATGACTGATTTTAGAAACCCCCTAAGTCCACTACCCACCTACTAAATGTGTATCACCTAATAAAATTACTCTTGTTTCTATAGCTTTATTTTATTTAATGCAGAAACAACCCAAGTCCGAGTGACATTTTTGACCTTCTGACTTTTTTTGACATGCCGACTGCTGTTCTATGTCGTATCATGTTACCGAATTCACCTAAAAATATTGAAGAAAGCTATTTTTTTAATTATCATATGTGACTTGGGTAGTTTCTGAAATCAGTGATTCAATTATTTCTCAACTGGCCTACTAGGTCCCCGGATTTGACCCCCCTTGACTTTTTTTGTGGGGTTTTATAAAGGACAAAGTGATGGCGACTGCACCTACAACTTTGGATGATGTGAAATGCGGTACGAAATTCATTTAGAAAAAGAGTGAGAAAGTGTTGGAAGTTGAAGGGGGACATTTCGAACAACTTCTCAAGCATGACGGATGATAAATAAGTTGAAATTAAATGGTAAATACTTTTTTTATTTTACAACCTAAATCATAATTCCGTAACCGGAAGAGCAAATAAAAAAAAATTGTACGCTTAGGTACGTAGTTTCTTACGTAGATTCGAATTTTATAAACAAGAGTACATCATCCATTTAAAATTCCAAAGATACTCCCATCCCCAAAAACATCCCTATTAACTCACCAAAATTTCACGAAAATATTTTCAACAGTTTAGGAGATACTGCCTTGTAACACATTGGAAAACTCACCCTGTAAAAATAACTGTAAAATGTCAGTTCCGTGTGCGTCCCAGGCAAGTTATAATATTTATTAATTTTTCTTTCATACAACCAGTAAAATAATACGGATTCTTACGAGTAATTAAGCTACTTTAAATTATTTAAAACGAAACTTCCAAGGCCAGCACGAAACGGAGGCTATCCACAACAACCAAGCTCCTTAAAAAGCCGACTTTGACTTAGATCCCTGAACTTTTCGGTAGGTAATAAGATTTAAGTTCCGCCTTGTTGCTCGCATCTCGAGCTCCAACCAGACGAGACTAAGTATATGAAAGAGGTGAATATTTTACCTTTCACGAGGGAGATGAAATCTTAACAGCTAGGCGTATGTTAATGTAAGTAGGTAGATTTTAAAAAAATAGAACGGAAGCGACAATTAAGTATATTTCTCTATCCTCTTTGTTTGCCCTACACATGCACAATGTATGAAATAGAACAAAATGCTAGTTGTCGTCTTTTATTGAAGGTTATTATACAATAAAAGATAATATTTACTGTGTTAATTTCAAATGCATTATTTTCTATAATTTTTTCATTTTTTCATACCCGACAAAAATAGCGTCAAAATGACTCACTTTCGTAGCAATCACCCATAACATATTTTTTTCACTGTACGGGACTTCTTCAAATATAGTAACTATTATGCAGATTCTGTATTTTAGCCTTTAGTCAGGCATTTTCAATCTCTAAATCCCTCTTAGGTACTCAGCTCTGGCAAAGACATTAATTTTATGCACTTAATATCAGCATATCAAAAGCTGTTTTGATTTTCATTTACTCTCACACCTGCGCCTTCATTTAGTCATGAGTCTAATGTATGCTGTAAGACGGGCGACGATATCGTTAATATTAATCTGTGAACTTTGATTAGGCTATAAATTTAAATAACAGAGCTACCAAGGGCAGGACCGAACAAGGAACTTCACCCTACTAAGATTACCAAAATTAGAAGTACATAGGTATCCTTTAATAAATTTGTAATTACAAAGTGGTTTTATCAGTGCCAGTTCCTGAGAAAATGTAAAAGGGGTTATCTCAGCTATCTTTATTAAAGTCCTAATATACATACATTGGTTACATTATTATTTTCTCCACTTTTAAGTTCAGAGAATTTTTTAAAAAAGTGGAATTGCTTAATTTCGACCACTGGCACACTTGTATTAAACCTAGAGGGCACCCTAAAACAAGATTATTTGGACAGTGATTTAGAACACGGAGTTTTCCTTCATATGGTTTCCTTGAAAGCGGCACCGTCATATAGCGGCCGTCAAAATCCGGTGGATCATGTCATACAGCGGTGGAAAAAATGCGTCGGTGGCGGTAGTTGTAAAGTCAGGAAAGCGACGAAAGTTGTTAAACGGTGCCGTTGCAGCCTGCTGTTTATGACCAGAACTACCCGAATACATATTGATATACTACGAAAATTGACAGAAAATGGTAATTTAATTCAAATATGCAACATAAAATAATTAAATGCTTTATTTACCTGATTTACTTATTTATTAATATAAGAGTTATTTGTTGTAAACTGCCAACTTGACACCTGACGATGAAAAAACGTAGAGCCAACTGTTTGCCACGGTACCGGTCACCGCTTTGAAAATAAGGGCAGCGCTATCTTAAGTTACGGTGTTGAATAACGCTCTATTGGAAACCACTTGTACTTAAATTGCACAGCAGGTTTTTTTATAACGTGATCCACAGGATTTTGACGGCCGCCATATGACGGTGCCGCTTTCGAGTTAACCGTAGCTTTAGACGTCAAACATTTAAATCGGAGATAACAGGAATTAATGGTTTTTCATGAAATGTAGGTATGCGAAAAATAGTATATTAAGTATATATCAAGGGACTAAAGTAGGTCTTTTAATCCTGAGGGCAAAATTTGGTTCCTGGGCGGCAGGCAAGCCAATTGCACGAGGGGTTAAAAGTCCCTTTAGTCCTGTGGTATATACGCAATTTTTTGCACTCCAAAAATTATAGGACACAAAATTAACACATGTTTTAGTATTATTTTTAAAATCACTTTGCACAACAAGAAGACACATGCATACCTGTAATTATCATTTATTATAAAATCATAATGGCTTTCCTACTATGGAAACTATGATTTTGTTTGAAACTGTCAAACAATTTTTGAGATTTTACCGGAAAGTTCGAAAGACAGATGCTGCAGAGGCTTAGCTAGCTTATTGCCGCCCAAATCAAGAAAAATATAGAAAAACCATACGAAGATTTTTCAACCTGGTGACATTCCAAGAAAATAACTGAATATACAGAAAACAAAACTGTACATTATAATAATGTTCATATAAACGTAAATATTAATAATCACCAATAATTATATACCTAGGCAAAAATATAGGTATAGGTACCACTTTTTGACCTAGACAATCTTTGACGTCTTGAATGGGTTAGTTGTCAATGTTTTAATATAAAAACTAGAGTATTTCTAACGTAACTTTAGACATTTTTATTGTTACTATAGGAATTAAAAGTACTTTTTAAAGGGATTTAAAGCATTTTTAATACCTCAGGGATGAACAGTGACACTTTAGTCCCTAAAAATAGGGACTAAAATAGTCTTTTTAGCTACGGAGTGCAAAAAGAGTATTATTCGCATTTGGTCCAATTGTTTGTTTCAATAACTAGGCAGTATTATCCTTTTAAAGCGCTAAAACTAGGAAACACCAACATACCCTTTTTTAATAATGCTACCCTATAATTTTTTGGAAAATAAAAAAGAATCAACGGTTCCACAAAAATTAATGTAATTAAGATATTTTTTAAGTGGATCCAAATAGAAAGTTTTGATGCAGGCGCCTCGGCAAGCGCATACTTCTCAGGAATAGAGTTAACAAACAAAGTCTACATATAGAAGGAAATCTGGTAATTTTTTCTTTTAACCTTTAAAACTTTCTAAAAAATATTTTAATACACTTTAATTTTAACATTGAGATACAAATCAAAATGCCAAATGCAACAGGTGATTTCTGTCTCAAGTCCAGACAATTTGGTAACGAGATGCTACTAGCAGTACTAGCTAAACGAAACATGAACAGAAACGAAAGTCGGGCAAACGGGCTTTACTAGTATTATTTTTTATTTACACATTATCTGCCGCTTATAATATAATATATTAATATAGCTTTTTAACAGTTTTTTATTTTTGTAAGAAAGGTGGCTGCAAAAATTAACAAAGAGGAACGCAGTGTCTTCCCTGTTCCTTTAATAACCTCGAACTAAAAATGGACCTGCATACATTAATAAAATGAATTAACTTTTTATTTTTTCTTTTAACAGTAAAAGCAAAAACCGATACAGTGAAATCTCTCTTAGGCGGAAACCTTCAGGACTGTCGAAATGTGTCCGCCTAATAGAGGTGTCCACCCATGGGAAAATGCCAAAGATTCATGTATACATTTATTCTAACTTTCACTAACTAACATCACACAGAAAATCTTACATTAAAATACGTATAGGTAAATTAAATAATAAACAATGTTAGTTAGGATTTACTGAAAAAATCTAATAAAGTAGTTTGACGTGTTTGCGTTTTAAATTTGCTATTTAGAAGATGTAATTCCAGGTCTGATAACATTTCTATTGCTGTAGAGTCACCTTCTTTGCAAATTTACCATACTAATGGCCTGTTGATAATTTGTGACATTTATTCGATCATTGCTTTCAACTTTTCCGTCGGAGTAGTCAGACATGGGCGTGGTTTCAGGTTGGACTACATAATCGATATGAACGGGGTCACCATCGTCTTCTAATAAAAAATTGCTATCAGTGTTCATAAACTCGCCTAAATCATCGTTATCAAAGCCTAGGATTTCAGAGTTTTGCCATATCTCACGTAAGATAGAGAGGGGTAGGTTGTCTTCTGCTCAAAAATCGTCATTTTCTACAACTCTGTTATGATCAATTATAATTCCTGCTTTACGAAAACAATTTTTAATTGGTTCTCCTGTAACCTTTTGCCAGGCAGTTTTTATGCAAAAAATAGCGTCTAAAACATTTACAGCTTTAGTAAGACCTTGAACATTTGAAACCGATTCCATTTTTGATAATGGTTCTTGACCAAAATTGTCCTATAAAATGCTTTAAAATTTTTGATAATGCCCTGGTCTAGAGGTTGGACAACTAAGGTACAATTTGGGGGTAAAAAGGCCAGTTGAATGTTTGCCAACCGAATGTCCTTGGGGTGGGAATATGCATCTTCTAAAAATAGCAAGATTTTTTTCTTGCTATTTTTCTCTGCACTCATTCTTCTGTCAAATTCTTTCAATCATTCTTCCATTATGGCCGATGTCATCCAAGCTTTCTTGTTACTTTTCCACACAGCAGGCAGTGTATTTACACTAATGTTTTTGAATGCTCTTGGACTTCTTGACTTACCAATCACCAATAACTTCTCCTTTTCTCCGGCCATATTTACACAACGCATTATTGTAAGTCTTTCTTTAGATAGTTACCACCGACTATTTCTACAGACATATCCAAACAACGCTATTCTATAAATAGCGTACGGGGAACCGGGGGAACCACATTCATTTCATTCGGGGAAGTCCCTGCGCACCGCCGCGCTCACGCGACTGCCGTAACTTTTAATATCTGTTGTCCGTTTAAAAGAGAGTTTGTATGAAAACAGCGTGTCCGCGTCGGGCCAAGGGAGAGTCCGCCCAAGAGAGGTCGACTTATATTGGATTTTATATTACGTAGTTCCGGACTATAAAAAAGTGTCCGCTTAATAGAGATGTCCGCTTATTAGAGATGTCCGTTATGAGAGGTTTCACTGTACTTTACTTTCAATCTAACTGCTCCCTATGCCCGACCCCTGACCTACTTCTAATTGTATTCATTATTAACTTATATTTATCGAATAAACAAAATACACATTGATTTATAGTATGCAAGATCTTAAACCTGAATAATTTCTTTTTGCTGTACAGTACAGGCACACTTAAGTTCCAAAATGATACGTGTCGCGCAGAGAGCGGGTGTAAGTACCTCCTAACACGTTATAAACCCGACTCAAATTCAATGATATTTTTCTGCAAAATATTTTGGGCGACTATGGTAGTCCGCATCCAAATGTTATTATTACTGTCTAGAGCGACTGTCAGCAACTAGCGGACCGTGGTCCGGATTCAGGCCGCGGAAGGTAGGAAGCTGTACCGCCAAAATATTATTTTTAAAAGTAAAAATAAAAATTAAAAATTAATATGAGTTTTTATAAGCCACGTTCCTTTTTGAGAAACAAATGTTCGCTGCGGTATATTTGAAGTTTTCCTTTTTCTCTCTGGATATCGATAAAATTTTTCAAAAGTATCCGGACCCCACTAGAAATTACTTGCCGACCTCTGGTCTAGAGTCTAGCATAAACAAACAAAAAGTTGGGTATCCCGGATGTGCACAATTTCCCAAGAGCGAATTCGCGTTCTAATTTCACAGCAACTTTTGCGGAATGGAAACATTGTGCCTTTTCCTAGCCTCACTATTTCGAGTTCAGCATAAAGAAAGAACACAATCATAGGACCATTATCCCGAACTAATATCCAAATTTCGGGAAGCAATAAAAAAAAACGCCGTGAATACTTTACAGAAATTGTGACTTTGGATGGCAGGCCAAATTTCTTCCACATCCACCTTATTCGCCTGATTTGATCTCTAGTGACTGTCGCCTATTTTCGAAATTAAAAGAAAATATTTGTGTAAAAACTTTCGGGTGATGAAAAAAGCCATATCCAGTAGGTTGGGATACCGTTGGGAAAAGTGTATAGAAATTGGAGGTGAGTATCCTGGATAAGGTAAAAATTTTAAGCAGACTACTCTAAATAGGTCGCCTTTTTATTTGCTAAATTTATTATTAAATATTTCAGCAGTCATGGTATTTAAATTATCAACCATCTTTTAAAATTTTGTAACAAAAATGGTTTTCATGGAACCTGTTTTAATTTACTGTTTTCAAAGAACAATTCCCACCCGCTTTTTAATAATTACTTTTATTTCCGAATTTTTTTAAATAAAACTCAATAACATACTGGCTATTTTATTACAAAATATATATAAAATTAACTGAATACTGCACACCAAGCAACAATAACGTCCATTGTATGCAGCTAGATCAAAGGTATATTTATTTTTTTGTACGTTAATAATTAACAATAAAGTTGTTCGTAGTTATTTTAAAATTAAAAATGAAGCAACTTTACGCCTATGTCAAACATTTTAACGTGAAAATAAAATTTAAAAATTGATCTGACAATGGAAAGCTTACATAAATAGCTTTATTGGCAATATTTACAAGTATAGTGTTCGATTTTTTATTAATTACTGGAATTATTTATAAGTTATCGGAAAAGCAAAATTTTTTAGTTTGGTCGTTTAACTGATTTTAATCTTAATTAAATGCAAGCTATGTAGGTGATCGTTTTTAAATATCAGAAAACCATTCGAAAATAAATTAAACTAAATATGCACAAACTTTATTTGGTCACACTGTGCCTTTTTTGTTCTTAACTTCAGAGTCCCTATGAAACAGTTTGCAAGTGGAACTTTCATTAATTATTATTAATTAACATTAATGTCAAAACTAGGGATGGAACGGCCCTGCCTTAGGCCGGACAATATTACCTACAAAACAGGTATAAAAATAATTCCGTTCGGTTTTTCCTTTGCCCAGAAATAATTTTGCGATATTTTTTTCGAAATATCGTTTTTATTTTGGCTAAAATAAAAACTATATAAATTCCAATTAGTAATTAGGTTCTTTTAAATATATGGTTAAAACGCAGTATCCGTAGCGTTCACCAGAACATGCATTAACTTTTATTATATAAAATTAAAATAAATTTTAAAAAAATCGGTCATCAGCCCTCCACTCAGGGCCGGATTAAGCTGTCTTGGGGCCCTGTGCAACTGGCTGGTGGGGGCCCCCTAAAATTAAAAAAATGATGAATACCAAGCTTTGACTATTTGCGCGCAAATATAGTAAGAGTAAGCTGTAGGTTAGCGACAGGCGATTTATTATTTGTTTTCAATATCAAAACGCCTTTGAATCATTAACTCAAATCTAATTAATACAGACTAGTTAACAGTTGTAAATTAGGTAGATTAGAAGCAAAACGAATAAAAAAGAAAAAAAAATACTAAAATCAACATTAAGCAAAATTTTTTCATACCATTTTTGAAGAAATTCCTAGTCACTCCTTTTTATCACATCCCTCCTCCCTCCCGTTAATTTAGTTCTAATCTAATTAATCTGTTGGACAAAATTAGACTTTTGACCTCAATAACCCCGAAAATGACACATTAGTTAACATTTTTGGACAATTTCTCAGTCTCTATTTTTATCCCCCCCCCCCCCCCCCGTAGTTTTTTTAACATCTGTTAGACAAAATTAGATTTTTTGCCCTCATTAACCTTGAAAATGAGATATTAGTCAACATTTTCAGAAAAATTCTAAGCGGCTCCGGATTTATCCCTCTTACCCCCTTGCCATTGATATTTTTTAGTCATATACCAACAGGACCACCGTCACAGATTACTGCTACCAGATGCGAATCTTACGCTTTCGACGGTGGCCCAATTTAGAGAATTTATATGGTGGCGAGGCACCATATTTAGTCTGTCGCCGAACGTCAAATTCCTCGGGGTTTGGCGTGTGCGAGCGTCTCGGTGGAATAGATAGCAGGCTAATGTTATTACATCAGTTTTGTTGCGTTGATTTTATGGTTTAAATTGTGGTTGTACTAGGTTGTAGTGTAATTTTAATAAACGATATACGTTTTTGTATTTGTTAATGATATAATTTTATATAAAATGCCACACAATATCATGTTTTAATATTTTAAAATATATGTAAGTAATCCATAATTTCTCTAAATTAAAACCTACCAAACGCGTGGAAAATTCCATTCACGCATCGACGCTCGAAGCGACAGGCCGCACTGTCCGTATCGCCAAGACCGCGGAATCTTGATATAGGAAATTTATTAAGAGATTCGCATCTGGTAGAAGTAATCTGTGCCACCGTCATGGTAAACAAAACGGAGAAAAAATTATTGAAATCGGTGCTACCATTCCGAACTACACACGCAAAAATTGACGATTTCAAGAGTTCTTTTTTAGTTTTTCGCAGCTTTTTTAGGTTTCCACTCACCTCAGCAAAAAAAACCTTAAAATGGGACCGTTCAAGGGAACTCATCTAATAAATTTTTTTTTTAATCGCAATCTGCAAATCCGTTCAAGAGTTATGCGTAAACATACATAAAGAAAATAATGACACAAGCGGGTCAAATTGATAACCTCCTCATGAAGTCGGTTAAAAATTATGAACCTTTTAACTTTGGGTATTACAGTTTCCGTTGTACTGTTTTTTTTTGTCCACATGTGTGGTTTTCTAAAAGAATTTATCTTATAGACAATAAGTATACATATTATGCCATAAAAATTACTGATATTAGAACTATAAGATATTTTATTGCAGTTGACATTTTTACACGATTTTTAGCTGTAACCTTTGGGCAAATAACTGTCACTTTAACGACCGAGCAATCAATTTTGCAGGGCCCTTTTCGCTCACGAAAACTTTTTCATAAAGGTATAAGGCAGCCAGAAAACCTAAAGAACTAGGGCGAAATATCACAAAAGTTGTATAAAATAACGCTTAAATTGAGTAAAATGATCGCCATTAGGTACACGTGCCACCACGAAAACTTAATCGTAAAACATTTTGTTTCGAATAATCTACAGCTTTATGTCTGGTATAGTGTGTAGTGAATAAGAAGTGACATAAATATCTTTATTGCTATTTAATCAGGATCTACAAAAAAATTTCGAAAACCAATTTTTCGTATGTAAGTACATGTATTCGAAAGTTAAATTTTTCGAAAACATCTTTTTTCTAAAGACAATTTCTCGAAAGTATGTTTTCAAAATTTTTAAAACATTTTTTGTTTAAGTTAAGTCAAGTTTTTCAAAAACGCTTTTACGTATAAATAATTTTTTGAAAATTTAACCTAATATAACTTATTTCGAAATATTCTGTTTATTCCTGGTCTTTTAAGTTAAAGTTACTGAGAGTTTTAAACAAAAGTAAAACAACTAGTGGATGAAATAGGTCTAAAAGACTATCAATTGTCGATCAAAAACAGTAACAACTTAGTATTGTTTCATATAAACGCGAATCGCGAAATGCTAATTGGGAATATTGTTCTAATTAGTCAGATTCCAGTTTTAAAGTTCACCAATGAGAACAACATTCGCATTTCGTGATTCGCGTTTATATGAAACAATACTTATTCTCCATGTAAAAAGTCTAGTTACGTATTATGTTTGCGCAAGGTATAAAGATCGGTCAAGTGCAAGCTGTACTTGCACAATGTTCGTGATTTTTTCAGATTTTTCTGAGCGATCCTTTTGGTGATAAGGGTTTGGGACAGCAATAATAGTAATGCACTCGCGTTTCGACTGACCCAAATTAAAAATTTTTAAAAACTTGTAACGACAAAAGTTGTTCCTCATATCGTGAGAAATATTTTTGTCGAAAAACTTTTTCTCTAAAACTAATGGTTCAGCAGTTAAAAGAAAATAAACAATTAAATTGTTTATGACAATAAGTTGGGGGACAGCAATTTTTAAGCGATTTTCCCAAAAAATCTTTAAAAAAATGTATAGAAAAATACATCACATATGTATGTATATTGTTAAATTCGTACTTTAATAAGCTTTCATTTGACACCCTACACTACAAAAAATGACTTGATAAATTTCAGTTATTTTACGTTCACAAATGGACCCACGTAAAGTACAGTAAATTTACAGCAACATCCTGATTTTATTTCCTTATATATTTTGGTAAAATTCACTAATAAATTAAGTAAATTTGTACACAATATTTTTTCCTATCAAAAACGTATACCTAAAATGTCCCTTTTAAAATTACTTTATATATTACCGAAATACGTTAATTTTAATAATCGGAATATAAATTGATTTTATTATAAATATTTACCATTTAAAATAGCATAACATAATAACTAATTTTACTAACCAATTTTGCTGCACATATTTAGAAAATTTACAGCTGCTGTAAGAATTATATTTCTTTCTAATTTCTTAATATTATGAAAACATTTTTACTTTTTTTCGTAACTAAAAACATTTGTTCAATTTAGGATCGACAATAATTGCGGATAAAGCAGAACTCGTTACAGAATAAGAAATTAGAAAACAGAAAAAATCATAAAGTAAATTTACGTAGATATTTTCATTGTTACATTTTATAACTCTAGAAAAAGTTGGGTATAAAAACTATTTACAAAATAGGAAATCTGTAACAAACGAAAAGATACCAATGTTTTAATACCAATCTATATTGGTGGAAAAAAGGCAACACCTATATACAAATAAATAAAATTAATATATATGGTTGGGTTTTTTATTAGAGTAAAAATTATAAATTTAGTTTTAAACCTACAAAACATATTTAACAACAAACATATTAAAACATAATATAGGATACAAGTACTTTAAAAAACATTGCTTAATTGTTTTTAGACTAATATTAAAAAGTCTGCACATAAACATTAAATAATACACTCACTTGTAAAACACAAAATTTACCAAACTAACAACGAACTACACAAAATACTTGCTTATTGTTGGAAGATTCACAAGAAAATGACCATAAATGCCGGCTTGCGTTTAATCTCGCGGCATTTTCAGTAACAAGTCATGCGATTCCGTCAACAATTGACATGTATAGCCGGCAGGCGCCGCCGGCGTGGCAGATTTGCAGAACGTATAACGTAAAAATTGGCACTAATTTGTGACGTATAATATTTCGGAATATAAACTGTATTCTTAATTTGTAATTTTACTTTACTTTGTGAAATTAAATATTGTATAAATGATTTTCTTTTAGGAATTAAATTTGCATAACTTATTTTGTAATGACAAAATAGGAAATAGGCAATATCTTATGGAACCAAACTGTAACTTTACAGTCATTTTTTGCAGTGTACACGACGCCATTGAACGTTTTCATTTGTCAATTTACCCCCTGAAATTAAACCCTAGAATCAAAAGAATACATCATATATATTGTTGAATTCGTGATTCAATAAGCTTTCATTTGACACCCTACACGATGCCCGTGATTTTTTTTCCATTTCCCAATTTACCCCCTGAAATTAACCCCCAGAATCAAAATTCAACTTTTTATACTTCACGTCTATAATTGGACCACCACACTCTATTTCTGTGCTAAATTTCAAATTTTTACGTCGAATAGTTTCAGAGAAAATCGCCTGTGGCAGACACACGACCGGACACCGAAGTGACCGTTTAGTATAAGTATTCCGTTTCACGGAACACGAAAAATTAAATAAACCTGATTATTCGTATTTGAAAACAACCTAGTTATATTTTCTACAGGTTTAGATTATCGGTAGATACCTTTTTTTATTTTCTCTTTAAAATATATCTACGTAAAGAAATTCGTATTTCTTCGAATTCGTGGGAGCGTTATAAAGAAAGCTCGTTTCCTTTTACAAATTATAATGCGCATTTTACTAAAAGCTTTAAGAAAGTACTCGGTATTCAGGGAAAAGGATAAAAAAATAACGGTTTATATATACGCAAGTTTTTGGTTAATACTAAAAATTATCGGTATTTTTGGTGAGTTAAGAATTAAATACAGGTGCTCCCTTCTCATCGGGATAAAGACACAAACTTATTTATATCGTTACCATTCCGATACTTATAACGATGTTACTTTCTGACTACAAATTTTACTCGTACATACAACACTTTTTGGAGTACCTACCTGTAGAATAACCTTATAAACATTCAAAATAATTTCTAAAGTAATATTTTTAGGGGACACGGTCCAACAGATCAAGCTAGGAAGACAGCTAAAGGATCTTATCAAAATTTAGTCTGGCTATATCCTGCCAAATATGACCCAAACAGTACAATATCAAAAAGATACAGGATGCCAGAAAGCTCAAAGATAAAACAGGAATATTGTCCTTTTACAAAAGAAGTCATTCTGTAGCAAAAAAAATTAGAGGTGTCACGACCCTCACTACGATATCACTCTGTAGGTTATTTTCTTATGTTCTGACAGCCCACGAAGACCGAAGTACTATGTACCGTGGGTGTACTGGGGAAATCCGACTCACACATCAAGAGCTGGAAACATCCGTAGGGACTTCACCAGCCCTTTAAAAGGATGTATGGGGTGGTACCACCTCGGTCGAGGAAGAAATCCTCTACCACCTTCCAATAAACAATCACAAAATATCCATGGTCGAAGCGGGATTCGAACCCACGCCTCTCGGTAGCAAAGCCGGTACCAACTCGGCCACCGGAGACGGCCACCCACCCAGGATATTTCGAATGGTAAAAAGGATATTCGAAAGGTACTTTTAAAAGTACTGTATGTGCGAAATTTCAAAGAATTATTTTTAAAAATGCGTAAAATAAATAGGAAAACCCAAAACAGAATTAAAATTTAACCACCATGTATCTGGGAAACGAATCTAAGTTAATTGGAATAGTTTTTTCTTCGTGCTATTTTTTGTCAAATAATATACTGTAAAATGTTGTATGTGTACAGTTTTGAAGCACTCTGAATGCCTCTGGTTTATCATCTCGCTAATTTCTTGAATATAAACCGAGAATAGAACACCCAGATAATTAAAAAATGTCTTTCCTTCCAGTTTAAAAAAAGTTAGATAGCATTTCATTATTCTAAATTATTGTTTCCATAGAAACTCAAACATAACCAAGTAGTGCGCCACAAATACATAAGGGGTATTTCACTTTGATGGAATTTTAAGTGCAGGCGAGTTCGCATCACAGCCCCATAAAATTATAAATAGGTCGATTCCCGCATTTGGAATCAAAGACTCCGCCATTCTGGTCCAGCTCTAATGGAAAATTTAAATTAACACTCAGACCGTAAAGGCCTTATGTTTTAATATTCAACCCAAACTTTATTACTATATACGTAAAGGCGTAAAACTGAATGACGTGTATATAAAATCATTAGTTTAATGTCTTTGTATAAAATTTGTGTGGTCCTTTTTAAACAAAGTATATACAGGAGCACAGACTGTAAAACATATATTGTAAAAATCTATAATCTCACAGTTTTTTTCACTATAAAAATAAGATCACAAGACATGTTTACTTCTAGTGCCTTCAAATATTCCAAAAATCCTACTAATTACACAGGACCACAAACCCAACGAACAACCTGCGCAATATACCTGCACGTCTCCCATATGTTGTTTGGGGTGCTGAATTCGAATCCGTTGAGTATTTAGCTCCTGCACGTCAGGATTTTTAGGCATTTGCAACAAACACCCCTACAACCCCTAAAACGACAGCCCATAAACAAAATTTGTTAACCTGGAGTCTTATACCCACAAATTCTACGCCAAGGAACCCCAAACAACAAATCACAACCCCAAACCAACAACCTCAAGCCCACAAACCTAAACCCCACATACCCAAACCCCATAAACTCCTCATTCCACACACCCTAAGCAAACAATGTCTATATTTATGAACTTTGAACCCTATCAACAGGTTTTAAGTCAGTAAACCTCAGGTCTACATGACTAAAACCATCAACACGAACCTCACACACCCAAAACCCAACAACCTCAAGCTCACAACCCCAGTTCCACGCACCCAAACCCCATAAACTCCTCATCCCACACACCATTAGCAATAGATGTCTATACTTATGAACTTTGAACCCTGTCAACAGGTTTTCAGTCAGTAAACCTCAAGTCTAAGTGACTAAAACCATCAACACGAACCTCACACACCTGAAAACCAACAACCTCAAGCCCACAAACCCCAGTTCTTTATATCAATCCATATATTATATCAATATATTATATCAATGCCCTTGTCGCAAAGCTTTTTTGTATAAATTCTTTTTTCTACTGCACGTATTGCCTTATTTTAAATAGATTTGTATATCTGAACTTTATTTATCAATCTTTTCAATTAAAATTTTTTTTAACATTTTGATTAGTTTACTCGCTCTCTGCTGTACCCAGGAATAACCAACGTGGAGGTGGCGAGATTCTATTCCCTTCTTCTTTTTTTTTTTGGTTTTTTGTTTTTTTGTGTATTTTTTTGTATTTGTTTGTAGTTTTGTTAATTTTTTTTTAGTTTTATTTGTCATTTTATTTTTTAATGGTCTACATACCTAGCTATTATAATTTTTGAGAATTGTGACGTTTAGTTGGTCTAAAGTTATTTTTAGGCTTTCGGTATGTGTGAAATTTCGGGTTTATAGGCTTTGGGTGCGTGGAACTGGGGTTGTGAGCTTGAGGTTGTTGGTTTTTGGGTGTGTGAGGTTCGTGTTGATGGTTTTAGTCATGTAGACCTGAGGTTTACTGACTTAAAACCTGTTGATAGGGTTCAAAGTTCATAAATATAGACATTTTTTGCTTAGGGTGTGTGGAATGAGGAGTTTATGGGGTTTGGGTATGTGGGGTTTAGGTTTGTGGGCTTGAGGTTGTTGGTTTGGGGTTGTGATTTGTTGTTTGGGGTTACTTGGCGTAGAATTTGTGGGTATAAGACTCCAGGTTAAAAAATTTTGTTTATGGGCTGTCGTTTTAGGGGTTGTAGGGGTGTTTTTTGCAAATGCCTAAAAATCCTGACGTGCAGGACCTAAATACTCAACGGATTCGAATTCAGCACCCCAAACAACATATAGGAGACGTGCAGGTATATTGCGCAGATTGTTCGTTGGGTTTGTGGTCCTGTGTTATTAAATTGCTACTAATACATGGTTAAATGTGTTGAACATAATTTGGTAATTACATTTAGGATATATGTCTTGAAAACAGCTTAACAGTGAGTATATTTTTCGGAATTATATTGCTAGATATTAGTCTTTGTATACGTAACTATATTTTAAAACAATAAAAAATAATATATCTCTTTTTACATAACCTCAAAAAGCCAGGCCAAAGCCGTCATTTTTATCAGTGCTTTTGCTTCGTAGTAATTTTAGACAATCTTTTCTAGGAGACTATGCTGATCCTATGATTCTACCTATCATTTAGTTAAAAAATTTAACGCTCAGGTTTACTAAAAAGGTTTAAGATTTGGTACTGGTTTAAATTAAGATATTCTAGATGATCAGTTAGGTTCTGACAGGTTTTGTCATTGTTAATAACTCTTCATTAAAAATTTATGAGTTATTCTCATATTTCAGCGATTTGCTTGGTTTCCAACTGATGACTGATGTATAACATTGAGAAATTTAAACCGAATTGATAGGGATTTACTTACGAATTTCTTAGAAAAGACTCCCTTTGAAAATATATTGGATATTGATGAGATTTCATATTTTAATACTTTATTGTTGAATATATTTGATGTTCTGGCTCCTTCAAAGTCCATAAAAGTGAAAAAACAAATGCCTGTTTGGTTGACGGACACAGTCCAGACTATGATTAAAATGAGAGATAAGACATTTTAGAAGTACAAGAGAACAAAAAAACAAGGCCATTGGGATTTTTATAAACAATTGTGCAATCAAACAAACAGCAATAAAAAATGAAAAGAAAAATATTTAGAATTTTGTTGTAATGACAGTAATAGTAAAACTTTATGGAAAATACTAAAAAATTTAAATATTGTTATTAAATCTACAGAAAATCCTCTTCCAATTTGTTAAAATAAACCCTCCGACATAAATGCACACTTTTTACAATTTTCTAAAAATTAACAGCCAATAGATCCTAATCTAGTAAACTACTACCTAAATAATATAAAAGTAAATACAGATCAAAAATTTGAGTTTGTTGCTATTAACATGGATGAAGTAAAGTTACAACTTTTTAGTTTAAAATCATTGGCGTCCGGTTCAGATTTAATAAATATAGAAATGTTATTGTTGTTGCCCCAGAATTTTGCCTTATTTTACAAATATAATTAATTCTTGTCTTCTAGAGGAAGTTTAAACAGTTTTAAATTGTATTCAGCTCCTTTTTTGCAATTACACTGTATGTAGCATTTCCCCCTCGTAATGTAAGATTTGTATTTGCAAAATAAATGTTACTATTTTATTATTATTAGTATTAATATTATTATTTTTATCTTGAAACGTGTTGCTAAAACGGATTCAGTTGTGGAAATTACGTACTAAAATTTCCCTTTTCTTAGTTGTCTCATTATTAAACTTTTAAACTTGGTCGTCTAATTAAAACGGCCTAGCGTTGACGAATCTTGCCGAAAATATTTATTTTAATTTTATATTTTCTTTCTCCTTATCTTAACCTGTTGGGTATTCTAAATTAAAATAAATAAACTAAATAAACAAATAATTTTAAAAAATGACGATACCTAAACTTTCAGCATACTTAACGTTTCTTTGGGATAAAATAAAAATCAATTTAATAATTATTTACAAAAAGAAGCCAAACTACAATAGTTAGAAAGTTTCCATATTTTTTAATATACTCTCAATCATAGTGTCGCAAATTCCGAAACTAACAGTAAAAGAACTCTTGAAATACCTTAAAAAACCAAATGAATTATGCCACCTAAAAGTTCAAATTTGACACCTACCCGGGCTTAGTCGGCTCCGATCACCGAGGTAACAAAATAATTATAGTGCACACATGTAGCATAGCTCGTGCCGCGTGACGTCATAAAGGCTGATCCACAGAAAATTGAATAAGTTCAGCAAATTTAAGGCCGTCTGCGTAAAAGTGGCCTAACCCCAGTAATCTTATGAAAATAATGGACATTAAATTAAAATTAAAATCGTTAGTGCAAATACAAATTTTCAGCTCCATCTCTTATAGCGGGTTGCAAAAAACTTTTAATCAAGTGGTAAATTTATTTGACGTTTAATGCATTTGGCAATGACGTTAACATAAGTGCTGTCACATTACAAGGGTCTAATTAGTTTAATTCGTAATTAAATTGTTTCTGCAATCGGACGTTAGAGTAGTAACAAATTACGCCCGCGCCACTATGTATTTGAAAAGGTATTCGTTTTTTTAAAGCTTTTCGTGTGTCTATTTAAAAAACACAAAAAATGTGGGAAAGGCCGCTTTTGAGCTGACGGTCTCATTTAAAGATACCGAAATAATTCTTGCGGCATTTTTGAAGTTATCCTTTTTACCGTTGTGCTTACGTAACGCTAATATTACTAGAATTTTAGTCCAATGAAATTTGCCTAATTAAGCACAAAATTAATTTTTATGTACTGGACTTGGACTTGATTTCTCTGTTCGGTATAATTTTTAGCGCGTATGACGCATCGAATTTTGAATACAAAGTTTAATAACTTGTAAATATAAAGCCACCAATCATGGGTTAAAACTGACAATAAAACTTTTTTACCGGGATTCCCAAAAAAGCTTTAAGATTTAGTACTGGTTTAAATTAAGATCTTCTAGTGGATCGGTTAGGTTTTGGCAAGTTTTTGTCCTGTTACTGTTAATAAGTCATCATTAAAAACTCGTGAGTTATTCTAATTTTTGAGCGATTTGCTTCGTTTCTACATAATTTCCATTTTTAGACGTGTTGCTAAAATATACGTAGTTCTACTATTGTGGAAAATACATGCTTAAAGTGTCATTCTCTTTATAAATTTGCAAACAGACGCAGAAATATATTCATAACACAAAACTTAGTTGTCTCATTCTTAGATATGTCAGTTTAAAAAATTTGTTCGTCAAATTAGACCAGTCTAGCGGTGCATGGTGAACTTGGCCGTTTATATTTTTCCAAAACCATGCCATTGCAAACTTTGCGATAAAGCAAAAGGAAAACGCAGAGAAAATAAAATTACATATTAGGTAAATAACAATTCTTCAACAAAACCAAACCGGTGGACTAGAAGGTTTATGGTCAAAGCCGTAAAAATCAATTTATTTTTACTGTTTAGACATAACTTACTTGATATAAACTGATCGAAATGAGTTAAGGTTAAGGTATTGAGGTTTCTCTGAGAAATAAAAGTTCAAGAAAAAAGTTGATATACCTCCATGTCCCCTCTTCATTTTTGGAAATAAAACACATTCATTTAACTTGAAAATGTTAAGTATCAGAATTTAATATAATATAATTTTTTTAAAATGTAACAAAACAGAAAATATTTTTTAAAATTGAAAATTATTTAATAGCGAGTAACTCCATCTGTGTTGTCTATAACAGCTTGGACTAGTCGAGGCATACTTAGAATTAAATGATTTATCCATCTTAGTCCAGGGAATCCCATAATTTTGGAAGAATGTGCCTTAGTGTCCTTACGTCACGAAGAGGCGGTTACTGCCCTTCCAAGCATGTCCCAGACTTGTTGAATACAGTTTAGATCGGGAGAGAGTGAAGGTAACGGCAAATGGTCAATTTCATTTAATGATAGCTATTCTAAAACTACCCTGGCTCTATGTGGGCGGGCTTTATCACCTAGGAATCTTAAATTGGGATCTAAATACTAACGCTAGTCATTTACTATGCTGCTAACGACGTCTGGCGCATAAATTTCACCTGTCATTGGACGTTCACAAACATGCACCTCTGTTCAGCCTCCGTAAAAAATTCCACCCCACACCATAGCACCGCCACCTTCGAACAGATGTACTTTTTGGACATATCGATCATTAACTCGTACATAATTGGGCGGTCTCCAGACACGAACTGTACGTCTGTCATCACGAAGATACAAGTGACTCTCATTTGTAAACATCACGGTCTTCCACTCATTACGCCAGCTTACCCGTTTATTGCGCTAAAGGAAACGTTGAGCTCTGCGATCTGTAGTTAAAAAATCGGTTAACAATTAGTGTTCTGTGCCATCGGCCCCCCACTGAACCTGAGCAAACCTCTTTTCCATTGCCCAGTTTACCCCCCGAAATTAACCACCAGAATCAAAATTTAACATTTTATACTTTACATCTATAACCACACTCAATCTCTGTGCCAAATTTTAAATTTTTAAGTCGATTGGTTTCAGAGAAAATCGCCTGTGACAGACGGACGGACGGATGGACACCGATGCAATTCCATAAGTGTTCCGTGTCACGGAACACTAAAAAGGGCGCCTTATAGGGGGAAAAGCAATGTAGGTACACCTGCCTTTAAACGATTTAAGACAGTTCGCGGGGTTCTACGACCTCTGCTGGAGGCGAAAAGGTGCTAACTCAAAAACGTGCTGATTATTGAAGGATCCATTCTAGCTCCTCTAGCTATTAATCTGTCTTCCCTGGCATTCGTTGACCTGGCCTGCCTTCTCTTGGCCTATCCCCGGTAGTTCTAATCTTATTAAATCGGTTGTTTAGACGGGAAATCACACTTTGAGATAAATTAAACCGATTAGCTACTTATATCAATCTGTCGCGCACCTCCAAGCAGTGGCGGCTGGTCAAATTTCAAATCTATAATATCTCTGTTCCTACTTAAAAGAAGTGGACCAAATTAAGGGGTTTTTATAGTGAGCCCACTGCGACTGTTTTGGTAAAAAAAAAAACATTTTATAATTTGCGAAAAAAAGTTGAATTTTTGCTGAGCCCCCCATGGGAAAAAAATGAACGCGTTTTGGTATTTTATTTATCATTTTTTCTAAACAAATTTTACATCATTTTGTCGACAATTTTTAAATTTTAAGAGAAAAAATGTGTTAGTAAAAAGTTATAGGCATTTGAATGTTTTATCTCTATATTTCTAATAGAACAGCGCCTAACCTGGGGTTAAAAATTTAACATGTAAATCGCTTTAAAAAAATTAAACGGTATATATTTGTTCATTCTCTTTTAAAACTCTCTTTACACAATGGCTTCATAACAGGAAAACCACTGACTAGAAAGGTCGGTAAGTAATCAAGGCTTAACAAAGCTTAAACCCCTACCCTGGGATTTTTAATACTACGATATGTATAAAAATATATAGTTTACTGTTCTTCTTTAATAATAAACCCAGTGTGAGTATTGCGTATTTATTTAAAGAATGGAATAACTTACCCGTAGAACCTGAGTAGGCATGGCGTCGTTGAAGACCGGGCTCCGCCCCCGTGGGCCCCTTTTTTCTAGGGCTTCGCCCCTATCCATTGGGGCCCCATTTTTAAATATACGTGTGTGGTGTCATTTTGATTGGTTTTGCGTACTGGTCCCCATTTTCGTATAGTTTGGCGCCCTAAGAGAGTCTGTGTACCCCACTTGTAGGACTTCGGCCTCCAGTGGAGCCCCCTTTTTAAAATATACGTGTGGGGTGTTATTTTTATTGGTTTTGCACGTAGGAACGAAGACCGGGCTCCGCCCCGTGGGCCCCTTTTTTCTAGGGCTTCGCCCCTATCCATTGGGGCCCCATTTTTAAATATACGTGTGTGGTGTCATTTTGATTGGTTTTGCGTACTGGTCCCCATTTTCGTATAGTTTGGCGCCCTAAGAGAGTCTGTGTACCCCACTTGTAGGACTTCGGCCTCCAGTGGAGCCCCCCTTTTTTAAAATATACGTGTGGGGTGTTATTTTTATTGGTTTTGCACGTAGGACTTCGCCCACCAGTGGAGCCCCCTTTTTAAAATATACGTGTGGGGTGTCATTTTGATTGGTTTTGCTTGCTGGTCCCCATATTTATATAGTTTGGCCCCTTTTATGCGATCTCAGAGAGTCCTATTATTTTTTAGGGGTTATGTTCACTTGGCATCCTACTTTTCAGGTTATGTTTGCTTGCAGCTTTTTTAAGGTTTTGTTCACAAGCCCCGATTTTTTGAGGGTTATGTTCAATTGTGCGGGTTTTTTTTAAGTTGGGGCCCAATTTATAATTTTAGATGGTCTCTTTCGCAGGATTTATTTTTGGAGCCCTACTAAAGTTTTTAGGCAACTTTTCAGAAGTTAGGTTATGTTTAGGGCATGTCTAAGTGAGTCCAATTATTTTTTAGGTTATGTTCACTCGGCACCCAACTTCTAAGGTTATGTTTGCTTGCAGCTTTTTAAGGATTTGTTTACGTGAAAAGCCCCCTTTTTTAAGGGTTATATTCACTTGTGCGGCCCCAAATTTTAAGGTTATGTTTTGGGGCCCTATTTATAATATTACGTGTTGTCTTTCGTAGTTCTTATTTTTAGAGCCCTACTAAAGTAAGTTTTTAGATCACTTTTCAGAATTTAGGATATGTTTAGGACACCTTTGATGTTAGGTTATATTTCACAACTTCATTCACTACCGTTCCACAGAAAGACACACTACATACTGAGCTGTTCGAGCCTTCGAGAGCAGTTTCCTAAAACAATTTTGGAGCAGGTGGTGGTCGAGGAATGTTGCGTGGAGGGGGGAGAGCGAGAAGATTTGATGAAAAAAGGTTGCACGTGTCAGATATGAGAATGAATTTATAGTATGGGTTTTATAAGATATTGGATTATCTGACTGGTGCGAACAAAATGTGTAATGACAATATTTTTAACGTTTTAAAGCGTCTGTTTCATATGTACAGAAAGGGTGAAGGATAGATAAGTGATGGCATTTTTAAAGTAAGGAAGTTACGTATTTTTTTAAATTTTTTCTCCGAAAAGCTTGTTGGCCTATCTTAAAAATGAGCTACTCTAACAAGATTTTTGCTAAAGTCATTACCAACAGTTGACTGCGAACATGCTATCACCCCTTAAAAATTTAAAAGTATAAAAAAAATCTGCCTTATTTAAAATAAATTGAATTTTCTTGTTAATTAAGGTCTATTCTAAAAAATTTCTAATGCACCCAGGCAGATCAAACGATCCAAGGCTCGTTATACTTTTCATTAAATTCTCTCGAAGTGTGTTGTTTAACTGCAGTTACTTTATTATAAAACAAGAAAATGATTCACAATACCATTTTTAACGTTTTGAAGCGTCTGTTTCATATGCACAGAAAAGGTGTAGGATGGATATGTGATGGCATTTTTAAAGTAGTTACGTTTTTTTTAATTTCCCCGAAAAGCTTGTCGGCCTATCTTAAAAATGAGCTACTGTAACAAGATTTTTGCTAAAGTCATTACAATCAGTTGACGGCTGGCATGCTATCACCCCTTAAAAATTTAAAGTATAAATGTTTTGGATTATTTAAAATAAATTGATTTTTTTTTGTTAATTAAGGTCTGCTCTAAAAATTTCCTAAAGCACCCAGTTATTTTATTATAAAACAAGAAAATTATTCACAATACCATTCAGTCTTGCCCCAACTTCAGTAGTGTTAAGATGGCAAACAGAAAAATAAAGTTTAAATTATTGGAACTTGCCAAGAAAAATATTTATGGTTTCAGAAAAGTGGGCGAGGTATATTACATTGGGAATAAGCCTGCAAAATTCCGAGATAACATTTTAATCATTGAGGATGAAAAATATATATTAACTAAAGGACTGATGAGTTTACTTACATTGCCTCGTCACTATTCAAGCCACGAACTTAATCAGTATAAAGAAATTCTGTTGCTGACAAATGCTCATAGAAGAGGCTATGAAAGAGAAAATCATACAATTTCGAGTAAATGTTGGAAGTACGTAAATATAGTATCCAAATTATTCTCACCAAAGAGAAAATATGCCAAGAAAACCAGAGAAAAGGTTCCTTCTTATGGAAATGTGCAGTTTTGGAGAAGATAAATACTACACAAATGTATAGAGAATCCTCTTTGTTCTAAATAAATACTTTAAGATCTAAATTGATTTTTATTTACTGAAGAGGTTATGTTAGAGCTGTGATGGAGTTGTGTTTGGGTTGTGTTATGGTTTTGTTTGGTTTTTGACCTTTCGGAGTTTTGTTGTCTTGTATTTTTTATGAAAAATTCGCAAAAAGCAAAGTATAGGTAGAGAACTTAAAAAATATATATGAGAAAATACCCATCCGCACGAGATAGAGCAGTTTGTTATTCGTACGCATACCTTTCCACCAGCTGCATCCAGGAGACTAACTACAACGCCATCTTATTATCAAAAATTCAGAATTATTATGATCTTGTTTCGTACGGCACCTTCAACAATCACTTGAAACCTTCTATTGGTTTATACTTATATACATATTTAAATGAATATTCATTAATGCAGTACCCACCATAGCTATAGCATAGTGAAAGATATATTGTACAGTATCTTAAAGAAAAATAGTTTGTGGGTATGGAAGCCTTGCTTAAGTGTTTAACTTTATAACATATTTATTACACTGACACTCGGTTGTTCAAAACTTTAATCAGAATTTAATCAGACGTTAAACTTAATGGACCTTCTGACTATGAAGTGAGAGTCAATTTTATTGTTTATATTCAGCCTATCTATTTCTGCAATGTATTTTCCGACAATCGAGTAGGCCGCTTCAAGATCCTGTTAAACATTATAAGGACCCGGTTAGCTAACGGCCCGTAAAAAGTTTTGAGCAACCGACTGTGAGTATTTTGAACTCGTTTACCAGGAAACTTGGTCAGAGAAGTAATGCTCAATGATCGCTACTGTAGCACTAATTTCTGATGAACACAATTAGTATTTTAATAAATAATGTGGCATGTAAAAAAAAAATATTAGTAAAAATGAAAGTTAAAACGGAAAAAGTTAAAACATTTATTTATAACAAATTGGCTATAATTTGTAAATTTAAGAATACAATCTTAATGTAATTTTTGTTTTTTTGTATCCATAAGGTACTGAGCTGCAGTCCCCCATAAAACTTCTTTTGGTAGAGTTGGGCCTATAATGTTTGATTTCTGTGCAAGTCGTAACTACATGCTCCTTATTTCGTCGTATATTTTTCGATACAACGGGTATGGGTTCGGATTTATGAAGAACCATATTCTTAATAGTATCAAAATTTATTAGTTTTGATGCCGAATAGTTAAGAGAAATTCCTTTAACTTTGCAAACGACTTCTTCTTCATTGCTTTTTGTTGAGTGTATCTTGAAAGCATAATTCTTAGGACCTCCGGACACAAACTTGGTTATAAAAGAATTAGGTCCGTATTTCTCCAACTCGTCTGTCATATCGCCAATAAACTGACCCGTTGATATATTGTCCTCGTCATTTCTCGAAACGTAAATAACAGAATCAGTGTCATAGTATAATGTCCGATCACCAAGTTGTTCAAGATAACTGTACAACTTAAGTCGGGCTTGTGCTGTTACAAATGCTGCTACAGCTACGTTAACAGTAGCTAAGGAGTCATACGCTTCCTCTGTGTGTTCATAATTCACTATTAAGGTTTTGTCGTTAATAGGGAGAGCACTATTAATAATTGTGGCAGAATTAGTAAACATTGAAAAGAATTCCGATGGCTCGTTCACAATTTTAGTCTTTGTTTGGTTTTCTCGCTGTCCAAATTTTCCCCAAAAAGAATTCAACATTAATTTTGCTAATGATCTTAAACCTGGAGTGAACGACGAAAAAATGTTGAAGCAAAGACGTAGCCTTTGGAAACCACATGTAAAAAGTCACGTGACGTCCTGAACATCCCTCATAAATCACCACGTGATTTGCCAAACAAGTGAACTCAATACTACGTACCGTCCGCCAATCAAAACACCAAAGATGATAACATGGCCGCTCAGGCCTGTCATATTTAAAAGTCCAAATTTGAATCTGACAAGCCAGGTAGGTAATTAATTATTAAAGAAGATTTTGATTCTAAATATAATGTTCTTACCCGTTTTGCCCCAAAATCTCAAATTAAAAATGATATATTCACTCTTCAGTTTACATTCTTGTGAAGAATATCGGCCGATAAAACTACAAGTAATTTCTTCACTTCTTGCTGCTTAACACTGGCATTATCGATACATTAGCTACGACATTATCGTAAATAGGATAATAATTAACATTTAGTCCACTTTTCACAAATAAAAACACATTTATCTTTACTTTTGAAAGGTAAAAAGACGAAAATTAAACCGACAAACTCACATTTTAACCTTCTGTCAGAGCTGACAGTGACAGTTCCGTCAAAACTTCAAAGTGCTGAGACATCACGTGGTACAAAACAAAAGATTTATCTTTGCTTCAAATTTTAACAAGGGGTAGATTGGATGCTAACAATATAGTAGTAATAAATTTATGCGTACCGATGGTACATAACCAATAGATACTACACTCGCACTCAAAATACAATGCAACCAAAAATTTAATTTGATTTTGATTTGTGTTTAAACCGATATTTTTGGATAAACTGTTTTAGAGTGGATTTATATAGATTCTTATTATTAATTCATAAACTTAATCTTATTTTTACTTCTTTAAAGTTAAAACTATGTTTTTGAAGGAGGCTGCTTATACAAATCCTTATTCTTAATTGTTATTTTTATTTCTTAAAAATATGACCGTCAAATTCCCAATATTTAACTTTTAAGGATTACGAATTAGGAATTAAGAAAAATCTGAAATGCGCATGCTCAGAAAAGGTCCCTTTGGCCCTTTAAAGAAGACAGAATATTTGTTAAGTTAAAAACTGTTTTTATTATGTGGTTAATACAAAAGAAAAATGAGTGGAAGTTTATAATTAAGAAATGTAATTTCTAAAAAATTACGAATTAAGAAACTATATAAACGCATTCATCAATTACAAATTACGTTTATGAAATAAAATTAGGAATAAGTTTATGAATTAAAGATAAGAATCTGTGTAAACCCACCCTTAATTAATATCAGTTCTTAAACTTCAATAAAATTACTTTTAAAGTTATATTGCATACTAACCTTATAAAACTGTAGTTTAGTTAGCATCCGCTCTTAGCACAACTAAATTTAATTTCCTTTTATTTATCTGCATTTCAAACATTCCATAATTCCTAGTTTCCGCTCATTTTTCAGAGCAAAATATATAATTCTGCTTAAAACGCTCCAGTTAAAACTGTTTAAACCAGTCGCTGCAAACAACTGTTAAAATTAAACTAACAGAAATGTAAAAACAATTGTTGATATAAATAAAACAAGAGCAAATGCTTTTGCTTAAGTTTTTTGAAATAAACATATGGGGGGGCCTTGAACTAAACAGAGGTGTGTGCGTTGATGACATAAGAAATGGAGGGAGGAGATTTAGTCGCGGCGGGCGCTAGATCGGTTTCAAGGACATGTTATATCAATGTTATGTTATGTTACACCGCGAGACCGTTTGCTGACCTTGATACGAACACAGGTCTGTGCGTTGATGATGTAAGAAATGGAGGGAGGAGAATTAGCCGTGGCGGGCTCTAGATCGGATTCAAGGACATTTTTATTATATAAATAGTCGAAAGATCCGAATTTTTCATTGTTCTTCTTTATCTGTGTATGTGTGAGTTGAAATATCTGTCTAAGCTACGATAAGTGTAAGTATAATATATATATATATTTTCTATAGCTATTCGTTCCGTCCAAGAAAAAGATGCGGCAAGTGAGATTTTCGGTGATTCCGTGATTGTTTCACTTTTTTTTTTTTTTTTGTCAGTTTCAATCCATTTATCTAAGAAACCTTTTCATTTTTCAAAAATTTAGAGGTTTTAAAAGGCGGTATCTCTAGTTATTTAAATTAAATGACGACATTTTTCTGAATACCTCTGTTATTTCCCCAAAAATCTTTATGTATTTTAACATAATGGAAGTTAGAAACACTGGAGCTAAATAGAAAAGCGGTCAATTTTATTGTATCATATGTATTTCTAAAATATTATTTGACGGTTAACTTAATGTTAACCTTATATATTACTCTAAAACATAAAAATATCAGGTTATCTCGCTTCAGCCAACTTAGATTAGCTAAGAAATTTGGCTAAATAAGAAGCAAGTAATTCAGGTCAATACAGGCAATTTTTTTATATTTTCTCGAAAGTGTGGTTTTGTTACTTGTTGCCTTTCAAATTTAGCTTACAGTAATTCCTACACTTGCAGTTTTGACATAACGGAAATTTTCATTCAGAATACCTATTGCTTGTATACCATATTGTGGTTCACTTAATATTAAAATAAAAATATATATTTTCAATAATTAATAAATTTGCTTTAATATGCATGCCTTAATATTACAGACAAAATTTATAACCCCATATGTAGAAGATATTAATTGCCATGGATTTTAAATTTGGTATTTCTTTTTAATAGTGACTTAATTGCCTCCAATATCTCATAAAAAATTATTACGTTTATAATTTTATTCTAAAGCTCAAATTAATGTACCTATTCTGTAAAGGAAAATACAGCGCAACAACACATGGCGGATGACCCATTCAGCTTATCGCTGTGTAAAAACAGTTATAGTTATTACATTTTTTATTTGTTAATATTAAGAATTATAAACAGAAATAAATAGGGTAGTTTCAGTTTATAATTTTTTTTTTTGGGTTTTAAGTTTACATTTTTGTAAAAATAGATAAAGTATGTAGACAGTCTCAAATCCAGATTAAAATTACATGGCGAGGAATAAATATTATTTATTGTAAAATAATGAAGTCATAAATTACGCTAAATAAATAATTTTGTGCAGTATTTACGGGAAATTTGTTGGCCTGAAATTAAATGTTTTTCCGACTTGCGTTTAGTTTTAAGTACGTTTGAGACTGTTATAAACACATCTGTAGGGCCTTGACATCCTGGAGCACTCATCATACTGAAAACGCGTCTTTAAACTACCTCAGATAAAAATTATAATAGAAAATTTACAAAGGCCAGCGTTTAGTTGTTAAAATTTCCCTAAATTATTCAAATTAACCGGATATAATATGTTTGCTCTTTGTTACTCGGTCAATTTTGGCAAAGCAAGAAATTTTGCTTTTTATAGCAGCCTGCTCGATTGAAATGAACATAAAGCCAGCAACCAGAAAAAGTACGCAACATATGGGAAAATTTTTTATTATTAATTTCTCAGAAAATTTTATTCTTTATAAAAAGTCCTGCATTAAGAGAAAGTAATGTTGAGAATGTTAAAATTTAGATGAAGCATACAGGGTATTCAAAAATGTTGGGTCGCAAAACTAAAATTTCGGAATTTCGAAAAATATTGTCTATAGGAAAAGTGTAGCTTTTATCAAGGCAAAAATAAAAAGTCTAATGACATTTTTTCAAAAATGCATGACTAAAGAGAAAACTGAGTTCAAATATGACAAAAAATGGTAAAAAATGGCTTTTTCTCAACTTTTGGCATTAAAATACGCAAAACTGTTCACCTTACAAAATTATTTGAATTTTATTTTTCCCTTGATAAGATATACACTATATATAGATTGTTTTCCAAAATTTCTAAATTTTTGTTTTCCGACTCAACATTTTTGAATACCCTGTATGCTTCATCTAAATTTTAACATTCTCAATATTAGTTTCTCTTAATGCAGGACTTTTTATAAAGAATAAAATTTTCTGAGAAATTAATAATAAAAAAAAATTTCCCATATGTTGCGAACTTTGTGCCGGTCACTTTCTTTCAATTAAAAAAAAATATATATATTACGCAGATATTTGGTCAGAAAGAAAATTACAACTTTACAGTGTATCAACTTGTAAGCAAATTTTTATATTAAAATTGTTTTCTTGTTTAAAATAATTCATATTAGCTCCTACGGTTTTATCATTGTATTTATATTAATTCAAATCAGTATTTATAGGTAACTGTCCTGACGGTGACATTTTCTGTCGAAATAATGTATTATAAAATTTTTAATTTTCCTACTAGTAACGAAGTCTTATTATAATGAGACAGCGTTATTTTCTTCTACTAAAATAACAAGTGTGGCTTATCGCAGAACTTAACTTGCTTTGTTCCAATTGAAATTTCTTAGGGCCATTTTAGACATGCGAAATTATCACGAAAATGACTCCGAAAATTTTGCCGAAGATTTTTGTAAATACTTATTTTCTGTTTGGCACATACGATAATTCTTACGAAATTTATTGCGAAATTTTTGGCCGAATCATGGCCTTCTTGAACTTCGTAACTCGCTATTCTCCAAAGATAATGTATTTCGATTATTCATTTTTAGTAGCAGGCCCTGGCCATTTTTAGTTCGTACTACAACCATCAGCCGTGCATCTTCTCTTTAAAAGTTAGAATGCTAGTTGACGTTCTTTGAAGGGAAGTTTTAGTGTTATCAACAAATATTTTTTAATTATTATTATTATTTAATGTGCATATTTAAAGTGTGTTAATATGTTGTTTATGTCTTTGGTATCAAATTATCATTTTACAGTTTTACAAATTATCAGTCATCAAATAAAATGCAAAGTAACTTTTACAGTGACTTGCTTTACCATAATTTTCAAAATTTTTTAATGCATGTGTAAAACCAGCAAAAACATATTTTAACGAAAAATTATCGTTAGAAATTTAACGGAACATTTTCTAGGTAATTCTCGTATGTCTAAAACGGCAGTTAGTTTGTAAAAATAAAAAAAATCATTATTTATTGTTTAATCAATTTTTTTTATGAGTTTATGAAAACGTCACGATTTTGCGTCAAATGTCCTGACAATTTGGGACAAATGTCCAGACAAATCAATATTAAAAGGTGGCAACCCTAGAGATCGGATTCATTTCGTTATATAATAAAAATAATCTTTATTAAACAGGTTTATTGCGCTATAAACTGGTGTTTTACAAAGAAAAAATTTATTTGAGGGTGAAAGGTTGGAGGGAAAGTGGCTTGTGAAGGTACATACATGGAGCTCAACTTGCTTTAGTAAATCAGGGCAGTCGATATCGTTTACAAATAAATTGTCATAAAAGAAAATTTCTATGATTCAGTAATGAAGGCAGAAATCTTTGCAGAAGAAAGTTCTCCCCAGCGTTTCTGGCGGGATAGCTCCCGTCTGCCTTAAAACAGAGAAATTTTACGAACATTATCTATGAAAACGTCACGATTTTGCGTCAAATGTCCTGACAATTTGGGGCAAATGTCCAGACAAATCAATATTAAAAGGTGGCAACCCTAGAGATCGGATTCATTTCGTTATATAATAAAAATAATCTTTATTAAACAGGTTTATTGCGCTATAAACTGGTGTTTTACAAAGAAAAAATTTATTTGAGGGTGAAAGGTTGGAGGGAAAGTGGCTTGTGAAGGTACATACATGGAGCTCAACTTGCTTTAGTAAATCAGGGCAGTCGATATCGTTTACAAATAAATTGTCATAAAAGAAAATTTCTATGATTCAGTAATGAAGGCAGAAATCTTTGCAGAAGAAAGTTCTCCCCAGCGTTTCTGGCGGGATAGCTCCCGACTGCCTTAAAACAGAGAAATTTTACGAACATTATCTATATAGATAATATTACGTAGTAATTATTTTTTTTTTTATCGACATTTTATTGTTAAATATGTTTAATAAAATATATCATCAAAATTTGACTGGAATACGTCGGAAAATCCTAAACCAAAAAAAAAAAAAACATACATAGGTTATAAGCTTTATAAAAATTTCTTCTTTTTATTCAATATCTATGGAGCTAATAACTTTGCAGTTTTGCCATATTTCCTAAAGAAATTTGCTACTCCGAATATTCGTAACAGTGATGCATAGCATTTCAATCCAGATCAGTTAAGCAGATTTTATAAAGCGAGATTAGAACGTAAAGTTCTGCATACCGTTGTTACAGATTTTAGCTATATTTTTACTTAGCATTTTTTTAAAAACAGTTTTGTTGGGGAAAACGGTATGCTTCCATGAACTATTTCAACTTAAAAATTTGCAAGGTCTGTGTAAAAAAGTAGATATTATAAGCTCGCTAACTTAGTAAAATTAGAGAAAATATACGGTCCTTCAAAGCAAATTCCAGATTCAACATCGGTAAAACGTTTAAAATTAATTTATATCGCTTTTCTGACAAAGGTATCATTCAAGGCCTAATTTCTAAATATATCGCTGGATATTTTATTTTCTGAGAGCGTATCTTACCCCAAATACAGTGATGTATCACTTAATTCTTTTTACCTAAGTTTCGTTACAAATGGCATAACTCAGGAAAAAATATGATTCGAACAGTAGATATGAAATTTATGTTATGTCTCTATAATTAAGCATACAAAAATAAATGTGTGTTAAGTTAGCTAAATGCATTGCGTTTGGATCTAAGACTCTGTAAAAAGTATAAAGTATTGTGCGTGCTCTGATTTGACATCATTTGCGGTTCAACCATCGTCATGTCTAGTAACCGGAGCTATTGAACACCCGAAATTTTAATTTACAATTTTGTTTACTACGAAGAGCTAGTGAGTTATTTCTTATGTATCTTTTTTTTTAACTTTTTATAAAACATATTGGTAGCATCATAAAAGCAACATTCACACGATTATTATTTCGAATAACTTGGAGGCATACAGTAATTTTTCTTACTCGTTTTATCTTTTTCGTTAAGAAATAATAATTTTAACTACAAAATTTGGTGACAGCAAACATTTGACATCATATTTGTCGTTTAGACTTCATTGTATTTTGCAGACTGGTAGCACAGTCTAACTTTTTTATTTTTGGTTTACTGACTGATGCTAGTATTCTTATGTATATTTTTAAATTTGAAAAAACATATATTGTCATAATCTGTGTTTTACTTTACCGTAAATTCCCACTATTTTTTGTGCCTATTGTAATTTCTGAATAATCTTTTTTTTTTTTTTTTTTTTTTACAACTTTCTGAACTTCGTCTTTTTTCAGATTGACAACTACCCCCGAGACTGATAAATAGGAGTTTCGAGGAGACGGCCTGGTATTTGTGAGTTGACCGTTGACTAGTACAGATCGATCAGTTGCGGTGAAAATGGAAAAATTTATTATTACTAAAGACACTATCAAGAAGATTCGTAGATACAGTCTTATGGGTCGTGTTTTGGAATTCAGCGTAAAACCTGTGCCCGAAGGAGCCGAGCCAGTAGGATGGGTAAAAGAGGCAATTAATGAAGTTATCCATAAGGCTACCGTGAACCTACAAGCTACAGACCAAGTTGGATTTACTTTCTGCTCGAGAGAATTTAACCGTGGAGAAGCTTGGATTCGTTTCAAACCTGCCGAACAAATAAATTATGAAGATGTATGGAATGTGATTAGTAACGTTTTCCAATCTAACTCAGGAGGTTTCAATACTGAGTCTTTTTCTCTTAGAGTGACAAGTGTTAGACTACCTACTGGACAGGGCAGAGCAAAACAATACAACAGTTTCGAAGAAGAATGTAGTGAGCGAAAAGGAATAATATACATTAAAAATACAGACAATCTCTGTCTGCCCCGTGCAATAGTAGTTGCAATGGCTAGCAGTAACAAGGAAGCCGAATTTAATAAAATTAGAAGAGATACGGGAAAAATACAGACAAATAGAACTATGTCTTTATTGGAAGCAGCACAAGTAACTATTCCAGAAGAGGGTGCCGGAATTATAGAGATACAAAAATTCCAAAACTATTTAAAAAATTATAAAATTGTTGTATATCGATATGGCAGCAAAGGCCGAGATGTAATTTTTGAAGGTGAAACTGAAAGCAATAAAAATCTTAATCTACTTCACCATGAGGGCCATTTCAATGTCATTATTTCTGTAACTGCTGCTTTTGGATGTGTTTATTATTGCGAAGAATGTCACATTCCTTATGACCATAAAAATAAGCATAGGTGTGGAAAAATATGCCAGTCCTGCCAGCAGTCTCCAAGATGTGCATATGGACAGATCAGAGTGAAGTGCGATTCTTGTCAGCGATATTTCAAAGGAGAAACCTGTTATGAGAATCATTTAAAACCCGGATCATGGGAGAAAAGTACTGTTTGCGCGGAGATCAGTAGTTGCGAAAATTGCTTTAAAACTGTGAAAAGCAAGAGGCAGCATATATGTGGGGAAATTTTTTGTAAAAACTGTAATATGCATGTTCCTAACCACCACCTATGTCACATTCAAAGTGACACGAAAAGTCCTAAAACAAAAAATGTGATATTTGTATTTTATGACTTAGAAACTCAACAGGAAGAAGTTTTAGAAGATGGTACATTTCTTCATCAAGCTAATCTGTGCGTGTTCAAACAATGTTGTGATATATGTATCAACTCGGAATCTGATAACTGTAAAAAATGTGGCATTAGATTGCAAACGGTAAAAGGACCAGATTCAATTGCTTCATTTACACATTATCTGCTACAGTTGAGAAAGAAATTTAAAGACGTAGTTGTAATTGCGCACAATGGACAGGCTTTTGACCACCAGTTTATTCTAAATTATATACTAAACGAAACGGATTTAACTCCCGAACTAATAATGAGAGGAACAAAAATCATTATGATGCAGGTGGGAAACATTAAATTTATAGATAGTTTAAACTATTTCCCAATGAAACTGAGCGAACTTCCCAAGAGTTTTGGCCTAGGTGATAATTTTAAGAAAGGGTACTTTCCCCATCTTTTTAACACTAAGGTCAATGCAAATTATATCGGAACCTTACCCGCTGTAGAATATTACTGCCCTGAAACTATGAAAACAGAAGATCGAATTCAATTTATTAAATGGTACGACGAAAACAAAAATGAACAATTTGATATGCAGAGAGATCTCGTTGAATACTGCATATCAGATGTTGAGATTCTTACCAGAGCATGCCTAAAATTTAGAGAACAGCTAATGACCACTACAAATGTTTGTCCTTTTACAGAAGCCACAACTATTGCTTCAGCTTGCAATAAAGTTTTCAGAAGAAACTTCTTGGAACCAAATACAATAGGTATTATACCAAAAAATGGCTACAGATGGAAAGACCAACAGAGTAAAATTGCAGTTGAGTGGCTAATATGGGAAGAACACCAAAAACAAATAAATATCATTCATGCTGCTAAGGATCAAGAAATAATCCTTCATGGTTTAAAAGTTGACGGGTATTGCTCCGACACACATGAAATTTTTGAATTCCACGGGTGCTATTTCCACGGCTGCCCAAAATGTTACAAATTTCGAAGAAATGACCCACTTTTTGAAGATCCTTCAGACACCCTAAATTTACGTTATGAATCTACTAAGGTGAAAATTGAGAGGTTAAAGAAATTCGGTTTTGTTGTTTACCAAATGTGGGAATGTGAATTTAAGAATAAAATCCAAGAAAATCCTGATATCAGAAATTATACTAAGAATCATCCATTACTAATTTCAGTCCCTTTAAATCCGAGAGATGCTTTTTATGGAGGTCGCACTGGAAACGTCTGGGAATACTACGAAGTTAAAGATGGAGAAAAAATTAAATATGTTGATGTCTGTTCACTTTACCCATATGTTTGCAAGTATGGAAAATTTCCCATTGGTCATCCTAAAGTTTATGTTGGTGATACGTGTAAAAACCTTAAATTGAATGAAATAAATGGTATAATTAAATCTACGATGTTACCACCTCAGGACTTGTATCACCCTGTACTCCCAAAGAAGATGAACAACAAATTAATGTTTGTCTTGTGTAACAAATGTGGGATGGAAATGTCTAATAACTGCAGGCATACGGATAAAGAGCGTGCTTTGACTGATACATGGATTGTAGACGAAGTATTAAAAGCACTTGAAAAAGGTTATGAAATGCTGGATATTCATGAAATTTGGGAATACAAAGTTCGGCGTTTTAATAGGGAGAGTGGAGAAGATGGATTATTCACAAATATGATGAATAAGTTTATTAAAATTAAGCAAGAAGCATCAGGTTGGCCTGCAGATTGTAAAACAGAAGAGGAGAAAAATAAATATATAGTAGACTTTTTCAAAAAAGAAACTGTAAAGCTTGAGTACGAAAATATTATTCACAATCCAGGTTTAAGATCATTAGCAAAATTAATGTTGAATTCTTTTTGGGGAAAATTTGGACAGCGAGAAAACCAAACAAAGACTAAAATTGTGAACAAGCCATCGGAATTCTTTTCAATGTTTACTAACTCTGCCACAATTATTAATAGTGCTCTCCCTATTAACGACAAAACCTTAATAGTGAATTATGAACACACAGAGGAAGCGTATGACTCCTTAGCTACTGTTAACGTAGCTGTAGCAGCATTTGTAACAGCACAAGCCCGACTTAAGTTGTACAGTTATCTTGAACAACTTGGTGATCGGACATTATACTATGACACTGATTCTGTTATTTACGTTTCGAGAAATGACGAGGACAATATATCAACGGGTCAGTTTATTGGCGATATGACAGACGAGTTGGAGAAATACGGACCTAATTCTTTTATAACCAAGTTTGTGTCCGGAGGTCCTAAGAATTATGCTTTCAAGATACACTCAACAAAAAGCAATGAAGAAGAAGTCGTTTGCAAAGTTAAAGGAATTTCTCTTAACTATTCGGCATCAAAACTAATAAATTTTGATACTATTAAGAATATGGTTCTTCATAAATCCGAACCCATACCCGTTGTATCGAAAAATATACGACGAAATAAGGAGCATGTAGTTACGACTTGCACAGAAATCAAACATTATAGGCCCAACTCTACCAAAAGAAGTTTTATGGGGGACTGCAGCTCAGTACCTTATGGATACAAAAAACAAAAATTACATTAAGATTGTATTCTTAAATTTACAAATTATAGCCAATTTGTTATAAATAAATGTTTTAACTTTTTCCGTTTTAACTTTCATTTTTACTAATATTTTTTTTTACATGCCACATTATTTATTAAAATACTAATTGTGTTCATCAGAAATTAGTGCTACAGTAGCGATCATTGAGCATTACTTCTCTGACCAAGTTTCCTGGTAAACGAGTTCAAAATACTCACAGTCGGTTGCTCAAAACTTTTTACGGGCCGTTAGCTAACCGGGTCCTTATAATGTTTAACAGGATCTTGAAGCGGCCTACTCGATTGTCGGAAAATACATTGCAGAAATAGATAGGCTGAATATAAACAATAAAATTGACTCTCACTTCACAGTCAGAAGGTCCATTAAGTTTAACGTCTGATTAAATTCTGATTAAAGTTTTGAACAACCGAGTGTCAGTGTAATAAATATGTTATAAAGTTAAACACTTAAGCAAGGCTTCCATACCCACAAACTATTTTTCTTTAAGATACTGTACAATATATCTTTCACTATGCTATAGCTATGGTGGGTACTGCATTAATGAATATTCATTTAAATATGTATATAAGTATAAACCAATAGAAGGTTTCAAGTGATTGTTGAAGGTGCCGTACGAAACAAGATCATAATAATTCTGAATTTTTGATAATAAGATGGCGTTGTAGTTAGTCTCCTGGATGCAGCTGGTGGAAAGGTATGCGTACGAATAACAAACTGCTCTATCTCGTGCGGATGGGTATTTTCTCATATATATTTTTTAAGTTCTCTACCTATACTTTGCTTTTTGCGAATTTTTCATAAAAAATACAAGACAACAAAACTCCGAAAGGTCAAAAACCAAACAAAACCATAACACAACCCAAACACAACTCCATCGCAGCTCTAACATAACCTCTTCAGTAAATAAAAATCAATTTAGATCTTAAAGTATTTATTTAGAACAAAGAGGATTCTCTATACATTTGTGTAGTATTTATCTTCTCCAAAACTGCACATTTCCATAAGAAGGAACCTTTTCTCTGGTTTTCTTGGCATATTTTCTCTTTGGTGAGAATAATTTGGATACTATATTTACGTACTTCCAACATTTACTCGAAATTGTATGATTTTCTCTTTCATAGCCTCTTCTATGAGCATTTGTCAGCAACAGAATTTCTTTATACTGATTAAGTTCGTGGCTTGAATAGTGACGAGGCAATGTAAGTAAACTCATCAGTCCTTTAGTTAATATATATTTTTCATCCTCAATGATTAAAATGTTATCTCGGAATTTTGCAGGCTTATTCCCAATGTAATATACCTCGCCCACTTTTCTGAAACCATAAATATTTTTCTTGGCAAGTTCCAATAATTTAAACTTTATTTTTCTGTTTGCCATCTTAACACTACTGAAGTTGGGGCAAGACTGAATGGTATTGTGAATAATTTTCTTGTTTTATAATAAAATAACTGGGTGCTTTAGGAAATTTTTAGAGCAGACCTTAATTAACAAAAAAAAATCAATTTATTTTAAATAATCCAAAACATTTATACTTTAAATTTTTAAGGGGTGATAGCATGCCAGCCGTCAACTGATTGTAATGACTTTAGCAAAAATCTTGTTACAGTAGCTCATTTTTAAGATAGGCCGACAAGCTTTTCGGGGAAATTAAAAAAAACGTAACTACTTTAAAAATGCCATCACATATCCATCCTACACCTGTTCTGTGCATATGAAACAGACGCTTCAAAACGTTAAAAATGGTATTGTGAATCATTTTCTTGTTTTATAATAAAGTAACTGCAGTTAAACAACACACTTCGAGAGAATTTAATGAAAAGTATAACGAGCCTTGGATCGTTTGATCTGCCTGGGTGCATTAGAAAATTTTTAGAATAGACCTTAATTAACAAGAAAATTCAATTTATTTTAAATAAGGCAGATTTTTTTTATACTTTTAAATTTTTAAGGGGTGATAGCATGTTCGCAGTCAACTGTTGGTAATGACTTTAGCAAAAATCTTGTTAGAGTAGCTCATTTTTAAGATAGGCCAACAAGCTTTTCGGAGAAAAAATTTAAAAAAATACGTAACTTCCTTACTTTAAAAATGCCATCACTTATCTATCCTTCACCCTTTCTGTACATATGAAACAGACGCTTTAAAACGTTAAAAATATTGTCATTACACATTTTGTTCGCACCAGTCAGATAATCCAATATCTTATAAAACCCATACTATAAATTCATTCTCATATCTGACACGTGCAACCTTTTTTCATCAAATCTTCTCGCTCTCCCCCCTCCACGCAACATTCCTCGACCACCACCTGCTCCAAAATTGTTTTAGGAAACTGCTCTCGAAGGCTCGAACAGCTCAGTATGTAGTGTGACTTTCTGTGGAACGGTAGTGAATGAAGTTGTGAAATATAACCTAACATCAAAGGTGTCCTAAACATAACCTAAATTCTGAAAAGTGATCTAAAAACTTACTTTAGTAGGGCTCTAAAAATAAGAACTACGAAAGACAACACGTAATATTATAAATAGGGCCCCAAAACATAACCTTAAAATTTGGGGCCGCACAAGTGAATATAACCCTTAAAAAAGGGGGCTTTTCACGTAAACAAATCCTTAAAAAGCTGCAAGCAAACATAACCTTAGAAGTTGGGTGCCGAGTGAACATAACCTAAAAAATAATTGGACTCACTTAGACATGCCCTAAACATAACCTAACTTCTGAAAAGTTGCCTAAAAACTTTAGTAGGGCTCCAAAAATAAATCCTGCGAAAGAGACCATCTAAAATTATAAATTGGGCCCCAACTTAAAAAAAAACCCGCACAATTGAACATAACCCTCAAAAAATCGGGGCTTGTGAACAAAACCTTAAAAAAGCTGCAAGCAAACATAACCTGAAAAGTAGGATGCCAAGTGAACATAACCCCTAAAAAATAATAGGACTCTCTGAGATCGCATAAAAGGGGCCAAACTATATAAATATGGGGACCAGCAAGCAAAACCAATCAAAATGACACCCCACACGTATATTTTAAAAAGGGGGCTCCACTGGTGGGCGAAGTCCTACGTGCAAAACCAATAAAAATAACACCCCACACGTATATTTTAAAAAAGGGGGGCTCCACTGGAGGCCGAAGTCCTACAAGTGGGGTACACAGACTCTCTTAGGGCGCCAAACTATACGAAAATGGGGACCAGTACGCAAAACCAATCAAAATGACACCACACACGTATATTTAAAAATGGGGCCCCAATGGATAGGGGCGAAGCCCTAGAAAAAAGGGGCCCACGGGGCGGAGCCCGGTCTTCGTTCCTACGTGCAAAGCCAATAAAAATAACACCCCACACGTATATTTTAAAAAGGGGGCTCCACTGGAGGCCGAAGTCCTACAAGTGGGGTACACAGACTCTCTTAGGGCGCCAAACTATACGAAAATGGGGACCAGTACGCAAAACCAATCAAAATGACACCACACACGTATATTTAAAAATGGGGCCCCAATGGATAGGGGCGAAGCCCTAGAAAAAAGGGGCCCACGGGGGCGGAGCCCGGTCTTCAACGACGCCATGCCTACTAACCTGCTTTTTTGTATAATTTAGCTTCAGTTCCCAGTGCTTACCTGCAACAAAGAAAAAAAATAAATTTGTACCACTTTTTCGTATAAACTCAATATATTTTATAGGCTAAAAATATGAGTGTTGTCACGTCATCATTGTTTGTGATGTAAACTGTGCATATCTAGACAAAACACGTCTCCCGAAACACTTCCCCAAATCTGAATAATCCTCGGAATGACGTTCCGTTCAAACTGCACTTTCCGCCAAGTACGTCAGAATGTCTCGGCATCTCGTCGCACAGTGGGATAAAATCGGAAAAACCTGGCCATGTGCCGAAAATCGAAGGTTCTAGTTTAACGCTGAAATCTGTCCCGACCGTTTCTAGGAACCCCAAAGTACAAAGAAAACCGGTTTTCAAGCGCTAGATGCCGCGCAGCATTGCATAGGGCCATTCGGAAGTTGACCGTTGAAGGAAACACGTCGTGAACGTAAATACTGTAGTTCTGAATGCAAAAGTTAAACTGTGTGCATTTCAGGATAGCACAACATATTGATAAGTCTTGCTATGGACTCTTCTCACCAAGGTGTGTGGAATTCAACAAAACATTATAATTTGCTTAATTACTAACCATAAAATATTTATAAACAATAAAGTAAATCTATGTTTTTGTCATTTAAAGGCGAAAATTTTTGTAAACATTGAGAAAAAAGTTTACCACTCGACTTCACTCGATCGATGGCTATCACTGGAATTTGTTTAATAACTCCTGAACTTTGAATTCGTGAGGGAGTTAGCTGCTACAACCTGCTACCCCGTTGTTTACACTAATTTGTATATAAACATGCATATATAAACAAAATATAAAGAAAATGTACATGACTAAAAAATTGATTCCATCTTAATGAATGTTGCTGAAAATGGTTACATGGGGGTTTTTTGGGTCGCTGATTACGAATCTGATGATATTTTTTAAAACAAAATGGCGGATTCAATATGGCGGGAAAAATTTTGAAATGTCGATAAATCTTTATGAATGTTGTTAATCAAGAAGATGTATCTGATTTTTAGGTTTTCGGGGTCGCTGAATTCAAATCTGACAATATATTTTTTTAAAAAACAAAATGGCGGATATAATATGGCGGTCACAAATTTTCAAAAGTCGATAAATATTTACCACAATTGTTACTCGGAGGTTTTTGGGGTCGATGAATTCGAATCTGACAATATTTTTTTAAAAAACAAAATGGCGGATCCACTGTAGTTGCCGAAATGTTTAAAAAGTCAATAAATATTTACCAAAATCGTCACTGGGGGGTTTTCGGGGTCGCTATTTACGAATCAGACTATCAATTGAAAAAGTGAATTGAGTGTATAACCTAAATAAAAAATTTCAAGAATATTTAATTCATTTTTTGAAAATCAATTTATGGCAAAATGGATAATTTTCGAATTATTTCTATACTGAGTAATGTAATTTTAATTCTTTTTTTCAGAAATATGAGCTCTGTCAAACAGATATCTGTTACAAGAAGTGAAAAGTTTTGTCAGATTTGTAATCAGCGACCCCAAAAACCCCCGAGTATCGGTTGTGGTAAATATTTATCGACTTTTGAAATTTTTTGGCCGCCATATTGGATCCGCCATTTTGTTTGTCGAAAAAATATTGTCATATTCGAATTTAGTGGCCCAAACAACCCCCGAGTAACGATTGTGGTAAATATTTATTGACTTTCAAAAATTTTTGGCCGCCATTTTGGATCCGCTATTTTGTTTTTCAAAAAAATATTGTCAGATTCGAATTCAGCGACCCCAAAAACCCCCGAGTAACGATTTTTGAGACGATTTCTCAATATTCAGCTGAGTTACATGCTTATGACCATCTTTTTCAATTTTTATCCCACCGTGCGTCGGTGTCAGCCGTAAACTTTAATTAATCATATAAATTTCAGCAATACCGCAACTCTCAAATAAATTTATGCATCTCCATAATAGTTACGCCGCCACTTTTTACGATTCATATTGCATGTGTTAACCTTTGCTACGGATATTAATGCTTTAAAGGTAACGTCTATTCACTATCGGGATTTAAAATCGCCTTATCTAGTCGTATACCGCATAGAGTGGAAAATTATAATAAATATCATTATTTTCATGCAATTTTTAAAAAATAATATTAAATATTATCCATTATTTACGTTCTATGACCAATCACTACAAAGCACTTTTATTATTCACGAACCAATTAGCAACTTTCGCAAAAATTTCTAAAACACCTAAGCAAGATTATAAAAACAATTGCCAAATCATTGTGTCAAAAGTATACTGTAACCTTAATTTTAACAGGTTACAAATTTTTAAATTTAAAGGTTGGCACATAATTTTTTTTCAGCGGTAATGACCGCTCGTGAATAATTTCCTATTTTTTAAAGTAATTTCCGCACGTGTTGGGTACAATGTGTTTTCTACACAGAAAAAACACTATCGTATGTTGAATTGGATACCCATTCGCTCAATGACACACTCTATTCCGTATTGCACAATACAAATTCGGTTTATTTCTATGATTAGTTTATCATTGTTAACCAATACCTAGGTTATAAAGTTTCATTGGTTTCTTTCTAATGGATCGTTCAAATATAACAATTATTTGATGCCAGTAATACCCTATTCTAAATTCAATGCAAACTATTATTGGTTCACTAGAAGTTTATTTGTAAGAATATGCACCTCATTTGATATTTGTTCCCAATTTTGTTATTTTTCGTTAAGTTATTTTCGTATTGTGGCCTCCTATAACCTGAAGTATATTTGGATTATTGCTAATATAAGAACATTATTAAAGTACTAAATATACTTGAGTGCATACAATCGAACGCATTTTTTAGAAACCATTCACCATTTTAAATAAAAAAAAACATTGTTTGAAAGACCATTTAATTAATACCCTTTAAAGTGAGCCTAAATGATTAAGACGGATTATATTTTATCTAAACTGATTAGTGGTTTCTTAAGAGAATGTATGTGTGAGGTCGGTGGATCTCTATGCACGTAAGGGTATATACCTAAATGGGATCAACAAATAATATAGTTGAAATAACTGTTACTGCAATAAATATTATTTTCTCAGTGTATTAACGGCACAAATATGTATATGATTATTCAAGTGTTAATGATTTTCTCTCAGTGTAATAACCGACAACACTGTCACTGAAAATGGTCCCCTCGAGATCAAAGAAGCCGACACACTCTTTCGCTTCTGTGAGGTTAGGATATTCTGTGGTATAGGTACTAGATATTATGTTCTTTCAAATGAGGTATATATACAGGGTGTCCGAAAAGCCTCAGAATGGGCAAATATTTTTGCTATTAGTAAAGACAGAGACGCCAAATTTTAGGTGAATCTTACTGGTTAATAAATTAACTTTTTTATGTACCGTAAGATGGGGTTACATTGAACATTTTATATATATATTGGTTAACGCAAATCCTATTTTTTATTAAACTAAACTTAAAAAATTAACCTAGATAAGTGACCACAGAAAGCTTCTTATAAGTAGACCAAATTAGGAATTAAGCATTAGAGTAAGTTGGTATTAAAAAAAAAATGATTGTTCAAAATTACCCCATTGGTGGGGTAACATTGAACAGCCGCAATTATTGCATTATAATACAATTCAGAGTAGCAATTTGTTCAATGTAGCCCCGCCATTAAAACAAGCGTTAAAAATTATATAGGTCAATATAAAGTTTTTTTTTTAGTTTTTGCTTTTATCTTTATATAGAGTGCAAACAAAATTTTATAATCAATTTATTTATAGAAATTTACATATTCGTTATAATGCCTAAAATAAACTTATTAAACACCAAATAAATATTTAGTGTTGACATAATAAATATAGTGTTATGTATAAAAATAAAAAAAAGTTATAAAATTTCAACATTTTAGCCTAGTGTGTATCCATCAAATTTGACTGGAAATTGCAATTTTCCACGGCGGTCCACACGAATTTAGCAAACGCATAATCGCTAATATTTACAGCGCTGGTGGCCAGCTCTTTTTCAGCCATGTTCTCTTCTTCACGCAGTTCTTCAAAAAATGTTTCTTGGTCACAGCCGGACTCGCCTTGAAGCACAATGTCTGCATCAGAAATATCGCTATCAGACAAAATATCAGGAGAGCGTTTTCCTTGTTTAGTTGTCCCAGAACTTTCCCCTATTTCGAACTCTTCAGGTCCTATGCTCTTACCCGGCTGTATATTTTTTGTTAGGTGCCCTATTTGACTGCTTTTTTATTTCTTATGCCTTTTACAAACACCTGAACACTATCATTTTGGTCCGTTTTCAAACGCTTGACTTTCTTCATTTTCTTTGGGCAATTTCTTTAATATTTCGTTCCTTGTGGCTTAATGTTCCCTTTGGAATCTTGTATTTCTGAGCTGCCTTGTTAACGGATTTCTTTTTTTGTTCAATTTCACGAACTGCTTTTTCTAGAATCTCGGAGGTATAGTTCTTGTAGGACCTGCTGCTGTTTTACGTACACGCGCACTTTCTATACTACATCCTTCTAGACCAGCAAACAACACTAACTGACTGGCTAACGCATACAAAACTTAAATAAATGCGTGTAGACAAGCTATCTCCTCTTGCTCAATATTGCCCCACGGAATTAAATATTGTTCAATGTTGCCCCAGGGGCATCATGAGAGGTGCGCCATTTTTTTCTTTAAATAATATAATTATTTTAAGTAAAAAATAAATCTTTTTTTTATTTCAAATCATGTTACAAATAATAATACTGTAATCTACATATATAGATTTGGCTTAATACTTTACAGTAAATATGATGTAGACAAAAGTTTGAGTAGATTTTTTTGATTTATTTTTTTTCCAAAAGAGGATTATTTTTTTAGTTCTGCATAAGCCGTTTAAACCCCAAGTGCGTGGAAAAAAATAAAGTCTTATAGTGTTTCTTCAATGTATAAAATTTATATGACTTTAAAAAATCCTAGGGTCAAAAGTTATGAACAAAAATAAACTTAGTGGTAAAATTGTTCAATGTTATCCCGTGGTTCAATGTAACCCCGTTTTACGGTAATTTAACTTTTTCAATCCCCTTGAGGGGTGACGCTAGAGTTGAGGTCAAAAAATTTAAATGCAACCAAGTCCATGCCGTGTGGTACCTCATTTTAAAAGTCTTAAAAAAAGAAACATTTTACCGTACACCCGAGGTCCGTATGTTAATTCGTTTTTAAATGGCAAGCCTATAAAAATTAAAAATCGTGAAAAAATATTTAAAATTTAAGTACCTTTATTTCTCTTATTACAACAAAGGTTGTGCCATTATAAAATTTTAACAGTCCTACGTGATACTTTATTTCTTGTAACTCGTGCTCGGACAATACAAACATCAGACCTTTTTTCTCTAAAAATTACCTATTATAAAGATGGGAAGCACGTAGGGAGCCACCAATAAAGCCTGGATCTCGCGGGACAATTATAAAGCACAGTGGAGCCTTTTATCGGATTTTGGCCTGATTCGATGCATTTAAAAAACGGAATTACCCCTATAATTCGTATTAATTGTGAGTTATTCGGCTGAACACATTAGCCATGGTGTAATTTTCGGATAATTAGCATGCTAGACATGGCGGCATTCGTTAAAATTAGGACGCGATCTAAGTTTCCTTAGGTTTTCAGACGTCACTTTCGTCTTGTCTTGAATAAGGTTCACCAAAGCCAAGAAAGTTTGTATATTATAGTATAACATCTTTTCTTTGTAAATAAAAATCGAAATAAATGGATAACAACAACCACCATAAAAATGTATGTCGAGAATACAACAAAATATATTTCAGGTTGGGTTAGATTACATACAGTGAATTCGATAATATTGAAGGAAAAAAATTCGAAAAAAAATGCTGAGACCCGTCAATTTTTATTTTTAATTGTGCATTTTTTGACATAATAAAAAAGTATACAGGATATCTCATAAAGGAGTTATGGCGGCATTGGCAGTTTTTTTTTAAATGGAAAGCAACATTTTTTACTAGGATTTTAATTCTATAAGAAATTCCAAGCATATTTTATGTTTTCGAGATATTGACGTTTATTGTTTTTTGCATTAAAAGTGATATTTTTAATTCATACTGGATTTTGTACCAAAACGTGTCAAATAAATCAGGTATTTAATTAAGTTAAACTAAGTAATAAAGTAATTAAAACGACAGTTTGAATAAGAGTAAGTGTCATTCTCAAACTGATTATTAATCTAGTTTGTAAAAAGGGCTTGGTGATTATCCCTAAACATGGTTAATTTGACCGAAATGCAAATAATCGAAATTTTAACGATGCTAGGATATGGAGAACGAATGCGGACAGAATTGGAAGTTTGTCAGCTTTTTAATCATAAATACCCAGATCAGCAAATGTTTCAATCTACAGTTAGTAAAATAAAACATAAATTTAAAGAGTTTGGACATGTAAGGGACCTTCCAAGGTTCGGCAAACCCGCACATTCGGAGGACAAAATTAAATATTCTTCTTTCAGTAGAAGAAAATCCTCATAAATCTACCGAATTGTTAGCACTCGATAACCACATTGCAGAAACATTTTAAGAACTAATAAATATCATCCCTACAAAATAAAGCTATAACATGAATTAAATGAAGACGATTCGGATGGAAAAATAAAATTTTGCGAAACTATGATGAATAGTTTCATCCGCAAAATAATATTTTCCGATGAATCGACTTTTTGCCTTAATGGGGTAGGCAACAGACAAAGCTGTCGATACCTACTGGCATGGGCGGATTTAGAATTTCGTTTAGGGGGGGGGGGGGGGTTGCAATGTCACCTCGAGCTACACAAAAGTACAGACAAAAAAAACGAGCAACCTCGGCCGCCACATTACTTTTTAATTGTTCAGGGTTCTAAGAAATGTACACTATTTCATAATGGATGAAATATATAAACCTGTTCTTGCGAAAACAGAACGGTTTGTCATTCTAATTTACCATTATTCCAGCATTTTTTAAATTTACTCACCTTCTGTCCATTTGGACTGATGATAGTATATGAACATTTTTCGAAAGCGCATTTTTTCGAAACTATGTTTTCTCGAAAACAGAACTTTTTCAATAATACATACCGGGTGCCCACGAGTTTACTGGCCAGCTCGTTATTTTGTTAAGAAATAATATTTCGATTTGAAATTTTGGGAATTCGTATGGTTGCATTAGATGCAGATTTTGAGTGCTCGAACATCTGACTATCGGTTCCGGTTCAACCGGAAATACAGTCAACTTTGTTATTTTAAACGAAACACCCCGTATATTTTTTAAAATTTGGATTCTACGTAAAATTATAAGTATAAAACATGTATCATACCCCATACCTATCTTTAACAGTTTTCAAGAAAATGGCGTTTGAAAATGTCGGAAGAGCCGCAAACTATACTGTTTTAACATAAAACAAATGAATATGCGAAAAGTTTAATATATTATTCTTACTTCTATTTAGGGGCCTTGTATGCTTGTGTCATGACAATCTCACTTCCGGTGCAACCGGAAGTGCTACAAAATATGACATTCAGGCACAAATTACTTCAATAATTTCAATTGAACGACCTACTTTAAACTCTAAATTCTAATTTATCTGACTTTTCTCTATACTTTTTGTATACACCATCCCAGGTCTAAAGTTGATAGTTCTTGAGATATGGACAGCTAAAAATTTAGATACATTCCAAATTTCAATCTTTCTAATTTTATCTAGGCGGCTATGGAGACCATTTGCATTAAGAAAATGTAGAAAGGATACACATAATTAATAATATCAGAGTAGTGCTTGAAGAATAATTTTATTAGGTTTTCATTATAAAAAATAAGAAATTAATCATAAATTAAGTGTTCGAATTGTTGACGGTTTTCTCTCAGACGAACTTTTTGAAATTCCCTGAGCACGTTGTTCATTTGTTTTGGGGGTGATATTATTAACAGAAAATATGACAAGTGTCTTGTATTCATAGCCATCTTGAAATAAATAATTGGAAATTGACATGGTTATGATCATGAAGCAGTTCAAGCGACAAATGATCTCCATAGCCGCCTAGATACAATTAGAAAGATTGAAATTTGGAATGCATCTAAATTTTTAGCTGTCCATATCTCAAGAACTAACTTTAGACCTGGGATTGTGTATACAACAATTATAGAGAAGAGTCAGATAAATTAGAATTTAGAGTGTAAAGTAGGTCGTTCAATTGAAATTATTGAAGTAATTTGTGCCTGAATGTCATATTTGGTAGCACTTCCGGTTGCACCGGAAGTGAGATTGTCATGACACAGTCTTACAAGGCCCCTAAAAAGAAGTAAGAATAATATATTAAACTTTTCGCATATTCATTTGTTTTATGTTAAAACAGTATAGTTTGTTGCTCTTTCGACATTTTCAAACGTCATTTTCTTGAAAACTGTTAAAGATAGGTATGGGGTATGATACATATTTTATAATTAGAATTTTACGTAGAATCCAAATTTTAAAAAATATACAGGGGGTTTCGTTTAAAATAACAAAGTTGACTGTATTTCCGGTTGAACCGGAAACGATAGTCAGATGTTCGAGCACTCAAAATCTGCATCTAAAGCAACCATATGAGTTCCCAAAATTTCAAATCGAAATATTATTTCTTAACAAAATAACAAGCTGGCCAGTAAACTCGTGGGCACCCGGTATATTCGAAAACCAGGAATGTTTTCAATTTTTTTTTTCTGAAATAAACTTCGAATTTTTTTAACCACTTTTTGAAACTCAATTTTTTCCAGAAAACATGTTTTTAGAAAAAACATTTTTTAAATATTGTTTCGAAAAAGACTTCGAATATTCATATTAAAAAACACTTTTTCGAAAGTAATTTACTAGAGTAACATCGCAAATACAAGAAAACGTAAACCTGACCAAACACAAAAAGGGTTCATTTAGGTTAGTTTAGGATCTTTGTAATTTTTTCATTGGCATTTTCTAAGTTAGTACACTTCATAATTTAAATTTAGAAAAATTGTGTTTTAAAAGGTTCTTTCTAAAAAAGTATATTTTCGAAGAACTGTTTTCTGAAAAAATTTACTTAATTTATTATCAGAAAAGCTATAGGTTGAAAAAAGATCAGCCAGAAGAATTGGTCATCTTAGCTTACACGCGAAAGACAAATTGTTTAATTAACATGAGTTGTAACATTTTTTTATTTATGCCGTCTGCTCATTTGGGGGAATATACGAGTACTTACGGAAATACAATTTGTCTAAAACCAATTTTTCTAATTTTTTTAAAGCATTTTTCAAAAATTCATTTTTTCAGAGAATATCTTGTTCGAAATTAAATTTTTTCGGAAAGTATTAATTTTTTCAAGCAACGGCTTTTTGAAACAATAATTTAAGAGAAAGTAACGTACCAAACCTAAGGAAACCTGATCAAACCCAAAAAAGGTTCGTTTGGGTTTGATTCGGTTTGCCTGTTTTAAAAATTATTTGTTTGGAGATATTTTTGAAAAAATGTACAGGGTGTCCGGATTTCGTTGTATTTGCGGGTTATCTCAGTTATTAGTAGAGATAGAGGGTTGCGGTTTGCATGTCATGGCGCTACTTTGTTGCGAAAGAAAAATGCCATAAACAGAATTTTCATAGCTTTCTTTGTTTTCGAGCTTCGGGGTGATTTTGAAAATTTTCCCTTTTTGAGCACCCCTTGTATCTCCGCTATGTCGCATCATATCAAAATAGTAAAAACTGGCTTTTATGCAGAATGTTACGTAGAATACGATGACGTAGTTAGTTTTTTTCTAAATATTATACTTTTCGAGTAATGGTATAAAGTTGTACTTTTTTAAATGGGACACCCTGTATATTTATACATCGTTACATTCCGCTTATCGAGGGCTTTTTGAAAATATATAATACATGATATTTATTTTTTCATTGGAGCCGTTAAATCACAATTTTAATAAAAATGTCAATATTTTATAGTAGGCCATGAAGTAAAACGTATACCTACACATTACAGAGATTGTTCGCATTAATTTCCGTTATTCTGAACACAATATTGTCACATTTTTTATTCTTCCTGAAGGAATTAAAAGAATAACTGGCCGTGCTTGCAAATTTCTGAATTCCATTTCAGTAGCATTACGCAATGCTTCTATCGTTTGATGCCGGGTATGAAATATTTTATTTTCCAAATAATCCCACAAAAAAAGTCGAGAACTGACAAATCAGGTGACCTGGGAGGCCATCTTATTGTGCGCAATTTTGTGCGAATCCAGTGATCAGGAAAGTGATTTTCCAGATAAGTTCTTTCCTGGATTCGCACAATAAAATGGCCTCCCAGGTCACCTGATTTGTCAGTTCTCGACTTTTTTTGTGGGGTTATTTGGAAAATAAAATATTTCATACCCGGCATCAAACGATAGAAGCATTGCGTAATGCTACTGAAATGGAATTCAGAAATTTGCAAGCACTTCCAGTTATTCTTTTAATTGCTTCAAGAAGAATAAAAAATGGGACAATATTGTGTTCAGAGTAACGGAAATTAATGCGAACAATCTCTGTAATGTGTAGGTATACGTTTTACTTCATGGCCTACTATGAAATATTGACATTTTTATTAAAATTGTGATTTAACGGCTCCAATGAAAAATTAAATATCATGTATTATATATTTTCAAAAAGCCCTCGGCAAGCGGAATGTAACGATGTATAAATATACAGGGTGTCCCATTTAAAAAAGTACAACTTTATACCATTACTCGAAAAGTATAATATTTAGAAAAAAAACTAACTACGTCATCGTATTCTACGTAACATTCTGCATAAAAGCCAGTTTTTACTATTTTGATATGATGCGGCATAGCCGAGATACAAGGGGTGCTCAAAAAGGGAAAATTTTCAAAATCACCCTGTAGCTCGAAAACAAAGAAAGCTATGAAAATTCTGTTTGTGGCATTTTCCGATTCACAAAAAAGTAGCGCCATGACGTGCAAACCGCAACCCTCTATCTCTACTAATAACTGAGATAACCCGCAAATACAACGAAATCCGGACACCCTGTACTTTCGAAATACGGAAAAAATATTTCATAAATCCGTTTTCTGAAAAGCATCTTTGAAAAGCGGTCAAGACTTTTTGAAAAATATAGGTCCGAAATATGTTTTTAAAAAAATTATCGGGTTATTTGTCTCGTTTAGAAGCCAAAACTATCCGGCGCAAATTTTGATAAGATGGCAGTGAGATGTGCAAGGAATGTTTTAAATCTAAGAGCATGTAAATCAAAAATGCCAAAAAAGGCTTGCATTTTTTATATTACATATTAGTATTGATCTATTATTCATATTTTTGTGGTATACTTTATTTCAAAGACCTTACATAGACGGCAAATGTTTGTTTTTGTTTATAATATTTTGTAGAATATGTAGGAATGGTTAATGTTTCTGTTGCAATATTTATTTTTATAAAATTCGCTATTGAAAGCCTTTTTGTACAAGGCTCTAGGGGGGGGAGGGGGACATGTGCCCCCCTTAACCCAACCCAACCCGCCACTGCCTACTGGTCAACAAAAAGTCCTCATTGGATGACTGAAGCCCACACGCAATACCGACAATCAGTGAACGTTTGCGCCGGTATCGTGGGAGATCGAGTAACAGGTCCATTTTTTTAGGAAAACCTTGACTGGCCAACGCTACATGGATTTTTTTCAAAATGAACTTGTTCCCGCTTTGGCATTTTTCTTTCCAAATGCAGAGGACAACAGCTTACCCGCTGCTGACATTTGGTATCAACAAGATGGTGCGCCGCCCCATTTTTTTTCATCGATGATCGAAATTATCTGGACACCGTTTTCCATGAGAGATGTATTGGTAGAAGGGGACAAATAGAGTGGCCAGCTAGATCTCCGGATCTTACACATATGGACTATTTTTAATGGGGTTACTTAAAAATAAAATTTATTTTAATAAACCCGACAATATCGAAGAACTAAAATATATAATTCGATATCAAATTAGGCAAATAACGCCAGAAGTGGTCCATAATGTTTTAGAGGAGTTTGTCTACCGACTTGGATACTGCCAAGAAGCGAATGGAAGGCAATTCGAACATTTAATTAAGTAAAATTTTAAATTAAATAAAAACTGTTTCCTTCGAATACAGTCAATTTTATTATTTTAGACGCCAATATATCGAAAAACCTAATAAAAAATGTGGCGTTCCATTTAAAAAAAATATCAATGACGCCATAGCTCCTTCTGAGTACTCTTTTATTATGTCGAAAAATGTGCAATTAAAGGTAAAAATTGCCGGGTCTCCGCATTTTTTTCGATTTTTTTTCTTCAATTAATATCGAATTTATGCGGGATTTTATGCGGTCACTATCATATTCCCTATTCGATAAAAAACGATTACAATAGTTCTTTTACCGATAGCAAAGCTATTCTTTATTGCATAAAGAAATTTACGATTTTCTTCGTTGGTTTTACCTCGTCATATAAAATTCTCTTAAGGCAATCTCCATTAAAAACTTAAACACTGCAGCGATCATGATATTTCTTAAAGCCCTTTACCTTAATGGCAAATGTGTTTTATTTTGCTATTCTAAGGGAAACATAAACATCTAAAAATGTACTTTGGCTTTTAAATAATGTATGATTTGGTGTTGTTGTCTAAATTGAAGACTTTAGAATAATGCTAACGCAGAAACAGCGTTCAATTTATAAAATAATATCTTATATATTTTAAAGGTACAATTTGCTGTATAATGTTGGACATAAAAGTTAACTTTTATACAAGAACTAATGCTTTTAGATACAGGACCTAGTACTGGTTTTATTTTAGATCCTCTAGTGAGTTGATTAGTCTGCCACGTTTGGACTATATAGGACGGGACCCCTGTTCATTGGTCATTTAAAACTTTCGAGAAATTCAATTTATTTCTTTCTGCGATTTGTTTGATTTTAAAATGATTTTTATTTTAAAACTTGTTAAAATGAATTTAGCTTTAATATTGAGGCAACACATACTTAAATTCTTTTATAAATTTACGAAAAACTTCAGAAATAAATTCAAAGTACAAAACTTAGTTGTCCTATTGTTACACATCAATTTAAACTTTTGATAGTCAAATTAGACAGATTTTAGCAACAGTAAAACTCTTATATACTGCTTGTGTACTACATTAAAAAAAAGTTAATTAATAAATAACAATTTTACTTCAAAATTAATAGGTATTTAAAAGGGTTAAAAATATCACCCATGAGGAAGCTTGGAGAGATACACTTGAATTTAAAGTTTTATCGATATTTTTACCAGCAACTGACCCATAAATATTATATAAATGTTATAGTGAATTATAGGCAGACGGCAAAGTAGATTTAACGCCGAACAGGCGATTCAGGTTAAGTAATATGAGGAAGGCGAAAAGATGCTGCACCTGTGGCAAAAGCACATCAAATAGCCCAGAGTTGCGAAACGAATTATTTTATCTTACTTCTTTAAACGTAGTGTGAATAAATTCACTTTTTGCAAGAAGCATAGGCTTGTGTTGAGACTCTGACGACGAATAATCGTGATGATGCTAATATGGTAAGCGAAACGTTAGCCAAGTTCAAAAATCTTGTTTGGGTAATGCCTATATACAATCAAAAGCTACATTGTTCTCAATCAGGACTTTTAGGAATAACCACATTTTACGCGTTTCAAATCATCAATCATACACTGAAAAAATGGAGACCTTGGTTGAAACGCATTTGCATTTTACTCAATGAACCCGCGACTTTAAATAGGGGCAAATGAATATTCTCTTAAAAAATATATTTATTCTCTTGTTATCAAACCATTATATGATTCTGAATAAATGAAATATGCATTTGGTCTAAGAGTAACGGTCTGTTTCCAAAATACAAAATTTCTCAATTTTCTTAGCCTAAGGAATAGACATAATTGAAAATAATAATTTATTATCTTAACAGTTTAGGTTCTTAGTTACAGCGTAATTGTTTTTATTACCTTCAATTAATAATACAGAAATTAAAATGAAATGACTGATTTCTTAATTGTAGTTTCCCTATTGTTTTATGTTGTTGGTTGAAAATCGTGGATTCTTGCTTTAAAAGCATCATGCTTTAAGGCAAATAAAATTCTTTCCAAGCAAAATTGTAAAGTTCATAATAGAAACTAAATTATATTTGGAGATAGGTCCTTGGTTCCTTCGTTGAAGACCGTCTCGGATTTGACTTAAATGATTGGTAGGTACTTTGGTTCGAATGCAGAAATTTTCAAACGTTTCGCCTTCAGTTGCACGAGTCACCTTCAAGTAGGTTCAACAGTTCACAAAAAGTCTACGTTCCAACTTCCTAAAAATTACAGACTATTTTTCAGTGTATAAATTTATAATAAAAAATTATCCATTATGGACTGAATTATCGTTTTATTTATTGTGTCTAGTTTATGTTTATCAGATGTTCTGTTACTTTTTATGAATGTTTCATTTATTTGTTGCTTTTTGTTTTTATTCTGTTTATCTTTTATGTTTGAAAAATGTCATATTTATATTTTTTAGATTTATAATATTCTTTTAAGAAAAAGAGTTTATTTTTTCATCTTTTATCATTTTTGTATTTTATTTTATTGACAATTTACCTATATTACGTTTTTTTTTAGATTTTGTGTAAAAAAGTCTTTTAAAATCTGTTCATTTACCAAACTTATTACGTTTTAATATTTTAAATTTTAATTCTTAAAGTTAAGAGTCAAACCTCCTATATTTAAAAAAAATATATATTCAAAAATTTAAATAATATGCCCCATTCGAAATTAAAAAAATATGTAAGGACAAGGATTAAAACTAAATTAGGCGGGTATTCGAAAATTAACAACAAACTGCGCTATGGTGGATAATTATTGGAACCGACGCGAATTTTGTCGATTCATTCAGATTCATTCATTCTTCTCTTCTTGTATTGTAATATCTCGCATCCTCGCAGAATCGGCAGAATCTCGCTGGCCGATACACGCAACTCGCAAGAATCGATTTTTTGGTATTCGAATACTTCGCTGAGAATCGAATGAATTAGCTTACATACCAGAATCGAATATTTCTTATTTTGAATTCGAATAGTCTCTTCACTAACATGATCATCTACTGATAAGTCGATTACTTTTAATCAGATAGTAATAAAATCATCTAGGAATAGCATTGTCGCTTAAAGAAAGTTGTAATCACATTTTATTTTAAATTATTTTAAATAATTCTCTTCATTCAAGTAAACTTATTTCGGTTGGTGTCTCTGGAATGCTTTTTATTATATTAATTCGTCTATTTATTATGCTTCACGGCTATTAGACAGCATCCTAAATATTAGATTACTAAAGTACAAAGTACGTAAGCACATTTTTCAATAATAGACCAACCGTTCTATTTTCATAATATAATTATATATGATATACGTTTTGCAGCATGGTCATAATGTACTTGCTTATGAAACACGATTTACAGAGAATTAATTGAGAGTATTTATTTATTCCTTTCCAGTTAACAGAGAATCAATTTTACTTTAAGACTAACGTTGTTTTATTTTCTTTATTTTTAAAACTTCTTATCCTGCACAAATTATACAAAATTAATAAAATAAAAATGCGTATATCACGACCTCTTATCCACTCAACGCGATCACTCTACTACTGGAAATCCAAGTATAGGTTCAGATTCCCACTTTTAACCTCGTAAAACCACAGAATGGTGGCATGGCCGTTAAAAAAATTCCGGGTTAAAAATTAAATGCACTACTGTTCCTTAGCTCCTACACTTAACATAGATCTGGCAACAAGGTCGTGAAATCATCAATAGATAAAATAAGAGGTATAACTGGGATAAAGTGTAGGTAACCACTTTTGGTTAGCTAGTTTAGCTACTTCATTAATTATACATTTACTTTAAAATTTGAAAAAATTACGGAGAAGTACTTATATGAACTTTTAAACCACTTATCGGTTTAGCAAAACATTTTAGTTAATAACTAACCAACTGGACCAATGTAATTTGACAGCACACATGTTAATGTCATTACAAAAGGCGACTCTGATCATTAATTAAATGTATTATTTGATAAAATACTTCCAAAACCGATAATTAGAAAACATATTTAAAATACTATATACCTGAACAATAGTCAACGTATTATATGAGGTGATTTTTTGATATAATATTCTTCCAAATATCCTGAAGTAGGATTTAAAAAATTATAGTCGAAAATGAAAAACAAACTGAAGCATTACGAGGTATAAAGACAAGGATACTTTAGGAACAATTGCTAACATATTTGTCCACTTACATAATATACATATGCCAATTTAAACATATTGAAGCAGAATAGAGCTGGTTAGTAATAAACTTTTAACTAATTGACTATATTTTAAAGTAAATTGGATTAATTTAGATTAAGGGCGTTAGTAAGACCTTGAGGTTTCCTGAACCATAGGTGATACAATGACTAAATCGTAGGTTATGGACCAAGGAATACTCAAGGAAAGGTTATAAATACGGCCCTAATTGTTTTAAATTTACAGTCACATAAACATATCGATGTATTGACAAACACAGTGGAGCTTTACTTTCTCCACCAAATAATTACACCAAAACTTTTACTTAGCTGGTATTTTCTACAGACAAATTCATTGATTACACGCAATAACGTAATTAAAGATAGTCAAGCTCCTCTTTGTGGGTTTCACAGACTAAATCATTTGTTGAAGGTCTATTGTGTTCTACTTGCCGTATTTGAAAACATGAAATTGTTGTAAAGTAATAAAGAATCAAATACATTTTTTTTCTTCGGTCTCTTTATTATATTAGGGTCACAATAGACAAATGGGAATTAACCAACAAAATAAAATCGAATATGGAAAATGTACTTTATGTATAAGGTACTTTTATATATAGATATATATATATATATATATATATATATATATATATATATATATATATATATATATATAGTTATAGTATATAGATAGATTAAAGATTAGTATAATGTTATATAATAAGAAATTAAAAATATGGAGTATGCTTCATTATTTCCTTCATTTTATTACAAAAGCTGAAACAATGTACGAAATGTTCTAGGAGACAGGTCCGTATCGCAAAAATTTCCGAATGGTCAAAAAAAGATTCGAAACATTGTTTAACATCTATTAACAATAATGTGTGATACACTGTTGAAATCAGATTAAAACGGGCTTCTAAAATTTGACATCAAAAACTCAGGACCGTATTTAAAAAAATGAAGTTGATGATCGCTGCCCAAAGACGAAACGTAAAATAAAAAAATTGACAACGTAATCTTTAAGCTCGTTAAAAGTTGCTACAAAGAAGTTTTATTAGTTTTGCCTTACCTTTCATATTAACGCCAGAAAAAAATTAAATCAAAAATTCAAAAATTTGGTTTTTCAAAATAACTCGAAAATGAAAAATCATCTGAAACATTTCGGAACATTTTATTAATTATTTAATTACGCAACTTTTTTTCCCATTTAACCAATTTTGTATTTCTAACTATTAACGAGATCCCCATACTGGCCCTCCTTATCTTGGACACTGTGTATAAGAATTAAAAAAAAACTGACACTGAATTTGTGGAAGCGTGTAGAATAAATACTTCCAAATAAGGCGAAAGTATATTTTATTGGTATTTTTATTAAAAATCATTGGAGCCCTAAAAATTCAATTATGAGAAATGTACCCATAAATTATTCTAGTATTTTATTAACAACATTATTAAATTAATGAACTCGTCGATCACCAACAACGGTGTATAAATCCACTGGTTTAATCACTTAAATTATTGGCATATACTTTACATTAGGTTAAATTGGCATGTGTGAATCAGTCGGTCGACATTAGACAATCGGGATTTCCTGTTTAAATGATATTAATACAATAACATTGAACTGAGCGTCCGTAACTCAGATATATTGAACTGATTAGTCGATTACTTGTAGGTTACGGTTGCGGAGACCTAAGCAATATGGCTGTTTGTGTAATTACAGCTATTATGGACCGGCAGTTTAATGATATTAGACGGAATAACTAGGTCATGCTTAGGAAGTTGCTCGAGAGATGGAATATTAATTTATGGAAGTCCAAAGGGAATGTTTATTAACATCAACTAAGTTACTAAAGGATAATTGAAAACAGAAGCAATGTCGACCAAAATCTTTTTGTACTTGAGTGGCGCAATATTACGCACATGTTCATAACATAAAATCATGTTTAATTTTTAAAAAATTGATACCCCATACTTTTCACAGTTTCTTCTGTATAATTATTCAGTACCTACTAGGTTATATTTTAGGTATACACTTCAATATATTAAATCATTTCTGAGGTCTTGGAAAATACGAATTTTAATTTTTGTGCCCAATGCATAGGAAAATACATGTTATAAAGTAAGTATAATAATAATTATTATTATTACTATCATAATAACTATTATTATATATAATTTTAAATCGACTTTCCTCCATATACATACCCAGTTTGTTTTTACAAAGGTGTCATAAAACGCAACACATTATATTATTTTACTCTTGCCACCTGTTAGTTGTCACTAGGGTATAATTGTTTATATAAAGAAACATTAAAAAAAATTAACGTTCCGATTCACTAAGAATGTTTAAGATTTAGTACAGGTTTAAATTAAGATTTTCTAGTTGATGAGTTTTGACAGGTTGTTGTCCTGTCATTGTTAATAAGTCGTCATTAAAAAGTTATGAATTATTGATGTTGAAGCGATTTGCTTGGTTTCCAAATCATTTTCGTCTTGGAACGAGTTGCTGTAATGAATTTGGTTCTATTATTGTCGAAAGTACTTACCAAAATGGCCCTTTTCTTTATAAATTTGCGAAAAAGCTCAGAAATAAATTCATAGCATAAAACCTAGTTGTCTTATTGTGACACTTGTCAGTTTCAAACGTTTGGTTGTGAAATTAGACCGGACTAGCGTTGGAGAATCTGGCTTCAAAAGGTTAATTATTAATTAGTTACTTGACCTTAAAAAAATTGTCATAATTTATTAGGGTATGACATAAAGTTATTAAGTTCAATTCAAAATTCGTCCAATGTGCTTAAATTGTCACATGAGCTTACGATGTTGTAAACCTATTTAATTTGCACAAACATATATTTTTTAGTTAGAGTAATTCTTACATACAAAACAAATTCACATATATTCAACACTCAAAAAAGAAACTCTTAAATCACAAAAATTACTTTAAAATAAGTACACCTTGTATATGATATAATTCAGAGAAATATTTCTTTAAAGTGAGAAACCCATGTCTTGGACTTATCTCCTCCTTATAAGAGAACAGTGGAGTAGAGTGGGGTAAAAGGGCGCACATAAGATATAAATATATAAGCAACAAATAAGTATTTAGAAATCCAAACTTTTATTTTTTTATCCAATAAGGCAACCATTTAGGTATCACACTACAACGATTTTTCTTAAAAAAAAACATAATTTCTAGAATACTAAACAAATACAAATTGGGATTTTTGGCCCACTGGTGGGGCAAAATTCCCGCATATAGATTTATTATTTACAACGGTCACATCTAAATTGTCCAGTAATTTCATACGCAGAGCATTCCTCATGCGCATGCCACCATGTTAAACATTTTTGGCCTTGGATCCAGTCGTCAACTGGCGGATCACTTTTCGGAGCAACCAGGACATTGAACGCTATCTGGGGACCGCTTTATTTTATTAGGGTGAAATTAGAAAAGCACGCACGTCGCAACGGGCGGACAAATAATAAGAATAGCACTCTAGTCGGTAAATTTTAAAGCGTCGGAAAAATCGAGAATTCTAGTATTTTATTTCTAAGCGATATTCGAGAATAATTCTTTATAAGGAACGATTTTCTTAATTCTAGAAAAAGAATTATTCGAATACCATTAGAATTTTGTTATAAAACAACATCTTTTGAAATTACAGCATCTTGTTGTGATTACTTTATATGTCTCTATTACAAGAGCTTTATTTTTTAATTATAACAAAGTGTATGCTGAATTAGGTACACTTTCTCAATTTAAACAACATTTTTGATAAAACAAATTTCCTGTTTTCAAGTTATAGGAGGTCTAAAAGCAAGGTTATATTCTTATTTAGATTTCACGTTACTTCAAGTCTAATGCAAGTTTTTAGAGCATTTTTTTTATTTCAATTTAAGAGTCTGAACATGACATAATCAGAACTTGTTATAAAATCCCTAACATTACGCAAATAACGTACATATTTGCCTGTATACTGTTCAAGGAGAAAAAGTAAACCACCATGCGACATAAGCCGCTTACAGAAAAATCCCGGGAATTGAAATTGAAAGGACAAGAAAAATGATGCGGGTTTAGTTCGATTATTTTTTTGGTCGAACTTCTCAATTTTTCAATCATAAAAACCTTTAAAGACGAGTCTGTAGTTGGCGAATTAATAACAATAAATCAAAGAAAAAAATACAATTCTTACCTAGGTCAAAACATCATAAAAACAAAATAATTTTCGTTGCATAAATTAAAAAAGAAGGTATGGCGGATGACTATAATATGTTTTTTTAATCGATAATTACGTGGAAAGACGTCAGGCTTAAACAGCTTAGCCACATTATTACAAAAAGTATTTTCTCGTCTGCTGTTGAACTGAACTGTACATATAAACTAAATTATGTTAAAATTTTGTATATACAGGGTGAGTTTCTTAAAATATTACAAGGGTATATCTCGAAAACGGTTTAAAATATTTTCATGAAATTCTGGTGAATTAATAGGGAGATATATAACATATTTTTGACATTTACCCCCTCTCTCTTTTGAGGGGTTTCTATTTTGGAATTTTAAATGGGATGATGTCCTTTTGTTTATAAAATTTTACGTATGTGTACAAAAAAATTTTTCATTTGCTCTTGGAATTATGATTTATTAGGTTATAAAATAAAAAAAAAACATTTACCATTTAATTTCAATTTATTTATCGTCCCCCATGCTTGGGAAGTTATTCGAAATGTTCCCCTTCAATTTCCAAACACTTTCTCACTCTTTTTCCAAATGAATTTCGTACCCGCTGTAACATTTCAGGTCGTGTCACTAATAAGGAGGCAAAGCGGATTCGGTATTTTATATCATCTAAAGTTGTAGGTGCAGTCGCCATCACTTTGTCTCTTGTAAATCCCCCTACAAAAAGTCAAGGGGGGTCACATCCGGGGACCTAGAATACCAGCTGACCGGACCAACTCGTCCAATCCACCTAGTGCAGCTTCTCTGTAGTTTTTTCTACACTCCCCCAAAATTAACAACATATCAACTGGCACATTAAAATTCGCTTTCATGTTTAATTGAGTAATAAACTGAGAAATAAATATAATAATAATCAAAATTCTTAAGTCACTTAAGTAAAAATAACGCATTTCCATGGAAACGAATAAAAATTTTGAAATAAGTGAACTTGATTTATTGGTAAAATATATTTATTTTTTAAATTGAATTAAAATTTAGTTAACTATAATTCCGTAACCGACAGACCGTTTTTACGTAGATTCGAATTTTATAAAAAAAGCAAGGGCGTATCCAGGGGGGGATTAAAAAAAAACTAATTACAAAAAAATGGAACATATAAGCTAATATCACGTGACGTAGCGTATGGTAGCGACAAAATGCACCTGGTAGCGGAAAATTGCAATCACGGTAGCGAACATAGCCGCGATACCTCTGACAACACTGCTCATTTCACGTCACGATACATCACCGTACATAATAAGAGCGTGATTTTTTTTTAATAAATGGTGTTCTTTCTTTTGTTATTGCATAATATTGCATGTGTCAATAAAAGAGGTTGAATTCAGAAAGCTGCCCCTCTTCATCCCAGTTAAAATTACAAAGTTACCCCCACACGAATAGAGGGAGAGGGTAAATGTCAAAAATATGTTTAAATATTTCTCGCTGTTAACTAATCAGAATTTCATGAAAATATTTTAAACCGTTTTCGAGATATCGCCTTGTAACCCTTTAAAAAGCTCACCCTGTATAAATGTGGGCATAGTATAGCTTTGAAGATCGCAAACGATTGTCAGTACGGAATAGTGCCTATTAAAGAAAAACATGTACAGTTGTAGGGAGGCAAACTAGAATTACTGCCTACAAATTGATGCCTTTTAAGAGCAACAACTAAATAAAATGGCACTAATAATTATTATGCTACTGCTCTAGATCAAACACCAAGCTATTCATTCAGTAATAGATATTGTTCCAGACTTATAAAAAGATAAATACTGTCAATCTTCTGTTCTTCTTGACACATTTAAGATTGCCTGCTTGGAAATAAGGTTTTAAATCTGTATATATACGCATCAAACATTTATATCATTTTTTAGTACTAGTATTACCAACTGTGTAAAATGCTACATTAAAAAACACATTCAGAATATTATAAGGAGGGATGTATATTTTTTTGAATATACTTGAATGTCTCCATATTATTGAAATGCGTAAAACCAGAGAAAACAATTCTCTCGAGTGTTCTTCGTACCCAAGTTTTTATGGAAAAGTTTAAGTACATTAAAAAACACACACTGCAAAAAATAATATTGTTCGGTGCTTACGTTAAATAACAAGAATTAATAAATAATACATATACTACTCTCATTCGGAAAGAAATCCGAAATAATAAAATCTCATTTTTAATACATCAACATGGTTGCCTGTTAAAAGGGGTTAAACCTGTAACTCCCTCCCTAAGTACAGACAGTGTACTATGAAACTATATACTGGTATAACAAATACCCTAAAATATGTAAGGAATGTATACATACATTCCTTACTCCGCCTCTACTTACCCCAATAGGAGAAAAATGAATTTTTCAAGCCTTCATATTTTTCTCTGCAGCTTAGCCAACCAAACCAAAACTTCCTGTCCATCATAGATACCATTACAAAAAACAGTTACCAATTTTCTCCTTAAGGGAAACATCGCTAACTCCAGACACTCCAGAAATTTACTTCACAAATTTTTGCAATCAGAAATATCTACATTTATTTATTGATTATTTCCAATGGCTACACGTAACCTTCTTTCTCGAGTTTCTAAAGCTCCGCAAAATGTACACAGTCATGGGAGTGTATACAGTTCTTACTCCGCCTCTACTCACTCATGAATCAATGAATTTTTCAAAGGAAGGTCTCATTGATATGGTTTTTGTATTGAGTGAGAGCGAGAAAAACTGTTTTCTCACAAGAAGAATTTACGCTACTCGTCTACCGGAAAGGCGACATCCAGAAGCGTTAAGTTTTAGCAGACCTCTTAAGCGCTTTGTTGAAACAGGAAGCGTATAGAAGCCAAATATTAATCAAGCATGTGTGGGGCAAGAAGTTGGAATAAGTAAGAGGTCAGTTCAAAGAATTTTGAAAACACATCATTTTCATGCGTAGACCGAAATTCAATCGTGTAAAGTACAATGACGTTGGTGCCGACGGAGGGAAAACTTTTAGTTAACCACTGGTTGTTAATGAAGTCACACGAGGCTCGAGAGAGACGGCGACGCAACAATCTTTCCGCCGGCACCAACGTCATTGTACTTTACACGATTGAATTTCGGTCTACTACAATCAATTGCACCAGGCTCTGGATGAAAATGACTTTCAGCGGAGGGCAGAGTCTTATCCGTGGGCACAATTGCGCCTCTAAGAAAATCTTTTTTTCTTTATGAACGTCCTTTTTTCTGACGAAGCAACTTTCCCCAACACTGGATGTGTCAACGTCAACAGACATATCTTTCATTATTATTCTGTCGAAAATCCAAGAATATTTCGGCAAACAGATCGCCAACAACGTTAGTCAATAAATATTTGAGGAGGTATTGTTGGAGAACATGTGGTGGGCCCACATTTTTTTAACGGTCAAATGAATTTGGAATTTTTAGAAAACGACTTACCAGGATTGATTCAGAATTTACCTTTAAAGATCCAGGCACAAAATATGTGGTTACAACAGGATGGAGCCCCAGCCCATTTTTCGCAACAAGTCAGAGTCCTGTTAAATAACGAGACCAGTTGCATGGCCTGCGAGGTCGACCGACGTAACAAAACTTGATTTTTTTCTATGGGGGCATGTAAAAGACCTCGTTTATAGGGAACCTCCTACAACCGAATAAAACATGCGACACAGAATTATTGACAATGCTCAGAAATGTGGAAAGAGCCTTTCAAGCGAGTATTGGTAAATGTCTTGAACAAGATCGAAGACATTTCGAACATCTTTTAAAATAACATGCTTGCTTTTCCATGGCCGCCTAGCTAGTTTACACTAATACAATCCCAAATATGCAAAAAATACGTGGTGTCCAATTTAAAAAACACAACTTTATGTTATCACACTTATACTTTCCTGAAATACAGCCTGTAATACAAAGAATATGAATGAAATTCCCAAGTTAATTCGTATTGGAAGCCTATTGCAGGGCCCTGTATAAAATTGGGAAAAAACGAAAATCAAAAAAGAAAAAAAAAGAATTTTTCTGTAAAACCCCTAATTTCGGACCTACTATATAAATAAAATATTCAAATTCGCCCTTAAAAATCTCTATGCAGATTCGCAATATCGCAATTCAATTAAACTAGCTACCCCTAACTAAACAAACCTGTATTACGCGCTGTTAGCGATTAAAAACATTGTCAGAGAATGACAATAGACTTTAAGGACAATGCAGTATGGCCAACATCAAATAACTGGCAACAATAAACGGATAAAGGCTACACAGAAACCAATCAGATGTAGTTGGAAATTAATTCGTTTTAGTTTCTGTTTCGATAAATCCGAACATATTTTTCTTTGAAGAATTAAAAATAACTATTTTTTTTTTGGTTATCAAGGTATAGATTACATGCAAAGTGTAAGAAAATAATATAATACCTATCCATACTTATGTGGTTAAAGTGGAACTTTTAATTTAAATATAGACAAATTATTTATATGAAATATATCTTTTGGCTTTGGTAGAATGTTATTCATAATTTAAATTTCTACCACTGCAAACAGCGAATCGCGCTGTTGCAGATTCGTGCAGTTTTAAGTTTTTACTTTTGCTTGATTAAACTTATTGTTTTTTAACGTTCAGAGTCACTAACAAAGCTTAAGATTTAGTACTGGTTTAAATTAAATCTTATAGTTGATCAGTCATGTTTTGACAGGTTTTTGTCCTATATCATTGTTAATAAGTCGTCATTAAAAATTTATGAATTATTCTGATATTTCAACGATTTGCTTGGTTTCCAAATGATTTTCATCTTGGAACGAGTTGCTGTAATGAGTTTAGTTCTATTATTGTCGCAAGTAGGTACTAAAATTGCCCTTTTCTTTATAAATTTGCGAAAAAGCTCAGAAATAAAGTTATAGTATAAAACTTAGTTGTCTTATTCTTACACATGTCAGTTTAAAACTTTTGGTTGTCAAAAATTAGACCGGACTAGCGTTGGAGAATCTGGCTGTATAAAACTTTATTTTTACATTTTTTTTAAGTTTGTATTTGTTTTGAAACACAGACGTTATTTTATTATTACATGTTTTACTTCTGTATTTACTAAAAAGGTTTAAGAGTACTGATTAAAATTTAGGTCTTCTAGTCGATCGGTGAGGTTCTTGTTCACGTTTTTCCCTGTTTTGTCCAGTCTTTGCGCTCATGTCATGATGTAAATTTAATAGACAACATTTAAACAAAAAATGCAAATAAAAAAATCGGTCAAGTGCAAGCTACACTTGCACAATAAGTGTTCCGTGCCATCAGCCCCCCACGTAACCTGAACAAACCTCGGCAGCCCGATCTCCGTCCATCTGACGCGGTTCCCGGCGGCATATTTACAGATGCTAGCATGTGTCGACACCAGGGTGTTGAAATCAGGGAGGGTTTGGAAAAACAGTACATTTACAAATGCTAGCAGATTTGGACACCAGAGGCGATCATAGTTTTAGATAACCTGAGCAGTAGATAACCTTTTTCCATGATTGTGCCTGTACGGAAAATAACAATAAAACGTTGTTGTTGGAATATTGAAAAAATATATTTATTAAAGCAAACGAACAAAATAAAAATAAAATATTAGGTTAATAAGCAGATCCATGCCCTTCAGCATTAGGCTGGTTTTGTGAGATGTTAAGATGAATAAGAAATAAAAGCTAACCCAGATCGGCCCTACAAGGTGCAGAAATTAAAATTGCATAATAGTCGTGAAATACGCTCTCGGACAGGTTTGCTCAGTTTTAGGTTTCATCAGGATCTTTTTTAATAAAATGTCAGGTGTATGCGGTGCTGCCAAAATTTTATACCAATACGAATCGCGCAGTCGCAGTAAAAAAACTCAGCAAAGATAAAAAATTAAAAAAATATACTGATGAAACCTAAAACTGAACAAACCTGTCCGAGAACGTATTTTACAACTCTATGGCCACAAGAAGAAATTATATTATTTCTAAGAACAGCTTTAATGCCAAAATTTCACAAAAAATGATTAAATAGTAACAGAGCCCTAACCCGTTGCCAATACACCTTTTAAAGCTGATATAAAAATTTGTGGGAAAAACTAGTTGTAAATTTGGCAACACGGTGTCTCCATCAAAATACTCGCATCAAAAACATTAAAACTGCGGGACATGATGTAATCTTAATTTGGAATTGCTTTTAATAATGGCAAAATCCTCCCAATGGTTTTAAAAGTTGAATCTCTGATTGCGGAATTACATATTATTATAGTGTCAATTTAATACCGGTGTCAACATCAGTTAGCATCTGTAAATGTATGCCCACTGCAAACGCTCACTGGTTTCAACACTCTGATCGCCTCTGGTGTCCAAATCTGCTAGCATTTGTAAATGTACTGTTTTTCCAAACCCTCGCTGATTTCAACACCCTGGTGTCAACACATGCTAGCATCTGTAAATATGCTTCCCGGCGCCGCGCCGACGGCACCAGCGCCGTATCACATCGCGTATGCGCGGGGTGCTAAATGGACCAAATTAAAAATTTTGAAAAACGTATAAGGACAAAAGTTGTTCTTTACATCGTGAGAAATATTTTTTGTCGAAAAACTTTTTCTCTAAAACCAAAACTTCAGCAGATATAAGGAAATAAACAATTAAATTGTTTATAACAATTGACCGCGCTAAAATTTTTCAATCCTGATCATGTTCGCTCAACCTAAAACCTAATTCTCTATTTTCCTTAATAAGATTTAAACTTTTCTTACCACATCTGGTTTACAACGTTGTTTAAGCCGTCCCTTGCATTCTTTAAATTCTTTTGCTGGTTGCAGATATTTTGGGCAGACAATACTAGTATATCGTTGAATTTATGATTCAATAAGGTTTCATTTGACACCCTACACGATGCCCTTGACATTTTTTCCCATAACCCAATTTATCCCCCGAAATTAACCCCCACAGTCAAAATTTATCTTTTTATACCCAGGTCTATAATTGGGCCACCACACCCTATCTCTGTACCAAATTTCAAATTTTTACGTCGAATAGTTTCAGAGAAAATCGCCTGTGACAGACGCTCGGACGGACACCGAAATGATTCCATAAGTGTTCCGTTTCACGGAACACTAAAAAGAAAAAAAAAGCTCTTACATTATACATCAAATTTTAAACTACTGGCACTACAAGGTAAAGAGGTCCTTTACCATCAAAGAGCTCCTTGACCATCAGTAACTTCTTTTTTTTACAAAATTTAGGGGGGTATTTAAATTAAAATTAATTAGATAATAATGCCCAGATTCAATAAAAATGTTTAAGACTTAGTACTTTAAGATCCTCTAGTATTCTAGTTGATCAGTTAGGTTTTGTCCTGTCATTGTTTCATTTTGAAAAGTGTTGCTAAAATGAATTTAGTTGTATTATTGTGAAAAGTACATACTAAAATTGCCCGTTTCCTTATAATTGTTCGCAAAAATTTAGAAACAAATTTATAGTATATAACTAAGTTGTCTCATTCTTACACATTCAGTTTAAAACTTTTGGTTGTCAAGTTAGATCGGTCTAACGTTGGAGAATCTGGCCGTAAAATTTTATTAGGCCTAGTCCCGCTTAAATAATTATTTTCTAAGAGTCGATAAAACTTAACTTATTCATTTTTTTAGAACATGGATTTCAAATATTTTGCTAAATAATGCATGTAGCCAGAGAGCTTACCGGAACATTTATTGGAATAAGATAAAGAAAAGATCCTGCATAATACTCCGTTGCCGTTTTTCTTGATGTTTTTTTTTGGGATGGAGGGATTCTTGTAAAAAAATAACTATACGAAAACTATTTGGATATTTGGAGTCAAAATTCAAAGAAAATAAAAATATATTTTGAGGCTGCATTTGGCGACCACGCCCATTTATTGCCAACTTTAATTTTATTTTAGCATAATTTTTTGCTAATATTATGGGTTAACCAGAAAAACTACTAGTTTGACTTAGTAAACTTCCACTATATTGACAAAATTATTGACATGTTTCGCTACACTGTAGCTTCTTCGGAATAAGTTTTACGAATGAGTGGTGACTAACAATTGCAATAATGTAAACCTCTAGGGTAATTAAATAATATAATAAAATAGGGGTAGGTAGAAGATTTAATCAGGTACATTTGGGTTTTCCTAAAGCTTAAGATGAATATAATATTTTATTTTTACAAAGGGTTGTTATCAAACAAACTTTAATGAAGTAGAATTACTAGTAAAGCTTAAGATGCCTAAACTATTTTATTTTTACAAAGAGGTGTTAAACAAATTTAATAAGGTAGAATTACTAAGCTCTATTTGGTCATTAAGAAGTACGTTGGAGTTTTTAAGTTTATTTATTTCCATGGACTCTAGCAAATTCAATTTGACACCTTTATTTTCAATATGTAAAATTTTATAATTCGGATCAAAATTATGTTGATTTTCTACTAAATGGCAGGCATAATTAGAGTCTTGTTTATGTTTAATAAAGCTATTGTGATGTTCTTGTATCCTTTTACCAAAATTCCTACCAGTTTGGCCTATGTACGTCTTCGGACAGTCTTTACATGTTAATTTGTAAACACCGGATTTTTTATTTTTGTTTGTTTTTGTTTTACTATTTCTAATGAATCTGCCTAATGAATTATTGGTTTTGTAAGCAACGTTGCTTACAAAACCAATAATTCATTAGGCAGATTCATTAGAAATAGTAAAACAAAAACAAACAAAAATAAAAAATCCGGTGTTTACAAATTAACATGTAAAGACTGTCCGAAGACGTACATAGGCCAAACTGGTAGGAATTTTGGTAAAAGGATACAAGAACATCACAATAGCTTTATTAAACATAAACAAGACTCTAATTATGCCTGCCATTTAGTAGAAAATCAACATAATTTTGATCCGAATTATAAAATTTTACATATTGAAAATAAAGGTGTCAAATTGAATTTGCTAGAGTCCATGGAAATAAATAAACTTAAAAACTCCAACGTACTTCTTAATGACCAAATAGAGCTTAGTAATTCTACCTTATTAAATTTGTTTAACACCTCTTTGTAAAAATAAAATAGTTTAGGCATCTTAAGCTTTACTAGTAATTCTACTTCATTAAAGTTTGTTTGATAACAACCCTTTGTAAAAATAAAATATTATATTCATCTTAAGCTTTAGGAAAACCCAAATGTACCTGATTAAATCTTCTACCTACCCCTATTTTATTATATTATTTAATTACCCTAGAGGTTTACATTATTGCAATTGTTAGTCACCACTCATTCGTAAAACTTATTCCGAAGAAGCTACAGTGTAGCGAAACATGTCAATAATTTTGTCAATATAGTGGAAGTTTACTAAGTCAAACTAGTAGTTTTTCTGGTTAACCCATAATATTAGTTATGGACTTCCACCAAGTATCGGCCAACTCAATCAATAATTTTTTGCTTTATTTTTCATCGGTATGAATGTTTTCACAATATTAACCGTACGTAACGTATAAATAAAAGTTTTAAGATATTTTTTATTTATTTTAGGAAAACATTTAAAAAAAATATTGAGGTCCTAGTGACAAAAAAATGACACTATAGGTTTGTTCCAACACAGAGTCCGAGAACGGTTTTCGATCAGAAATAGAAATCCCCAGATAAATATTACATGTTGCACAGAGACAGGCGCGTTTAGTGCATGGAAATGACTGATTGTTTCGGGGACGGTCAGAAAACCGTACGGATTGCGTGTTCGAACAGACCTTATAATTCTCCTAAAATATTAATCTTCTGAATGAAATTGGATGAATAAGGCTCTAGCACAACCCTACCTCCACTTTACTGTATACTATTTGCGTAGGTTGCTGGTTCATTTCCATCCGAGTGCGCAATCTCTGGCAGCTGCGACTTGTTAACAGTAAAAGGCATCAATTTCACTAAACAATTTGTATTTTTATTTATTGGTTATAAGTATACACACAATTATTATTAATATTGATAGTGGTAAGAATACCGTGTATTCTTCATACTTTGTTGTTACGAGATGTTATTTCTTGCATGTCAAAAGTAGACGGCCACAGTGGCTGAGGAACAGGGGGTTCTTATGAACTGAGAAACAGGACCATGCCTGAAGAAAACGGGAGTTCTTATGAACTGAGGAACAAGACCATGCCTGAAGAAAACGGGAGTTCTTATGAACTGAGAAACAGGACCATGCCTGAAGAAACCGGGAGTTCTTATGGACTGAGGAACAGGACCATGCCTGAAGAAAATGGGGGAATTTTTCCCGCATTTACTTTCTACCGACTTTGTGTGAAATACTGGTCACTCACTTGACCGACTTTTTGTGTTGTGCCCGGGGCACAACAGGCTTTCTTTGAGTCTGGTTAACTGCCTTGTCTTCCCGACGGGAACCAAGTCAAAATGAAATGTACCACCTTTCGGAGACTATCCTCCACGAGTTCGGCCAATTAACGTCGCTCATTTCGCGATGACGTAAATCATTTCTGACCATTAAACATTAGGAAGAGGCCGAGCTTGATACGTGGTACGGTTAAGAGACATAAGGGGGTTGATATTTGTTGCCATGGTTACTGGCATTTTTTTATGTATTTACCAGAAATATATTTTTAGGACGCTACAGTAATAAAACTAAGAGATAAGAAATTTGTTAAGGAAACTAAGGCCTTTGACGTTCGCCGCCAAAGTGCCGGTTTTAGAAGAACTAAATTAAAGGAAAGATTTTCTTTAGATATTTTACCTGAAATGGTCTTTGTGTTTTACCGATAATTGCGTATTTTTAAGCAAGTTAAATAAACAAGAGATATGAGTTTGAGTTGGATTATTTAAAAGGGATTTTATACCTGCTTGGTTATTAATATTTATTTGGAAATAAAAATAGCAATTTATAAATTGAACGAACGGCTGGGTGTCCCCAACAGAAATCATTATATACGTTAAAACTTTAAATAATTGAAAATTGCTTGCAGGATATGAATCTACTTAATATACTCATAATGCTATTGTTAAAAAATTTAAAGCCAAAAAACCATGTCAAAATGAAATTAAGTTAGCCACCATTAGCGCGATTGGAAAATGCCACCTTCAATTTGGTCCTCCGAAATATAAAATTAAATAAAAAGAAAAAATATAGGAATTTAATACAATGATTTTTTGCATGGACAACACCTTTCAGTCAATTCTTATAAAAGTTAGTGAAAACGTTCTTGATAGCTTCGACTTAAAAAGAGTTTAATATATTTAAAGATAATAAAAATATGATGAATTGCATTAGAGTTGTGCAAGAGAAAACTTTTTCTATTAGTCTATAACAACCTGAGGAACCTATACAAAAGCCTGGTCATGTTTTAGAAGCGAACAATACCTTTAGCAAGTTTTGAGCTAGATTTTGCCACAAGACGCAAAACTTTATAACATTTACTTTTAATTAAATCCCCGGCTGCCGTTAATTATTGCGATATAATGTAAAAGTGCGAGGTTGTAATTCAATAGTGTAGCCCTAAGCGTGCCGATCCCAATACAACTATTTAAAAAGTTTTACTTGAAACAGCTTCGTAAGTTGTGGTTTTAAGTTAACCGGCTCACTTTATTGGTTCAATTTAACAATGGTTTAAGGAAACTTTGTTATGCACTGACTAGAAAATTTCGAAGCTCTAAGGTCAAACGACAAAATGCAATATTCCTGAGACTCACTAAAAATGTTTAAGGCTTAGTACCTTACTGTACCATACCGTTACGATAATGCTTGTTTGAATGATGTTATCTGTGAATTAAACCACAAAATAGTCAGTGCTATCCATAGTCTAAAAAGGTTTACAGTTAATATAAATTATTTTGACATAAATGGTGTACTAGAAAAAAAATATTACCAGTTTGATGGTTTCTACTTAAGATATAATGGAAAACTTAAGGTAGCTAAAGCTATTATAGATTCTATTAAAAATTTCTTTCAGAATAAAGTAACTACCCTTACCATAATTAAGTATAATGAAATAACAGAAAATATTAATAGGGAAAGCCATACAAATGTTAGTGTATCTCTAGTAGTCCATACGCTGCGCTGGGTAAGTTTTTGTATTTTTTTGAGGTCTACGACATAACTTTGTGCCATGTTGTTAAACAACCTATGCAAACTGTACTTTTTTTGTTACCAAGCCGAAATATGGCTAGTTTTTTTATGACTTTTTCAAGTCAATACAATGAAAGGAGCGGGTGGAAAATTCTTTAAAAATGTTATCTATATCATTTTCCGGGTTACTGAGGTCTGAAAATCCAATATTACATCGACATTACAAATTTAACTTTGAAGTCGGCGCAATTTTAAAGTATAATAGGAATCCTTAATGATAATACATTAATAAATTTTTGGTAATTAATTATTTTTAATTATTTATTACTACGCCTAATGGTCTGCCTAATTGCGTTCGACTTTTAGTAATTTGTTCACAAAAGTTCTGAACTTTAAAGTAAGCACAACTTCGTATTAGGTAATTGTTTATGAATTATCATTACGAATCCTTATAATGTAAAATTGCGCTGACTTCAAAGTTCTGAAGAAAGAAGAAAAATACAGTACTGTATCTAGTGGCTGTATTGCAGGTGATATTAGCTGTTTAAGTGATAATTTTTTTAGTATCAGCAATTCATCAGAAAGAAATAACACATAGACAAAACAAACAATTTTATATTCTATACTAATATTAGGTCAATAAGGGGTAAAAAGGATTAAGTAACGTGAATTCGTACATTTTGAGTTTCTCAGAGACATGGCTAAAAAGTAAGGAGTGTTTCTCACTGCAAGATTTTACAATTGCGTCAAAAATTTGCCGTAGTGAATGTGGGCATGGAGAAGTCATGCTTTGTTAGAAATAATTTTAAGTATAGGGAGATTGATTTGTCAGCGTTCGGTGTAGAAAAAGTATTGGAGGTATGTGCCTTTCACTGTGAGCTACCAAACACCGGGAAAACTATGATTATTAGCCTGTACAGAAGCCCTTCGGTGAAACTTAATGCATTTTTGGACGGTTTACAGGGTCTGATGAGAAGTTTGTTGGATTTCAATTTCAAGGGCTATTTTGGGCGACTTTAATATAAATCTTCTGGATAATGGTAATAACGGCGACAACGGTTTGACTAGGTATGAGTTTGTCTCATTTGTTAACCGTTATAACCTAACAGCCCACATTACAGAACCAAGTCGAATAACATCTGCAACTAGTACTTTGATAGATAATATTTTAACAGACATTAACAGTACCAATATTTTTCGATAAGAGTCATGGAGTCGGGTCTTTCTGATCATGCAGCTTTGCTAGTGATGTTTCCGGATACAGGGGCCGAACATACGGTTAGTAAAATTAAAAGAAGACGTTTTAGTACTCACAATTTATTAAACTCAAAGGCTGTTTGAGCATCATAGACTGGAATATATCATCCAGAGTAAATGAAGTGAATGAAAAGCTAAGTGTGTTTTATGATAGTATGGCGAGTGTAATGAATGAATGTTTACCATATAAGGTATCAAATAAACGTCGACCGAAGACCTGGATGACAGCGGGCATAAAAAGGTCATGCAGACATAAACAACAGTTATTTAAGTTTCCAAAAATGAACCTCAATCCAGTAATAAATATGCTTTATAAGAAGTATTGTGAGGTTTCAAGAAAGGTTATTTACAATGCCAAGAAAATTTCTACTGAGATTGAAATAAAAAGTGCAAACAACGTGCCAAAAACAGTTTGGAAACTAGTTAAAAGAGAATCGGGAAGAGAGTCAGATGACAAATTAACTGGGAAATACATAGGGAAAAAGTCACATTTTTATTTTTTACTGAAATTCATTAGCTTGTATACGAAGTAACTTAGCAACCATAATGTTAAAAAAAACTAAATTGTACTAAATTCTTTCGGTATTATTCAAATATTTTTTCTGGTGTACACAAAAGGATTTTTATAATAATATTTGACTGCCACTAAAATAAATAAAATCTTTTAAAGGTCACAATAAAATGATTTTCTTATAAACCATAAACATACCAGCCTTTATATTTGGGTCAGCTTTTAGTTGATGAAATGTTTTCGTTGTCGCCGCGCAATAACCCTATAAACAACTAAATGGATTCTTGACAAATATGACCCATAAAAAAAGGGAGAACATTTAATTTATAAAAATAAAGGATAAAAGCGTTTGACGATAAACTGGTGGTCCCCAGGTTATTCAATTTACAGGAAAATGGCTATTTCTGATAGGTTGTTTTATCGCTTCGGACTAGAAAAAAGGTATTTTAAAAATTATATGGCGAATTCGGTTACCTGCTTCTTTGTAAGCGTTCAGCTTACACTATACTGACAGATGATCACGTAACTTAAGTGTCATCAGTGTTATCTAACCATTAGTAGGTAGACAAATTGCTGAGCTAAGATATATATAGCACAAAATATGTGTCGTATTATTTTTTTTCTTTCTGACCATTTTACAGGTTTACCTCGACTGTCAGGAGAAATGGTATTGCTGAGTCGAATGTTCGCTTGTTCGTCTTGACCAAAAAAATTACAGGCCGAGAGCATTTACACGCAAAAAAGAGAATCCTAAATTAAGTTTCAAAATTCTCTCAAAAATTTGCACTAGGTTGAAGTAACAACGAGTATAACTTTACTCTTAGGCCTCCTCCAACTCTAACACAAGAAATTATTTTATCAAATTGAAGAGATTGAAGTGTAATAAAATTGAGCTCACACTTCGTTATAACGAAAAAGTAAAGCTCCTGTCATAAATTCACAGTAATTGCAAAATATTGTAATTTCAAACGATTTTGCGTTACGGGCCGCATTTTTTATAATATAATTCTACTATTTTAGCAATTCTTTGTAAAAATAAACTACAATAATTACAGAGTTTTCAGAATTAGAAAAATCGTCCCTTATGATAACCAATTCTAGGCCTTTCCGCCTCTTTAAAATTTACGTCGCGGCGTGATCGATCCTATTGCTATCCCTATCATTTGTCTGCCACGGTATGTGCTACGTGTGCTACGGTATGTGTTTATAGTGTATGGTGACTATTTATAAGAAAACAAAACATTTCGTGGTGTTTGATGGATGTTTTAACCAAACGGCTGGGTTGTATTGTGTAGTAATAGTAATAAACTTTATTATTGTTTGAACAGCGTGCGAGTCCGCTCGAGAATGTTTGTTTTGTCAGAGCCTCGTTGTGCGTCGTTTGGAAGCGTGGTAGTAAAACATTTTGTCATTTGTCACACTTTTCGTTTTGAATTTTTTGTCGGAAATAAGTGCGCTAGCCAAGTGTAAATACAATGATGCATTTGAAACAACTTTTCCTTGTATCAAATAATCTTAATGAGTATTTTTACGTTACCTGGTAGTACTAATGTAGACTGTGAAAGACTCTAGCGAAATTAAAAATTATTGGACAGATGAAAAAAGTCGATTGACTGTTTTAACACTGGGAGAGGTTATGAAGGTAAAGTTTATTATTAAATAAAGCTGTGAGGAATTTCGCTTAAAAATTAAAGACGACATAAATAAACCTGTTCATAAAAGCCAAATATTCTGTTAAATATGATTAAACATAGGTAAATAAAAAAAAATACATGCTTAAGTATTAGGATCTTTTTTTGTTTGAAGCTAATTTTGAACTAAAATTTTTGTATAGGCACTTCTTTTCCTCCAAAAATTACTGGTCGGCCTAGTTAAAAATTATTATTGTAATCTTGGTTTGAACAGTTGTTCTCTGAATTTTTTGTGTTGTAATATTTTAAATTTTTGAAATTGAGAGTTTAGAAAGCGTTAAGGTGGGTTTATGCAGACCACTTTAAATTTAATTTAACCCTAATTTAACTTTACATTTAATTTAGTATGTGGATCAAATACACATGAAGGCATAAGAGCGTTTATCCACAACTTTAATTTAATATTACTTTAATATTAACTTTCAATGCCCTAAAAATTTCTTCAAGCAAAATTAAAGTTAAATTAAGGTTAAATTAAATTTAAAGTGGTATGCATAAACCCACCTTTAGTAGGATTTATTTCTTTAAAGATAACAAAAATATTATTTATTCAAACTTGTTACATATGAATATGGTAGAGAGACTTGACAACGCCACCGCGAGTACTGACGTCCAAACAAAAGTTTTTTCCTGTATCTGACATTCAATGTTTTTTATGTGGCCATGTAGTTATTCCCAGTGGTGAAAAGCGACTAAATAATTTTCTTGAGGGCCGATATCTACCTTTCTTATAGTGAAGCGCCATTTATGAATATTTTTATTCAATTTGGATTCATATGAGGATTTACCGGTTTCAATATATGCAGTGAATTTCATAACACCCTGTATAACTTTCAACATATCATATACCATTGTAAATATTTATATACTTTCTAATAATCTAGAAGAATATCTATCTTTATAATTTTTACAGTCATCATAAAAAGTACTATGAACTCAAAGCACGTTCTTAATTTTCAATTTAAGATAAAAAAAAACGTGCACCAGCATCTCATAAAGGCATAAAAAGGATGCCCCTTTTTATGCTAAATGTGATTTTTAAAAAAGAGACAGTCGAATGATCTACGGCGTTTTAGAGCATATAAAAGATAGATCAGCGTCACGTACACTTCATGACCAGGATGCAAAACGTCCGAACGCCGATTCTGGACATTATTATTTCAGCCTTGGTTGAACGACAGCTTGAGCAGGGAGCAACAGTCAAGCGAAAAATGTCCTGATGCGATAACAGAGAAATTTCTTTCCCAGTGAACAGCTAGGCATTGTAAAGGTATCATATATGACTAGCTGCTAACCGAGGCTTCGCGCGTATCTGATTATTCTGTCAATAATGCTTGATTATGTCTGTATCAAATTCTAAGCTATTGCAATAAAGATGGTTTGTTACGAAATTTTTATACTATTTATTATAAGCATAATAAAGAATGTTTTGTGTTTGCTATATATCAATGTAATTATGGTTCATACTATTTCTACACATAAAACAAAATTTTAAATACAAATATATATATATATATATATATATATATATATATATATATATATATATATATATATATATATATATATATATATATGTATATATATACATATATACATATATATACATATATATACATATATACATATATATATATATATATATATATATATATATATATATATATATATATATATATATATATATATATATATATATATATATATATATGTATATATATATATATATATATATATATATATATATATATATATATATATATATATATATATCGCTGCACTAGCGAAGAAGTAAATCTTCGCATTTACATTTATTATATTACCTATAGGCCAAGAAATCTTCCATTTTTCTACTATTGTTGTACAATGGTGCATTTGTACCGTCGACGTCGAGAAAATCGACATTCGACATACTTTCGAGTATTATTGTGTTAGCAGCCAAACATTTTTGGAGCAACACTGGGTGAACTAGTTGGCGCGAGCCACTACATCTTACCCATCCTTTCCGAACATTTTGGATATAAGGACTCTCTTTGATTCTGGTCAAATCGTGGTCTGTTCTTCAGCCACCCTGGGTGTAAGCCTGCCCGCTGATGGGTAAGGGCCCAGAAATCGATAGCAGGAGGTCACCCAGACCAGAATCAAAGATAGTCCTCATTATTTTTATTTTTCATTCACGGCCTTTTCGCTGCACTAGCGAAGAAGTAAATCTTCGCATTTACATTTATTATATATATATATATATATATATATATATATATATATATATATATATATATATATATATATATATATATATATATATATATATATATATAGGCCTCTCTGAGAACAATCATTCAGATAATAATGTAAAAACTTACCACGAAATAAAAAGGTTCAAGTTTAATTTTCTTTTCTTCGTTAGACGACCTTACAATATAAAGATGCCATAATGGCAACCTGATATCTCCAATTTTCTTTTTAAGTTTTTCGTGCTTTCCTGCTTTTCACGTATTTAAACAACTAAGAATCACTCAGACATACCGTAGCAAGCAGATGAACAAGTATATATTAAGCTATTAGTGAAATGTCTTTTTCTTATAACCATTATGGATCTTCCATACGAAAACCCATTTCTAAGATAATAATACTGATGCTGCCTCTGTAGTAACCGTTGCCACGGTACTATTAACACAGTAAACGATTTACAAAGAAGTTAGTGTAAAATAATATTTGAAACTATTCATCGTCTTTTTGTGAATTTAAAGATGGCTTAGTTTTATATTTGCCGTTGCTGTAAGTTTAATAACAATTTTTTTACAAAATTATGAGCGAATCGTTCCCATATTCTTGCCAAATTTTACTAGTTTTCCACAGTTGAGAAGATATTTTGTTTTATTTAATTTTCTATACAGTAAACGACCTTAATTACCTAACATAATATATTCAAAAAGAATCTTAAAAAATTTAGATTGTTAAAACTATATTCTTAAAAAAACATGAAGATGATGTAAAAATAAAACATTTAAAAATAAAATGATATGTAAAAGTAATTCTTTTGCGATCGATTTACTAGCAAAGAAATAGAGTTAACATAAAATAAACAAACATTTAATCAGGTGTAAAATATGCAAAAAAAGTTTTCAAAGCAAGGCGTGAAAAATTGACAAGCAATATCACAAAATTCCACACAGTTCAATGCCTGCATATAACGTATTCAAGGAAACTTTTCTGTCCATTTTTCTATACATGAATGTACACAATAACTATTTTTCTCAAATTTCTTGACACCTTTGACGTTTTTGATTTTCCGTTTAAAAAATTCTAGCACTGACAATCTTATTAGTCGAGCTCAGATTTATTTGTTAATTTTAAATACTTATAGCTATTTTTTTTTAATCGACATACAATTTTACGTTTCTAAGAGTGAAGTTAATTTTCATTTTTGGTTTGGGTGTAATATGGATTATCTAATTATTGTTTTATGAACAAACTAAAATTTATTATTTATTTTAAATATTATTTTGACATTTACCCAGGAATTCTAAAAACCACTACATTGCTAATATGGATGCTGCATCTGTAGTAACCGTTGCAACGCCACGGTACCATCCATCACAGTCAACGCCTTACTGGGAAAATGGTGTAACATGAAATTTGTAACTAATTACGTACTATAAAGGTTTTTTGGAATTTTAAAGATGCCTCCGCTGTACAGGCTATTGCTGTAAATGTATAAGTTTTTTTTACAAAATTTTGTTAAGTAGGTATATGCAAACCATAACTTAAGATATTCATGCCAAATTTTATATTTTTAGCTTTTATATGTTTTTAATCCTCATTATAATATTTTTTTTATTACATTACATAAGATATTTAAGGAAAGGTTAGTAAATTAAAATTTCCATCTAAAAATAAGATTGTTTTTAAATAATAAGTCTAAGCTGTAATCCTAAAAAAAAGAAGGCGCAGACAAAGTTGAAATAAAATATGAAAAAGTAATGCTGTTGCGATCGATTATAATAATAACAAAGAAATTGTTATTTTAAAATAAACAAACCTTCAGTCAGGTGAAAAATATGCACGAAAATCTTTAAGGCAAGGCGTGAAAAATGCAGAAGCCATGACAAGGATTTTACACAATTCAATGCCTCACATATAACATATTGGATCAATGCTCATACTCACTCAAGACAACTGTTGTATTCATTTTTCTATAAATGAATAAATTAAAGAGCTATTTTTCTAGTTTTTGATTTTCGAGTTATTAAATAGGTCCGGAATTGTTAATTTCATAAGATTTAATTGGTTAACCTTTTAAATGATTGTTGTTATTTTTTCAAACCAATATATGTAAAATAAATAAAAAAAATTATTAAATAATTATTGGATCAAAAAATAATTGCAAAAATTAAAACTAATTCAATGACTGTATGAATTTATTATTTATTACTTTATATGTACAGCGGCATCCTTAAAGTTCGCGTCATATGAAAAAAAAAATAATTTCCAATTTTTAAGAAAACTTTGGGTATCCTTGATAAAAGTTCTTGCACGCATAAAAAAAGCTTTTAACGTTATCACAGTTGAAATTAAATATACAGAATGTCAAAAAATAAAAAGAATGTGATTCGTCTACCAAATATACCTATTTAAAACGAATATTTTTGAAACAAAAACTTTCTTTGTAAGATGCATAGTTTAGATAAAATTAAAGTAGAATATTGAAAAAACCCGGATTTGATCGGTTTTTGAAAAATGTACACCTAATCTTGTCATAAACTATTCACATCAAGGCTCATTTTCTATACCTAGCTTTTGATTTGGCTTGTTCCAGAAATTTTCATTTTGAATGTTTGTTATTAAGAGATTCTAGGTGATCAGTAAGATTTTGGCAAGTTTTTGTCTTCTCATTGTTAATTCGTGATTAAAAAAGTATGAGTTTTTCTATTATTTTTGCGATTTGCTTAGTTTTGAAATGGTTTTTAATTGGAACTTGTTGCTAAAATAAATTTAGTTATATTATTGTGGAAAATACATACTGAATTTGCCTCTTTCTTTATCAATTTGCTTTAGAAACTCAGATATAAATCCATAGCACGAAAGTGAGTTTTTTTTATACTTTCACTGATCAATTTAAAACATTATAATTGTCATTTCCAATCATAAGTATCTTTTAAAAAGTAAATGTTAATTAAAAAACTTTCGGAAAATGTAATAGACTATTTTATTTGTTGGGTAACAGGTCCATATTTTCCACCAGATGTTCGAAGGAAATTGCAACAGTATAATAAAATAATTGAATTTCTAACATCGTAACTCATAATAGTTAAAAGTTTGTTCTAAGTAACGACCAATAAACTAAGGCAATGAAAACTAAAAAGAATGGCACTGAACACTAAACTTTTAATTTAAGTTTTTCACTGCCGGAAAAGTGGACAAATTAAAACATACACACCGACGGAGTCGTTGTGAAGTAAGTGTCAATATATTTTCGGTCTTTAACCCGTCTGCAAGTTTGACGTACAACTTATTGCATTAGCAGAAGTTGTCTTTTTGCTAAACAGCAGAAAATAACACGAAGTTTACGATACATTTTCGAAATTTAATGGCCGACCAGTCAAACACGTATGTCGTAAATGCTTGTTTTAAGCAATTTGTTATAATGTTGTTGGTTGTAGCATGGTTAAGTCAAAGAAAACTTTAATTTAGCTACTTTAAGTACATTACCGTCGAATAATGTAGTTTTTTTTTTGTAAATGCGCTTTGTGGTTTATTTTTAGAGGCATTTATTATAGTGGGGTACAAGTATAAGAGTATAACAAAAAAGAGGTATAGGTGAAGAATTCTATCATTGGTTTTAAATCAAAAACGACTATAATTCAGCTAGTAGTTAGCTGCACATAGGATTTGTCAATTGGACATAATTGTTATTACTCATGGTCAGATATCCAGATATACAACATCCTTGTATGAATCACGTTTCATATTTCCAAATATAATAAATTTTAAAACATAATGTCCAGTTATCAATAAACTTTCGCACGCCTGCAAAAAAAGAGATATCAATTCAAAGGGCATAAAATATGCACCCCAACGTTTTAGTAGATATTTTATCATCTAAAAAAACATTCCAATCCCAACAATTTGAAACAGAAAAAGCGGAGAAGTTTCAACATGTGGCTATTATATCTTTACGGTTCTTTTCCTTTCGCGCTTTTCTTTTTTATTTTCCTGTAATAAAAACTAGATAGATATTGTACTGTTTATGGAATATTAAGTGACATATTTCTGCAAATGTAGGACTTCATCATGAATCTATGAAATATTTTTTAAAATCAATATTTCGAAAACTCATTTTTGGAAAGTATACATTTTTTCTTAAACAAAATTCTCTGAAAACACATTTTTTGAAAGTACTTTTTTTCAGAAGTCAAGTTTTTTGAAAATATCGTTTTTCGAAATTATATCTTTTCGAAAATACATTTTTCGAAGTACCTACCTACGTTTTTTCAAAAAACACTGATCGAAAAACAACTTTTTAAAACAAAAATTGTTGGTAATAAAAGACCATATAGCACCAACAATTCAGAAACCCATAGTTATATTAGAAAAAAATTAAGTCCAAAACATACAGGGTGTTATTAAATTCACTGCATATATTGAAACTGGTAAATCCTGGTATGAATTCAGATGGAAGAAAAATATTCATAAATGGCGCTTCGCAATAATAAGGTGGTAACCGCTCCTTAAATTTTCTCTAACTAGCGGCATCCGCTACTGGGAAGAAACACATGATACCGTCAGCATAAGAAATAATATTATTTTTACCTTTGTAGTAAAATTCTTTTAAAATACACTTCTTTTGAAAATGTTTAAAACTAACAAATACCAATGTACCAAAAAACACTAAAAACACAGTACAGACATTAATGTTATGCAAGAAACCAACGCTTGGCAAATAATTAACATTAAAAAAAGTTCCAATAACAAGATTCCACGGTATTTTGTCACTACTCGCACTATTAAAAACTGAAAGCTAATGTTTTTGTTACTGTTAAAGTAAAATCTCTGTAAAATTCACATCCCTTAGAAAGATTTTTACATTAAACTTAACACACTTATGCAATACTAACAAAACAGTAGGTATAGCCATTCATGAAAAAAACATTCCACTAACTAATTAAATACAATGCTTTAAGGAATCGACGGTATTTTTTACTATCAGCACTACTGAAAAACTGAAAACTAAAAAATTATTTATTTATTAAAAAGGACAACGCCTAGTTTGAATGAGGTGTTTTTATGCGAATAATAATATCGAAGGCAGAAACCTCCCAAAAAAATAAGTAATAAATGGGTGCTTTTACTTGTTTTTTTGGTAATGCAGTTAAATTTTAAAGCGTCGCTGCAGGAAGAATTTTCACAAATTTTCTTTCAAACTAGGCTTAGATTTCTCAAAAATGTTAAGAGGTGTAGGATATTAAAGAAGGAACCCATGAATACAGAAATTATGTTTTTTTGCAAAAATACATCCTGTACCTAATACATTTTTAAATGCGAAGGAGAGTAATATCTTGTTTCATGTAAATATATTTTTTTCAAGTTTAATACGTTTTTGGCAATTATAAATTATTAATAAGTTATTGTTGGACAATTCTAGAGTAATTTATTTATTTTTTCAGTCAACCAAATTTAAAACATTATATTCACCTCAAAAATAAAATTTTGGGGGTTGGATACAATTTTTCAGTTGTTCGTTTAAATGAAAAAAAAAAGTATTGGGTGTATCTCTAGACTGCCCCAGGAGTCACCCATTCAAATATAAACTGGTCAACAAAAAAATCGGCAAAAGCGAATTTTACTCGACTTTTCAAACTGCTATAATTTTTTAAAAACTTAACTTTTTTGAGATCGGTTTTCGGATATCGACAGCTCGTCTTTCCCAAATTAAGCAACAAGAAGTGATTTTGCAATGGAAGCGACATTTTCATGCTATACAGGGTAATTAATAAGTTAATGCAAAACTACTAAAAGTTTAGGTGTGTGCCATGTTGCCAATAAATTTTTTTGATCGTTTGGACATAGCACGCTAGTAAGCTGATATCAATATCTCCAGACGTGTTCGCCGGAATTTCGATTAATGGTCTCTGGCGAAAAATACAGGAGGAAACAGAAAAAGCACACAAATTTTGGTAGCATCATTTTTAAAACGCTGTAATTGGAAAACGGATTAATAGACTTTGTCGGGCTTTTTGGGAATTGAAAGCCCTTTTTGTGCAGAGTTTTACCTAATAAACTGTTTTTTGTTCAATGTCAAAATGTTTGCGTTGTATAGGGGTGAACTAAAAAGTAAATGAAAAGTATTGTTAAAAATAAATTTTCTTTTAATTTGTACAAATTGAGCAGTATGCGTGTTTTTTCTTTCAGAAATAGGGCGTTTTGTCTAACTTTGGATTAGTTATACAGCGTGTCCAGAAACCATCTTAACAAATGCGGAACTTTTTTATTTTTAACTTTACGAAAAAGGTAATCCTTCATAAAAAGTTCTGCATCGTGAGAAAATAGCATAGCCATTCAAAAATTTGATCTAAGACATACAGGGTGGCTCAAAAATGTAAAAGTCCTAATCCATTTGAAGCTAAAAAGACACAAAATCGTTATTTAAAGGCAAACTGCCACTGTAAATGTACTAGTGTTAACTTCTTATGTTAGTAAATTAGGTTTGAAATATACAGGAGGTCCCAAAAATAAAAATGTTTTTATTATCGACTTTACAAAAAAGTACCTATATCTTTATAAAATGTTCTACATTGTGAAAAAAGAGCATGATGATTCAAAAATTTGATCTAGGACATATAGGGTGGCTAAAAAATTTAAAACTCTGAACTGGCCTTAAAACAAGGGTAAGCTAAATTTTAATTCAACCAGTATGGTATTTGTGCAAGGTTACTAATTAATTGATAAGTAAGCACTTATACTTAAAATGAGACGTACAGGGTGATTGAAGGTTTACTTGTATTTAATACAATTTTAGTAACAAATGAAATATTAGGGTAAAAAACATATTAAATAATTAAACATGACTAAATAACTAAATAAATTTAAACCTCCACGTAACCTGCGTCCTTTTCCATACAGTTTATCTTTAAATAAAGATTTGGTGTCTCCTTAACTTTACGTAAATTGAGAATTTCAGCTTTTTAAGCCACTCTGTATTGTCCTACATAAAGTTTTTGATTAATCATGATCTTTTTCACAATGTAGACTTTTTATGACGATATTTTTTTTGTAAAGTCAATAATAAAAGATAAATTTTATTTTTGGGACCTCCTGTATGTTCCAAACCTAATTCGCTAACATAAAAGTTACCTCTAGTACATTTACAGTGGCAGTTTACTTTTAAATAACGATTTGTGTCTTTTTAGCTTCACGCGGATTAGGACTTTTAGATTTTTGGGATACCCTGTATGTCTTAAATCAAATTTTTGAGTGGCAATGCTATTTTCTCACAATGTAGAACTTTTTATGAAAAATAACTTTTCTCCCGTAAAGACAAAAATAAAATGTTTTCCATTTGTTAAGATGGTTTCTGGACACGCTGTATAACTAATCAAGAGTTGGACAGAACGCCCTAGTTTTGGAAGAAAACAAACACATACCGCTCAATTTTCACAAATTAAAAAAAATCATTTTTAACAATGATTTTCATTCACTTTTTGGTTCACCCCTATACAACGCCAACATTTTGACCTTGAAAAAGAAAACAGTTTATTAGGTAAAATGCTACACGAAAGGGCTTTTAATACCTAAAAAGCCCGACAAAGTCTATCAATCCGTTTTCGAGCTACAGCGTTTTAAAAATGAGGCTACCAAATTTTGTGTGCTTTTTATGTTTCCTCCTGTATTTTCCGTTAAAGACCATTAATCGAAATTTCGGCGAACACGTCTGGAGATATTAATATCAGCTTACTAACACGCTATGTCGGAACGACCAAAAAAATTTATTCGCAATATGGCACACACCGAAACTTTTAGTAGTTTTACATTACCTTATTAATCACCCTGTATAGCATGAAAATGCCGTTTCCATTGCCAAATCAGTTCTTGATACTTAATCTGGGAAAGACGAGCTATCGATATCCGAAAACCGCTCTCAAAAAAGTTAAGTTTTTAAAAAGTTATGGCAGTTTGAAAAGTCGAGTTAAAATAGCTTTTGCCGATTTTTTTGTTGACCAGTTTATTAAACCTTTTCCATAACATCTTGTATAAGTGGGCTGGTATAGGTAGTAGTTAGTAGTGCTATATTATTTTTAGCCCCAAGAAATAAGTATACGAACTACAACTTTTTGGAAGCGGCAATTCTGGGCCATGAAATAATATATATATATATATATATATATATATATATATATATATATATATATATATATATATATATATATATATATATATATATATATATATATATATATATATATATATATATATATATATATATATATATATATATATATATATATATATATATATATATATATATATGTGTCGTGGTTAATCCGCGAATACATCCGTTCGTTTGATTCGTTTCTAGTTGAAACTTGTAGAAAGTAAAGTTTACTTTCTACGACCAGCGAGTAAGCACAGAAGATGCCAAATGAGATTTTGGCGAAACGTCTGCAAGTTTCAACTAGAAACGAATCAAACGAACGGATGTATTCCCGGATTATCCACGACACATATTTCTCCATCCGTGAAACCCTACGTACTTCCATATATATATATATATATATATATATATATATATATATATATATATATATATATATATATATATATATATATATATATATATATATATATATATATATATATATTCCTATTTAAGCGCTCTGTACCAACTGTGTTATTAAGGCTGTGTACCGTTGCCAAACCTGGTTAACCACTCGGTAACCGGCGGTAAACCAATGGTAACGCTGGTTCCTGAAAGAACCGGTTTTACTACGGAACGCAGATCGGTCGTTTCTGTTAGCTGGCAAATTATCAGGGATCAGCGGATCACATAACCTAACGATTTAAATATTTTTGTTGTAGTTTTACGGATATCGACTCAGCCCAAAAACATACTTCTCCTCCTGCTTCCAACATTTTAAAATACAGATGAATTTTAACATTTGTGAAAAAATAAATTTAAATTTCAACAAAAAAGGAAAACATAAACAACAAAATGACATAACAAACCGGAAAACCAGCGGGGAAGCATCGGTTCCTTCGGTGACATTTATGACACCTTTTTCAGGAATAGCGTTCCCAATCCTACCAACTTTTTAAGTTACCGATACTTACGGGACACAAAACCGTAATCGAACTTGACAGCGGTACACGCCCTAAGTATATTGTTTTTTCCACCATGGAGGTGTAAAATAAGACACTTTACTTAAATATTACCTAAACTGCATTGCAAGCTTTTCATATTTATTTATGGTATATTTGTTAAACCGATCTTGGGTAAAAAAACAGAGTTAACTTGATTACATTTTGTTGTTGCTTGTTTGTGCTTGTCAAAGACCTTTACAAAGAAATTGTTTTAACATGTTGCGTCAAAGGTTACGTTTTGGTAAGACGATTTTGACAAATTATATCACAGAATTCGTAAATATTTTTATTGAAGCAAAAATATTTTGGATACAATTTTTATACAGATGACGGTATGTATTTTACAATATCATTTAAAGATCTCTTCTCTGTGTTAAAAAATATTCTTAGGCACCAAAGTATTGATTTGCGCACTATAGTTACACAAAAAACTATATCGTAATGAATATAATTTTATATTGTTTTGCTCAGGTCATGTTGTTTACATTACCTATTATATTGTTAGCTCAATGGATTTAAATATTATTACTTTGTGATAAAACTTTCGGTCACATATTTCGGTTGTAAAATTTAAACATTGTATTTACATTCGCAAAAAAGAGTCACGCGATATTACGTGACTTATAATCTGGTGACCATTCGAAGAGTCAAATATAAGTTAATAATTTGCGTCCTTTCCTACAAATCAATAGATTTACGGTGATAAGTGCTTTTGTTAACATTTCTATAGTTTTTCAGTTCTCCGATTATATCCATGACGGCCACTATACCATTTTGCAGAACAAGGCTCTATTATGGCATTTGAAAAAAGCACTACTATTTCTTGTACGTAATTATTTGAGCTCCAAAAACTTCGTACCCAGCCATGAACGTCGAGCGGAGAGGAGCCCGGCAACGTTACAGTACAGTACGCCGAAATATTTATTGTAAGGACGACGTTGGGGCGCGAGTATGAGTAAAGTACAAGTGCGTAAAAACAATTTGTTAGGGCATAATATTCGGAGGTTTATTTTTTAATTTCGGGGTCTAAAATATGATGGGACTCATCTGTGGTGTTTAGTGTGTCATAAGGAGGTATTATGTAGGGAAAGATCTTACTGCAAACGGCATGTTAATAGTTCAACGCATAAATTTAAAAAAGCGGCTGAAAACCCTATATTGAGTTTGTAGTAGATTTAATATTTATGATGTGTGCTTGTAATATACCATTTTATACTCTCGCGAAACAACTGTTTCGTACGTTTTGGGAAAAATATAATACCGATTGGAAATTGCCGTCTGACCAAACGTTACGCCATTATTTACCAAGTGTGCGCGAAAGAATAGAGAATAAAATTCGGCGTGAAGTGAAGGGTAAAAAAGTGTGGCTAACTACAGATGAATCAACAGATTTAAAGAAAAACTCAGTGGTCACTGTTGTAGTTCGAACATTAGATCCACGTAAACCTTCAGTTCCCTATTTACTAGTTAGTAAAATACATCACAACTGTACTGGAGAAGCCATAAAAGATGATATAATATTAACCACCCTTCAAAAATTTCAAATTACAGCAAACCAAATGCTAAAGTGGTTACTGATGTGGGATCATCTATGCTTCGTGCGGGCCGTTTACTGAAACAAGTTTGGCATCATGTACTACATGTTAAGTGTATCTTACATGCATTACATCTTGTAGCAGAAACCATTCGCTCCTGTTACCCAGGTGTGAATGCACTTATAGGGCATACAAAAATCCCCCAAACGGATTCGCCAATTTCATGACAAATGTCCGAATATTTCAGACCCTACACAGCCTGTTCTTACAACACGGGGAACATGCTAGAAAGCTGCGTTTTTTAATAACTACCAAGAAATAACCAACGCCATCACAGCATTACAAAAGTCGTCGTTGTCGTTAGCCGAATCACTACATAATATATTAGATAACGTACAAGCAGCACTACAAACTTTAAGTTACGAAAAACATGTCCTTATTAAAGAAAAATTAAATAGTGTGCTACAAAAAAATACAGATTTGGCTAGACTAAGACAGATTTTTAACACTAGTGTTCTTACAGATCAGTGTTTCAAGGGCCATTTTAAGTAAGCAAATATTACATCGTTAGATGTCGAACGGTCGTTTTCCGTATGTAGACACATTTTTTCACCGCGGAGAACATGCCTCAAAGAAACGACTGTGGAAACATGCGCTATGCTGTAAGTGTTTAGCCGTGCACATTCAGATGTGAGTGAGATGTCACTGATGTCAGGTGGGTGGGAATAAAAATCCCTAGACGGTGTTGCAAATTTCCCCTAGAATTCCCTGGAGTTTCCCCCCAACTATCCTCAGAATTTCCCAATTTGGAGAGTAATGAGATGCCATATTAATAAATTAAACTCTATAATATTGACTTTCAACTTTTGTTTCACGCAAAATCACAAGTTATTCTTCATAAACAAAAAAAAATCGTAACATCGTAAATTAAATTCATAATGCAATCAACACAATCTCAAACTTCAAAACTTATACTGACATTCTGAGGCTACTGACACATTAGACATCTAACAAAGCGAGAAACTCAATGTTAAGCAGGTGCAAATGCCAATGTTTTTAATTTATCACAATACCACCTCCTAGAAAACGATATTTGGCCTACCATTATCTATGAAAACCCGCTCGTCTAACCTGGCATCCCCTGATACGCGTCGATATATGGGTTTTATTGCTCCATCTGTTCGGCGTTTTAACTTTAAATACTTCTTTTTAGGTTGAAAGAGAAGATGCTAAAAGTAACTATAAACCCTTCCTTCAGTTACGTCATATGAAAAAGGCCACTTTGACCATTATCTCCTATAAAACATGTAAACGGCGACCACACATCTGCTGTTATAAAGGGTATATTAACAAAAACACCGACAATTATATTTATGGGTAAAATAAAATTTTATTAATGTTCCGTCAATGAATAAATAAAACAGCAGTATATTTTAGATTGCTTTCTGAATTTTACGTTTATATGGGCTGTTATTATTTCCCCGCTATTGCTCGGTATATAACGAGCTGAATGTAATTTTTAATAGGGTGCGGAAAGGAAAACCATTCAATATTATGTTAGGGAAAAGATTAATTTCCTCTAAATTAAATAAAGGTTTATGGCCCGTTTTTTATTGATGTAGGCCGTAAATAATAAATATATGCGATGATTTCCGTTTTAATGATTAAAAGGAATAACGAGATTTTTTACAAACCCACAGTCATACACAGGCAATGTATTGATTAAAAAATAAACAAACAAAAAATACACAATTTTATATAAGTTAACAATTATTAAATATTAATTTAATCGCAAACATTAGGGAGTTAAGGGAATTTTCCAAATTAAAAATAAAGCAATTATATAATAAGACAAATAGATTGCACGTCGTCAAAGGCAAGCCCTTTATAAGTAATCGAATTTTAAATGAAAACTTTCTATAAGTAACTCATAATAAACCTTTATACACTGACGATCAAAAAAGCGGGATCACAAAATTTGTTAAAATAGGCAATTTGGAAAATAGACTGAGGAAGTTCTTTTTAAAACATGATTATTCCACTTTGGGCCCAAGTTAATTTTTTTGCTTTATCTGACTGATGATATCTACTAGATACGCGATGAAAATTTTACCAAAGTTTGATTTTATATAGAGAAAAAAAAATTAAGAAACCCAATTATTTTAACAAATGACGAATATTTCATAACAAAATAAAATTAACTAAAGCATTAATACGACTTTGCTTCAAATCATTATTTTTCCAGGTCTGAAACAAGATTCTCTATAAAGACTGCCGGAAAATAACTTCATTCCATCATTTCTTATTCAAAACAAGGTTTTATTATTTTTTAAGTTAAGGTTGGCTATTATCACTATTATTCAAGTTGTTTCTTAAATTAATTTTAAAATTTAAATTAATTTAAATTTAAAAATGAATATTTTTCTGGGAGAATCAAAATATGATTATTCCTGTTAAACACTTATCAAAACTAAATTATATCATTTTTGTTTTCAGGTTTTCTCTAAATGTATTTAAGTATTCTAAATGCTGATAAACAATAATATGATATAACTAATCGAATATCTTCAAAATTTTCTCCAACGCCCGGAAACTTCTTGCAACGTTGCCAAAATTTTATCTTTTGAAGGGAATAGTATGCTTTAAATGTTTGACTAAAAAATATATTATTTTAGAATAACCCAACAATAACCTGTTAATAATTTATAATTGCCAAAAACCCAACCCAGCCGGAAGCTTCTTACGACGTTGCCAAAATTTTATTTTTTGAAGGGAATAGCATGTTTTAAATGTTTAACTAAAAAATATATTATGTTAGAATAATCCAGCAATAACCTATTAATAATTTATAATTGGCAAAAACGCATTATACTTAAAAAAATTACTAAAGACAAATAATATATTACTTTCCTACGTACTTATTTAAAAACGTATTAATGACATAGGATGTATTTTTGGAAAAAAACATAATTTGTGCATGCGTTCCTTTTTTAATATTCTACACACTTTAAAGAAAACTAAATCCACAACAAACTTCGTGAAAGTTATTCTTTCAGCGATGCTTTAAAATTTTACTGCACCACACAAAAATAGTAAAAGCACCCGGCATTCATTTATTTCTTATTTTTTGGTAGGTTTCTACTTTTGGTTAAGCATTTGCAATGTACCACATACTTCTTTTGCGTATGGTTTTTGACAACTACAGAAAAATAAAGGGGTTGTTGACAACAACAAAACGCATCTTATCGAACTCTTGCTTCCATGTTCCTGTCCCTTGTTTTTTTTCTTGTATGAATACTGATTTTCAAATAGAAATTCTATTGGCAATTTGCTAACTACCATAGTGACAATAGCTCCTATTAGGGTGATTTTGCAAGAAAAATTGCAGACACGCGTACCGATCAGCAATACAATTTAGAGTGGTATTTTAATCAGAGTTTTCATGTCATATGCTAAAAAAGCCTACCAAAGATTTTTAATTTTTTTAATTTTTAGGTTTTTTATAAATCATGTAATAGAAACACCACTTTAAAGGACCCCGCACAAATCAAATGGGAAATGGATCTCCGTCAAATTAGCTGAAACTTTGGGAAAATGTTCTTCTCGGCATCCTGAACAAAAGTCTCAACGGGCCCAATAAGCTCCTATGATTAGTTTTTGAGTTATGGGACCTAGAAGTCCCAGATTATTGTTATTGCTTATATCAAACGGGATAGGAGTAAGACTACCCCTAAAAGTGCATTCCGGGACCAGACAATGTTGATCTTATGCTTATTTATCTTGAAGTAAGTTCTATGTTTCTTCAAATTGAATCCCGCATCCCACGTGGACTAGCCCGCTGACCCACTTATACCCCTAACGCCTAGAAACCACCAATCAAATAGGCTAACTCCGAAATCATCTAGTGCAGCCGCTTATTTTCTTTAAAATCATACCACAAGCGAGTTAACCCTTGATTCCTTAACCCACCTCGTCCTTAACTACGTACTCTTAACCCCTAAAACCACCCCTACTAAACCATAAGCGGGCTAACCCATCTGACCTGGGAAGCACGAGTCGAGTCACTTCTGAAAATAATTCAATCCCACACCACAAACGGACTACTCCACCGACCTTCGAGCCCTTGTAACCTCTCCACACATACCCCCTATGCCTAGAAACTACCCCTGCCAAACCACAAGCAGGCTAACCCACCTGACCCTTGTAATCTGCGTGGTGAGGGAATAGGGAGGGGTGAAGGGGCAGCGAGGGAGGAGGAGAGACAGTTGATGGTATGGGGGGGGGGGGGGTGGATTGGGTAGGATAGAAGAGAGAGGAAGGGACTGGGGAGAGAGGAGGATGGGAGAAATAGCGGAGGAGGGAATTGAGTGTAGGGAGGGAATAATGGAAATGCTGGTAAGAGTGGCTGATGTTCTTAGTAAAGTATAGGAGTCACACTTGGAAATAAAAGAAACGGAATCAACCACCAAAAGAGAAGTAGTAAAGGCATTATAAAAAGCAGCAGGTGCAGATTGGAGGATTACCCTTGACTTGAGTGTATGTGTATGTGGATACGTATATATCACTCTATCGTATGTCAATGTATCGAAATACATCAATATATTGAAATAGATGGATCTATCGAAAAATATTGTTATATAAAATATATCGCAATGCTCAGAAGATTAATCTTGCAGCTTCCGTGAATTTCCCTAAGTATCTTTTATAAAATTTCCTTTTAATGCTCTGGTTTCCATCTCATTAAAAACAATCTGACCAGTTGATATGCTCACGTTTGCTATCTAAAATACTACATACTGAAAGTTATTTTTGCCTGCAGGCAATTGTTAATTTCTTTTTTGAAATATAATTGTATTAATTTTTTTATATTTAAATATATTCATTATCAAAATGTTTAGTTAGTTATTCTAGTTATCAGACTGTACTTTGACATAGATGAATCACTTATATTTAAATAAATACCCATACTTCTTCTCTCTCGCCCAGTCCTACCCCTTCCCCATCCCTGCCTATTTATCCCCGTTTTATCCAATTGACTCGATCCACCCACAGTGCTCCTCTCCTGATACTCTCCTTTCTCCCTTCCCTTCTCATCCTCATCCGCATCCGTTCCTCTCCTGCCCTCTCCTTCTTCCTCATCTATCTCTTCCCTTCCAATATCCCTGTCGCTCATTCCCTTTTTTATCATCCCCTCCCCCTCGTCCGCTACTCCTTCGCTGTCCCTCCCCACCAACCTCTCCCGCCTATCTTACTCTCTCGAGCCCTCTATACCACCTTCTGTCCCCCTTGCAACCCCGCCGCGTCTCTCCCACCTCTTGTTCCCTCCCTATCCCTCTAAAGTCGCTGTTTTCAAAGTCAGATAGGTTAGCCCACTTGGGTTTAGTAGGAGTGATTTTAGGGGTTAAGAGTATGTAGTTAAGGGTAGTTTCTAGGCATAGGGGGTATGTGTGGACAGGTTGGAAGGGCTAGAAGGTCGGTGGAGTAGTCAGTTTGTGGTGTGGGATTGAATTATTTTCAGAAGTGACTCGACTCGTGCTTCCCAGGTCAGATGGGTTAGCCCGCTTATGGTTTAGTAGGGGTGGTTTTAGGGGTTAAGAGTACGTAGTTAAGGATGAGGTGGGTTAAGGAATCAAGGGTTAACTCGCTTGTGGTATGATTTTAAAGAAAATAAGCGGCTGCACTAGATGATTTCGGAGTTAGCCTATTTGATTGGTGGTTTCTAGGCGTTAGGGGTATAAGTGGGTCAGCGGGCTAGTCCACTTGGGATGCGGGATTCAATTTGAAGAAAAATAGAACTTACTTCAAGATAAATAAGCGAATAAGCATAAGATCAACATTGTCTGGTCCCGGAATGCATTTTTAGGGGTAGTCTTACTCCTATCCCGTTTGATATAAGCAATAACAATAATCTGGGACTTCTAGGTCCCATAACTCAAAAACTAATCATAGGAGCTTGTTGGGCCTGTTGAGACTTTTGTTCAGGATGCCGAGAAGAACATTTTCCCAAAGTTTCAGCTAATTTGACGGAGATCCATTTCCCATTTGATTTGTGCGGGGTCCTTTTATCGTTTATGTGTTAGTATCTGCAATTTTTAGTTTCAAAATCTTACTATAAAGTGTTAGTATGGGTTGCCTATGCTTTGTCGCGAATGTCAAATAACTTGTCAAAAAACTGGGCGTGTACCCTATGAGAGTTGTCCTTTTTAATAAATAAATAAACATTTTTAGTTTTCAGTTTTTTAATAGTGCTGATAGTAAAAATACCGTGGATTCTTTTAAGCATTGTATTTAATTAGTTTATGGAACGTTTTCTTCATTACTGGCTATACCTACTTTTTTATTAGTGTTGCATAAGTGTGTTAAGTTTAATGTAAAAATATTTCTAGAAGTGAATTTTACAGAGATTTTCCTTTAAAAGTGCCAAAAACATTAGTAACACCCTGTACTTAGTATTATAATGCTTAATTTTGGAAAGCGACGTAAATTTCAGGGTGGCCCCGCTTTTTGCCTGCCAATATAAAAAAAACAGCATACAATTTACAAAACGACATTCGCTAGACCTTTAGGACAAATGTTTAGATGAATATATACATATATTATGGCATATTCACTTACCAAACGTAAAACTAACGGGACTAATGGATATTCCAAACATTTACCTGAAACATAAAATAATATAATTATTAGTATAGGATTATATCTTTCAATCATTTTTATTAAAGACGAAAAAGGTATACAGAGAATGGACCCTGCATATGTATAAGTTATGGATAAAGTGTTTTAACGGGCAATATACATAATGCTCAGTCATTATCAATGTTGCTAAATAGGAATGGGCACTTTAGTAAATTCGATGATGTTTATTCGTAATTCACCACACTGACCGGTCAGTAGGAATACTGCTTTGATATAGCCGGGCAGTATAATGATTTTATGAATGGAAAAAAAAACTTTGGAAACCTGACAAAACCCAAAATGGCGTGTTTGTGCTGTTTTAATTAGGTTTGCTTAGAATCATTTTCTCCCTTTTTTTATTAAAATATTCTGGACTTGCACAAAATGTAGTTTTCGGAAAACTGCATTTTCGAAATTCTTGCGAAACGAACTAAAAGAATATTTTTTTCAAAAAATTCAATTTTTTTAAATGAGTTTTTAAAAAAATATAATTTTCCGAATATGAAATCTCAACGCCAATGGTTCAGAAAATATTATATTAAAAAGATCTTTTGCCAATCTAACCGGGCAAACGTGCATAATACTCGCCTTATTAGGGTTTGGTTATAGGCTTTTCTCTTTCCCAATCAAATTGTTACTTTGGGGGCCATTCATAAATTACGTAAGGCTAATTTTAAATAATTTCCCCCATTTCCCCCCTTGTAACGATCCGTATCGCAGCCTTTGACCCCTCCCCCCAAAGTTACGTAACGACAAAATTCTATCACCCCCGTAATTTATTAAAATGAATACCTAAGTATACAGATAGTTACATTTATTAAAAATCTGCAATACGTGCATGAAGGGGAAAATTGAGGGGAATGGCACGAAGGGAATTGGTAAAGTTACGTATGTGCCTTAAACACCCCCAGATCCCTCCGTAACGGCTAGTAACGACCGGATAAACCCCTCCCCCATTTTGAGCGTTATGTAATTTATGAATGGCCCCTTGCCTAGCTAAAGAGCTACGCAGCAGTATTCATAATAATGACCAATCTATATAGGCACGTATCGAGCACCATTTACAATTCGGTGGTTCCCTGATTAATTCTTCCATATTTAAATGTTTATTTGAAATTAAAATAATGCTTTTATGTTTTTGTTTTATTTTATTTTCGAATTTATTTCGGCCAATTGACCAAAAACTATTTGACCGGTCAATTCCACAATCCTATGTATGTATACAGGGTGCTGGTCCAAAAGTAATGGGTCACAGAGCAACATCACATCCCTTATATCTAAATAATGCGATTAATTCAAACTTTTAAGCTTAGTATATCGATCTGAATATCAAAAAGTCGATTATCCCACTTCTTTTACGTCAAAAAGGTATACTTTATTGAAGTCGCTAGGAGCAACCGTTTTCGAAATAATCGCATTTGAAATTTCCTTTGCAATTAAATATGTGTGGTTCAAAAGTAATGGGATATAGAGGAACAGTGGATTTCTGACTTCAAATTATTGTGATTTAGCTAAATTTACTTAGTTCAAAAGTTGATATTATAGGAGATAATTCAGATACTGAAGATTTTTGAATAAAAACACTTATTCATACGGGAATACTAATTTTATTTTATTGAAACTTTCTTAATTAATAATAATTAGTTTAATAACACTTAAAGGTTAATAACAAAAGAGTGCGAAACTATCTTAATGAACAGTTTCCTGAACGATGGATAGGCCATGGTGGCTTCTTGTCTTGGCCGACGAGAAGTCCGGATTTTAATTCTACGGACTTCTGTATTTGGGGTCATTTGAAATCCATTGTTTCAAATAAACAATCATTATGAGTTAGGTCAAAAAATTATAAATGCTGTTGATCTGCTCAGAGTCGATAGGGATCTCTTGTTTAAAACCCTTCCTTTTGTAAAGCGCACATCGAAATGTATTGAGGTCGATGGTGCCCATTTTAAGCAATTGTTATCAAGACGTTATCATTTTTACTTTTAATAACTTTGTTAAAGCATTATTAAGTTTTAAGTGATGGTATTAAACTAATATTAACTACGAAAGTTTCATTAAAATAAAATTATCATTCTCGCATGAATAAGTGTGTTTATTAAAAAAGCTTCAGTATCTGAAGTATCTTCTACATATATTATTAACTTTTGAACTAAGTAAATTTAGCTAAATCATAATAATTTGAAGTCAGAAATTCACTGTTGCTCCCATTAATTTTGAGCCACACGTATTTAACTGCATAGGAAAATTCAAATGCGATTATCTCGAAAACGGTTACTCCTAGGGACTTCAATAAAGTATACCTTGTTAACGTAAAAGAAGTATAGGATAATAGATTTTTTCAATAGTCAGATCGATATACTAAGCTTAAAAAAAGTTATGTCATTTAAAAGAAGTGGTATGTCGTAGGTGGCGCCCTCTACTAGTGACTTCAAAAGTATGAACGAATTTGAATTCCTCGCCTCAAAAACTCCAAATCCCTAATTTCGTGCAGCTGTGTCGTTCTGTTGAGAAATTATTGGAAAAAATCTAAAACACATTTAAACTTTTGACACCCTGTATCTTGATTACTATCAACTTTGGAATTAGGCAAGTTTGAATATATCGCATTATTTCGACATAAGGAATCTGCTGTTGCTCCGTGTCCCATTAATTTTGGGCCACTCTGTATAAATAAAAAATATTCTAGAATTTCAATAATATTTTGTTAGAAACGAATGTTTATGTAGTTTATACACCATACAGGAAGTTACAAAAAGATGTTAAGAAATTTTAAGGGCAGATTCTACATCTAAAAATATGAAAATAAGTTTATATATAAACATGGATCCTCAAACGCTTCTTTTTCGAGGTACAGGATGTTTAATATTTTCACACCTCAAGTATTCCGAAGTTAGGAGAAATATGCAAAGACGATTTAAAGCATGTACTGAACCACGGAGAAGACATTTCCAGCATCTACTATAGGATTACATCAAAAAGCACCGTTTTCTGAACAAAAAATATTAAAAAAAATCATTTTCATTATTTGTTTTTATTGTAAGAAATAAATTAATTTTTATCTTGAAAACGGTGTGTCACAAAAAATCTCAAGAGACGCTTTTCACGCAGAATTAATTGAGCTTAAAGTAAACGATCAATTTTGCAAAAAATCAGAGGCGTGCCATTTTTTTTCGCTAAAAATAAAGACTTACCAGCGCGCACGCCACTGATAGAAATACTTTAGAAAATAATTTTTTTCACGTAAAGCTACCCTTTGATTACATACTGGCGTGTACCAAAATTCATGTCAATATCTTAACGCATTTTCGAGAAATTAAACAGAAACATTTAAAAACGATACTATTAAACACCCTGTATCTCGAAAACGAAGCGTTTAAGAATCCATGTTTATATAAACTTATTTTCATATCTTTAGATGTAGAATCTGCCCTTAAAATTTCTTAACATCTTTTTGCAACATCCTGGATAGCACACAATAGTTTCAATGAAATGGTGTATTTTTTAGCTCTGTAGCAATTAAAATAGTTCAAATTTTAAAATATCTTTTGTAAATACAGAGATAAATCAATACGTAACATTTTACGATATAGCCCCCAGTTAACGAACACAAAAACATTAAAATTTAACAAAATTACGAGAGAACGTTCCTTTTTAGTCAGATAATAATTCCGTACTGACTAGCTTTCAAAAAAGCACAATCTCTTGGTTGATTAACTATTCTCTAACAGACAAAAGCTTAAAAGTAACAGAAATTAAAAATTAACTAGCCTCATTTGGGTATAATCCGTTTTAGCAATTCCCTTTAAGGCATCTAATTTTATTTTTATTATCCGACTAAACATTTTTCATTACGTTTTGCTCTGCTGTGGCAAAGGCATTACAAAATAGAGAGTTTTTGCTAACAATTAGCAACGATTATTAAAACGCCAAAGTTTCGAAACATAAACAGTTAATATTGTAAACGAGCCATTTTCATCCTTGTCTTTTTTCTATACATGAAAAAAATAAAGAAAAGGACGTAAGGGAGTAAAGCAAACTTCGTAAGTATTGCTTTTAATTCATCAGTACTTACGATCTTTGTTAAATGTAAGATTCTGCTAGAAAATGTGCACAGGGCGGTGACCTGTGCTGTGGTAATAAGAAAAGGTAGACAAAATATCCAAAATTTTGATATGTTATGGGTAAAAGAGTACCGTGCAAGAAGCAACAATCTGGAATAGCTAAACTAAATAATAATAATTATACTGGAATAAGGCATGCTATTAGTGAAACCTAGTGAATTTTTGCTACCGATTAACAGAATTTCACTAAACCTGCATGAATTTCATAATTTTAATACCATATTAAATTGGGACAAGTTATATTATATACAGCTGCGGACGAAAAATCCCGGACACTTAGGTTAACATTTTGTCAAATTTACAAAATTTGGTAAATCTGGCTTTTTTACCTTCATGGCCACTTATGTGTAAATAAACTGGTAAAACATGTCATTTTTAGAAAAATGGTCAATTTGGTCTAGCCTGTTTTGTTAATAGATTCAATGCAAAAAGCAAATAAATCCATCCAGTTCTAACTCTCATCAATTAAAAAATAATTATTTAGTATATTTTGTTTCAAAATTTATTACAAATAGAAGAAAAAACATAACAATATGAGTAAATTAATATTTTATTGCAGCACCATTTTTTTGAATAATTAATTCCAAACGTTTGGGCATGGATGCCACAGGCGTTTGAGCATGATGTGGATCATAGTTGTTCCGTATTTCTGCCATTGTGTTCCACAAATATTAATTACTATTTTCTGGATGGAAATAATTTATTTTATTAATTTTTTTGACAATGTAGACCCAAACATTTTCAATCGGATTTAGCTCAGGACTTCTTGAGGGCCAAGGTAGTAAATGAATATTGCTTTCCCGTGCCCAACACAAAATCCGTCTTGCCGTGTGGACAGGGCAGTTGCCATGTTAATAAATAGGAATTGAGGAAAAATATTGTTCACTGAAGGCTGCATAACGTTTTCTAATATATCTGTATATAGGTACTTCCGCTGTAAATCTGCCATTAATACGATGACAAAGTCCAAGTCCTCTTGAGGTCATGTATCCCCATACTTTAACTGAAAATCTACCACTTGTTTTAACCTTCTGTGTGTATTTTTCTTCAAATCTAGTATTTGCAGGTTGGTAAACTCTTACCCGCCCACTGTAATATGACTGAAAGGTCATTTATCCGTGAAAACATTTTTCCAATACCCCAACCCTTCCTGTAAATATTGCAAAGCAAATCCCACCCTCTGCTTTTTGTTGTCAGTAGTTAGAAATGGTTTCCTAACAGCAGCACGATTTCTTCAAGTAGATCTTTCTTTTACGCGTCTTGCTACCCTAACTGAGCCAGGAAAGTTTGTTTGTCTCTGCGCCTCCACGGCTGCTTGAAATGGATGATTGTCCAAAAAAGTTACAAAGTTATTATCTTGTTGTTCATTTGACATCCTCTTTCTTCCACTTCCAGGCAGTCTATTTAGAGAGCCAATTCTTGAATGGTACTTTTTGGTAAACCGATTTCTTCGGATATTCTCCTTACTATCTTCGTCAAATAACATCATCAACCTTGCTCTTTGTTATTTGTTTAATCTATCCATTTTATTAAAAATTAAAGTAACAAATGACTTTAAAATCTATTGACATTTATTATCACTCCATGACAACTTTTAGGTAAAATTCAGGTGATCTAAGGTATAGAAAGTTGAATTACATTAGAAAAAATGTGTCCGGGATTCCACAATTTTTAATTTAGAACTAAAAACCAAGCACATTCGTGTGCGATCAACATTTCGCGGCCAGGGCTGTCAGCATACATTTGAAAACGCCGTTCGACTCACTGCACTGATTCGACTGTCACGTGATTAAGTAATTAAAATTCTTAATTCTAATCAAATGACGTTCACATCTGTGTAGTTTAGACTAGACCGGAACCCAGTTTATTAGTGGAATTTTTGCGCGTTTTTTATCGGATGGCTTATTTTAATTTGTATTTTCTCAAAAGCTATTAAACAACATTAAAAATTAATACCGTCAATAATGCTATTTTTCTTTGATCTAAACAATGGTACCCAGATCAAAATTTAGGGAAACACCAATTCTTAAAAACAGTAAAAATATCAGTAATGGCTGGTCCTATGTATTAATATAAATATAACATTTAGTTTGATCAGAAGAAAAAAAGCTTTAATTTTCGGAAATGATAATTTTTTTTACAAAATTTTTTAGTGAAAGTGTAAAGATTTCCACGTTTTAACACTACCTATGCTTAACACCAATGCCCAATTGTGCAAAAACTCTCTTATTAATTTAAAAATAGGTCATTTTTTTTAAATGTATCTGCTTTGACAAAAGGACTGAATCTAAACGGATAAAGTTAAGAATGTGTTTCATGGACTAATAATGAAATTCATCAAAATACTATTCTTAACACATATGGGTGGGCATAGGATTTAAACTAAAAACATCACCGGTGAAAGTAACTACAACAATGAGATTCTCTATTGCTAAAACCGATCTAATTTGCCAATCTCAAACTGACAAGTAAAATAAAAACACAACCACGTTTCATACTATGAATTTATAAAAAAAGTTTCTATTTTCCATAATTTTTAACAAGTTGCAAGATAAAAAATCATTGGAAAATCAAGTGAACTACAGAGAATATATAATAACAACTTTTAAGGATTTAATGGCCATTGTCAAAATCTAACTGATCAACCAGAGGATCTAAATTTAAATCAGTTATAACGAATAATTGCTGCCATCAAAAATAGTTATTATTTTTTTTATCCAAGACATCCCACGTAGACTCAACCCTGAGTACTAACGTACCGTGGGTGTCTGAAGAGAAGGGAAATGTAGTCTATTGACACGGGATTTGAAGGATTGGAGGTTGGGATGGGAAGGGAAAACATCTGCAGGCAATTTGTTCCATAATCTGGAGACCCTATTATAGTAAAGGCCAAAATTTATGACAACTAGCCATCGACTAGCTCTAGTGTTGCGGGGCAGTTTAGTTGAGGGGGGTTTGCTAATTTTAGTTCATTAATCCTACATCCTAATGGTCCATTAATGTACTTACCAAAAATATATGTACACTCCTTAACGTCATTGGTGTGGGACCGTGTGGGCAAGAAAACAGATCTAATTTGGCGCCACTGACAGTATTATAAACGTATTAAATAGCCCACTGACCAGTAACTAAAGCTCCTGTTAGTAAACTCAAAAAGTGCAAATAGTGAAACAACGTTAAAACTAAATTAAATGTTTAATTTAGAAAAATAAAAAGAAAGCAATCGTGGTATATCATTTAGATCTCTTATAAAAAAGAAAATGGTAGTTTTATAACTAGCTTTAGGAGGTTGCAACGCCTTTACAGTGCTAGGACGCTATCCTATATCAGTTTTTCCATAAAGATGATTATTCAAAACATTCACCTTTTCAGAGATTCTAAAATTAATTAATCTTGATAGGGATCTCTGTGGAACCACTCCTTCACTAGTCTACCTCAAAAGGCATAAGCAGGGACACACGTCCAAGGTCTCTCCAAACTGTCAAAAATCGAAGCACGGCCAAATAAACATCAAAGGGGCAGTCTACGAAGCATCGTAACTTGCTCTCAAAGGAATGTCGTACAATGATGCATTGAAATAATTAATCACATAATTAATTAGTTAATTAGGCCGGTTAAATAATTAGGTAGGTAATTAGGCCGCATTTTCCCTAAAAAGAACATGGACTGATTCCAACACAAAATTATAGATTATATAGAATTTAGAATCCATGTCCATTCAAAATATATATGAAAAATCGTCCCTAATCGTTCCTACTCACCCTTTAGAGTCCCTAACAAAGATTCATCTGTAAAAACAGGAGGGATGAGACTAGATCTTAATTTCCTTTAGAAAAAAGCCGTTGCGTTCACCCAGCCTTCAGAATGACATCGGGACAACGACAGCTTAAAATGTGAAATGTCAAACCGTATGACCGACACTACTACCTTCGATTCATTTGAACTACTTAAAAATATAACGGTAACGAACGTTACACAGTACTAACAGTAAGTCTTAAACATCATCGGTGAATCTCAGGCTTAAGTCTCTAAAACCAGTCTAATTTGTCAATTAAGGATTTAAATTGACAAGTATAAGAGTAATACAACTACGTTTTGTACCATAATGTAATTTTCTAAAGTTTTTTCTGAAATATATAAAGGAAAAACGTAATATGTAACTTTCTCATTAGTAGAATTAAATTTATTTTTACAACACGTTTGAATACAAAAATCGCAAAAATAAATAGAAACAACACAACTGTGAATGACATATTATATAAAAAAATTAACAACAAAGCGTTTTCAAAACGCCACTGGCCTACTAGAAGGACTAATTTAAAACTGTGGTAAGCTTAGTGAACGAAGGTTTCAAATTTATGTTACTATTTTCCTTGTCGTCTTTTTTCTCCAGACCTTAATTTTTATTTTTACTTGCGCCGTCACTGTGTGAATCTTGTAACATTACGTTTCTTTTTTTGCTCGTTGTCAGAACGAAATAAACTATGGAAAAACAAGTACCGCTAAAAAGATAACGGGACGCTTCGATCCGTGGAAAAATATTTCTGAATTTTTAAACGGCCATATGTATTAGTTAACGCGAGCCGTAGAGCGTGTATCATGAAATAAATATAACCCGAGAGTATAATGCGTCGTGGAGGCAATAAAAGTATAAAAAAGAAAAACATTTTACGGATGTGTAGAGAATTTATCTCAATAAAAGCAATAAATCCGGGCGAGCGAAAATCAATTTGGCTGTGTGGACATCTGTCCAGGCGTCGTGGGTCGTATTAGCACTAACTACAAAATAAACGTACGCCAGGTACAGAAATCCTATAAAAGGGTTTTCTTTTTGCCGCATTTTTCTTGAAGAATCTGTTTCTTTTTTGTCAAGCCGGAGACAAAACAAGCTAACAAGGGAAAACGAATTTTAGATTCGAAAAAAAATTATGGTGCGTCTACTTCTTTCTGACGCAAAAAAAGGTAGAAAACAATAAAAATATTTACTCTATTATAGGTCGTTCATTAATGGCATCTTTAATATTTAAAACTGTTTTACGTGTGTCAATAAAAACTTGTAGACACTTAAATATTACCGTGCCATCTCATTTTTTTTATCAGATTTAGTGAAGACGGAAAATAATCCGAAGAATTTTTAATTCCACAGACGCATTTTACCAAAAATGTGTATTTTAATTTAATAAGTGGCAATTTCTTTACTTAATAGGGGAAAATATGGACTACTCGTGAAACTGATTAAAATTTAACCTGAACGGAACAGGCTATGTCACACCGGCAACACAAAAAATTATGACACCCTATACTTATTACGTTATTAATGAGATGAGCATTATTCCTACTAGCTTTAAATTTCTGCTAAAAATAAGGTTAAGTAAACCCAAGCAACTTTTGTACTTGAGCGTGTAGCAGAAATAGATTTAATTTTACGAACGAGAACCATATGTAGTTATATACTGTGCATGTAAAATTCAAAGATTAATAGATATGTTACTACTACTACGTTACTATACTTGTTACTACTACTATGTTACTATACTTGTTAATTTAAATTCCAAGATGGAAATTTGGAGTACTTAGTTCTAAAAAGTAAAACTTATTCCTAAAATTTTAAAATTATTTAATATCTTAAAAATTCACATTCTTTAAATCTGTAGCTGATGGAAATCATACCTTTATAACTTTTCGGCTATGTATGTATGTATATTTAAATAACAATACGATACAAATGACAACCGACTGCTGATATCCAATTCAAATACACAATGAAACCAAACTACTGAGATTTATTAATTATTATCTTTTCGTACGTAACACTTTATTAAGACCAATAAATACGTCTTCCGGCGAAGATTTAACCCCTATAAATCCAAGACCCCCTGTCATCAAATGTGTCTGACCTTAATTTTATTGAACATAATTTGCTACCCGAAATATCCAATAATCCTTAGACTTTAGTTATTTGTAAGGGATAAGACGGTATTACCAATGTTGTTTGAACTAGGTAACACTGATTAGAATTTCTAATTAAAATAACACAGTCAAAATAACATTTTAAAATTAGAAAACTAAATTGTAGAAATGAAAATTAGCCACGGATATTCTTAATTCCACTACTAATAATTATTGTCCCATATTTTTTTCTTTTATTCTCTGTTGCCTTGCTTTTTGTTTAATTATATCTTTAATAAAATTTAGAGCACAGCCCCACAAAAAAAAGTGTTTGTTCCGGCGGACTAGACTAGTCATTTTCCATGTATTTTGAGTCGCTGAATCCAAATCTTTTGTCGAAAAAAGTCCCTTCCCGTCCCAACCTCCAATCCTTCAAATCCCGTGTCAATAGACTACATTTCCCGTCTCTTCACATGCCCACGGTACCTACGTTAGTACTTAGGCTTGAAGTCTATGTGGGATACTTAGATAAAAAAAAGTTTAACCCTTATTTTTTCTTCAATTGCAAAGAATGATTGCAAATGGAACAAAATAGGGAAAAATGAAGCAGGTCCACGAAAAATGAAGGAATTTGAATATTTTGAGGTTTTGGTAGTTTCATCCGCATGTGATTTTCACCGCAGAAACTAAATCTGAAGTCAGATGTAAGCCATTGACCGCACAATTTTTTAAAATGGCAAGAATCCCACGAAAATCACATTATCTCAGGCCCCAAGTCAGCAGAGCCAATTCAAGTCATCTTTGTAGCCTTAAATCTGTCGCTTGTGTTAACACAAAGCTGGCAGCAACCCAAAGCTTTAAACCCAAGGACGCCTAAACCCCACAGCCCTCAGAACCCAGCACCCTTAAACCACAGACGGGCCAAAGGCCTGTTAACGATAAAACGAGCTCTCAACCAGCAACCTCAATACCTCGTAACCCAGCACCCATAAACCGCAGACAGGACGAAGACCTGTTCATGATAGAACAAGCTCTCATCCAACAACCTTCATCGAAATTTCGGTCGTTTCGATCCGCAGGAATGAATTGTAATGACATTTAACGAAGAAAAAAAATTATAGCAGTGTTTTTTTATATGTCGGAAAAACTTTTTTACAGTGCAACATTCACCCCTGAAGTTCACCCCAATAAATAAATTTTTCTTTTTGGGGTATTGCTTTGAACTATACTTTAGGGTAATGAAAACTTGGTATTTAGCTACAACGTCGACTTGAATTGGCTTTGCTGACTTGGGGCTTGAGATAATGTGATTTTCGTGGGTTTCTTGCCATTTTAAAACAATGTGCGGTGAATGGCTCACATGATCTGACTTCAGATTTAGATTCTGCGGTGAAAATCACAAGGGGCAAGACTATCAGAACCTCAACACATTCAAAGTCATTCCTTTTTCGTGGCCCTCCTTCATTTTTCCCAGTTTTGTTCTATTTACATTAATTTTTTGCAATTTAAGAAAAAACAAGGGCTAAACTTTTAATTTCGACAAAATATTTGGATTCGGCAACTCAAAATAAATAGGAAATGACTAGTCTAGTCTGCCGGAACGGAACACTTTTTTTTTGTGGGGCTGTGTATTTTTTTTAAAACCCACATATACTTAAAACTATTGGCTTAATTTTTGAAATACCTAAATTTTTGCCATACTTATGTGAAAAATAAGTATGTTTATAATGTGTTTTGTTATTTCGAAGATATGGCTCCTGTTAAGGTCCACAAAGGTTTCCAATTTAAAAATCTGTCACAGGTGGTTGATTAATATGAGATGATTAAATCTTGAAGTAAATATTGTACTAAAAAAATTAAATATATTTTAAGACAAGTATGTTTGAGTGCTCCTAATAAAAAAAAAGTCTGTCAAGTGCAAGCTATACTGGCACAATTAGTGTTCCGTGCCATCAGCCCTCCACTTAACCTGAGCAAACCTCGGCCGTCCGATCTCCGCCCATCTGCCGTGCTACCCGCCGCCGACAGCACCAACGCCGTATCACATCGTGTACGCTCGGAAGCGTTTAAAATGAGTCAATTTAAAACATTTTAAAAACGTGTACAGACAAAAGTCATTCCTTAGATCGTGAGAAAATTTTGTAGTCAAAAAACTTTTTCTCTAAAACCAATGGTTCAGCAGTTATAAGAAAATAAACAATTACATTTTTTAAAACAATTGATCGCGCTAGAATTTTTCAAACCTGAATTCTTAGCTTATGATTTTTTAAAGATTTTTCTGAGCGATCTTTTTAGTGATGAGGGTGAGGGACAGTAATTTTTAAGCGTTTTTCCCGAAAAACCTTTTTCCTTAAAATGAGTTTAAACAATTAAAAATATCCCTTTTACTATTTAAGTGAATATTAAACTTCACAAAGATGAGGTTTACTGATATGAGAAACTTTACTGTTTTAGCTGTTAGGTACAAAAAAAACACAAATGTAAGAAACTATAATGAATCTACATGATCGACCTAAGAAGAATATTTACCGTTTAGTACCCTTCACGGACATGAGAATTAAAAGTAACCAATAAAATGCAAGTAAACAAACCATGCAAAATAACGCTTCCGATATTCTTATTTTGTAAACAAGTTCTGACGTTGATAGATTGTAACATGGATATTTACGAAGTAGCCGACACTTACTCAAAAAGAATTACAACGTTATTTATCATTAGTATTTATATTAGCGAGTAGGCATTACAAATTTGAGGAAGTCAAGTGGGAATCAAACTATAACAGTGCATTTAGGAAAAAAAATATTAAATACCACCGGTTTATTTTACTGAAATACAAAGAAATTTGTATGACGGCGTCATGCACTCAAAACAATCACGAAGATGAGAATGTCACGAAATAAAAAAGTTCAGTTTTCAATTTTTATCTTTCTCGTAAGATGTACTTCAAATATAGTTAAAATATTTCTTAATGACAACCACTTTACAAACAAAAATTCTTAAGTTTCTTGTGCATTCCTGCTGACCAACGTATTAAACATCAGATAAAAATCACTAGGTGGATATTTTCAAAGCTGTTATCTAGGAGCTTCAGATCTCTTTTATTTTAACTTGAGAGCAGAATACTTTTTTGCAAATAAATATAACATTAAATATTTGTTTGGGTGTATTAGTAGAATAATAACTGTGCCGCAGCGCCTTTGTAAAGCATCAAAATGGACTACCACACGATTTTAATCATCAAACATAATTCTGTTTACTCATACAATCAAATTTCTGATTGACATCAACAAACGTTAACCAATTAAAGAGACCAATTTCATCATAATTTCGAAATAGCAGAGGCTAGCACAAAGTATCCGCCGCAACAAAAGGATTTTGTGACAGTTTCCAACAGTTTGTTTAACAGAGGTCCGCCAGATTCCGATTAAAACAATGAAAGGTTTGTCCACGAAACAATAATTGGCGATACTTACGTTCCACTTCATAATAAAAGTGGAAAAACCAGCGACATACATACTTGGACTGCTGATATTTCGTAAAATACATAGGTTGCGCAGAACTATTTAACTCCACTATGGGCGAAATCTCTGCCACAGGAACGCATGCGCAGTATACGAATAGTCTTTTTCCCGAATTCATCAACGACAAACCGATTCCAGTCGGTCAGCGCACTCTCCTTGTTTAGATAACGTAGTTAAAAAAGGATAGTATTCTTAACCACGAACAAATCTAGGTTCAGGAACGGAGCAGCAGCCGAAGTCCGTTCACGGTCTGCTTCGGTTAGCTTCGTACGGGCTGCTTGCGTGGGCCAGTGTTGCCAGATTTCGGTTATTTCTCCCGATCCCATGAATGAAGTACCAAATCTCACGATTTTTACCTTTATAGAAATATCAATCAGGGAATCTCACGACATTGATCTTTGCAAATTGCAATTTGATTGCAATTGAGGTTTGAAACTCTGTTTCTATTTTCACATTGCACTTTCTCAATATACGTAGTTCAAATAGTTCCAATTATACCTAATCCAAAATCTGAATAACGAATGGCGAATGTCAAGATCCCACTAAACAATTTTGATAACGATACCTTGGTGTTTTGGAAAAAAAATTTATTAGTAAAAATAGCAGATGACTCTCCAAAATTTGCGGGTCTTTAGATTTGTTTTTCAGATTTTTTGCTTACCACACTCGAAAGCAGCAGTAGAGAGAACATTTTTTCAAATTTGTTTAATCAAAACTCAACTACGCAACAAACCTAAAGTGAAAACAATAGAAGGCATTTTATATACCAAAAGTTTGTCACGAGACAAAAATTGCTACGATTTTTGTATCACAAATAATACGATTAAAAGGTTAGGTTGTTAGTCATGTATTTTATTCAGATAAAAATAAGATGGAAACTCCAGTGATACAGATGAATAACTTCTTTCTTTTTCTTTGTTTTGTGTTAGTTTTACACTTTTATTTATAAAAAAAATATTTCGTTTTTTATAGCACAAAGTGATAGATATTTGTTTAAGTTTGTAAATTTGTTTAATAATATTTTGATATCGTAAATTTTTTTTTAGTTTTATTAAAATAAATGATAGTAGAATAAGATTATTTAATCCTGTTATTTTTACTTCCGGTGCAATCATTACAGGCTCGAGATTTATCACGAATTTCGACGGTTACGTCGCAAGCACTCTCAAGTTTTTTTTTAATGACTTCTGGCAACACTGCAGATAGCGTCAGCGCGTCTCCCTAAAGCAGTGTTGCCACGACACGGCAATTGACGTGTTTTTACGGCTTTTCAAACCGAAGGTACGGCCACGGGTTTACTGTACTGCCGCTCATATAGAAACACGACTTTTTCGTTTAAAAACTCCAAACGCATACTTGGCCATTAATCCACGAAAAAGGCTAAATATGAAGGTAAAAAAATGAGTAGCATTTTAAAAAATGGAGGGATTTGAATGATTTGATTCATTCAGAAGTGTTAATATATTTTAATTTTAAGGAAAGCTGTCAACGGTTTTATGAATATGCTAAAAATGACAAAGGTATTTTAACTGCCGCTGAGTCGACCAAAAATACGTGTTTAAATATTTAAACCGTGAATAAACAAATGTCTTCCTCCGCCACGGCTTTCACGGCTTTTATTCCCTGTCGGTTTGGCAACACTGCGCTAAATGCTACGGCGTGGCTCGTGCGCTCGTGCTCATGTCGTTTTTAGTATCATTCTGGAGTTGGCAAAGGGTGCATCGAAGGCATGTCTCAATTTGGCGTCACGAAGCAACCGTGTCGCCGTATTTCCACGTAAACATAATATTTACTTTGTTGAATCTAGACTGTAAAAGGGTTCTTGCGGTGTATCGACCTTTTCGCTGATGGAAATCTGCTAGCAACCTTTATTTCGCTTTGCGATTGCCGGATCCATACAGCAGGCTTTCATAGTTTCAATTTACGCGTGTAACATCCATATCTTTATGAAAAATATTTTTTAAGTTTTCAACCTATTACAATAAGTATTTCTACATGGACATCGGCGTATTAAACTAAAAATTTACTAAATCTTTCATAAATATGTGTTCTATGTGAACTGATATACCTACCACCATACACAAATATTAAGTCCCGTCCTGTAACCTTTTAACTGCGCATGCGTTCCTGTGGCACTGCGCGCGGTCGGAGAAGGAGTCATTCTTGGTTCAAGCGTTGCTAGTCCAAAGTATGTATGTCGCTGGGAAAAACCTATAAACTTGTTCTAAAATTGTTTTGAAATGGTTGTTAAAATATCAGTTAAAAGTAAATCTTTTTTTAATGGAGCCTGGCGTTAAGGTTGATTTCTTCCTGTAAAAAGTGTCTTTATAAAAGACTGTGTGCCGTTTTATAAAATAGAAACCAACTACTTTTTAAACAGAACTTCCCTTCATTAATCTATATAAAACAATTCACAAGATCTACTCGGCAACAAAAATTAAATGAAATCCCGAAGAGTTTCCATAATACTAAAGTTAACATAATATCAACCGCAAAAACTTGGAATAGTTTAACAAAACTATGTATATCAATAATTCCGGAACGTGAATGTGGTGCTTCGGAAATGATAAACGATGTGGCAATAAATTCTGGTTAAGACGAGCCGGGCGCACAAGTACGGTGGTATATCATATGCCTGTTGACTAGCAAATCTCATCTAATCCTAAGCGACGCTTTGCTCCTTTTTGTCAAATAAAAATAGGCGACAGGAGTGATGGATTGCAATAAACAGTCATTCAGGTAATGGTTATACCAGGTATTCGTATAGCAGGAACTATGCAGACCCAGCTGTTTTTTTTTGCTTGTTAAAAAGTGTGGCCAAAATTATTATTGGCAAAGAGTCGATTTAATTCTAGGCGAATATCATCATCTTAGGCGAGCAACGTCATTAATTTCCGACAATTTCATTAGTTGCTATAACGATGCGACTGGTTAATGTTGTCGGTAAGTATTTTTTTAACATATACTCCCTAAAAGTAGTTTTTAACAGGATTTTAACAAAAATACTGAAATAATAGAATTTATTTTATTTACCTGTCCTATGTTAGGAGAATAAAAAAACCTTGTATTCAAAGAATAAATGGAGTTGATGTGAAATTCATCAACTCGCCGGCCAACCTTGTGCCTTTTTCCGTTTCGCGAGAATGTCAATATTTCGATTGTCTTTAGTCGTGGATTAGACAGAATGCGGTGAGAGTCGTATCAATGGTCTGTTAAAAGTAAATGGAAATACTTTCGTGTTCTGCCTTTTGAGCGAGTTAAAACAGTTAGTAATAGTTAATAATATAAATGTATTAAGAGTATGTATGCATTCTTATTAGTGTTCCGTGAGACGGAACACTTATGGAATCATAAAAACTGCTGTCCCCCATACTCATCACCAGAAGGATCGCTCAGAAAAATCTGAAAAAAATCATGAACATTAAGAATTAGGTGTAGATTGAGCAAAAATCATCAGGATTAAAAAATTCTAGAGCGGTCAATCGTTAAAAACAATTTAATTGTTTATTTGTTTATAACTGCTGAACCATTGGCTTTAAAGAAAAACTTTTCGACAAAAAATAATTCTCACGATGTAAGGAACAATTTTTGTTTTTACACCTTTTTAAAATTTTTAATTTGGCCCACTCAGCTCCACGCATACGCGATGATACGGCGTCGCGTCGGTGCCGTCAGCGGCGGGTATCGCGGCAGATGGACGGAGATCGGGCGTAGGGATGCTGAAAAAATATCGATATATCAAATAAATGATATTTTTTGTTCGATATATCGATATTTTTAGACGATATTTTTTTTTATACCGATATATCGGAATATCGATATTAAAATCTTACTATCGGATCCGATATTTTTCGCCAGTTTTAGTAGCTAGATGGTGAAAAGCAAGAGGCCATCGCAAGATAAGAAGAAGAAATTTACTGGCAATTCGGACAATTTACAATACGAATTTCTGGCTGGACGTTGCTAGCCGACGAGACGCCATTGTATTTTAGAAGAGAAGATTTACGAATTTCGGTTCGTTTCGACTGTTTGTTGGACGCCATTTTGTAACGCTCCAACGCCGCAAGCCAGTGTTGCCAATCGGCGGACTTTAGTCCGAATTTCGGACTTTTTTTGAAGCTATGGACTTTTTTCGGACCTTGAAGAAATTCGGACTATTTCGGACTTTTTGGATACCAAACGAAAATAAGTATCATCTAAAAATATTTGAGTTTGGGTTTTGGAACGTAGCTCGGATCGCAACAGTGGAATACTAAACTTCATTTGATCTGTGTGTTTACATCTCTTTTTATTTCATGACAGCATTAAAAATTAAAAGATAAATGTATAATCTCGATCGTCGAAAGTTGAAATGAAGCGTGTCGCAGCATCGCGCCACTAGCGAATTTATTGTTCCGACTGACTGTACGACTTACAAGTCCTGCACTGGCTAATCGTTATTGAAAACTTAATAATAATTTAGTTAAAAATTTGATACAGTTTTAGTGTATCTAAAATGGACAGTTTTTGTGAGAACGAAATATCGATATTTTTTACCGATATATCGAATACCCGATATAATATATTTGTAAAATAACGATATAATAAATATCGATATTTTTTTCCGATATCAACATCCCTAATCGGGCTGTCGAGGTTTGCTCAGGTTGAGTGGGGGACTGATGGCACGGAACACTAATTCCACAAGTATAGGTTGCACTTGACCGATTTTATTTTGGGAAAATACACTTTCCCGATTTTTAATGTAGGTGCTTTGAGAAATTGGGTACAGCACAATCATTATTTCATTTTTGTCAAATATGGCAGTGTTGCTAATTTTCTGAACAACTTTTCTTGGTCAATACAGTCATGGAAACGTTTTTGAGAAAAACTAACATGATCTTTGTAAATTACATGACATCTACTCTTATTTCCAATAATAATAATATTAATAAAAACAGTTTGATTCGACTGAGTGTAACAGACCCGTAACACGATATTTTTTATTCCTCCTTGTTGGTAGTTAGTATATAGTACATTAAAAAAAATTGTGTGAAATTACATTTAAAATCATTGGTTATTTTTATGGATTGGCAGAACAAATTTTGTATATTTGACAATGTATGTAACTAAAAGTAATTAATAATAATTGTAGATAAATATAGGCAAAAGTTGGTATTAGTTTTACAACAATTTCGTTTTGCATTGTATTTGTGAATAAACTTTGTAGTTGTTTAGTTACTTAGGAAATATTATAGTATATTATTTAGTATTTTCACATTGGCGTATGGAAAAAAACATTTGTATTTATATAGAACAGTAAAATGTAATTTTATGGTTTAGTTGTTTCTGACTGTGTAATTACGTTTCAAGTATGTAGTTTTATACATATATTGTAAAAATACACCTAAAATCACATACCTATGAGTACACATATTTTGGAATTTTCTTTGAAAAAACACTTACTGTCAGATTCTCCAACGCTCGACTGGCCCTATTTGACAACCAAAAGTTTTAAATTGACAAGTGTAAGAATAAGACAAAAGACAATTAAGTTTTATACTATGAATTTGTTTCCGATTTTTTCGCAAATTTATAAAGAAAATGACAATTTTAGTACGTACTTTTCACAATAATAGAACTAAATTCATTCTAGCGGCACGTTCCAAGATGAAAATCATTTGGAAACCAAGCAGATCGCTGAAATATTAAAATACCTCATAAGATCTTAATAACGACTTATTAACAATGACAGGATAGAAACCTGTCAAAACTTAACTAATCAATAGATCTTAATTTAAACCAGTACTAAATCTTAAACCTTTTTACTGAATCTGAACGTTTAACTTTTATAAAAAAAAACTTTAAGTTGTAATATTTCTACACAGAGAGAAAAAAAAGTTGGTGGGTATTAAATCACATTCTATAATTTTTTAAATAAAAAAATAATTCCCTGGATAAAACCATATTTCAAATAAAAAAGCGATACTTGCAACAAAATTTCTTTTATATTTTGCATAATTACTGTAATTAAAATATTTAGTTGAGAAATATATTCTTAAAAAAATTAAATTATTTTTCCGCCAACAAAAGCTTTAATAATTAATAGAAAAATTCGCATAATTAAACATTGTATTAAACCTTTCATTGTACAAATTAAATTGTATTGTCGCAATAACGAAGAAAATCTACTGACAATTATATATTTAATTTTCCTAATAAGGGAAAAACAGAACTAAATATGTAATTCCAAAAATTAAAGTTTATTCCTGATAACTAATCGCGGCTTATGAGAATAAAATTATTCTTTACGCTAGCCCTAACCGCCATGCCATCCCGTCGACATAAATCCCCGGCGTGCATCGCATTTACCCATCGGCATCGTCCCTTAGGGATGCTGAAAAAATATCGATATATCAAATAAATGATATTTTTTGTTCGATATATCGATATTTTTAGACGATATTTTTTATACCGATATATCGGAATGGAATATCGATATTAAAATCTTACTATCGGATCCGATATTTTTCGCCAGCTTTAGATGGTGAAAAGCAAGAGGCCATCGCAAGATAAGAAGAAATTTACTGGCAATTCGGACTTCGGACAATTTACAATCCGAATTTCTGGCTGGACATTGCTAGCCGACGAGACGCCATTGTGTTTTAGAATAGAAGATATTTACGAATTTCGGTTCGTTTCGACCTTAGACAAGGCCTTATCTAAGGTTTCGACTGTTTGTTGGACACCATTTTGCAACGCTCCAACGCCGCAAGCCAGTGTTGCCAATCGGCGGACTTTAGTCCGATTTTCGAACTTTTTTTGAAGCTATGGACTTTTTTCGGACCTTGAAGAAATTCGGACTATTTCGGACTTTTTGGATACCAAACGAAAATAAGTAGCATCTAAAAATATTTGAGTTTGGGTTTTGGAACGTAGCTTAAAAGTTTTTTTTAATAAAATAATTTTTTCATAATTATTAAGTCTATATGTGCATTTATTAGAAATAAACCATTTTTGGTAAAATTTTATCATGCTGTAATATGCTAAATATACAATATTTTGACTACATTTTTGCATTTAAAATTGTTTACAATTTTTTTATTGTTTGGATTTGCCGTTATATACCGCCTCATTGAAAACTTAATGATAATTTAGTTAAAAATTTGATACAGTTTTAGTGTATCGAAAATGGACAGTTTTTGTGAGAACGAAATATCGATATATCGAAATATCGATATTTTTTACCGATATATCGAATACCCGATATAATATATTTTTAAAATAACGATATAATAAATATCGATATTTTTTTCCGATATCAACATCCCTATCGTCCCTTGATGAGAAGGCAGACTAAGCAAGCGGCTACTCCGGTAGTAACAGTGAAGGTGACGGCCATTTGGTATATTTTTGTTAGTGTATATATTTATGGATAATATAATAGCCTTTTGTTGTTTTATTTTGTAGGGATATACCTGTAAATGTACCAAGATATGCCTGTATTCAGTGATAAGTAAAATTTAAAGTTTCTTTGTATTTGGTAAATATTTGTTGGCGTTATAGTATGGATCTTTTATAGAACAAAAAATAAAAATATACTTTTCTGTATGGCGACTTTATTGCAGGGTTTTATTGTGTCATGTTAAAAATGATTGTATCACATTAAATGCAATAAATATGTGAAACGAAAGTAGACATTTTCATCTTTTGTTTTATAAAAGCTCTATATTTTAACCTCAAGAAATATTTTCTTACTGCTTAAGGCCCTCTTTGCTCCGCTATGTTTGGTATTGTCAACCTAATTCAGTTTTTTTACGTTTATGTGCTTTACTTTAGCATTTGAAAAAAGTTATGTATCATATGATATTCGTTAAGCAAATCATTACTAGGCTAGTATGAACGCATATTTCAATCTATTTCTTAACTGTTTGGCCCGCAAAAAATTTACGATGGTGGTGTCAGAAAAAATGTCACTAAATTTTTTGAGGGCCAAACATTTAAAAAATAGATTGAGATATGCGTTCATACTAAACTAGTATATAATGATTTGCTTAACGAATAGCATAATATTATACATAACTTTTTTCAAATGCTAAAGTAAAGCAAATAAACCTAAAAAAACTGAATCAATTTTTTTGGGGAACTATATCGGGATTGCAAATAGTATATATCTTTCTTAGAAAAACTAAGGTTTACTTCACATAATTAAATTAAGATATTTTTATTAACCAATATTAGTTGTAAGTATCATACCTTCACATTAAATGAATTAAATGATAATTGATACAATTAAGTCATATTTTACTTTACCGTGTAAATTTACTTACAGAAATTATGATTTACTTCAGTTAATTAAACCTGCCAATTAAATAATTAAATTCGCTGAATTATATATTTAATTGCTCGATACCAATTAAATAATTTAATTGAAAGAAAAAAATTTTACTTGTGTAAATTAATTCTTTCTCTCTGTGTATATTGTTCAGATATAAAAACACTTTTTTGAATTTTATTTATCTACAAAAATGAGTGTAACAATTTCTTACATTATACCCCCTTCTCTGGGGGTATAATGTATTTCTAGGCCGGAAACATTTCCTCTTTTTTCAGTATATAGTTGGCCATCCTAAGCTTTCCTATTTCTACTGCAACAAATCGACACCTGAATTAGAATTGTCAGTGACTGACTATTCAGTAATTAATATGCTGTTTATTTTGGTGAGTAATTTTGTTAGTTGAGTATTACAAAACTTAACTTTATTCAATTATCAATTTATAAGACTTGTATAAGTAAAATCCACTGTGGTATTCCATAAATAATACCAAACTCATTCATTATATCGGTACCGGCTCCCTAAACATAACACAAAAATATGTGGTATAGCTACTGGACTAAAGCCAAAGTTTTGTTTCAATTTTGGTAACTGAATTATTTCAAAAGTAAATAAAAATACTATTTTGTAGATATACTACATGGGCATTCGGCAAATACAAATTTATTTCGAAACATTTGATATATGCAATATTATTTTAAGCACAAATCAAAAACAAAAGAGCGAAAACAATATTATTATTATTTAAAGTCTATACATTTTCAGCATACAATAAATATTCAAAGCTTGGCCGTTTATTACGCGAAAATATTTTTTCAGGCTTCGAGGTCAAAGCAAATTTTATAGTGACCAGGTTCCATTTTCAATGCATTGTTAATAAAAATATTTTTTGAAGATTATTTTGGCTATTTTTCTAATATACGCTATTTTATGGAGAATTTTTGTTTATTTTTCTTAAACACTAGTCAGCTTTTAAAATCTTGAACTTTTTAAAAATGATGGTAAAAAGCGATCACCTGAAATTATTTGCTGAACCTCTGAACATCTGATGTCACAGAGACAATTAAAAACATAATGAAATTGTTATATTTTACATTTTCTTAGTCTATTAGAAACTGTAATTAAAATAAAGTAAAAAAAAACTACAGAGCTGAAAATGTTCTAGAAATCGATTTAGTTTAAATTTAATATAACTCAACGCTTTCTGGCCCTTTTATTGGCTACGATTTGGCAGCGTCACAGGTGATGTGATCTTCCTGCCCTAAAGTTTCACAACTATTGATTTCAAAATAATAAGATTTATTTTAGTTACTTACAGTGGCGCAACTAGACAGTGCCTTTTGGGGGGGCTTAAGCCCTAACCCTTAAGAGAAAGTTAATTTGAAGTTTTTGTTTTTATGGAACAACAATCGGTCTAGCGGGGGGGGGGCTAATATCGAGTTGGGGGGGGGGGGGGCTAAGCCCCCCTGGACCTCCTAGTTGCGCCTCTGGTAACTTAATTAAAACCAAAGATTTTTCTGTAAAAAATCTTATGTAAAAAATACCAATAAAGTTAGTATAGTCTTTTCACTGGGACAATGCTGAATGCTATTTATAAGTGGACGTAGTTCGCGTGGGTGGATTCTAATAAAAGTTATCACTGAAACAGATAGAATATAAGTAGTATGTTAAATTTATTGTCTAAAAGCTTGTCGCGCGCGAAAAATCTATACAGGCATTAATTTTGTTTGACAGAAATTGTAAGTACCTACGTATGTATTTTTCTCTCTTCGTTGCACGCGACAAGCTTTTAAGATAATGAATTTAACATAATATATTATATCTGTTACTTCAGTAGCCACATCGGCAGCTAAAAACCTTGGTTTTCTCTTTCGAACCAGAAAATACTTCTCCCCTTCCGACTTATACATTCTCTATGTTTCCCAAATAAGACCTAACCTAGAGTACCGCTCCCACATCTGGGGCGCGGCATCACCTTCGACACTTAACATCCTTGATTCTATCCAAAAGAGAGTCATTCGACTTATCAATGACCCAGCCCTCCCTTCTCTTGCTCATCGCCGCGCTGTTGGGGATTTATCCCTTTTCTACCGCTATTTCCACAGATTTTGCTCTGAAGAACTAGCCGGTATTATTCCCCACTTGACTGTTCCTAACAAAAGCCTAGAACAGACCACTTCTCTCGCTCATTCATACATATAGGGTCTCCAGATTATGGAACAAAGTGCCTGCTGATGTTGATACTACTTTTATTAAGATCCACCCACGCGAACTACGTCCACTTATAAATAGCATTCAGCATTGCCCCAATGAAAAAACTATACTTATTTTTTTCGTTTTAGTATAGCTAAATATTAAAAGCTTGTTTTTAAAAAGCATTTTTTACATAAGATTTTATTTTTAAATTTTTAGTTACGTCTTACCCAATCAAACCCAAGCAAACAAACTAACAGGTGTTAAATGAAAGCTTGTAAAAAGAGGTAGTTAGAGACAAAAAAACACCTTTGGCCAAATCCTTTCTTTCCGAACATAGACGATTACCAAAGCAATCAATTAACGAACGTGATCGGTCGGCAACTAAGGAGTTGGAGCTGACTGACTTTTTTTATAACTTATGTTAGGAGGGATCACCCAACCAACAGAGCTGATCAGTCAAAAGCGCTTGAACATGATTAATCCATCCTTTTCATGGCGAGCCAGCATGTTCAGACTGCGTTGTTTTTTTTTTCAACCTGGGTTCACGTATTTCTTTAATTTTGGTTGTAAACAGTTACTATGGGCTAGACTGACTGCCTCTACTATTAAACTCCCTGTGGTTGGAACTTGGAACGATCATAAAAGCTTGTCTTTCAAGAAAAATCAGACATATCGAAATTTCATGAAATTTACGCAGCCTCACCGCATACCACTTTTTTTATGTATTTATATATGATCTGTCCATAATATTTAATAGGTATTAGCTTCAATTCGCAATTTGCTAATTTATTATGAACGACTCTAATAAATAAACCTCAGTCTCAATTTAATACTGCGCATGTCTAGAATCACGATAATCATTATCACAGGATAAAAGTTCTAAAATGTCTCTTATTATTATTATTTAAATTAATTTTCTGTTATGTAGCAATACTGTCATTATATACAATACAATATAATGATTCGAAAGCAATTAAGAATAATAATCAAAACATTTAACATGCTTTTCCGCTTGAGACGATTCAACAAAGGTTTGCTTTTACCATTTTCTTATTGTTTAATATCTAATTTAAATTAAGCTTCTAATTGCCGCAGACTTTCATCCGAAAACTTGAAATTAGTTGTTAAAACTTGGGAAACGACCTCTGATGCGCCCAACAACTTTCAAAACACATGCAAGGCGACTGTTAGAGCCACAATCAGAATTATTCAAAGGATTTATCTAATTTGACGCACTGATTGCCGACATTGTAACGACTTTGCATGCTTCTTCACAGTTTTGAATTCCATTTAAATTTATTATTTTATTGTCAGTGCGTTATGTTGGGAAAAATATGTTCATTTTTATCGCTTTATGGTGTTAGTTAAAGACTATTTTATGTTCTACTAGTCACGGTCTGCTTCGACTAAGTTTAACCAAAAGGTGGTCCCACTTCCATTTTTTTTTCACATTGTGTTAAAGTTGTGTAGCTTAAGTAATTTAAGCCCAAAATGAAAATCCTAGATCAATAGTTTGAAAGGAAAACTTGATTCTATCAATTTTTTTTAGGTTAAGCGGCTTTATTTTTTAAAAAGAGTAGTATTAAATTTTTTTCAAGTTCTGGAAATAATATCTTCTTAGTGAAACTATTTAATATTTTTAAATGGCTTTGATAATCCTAAAAAAAGATGAAAAAAAAAGAGTTTTTCGTCACTTTTTGGTACCTATCTCTTAAAGATACGTTCAAATACGATGGCTTATGGATTCATTTTAAAGATATTGCAATTATCTACAAATCAAAAAAAAAGCCTCTCTATCAACAGCTGTTCAAAAGATATAGGTAATAGAAGGTTGAAAAATTAATGAAATCAGAATGTTGTAATATATCTCAATAATTATTATAAGTCATGGTTGAAACTGTTAATCATTTTAAAAAAGTTGACTCAATTTCAAGCAAAAAGAAAAAATCATCTTTTATCTCGAATAAAACCAAAGATAAGATCGTCGGAAACTGTATGTCCGCACCAACACGACCATGTTGACTGTGCCAATCGCGTTGAGCGTTGACGAAATGCGTTTAATAGCTGTATTAGTAAACATTTTTTAGAGTTTTACTTATTTAGTGAAAATTTAAAATTAATTCCTTTTAACTTAATTTCCTTTAAATGAAATATTTCCAATGTATCATTTTGTCCTTTTATATTGATATGCAACCATGCATGGAAAATAATTCATTTAAAGGAAATTAAATTAAAAGGAACTATTTCAAATTTTCACTAAGTAAGTAAAATTCGAAAAAAAACTTAATAATACAGCTATTCGTCAGCATTTCGTCAGCGCTCTACGCGGTTGGCACTGTCAACGTCGCGTCGGCGCGGACGATCATTGGTTTTATTCCAGATAATAGATGATTTTTTTTTCATTTTGCTTGAAATTGAGTTAACTTTTTGAAATTGATGAAGAGGTTTAACCATAACTTATAATTATTGAGATACATCACAACATTCTGATTCCATAATTTCTTTGTTCGAATTTTTCAGCCTTCCATTACCTATATCTTTTGAACAGATGTAGATAGAGAGGCAATTTTTTTTTTTTTTTGATTTGTAGATAACTGTATTATCTTTAAAATAAATTATTCATGAACCATCCTATTTGAACGTACCATGTAAGAGATAGGTACCAAAAAGTGACGAAAAACTCATTTTTTCATCTTTTTTTAGGATTATGAAAGCCATTTAAAAATATTAAATATTTTCACTAAGATATTGTTTTTAAGACTTAAAAGAAATACGCGTTAAAAAAATTTTGATACTACTCTTTTTCATATAATTAAGCCGCATAACCTAAAAAAAAATAGGTAAAATCAAGTTTTCTTCTCAAACTATTGATCTAGGATTTTAATTTTGCCTTAAATTACTTAGGCCACACCACTTTAACACAATCTGAAAAAAAAATGGAAGTGGGAAGACCTTTGGGTTAAACTTAGTCGAGGTACACCGTGTAGTACGATAAACACTTTCGGTTTGAAATTTTTAGATTAAATATATAATCAATATCAATTATATATGACATGCCTTCCTATATTGTCTGTGTTTAACTTAGGAAATAGTTTTATCAAGTACCATTTGTGAATCTAATTTTTTCTGTGAAAAAAAATTAAAAAAATACGTTGCTAGCAATTTTCTTTAGTAAATGGCATTTGTACTGGTGGCAAAATCCTTGTCTTCTACTCGAATTTTTATAGCCAACAGCAGTCATTTGTTAAAAGAAAATTGCTTAGCAACTTAGTTACCCGAATTTTTTTGGAAAAATTAAATGCACTTATGATATCACCCACGGGAAAAGAAGTAAAAAAAATTCTGGTGAAACTTAGTCAACAAACCATGTTTTTCAAAATGTATCGGTAAACGATCCGGTTCCTATGGGTAAACGTGTTAGCCTACGTTATGTAAACAAGGACAGCACCCTTACCCATGGGAACCGGTTTATCCATCGGCACCGGCTAATTCTGAAATACAGGTGCTCAAAGTAATAACTAGGAAATTGTAAAAAAATCACTTGCATGTAAAAAAATGTTGAAAGTAAGATACTAGTATGCCGCACTGCACTGCACAGAATACAAGATATCTAAAAAACACCAATTATAGAGCCTATATCGAGAAAATATCTTTGCTCAACTTATAAAAAAATATTTCAAATAGATTTGAAGTTTGATGTGCATCCAATTCAACGAATTTTAGTAACTTTTGAACTGCTCATGTGGTATCGTGATTATCTGATACAACGACATCAATAGTCAGTGAAAAATGTCATTAGTAGTCTGGTCTTACATATCTTGTTATTGTTAAAAATTAATAATAAAGTTTAACAGAAGTACTTTTACTTTAAAAACGGGTCGACTCAAGTTTGTGCACGGTGAGTAAAGTACAAAACACATCACAACTTTTAATGTACATAAGTCGTCAACAAGGTCATTAAACCACATTTAGCATAGAGACAACGGCAAAAGTTATACAGTGACAGGAACACACATATTTAACTTGCATTGATAATTAGCAGGGCAGAGTTCCTGATATGCGGCCGGGTTGTGAGTCTGTGCCGGTGACAGATCGCCCAGAAAGCGGTCGCCTGTCGCATGGAAGCCCTAATTGATGGATGTGTCCCAGGGGACAGCTTATGCCGGGGGGTCACCCCCGGGGGAAATTTGCGGAACCGCTAAGGAGTTTCTGCCTTAGAAAGGACATAAAGACGGCAAACTAGTCTTGAAATGTTTTATTTTGTTCTATGATTTGTATAGAGTCTCAGCGGTACATCGTAAAATACTATAACATTAATTTTGATGATGCAACGACTATACAGGGTGTTATGGAAATGGTTTAATATATTGGAATGGGTGACTCCTGTGGTAGTCTAGACACACTCAATACTTTTTTTTGGTTTAATTTATAATTGCCAACAACGCATACTTTAAAAAAAACTACTTACGTGAAATAAGATATTATTTTCCTACGTATGTATTTAAAAATGTCTTAGGTATAGGATGTATTTTTGCAAAAATATAATTTCGGTATGGGTTCCTTTTCTAATATCCTACACCTCTTAATATTTTTGAGAAAACTAAATCCAAAACCGAGTTCAACACAAACTTCGTGAAAGTTCTTCTTTCAGTGACGTTTTAATATTTGACTGCATCATATAAAAACAGTAACAGTACCCATTTATTGTTTTTTTTTTTGGTTGGTTTCTACCTTCGCTATTACTATTCGCATAAAAAACTGTTTTCGTCATTATTATAACACTAAAATTTATTACTGTTAAAAATTACCGACATCAAAGAAAATATAATAGGTTTGTACCGATATACTTCTTCCACGTATGGTTTTTGACAACTACAAAACACATATTATCTCGCTATTGCTTCCCTGTCCCTGTCCCCGTCTCTTTTTTCTTGCCTCAATGCTGATTTTCATATCGAAATCTTACTGGCGATTTAAATTAAGAACATTGCCCCCTGATCGGTTGGGTTGGGGAGTTGCTAACTACCATAGTGGGAAATAGCTGCTATTAGGGACATCTTGGAAGAAAAAGTTGCAGACACGCTAACCCATAAACGTTAAAATTTAGAATGGTATTTTAATCAGAGTTTTCACCTCATTTGCAAAATCAATTTATAATCCTACCAGATTTTGAACTTTTTAAAATTTTTTATAAATTATGTGATAGAAACACTACTTTAAATTTTATCGTTTATGAATTAGCAATTTGTAGTTGCAAAATTTCACTGTTAAGTGTTATTTTGGGTTGCCTGTACTTTGTCACCAATGTCAAATAACTTGTTTATTAAAACTGGGGTACCCTAAGAGAGTTGTGATTTTTAATAAATAAATAAATTTTTAGTTTCCAGTTTTTAATCCTGCGGATAGTGGCAAAATACCGTGGAATATTTTAAGCGTTGTATTTAATTACTTAGTGGAATTTTTTTTTTATTATTATTAATGGCTATACCTACTGTTTTGTTAGTGTTGCATAAGTGTGTTAAGTTTATCGTAAAAATCTTTTCAGGGGAAGTGAATTTTATAGAGATTTTTCTTTAAAAGTAACAAAAACATTAGTTTTTAGTTTTTAATGGTGCTGATAGTGACAAAATACCGTGGAACCTTCTAGGTGCTGTGTTTAATAAAACTTTGTTAGTGTAAATTATTAGTCATGCGTTGGTTTCTTGCATTAAATTAATAGCTGTACTGTGTTGTCAGTGTTGTTGGGAATATTGGTATTTTAAATATTTTTAAAAGAAGTGTATTTTAAAGTGACTTTACTACAAAGGTAACAATAACATTATTTCTTATACTAACTGGTCTCAGAAAAAATTATTGATCGAATTAGCAACCTATTCGGTGGCATGTGTTTCTTGCCATTGTCAGGTACCGCTAGTTAGAACAAGTTTAAGGGGCGATTACCAGCTTATTATTGCAAAGCGCCAATTGGCAATTATGAATATTTTGCTTCATGCTTCACGCCATGATATACCGGTTCCAACATATGCAGTGAATTTTGTAACACCCTGAAGAGGAAAACTTAGATTTGAATCAAAGCTTTGTATGAAATGACTTATTTTTAACACGTTGTGCGCCGCAGTGATTTTGCCAATATGACCTGTGGGACAATTTTTTTTTTTTTGAACTTTTGTTAAAGTGACTTTTTATGATCATTTCGTCGATTGATTGTATTTTTTTGATTTGAATGTTGTTTTTTTGCGTATTTTTTTTTTGTGCCCACCGGTGGGCATGTGGTCCCAGCCAGTAATTTTGTATCTGGGGACAGAATGACCACCCGTGGGCATTCTTTATTTTAAGGTTAGATTTGTCTTTGTTTACAGTTTATAATCTAAGTTTAGTATTGTTTTGTTATAATAATATGACCTTTGTTCAGTTAATTAATGTTTTTTGACTATACCTAGAAATAATTCTTGGTTTTGTTGGGGAATTAATATTATCGCATAAGATAAAATTATACCCGTCTTGTTCATGTTTGTTTTTTCTATTTCGCTACAGTTTGTTATAAAGCGATTGTATAGAACAAGTATAAATATTATTTCACATTTGTTTTTGTTGTTGAATGGGTTCCAATGTTCCAAAAAAAATTGCACAGAAAAAAAAATTTCCAAATCTAATCTGCCCGGTCCGCATTAAGTTCTGATGTTCCCTGGGACAGAACAATCGGCTTAGCATACGTAAATCCATATAAACCGTGCCCACGAGTGGGCACACGCCGCTGAATGAGCAGACGCAAAGTGTCCACGGGTGGTCACGCGGTCCGAACAAAGAGACTGAAAATGGCCACCGGTGGGCACATGGCGCTCAACGTGTTAACAAACACGTTAGGTATGTATATAAACTAAAATTTCTGCTTTATCATAAAATATTTTGATTTTTATTGTCGGGGATTTAATAAAGTCTTTAAATAATATTGATCGAGTTGCCATTTTGTTCAGTTAAGATGTCAGCTTTATAATCCGACTTTCATTCGTCGTGGGTTCAAATCCCACCTGAATCGTAAAAAGTTCTGGGTCCATTCTACGTTACGCAAATTATCAAGCTACTGTGGGGTAGGTGAAAAAGCGTAGGGAAGAGTCGAAAATGATTTGATGTAAAAACCGTCCTATTCACGCCGGTTAAAGGTTGGATTAGATCGGATATCTCTTATGATGAAGGCGCCGCACAGTATTGTGCCTAATGGACAGAATTAAAAAAAATAAAAGTAGATTTTTAAGAAATCAAATATACAACGTTTTAGTTCCATAGCTGTATTTGCTAAAACGCGCAAAATATTTGGCAATCCAATGCATATACAAACAACAGAAGGTCCCGAAGTTGAGAAAAATGTATTTATCTGTTGTACGGTACCTATATAAAACGTCATTTGGCATATCAAGACAATTTGAATTTTTCTTTGATATTAAAATATTTTGTGCGGGTGACCAAAATCGAATTGTAGTTTCAGAGGCACACATGTATTTTAATATGCTGATATTATTTATTTGAATTTTATTTTTTAGCCATAGTAACATGTAGCGTGATTTTAAAATTAGAAAAAATATTCTCCCAGCTTTAACAAGACTTTTAAAAAAATGACCGAAAATGTCTTCTGAGATTTTGTGTGATAAACTACCCCCAATATTGTGCTTTATTATGCCGTTTAGTTTTCCTGTCCCAATCTGCCACTTTCTTAGTTATTTAATTTTTTTAGAGGTCTTTTACGAATAGTATGTTTTTTGGTACTTTTTTTACCCCAGCGCAGCGGATGCCTTGGAGGCCAGACATAAGGAATTCAGACAAATATACGATTATGTAACAACCGCAAAACTTCAAGAATAGATGCCAATACCGACATCATAAAAACTATTTTACTGACTTTAGACCCAGAATTATGTTCTTACAGACAATCTACAAAAAGAACCCCAAATATCAGTTGTGGTGATGAACTAAAGCAATTTTTGATTACTAAAGAGCCACTTAACTCATTGGAAGATTCAGGTTTTCCCAAAGAATTAAGTACTGATAGCGAATGTGATCAGTCCGACTAAATTTTGCTTGGATGTATGGCAAGTATCGTATAATCAAATAAATTTGACGTCAAAGTTAGCCATCATTTATAAAAGGTTTATCCCGGATTAGATCGGTTTTTTAAGGCATCTGTGAGAATTGTGTCAAAGTTAATTGACTTTAAAGCAACATAAACCATGCTCTTAAAATTTCACGGTTAATACTTTTGACGTAAAATTTATTGAATAGTTTTTACAAAACAGGCATTTAAGTTTTTATTATTTTTAACTTAACTGCAAATTATTAGTGTGTTCTTTAATTTTCCTAAGCATAAGTTTTTAAGTATTATATTATTACTTCATAACTTCGGTAGGTACTTACTCTTAGTTTTTGACCTAAAAAAGTACAAAATATACAAAAAAATCCTAATTTGCTTGTTGGTTTGTATGTAACTGTATAGTTACCAAGTTATAAAAATAAAGACAAATTTAGTTGTTTAAAACTAAGCTTATACTTAATTTTGTCCAATATCCCCTATACCACGCAACACTGTGCGCCGCTTTACACTCCCCAATCGATAGGTAACAAAAAAGCAACTTAGTGTTGAACGAAACTAAGGGTTGATAGAGCCCTTGGGGTGCAGGCTCGGGTTGTCTTGTTACTAAGGACCGTGATTCGGAACCCACGTTAAACTGTAGGTCCCATAAAAGGACCTTACCATCAGGTATGTACGTCGATTACTTTAGATAACAAAAAAAGTGATATTTTTATGTAAAAATTAACTAACTAAAACAAATTCTCGTTCCAACATAACTTGGCGACACAAAAATTTTTTAATTAAATTTTTTTATAAATTTTTTTAAATTTTCATAAATTTTCGAAAAATAAAAGTAGTAGAATAGCAATTCATTAATGGAAAACCCGAGGGAAAACCTAAATAATATATAAATAAAAAAAAAATTTTGTCAAATAATACAACATTAATATAATAAACCTATATCATTCCAAAAAGTTTATTGTTATTGAAACAAACTCGTAGCTAAATTCATTAAAACCTATTAATTTTGCCTTAAGGGTCATCATCTCTGATTTGCTCAGAAAGTAATAGGGTAACAATGTTAAAAAAAATACCAGAGATGATGGCTTACTACTCTTAAAAAATTTAAAACATTATACGGGTGGAGGAGACGATGTGTATCCTCCACCCTGAACAACATTAAAAAAAATCAAACAATATCTAACAATTGTAAGGATAAGTCCCTGACAAAATAAATATAATTTGATTCAAAAAACATTAGTTGAGTAATTTGGTCCTAAAGTGTGTCGAAATACTTAAAAAGATCCTGTATTTACTACGGTGGGTGCTCCGTAAACGGATGCACAAAATGAGCACACAATGTCGCTTTCAAACTTTATAAATCTCTTGATTAAATAATCGTTCAGAAGTTATTCTCTGTATTAAGCAATAAAACTGGCTGAGTTGTATCGTAACGAAGTTTATCTACGTCCCGAAAGTTACATTGTAAACTTCCAAATTTAACTTGCCAGTGTCTTTATTGTGTTACTAATTATTTTAGAAAATACATTAGTTATGGGTAAACTAGTGTAGTAAAAATAACTCGTAAGAGCATACATACCAAAATTTAACAGCTGAACGATGCATTTGGTAAAATTTATTGAACGGAAAATACCTTGAGGAAATCATCTCCAATTTTCTTCACTTCGGTAAACAATACCAGCGGTATAGGATGCAATTAAAAACAAATGCAATTATTTCTAAAGAGAAAATGAAATAAACTGTAGTCAATGCACGATTTTTGACAAGATTCTCCCTAGACGCATTTTTTCAGACCCATGCAAACAACGTATTCCTCTTTAAATTAATTTATAAATAGGTATCTAAAATTGATTTTTTTCTTATAGATGCATTTTCATTCCTCTTATTTCCTCACCGTTATTCTTTATATAACATCTATAGATTCTTTGACCTCTATCGGTAATCGGTTTATTATCTTTTAAAATAATAGCTATCATACAAATCGGCAGACATATGGAAATTGACCCTTACAATATACAGGGTGTTGCAAAACTATGCCGACAAATATTAACAGGTGATTCTTTGACAAAACACAAGAAAAGAAGTTTCAAAAACTAACTAACATTGAGCGCTTTATTTCCGAGATACAGGGTGATAAAATTTTGATGTTAATTTTTTTGATTCTTAATTTCTTTTTTTATCTAACACGTTTTCAAAGACAATTCGATTAACTTACGTACATCAATACTAAGTTAAAGTAGAGTTATATTTTCTGAGATCACGATGCTTCCCCCGAGTTATTTCGCGACAAGACTGACTATCCTTTTGTGAAAAGACATTATTGTATTTTTTGATAATTCCTTATCCGTAGGGAAAGTTCGTCGAAAAATTGCCTGGTAGGGAAAAATGGGCAGAAATTTAACAATTACAGTGTCGTAGGGGAAATTTAAATTTTTGTTTCAAATATACAATATAATTGATATAGCCGAACATTCCTATAAATAAACAGCTCCTGTGCTCATGTTAGTCTTGCAGGAGGCAACATTAGTGGCCTTTTATTTGCAACTGGTCTTAGCTGAGCTAAGTTAACCAGAGAGAGACAGTATGATAAATTTAATGAGGCAAAAAGGTCTGACTAACTCACTCAGCTAAGACTAGTGGCAAATAATAAGCAACTGTTGCCATCAGCTGTAAATTGAGGCTTTCTTTTACTTGTCGGTGGCGCCACCGATTATATAACCCTTTTTTAAATGGAATTGCTAAACATAGATGGCATGACAAGGGTTGGGTCCACTACTTTATGAAGTGATCCAAAAAATAATGTAAGTTATTGGGCGTCACAAACGAACAGACCTCACTGACCTCAGGTAACATTAGTCTTACACTTGTCTTAGCTGAGCTAAGATAGTCAGAGGTTTGTGTCTGTTTTGGCCTATCAAATTTATTATACTCTCTCTCGCTCTCTCTCTCTTCCTATATATTTTTTTCCAATTTTTCAACGCTCAATTATAGAAGGATACCCATACTTTAAAATGAATACAGAATGGGCCATCTAGGAGCGTATTTAAGGGGTAAAAACTGACTTTTCTTGATTTTTTCCAACAAATCCTATTTTTAAACGACATTATTCTACACTATTTTTCCTATTTAGTGATTCTTTTTGGGTTTATTTTATCCCTTAATTATCTAATACCTCAGACTAATTTAAATCGCTTATTTTTTCGATTAAGTTATAAATAAATAGGTTTATTTACATCGGGGACATGCAAAATTTGAAACTTTTAAATTTTCAAATTTTCGGCCATTGCCATGAAAACAAAGAATTGCAGGTTATTTACGTCAAAATTATTAAAATATGATGTGTCAAAATTGTGCAAAAATGGCAGTTTTTGTTGCAAGATTGGAAGGTTCATGGACCGATTTCGGCTTGAAATATACAGAAATAAGATTTTAGGAACCTTCTACTTTAAGTGCAGGGATATTTCATTGGATGAGTAAGGCGTTAAATGCCATTTTTATTGATTTTTCGATGACCCTACAATACTGGAAGTTGCCATGTGCTTATTATTACTCTTTTGACGTCACAGCCAATGGGATCATGTATTACAAGTTTCGAAATTCGCGCGAAAATTTCCAGTAGAAAATCCTTTTTTGTTAATAAAGACGAAAATAAATTGATAAAAACAATCACCACAAATAATTAATTTATGTAGGGTATATAAAAAAATATTTCAGATTTATTTGGGTGATATGCATATTCCCTATTATCTCGGAAATGAAGCATTTCCGGACATAATAATATATGTCAATAGGAACTCTTTTCTTATTTTTGACCAAAAAATCAACTGTAAAATTTTGTTAGTGCAGTTTTGCAATAACTCGTAGAAGCCATTTATTCCCTAAAATTTATATCGGCGATTTTGCATGTTTTATTGCAAAAACAAACTGAAAAATCTAAAGGCAGTGGTACCCTTTTCTTTTCCATTTTCCATAGGATTTAGTCTCTTTATTCTTTGTAAGTCAACATCCATTTCTTTCTTATTGCCACTTAAACAAAGTTTTACTTTTATTTTACTTTTTCCCTCCCGATAAACATAGGCGACAAGTCTACAGACTTGATGAATTGGAACAAATAGTAATTTGGAAAATGGAAAGTTGCACGGCAAGCTGTTAAATTTTACTGTTCGTTGGAGTTCCCATTTATCAAACTGTTTATATGAGTACACATTGCAGTCAAGAAGGAATCGGACTGAATTTGTGTTTTCATTACTTTTCAGTTGTTATTTAGGAATATTTCTTGCCCCTTTTATGTAAGCTGATTGGTAATTTTTATTACTGCAGACGAGAGGTTCTATTTTGAAATAGTTATTTGTTTTATAAAAAGATCGTAGAGGTAGTTATTATGGTTATGTTATTATCTAACGAGGTTTTAGCCGTGTCTGATAATGATAACAAGGCGTGTGTTATAAAAATTTGGATAGTAACAAAAGTAGGTACTTATTCGGAAAGCCAAAGCGAATGAAAATACAACTCCTTATTGACACAACAAAAGCGAATAATTATACAGGGTGATCATATTAAGGTGTTACGGTTTCAAATACTTTAGTAACAATTTTGCAAGGCAATAAAGAGACATATTTTAAAATATGTTTGACATTTACCCCCTCCACAAGGGCGGGTGGCAAGTTTGTAATGTCAAATGGAAACGTAGTCTTTTTCCGAAAACTTGATTCTCCGTAAAAAACTGTGTTCTCAGAAAATTGTTGCATATACTGTACTGGTTTCAATAGTTACGACACAAGAATAAATAAACAACCAGAAGGATAACTCTCTAGAGGCACGTTTGTTCTAAGCCTCTAACGCCGAGGGACCTTGAGTCAGTGTTGAAGCAAAATAGATATTTCCATAGGCGTACCTAGGAAATAATATGTTATAATGTTAAATTAGTAAAAAAAATATGATTTAGTTAACAATGTGATTAGTGAGTTGTCTTAGGTAGAGCGTAATGCCTTAAAATATACCGAGAATCTATATGCCACGGTATTTTGACGTATTTCACACCAATTGATCTTTTCACAGAGAAGTTGTTTACTTGCAGGTATATGGGGATTGAGGAAAAAAATAACAACTGTGATTTTTAGAGATTAGATTGACAAAAGTGGATGGATTTAAAAATGGAGGAAATAAAGTGTACCTTTTAATTTAATGTTGAGTTATTCAGGAGTCAGCAATGATAAAATATTTCAAATGGAAAAATTATTTGAAGTTAGGTGAATAAAACAGGTGTTAAGATAATAAAATAATTTTAATGGTGCCTCCAAATCAACATCTTACTATTTTTTACAGTCCTAAAATTTCTATTTATAAATTTAAGATTAATAAAATAAAATAAATTTATCATACTGATCAAATACTGGTCGGAAAGCTTTTGCAAGGATGAACAAAGCGGCTATCTTTAGAAATATTTACAAAATGGGTACTAACATCATTTTTTAAAACAATGTGTTCAAAAGTCCTTTGAAATATTATATAAAAACATATAATTTACAAAATCGTTATGGGTCATCTTTAAGTTACCAAATTTATCTATTAACCTTTTACGCTCTGTAATAACAAAATACCGAGGTTTCGTCCAAGTTTTGGTGACATTTCGAATACTCTCCACATATGGCGCATTTATGAATATTTAAACGTTTTTTAATGCGATAGCCTGCAAAGTATCTTAAAAAATGTGTTTGTAATGAGCTATTCTTTGGAAAATCAGCCTGAAATTTAGCTGTGGCATCTTGTGGCGATGAAACTGACGCCGAAACAGAAATATCATCTTTTAGTAGATCTGATAATTTTAATAGAACGTTATTCGCATCAGTTTCACAATTTCATTACCAGAATTGAAAATTATAGCACAAAATAATTTTTTAAATGTTCTTTTGAATTGCATTGACGTAGGATTTTTGCAATTTGCATTTTGTTGCCTAACGGACTCAAAAAAATTCTCCAAGCAATCTTGATTAAGGCGTCTGGTAAACAAAAAGGAAACGTTTTTTGACTTCAGAACAGGCCCTAAATTAAAAAGTGCTTTAATCGAAATTTTTGAATCCAGTAATAAATTTCATTGTTTTAGTGACGTTTTTATCTAGAACCGTTAAACTGTGAAATAGCTGTAATGAATCATTTAAAAAATCAGTTTGATAGTAGAGACATTTAAAGGCGCGATTTCCTCGGGGCGACCATGATAGGCGATCCTCGCTCGGCGATGATCGTGAACCACTGCTTAATGGCAAATCAATGTAACCGTCTCCCTCCAGGGGGCTATGTTTAGCGACTTTGCTATTAGCAGTGGTTCCCGATCATCGCCGAGCGACGAACGCCTAATCATGGTCGCCCCGAGGAAACCGTACCTTAAATGACAGGTTAAATTTTTTAGCGCCAGATGATTTTGGTGAATTGAAAATATCAAAGAGTTGGCCAATTTTTTCAATAGGGTCAGCAGTTGCCGCGGCTTTTGGAGTTATGGCATCAAATCTAATATAGATACATAAAGCGGCTTCAACAGTTACACTAAACACTTGCGTAGCATATTTCACTTTTATTATTTCTTGGAAAAATATAAGTTTGTAAGTTTAGGTGCCGCTCTTTCCGAAAAACCCTTATCGAGTTCATAAAATTGTACTAACTATGTTACTAAGTAATGTTACTAAGAAACTCTATTACCATTTACAATAGTTATATTTCATTAACATGTTTCTCAAAGCTTTAAGTAGAGTAAAGGACTTTCTTGGCAACAGAATCAAAAGGAATTTCTTTTGCGCGCAAGAACAATTATTACAATTTATTTATTTTTTATTCGAGTTAAATAGCTTGCAAGTATTTAATATCAAGTCACAAAATCAAGTCTAATCGGATCATAAATTCCTGAAAAGCTTGATAGTCAAGTCAAGCAACATAAGCCATAACCAATTCAAGCTATTTGACTTGATGAATCTCTGATCACTTGTTTTAAATTCCAGGCATTATATTGACATACATTTAAACAAACAAGAAGAAACAAATAAACTGCTTTATGAATATTTATTTGCACTGAATCAGAACGGCAAAAATTACTGTTGTTAAAAACTGTAACATCAGAAGGTTAGTCACATTTCAAGCACCCAATTAGTCAAATCTCGATTAAAATGCTTGATGCAAACGATTATAAATGTATCGATATTATACAAAGGGTTGTAAAGTTGTCTTTCCCAGACTTTCCAAACCATATCGATTTCCAGAAGTTAATATACACAATAACTAATGTGTAATAACAAAACTTGCGTGTAATTTAACTCTTAATTAAGATGTTCCGAACTAGCATCGAGATTGAATAATATCGACAGGGGGAAATTTGATATAAGTACTTAATATCAACCGGCACTTAGCGATAATTATTGCGGGTTGCCTAAATAAGGGCGTGAGGGCGGAGTGAGCAAAGTTCGCGGCTTAAGTTCAGCATAAGTTTTGCTGTTTAGGTCGAGGAAGGTCAAAAGGGATAGATCCCCGAGCCCAGTGCGTAACTGTGTTTGTAGGTATCCAATGCCTGAAGTTTAGTTTGGTTAGGATGAATATTATTTCAATTAAAAACATACAAAAATATGACATATTATAAGCGTAAGGTACAAGGCTTAAGCAAATTAATCGTAAGCCATTGCCTTGAGACACCTATGTAGACGCGACGAAAAGATTTTAGTGAATAGAGGCTGTTGTCAGTTGTCTTCTAGCCTATGCTGGTTTATTTTTCTGCGCTCAAGTATTTTTCAAACTGTTTTAATCATTACTCTTCAGCAGGATGAGACGACAACATTTCCTTCTGTTTTGTTAACCTTTTCAAATATCTGACTGTGTACATCGATGGTCATTTCATTAATACGTCTTGATATTGTGTTATTTGAAAGTGTTTTGCTTTTTCCGGGCCTATCATCATATTGACCATATCAATAGAATCGGGTAAAATGAGATTATCGTAGGAGAGCCGGACCTGAAAAATACACCATGGAGAAGGTCGGGGGTACACTGTCCATAAAATAGAAATTAAACGTGTGCCCTATAAAAGCGTTATTATTATTATTTCTTAATTTTGCATATTTTCGAGCAGACACAAAAATTTGTTTACAAATAAAGTGATTTTCGGACATAAACAGTGGAGCTCTGGAAATGGATTAAATAAAAAAGACCCATTAGCCGAAGGTAATGCGCTAGGGTTGACGCCTCCTGTCGTGACTCATGGTGGGGAACACTGCCTGCGAACCAGTAGATCAGTTGTGATTATCTATCAGTAAGGCGTAGACTGTCGAGCTGGGTGTTCTCGTTCCTGTGCTTTTATAAATAGGGCGAGATAACTTGCACAAACCTGTCTTAGCGTATCCAAGCGCGCGGGATGAGTGGGCGCACGCCGCCGCCTGCCCCGCCCCTGCGCACCTTTTGCAAGTAAGTGCAAGCGTGGTAAGTAGTTCGGCCAAGTTGGAACTGGTAAAAGTAATATAAGAACAATCCAGCCATATTCGTAGCAAGTGTAAACACATTATTTGTCACGTTAGTTATGTAAAACTGTGATAAGCGTTAAAATATATATAAAATTGGCTTTTTAATATAAAAAGATTGGCTGATCCCAATCTATTTACGTTTTGGAAATTATTTTGCCGAAAGAATCAAATTATATTTTACATTAATTTTTAAAAAGTAAGTTACAAATAATTTTTAGCAGTGTTTGGAGCTCTAAGCTCTAAGTAACTGATAAGTTTAATTTCTGAGGCATAAGCCCAATACAAAAAGAATGTGATTTTTGAATCGATTATACATAATGGCGCATATCTTTAAAACAAAATATAGGTCTTATGTTTTCAGGCAATATTTTTAAAACGGCAAAAGATGAGCTTATCGCCTTAAAAGCATCATAAATCAACACGTTTGTATGAATATATTTTATTGCAGCCATTAGAATTTAAATCTTTCTCTCCGAAAATAAACTTCCTATGTTTTCCGCCATCAAGGAATATACTACTTTAAAAACTATGCTATTGTAGTGTGCCCTGTTGTTTTATATATTATATTTATTGTTTTTAAATATTTATACTTACATGAATTTTGCCGGATTTATTTAACCCTGTTCGGTTTTAATTTTGATTTCGGATTTCCATTTTTTAAATTGTTATTCTTGTTCCGGAATAAACATTATATTATGAAACCTTTCACAAATAATTATAAAATCCAAAAAAGCTTATAAAATATGCATCGTTACGGAAATAAAGAATAAATATGTTAAAAAATAACAAGATTACCCGATCCTTAGATTATGTAACGCAGATCCTTCTGTTTTGTCGCCAAGAATATCTTACCGTACTTAATAGCAGCATTGCCAAAATGGGCAGAATTTAGCCATGTTTTCTTTTAAAGTTTTATTTAAAAAATCCTTTTTTATAACACTGACATTTAGCAATCCCGCATGATGTACAGGGTGTCCAGTTTTCGACACTTTTGCAGGGTATTTCGGATATCTCTAAAGATAGAGAGCTGAGGTTTTCGCAATACTACGCTACTTTTTCGTGAAACGTATGATGCTGCAAACAGAACTTTTATAGCCCCCTTCGTTTCGGAGATACAGGGCGATTTTGAGCACCCCTCGTATCTCATGAGATACGAGGGGTGCTTGAAAACGATACATTTTCAAAATCGCCCTGTATCTCCGAAACGAAGGGGGCAATGAAAGTTCTATTTATAGCGTTATACGTTTTACGAAAAAGTAGCACAATATTGCGAAAACTGCAGCTCTATATCTTTAAAGATCACCGAGATGCCCTGCAAAGTGTCGAAAATTGGACACCCTGTATCTGCACCATACCAACACTTGTCATTCTCAACAAATTCAACATCTTTCTTTTTCACATTCACCTAATTTTCTTAGATGTTGATGCGTGGCGAAGAACGACTTATGAGTAAGTAATTTGATCTGTTCTTCGCTACGTTTTCTACGAATTATTTTATTGTTATTGGTAAAACATTCATCAACGTCAATAAACAACATCATGCAAACCGCGAACCCGTGTTGGGCACAATGTAATCTAATTAAAAATTACCACTTACAATTAACCTGGGTGCCTAATTAGATAAATTTGTCACAGATTACTAGAGTAATCTCTGGTCATATATGTATACACAAAATAATTGATAAACATGTAATCTAATTATCCTGTAATCTAATTACATGATGGTTATCTATGGTAATCTATTGTGTATCATTTTATTTTGGAGAACAGCATGTGAATTAATAGGATATTCACGACAAATCTAAACATGCATACTTATCCTTTGGACGGTATATATAAATTTAATGGAGCAATTTAAATTTGAAGCAATCTGTTGTAATTAATAACGCAATTAGATTACAATGTAAAGGAATTAATTTCGTTTCAATTTAAATAAAATTTAGATAGTAGTACACTAGATTACATCGCTACTATAATTATTAATTATATCACAATGTAATTAAATACAATTTAATTAGATTAGTAATCAAATTATATTATAATCAAATTATGCGTAACACGGTAAATTTATTACTTCTATATATATATATATATATATATATATATATATATATATATATATATATATATATATATATATATATATAGGTAGATAGATAGAGAGAGAGATTTTTTTAAATATTTTCGATAAGCCAGGTGTACCTATGTATATAACTTCCACAGCCGTCGCCTGGCCTACATAAAGTATTTTAAATAAATCTACAAGTGTCTCTTTCCTGACAGCTAAAAAATAAGACAAAAAATATTGTTTTTCTCCTAAATTATTCAAAACTTTACCCCAAGGCATCTCTTAAATTTTACGTGTCTTCTTGGAGCGATAGATTTACGGCGACAGACGGCGTGTATGCTTTTAATATAACATTGTTGTCGTTTTGCCAGCGATCCGGATTAAAGGGCCTTGCTTGCCGAGATCTTATCCCGGTTGTCACCTAAACTGCAAATCCCCGGCCCAGATTAAGGCGCTTTATTGAATCTTGGAAGGGTCAAACAAAGTGCGGCGGTAAATTTTGGCAGGCTCTTGTATATACATACATATATCGAGCTTATTTACCTACATTGTTTTACATCTTTGATGGGGTATATCTTGGTAAATTAAAGGTATTTACTTTTGTCAATAATTAAGGAATTTCATAATCGGGGATAATTAAATAATCGAGTACTCGGGCGACTTCAATGATCAAGTAATCATTGAAGTGATCTTTCACTCGGAATTTCGATTAAAGCCGTAAGCATCGAAATTAATTGCCTAAACACAGTCGTAGAATTTCAGTAAGGAACACCAGACTCATGAAGGTTAATAAACGGATCTAATAGGAATATTTCTACAAAGAAAAAAATGATCCTAAAATTTGCATTTTTGTAGCGCTTCCCCTGGATAAAGGGGTTGTTATTCACAACAGGATATTATTTTTTTATATGGCATTTCATCGGAAAATATCAAATTTTGGAAAAAAGGATTTATACTTAAAAATTACAGCTAAATTTATGTTTTTAAATCCGCATTTCAAAATGCCAAAGATTTTAAATCCCTAACTGTGCAGTCGAATAAAAACAGCCAAAATCGCGGGGCACGGGTTAAAAGAAACAGTACAAAATTAAATTTTTCCCCAATATTTTCCAAAAAGTTTTAAAATTTCGTGCAGCTTTACATTAAGATCATCTATACTGTATCCAATTTGAACTGAGAATGATTACAGAAAAAAACTACTGAATAAGAATTCACTGTATTGTTCAGTTCCATGGACGGTTTACACCAAAATATATTTTAGCAATTGCAATATTCTTCTTTTCTTTCCTGATTATTACGAAGCAATCAGATTTCTTTCTATATGTTGGCAAGAGTGTGTTACAAAAAGACAAATAAAAAAAATATGTTTAGCTTTTTATCGAACCTTCTTCGCTTACGAAAGTGTTGGGTATTTACTTTGAAAGATTAGCCATCGTAATATTCTTTTCTTTCCTGATAAAATTCCCAACGGAATCTGATTTGTTTCTATCCTTGTTGGTAAAAGACGCATTAGTAAAAGACAAATAAAAACGATGTGATTGTCAATAAATGATGATGATGATTGTCAATAAAAAAGAATATGTTCAAATATTTCATCACAGCTGCAGTTTGTGCAAGTATTTCTGGTTGTCTACATTGAAAGATTTGTCAATACAATTTTTAAAAAAAGTTTCTAATGTGGAAAAATACTTAGAAGCTTTTAACTTTGGTGTTTTATGAATTTGTAACAAAAGATCTCATGTTGCTACTTTTACCTAACAAAAACAGCATTTGAAAAAATCTCGTTTTTATTGAGCAATACATTAACAGTGTCGGCATAGCCACATCAACCTTCTTATTTTATACTAAATTGTATCCTATCCCTCTAAGAAACAATACTCAATACTTACTGCCCCTCTAAAGAACAATTCGCAATAATAGGATTGGAGAAAAAGTTTTTAAATAAATAAAGACGACAGCAAAAAGGAGTAAATATTTTATTAAGATAAACAATTTATAATAATCTGACTTTAAAAAAATATTCCCTATTCTCTGATATATTATATAATGCAAAATGGATCTATAATATAGCCTATCTACAAACAGTGGCGTTTGTGAGAGTAAGAGACGATAAAACTTGTTTAATTAAATATACCAAGTAGTTTCTCAATTTTTAATTGTAAATGTTAAAAGTTTATTTCCGGAGAGATAGATACACTTTGTGCTGGTACCGTGACTTCAGTTTTAAACTGAAACCAAATGTTTCTAGGTTGCAACTGTCACTCCTTTCTTAATAACTAAAGAATCTTCCTTCACTCCCTCTTTTTTCAACTTTATATTGGGTTGGCGTTCCTGATAATTAATCATTCCCAAAACACCGGGTCCGAGTAGTCTGAAGAATCGAACAAATGCGAAATATTTAGGTAGTTATTAGTCAGTCGCACATTTAGAGAACACAGAAATTTAAGCTGCTTACACTTTATATAAACTTTTTAGATATATTTTTACACTGCAAAAACAACTTATGGACAGGCTTGAAATATGTCATGTTTATGTTTCTCATAACCTAATTTTATATTAGTTGTAAAAATTTCAGAGTATAAGAGAGAAAGAAGACGAGAGAGAAAAAAAAGAGGAAGGACATGAGAGAGACATAACCCATTTTAAAATGGGTTTCTATCATCTCTCTCAATTCAAATTTTATAGATTATAGTTAGATTTTGACAAGTTTTTATGCTGTCATTTGTCATCTTATGATTTATTCTATTATTTCTGCGATTTGCATGGTTCCCAAATGACTTTTCTTTTATCTTGGAACTTTGCTCTAATGAATTTTAGTTCCTTTATTGTAAAAAAGCATACTTAAGTTGTTCTTCTCTATATTAATTTGTAAAAAAACGAAGAAATAAATTCATAGTAGAAAACTTACTCCTATACTTGTAAATTTAAAAGTCTGATTGTTAAATCAGACCGGGCTCAGGGATAGCGAATCTCGAGGTTGGTTTCTTTAATGAACTATATGTTTTTTTGTGCCTACACCGAAAAGACATTTTTTTGAGCAAGAATACTGTTAAAAAAATAGTAGTGATGGGAGCTGATTATCCCTCTGCAGTTTTGATAGGTAAGTTTGATTGTGAAATAAGTATCTCCACGGATAGGAGGGACAAATGGACCAAAACTGTCATTGTTCATTTTTGGTAAGCTTCTGCTTCTTAAAAAAATACGGTCTACAAAGAAAGTTTTTGACTTTTTCATACAGGGTGCTCAAACAATATCAAAAATAATAAATCATGTCAAGAGTAAACTACCTTTATTTTTCATTTTAGAGAAAAATAATAAAGACGAAAACTATTTCATGCAAATTCCACTCAAAATTTAAATTCGAAATATCAGTTAATATTTTACTTTTTATTTTTGTGATATAATTTTATAAAATATTCCTGTACCTACGTTTTCTGCATAATTTTACCTTTTCACCTTATCTCACTATTTATGACAAATGTCAGAAAAGTTAAAATTTCGAGATGCTAGCAGTTAAGCAAAAATTTTTTGTTGGTTCAATGTTATGGAAATTTTTAATGAAAATAACCACTTTCATAAACTTATTTTATTTTCCGACGAATCCCATTTCTCTACAAATGGTACGGTCGCTTCACAACACGTATGATACTGGAGTGAAGTAAATTCAAATTTTAGGATTCCTGCACGACGCACGACGCGCGACGCCCATATTTTAAAAAAATAAATGGGTGGTGTGGCATTTTTTATGATGAAATAATGGGGTCATATTTTTTTGAGAACACGTGCAATAGAAATTAATATATGGAAATGATGGAAACTTTTCTTCCAGAAAAGCTGAATGAGCTGCCATTACAGTACCGACGGCCAGGGCCCCCGGAAGGGTTATCAACGCCCGCGTGCCAAAAATATTTTGGCGCCCCTTACTCGGCAAAAAAATTGGGGGTGCCCAAATTTGTCCAGTTTTTGTTGGAATTTAGTGTAGAGTAGTTAAAAAAACTATCAGAAACCTTTCTTAAATGCCTTAAGATCAGTATGCTGTTAGTTTTAGATAACATATGTATTTTTTTAATTTTTAATTTTTTTCCTTTAGGCAATCGATTAAAACCTCATTTTATAAGGAAACTACAGAGATTTCAAAACCAAAACTTTATTTTTCTCTAAATTATTTATAAAGGCATAAATCAAACAATAAACAAATCACAAATAAAACATACCTTATTATTAGGATACAGAAATTAAATGGGCGTTTTTCTAGATTTGGCCGCTGCAAATTCTTTTATAATATTATCAAAATCTATTTTATCGAGTATCTCTTGCTCTATAGCTAAGATTGCCAAACCAGATAATCTTTCTTGTGACATGGTAGACCTCAAATAATTTTTAATTATTTTTAATTTTGAGAATGATCTCTCACCAGAAGCAACAGACACAGGTAAAGTGAGGAGGATTCTTAACGCAATACTAATATTTGGTAGAGATGAAGTTAGATTGTTTTCAAATATATATTGAAGAATTTCAAGGGGATTTGATACTTCAGGCAATGAAAACAATCTTAGGGCTTTTATCTCGTTAAATAAACCATTTCCTTCCACGTCAGCCTCCTGCTTTTCCTGATCAGTTAGCTTCTGTTGAAGAACATGACAGCATTTTAAAAGATCTTCGTCATTTAATTTAGAAATATCACAAATAAAACCAAAAACGTTTTCGTAATCAGATATCATATCGAACCTACTATTTAAAGAACTTAGTGTTTGATCAATTATTTTTAAAAAGAAATTTATTTTAAAAGCAGTTTTTGGATCTTGAGGTGTCTCATCCGTGTGCTCATAATCGAACAATTTCGGTTTATACCTTCGTCTTACATTATTTAATGGGGGAAAACATTGCTCTATCTCAAGAGCAGCCGCTAGTTTTCCAGCTTCAACAAGATTTTCCTCGAAAACATTATCATTTCTATAATTTTTAAAATGATCGACTAAATTCTTTAAATAGTTTTGGCACACTTTAATGTCAATCGCTACACTTTGCATCATTTTGCTTACAATATTAATCTGGAATAAAACATCATACCAAATTATTATACTACAAATAAATTTAAAAGATTGAATATTTAATAAAAGAGAATTTGCTTTATCTCTAGTTTCTATGTTATAAGTATCATTTTCTGCTATTTCTAGAAGGCTATCACATATTTGAATTAAATGAAACTTTAGCGGTTTCATAGCATCAATCCTACTTGACCATCTAGTATCACTTAGGGGTTTTAGATTTAACTGAGGGACATGCTTTTTCATAACATCCCATCTTTTTGTGGATGAAGAGAAAAATACATAAAGTTCTTGTACAATATTAAAAAAATTCACTGTTTCATTTGAAACCTTAGCAGCATCATTTACTGTTAAATTTAAGCTGTGTGCAGCACATGGTACAAAAAATGCCCTAGGATTAGCATCGAGTATGCGTTTTTGTAAACCAATATGTTTTCCGCGCATATTGGCCCCATTATCATACCCTTGACCTCTCATATCTTTAATATCTAAATTTAAATTTTTCAAAAGTCCCATTACAAAATTACATAGCCCTTCCCCTGTAGAGTCGATTATTGAGTTGAATGCTATAAAACTCTCTTGTATTTGGACCTTTTTAGAACTGTCATTTAGAACGACATAACGCAAAACGAGGCTTATTTGCTCTGTATGGCTTGCATCCGGTGTACAATCTAAAATTATTGAATAATATTTGGAGCTTCGAACCATGTCCAAAATATTATTTTTTACTTTAGAAGCCATTAATTCAATAATTTCATTTTGTATCTGGTAGCCTAAGTAATGGGTCATTCTTAAAGAATTTGTTTGTGAGTTTTGCACTCGACTTATGTGCTCTCTCATCACAGGATCAAAAGATGAAATCATCTCGACAGTTTTGAGGAAGTTCCCATTATCATATTGGAAAAGTGTTTTGGATGAACCTTGGAAAGCTAGGCACTGTCTGGATAAAAATTTAACAACTGCAATAATTCTTTCTAGAACGTCATGCCAATACTTTTTTTCAGTTTCTAAAACCCGTAAGTGATGATCGTTTACAGTTGTAGATAATTTCAACATTTTTTTTAAATTCATCCATTTATTCATGTGAACGTTATGTGCAATTGATGTTTCATGTCTTATAATGGCTAAGGATAAATGTTGCCAATCAGAAAAACCACTAGTATCAGAAAAACTAGTAGAAGTCTTGCTGAAAAGTTTACAACAAAAACAAAATACCGAATTTTTCGAAACTGAGTAAATTAGCCAAATTCTTTCCACTTCTCCATTTCCTAGTTTTCTAACAAAGTACTTACTTGAAAATTTTCTTTTGTCTTTATTAGCAGGAAATTGATAATTACGTCCTATCAAGGGAGGACCACGATCAACCAATATTCTGACTTCATCATTGGTGATGCTTCTGGGCCATAAACCGGGATCTTCTGATGGAAGAATACTAGGAATAGTAATCTCAGTCTCCCCTTCAGTAGAAGCTTCATCGCTAGAACTGCTAGAAGTGTCACTTGTAGTCGTAGTTGTTAGGATGGCTGACTCTACAGAGGCTATATTTTCAATACGTGTTGATGTTGATGTCGATGGTTCACATGTTGCAGAAGATGGCGATGGCGCCGCTTTAGAAACTGTATTTTCTTCTACCTCTATCGTTTCAGTCTTGTAAACTTGACTTTTTTGCAAAAAATGTTTCATACTCCCAGCCATCTTTTCCCTTTCTTGGACTCTAACTTTTTTTTGCTCTCGAAATTTTGCACCAGAAGGTCGTTTTCTCTTCTGTGGCTCCTAGAATTTAAGAAACACTAGATCAAAAATTGGTAAGGACATTTACCCTTGACTTCCCTTGCACAAGACCCATCTTCTTGAGAACGCCCCGTAATTTTTTATTTTTATGAATCTAAACTCTAAACGCGAGCCTTTAAACCTAAACGGCTAAACGAACTTAAGACCAATCTGAAGCATATACCCTATACACTTTTCCTGGTATAATAATTTGATAATTAATTTTTGGCAAAGATGAAATATAAATTTTTTCAGAAAGTCAAACGGTATGATGGTGGCTCCAAGGCGAAACGTCAGGTTTTAAATCTAAAATGTCTAAAGAAATATCAAAATCTATCCGATTTTTCCACGAATACAAAATACTTTCCTATTTGAGGGAAATAAAAATAATATTATCTATGGTATAAAGGTATGGGCTAATTAAGGATGTGCACTATTTTAAACAGAAAAAATTAAAAAAAAAACGAATTTTATAGACCTTAGAAAATGCTAATACTGCATGTGGGTAGGTACTTACCATTTCATAAAATTTTATTCAATCACAACAAAACACAATAACACAAAATACAAATCAATCTTTTTAATTTTTAAGTATCTAAATATTATAATTTTCTGCGTCTTCTTGACCCTTAAACGTTGCGAAATAAAATATCAATTATTTGGATTACGACGCCTTCCGCTGTTTTATACTCCTACAGAGTATTCGAGTCTGGACAGGAAAATCGGCAAGTAGGTAACAAGTTCTAACAACTTCTACGCAAACTTGTCGATTTATACCAGTATTGGATATTGGATCATGATATTGCATATTCAGATGTGAATAGTGATGATTGATTTTAAAAATATGTTTTCTGTTTTAATAGGGAATTAGATTAGATAGGTACCTAATTATATTTATGAACATAAACTTCGCTTAGATTATTGAAAAAAAAGATTTCTTTGGTGCCTTGCTCGTTGGAAATATTGTTAAAAAATTAACCAAAAACCTTTGGTTCTTGGCGCCCCTTACAGAGTGCGCCCGCGTGCAGTGCACGCGTTGCACACGCGGTTGCGGGGGCCCTGCCGACGGCAAATGTACTTCCAGCAAGGCGACTGTCCGGCGCGGCGCATTATGCACAAGAAGTGCCAGAGTGGTTTAACAATGAAATAGGAGACAGATAGATTGGCCGAAACGGTCCAGTTTTGTGGCCTCCAAGGAGTCCTCACCTCACGCTTCCAGATGCGTATCTTTGAGGTCTTGAAATCACTGTTTTTGTCCTATTCTTCCTTATTTTTCTTTAAAATTTGACGTGATACGAAGATTTTACAGTGGGTTCACGATTTCACATAACCTGCGACCAAAAATCTTCCAGGAACAGCATCTAAATCTCTTGAGAGAGAAAACAAGTTGATATTTACTGTAGATATTTTTTCAAAATTTTAGTTAAACGATTCACAATATAGAGATTTTTCTCCTTTAATAATTTTCACTTTTTGCTTGATTAAGACCAGTATTTATTAATCATTATTATGAAAATTATTACTTATTCTACATAAAATTAATTGTTTCTAAACAACAAGTTAAAGGAATCACAAAATTTAAAGCTTTCTCTTCGATTCTTTACCATTATTTTTTACCTTTACATGTATCTAATTACTACTATGAAAATCAGCACTTGTTCTAGATAAAATCAATGTTTTTAAATATAAAGTTCAACAATTTACAGGCAAAGAAACTTTCCTCTTTAAATCATTATTCTCTGTGATATAAAAGTTAGTTTGGTGCTACTTACTTAATTGAATGGTTAAATATTAAATCTGAAATACCTAAGTCTAGATAATAAGAACTTAAGAATTTATTTTGGAATATTGATGTGTAATGGCACTTTAAACTTTATAATATTTTCTTGCACATGCACATTGATTTCCGCATACACAATTTTTAAACTTTGTCCGCCAAAAACTGAGAGTGTGGCGCTCAAGGGGTTTTACAAAATTTATGAATTTCTTTAGGATAAATGGAAAAAAAAAATGATTTAATCCACTACACACCCTAATAAGCTCAGGATTTTTGTAAAAACCCTTAAATCCCTTAGGAATATTGTAAAAATTTCACAAAATTCCGGAGTAGGGATTTTACAAAAAAAGGATTTTACAATAATTACCCTGCAACATACAATGTTAAAATATTATGTTTAAGTACAAGTTTTATAAAGCATCATTTTCGAGCACGGGTCCATGTTAGAAAACGGGCCGCTTGCGGCGAGTTTTCTAACGAGACACGTGCTCTAATAGCTTTATAAAACATGCACTTTATACTATTTTTGCATTTCTTTCAATAAAAAATTGCATATTTAGAAAGAAAATATGACATAGGGAAAGCAAGGTATGTTGGAGATATTTTTAGTTTTACTTAAATAATTTTGTATGTAAAAAAATAATTATATATGTGCTGGTTTCACCAACAAGCTACTATGTTACTCAGTAGGGATGAGCAAAAAGTAATGAGAAACTATAAAATTATGTAGAAAAAATTTATTTTTAAATTTCACTGACTATATAGGTAATTTGGTTACAAGTAAGGTAATTTGGTTGGGTTTGCTTGCTTTATTATTTCCGTGATTTACTTGCTTTGTGATTGAATTTGCTTTGAGACGTTTTAATATACCACAAATATATGTAAATATTATTAATTTTCCACCCAAGCAAACAACCTAAATTTGATTTTTTTAAATCTGTACCTGTACAAAACCTAAATGATTTTATAATATTTTTTCTTATTATATAATCCAAATGCAATCTCTTTATAAATTTCTCTAAGGGCATTTCTCAGCCAATATTTAAATTTGACGGTGTCTTGAATTCACTCTTCTGCAGAGTATACATCCACAGAGGTTTCCTGTAGATGTTCGTGCATCCATGCAACAATCCTCCAGGGACTTAGAATTACAGACAATTTAGTGGTCTCTGCCTTGTAAGCTCCATCCTCAAAGGACTTTGAGTCAATGGGCTAGTTTTCCGTATTGTTAGAAGAACGTCTTAACAGATAAAATAGGCGAATTATTGCCATGCAACCAATTTAAGATATTCAATTGAATTATGTATACAAAGATTCAACACAGCATCATGTATGAATTCAAAAATAAATATCTACTTTGAATTATCTTTGTAAACTTGGATTTGTTTTGCACATGATCCTCAACATATTGAAAAAAATTGTATTATGGACTTCTCAAAAAAATCATTCTTAGTAAAAGTTGGTGCTTATCGTCAAACAAAGACTTGTGTTAAAGTTGTTAGTAAAGCTGGAAATGGAGTTTTTTTAAACACACCAAGAGAAAAAGTACTCTTAATTTTGAAAATACCAAAAAAAGTTGTTAAAAAAGCTGTTTTACATTAAAAACCAGTAAAAACTCTCTTGCTATAAAATCATAAAACTTACATAAGTATTTTGCCAGACTAGAATTTTTTTATGACAATTCTGATTAAACTTTCACAGTAGACAACCAGAAATACTTGCACAAACAAAGGCGGCTGTGATAAAATGATTTTTTATTGGCAACAACATCGTTTTTATTTGTCTTTTACTAATGCCCCTTTTGCAAACAAGGATAGAAAAAATCGGATTCCGTTGGGAATTTTATTAGGAAAGAAAAGAATTTTCAATGACTAATCTTTCAAAGTATATAACCAGCAATACTTCCACAAGAAAAAAAGGACGATAAAAATTTGAACATATTCCTTTTTTATTTGTCTTTTTCTAATGCACTTTCGCCAACACGGCTAGAAAGAAATCTGATTCCTTCGTGATTATCAGGAAAGAAAAGATGAATCTTGTGATTGCTAAAATATGTTCTGGTGTAAACTGTCCATGAATCTGACCAATAGGGTGAATTCTTGTTGAATTGTTTTTTCTGTCATTATTCTCACATTAAATTGGATAGAATATAGTATTGAATATTCTACTTTGAGATACACTAAGTTTTAAAATTTTTTTAATGGAAGCAAAATTACAGAAGTATATCCTTTACAGTAGTTTAAAACATCATACTAGATTGCAAAAAAAGTTGTCATTTAATTTGTAGATAGATAACAATACAAGAAATAAAAGCTCGGAGAGTTTCACATTTTAAACAGTTGTTAGAAATTTTACACTCCCTATATTACGGGTAAAATGTTAGTTTTGCAAAGTCAGTGGTATTTAATATCGTTTGTTTCCAATTTCGCTTCATTTAACTTTAAGCTGACTCAAGTCATTTCCCACTTAAAATTTAGATATAATTAAAGGAGTAGTTGCCAAGTTTCAGGCTAGGATCTATTATATACTTGCATTAATTCAAAATCTTATTTCATAAACAAGGGAGCTGTATTCGCACAAATTTTATTTTTTTATTGGTATGTAATTGCTTCAGCAATTATCGCATCCCATAAAATGTGGTACCGAAATCTTCATTCGAATTTAGTTTACTCAGTTTGTTTAGGGGTAACGTTCTCAGGTGGGTTTAAATTGAGTATGCAAACATTTCTAGTTCCGCATTTATAAATTTTAAAGAGCTTGTTTAAAAAAATGTCCACGATTTTGAATTTTCAGTTCTTTTGGTGAATAATATCAGAGGTTGCGGATATAAAATATACGTATGCTATGGGCAAAGCCCTGAATCAGATATACGGCCAAAAATATCTCAAAACCCGTAAGGCCTATAAAACTAAACGCTTTTATGCCGGTAGCCCTTGTCCCAAAGAGGTGTACCAGTATCTGGCGATGTCTCCCTCCGCCCAGGGAATAAGCTAGTCCCAACTTCATTTCCAACATCACATCGTAATATATGGCGAATGCGCTGACTAACAATGTTCGATCCGTCAAGACGCGTGGTAAGGCTCAGGCATATTCGCATTGTACCCGAGTGTAGATTAGATTTCCCTGCTTACAGTCTTCACTGAAAAAATCGTTTGGACTTTTTTTCACACAAAATTGTAGCAAAGTCTTTGTAGAGCAATTTACTCTAATTGGATTATTAGTTACAACAGTTTTTTATACATTTTCATACAATTGTAGCAAATTTTGCTACAAATTGGTCTTGGACGTTTTTGAGAACAAATTGTTGGAAAAAGGTACACAATTGTAGTGAAATGTCCCACAATGTTTTTTCAGTGTTTGTTAAGCCAATTTATTCATTTTCTTACCATTGCAAATGTGCAATGGTACGGTATTATTGATTGAATATATTCTGATTGTCTCGCGTAGTGTCTGCTCTAGGACAGGCACTGCGCACTACGCCTTTTATAGGTATTATATAGATATTAAAATCCTTGTGAAATCCGATGTCCGTACTCAGATGTCAAAATTCATAATACAGCTGAAATTTTGCTTAGTAGATAACCCCTACCAAAAGGGGTACACCAGTACCTTGGTAAACAATTCACCCCCATTTAATTTTAATAGTCAATTAATGAGAAACCCTAAACTATAATAATGCTATGAAATCTGGCATATGAGATATAATGGATACATACAGCGACTAAAATACAATTTTAAAAAATATTTTAGGCAACCTAGGCGAATGACACATTAATTTAAAAAGCTCTTTAAGCAAAATAAGACTTTGCTGTTTACTAATTTTCTAGCTCCAGTATGGCCCTCGATATGGCACCTGCGCAGTGCTTTAAAAGCCTACCTCTATAATGTACAAAGTAGGTACCTACTTACTTTAAATATCTTAAAAAATCACAGTGATAGTGAAACATTGGGCACGACAAATAACCCACCCAACTAATAGATCCTTTCAGAAATAATGGTAGTGAATCTTAACTTACCTTAATTCCGATGTGTATTGGAAAATCCTGATGAGTGCCAGCTAATGAAGGTAATGATTGTAAAACTGGAACAATGGGAAGAGAACAGGACATCATACTGTTAACCTAAAAACAAAAAAAAAGTTAATGAAAATGCTACCTGTTTACATCATAATGAAGACGAACCGTTTGAAAATTTCTACATTAAGGCCAAAGACCAATAATTTAAATCAAATCCGAGACGGTCTTCAACGAAGAAGCTGAGGACCTGTCACCAAATATAATTTAGTTTCTATCACGAACTTCATACTTTTGCTTGGAAAGAATTTTATTTGCCTTAAAACATGATGCCGTCAAAGCAAAAAACCACGATTTTCAACCAGTAACATAAAAAAACAGGGAAACTACAATTAACAAATCAGTCATTTCATTTATATTTCTGTTTTAATAAATTGAAGATACTTAAAAACCGGTACTTAAGAACCTAAACTCTTAAGCTAATAAATTATTATTTTCAGTTATGTCTATTGATTCCTTAGGCTAAGAAAATTGAGATATCTTGTATTTTGGAAACAATCCGTTACTCTTGGGCCAAACGCATATTTCATTTATTCAGAATCATATACTGGTTTGATAACAAGAGAATAAATACATTTTTAAAGAGAATATTCATTTGGCCCTATTCAAAGTCGCCATTTCATTGAGTAAAATGTTTCAACCAAGGTCAGCGTATTAAATAAAGAGATATTGTCAACTCGACTATCGACTCTGGTTTCGTACTGTGACCCCTGATTTTGTAAAGATCGAATATTCATAATCTATATATATAAAATAGCATGTCCTGACTAACTGATTCATCATCGCCGAGCCGAAACCGCTGAAGCTACTCAGAAAAAAATACTATGCTACTTTAAATAATAGTATTATTCTAAACCACTCTCACTTTGGTTATATTAAAGTTAATAACTGTTTCAAGAAAATATCTTCGAAATAACCAAAAAAAAAACATGCTTTAAATATAGATTTATCATTAGAGTTCAAAAATAGTCTTATACTTCTTTGAAAACTATATTACCATTTTTTCAATTACTACTATTGGAAACCTATAAACGGTATAGAATTGTTTAAGGTAAAACATTAAATTATTCGACGAAAATGCTCAAATATAATTGGATTAAAACTAGCTATTTGTGGTAAGTCAAGCAAATCTAAACGATTTGCAAGAATAAGTTTGTTTTTTTAATTGTAAATCTCTCTTGGCTAGTCTATTATAAGACTTTTTACTCAGCCGATACGCTTTTTAAAAATCTATTAACATTAAATATGATCGCAAGTTTATTGTTGAATTTGTATTTTTTAGACATGGTTTCCACCAAATCAAGCTATAAATTTAGGAGATTCGAATGCAGTTTTACGCGTCAAATTTGTTCCATCTTGCATCCCATACAAGCCAAAAGCCGACAGTTTTATCAAAGAAGCAGATTCTATATTTGGAGTGAAATAAATATAAAAAGTTTACGGTGCTCGCGTCAGTGTGGTGTTAATAAAATGTGTTTTTTATATTTAAATATTTATAGAATGTCTAAACAATGTATGTTTAATAATACTAAATAAAAATTATTTTAAAATAATAAAGCGTGTTGCATTTGTTTGAAATATAAGTATAATAATTGATGTAATAGAAATTCTTCATTATATTAAATAAGAGTAATTGTTTTTCAAAACACGAATATCATTGAATTTAAACAAAAATGTTTTCTTTCTATTAGAAGTTACATTAAATTAATTACTGTTGTAATTGAAACAATAATAGCTATTTTGCATCAAATGAGGTGCATATTCTTATAAATAAACTCCTAGTGAAAACAATGATAGTTTGCATTGAAATCGGGTATTACTGGCATCAAATAATTGTTATATTTGAACGATCCATTAGAAACCAATGAAACCTTATATATCAAGCAATCTTATAACCTACTGGCTAACAATGATAAACTAATCATTGAAATAAACCGACCTTGTATTGTGCAATACGGAATATAGTGTGTCATTGCAGAGTGGATGAATTCAATATACGATAGTGTTTTTTCTGTGTATAAATATGAAATCTGGTCAGTAGTTTTATTTTAAAATGTAGAGACTTACTAAGAAGAAATTTTTCAAAATTCAACCCCTAAGAGGGTCATAAGAGGGTTTGAAAGTTTGTATGGATAAAAAATACTAGATGGTCGTATTAACTCGAAACTTCGTGGAAGTACTCTAAAAAATAAATGTTTAAACACGTGTTTTACAGTTTTTAATAAATTAACACCTAAAGGGTGAAATGGGGGTTCAAAGTTCGTAACGGGGTAAAATTGTTATACCGCGGGCGAAGTCGCGGGCGGAAGCTAGTTAGTTATATAAATATAAAAACCTGTTGTTTATCTTTGAGATCCTAATAATTTGTGGTCAATATGGTATAAAAAAGGTTTACTTCGCTTAGCGAAATGTTGTGTGTTGTAGGCCTGAAACCTATGGGATTTTTACCTCTAACTTTCATTTCTTGCGGATAGTATTAGCAAGAACATATTGTTTGGATTTTACGCGAAAGATTACTGAATATATAAATATTAGAAAAGATAAATACAAAATTCTGTTGTTTATTGGAAGAACTATGTATATCTATTCTTACACAATTCTTTAAACATTCATTCCTAATTATGATTCCTTTTACTGTTTAACTTATTAACTTTAAAGTAGTACATGTATTTTTTATATTTGGCGTTATTCCACACTTCTGCGGCAGCTTTTTCAACAACCTGTTGGAATTTAAAAATTACGTAAAAACTTCTTTTATATGGATTTCTACAAATAAATGATATAAGTATTTAAAATAATCACTCGTCACACAGAAAAGTTGAAAATTTTAAACTCCTTAAAAACATTAGTTTTAAATTAAAGTATTTTTCAACGACAGTTTACTCTTACGACAGCACCAAAAGCCTAAAAACTAATTACTTAACACTCTAATATGTCCTTTGTATCACAAAACACCATCCGAAAGCACCCGATGAATGCATATGAAATCTCCCTTTGACCGGAAAAACGGCTATAAATTTAAGAGTCGGAGTCAAATTTTTAATTACTATTAACACTTTAAAAAATAATTAGAACGATATAGGAGCTTTTGCAAAAAAAATCCTTTGAGTCCGATGCACGTAGTGAAAAGCAAATACATCAGAAAATGCTCGTGTACTATGGCTGTGTAGAATGTTGCAAAGGCATGTCATCTGCACTAAAGACCATATGATATTCATGAAGGATATTATCCAAATACAAAAAAAAACTCAATGACACATGCCCAACAGTTTATTAGGTAAGGCAGGGGAGAAACTAAACAAACCCGATTGGGATCTCACAGCTACAAGGGGGCCTTGATGAAGATATCTATTTATGCTGGTAGAAAAAATAAAAAATGCAAGATAATGTATCGGTGGCTTGGTGCTAGTAGAGCCGATGTCAAATCTGTTGACAACAATAAAAGTGCAAATAAAAAAAATGACATTGGCATTTCGTCCACCAAACCACTAAGATACCATCCATTTCCCAATTTACCCCCTGAAATGAACCCCCAGAATCAAAACGCAACTTTTTATACTTCACGTCTATAATTGGGCCACCACACGCTATCTCTGTGCTAAAATTTAAGCTTGTACGTCGAATAGTTTCAGAGAAAATCGCCTCTTGTGACAGACGGCCGGACGGACACCGAAGTGATTCCATAAGTGTTCCGTCTTGCTAATTTTGCAGAGAGTCCTAATCAATCTGACTGTTTATTTGATTCCAAACTAAATGACTATTAGTGTAAGTAAATAACCTACTTTTAGAGGTTTCCCTAGGTAAGCATTACCATGTAATATTCTTAAGTTTTCCTGGGTTTATCGGTCAACTGGTTTAGAATTAAAAGACTAATTAATTGTAAGCCAATTGACCGATAAATCCAGGAAAACTCAAGAATATTTACACATAATGATAGGCAATTTTAGCCAAATTTCCACTTTTATTTAATACGCGTTATGTTATAAAGTATTAAATAAAAGTGGAAATTCGGCTAAAATTGCCTATCATTATGTGTATAATGGATTTCCATCGAGTAAAGGCCGACACCATTCAAAATCAAGAATATTTGCCCAACACGGTCAGGAAAAAATTAGTAAATTATCATGAAATGTTTTTTTGGGAAATTAAAAAGTGTTTTTATTTCATAACAATATCGCGTTCAGTAGTCAATTAGAGATACATTTAATATAAGCTTACCTAAATTTATTTTTTAAGATATTTAGGTAATTATTAATAATAATAATTGTAACGGAGTCTATAAAACATTAAAACCTACAGTAATTACGACTTTGACAATAACTTGGCAACGCAGCACTCGGGGTATCAATATTTCAGAATTGTATCCGTGCTGCCGCCAAGTTCTTGTCAAATTCGCGTCTAAAGACATTTTACAAATATTTACTAACATTATAGTTGTAACGCAATAATTCAATTTAAATTTACTGAGCAACTCCTTTATGTAACTAATTTTGATGAACGTTTCCTTTTCCTTAAAGTCTTTCCACCCGATATTTTTGAAATTAATTGAAAGCTCACCGCGTAATACCTTATAATAGTATTATTACAATGAAAAACCGATAATCAAATGCGGTATTATATAAGTTAAAACGACTATATGCCAATGTTATTAAAGTCGTTTCAAAATCCTTTATTATCTTTATTAAAGGCTCATACAAAAGCTTAAAAACACAAAAAAACGTTATAAAAAGCGAATTTACGCCCCGACCAATTAAGGACCTCCAACCAAATTGCAAATTCTTCGACGTTAAATTCAATTTAGCAACACCGATAAAATCTCTCGGAAAACGCGCTGCTGCTGCGGCCGAAAATACTTTCGGGACCCAGCAAGAACCTCTTTTAAAACAACACAATGAAAATTTGGGGGAAGAAAACTTATTTAAATACGAGAGAACGTTGAGGGGAGTAAGCAAGCAAAGAACACAATAAACGCGCTTTCTACAAAAAAGAAAAGGCCCTCTGCTGCTCTTACTGAAAGGGGAAAATCTAGTACAAGTTTAATTACTTCGTGTATATTTTTGGGGTGTGGGAAATACGGACCTTGTATTGTTTTTCCAAGAATAAATTTATCTGAATTTCCCTAATAAAAAACAATGGACGGAAAGAAAACTTTGAAAACAGTTTATTGAAAATTTCTTGATAATAAATCGCATTATATAAGTGTGCTTAGCTAATTCAAATTAGTATCGACGGAAAAAACTTACCCCGGGTGTTCAGTTTTGAACTAAACAATAGTCATTTTGTATATAAAAATAATCTTTAATTTTAGCATAGACCAAATAATACCTAGACCTAGAAGAACACTGCCGTGCAACGAAAAGCAGGTCTCCCATGAGACATTTGGTGGGTTTACTGGTTTATGGTGTAAAAATTTGTTTGTCTACCATTATATAAATATGCATACTATGTATCTACATGTATATGAAATGGTGGACAAAGAAACTTTTAAACCATAAACCAGTAAACCCACCAAATGTCTCAAGGGAGACCGGCTTTTCGGTGTATTCAAGTGTCTGTCTATATTCTTTATAGTCTCTGATTTTAGTTATTTTAATTTAAGTAACCACTTAAAAATAATATTTTCTTTTTCATTTCTCTTTTGTGCCCTGTAAGTTTTCCTACTTTGGGGTTTTTACAGATATACATACAGAAAACCAGTGGCGCACCCAGAATTTTGTCTGGGGGGGGGGGCTGAATAGTGCAATTCGGTGGATTTTTTCAATTAGTATAGTCCACTATTTAATTTTTATGTGTTTAGGATCTTGGTCGTGGGGGGGGGGGGGGGGGGTCTGCAGTCCCAGTTTTATTTTGCACCTTTCTTTCCTTTTCTCATGGTGCATTTTTGGAGATATGCGCGCCACACTCTTATGGGATTGCTTGTACATAGATGATATTGGTACAGGGTTGGACTCTATCAAAGAGGCTCGATCTGTTCGAGACGATCTTATAAACCTTTTAAATCGCGGAGGTTTTGAGCTCCACAAATGGGCAAGTAATCATCCGTTGGTACTTACTGACTTACCAGAAAAAATGCTATTAATCCGATATCGACGTGCTTAGACTTTGATAGTGTAACTAAAGTTTTAGGATTACGTTGGCAGCCTCAGTTTGATCATTTCACTTTCGTCGTAGAACCTATGACTAATAGTTGCACAAAACGACATATTTTATTTGCGCTTGCGCGAGTTTTTGATCCGTTAGGATAAAATCTCACCTCAGTTACTTTGTTCGAAAAATCTTTGATCTCAAACCTTTGGGTTTTAGGTCTAGATTGGGACGCTGAAACTCCGCCAGAAATAAGTAGTATTTGAAATAAATATGCCCGGGGTATAAATATATCCCGATTTTTTTCGCAACTATTTTTATAAAAAGGCATCATTTCTGTTTGCTTGTTTAACTTTCTGCTATTTTCGATTTTTTTGATATTTTGTATTGTAATATTTGGCAACATATTACTTAAAACTAGGATAATTTGTATTATGGTCCATAGGCTTTTTATTTGATCAACTGGATCAAAAATTCCTAAAAATAGCACTAATGATTATAAGGTTGGTTATTCCAGAAATACTACAAAAATGTTGTGCGAAATTTTAATAAACTGTCTGTAAATATGAGTAAAATTAATAGAAAAACCAGAATGAAATTTTATCACTATCGAAAAAGAAGCGTTTCCAGACTTATGTTAATACAAACTTTCTTATTTTTGGAGGAATAATTACCTGTACAATTTGGTCTTTGGAGTTTTCCAACACCCTGTATATCCCATTTACGGTGATTTTAAACACAATAATAATCCAATCCAAAAATGATTTTATTAATATATTTCCAGTAACCGGTATGTGGATCTTGTCATTTTGGACACCTTAGGCCTCGTTTAGTCTGAGTTCTAAATTTAACTTAACACCTCGAGTCGTTCTAACAAAGGTAAACGATTCCGCATATTTGCATCTCCACGTCTGGGTTGATTTATTTGATACTAACTTTGATAATAAAAGAATTATTTGTCTTAATGGACTACTTTATGCTGTATTATTTTTTGCTCAAATATTTATATAATGATTACTGCATATAACAAAATTTTCTAAGAAAAAATACAATTAATTTCTGGAAATAATGTAATAATAGTAATCTATACAGTGTACCCTCTATAATCCGGACAATTAATTGCAAGGGGGTTGTCCGGATTAGTGATTTGTCCGGATGATGGAATACAAATCAAATTATATTGTTATGATATTAAATTTTTAAACCAAACAAAATTAAAGCTCGAAGATAATTTATAAAACGTTTATTGGCCAACATAAAACACATCGTTCATATAAAATGAAATAAGTAGGTATGTACTTATTTAAGAAATAAAATAAACTCTACATATAATCTAATTACTTCGCGTTTTTGTTGCAAATTTAACGTTTTATGTTTTCTTTTGACTTTCTAGAAAAAAAAATTAAACTTATCGCGAACGTAAATAAAATAAGGCTGCGTGCATCAGTACATGCAAAATGGCAACCGGCTAATACCAAGACACCCTGACGCCTGACAGGCTCATACAGGAAAAAATTGTGCTCACCGCCAACACTTAGGAAGGTGGTAGAGGTAATTCTTCTTCGACCGAGGAAGTACCACCCCATACCCCCTTTTAACAGGGCTGGTGAAATCCCTGTGGATGTTTCTAGCACTGGGTGTGGGAGTCGGCTTTGCGATATATATACAACCCACAGTAAGTACTTTGGCTTGCTTGGGTTGTATGAAGATAAAAGAAATACGCATCTAGACCAAAATAAACCAGTTTTATCTTCTTTGCTGCGACCACGTCTTTAATTTAAGCGCGAAAAATTCACGAAGCCACGCGACTGTCCGGATTAAAGATATGCGTCCGGATTATGACTTTTGAAAATAGGTGTACGGATTACTGGATGTCCGGTTTACACGGTGTCCAGATTATAGAGGTTACACTGTATATTTAAAATGCAAAGATCATATTTTGCCTCCCTTATTTTGAAGCTCCTATAAAACATAGCTTGATGATTCATTTTTTGAAAAAAAGGACTTTTCTTCCCATTGAGCCATCACCAAAAATTTTAGTTCAGATTCACTACGAAGACGAAGGTTTAAGATTTAGTACCAGTTTAAATTAAGATCTTCTAGTTGATTAGTTATGTTTTGACAGGTTTTTGTCCTGTCATTGTTAATAAGTCGTCATTAAAAAATTTAAAACTATAATTCTGATATTTTAGAGATTTGTTTGCTTTCCAAATGCTTTTCATCTTGAAACGGGCTGCTAGAATGAATTTAGTTCCATTATTGTCGAAGGTACGTACTAAATTTGGCCTTTTCTTTATAAATGTGTGAAAAATGTCAGAATCAAATTCATAGTATAAAACTTAGTTGTCTTATTCTTACACTTTTCAGTGTAAAACTTTTGTTTATCAATTTAGACCGGACTAGCGTTACAGAATTTCGCAGTTTGTGTCTAAATAAGGCATAAAGTACCAAAAACGTTCCAATAATTTTGACGTAATCTTGACACTATGGCGAATGATATGTAATGCTGTTTTTAAAGATATCCTGTAACTTATATATGTCGTAGTCTTATACTGAAATCCGTCTTTTCATAAAGATCCTAGTCACATCATGAAGCGTCGGCATATTGTGTAAAAACATGAGGCTACACAATATGCCGAGGCTTTACATGAAAATACCGTACATCGGCGTATTGGGTGTACCACAATCTGCCTAACTTTAAATGCTGCGGTTTTGTGAAATGCCCACAAGACACGGCACATTACAATGTGTTTAAATAACCTATGCCAGCTTGCTATTGAGGCGTATTATACAGAGTGGATCACTCTCAATAAATAAATTCAAGTATCTATGTATTTTAACAAAGAAATTTATTTCAATAAAAAACATTATTAAATTATTAAAAAGTCAGTTCTTATTGCACTCTAGCAATATTGTTTTTGTATGGATATTATGCATGATTCATTCATAACATGACCTCAACTATTTTTAATACATATACCTTATTTAATTGTTGCATATTGTATGGTTGTTAATAAAAAGGTTTAAATTTACTGTTTACTGCATCTACTAAAAATTAATATCATCGGCAGAAATAATATTAAAATAGCAGTTTTGTAATAGAAAAAAAGAGACATAAAACTAAATTTAAATAATATGCTTATAAAATATCTAGCTAAGCAAATTTCTATATTATTATGTATCTATGTTCACCCGTAGACGAAAAAATTGTCTAACTAATTTATCAGTCTAAGTACGAATTCCATAAGAAGCTATGAAAGAAGCGCTTAGACTGTGAATCACTTGTACGATTTTTTTATCACGGTTGTACATTTTAAATGAGAGGTTGATAATTTCGGAGATTATCAAATTATGCCACACTTACCAATGTGTAACAACCTTGTGACACTCTGTATGAGTAATTGAGTAATGTAACAGAAGTGTTAAAGAATGTTCCCCTGTGAGGTAACAAAACTGACTAATTCGGTATTAGCGTCAAGAGCAAATGTATGTATATATAGATTAACATAAAACCCGCATCCTCGGCTACGTGCCCCTTTTTGCCCTTAATTAAAGGCCGGTCGAATTTAGAATTTCATCTCAGCAACATTTTAATGTGTCAGACCAACAACATTAAACAGACACCACCACTACTTTTAAGCATATTAGGGATTCCATATTTATCTTTTTGCCATTCTTAATTATTAATAAATTTTAGGTATGACAAGTCTTCTTAACGTTACGATTGAAAGACGAATAGTCTCTATACTTGACTGAGGCCCAGAGTGTGTCTTTTTCCTAAAATTCGGTTCCACCTCATCTCGTTTCTAACTTTAAAATCGAAACTGATGTTACTCCAATCTCCATCTCAATCAACACGAAATTTTCAGATAATGCAAACATTTTCTTAAAATTATTTTAACATTTTCGTTCTCGAAATATCCATAAACCGAACAAACTGTACAAACAAATATTGTTCAGTAAAAAATTACACACGGATAAATAAGCACTTGCCAAAAACTCATTATATTTAAAAAAAATTACTTATGTGAAACACGGTTGGGTAATGTATTACGTACAGGATGTATTTTGCAAAAAACATAATTTCTGTATGGGTTCCTTTTTAATATCCTACACATCTCAACAGTTTTTAGAAAACTAAATTCAAAACAGAGTTCAAAACATAAACTTCGTGAAATTTCTTCTTTCAGCCACGCTTTAAAATTTCACTGCATCACATGAAAATAGTACCCGGCATTCATTTACTTATTTTTTGGTAGGTTTCTGCCTTCGGAATTATTATTCGCATAAAAAACGGGTTTTGTCACTATTATAACACTAAATTTTATCACTATGAAAAATTACCGACAAAATGGGTTTGTACCGACATGCTTCTCCGTACTATGGTTTTTGAAAACTACAAAATGTACATCTTATCTCGCTCTTGCTTACCTGTCCCCCGTCTCTCTTTTTACCGTTTTGCATGGATTATTTGACAGGCATGTGATCAGTCAAACTTCTTACAACAATAAGTCATGTGCCTCTCAAAAATTCCGAGCAAAATCACTGATCGCTGTTATTAGGGAGATTTTGCAAAAAGAGATTGGAGACACGCACCAATAGCCGATAAAATTTAGAGTGGTACTTTAATTAGAGGTTTTTATTTGCTAAATGAATTTATAACCCACCAAAGACGAGGACTTTTCTTCAATTTTTGGGTTTTCATAAATCATGTGATAGAAACGCCACTTTAAAATTTTTGACGTACTGTAAGAGAGTTGTGCCTTTTAGTAAATAAATAAATTTTTAGTTTTTCAATAGTGCTGATAGTAAGAAAAGCCGTGGATTCTTTCAAGCATTGCAGTTAATTAGTTAGTGGAATGTCTTTTTCATTAATGGCTAACTGTTTTGTTAGCGTTGTATGTAAATGTGTCAGATTTAACCTTAAAAGTAACAAAAACATTACTTTTCAGATTTTAATAGTGCGGATAGTGGCAAAATGTCGTGGAATCTTTTAAGTACTGTGTTTACTTTTTTAATGGAACTTTTGTTTATTGGTCAAACCTTGGTTTCTTGTAATAAGTTAATGGCTATACTGTATTAGGTGACAATAATATTATTTCTTATCCTGACTTGTTACAAAGAAAAAATATATCGTGTAGTTCTTGCCAATGGCGCAGATTGAGTGGTTAGAGAAAATTTAAGGGGCGATTACCAGCTTATTATTGCAAAGCGCCTTTTAGGGATATTTTTCTTCAATCTGAATTCGTATCAGGATTTACCAGTTTCAATATATGCAGTGAATTTTATAGCACCCTGTGTACACAATTTTATAAATGTATCTTCAGTGAACTTCAATATGTCATAATATTGAATTAAATGAAAAGCTTACTATAAGATACATTGTCTTAATTTAAGCTTAATACCAGAGTAGAGAAATGGGTAATACTTTTTCGTGTACAGCCACGAAACCACAACAATTTTTAAATAATTCACGTTTGAATAGACTATAAGATTATTATAATGTTCAAAAATGACAGATTAAAATGGAGTTTAAGAAAAAAATAGAAGAAAAAACTGAAAACGGACCAGATCTTTTTATGGACAATTAAACAGCTAAAAAACCAGTATAAGAATCGTGTTTAAAGTTGTTAAAGTTGAAAACAATATACCAAACAAAAAACAAAATTGTACAATTTACTGGACTGAATGGTTGGGTTCTGTACTAAGAAAATTCTTTTTTGGGTAAACACCAGGCTGAACTTACTATGCTGATTAAAGGAGCAAGAATAACTTCTGCTTATAATTATAATTAAATACAATGTGTGATTCACTACAATAATATTAACGTTTAAAAAATAACAGCTGGTACTAAGTAATTTGACCCTTCTGATATAACGATTGTTTTGCCCATTAAATCCAGATTTATCACTGGAAATTTTTCAAAATTATGAATTAAAAAGTGATTTTTTCCCACTCAAACTATCTCCCGGAAAATTTTAGTGCAGCTAGCAAGGAGCAAGGAGAACGCTTTCGCCAAAATGTAAAAGTAATAAATCCACGTTATTTCAGTGTGACAATGACTGCAGGCTACTATTGCGTAAAAGTTACAGTAGGGATTCAGCGAAAGAGGTTTTTAGACAAAACAACGAAGATTGCATTCAACGATAAGTTTTGTATTAATTGTATGGTTTTAAAAGGCCTTGATAAATAATGTATTTTTATCACTAAAATTACCATTGGTTGATTAAACTTAGACGGCATTAACTCAGGTGATGCGTTGTAACCATCATCGTCATATTGGCGATTAAAGGTTGAAGCACTGAGGCACACTTGTCCGGCCGGAATCGGACGGTATCGGACAGCACAAATTCCGAAGGAATAACTAAACGACTTCTCTTCTTCTTTATGTGAGTGCGACGGGATCCCATCCGGTGCAATGGTGAAAATTTTTTGCTGTCCGATACCGTCCGATTCCGGCCGGATAAGTGTGCATCAACCTTAACTCCTGAACCGAATTGAGTGCCTATATACGATGCATACCGTCAGAGTTAATTACTTAACTGTAGGAGGAAAATAATGTAACCAATTTAATAAGCAAATATCTTTCTAAAAAAAGGTACTTTCCTAAAAAGGTGGACACGATATTTAATTATTTTTTACGGCCTAATCATAAAAATGCTTTTTGTTAGATTAGGGCATGTACTGTAAAAATGAAATTAATAAATAACAGGATGGGAATAAGATAAAATATCACGTGAAAAATTATCCTAAGGTGAGCATGAAGAATATTATGTAAATGAATAAATGAAGTGCTTATTTGCAAATCCTAACTAGTCCAGGAATGGGAAAAAATGAGTTATTATTAAAATTTAGGTAAAAAGGTTACTTATAAAAGGATGTATATCATTTTGCATCAAAACTCTACTAGTTCCATAGAAAAATTTTGTAAAGACAGTGTCTCGCAGCAAAACTCAACCAAGTCAGGTGCCATGAGAGTAGTACAAAATAAAATACAATTTATTTTGCTATTTGCTATTTTAGTGTTTTATAACATTTTATATTGTTTGTATAGTCATGCTGTACGATATTTTATAATAAAGGATGATAACGAATAAATTATTTATTTTTTTGTGTTCATTTTTCCTATAGTCAGTGGTAACATTGTCCTAAATATAATCCCTAAAATTTATTAGGTACGATTAATTATTTCCACGAGGCGATATAAGAGATGACTGTTTTTCTTTGCATTAAGAATGATGGACTTGTGAGGTTTTGCAAATAAGCACTTCAAATATTAAAAAAAAAATTGGGTCGCGATTTAAGAATTTAAGAAGTTTGGACTAGGGACTGTGGACACAATTATTAAAATCTCGTTTAGAGTTAGAAAAGGAGTCAAAAAATGACATCTAAATATTATTGAAAAAGTTAGAAACATATTTTGCATTAAGACACGCATCAACTATTTAGACTAATCCCCATTTAATGATCAAGAATCTCTCCATTTCTGCGCCACATTGTCACGATAACTAACGATTTCCTTGTTTAAATAAGTGAAACACAGACACATTATTCATTTAAACAATTGTATAACAAGCGAATAAACTGAACCAGCGTAATCAGCTTCACCATAAAAATAGTGTTGACCATCTTGATTTAAAAGTCACACATTTCAAACTTAGCGTGTTTCTTACCAATTAGCATCATGCACAAACCATAATAATTAGTTTTTAACCATTTTCACTGCAGACACAACTCACAACTCTCTACACTAATAATAATAGAATATAATACAATTTTGACGGTGATTTTTATTAACCGGCTTTAAATGAAGACCGTATCAACGCCGCGGATATGCCAAACTACACACGCACGCGATATGTGAATATAAGCTCGGTTCGACGGACCAAACGGCGAAATTGAAACCAAGGTCGCTTTTATTAAACCGACCTTTCGACTTTTTTTGCTTTTTTACTTTCGGTGGCGGTCGGAAGGATTTGTTAATTAATGATGATGAGTAAATATGCGCACGGACATGGAAAGAACAGTTATGACAACTCAAATAAAAATTTTAACACTATGTTAATAAAATAATTTAGTGCTATTAATAACTTTATTATTGCTTATTCTTTGGCCAGTTATGGTTGGGTTAATGGAAAGATTTAAATCCTTCTCGTGCGGTCAATTTATGGCAGGCACTACTATCCATTTCTAAAGTTTTGACCCCTCAGTCTGAGGGTCAGTAACAAAAAAACCACGGGGCAGAATAAACTGACAAAATTACAGCTTGTTAGGACGTTATCCAAGAGTTTCTTCCAAAAAATGTATTATTGTATTGTAAACGATATTGAACTTATTCATAATCAATTAGAAAAAAACAACGATTTTACTGCGTTAATACTGATAAACGATTTTCTCATGTCTATGTATTGGTTAATTTTTTCCCTATTTAAATGCAATTTTGAAGGTAGATAGAAAAATATCTATACTTTCGCAAGAGATTGGTAGTATGTGTCTGAAATTGTATTTTTTTCTTTTTTAATGATGTTTGTGTATCAGCTGTACTGTGGACAATTTAAAACCGTAAAAAAAATCTTTACACTCGTAGACTCATTTATTATTATACAAATGTATTTTATTACCCAAAATTAAAAAAAGCACCTTTAGTTCTTGTAAAAATTGTAATAAATATTACCAGCGACATAAGAAAGAGATGAAAAGTTTTAAACGCCTTTACCGACATACACAGTACGGTGGCGTCGTCACGCTTATCGGTATGTAGTCCGTAGTTCCATGTATTTTGCATTTGTTGAGAAGTTAATCTATTTGTTATGGAGTGAAACGATTTGTAAAATAATATTATTTATTTGATTGTGGTTGTTTGTATCGACTTATTGTTGATTTAAATTTTTGGTTTTAGTGGTAGATATTAATTTGAAATTATTATTGTTTTCACACGATTTTTAAGATTATCTTAATTTATATAAATACCTGATGTAATCTGAACGAAAAATACGGTACCAAACTACAGTCTAATAAGTTAAAATGTCTCGTCAGTGCAACGAACAAATGAAAGATATTATATTAAAAGTCAGAGCGTACTTTCAACAAGAGAAAGACAACGGTTTGGAAAATATTTTGATTGAGCAAGTGGATTGCCTGGGTATTGGTGAAAGCACCGTTAAACGTGTTACTGCGGAAGAAAAAAGTTCCGGTATTATTCTACCATCAAAAGGGAGAAGTGGAAGGCCCCGACTGGAATGCGATGAGATTTTGCAGGGCGTCATAAGGAGAACAATATTAAATTTTTACCTGGAGCGCCGGTTTCCTTCTATACAAGAAGTTTACCAGAAATTGAAAAAAGATGTCGATTATTTACCAGAATTTTCAGAAATGACTTTGTACCGATGGATTAAAGAACTTGGGTTTTCCTATAAAAAACGAATTAATAAACCAATTTTAATGGAACAAAACATAATTTCTGCCAGAAGGGCGGAATTCTTATACGACATAAAGAGATATCGTGAAGATTCTTGGCAAATATTTTATACAGATGAAACATGGTGCGGTGCAAATCATTCAAGGAAGTTTGGCTGGGTTGAAAGAGTTAATCCCACAAAACGGGATAATTTTGATGAATACAGAGGTGGTATCCAGGAAATTAATGGCTTTAGAGGTGGAATAAAACGGCCATCAGGATCAGGACAACGGGTTACTATCTTACATATTGGTAGTAAAAATGGGTTTTTGGATGGCTGCCTGAAGTGTTTCGTTGGGAAAAAAAGTGCGGCGTCAGTGGATTACCATTACGAAGAATGGTTTAGAACAGTGCTTTCCGTAATACCTGACAAATCAGTAATCGTAATTGACCAAGCACCGTATCATACAATGTTGGATCCTAATTTTCGAAATCCTACAACTGCCTGGACAAAACAAAAAATAATAGAATGGATGTCCCAGCGAAAAGCAACATTGCCCAATGGATTTACAACGTTTAATGAATTAACCAAACCAATGCTTTTAGACCTATGCAAGAACTATCACTTTCCAAAAACCTATCTTTTAGATACAATTGCAAAGGAGTTGCGTAATGATAATGTAAAGCTTCTATGGTTGCCAGTTGCACACTGTGAATTCAACGCAATTGAATTAATTTGGGCATATGTGAAAAATAAAAAGGCAAAATTGAATACTACGTTTAAAATCACAAATGTACTAAATTTGTGTCTTGAAACGATGCAGAATGTGCCAAATTCTGTTTGGGAAAATTGCGTTGGACACGCTAATATAATTGAGGAATCCTACAGAGAAAAAGACCACTTAGTTGATGTTGTTGTAGAACCATTAATTATAAATTTAGATGAAGATGATGAAGATGATGAAGATGATGATTCAAATGAAGACTTTAGTAATGATGAAGAAGGAGAAAACGATCCATGAGTGTAGGTATTCTTCGGTAAAAAAGAGTGGTGTAATGCAATCAGGTTATTTTTAGTTTTAGGTTTAAATAAATTTTCTCAGGGCTTTGTACCTTAAAAGTTAAATCAGACGTGATTCTACGTAGGCTACGTAAGGCCACTTTCACGTATTTCTTTTATTATTAAGCAAAGGCAAATGCAGACAAACTTAACACAGCATTTGTTACAATTTTCCAAATATGCGAATCATAAAAATAAGGGAACATCAAAAATATTGTTTTTCTTTTAGGCGAATTATAAATAAATCAAGCTAATTGGCCTATTTACGTTACTCACTTTGAAGTAATATTTTTAAATTACTATTGTTCTACTACACACGTTTTGCCTATTTTATAGATCTTAATGAAACAATAGAAAATCGTTAAATACAAATAAATGTAAATATTTACCAATGCATATACTTATTTTTTCTTAATTTTACCAGTTACCTACTTTGTCATATAGGGCACAAAAAAACCTTCACTATATTGCATCACTTTAATGATTATTACCTTAACACCCATACTATTGCACCTTCGACGCCCCGCTCCATCCCGCAAGCTCAATGCTGCTATCCTTTACACAAATTAATTGTTTGTATTTAGGTTTATGACAACTGCCCAAAACCAAATTTTCGTTAAACGTAAAGTTACATCTCTTTATATGTAATACAAAAAACAAAAATTTTTGCTGTAAGATTACTGGTAGTAATTATATAACCACAATCATTTTTTGCCTATTACATACTACAAAACCTAAGAAAAAAAAATAAAAATAATATTTTTTGGGAATACAGTAAGGTTCACTTTATCGCCTGTAAAAAATTAGTTAGGCCTGGGAGTACCAGTAAGGCACAATAAATTTTTAAACTTGAGTAATTGATGAAATAGGGAAAAAATGGTGACAATTTTACAATTACCTTCCCACTAGAAAAGCACCAAGGCATCTACGGTTACAAAGTTTTACATGTGTAATAGAGACAAGTAACTTTACCGAAATATGTGAAAATTATATTTTTTAAAATTGTACTTTTTACTTTACAAGCTTCCAAACTGTGGGGTCAAAACTTTAGAAATGGATAGTAGGGCTATAGATATATATATTCCACAAAGGCAGACACACTTAATGAAGTCAGTGGTGTTGTGGTGTCGTACGGCTTTCTGAAAGTTGGACTTTGGCGGGATCTTAACAAAAGCTTATTTGCCATCTTCTTTGGAAGTGAGCAGGGGCGAATCTATACAGGGGCTATAGCCATCCGCCCTCCAAAGGACCACTGACAATGTGTATTATTACTGATCTATATATATATATATATATATATATATATATATATATATATATATATATATATATATATATATATATATATATATATATATATATATATATATATATATTCTTTAGGCGTATGTAAATAATCTTTAGCCCCTTTCCCCGCATTTTTCTGGATTTACCCCTAAGAGTGGGGGCTAAACTTGGGGGGCTGTCACTTGTCTAAACTTGGAAATAAAATAAATATTGGTGTTCGTACATAACATGGTAAAATACGATTTACTTTTCATTCTCTTCTTCATCTGTCCAATGCCTTAAGCAGCTTTTAAATAAATCAAATGCTATAATAAATTGACTTTATTTTTATCAGCCCCATTTGAACTTTAGAATCAACAGCAGCTTGGTTCTCCTTTAGGGTAAACACTGACATAAGAGTAAAAAATGGGAACTAAAACTATAACTTCTGTAATATTATAATGAGGTTGCAATAATGTGGACCTATCTGCAAGCGTTCGTATACTTGTAGCCATGAGAAAAAGTAAGAAATCGCCAGACGACATTGTACCGAAACGTATACTTTCGTCTTGCTTTAGAAACCCCAAATCAAAAGACAAGTGTTAAAAGACATGTATATAATTAACTATCATGTTTAGGGCATTTTTTAAACAAAAGTACTTACATTATCAAATTTAAGATTCCAAAGTTGTGAACCCTTAAAATAGAGAGAGGGAGTAAATGTCAAAAATATGTTTAAATATCCCCCTATCTCCCTATTAACTGACCAAAATTTCATGAAAATATCTGAAACCGTTTTCGAGATATCGCACACGCTTTAAAAACACTCTGTATAAAGAATAGAGCTCGCTTTCTCCTCTGGCTGAAATTTACTTATTATTCATTTTTATACACTATTATATCATTGGATATTACAAACATAAATAAAATATTTTTGTCCAGCTAGTCCCTATATAAAGGAAACACTGTGCGTCGGTTCACTATGGACTGGCTGCCCCTATCGTTAAAATCTCTTCAGTATCAAAGTATACAAATAGACGTTGACGCTTACATAAGGAAAGATAAATACTAAATTCTAACCATAAGTATGCTTCATTTTAATATCCCTTAATAAATTAAAGTTAATGTAATTTTTAATTAATAAAAGTTATAATCGTCTGTTTGAGCTTAGACAGAGTTTAGGCTTTTTTTATCTTTTGTTAACCGCGACGCGAAAAGAAAATGCAAAGGGCTTCAAAGGGTAAGGAGTAGCACGCAATGTTGTTTAGGACCACTTGTGGCTGACCCCGAGTTCAATAAAGACATACTTGTCAGAACCAATGACGACGCCACTTGAACTGTTTGAGCGTCCGAGATGTTGGAAGTTGCACTTATATTGTTTTTTTCGCAAAATTTTTTATGCCTTTGCAGAAAATAAGATGGAACAAGCAATATATTTTAACTTAACCTAATAGATGGCTGATAAAAAATAGAAGACAATTTTTTTTATCAAAAAATTCGAACAATAATCTAGTGCAGTAGTGAAATTAAAATTATACTTAATAAAAGATGTAAAACTTAATAAAGCTCGTTTCAAGCTCTTTCGTTGCCTTTTGGCAAAATGGTAAGTACCCCAATAAATGTAAATATAAATATTTCAAGATTCTTAAAAGGCGCCAGAGTCGGAGTGGTTTAAATTCGGAATAATTTTGAAAAAAATAAAACCTTGAGAAATTACGAATGATTAAAACATTGTGTATTGATTTGTCATTCGATTTATTTGTAAAATAAAAAATTATTACTTAAATTTAATTACAGATTTAATTCGGTCTCGCTGTCACTGTTATCTTTTTTAAAAACAAGTAGCTCTAGTTATTAGTAAATGAAAAATAGGAATCTTTGACATTAATATTATGATTAGGTAATCGAATTTTTCCACTTTCTCTAGGAATGCTATTTTTAATTAATGTCACAACACCAGGCGCGGCCAGTGAGTTTTTTCTACAGGTGGGGCAAATTTTGTGGACAACCTGATATCAACGTAACAAGCAAAATGCACTTTTTTAATTAAGGAAGGTTTTTTAATTATGCCTAGTTTTGCCAAGAGATTATTTACCTACACATAAATACCGCAAAAAAATATAAAATACTAAAATTGCATTTTTGCTGTTACTTTTAACTTATGTACATGCAAACAGTTTCTTGCACCGTTAAAGCCATTGTTAACACAGAAGTTTTGTGCACTTAAGGGATGAGGGAATTAGCAAATTTTCGAATAGGCAAAGGAAAGATTAGCTTCTCTGGAGCACTTAAAAAAAATCGATGGATGATCCAGTTTTTCCAAGAGATTTGGAACGTAGCACAGCACGAATTTTGACATGTGTAGACAGACGACACACAACACAACACCAAAAATATGTTATAATCATCGCTAAGGATATGTATCACATGTACAAAGATTGAGAATTCACCGAAACTTTTTTTTTAATTTTTACTATTCTATCTGTATTCTGTGGTTATGTACGCACCGACATCTGACACATAGACTAGTTGAAAGATATTCTGTCACAACCTAGAGCGCATGCCTGCGGCTTTAAATCGATAGACGGGTCGGATGCTGCGTTGCCAAGTTATTGTCAAAGACGTAATTACTGTAGGTTTTAATGTTATACAGCGTCTGCCCAGATTTGGTTACCAAATGGGAAACTTTTTATTTTTGATTTTATGCGAAAAAGTTATTCTTGATAAAAAGTTTTTCTTGTTGTGAAAGTAAGACTTGCATTGAAAAAAAGACATGTTATACAGGGCGTAATAAAAATAAAAACAAAATTTTAGGAAGCTATTTATTTTAACTAACAGATCTTAAAAACAAATTTTAGGCCTCAACAGAACCACCGTTATTTTTAATGCACTTGATAAGATTTTTCTTAAAGCGGCAAACAGCATGTCTCACATGATCGGCTGGGATTTCTTCACATGCTTCTCGTATCCTGTCTTTTAATTGAATAAGATTTTCAGGTCTGTATTTGTAAAAAAATTCCTTAATTCGTCCCCAAAAGAAGAAATCAAGAGATGTGAGGTCGGGGGACCTAGGCGGCCAATCCGCAAGATTATCATCTTGATTCGAAGGACGCTCAGTTTTAAAATTGAATTTAAGCCAGGCTCTTACTTCTGCCGAGAAATGACAAGGGGCACCATCTAACTGAAATATTAAATCATGCCTTGCATTCAGGGGCAATTCATCAATAATATCAGAAAATCCATTTTGCAAAAAAGTTAGAAATATTTGTCCGGCAATGTTATTATCGAAAAAAATTGGTCCTAAAATTATTATTTTTTTAAAACCACACCAAACGTTAACTTTCTGAGACACTTGACTGCGACACTTGACTGCGACATTCTACTACCCAGTAAGGATTAGTTGTACTCCAAAACCTCGAATTTTGTGATGAAAAAATTCTGTTGGTGGTAACCGTCGCTTCGATGGAAAACAAAATTTGAAACCCAAAATTTGGATGATCTTCATAATACCCCATTATCCAGTGACAGTAATCAATCGTATATCCATGTCTCCAGGAAACGCGTAAATAAATTCTGGTTTAAAATATTTCTCTTTGTTTTTCTTCAAAACAGTTCGGATAAATTTAATTAAGTAACACAATTCATGGGATCTTTGTTCAAGACTTTTTTTGGGTTCCTGTGTATCATGAAGCAATACATCGAGCTCATCATCGTCAATGTCACCCTTACCTCTTACCTATTATGAAACCAGCACCACATACAGGTATGATAATAAAAATAAGTTATTAGATTTTTCACAAAACAAAAAACGGTTTTCAGTCGTACAAGAAGTATTAAGACAGAAGTTTCATGAAACGTTTCATTAAAAAAGTATTTATTTGCATTTACAAACGACATTAACAGCGAAAATTCCATGCTATTTACCTTAACTACTCGATTTTCTTTATTTTCTTTACGCCCTGTATAACATATCTTTTTTTTTCAGTCTTACTTTTACAACAAGCAAAACTTTTTATCAAGAATAACTTTTTCTCGTAAAATCAAAAATAAAAAAGTTTCCCATTTGGTAACCAAATCTGGGCAGACGCTGTATATAGACAGTTACAATTATTATTATTAGTAGTAATTAACTAAATATAAAATAAAACTAGGTGAGCTCATATTAAATGTATAAATGTATCACGAATATTGTTCTAATTATAAATTGGTCAGATTTAAATTAGTGAGCCAGAATTTGCGTGGTGGCGTTGACGGCCCGGTGCGCCCCGAAAGAGATATTATTGGTGGGCCGTCGACAAATTTTGTCTCTTTGTAACTTCCTAAAGAGCATATTATGTTTGTCTCTCTTTTAGCTTTGATGCATTTAATACAGTCTATAATGAGGTCAATTTAAAATATGGCCAGACCCGAGCAAATTTGGCTTGATTCTTTCTTGGGGAGTTTTCGCATGGAACTTTCACTTTTTTGAAAGAAAAGATTATTTTTTGGTTTTAAGAAATACATTATTATTAAGATCATTGGAAATAAATTTAGGTGGGTCATTGCCCAAATGACCTTATAGACGAGCCGCGCCTGCACAACACATGCGCTTAAAGTCGGAGATAAATCAAAAATGCCCACAGGGCAGATTCTGACACGAAATAGCAACTGCTGCTTTAGAAAGTTATGGAGTGTATACACATACTAATAAATAAATATCATTTGGTATCTGGAAAAAAAGTTATGAAATTCCACCAAAAACATACATGTGAAAAAACAGGCCAAGTTCTCGTCAGGACTGTGTTTTGATATCTAAAAAAATAACTGAAATGTAAAAATTATACCAAGTTCCTTACCTAAACGGTATTAGCAGTGTCTTGATAAGCACAGAAAAATATTGTGTGAATTGATAAATTTACAGACCAAACTTGGCAAGGTTTCATTAAAGAACTGATCAATATTGAGACTCTTGAAAACTTGCCAAGTTTGGTGTGTAAATTTATCAATTCACATCACAACAATATTTTTCTGTGCTTATCAAAACACTGCTAATAACGTGTAGGCAAGGAACTTGTCATCATTTTTACATTTCGGTCTTTTTTTCAGATAACAAAATACACAGTCCTGACGAGAACTTGGCCTGTTTTTTTACATGTATGTTTTTGGTGGGATACTATGCTTTACTGTGCATGATATCGATATAAGATGAATATGTTTAGTGTTCGATAGTGTTCTTTTCCTTACGATTAGTACTTTTTCATAATTAATAATGAATTATTTTGCAAGAAGCGCTTTTGCTGACAACAGATTGTCGTTTTAAAATAAAGCAATTCTCTGTTGTCTACCCTGTCAGCAGAGGCCATCAACATCGGATCCGCAACAAATGAAAATCACTTTTCCGCAACAAAAGACAATCGTCGTGTTTGCGGCGGCTGTTTTTATGTGTTTACGCTCTGCGGGCGGATCTCGTTAGTGGCTCGTTTTGATAATTATTGCCCGAGAGTTCCTCAGTGTAACAAACTACCGTTCATAAATTGGGAATCTCTAATTCTAATTTAAAAATTCAAATATATAAATAGGTAATCCTAGCGAATGTTTATAAGTAACACGTACAACGTATATGTAGAAACACGTATACGTTATACCAACAGGAAGTATATACCGCCAATTCAGGAAAAGGACAAAATTGTTGCTGAATAGAATACTGGGGAAGTAGATCAAAGAATCTTCCTAAAAATTTGTCGCTTACCGCCAATATGGTAGCGTTTAAATATTTAACAACTATTACCCTTATTATTTCTCTATATTTTTGATGATTATATAGTTGTGCTATTGGCGATTAATCTTTGACAGTTGAATTGTTGCCTAATGATGCTTCTAAATGACCAGAGGGACTGTAAAGGTTAAAAGTAAACGGGGGTGGTTGGCTATATAAACAAATTTGAACTGGTGTTATTATTAGTAGCGTTATGTTAATAGATTGGAGGTCTCAGCTCAGTATCATTTACTCCAACTGTATAGTAATTGGTCGGTTATTAGATTAATGTTTCATACTAATTAGAAAATAAATTTCAATACGTTAATGGAACAAAAAAATGTATAAACCTAAAATTTGTCAATAATAGTCAAAAAGGCTCAAAACCTAATTAAACCATAATGTGTGGTATACACTGGTCTTGGAATATATTTTAACAGTAATTAATTGATTTTTTTTTATTTACAATCCATAATTAAAATAAGAAATTAAAAAGATTGAGTATGCTTCATTATTTTCTCCATTACATTACAAAATCTGGAACAATGTAAACAGAAATTTCTTAATAATGGCGAAAAAAAAAACTCAAAACGTAATTTCACCATATTGTCTGGTACACTGTTGAATTCAGAATAAAAAGGGTTTCTAAAATTTGACAGCAAAAATCACAACCGTATTTAAAAAAATGAGTTGGTGATCGCTGCCCAAAGACGAAACGTGGAATAAAAATTTGATAACGTAATCTTTAAGTCCATTAAAAGTTGCTATAAAGAAGTTTTATTAGTTTTGCCCTACCTTCCAGAAAAAATTAAATCAAAAATTAGAAAATTCAATTCGTTCAAAATAATTCGAAAATGAAAAATCCTCTCCTCTATTAGTTCTTTAATAATGCAACTTTTTTCCCATTTAACCAATTTTGTATTTCTATCTATAAACGAGATCCCCATACTGGCTCTTCTTATCTTGGACACAGTGTATATAGTTTCTTAAATTTATTTACTTAAATATCACCGCTATAAGCAAGCTTTTTGATTATTTGCAATTTTTAGGTATATTTTTGTACATAAATGTACATATCTTTGGCCAAAGATAAGGGTGTATGTACATATGTATAGAACTATAACCCGAGAATTTAAGCTTCGGTGTATTATATTTAATCAGAACACATTGCATTTTTGAACTAATTTTATTTGATATTACAATAAGTGTTACTTAACCTAGCCTTACTGTCATCGACTTATGTCATTCATCATTTTAGAACTCTACTCGATTGTTATTTGGCTACATATGCAATCATTATTTTCCTAACAAGTGCGCAAAGTGATATTTTTCCGCACGCGACTGCCCTTGCACGAACGGAGTTCGGGCAAGCAGTCAAGTGCGGACAAAGCACTTTGCGCATGCGCTAGGAACAATATTATTTTTTGAAGAATCTTTAATGAAACTTGAAAGAACTACAACAACAATAATAATAGAAAATTGAATTATTTCTTATTAATATTTGTAACAAAAGAACAATTATTAATATATAAAAATATAAAAATTGAGAATCAGCTCTCTAACCACCTGACGATACCTTATACTATAAGGATATGAAACAAATAATGTTAAAACAGCTATTCTCCGGGCAATATGCTCCTCCGAGCGCTGGATTACATACCAAAATTTGCCGTATTTTTACTAACACTGTTAGACAAAAAATACTTGGTTAGACTGCAAGAAACTACCAGGAAGAAGGAAGCTTTTATTAATTTTTTGCAAATTGATTGTAGATCCGGTAATTCCATTTAACGGGTGGCTTAGGAAAATTATAACTCTGCGCACTAAACTGCGTGCGCAAAGTACCTACTTTGCGCACGCTCGTAGAAAACTATTTTTTTGATTCACCCTTTAGTAAATTACATAATTCTCTAATTCAAGTGATTGAAGCTATTCTCAGGTGATCTATTTATTTATTGCCATTAGTAACCTTAGGGTCTCAGTTCAGAAGGTCTGAAAAACCAATAAATTAAAAAGTGAGTGGTGCCCTTAAAAAGCGTAAGTACTCCTAGCCAACCACTCACTATCTGTTCTGCCGACGAAGAGCTGCCGTACGTACGTCTGTACCTTTTTGAGAAAAACTACATTTCCCCCTAAAAGTACCTACACAATATGTAGATTTCAGTAAGTCGGTAGTCGCTTCTTGCTTTACTGATAACAAAATATGATTTTAAAAACAGAATGTAGAAACCTAAAAAATCCTGGGGACACAGTAGAGTAGTGGGACACAGTAGTGTCCCCGCCAAGTTCGAGTCATACTATGGGACAGCATTCCTGGAAGCAACTCTTTGCACCGATAGCTTAAACTTCTTTTTTGAGGAAATGGTTGCAAGCTTAAATAAACCTTTTAATTTGATGTTTCTATCTTTTTTACTTTTCAAGTTAATTAAATTCTCCGGAAGAAATTGCTATTTTGAGAAAAGCCAAATTAAAAGTTTGATAGCATCTGAATCTAACCCTGGCTTAAATTTGGATTTATTGGCAAGTTTATTGTAAATAAATATCCAATATTGACAGCGGATTGCACAAAACTTTTAATCAAGTAGTAGATTTAATTGACGTTTAGAGTCATTTTTGGCAATGACATTAACTCGAGTGCTGTCACATTACAAGTGTCTAATTAGTTTAATTCGTGATTAAATTGTTTCTGCAACCGGACGCGAGTAATACAAAATTAGATGCCTGTGATTTTATATAAAAAAATCAAATAATATGGCGTTTTCGTCGTAAATTTTTCGATAAGTCCAAGCCAAAATTTTACGTGCTATTTTTCAGTAACCAACAAACCAAGTTTAAAATCCTGGTTGCAGCTATTTTGGGGTAAATTATCTTTGAGTTTATACGTTTGGTTAACACAGTAACACATTTTAGTTAAATGGAACGACCATAAATAAACCATTCCATCTGTTGCACGATTCACGAAACAGATCTAAACAGAGTTTTAAAACTTTGCTTGTAAAGCACCTGTTGCGATTTGGGAAACGTCAAGCCTTTCCGCTTTTATTTGGGATTTATGGTAATCCTCGGTTTACGCGGCGGACGGTTTTTCTTGTAGGGACAATTAAAACTTGAATTCAAGTAGCCATTTTCCTTCCGGTTGACTACAGCCTTATTTTAAAAGTATAAAGTTTTGTGCTCTGTCTTCTGACATATTTATTGTTAGTGGCATTTCATTCTATAACTGAATGGTTTAGTGAAATAGTGGCCCAAGTGCATAAAGGCAATTTTAAGAAAAGACGTGGAAGTTTCGTGATTTTAAAGGCTCTATTTATCAGCATTCTTGAAATAAAAACTATTTATTATTTTATTGACTAAACTTATTACTATTTATGTGATATTAGTAATAACATTTTCTTAAAATATTTAAATTTTAAAAAGTTAAAGGCCACCCTTGCACAACATTTTTGTATAACGTACACAGAAAAAATATTATATTAAGTATAAAGTTAAGATTTAAACAATAAATTAAGCTTAAAGCAACAGAAGTAAAATATTTAGATTAGTACATTAAATATTGACAATTATTAATAAAAGTTTACAATAATTACCTTTAATACTAAAGAGCAATTGCAACAAAAGCATTACTATTAAAAAATGGCACTATAATATTAAATAAATAAACACTAATAAATATATTTTCTCTACTTAACAACAAAAGAAAATTAGACTAAATTTAATTGTCTTTATTTCAATACTGCTTGTTTTCATTTTAATAATGCTATGGGTACGCAGCCCGCGCTACTCTAAGCGAGTATGTGAATCGAGATGAAGACATCATTTTTCATTTTGTGTTTACGACTGGTCAAGGTCTTGCTGTTCTGTCTTCAGTTTTGCGCTACATTTTGTGTAAAATGGTGTCGTAATGGTTTCTTGAGGGCTGGATAAATTCGTTTCAGTCGTTAATGGTAGGTTAGTAACGAAAATAGGGCAGTTGGCGTTTTAGAAGTGGTAGCTATTGACCCGCATGTAGGTACCAGACGGTTTGGCAGAGATGCTGGAATGAGTCAAAAACCATTTGTGACCTTATTTCATTTGTACAGTTTTATCCATACCATATTACACTGCACCAAGAACTATATGGGCAAGACTTTAAAAATCGCGTTACATTTTGCAATTGGGTTACAAGAAAAAATAAATGCAAGAAAATAACAGATTCCTAATGAATGTTTTTTTTTTTGATGAAGCTATTTTCCATAATAGTTGTGGCGGCAGGTAGGATTTTAAGTTATCCTTTATCAGTAGAAATTTAATTCATTTTTCCTTTTGTTTGGTTGTTTTCTTTGGGTAAATAGACACAATATGCACTACTGGGCGTCGAGAAATCCCCACTAGATGAGAACTCTGCCAAATCAACATCCCTGGTCAATAATGTCTGCTGTGGCATAATCGGGGATAGAGTTACTGGTCAGCATTTCTTTGAAGGACACTTAAATGAAGAAAATACAGGGATTCTTTAAGAAATCAGTTACCCAAATTATTAAACCAAAACATAAATCCTGGCATGTGGTTTCAACAGGACGGAGCTCCATCCCATTATGCAATACAGGCCCGTAATCATTTGAACGAAATATTTGAAAACAGGTGGATTGGACGAGCTGGTCCGGTCAACTGGCCTGCTAGGTCCCAGGATTTGACCACCCTTGAGTTATTCTTCTGGGGTTTTATAAAGGACAAACAAAAAAAGTTAAATACTAGCAAAAACAGTACAGTTAGGTAAACGTGCGATATGATGCATGGTCAAGTTTAACATCATTATGAGTTACTGGGTCTGAAACATTTTTTTTTAGTTTCTCTAAAGTTTAATAATTAACATATATCCTCAAATGACTTCATTACGCATTATAAAAACGTCACTATGACTTTATGTGACTATTACTTAAAATCCGGAACGGAACGGAACGGTATGAAGTCAGTTTTGGTGGAGGTTGATTAAGCTTTAGAGAAACTTACAAAATGAAAAGTTTTAGACCCAGTAACTAGTAATGATGTTAAGCTTGGCTCTACATGACATCTCAGCTTTGCAAATGTGGGTAATTCCAGGGGGGAGTTACCAAGCGACGGACGACGTCGCGGCAGACGACATATTCAGAGTAAAAGACATGTGTTAAACCGGCAGCTGCATATGCCTTATTGGGGCTTTATATATGATCTAATATTTGTATTAAGCTGTTGCAATATTCCTTTCTACGTACTTCAAAAAGAACATTTGCGATCTTTTCTGAGAAAATATGTGAGTAAGTGATCCCTACCGATCCCGTGGCAATTACGGTACACTGTAAAAAAAAATGATTAAATTTTAAATCAAATTCAACCCAATTTTGACTAAATCCAGGTCCACGCCAGATTGATTGAAAAAATTAACACTGCATATTGGTTAAATCGAAGGATCTGTGATTAAATTTTCTTATTCAAAATTGATTAACCTAAGAATTAATTCTGATTACATCTAAATCAATTTTTATTAAGATTTTTTTCCATAATGATTAAATTTCCATAATACTCTAATCATTTTTTATTAAATCTTAAATCCAATGTGATTGATATGCAATCATCAGTAGCACCGCCCTTCCCCTCTCCACCCTATAAAGTACCTGATTAGGGCGTCGATTTTATTTATTAAATGACAATACTATAATACATAAGAAAAGGGAACACATTAAAGAACAAACAGATGAAATTATATAAAAGATAGGTAATGCAAATTCCCAAAGCATGGGAATTGTTTGTCCCATATCATAAACAAAAATCCGGGGAGGTGAGGCGTGGACCTGGATTTAGTCAAAATTGGGTTGAATTTGATTTAAAATTTAATAATTTTTTTTTACAGTGTAAAAGCTGAAAATAATTATATGAAGTAAAAACACGAAAATTATTTACTCATCTGTAAATAAATACATAAAACACTAATGAAGACCTGGCATGACAAATCTTTTCTTTGAAAATACATGGAAAATATCTTACATTGGTGCATGAGTTCCTCCAAGGGATTGGATTCATGATCTGACATTTTTGCGTATTTCTTTTGTTTTTGAAACATAATTTCACCAACATGATGTAACAACAAAGTTTTTAAAAGAATATTCGTAAAATTTTAGAACAGGTTGACCACTTCATTCGTTAAAACCTCACATTGCACATTGCACTACCACAGAAACCGCCATCCTACTGCCGATTAAATGGAATTTTTGCAGATTGCAGCGGGGTGGATGGATATCGGTACTCCCTTGTGATTAAAAGGTTGCGTACTGCGCATGTGTTGGCGGCTTGGTTTAGAAGTTTGAGTATTTTTTAGTCAGTAGGTGATTGATACTGATTATTGGGATTATTTTAACAAGGAAATATGATTTAAAATGTTTGTCTTTTTTATGCATTTGATCAGTATCGATTTAAAGTAATCAAGAATGAGTAATTTGTTTGAATCATAACGAAGATTATGAAACTGATTTAGAAAATAATTACAAATTAAATCAAAAAATTTAATCCGGCCAATAAAATCAGACATCTCTTGTGGTTAATCAACTGGATTTTTTACTGTGTACGCTTTTCCTCGTGTCAAAGAACAAATGGAAACTACCATTAGGTCTGCATTACATAATTAAAAAAACTTTGCATAACAATTGATAAAAGTCCAGATACCAAAAATAACCAAGTAGGAAATGTTTTAGTGCGCATATTAACACCTAGTTCACCAACCAAGCCATATGTACTTGCAAGTAAAAGATTAGAAGGCAACGCTGAAATAATCCAACAACTACTAACACAAACTCTAAAAAAGTTTGACATTAAAACGAACAATATTGTATTGTTAGCTACAGACGGTGCTGCGTACCTATATGGTAAAAGCAGCGAGATGGCTTAAAACTGTATTTCCTAATTTATTGCATATAACCTGTTTACTACATGCTTTTCACCGAGTGGCAAGTTTTCAGATGTTGACAAACTAATTACCAGCAACAAAAAGGTTTTTACAAAATTTCCACAACGGATTAAAAAATTTCTTCAGTTGTACCCCGGAATTACCGAACCCCCAAAGCTCGTATTAACAAGATGGGGAACGTGGTTGAATGCTGCATTTTATTACAATCAACATTTCCAAACTGTTAAATCTGTAGTTTCGCAGTTCGACTCAAAAAGTGCCATCTTCATTAAGTAAAGTCAACAGCACTTTAATAACTCTACAATCGAAGCAGATTTGCGTACTATAAACGCAAATTATCGTATATTAATAGATCTGTTGATCGCCTTCAACATAGTTATCTGTCACTTCCTGACTCGTTTCACATAGTTGATATTGTAAATACTGCTCTACAAATTTTAAAAGATGGCCCTGGTGTTGAAGCTGCGAGCAAGTTTAAGTCTTTGTTACACAAAAATGGATTTCGCGGAACTCCGCGATTTTGAACAGTGCTAAGTGCGGACAATTGCGGCAGTAACGTGCAGTGTTTTACATACGCAAACATTACATCTTTGGATGTAGAGTGTTCATTTTCAAAATATAGTGCAATCTTTACTTCAAAGCGTACAAGCTTAAAAGCATCTACTGTTGAAGGTAATCAATAATCATGCAGGCGTTTACACAGGCTCAAAACTAGATTACACGCATGTGATCTCAGGGATTATTGTGATATCCATCCATTAGGTGAGTAAAATATTTTTCTATTATTTTAACCGAAGGCTTTTCGTATTTCGCATTTTTACATTACACACTGGAGGTGAATAGATATTTGTATTTTATTTTCAAATTGGATCCTAGTTTTATTTCTAACTAAGGTAGAGACGTCCCTGGAATAACCCATGTTTACAATGTTTTACTCATTACTTGTTATGGCCGAACCGTCACAGAAACGTGGCAGTAGAGTTAGAGTAATGCCTTTGATGGAATATTATTTCTTTTTAAAAGAAAGAAAATATTGTTGCAAAAAGTTTATATACCATTTATATGATTTATGGTAAAATAGGCATACAGATTTAATGTTCATGAGTTCATCAAATCTGGAATGGAATTATTATTGTATATCGTCAGTTTTCCTTGTTAAATTGTATTATATTTTTTATTATAAAATATATTTTAATTAAATTTATCCCTAAAAAATTGCATATTAAAAATGTAAATAATGCTGCAACCCAGGAAACCTTACGTCCTCGCTAAAATTACATTTCGCAGGAAAAACAATATTAATTAAAATTTATCAGAAGTTTAGGCAGAAAAGGTGGGTTTATTAACTTGTAATTAAAAATTGGAACTTTTATAATTTGACAGTAAAAAATGATAGCTTTTAAAAAGGTATTTCGTGGATTATACTTAAGTAGGCAAAATAATTTATAAATTTATAAAGATTTTGTTTGAAACCTTGTTTAATGACTTAATTATTATTAATGTACCAAAAGGTAAACGCTTGTCCTTGGTAAAGCCTTTTTAAAACATTTTTTTCGTATTATTTTTACTTATTGGTAAAGGGTGTATGTACTAAGTAAATGGCTTAAGGCAACGCAAAGGCCTCGTACACTAACCCCAAATTGCTTAGGATTTTTTGTAAGTTATAATTTTATCGAAGGCGAATCTCATTAAAGAGCTGCTGTAAAAAAATCTTTTAGTTATAATTATAAATTAAACAAAGGTACCTGAAATACATGTTTTTTTTAATAATATTTACATTACCTAAAGATGTACATAACCATGACTGTAATGCACATAAACAGCTTGTTTACAATTTAAAAATTAACTTTTTCTATATGCGTTTTCTATATGTTAAAATTAAAACATAATTTGGATATAAACAAAGATTATAAAGTGATCGCCTTTCTCAAGAAAAGAATGTTGAATTTCAGCCAAAAAAATCTAAAACTCTAACAAGAAATAGTAGAGAGCAATTTCTGAACCAGGCTCCAGATGATGTATACCTTTTGAATAAAGTTGCCACATTAATTGGGGTGGCAGGCGCCTGCCGCCGCCGCGCGCCGTGAAGAATTAACTTATTTGACCTTAGATAACGTTGAAGTTGAAGATACAGAATCTTTGATGCAAATTACGATTCCTAATAATAAAACCCTTCAACGCAGAAGCTTGGTAGTAAGCGGGAAACGAAATTTAAACTTAATAAAAAAATATGCATTACTGCGACCACAAAGTATGCCCCATAGAAGGTTTTTTTCTTAAATTACCAAAACGGAAAATGTTCTGTCCAATATGTTGGAATTAACAAAATCGGCACGATGCCCACGGACGTGGCTGGATTTTCAAGAAAGAAGAGGTAATTCTAGTATAATTTTCCGACATTTCAAAAACTTGCAAACTATCCACGTTATGGTAACGGTACTCAATGTAAAAATCTATGTTAATATTAAAACATAATTTGGATTTTATAAGCAACCAGTTAGCGTCGGCAGTAAATTTAACAAATGCCAGTAACTGTTCTTTTACCATTAATTTTATTAATAACACAAATGAAAATAAGTTTCAATTTTGAATAATTAGTGTATTCTCACTTTGACGGTCATACTCAAATAAAATATTTAAAAAAAAAGTATTGAACATTTTTTATTTTTGGATCTCCTCTTAAGAATTAAAAAAAAACGATTAGATCTAATCGTGCTTCCAGATATATACAATTTTTGTAAAAGTGACGCAATAAAGGTGTTCATTTCTGTGGCACTTCTGTGTAAGGGTCAATGAAACTTCAGAATATCGATATTTTTAATTACGTATGAATGAAAGTCTACTTGTCAGGGGTACATATAAATATGCAAAAATTGAGAATAAATTCTCTAACCACCTGAAAATTTTCAGGTGGTTAGAGAATTTACAAGTAGACTTTCATTCATACGTTTGAAAATTTCACCTTACGGTAAACTCTACTCTGAATGCTTGAAACTGCTAATGGATGGCGCTGCCTGTGTCTCACTGCTTATGCAGTACGACAGTTGTAGCTTTAAGGGATTACTTTTTCGGAAGGTTGGTATGTTCGTCTATCCTGTACTGATGAGAACCAACGAGTTCGAAACCGGTCTGCAGGTGACGACATTCTAACTAAAGAAAAAGCTTCCTTCTTCCTGGTAGTTTCTTGCATTCGAAACATTAGTATTTTCTTATCTAACTGTGTTAGAAGAAAATACGGCAAATTTTGGCATGTAATTCAGCGCTCGGAGGGGCATATAGCCCGGAGAATAGCTGTTTTGCCATTATTTGTTGAAATCCTTATTGTATAAGGAATTTTCAGGTGGTTAGAGAATTTATTCTCAATTTTTGCATATTTTTAATTACTGTTTTAAGTTTCTATGGCATTTAGAAATCATTCGATTTCTTACATTTTTTCTCTGAATGAAGTCCGTCATAAGCTAGTTCATTAAAATGAAATAGACCCTTGTACTTTCTAAAAAATATGGTAAACCTATATAATTTATAATTCATTTTAGTCCTAAAATATTACTCGCAAAATGAAATTTCGACACCGCTAGCGGGGGCCCTGCCTCGGGGTTTCCAGTGCTTATTTGCATTTTTATTTTATAATCCTTATAGTGTTCGGCATTATCCTTGGAAATGGCCGCGTCAAAAACGGATTTAAAAGACGACAGCACGAGATTGTCCGACGGTTATATTAGGGTTTTGGATGAATTTATTTGTCGCCGCCGGTGTTTCTAATTATTTTGCAGGGAGAAAAGAAAGTTAATGTTTCTGGAATTAATTCACGGAATAAAATAAAAGTGAAACTTTTAATGATTTACAACGACAAAATTCCATCAAAAGTTCTTCTAATCGAGAAATAATGGGGGAATATTTTTAAGGGATTGTTAAATCCATTAACATTTACCGGGAGCGAAAAGATTGTTTCAGATTTCAAGACAGAGTGCATGAAAAATAGATGGAAAATGTGTGTGCAATGTGGTCCCTGAAAAATTATCTTTACCAGTTTTGTTAGTCGGCAACTTTTGCACAGAAAAGTGCACCTGGAACATACACAATGAACTTGTCTGCTCGGCATTAACTTGAAACTGTCTCTATTATTATAAATACGTTTTTTTGTTTAGCAATTCAACTAAATACAAAAGTTGTTCTAGGTTTGGAAATCGAAATATTGTATATTTGGTCAATTTATGTCCATTAGAACGATCCTACAGTTCAAAGTGTGTTTCTCTTGGACCCTATGGCACTATACTACATAAGAAAATTTTAAGGCACATCGATACTACTTGCATGCTGTGAGGGAGTTATTTGTTATAGGTACCTTTGGTTAAATTAAGAAATCGGCATTCATCATTTAATGTTCACTCTTTGTATCTTTAAATGATGTCAAAACGGTTTATATAAAAATAAATAAATTTTTAAATGATGGAAGCGGGGGGGGGGGGGAGTAAAAGGAAGATAAAAAGAGAACAACGGTAAATAAAGATAGGCAGGAAGGAAAGAAAATTCATGAAACTTGAATAAAAAGCACTTTATTATTATTATAATTATGAAATATTTTTTAAAAAACTGATAAAATAAAACTTTATTCTAAATTTTACTGTTAAATTTTAGGCCAGCTACGAAATAACAGAGAAATAAAAAGGATTTTAAAATGACATCGCACTTCGGTGTGGAAAAATCCTGTTTTCTTAACCATTTACTTGTTTTTTTTTATTGGCGCTAGTATAGCGTAGGTTTTTACTTTATTTTTAACATTCCTGTATCTGCAGGGAGCTTCCTATCTTTATCGTCACACATAGGTGCCATTTATAGGAAAACTTGGCAGAAATTACAAATATCAGATTTCCAAAATGACTGGTATTATTGAGCAAAACGCAAGTCTATGCTTGTTGGCAGTCATACCTACCACCAAAATATTCGAAGAACTGCCCTGCGTGGGTGTTTCTGATCCCTAAACTGAGTAGATTATGAGTGGTCGGAGCATGACCGGAAATAGTCGTCGGTACAGGAACGCCGTCTTACGGCACGTGTTGAATTTAGCCCGAGACCAATATTTTTAATTTCTGAGATGAAATTCATCTGCCTAGAGTGGAGATGTAAGGCATTGATTTGATGTGACGTCAAAATGGCCATCACCACCTATATAGCACAGGACACCCAGCGTATTTGAGGCAGTCCATTTTGCTTTTGTTTCGTCAAGCTTAGCATCTACAACACTCCAAGGAGGGTTTTCCTGGAGGTGACCAAGATTACCCCGAGTTTCCCGGCTGGTGTCGATGATAAGATAAAGAAGAGAAATTGGATTTAGTTTACTTTTATATTTATTTATATACGGTATTTGAAAGATTCAAACACAAACAATAACGAGAACGCTTAAATTAAAATCTCATATTTGGTCAAGTGACTAATCTTCCAATTACTGGAGGCAATCTATACGGCAAATGCGAAATACAAAAAGCCTTCGCTTAAAATTTTAGAAAAATATTTTACTCACCCAGTGTATGGATATCACAATATCCCTGAGACCACATGCGTGTAATCTAGTTTTGAGCCTGTGTAAACGCCTGCATCATTAAAAGACCTTCAACAGTAGACTATTTTAAGGTTGTACGCTTTGAAGTAAAGATTGCACTGTATTTTGAAAATGAACGCTCCACATCAGTAGAGGGAGATGGAGAGTTCACCATCACTTTGCCCACACCGATTGCGCATGCGCGAGAACGGCGCATGCGTTCTAAACAGGGTTGTTTAGAACAGGGGTGGTTCTAAACAGGGTTGTTTAGAACAGGGGTGGTTCTAAACAGGGCTGTTTAGAACAGGGGTGGTTTTGAACCGGGTTGTTTAGAACAGGGGTGGTTTTGAACAGGGTTGATGTGGTGCTTAACACTTCAGTTCAAAACCACCCCTGTTCTAAAGAGCCCTGTTTAGAACGCATGCGCCGTTCTCGCGCATGCGCAATCGGTGTGGGCAAAGTGATGGTGAACTCTCCATCTCCCTCTACTCACATCCAAAGATGTAATGTTTGCGTATCTAAAACACTGCAAGTTACTGCGGCAATTTTCCACACTTACGCACTGCTCAATATCACGTAGTTGCGCGATATCCAGATTTTTGTGTAACAAAGACTTAAACTTGCTCGCAGCTTCAACACCAAGGCCATCTTTTCAAGTTTGTAGAGCTGTATTTACAGTATCACTTAAGGGCAATGAGTTAGGAAGTGACAGATAACTGTTTTAAAGGCAATCAACAGCATCTACTAATATTATACCCGATAATTTGCGTTTATAGTACGCAAATCGATTGTAGGGTTATTAAAGTGCTCTTGACTTTCCTTAATGCAGATGGCACTTTTTGGGTCGAACTGCGAAACTACAGATTTAAAAGCTTGGAAATGTTGATTGTAATAAAGTGCAGCATGCAGTCCATTTTGTTAATACGGGCAGTGGGGGTTCGGTAATTCCAGGGCACAACTGAGGAAATTTTTTAATCCGTTGTATATATTTTGTAAAAACCTTTTTGGTGCTGGTAATTAGCTTGTCAACATCTGGATACTTGCTTCGAATTGTTTCTGCTACTCGTAGTAAACAGGTTATATGCAATAAATTAGGACACACAGTTTTAAGCCATCTCGCTGCTTTTACCATATACGCAGCAAAGTCTGTAACTAACAGTACAATATTGTTCGTATTAATGTCAAACTTTTTAGAGTTTGCGTTAGTAGTCATTTTCTAATCTTTTACTTGCAAGTACATATGGCTTCGTTGGTGAATTCGGTGTTAATATGCGTACTAAAACATTTCCTACTTGGTTATTTTTGGTATCTGTACTTTCATCAACTGTTTTCCAAAGTTTTTTATTATGCCATGCGGACCTAATGGTAGTTTCCATTTGTCCTCTGACATGAGGAAAAGCGTACCGTACTTGCCACTGGGTCGGTAGGGACCACTTACGCACATATTCTCTCCAAAAAGATCGCAAATGTTCATTTTAAAGTACGTAGAAAGGAGTATTGCAAGAGCTTAATACAAATATTAGATCATATATAAAGCCCCAATAAGGCATCTGCAGCTGCCGGTTTAACCCATGTATTTTACTCTGAATATGTCGTCTGCAACTAAAGGAACTCCAACCCACGATGCAAGTGCCACAAACAGAACATTGTATTTCCATTGTACTTTAGGTCAGGAAACCGATATTAAAAATCTTCGAACTTTGTATCCAAACGGCAAAGAGCGACGATAAGCAGCCGGCTGTGCTCCCGGTGCTTGCTGCTGCGAAAGCTCACCCCGACTTCCTTCTTTTATTTTAAATTATGAATAACAGGACAGCTGTGTGTTAAGCAGGTTCCTAGACCACCAAGGCGACTTCCAATTTGTGTCGTTTTGAACAACTGGTGGCGCCTAATTGAACCCATCCGGCCAACTGAGCTAAGAGCTAATTTGCATGCGCTCTATATTGCTTCACCCAAAACACCCTGTTTTCTCTGGCTTACTTTATTCATTAATTTTATTTTCTTTTCATTTGATTTTTAAGCGGTAAGTACATACATAGTCAAAGATACTCATCAAAGTACGTCGCAAATTTTTGGCGCCCAACGTGGGCCATAAATTGCGACGCACTTTGTTTAAGAAAAGTGTAAAGTTAAATGTCTGCCAAAGATACTACAAAAAACTATAAAATAAATAAGGATATAAGCAGTGGATGCATTATCAAAACATATACTTATAATATTCGTTCATAATCATTATAAACCGAGTTCTCATACACTTTACCGAAAACTATTTTCTGTGATATCAACCTATCAAGCATCAACACCCGTATATTACGTATACTTATATCGCCGAGATCCGATGCGTATTTTATATACAGATTCAAAACCTCTCCAAGTTTTACCCATCCATTCGTTCAACGTAACAAATAGCCGCGCTTCAACCGCATTTCCGCTTGAGTCACGTCACTTCCGACGCCTAATCTCCCCCGCCTTATTGCCCAAAGTTTGACGTGACATGTATATTAGGCGGTTGAGGGACGCACTCCCGGCACAATCAGGGGATTTGTTGATCGACGCTCGAAATGAGAAGCTCAGGTGAAATTAGGCCTGAAATTCCAGTTAGATCAAATCGTTTTACTGTCGACGAGGCTAGTTTTTGCCGAGAAGCTTAAAATAAGGGAAATAGGCATTAGGAGATTTAAAGTTGAACACAATTTTTAAGCACATACAAAAGTATAACACGGGATTCTCCGGCTTAATTTAAAAAAAATACTTTACGTAAACCAGATGAACCTAATCGTTAGTTGTGTGTGTATTCTTTTATTTAAGAGGCGTAATCGGCTATACTATTTTCGATTATAACATTCGTCCTAAAAAAATGACTTTCCCGTGTAGACACATAGATGGACATAATTCATTAAAGAAATCAATCCCGGAATTTAAAAAGGTTTAAGCCTTATTCTACTAGTTTTACTTTAGGATTTTAATTAATAAGTTATGTCAAGTTTTTGTATTAGGTACATATCATTTTTAATTAATCGTAATTAAGAACTTATGTGATTTGCTGGGTTTACTAGCTGGGATACTAGCTTGCGCCTGCGATTTCTTCCGCGGTATAACAATTTTACTCCATTAGAAACTTTGAACCCCCATTCTAACCCCTTAGGGGTTTATTTATTAAAAACTGTGAAATACGTTTTTAAACATTTATTTTTTATAGTACTTCTATGTAGTTTCGAGTTAATAGGACCATCTTCATACAAAGTTTGAACCCCTGTTTCACCCCCTTGGGGGTTGAATTTAAAAAAAAACCTTCCATGCCTACGTTATATAAGAAACTTCTGTTTAAAATTTCAAGTTTCTGTACCCAGCAGTGTAGGCTGTATGCTAATGGGGCATTCCATAGTGACTGGTGGGACATTTGACTCCGGAATTCGACTAACTTTGCGCTATAATTATACCATCGAAACTTATCCAATGGTGAAATATATCTTAAAACATAGGTAAATAACTAATGCACAAGTTCCCTTAAAAAAACAACTGAATACATTCTGAGTTCTTTGTAATTATTACTTGAATGAACGTGACTGGTGGGACACCAAAAAATCCTCCTCTCTTACCACGGTGTACTTGAAGACGAATTTCAGTTCGGCCACTTAAATTTTAAGTGAAACGTTGTTCTTAATGTAAAATGTATACTATGTACTTCCGTTTTTATCAATAATAATTATATGATAGCTTATGTAGAAATAATAAAAAAACTTTTAAATTGTGACTGGTGGGACAGGCTTTTGTGACTGGTGGGACAAGTACGAAATACGTCAACATAGTTGTTTAATAAATCAGTTTTATGACTTTTTAAGCCTTACAAACACTATTAATCATAATTTTTACTATAAATTATTTAAAATAATTGAGAAACTACAAACAGAACGCGAATAGAGAATTAAATATACTAATAACAAAATCTCAATAAACTTTAGTTTTTAATAACAAAAATTAAAGAAACTTGTTTTTTAAACTCCTATAAAAGAAAATTACGATGCCTTATTTAAAAATATCTATAACTATTAATTTCGTTTTTTAAAAATATTAGCATTTTTGACAAAAAGCTTTAGTTCATTATCTGGTGTCCACGTCCAGTTGCTATTCACTGTCACTGGAGTTATACGACTCAGAGTAATAATTTAACTTTTCTTCTTGAATTGTTAAAACCTTTCTGGAGCCAGAAGATGCTGCCGTCAAAGCATAAATGATGTATTTATTTTCTTGAGATTTAAAATGATGGTGTCTCTGTATCTGTGGAATTGCTTTGATGTTTTGCCATCTTTTGTCAAGATTTGTTCGATGTTATTTAATATCATTAACACCAACCAAGAAAATATGCAATCCATTGATATTTTTTGATAATAAGTACTCGTAGCAATCCTTGCTACGTGTAATTACTGCTTTTCTTGTCATATAGAGCATTATAGCATACCCAACCCAACCCAAATTTGTATTTATTTTAGGCTAAAAAATATATAAAATCATTAAATTAAGGGTCATAAAGAGAAACAAAGCTACAATCTGCAGTATCAAACAAAATTCCATGATATATTAACTGTGAGCCAGAGCCCCACCAGTCACATGTGACTGGTGGGACATATTTTAAAATAGCCTCAAAACTATAATATGGAGTTTTTAACAATTAATTATAAGAAGCTTAAATAGTTCGTAACATGTTTATTGTTACTTCTAAAAAGAATCAGAATTGATAATGTCATATTTGAGGATAGAAAATCAACTTTTATCTCTTTTTGCGTGACTGGTGGGACATGCGATATGCTTATATCCAAACAAGAAATACACAAAAACTAACATACCTTTTCACTTGAATTATACGCGGTTCCTTAGTTTTTGTAACTCTTTTTCTGAAATACAATCATCAGTTTGCTGAAGTTATTTAGATGACTAAAAATGGCATTACCAACCTAAAGAACATTTGCTCCCTACACAACTCAATACGACTAAAAAGTTTATATGTAGAAAAAAGAGTTTTTTTATTAAATTTAACAATTTTTTTTACAAATTATTTAAATATAGACTTTTAACTATGAGTTAGTACTAAATTTAAAATAATTAAAGGAATTTTAAAATTTATGTCATTTTCCTCTTTTACATGGAATGCCCCTAATACGTCAGTCAATCAGTCAGTCAGTCAGTCAGTTTCTTCTTTTATATAGAGATTATCTTCGACCTTGTTACTAAACTAAATATTGTTGTGGTAAGTACATGCTTAAATTGTCATTTTCTTTATGAATTTAAAAAACATTTTTAGAAATAAAGTTATAGTACAAAACTTACTCAGTCGTCTCTTCTTATAGCGGGTTGCAGAAAGAAAATTTAATTCGGATTTAGCTAACATCGTGTTAAATTTTAAAACAGTGTTTAATTTCTATCAAGTTGCCCATGATTAAACTAATGCTGGTCAAAGTCGAGGCCCGCGTTAAAAATAAATCGCTTACATTAGGGTAATCAGAAGAGGTCGTGTAGCTTCCAAGCGTTAAAAGTTGTACCTAACCTGTCTCGTGATTGTTGTGAAATGTAATTGTGTGTTCTTGGACGAATAATCATTATGGAAAAGGAACGAACGGAGAGATCCTGCAATTATACTGAAAAGGAAAAAGATCTATTGCTAAAAATAATAGGAGAGTAAGAACATTTTATTTTTATTGAAATAAATATCCATACTTTACTTAAGCTCTACTACACTGTTGTTGATTCTCAACTAATATTTCTCTGATGTTCCCCACCAATATCCTGTAAAATCCGTAATTTAAGCCTGATTTCATATAACGGGTACTAGATTTTCCAGAATTAAATTCTTCTAAGGATTCCCTGTTCCTTGATTTTTCTTCTAATCAGCACTATAATTATAATTTTACGTAGCAAAAAATGGTTTTATTTATAAGATTTTAAAGAACAACAGTGGTATATTATTCAGTCTTTATGTTAAAATGCACATTATAAGTTAGCATTAATTTTCGTGCATTTTTTATTGTACAGTGCATACGCCTATACAAAGGTATTCAGGTATTCTTTGTCCTTTTGTCCTTTTTAGTGTTCTGTGAAACGGAACACTTATGGAATCGATTCGGTGTCCGTTCGTCCGTCCGTGTATCTGTCACAGGCGATTTTCTCTGAAACTATTCGACGTAAAAATTTGAAATTTAGCACAGAGATAGAGTGTGGTGGCCCAAATATAGAGGTGAAGTATAAAAAGTTGAATTTTTATTCTGGGAGTTAATTTCAGGGGGTAAATTGGGAAATAAAAAGAGATTTAAAGGCATCGTGTAGAGTGTCAAATGAAAGCTTATTGAAGCACGAATTCGGCAATACGATTGATATTTTTTAAACATTTTTCGGGAAAAATGCTTAAAAATTGCTGTCCCCCACCCTTATCACCAAAAGGATGGCTCAGAAAAATCTGAAAAAAATCAGAAACATTGAGAAAAAACATTGAACAAAAATTATCAGGATTGAAAAATTCTAGCGCGATCAATTGTTATAAGCAATTTAATTGTTTATTTCCTTATAACTGCTGAACCATTGGTTTTAGAGAAAATGTTTTTCGACAACAAACATTTCTCACGATGGTAGGGAACAACTTTTGTTCCAAAATTTTTAATTTAGCTCAGTCAAAATGCCCCCCACTCAGCTCCGCGCATACGCGATGTGATGCGGCGTTGGTGCTGTCGGCGGCGGGTAACGCGGCAGATAGGCGGAGATCGGGCGGCCGCGGTTTGCTCAGGTTAAGTGGGGGGCTGATGGCACGGAACACTAATTGTGCAAGTATAGTTTGAGCTTGACCGATTTTTTAATTCTAATATTGCTCGTTCACATGAAACTTCTTGTATAATTACTGAGTTCTTAAATTTGTTATTATTAGTGAAGATTTTCAAAGACACCGTCTTACCAGAATCTGTATTCTTTGTTGTTTTAAATAAATGCAAAGAATAATAAACGATTTTATACACAATGTGTTTGATTATTATATTTTACATATCTACCTATTTTTATGCATGGTATTACGATACAAGGTTTAATATGATTTTTTCGGACAATGTAATTATTATTACTTTGTAGAATTTGATTTTATGGCAAGTAATTAGCAACGATATAATAATTAGTTGCAATAAAAAACAAGTTTTTATCAAACCTGAGACCGTATCCAAAATAATATCCGAAATTATTTTATATCGGTATGCGAATCCGAAACAGTAACGAAAAAACAATATCCCTACCCGTAACCGATACGTTATATCCCTAACAACCATACAGTGTGTACAACCACAAATAGGCTTATCTCGAAGTTTATTATAAGGGCTTAATTTCATAGAATCAATCCAGTCCCGAGATGCCGAATCCCGAAATCCCGGGATCCCGAACATAATTAAATTCCGCAAATTCCGGGATTAAAACCATTCAATCTCGACAACTGTTGAAAAAACACATTTTTTCATGTATAAAACAGCTTTAAATAGTTATTTTTTGCATTAAACAAAACATCTTTACTCTGACATAAGAAACATAAAACATGTATTAAAACATAAGGACAAGGTGGGGTAGTCTTTTTATGATGCTGCAAAGATTGTTTTTTTTTAGAACATTGTGTTAAAAAGGCAATGATTGGCCTCAATATGACATTTCCATCGACCAAGACAATATGAAGAATATGATGATGATTATTAAAAACATCCAAAGTCTCAAAGAAAGGCAACACACAGCCCTAAATGAGGATATAGTGCGACCTCAATCGGTAAATCAACAAAATTTAAATGAAATTATTAATCAGAAAATGGATTTTTTTGGAAAGAAGTGGATTCCGTAGGCAAAACACACAGATGGTTTATGATTTTCTAATCACCATGCCACCTAGTAGTGTAGAATCGGAGAGGTGCTTTTCCGCGGCGGGAAATTTTTGCACGAAAATCCGTTCTGGTTTAGCAGACGACATTCTGGACGAACTGGTGTTTTTACGATATTTTTTAAAAACATAATTTATTTTTATTTTAGTTTTATGATGTTTTTATAACTTGCTTAAATAATATGTTTCGGTATTTACATTTAAATATGCAAAACGTGATAATTTTTATTTTTAATATTTTCTACATAAATCCCACGATCAATCCCGGGATTTCGGGATTCAAAAAAATCAATCCTAAATGCCAGGATCGTCAATATGTGCCAGGATTATATGCTCTAGTTCCTATCAATTATCCATAAATCTGTGAAGGGTTTTAGAAATTTAAAAAAAAGGGGTCCATATTAAGGATGAATAATTATTGTGCCAAATAGGAAGTCGAAATGTTTAAAATCACCGTTAAAAGTAACAAAAAAAACACCTCAAAAGGCAGATTGACAGCAAATTAGTTTAAATTTATCTGTAGCTCTATTCTAAATTGGCCAAAGTTTACTTAATTTTCTCGTAACTTGATCATTAACAACTTATTTATACATTTCCTTTTCTTCTGGCTGACCGTCCAAACAAACCAATATCGCACGTTTTACGTCAGCCGATTAGGCTGACTGGTACGTTAATAGAATATATCTGGAAAAGCAATTACGACTCATTGAGAAAATCGGTAAATCTTGAGGTTGTTTGCCGACCGATGCCCCATAAATAAACTTTGACGCGTTTGCTTTTGTGCATGCGGACGGCGCGAGCCGAACGATGGCTTTACTTATAGACCTAATTTTATTTCAAGAGGCGTAATGCTTACTTGGACTGATTTTTATTTAAAGGATGACCAAATGCTCCATTTCAATTAAATTTAAAAATACGATTATAAATATTTTCGCAAAAGGCTGACGTTTTTATGGTTTCAGCATTCAAGAATGTATACTTACAAATTTATAAACACCAGTAGGAACCGTTATAAGAAAACTACTAATACTCCATGCTATTTTCTAAGCCATTAAAATTACAACAGTTCTCGTTCTTTAAGAAGGCAATTTATCAACAAGGATTTTACTAACTCGCGAATCCTGATTTTAACACATCGAGCTTGTACTTTAATTTTTGTTAGTGTAAACTTCACTTGTATTGTCAGGGGAGGTGCCACATGATTATGGGAAGGAAGTAAATAAAATCAGCACCTAACTATTCATGTATCCAAACAAGTCGTAAATCTCAAACTGGATAATAAGAGAAAGTTTATGCACGTCTTTGAGCAAGATCTTCAATTAATCTTAGACTGGGGTGCAAAAAACTTTGTGCAGTTCAACACTTCTATAATTGTTGTCTGTCACGAAAAAATCCAGTAATTCCAATTCCATCCACATGAATGGCCTAGTCCCACATAATTTGGAAGGTGGTAGAGGAATTCTTCCTCGGCCGAGGTGATACCTCCCCACTACCCCACACATTCTCTTTAAGGGCTGGTGAAATCCCTACGGATGTTTCCAGCTCTGGATGTGTAAGTCGGACTTCCCCACTACACCCACGATACATGGTACTTAGACTTCGGTCTTCGTGGGCCGTCACTACTAAAAAGATTCTCCTCTTCTAACTTATATTCCCAAATGACACTTAAACTAGAATAGTTTCCTCACATCTGGGGAGAGGTATCATCTTCGACACTTATCAACCTTGATTCTTTTTCTTTTCCTTCTTTCATTCATCGCCGCGCTGTGGATAATCTGTCTACCTCTTTTCTAGGTACAGATATACGCTCAGACTCTGCGGAAGAACTATTCCTTCTTTAACTAGTCCTAACAGAATAACAAGAAGCGCGTCACCCTTACTATCTAGCTACAAAAACTCAGAACATCCCATGGTGTTAAAAATATGTATTTTATTGGGCTTTAAATAAATTATTTTGCCGCAAAAAAGAATTTAATCTAATTTCAGTTGACAAAAGAGGAGCTTGGCGGCTAAAATTCAGGGTTTAGGCTACTTATTTAGAAGCTTTTGCTTACTAAAGTCAGTAGTTTGTTTTTGTCTGGGACAGCCCACATATAAGTATTAACAGTCGTAGGCGTCCAAGGAAAAGGGAAATACAATCTATTGACATGGGATTTAAAGGAATAAAGGTTAGGAGGGAAAGGAAAAGCCTCTGCAGGCAATTTGTTCAATAATCTGGCGACCTTCGGTATTAATGAATCGGAGAAGTGCATACTTAATGATGCACAATACTCCTACATTGTTAGTTTCTTAATGTTTGATTACGAAAAAAAGTACGAATTAACATGAAATATTCTCGGAAAAAGGTTCAGTATTCCCGAGGGTTTACCTCAAAGAAAAAAAAACCTCTATATCCTCAAGATATTAATTTTGAAAACTTTTCGTACTTACGTACGTTATGTTTTTTGTATTTGAACGAAACGGCACGTATGTTTTGTCAACCGCTTAAATAAAAGATTAAAGAATAAAACATTCACAACGCATTTTTCTTCTTCCAAAATGTGACACGGAAAATGCCGTAGAACATAAAGCTACTTTTTGAGTTGTTCATAAAAGGGAAGAGCCGTAAAAACTTTTACGGGTCCTTAATATTTAAGGGGCTCTTGATTTATTTTTATGTAGTGCTTATGATGTAGAAGCTTTGTCAAAAGTTTATTTATATTATAATATATAATAATGTGAGTGACCATTAAAAAATAATCTCAGAATAAAAAATAATACCGTTAAAGTGGAAAACTAGTTAAGTATCACCTGAACAGAGCATTCGCGTGAAAAATGAATGCGGCGTACGTAAGTACAACTCAATTATTTTTGACAAAAATATTTATTTCGAAAAGGTTGGCGCAGCGAACAAAGCTGAAGTTTGGCCGAAAAATCCACTGCTCTTCAAAAAAAAAAAAAAAAAATGTGAGGGCCCGGCTTCAGTTTGGTCAGGAACGCCTTCATTGGATCACAGAACAATGGAAACTGGGTAGTTTTTAGTGACAGGTCGAAGCTCAATTTATTTAAAAGTGATGGGCCCTGTTATGTCGGACGTACTGGCTCAAGATTAAGTAAAAAGTTTATTACACCTACTGTGAAACATGGTGAGGGTTCCATTATGGTTTGGAGCTGTTTTTCTGACTTTGGCGTGGGTTACCTTCATCGGGTACAAGGAAATGTGGACCGTTTTATCTATAGGCATATGTAAAACAATAAACTAACAACTAAACTAATTTAGAAGTGCGTCGGAGGGGGGGGGGCAAAGTTACTTCGAGCTACACAAAAGTACAGACCAAAAAAAAACTGGCAAGCTCGAGTGCTACATTACTTTTTTTATTGTTTAGGGTTCTAAGAAATGTACAGTAGGGGAGACCGGTGACAATTGTAACAAGTGTCAATTGTAACATTCAGTATACCTACGCCCTCCGCCGGATTATCGCGATCCGAGTTACACATGTTCAATGGTTGTTGATAGATCTTTCTTTAGATTGTCAGTTGCTTTAAGAATTCTGATGAATATTGTTGTTACGATCTGAAACGTGATTTTCAACACGAAAAGTAAGTATTTATTTTTATTTTCTTTTGTAAATAATTTCTTAACCATATTTTCCATACATATTTAAAATATACCACTGAAATATGGATTATATTGACTATATAATCTTATAATAAGAACACTTTAGGAATTAGATTATATAGTTTAATAATGTAAACAAATCATATATGTCCTTTGGTGTCAATTGTAACATGAATAAAGGTGACGATTGTAACATGTTACAAGTGAAACCAATGTAAAAAGTATGTATCATCACAATGTATCTCTTTATAGAACGCTTTACAATATGAAACCAAACATTTGTGAAGACCTCATACCGTGCATACGGAAGAAAAAATACTCGTGTATTAACTTAAAATTAATAATTTGTAAATTTTTCCCATTAGAGTCTAAGCCAAAAATTTTGAGTAAAAAAGTCTTCTTCCGCTCGAACGATATACTTAACTCAGGTGAAGAGTAAGGTCTTTTAGTAATGTTAACATACCCATGTTTCTTATCTAACATTTTTCATTTTAAAAGAATATTTTACTTTGCATTTGTATATTTTCAAATATTGATATTTATATTTTAATAGAAGTTACTAATACAGATTGTTATGAATTTGTCGTGTTTTTTTTTTGGTATATTTTTGTCGACTTTAACAACAGAAAAAAACTACTTTTCTATTTGTGTAACCCTTTGTTTATTTTTTAATGTTATTATTTGTATTCAAATAGGATATTTAAAATAAAATTTAATGTGTTTGTACGTATACTGTTACTACTGACACCTGTGTCCGTTACAATTGCCACCAGTCCGGTGTCAATTGAAACACATGTCATTGACTTGAATTATATGTTCTAAACAAGAAACTAGATATTTTTTCTACATTCTAAATTTATTAGGTTACTTACAAAGATCGGGGACATCCTCAAAAAAAAAATCAATAAATTAGAACTGACAGGTAAGGCTGTAAAAAATCACATGTGTTTTTTGTTACAATTGTCACCGGTCTCCCCTACTTCATAATGAACGAAATATCTAAACCTGTTCTTGCGAAAACAGAACGGTTTGTCATCTTAACTTACCAATATTCCAGCATTTTTGTTTACTTATAACTTCTGTCCATTTGGACTAATATACGAAAATTTTTCGAAAACACATTTTTTCGAAAATTTATTTATTCGAAAACAGAACTTTCCAATAATACAGATATTCCAAAAATTAGCGACGATTTCAAATTTTTTTTCTGAAACCAGCTTCGAATTTTTTTAACCACTTTTTGGAACCAAACTTTTTCATGTTTTTAGAAAGAACATTTTTAAACATTGTTTCGAGAAAGACTTCACATATTCATATTAAAAAACACTTTTTGAGAGTAATTTACTACAGAGTAACATAGCCAATACAAGGAAACCAGATCAAGCACAAAAAAGGTTGGTTTAGGTTAGTTTAAGACCTTTTTGTCATTTTTTCATTAACCATTTTATTCATTCATTCATAATTTAAGTTTAGAAAAAACTATGTTTTCTAAAAAATCTTAGCATACAGGACAAATTGTTTGATTAATATGGAAGTGTAAAATATTGTAAAGTCTATTTGTTTGGACGATAGACCGATGTAAATATACCCTACACGTCATAGTCTGACGATCTCGTCGAGCCTCCACCAGCTTCCTATTCGTATTGGCCGACCGGACATTAAATTGAAAGAGGCGTGTCAGAAAGCTATCGGCGGTATTTCGCAGGATTGTAATTAGGCTGTCTAGTGAAAAAGGCTATTCGACTTTCTTTCGAGTTTTGACTTGTTTTGTAGTTTTAATTTTTTGCGTTGATTTTTAATCGCTTTTTGTTTGTTCGGTTGTCAAGGCTGGCAATTATTTAAGTTTTTATTTAATTATAAACAGTTTTGCAGTTTAAAGTTTTCCTTCTCATTCTCAATGCGGCCCTGTTCAATTTCACCGTTCGAACCGATCACTTGTAGGGAGCGTGCATCTGTTTATATTCGGTCTATCGTCCAAATAGACTTTAGGTACCTTTTTTTTATTTATGCCTTCTGCTCATTTGGGGGAACATACGAGTACTTACGAAAGTACAATTTGTCTAAAACCAATTTTTCAATTATACATTTTTTCAGAGAACATCTTTGTCGAAATTAAATTTTCTCGGATAGTATTTATTTTTGCAAGCAACGGCTTTTTGAAAAAGTAATTTACGAGAAAGTAACGTACCAAACATAAGGAAACCTGATCAAACCCAAAAAAGGTTCGTTTGGGTTTGTTCAGGATCTTTTTTCGTCATTTTTTCATTAACATTTTCCAAGCTACTAGAGTTCATAATTTAATTTTCAAAATATTGTTTTCAAAAAAATATATTTTCGAAAAATGTACCTGTTTTAAAAACTATTTGTTTGGAGACATTTTTGAAAAAATGTACTTTCGAAATACGGGTTTTTGGAGAAAATGGTTTCAAAATATTTCATAAATCCGTATCTTTGACAAAGAGGTGAGAACATTTTTGAAAAAATGTAGGTTCGAAATACGTTTTCGAGACAATATTTTTGAAAAATTTCGATAAACCATTTTCAAAAAAGGTGTTTTTCTAAAAAATTACTTTCCAAAGAGATGTGTTTTTAAAAAAATATTGGGATATTAGTTTCGTTTAGAAGCCAAAATTATCCGGCGCAAATTTTGATAAGATAGCAGTGAGATGTGCAAGGAATGTTTTCAGAAACAATCTAAGGGCATGTTAATCAAAAATGCCAAAAAAGAATTTTTTATTTTACATATTAGTATTGATATATTATTCATATTTTTTTGGTATAATTCATTTCGAAGACCTTACATAGACGCAAAATGTTTGTTTTTGTTTATAATATTTTGTAGAATATGTAGAAATGGTTAATGGTTGGTTATGTTACAATATTTATTTTTATAAAATTTGCTATTGAAATTATTTTTATTGTACAAGGCTCTATGGGTTTCTAAATGTCATATGTTAGGAATAGCGGACCCATATTAAATGAAAACACGATGGTTAAATTTTGATCATTTTGGCAATGCTGGCTATTAACAGTCCACTCCTTGCAGCCACTGTGAGATAATGTTGGCGGCAAAACAGATGTACATAAATAACAGTATCTGTTACTTTGCTGAACAATCTAAGAGTTATTATTTTTTATTATCTTTAGCTGAATAATCAAATCACACGGTAAATTTTGTCGGTCGAATTATGCAACACTATCAATAGAAAAGAGTAAAATGACTACGTAATGAACCGTCAGGAAATTAATAATAAAATATAACGACAGGTAATTATTGCCAAAGAGCTATAAACGGAATCGGTTTCCGATAAGAAATTGTAATAAAATATTAGTAATTAATGGGATATTTCGGCTGCAGAGGACTCAGGAAGTATTATATTTTAGTATTATGATTTTTTAAAAATTAATAACTACATATTTATGAAACAAGTTAGGAAATGCTTTACTTTGTTTTAGGAGTGTAATGTTTGAGGGACGAGCGAAGCGAGGGGATACTTTTTAATAACTAATATACGTAACCATCAATATTCCGATCTTATCGATTAGAATAAGTTTAGGAAATACTTTAATCAACAACCATATCTCATGAAGACATTGATGTAAATATTTATTAATTCTTAAAAAATATTCTTTCTGCAAAATATAGACAAAAGAAGAATGGAGAATTTAAAAATTCTAAATCTATTAATAACAGAACGTATAGTCACCTAATATTCGTAAGCTACAAAACAGGTAGGTTAGAACAGGTGTCACAAACCAGCTTGCATAACGTTACACACACGACACGATGTGAAAAAGTCAGGTTATAAGCCAAGGCCCAGACGAACACGACAGGTAAAAATTTACCAGATAATAAATGGAAAAGTATTTCATTGTTTGGGCTGTTTTATTTTAATATAAAACAGAGGTGTTGTACGTATTAATAACTGTATTTTTAAATAATGTAATTCTATTATTGTTAAAGGATTGAAAATTTAAAAACAGGATACTATAAAAGTTCGGATTATTTTGCACCTTCTAGCATAGCATAATATGAAAATATCTGGAACGTATCTTCCAAAATAGGATGAAAAATAATTTAAGACAATTTCATGGAAGCATTTTCCTAGTACCCTCTATATTTTATTTTATTAGCATTTATTATGTGTGAAAGTCATTATTATATCATTAAGATGCTTGGGTACATGCTCACATACAGTTTGTTTTGTGTAAAATGACAATCAACTGTCAATTGTTATTTCCGAAATGTTTGCGTTGCTCCCGAAAACGACATTTCTAATTAAATGTGAACCTTGGCCGCATATTTAAAAAAAATTGACCCCATGCAGAAAAGGGATATAGGTTCATTAATAAATATAAGGTAAGATCTCAAACATACTTTACATAGAATTGGTGAACTCCATTTACACAGTGACGGCAGCATAAACAAAACGATACACGATTTAAAAATATTTTAGTTAAAACACTCTAACCGGCAAAATCAAATCTTAATATTCACAATTAATTTTTAAAAATCACTTTCATTAACCAATATAACTAAAAAACTTGGCGCCATAATACACTTTTGGACCCACCGACTGGCTTTAAAGTCCAATAAGCACCAACTGATTCGGCTGTTCTGCTCTATAATACCTTTTTCAAGTTTCCCTAGCCCGAGGGTGTCTACCGAAGGACCACAGACAGTTAGGCCGTATGTTTAATGCTGGATGTATAGAGTGGAACCAAAAAATTGGTTTATGTAGGAGGAATCGGAATTGTAACAGGTGATTCAGATCAATATAATAAATGTGACTATAAAAAATACATGAACTAGAAATACAATACATATCAGAAATGTTTTTTCTAGACTTTATACAACAATGAAATTTGCCTTTAACATTGACGCACTGAAAAACTACAAATTTTACTGACAGATTCACTATTGCTAAGCCTTTAGTCATGTGATGACAATGACTTATATTTACGACAGTCTCTGCAATTGGCAGAATTGAGATTGATAATTTGAAACATTGTTTATTGAAAAATTACAGTTGTTTAGCCTTAAAGAAAAGAAAAATATTAACATGCATTCACAGCAACATTTTCTGGTACTGTTTCATCTGTTTACAGATACTGTCCTTTTAAGAAAAACCAAAGATCACTTCAAATTTCACAACACATATTTCGATCTGTCAAAAACGTTGCACACAAAATACTAAGCCTTGATAACTGTCTAAGCTATGAACGAACGGGAATACAGCAAGTGCTACGGATTCCATTTTATTTAAACTGATGACTGGTTTCTAAAAAAATGTGTGAAGTGCGTCGATTTCTATGCACGTAAATCTAGAAAAAAGCCTAGAACAAGAACTTACTCAATTACCTATGGTTGGAACAGATCTACAAAAACTTTACAGTTTTTCTAAAATATCGTATTAAAAAAAACAGTTTTTCGAAAATTAAATTTTGAACTCTAGAAATTTAGAACATGTTAATGAAAAAGACAGAAAAAAGTTCTAAGCAAACCTATAACGGAAAACTTATCTCTAAAAAGCCTTAAATTTCCCTGGGTAAGAGCTTTTTCTTGAACAAAAATATCCTGTGATAATACTGAATGATGAAATCACTGTTCCAAAATTTGTGAGGCGATGAAAAAAATTTTGACATTTTTTTACCTCCTGGCACACTCAGTGTATTCAAAATGATTCTGCACCATTATGGTCGGCCTAATATCCTAATAGGACGTTTTGCAAATCTAGCAAAGATTTGATTAGTACGTTTATTTCTTTTGAATTTTACCCATTTTGTAGGCAACAGTATTTTGTGATAGATAGGAAACAGCTGGTGAATTAGTTTTTATTAATATAGAAATAAATATTAGCGGCACAGATACAGAAGCAACAGACAGAACAATATCTGAACATACACTCATCTTTAATTGGGTACACCCTGTAAGAAAAACAGGGTTGTAAATAATTTAGTCGACTCTACAAGTGTACACGTCATATCATGAAAGTTCCCCCATCCGCCATTTGAATTATAGCCCACATGCTTAACAAATAAACATTTCAGTAATAGCTCTAATAATAAAATGTGGAGGGAATGACCTCATTTCCACTTGCCATATACACCTAAATGTGTAATTTTGCGCTAAATTGATGGAAGTTTGAGAAAAGTCAGTTGATTTTATTTGAGGTCAAATATTAGAATTAACATTAGATAATACGGGCTACACTACACGGCTAAAATTTATTTATTGGCAAGGTAATTTTGGTAATTTTACCAGGCAAATTTCTTTACCGGTAATTTTCAAAAACATTTTCTGAATAACTCAGAATGACTCAGGCGACCATCTTTTTCATGCATTACTCGCCATTTAATTATGAGGATATATTTCTGTTTTATTTTTGTTTGAGTGAGTATTGTTTTTTGTTCGTTTTTAGAATTTGTATTTTTATTACTTGTTAAAATATTGTTACACAATGTTACAATTTACAGTGTTACATAACATAACATAATAAACAGGTTGTTTAGGTAAAAAAATACATAAAAATATAATATGATACCTATTATACACGGTGTCCAAGATAAGGAGGGCCAGTATCCAGTATGGGGATCTCGTTAAATGTTAGAAATACAAAATTGGTTAAGAAGAAAAGTAGCCTAATTAAGGAGCTAATAAAATGATGGTCCGAACTTTTGTAGATGATTTTTCATTTTCGAGTTATTTTAAAAACACTAAATTTTTGAATTTGTAATTCAATTTTTTTCTGGTATTAATATGAAAGGTAGGGCAAAACCAATAAGACTTCTTTTTAGCAACCTTTAGTGAACTTAAAGATTACGTTATCAATTTTTTTATTCGACGTTTCGTCTTTGGGCAGCGATTATCAACTTAATTTTTTTAAATACGGTCCTGATTTTTTCGTTAAAGTTTAAAAGCTCTTTTTCTGAATTCAACAGTGTACTACACAGTATGATTTAATTACGTTTCGAGTCTTTTTTGACCATTATTAAGAATTTTTTTCAATACGGACCTTTCTCGTAAAACATTTCATATATTTAAATTTATATATATTTCCTGGTCTTGCGGTCATTGTGACGTTTAGTACTTGTAGAAATAACACTTATACTTTACATTTTAACATTTGTTGTTGAAATTCTTAACTTAAATATTGCATTTTCAGGGGGGTTAAGGTGACCAAAAAGAAGCAGTATTCCAAATTTCGTACGTCTAGGTGGAATAGTTTCCAAGATACGAATGTTCAAAAATCACAATTTCGGGCACTCACTGACTGGCTGATAGATCATCTAATCTAGGGCACTTCCAATCGAGCTAGAGCTTTGAAACATAAATAGTGTTTAAGGTGACAATTACAAGAAAAATCAAAAATCAATAAAAATCCAACATGGCGGAAAATCCAACACCAACATGGCAGATTCTGACACGAAATAGGTAGCGACTTCTGCTTTAGAAAGTTAGGTGTGTACGTTATTTTGAGCGGGGTCAGATTACACAAATCAACACAAAAATAGATAATTACGTAATCATGTATCAAATTTGAAAGTACCTCCAAGTTCCTTCCTAAGTCAAGGCGGATTTTTACCATAAGGTCATTTCCGTTGGGTTACACAATAATCACCATTTGAATTTCCGATGTTCTCCCAGGGTCAACATCAGCCCCCAGTTTCACTGGTTTCTTCTCAAGGGGATGGAAGCTTTGCTCCTACTCTAGGGAATTCTTTTTTTATAATTAAGTTGTACATGTTATTGTATTAGTTAGAGATACTGTAGACTTTAGTATTGTGCAGCTTATAGTACGTGCACGCCTGTGTGCACATAAGAGAACATTGTAAATAGAATGTATATGTAAGTCAATGCCTAAAACGTAAAAAAAGTACATAAGCCTAACACGCGGAATTTCTGATTTACTCTCAAATACTTCTATTTTATAATCGCAACAAGCAACCTTATCGACAAAAGGTCTTTATTAAGAATTTTTGCTCGGAAAAAATACCGTTCAAGTTGAGAAAAGGTACTCAAAAACGTTAAAAATGTACAGATTGACTATTGCTAAGACCAGTCTAATTGAAGAGTGGAACTTTCAAAGGTGCTAAGTGCCAGTTTCAAGAATTTCAGTATTTTTCCTTTAAAACGAACGACATGCCATCGGCAACGGCAATAACCTATAATATGATCCAACGCCAGAGAGATCATCATAAATCTAGGGTACTTAAAATCGAGCTAGAGCTTTAAAATTTGGAACATAGTGTTTAAGATGATTATTACGAGAAAAATCAATAAAAATCGAATATGGCAGATTTTGACACGAAATAGCGACTTCTGCTTTAGAAAGTTACGGAGTACGGGCAGTCGGTGTATACCATAGACAAAATATATTTAGACCTTCACAACGTATTCGCGACACCAGCAGAATCCGTCCAATGTATGGGCGAAAAAGTGCGTTTGTGCGCATATGGCGCCAGTCAGGTTTTTAAACGACGGTTCTCTCGAGGCATGCGCACTCGGGACGTCTCGCAAAAGTGGTTGTTGAACTCAATGACGCAACTCGGCGATCAGAACCGGGCCGAAAAAATCTCTGTCATTTTTATGTTATGATATTCTTTACAAAGTGTTACAGACATTTCATATGTTTCGCCAATTATGTATCAAACTTTTAAATATAAGGAATTATTTTGTAGTCTATTTCTTACAATTAGTGCATAAATACAAATAGTTTAATTCCAAATTTAAATTATATCAATATGTGAAAGAATAGTAGGTAAAAAATATAATTTATCTTAAATGCACTCCGGTGTTGAAGTGAATACACACACGGAGAAGTAGAAATATTTATCATTGACGTATATTGAGTGTGGTCAAGTGTCAGAAAGGCACTGATGGGATGTGTGTGTATTAGGAGAATTGTGTAAGGTGGTGTAAGAAGGTCATATTATAGTGTCAATGCCTCCTTCCCCTATATTGCATAAGGGTGAGTGAGTATCCAAAAGGTATATTTGCGCTTTCGCCAAAGGGGCACTAAAAATACTAGTGGATTAGGGTAGAGGGGAGTATTTTAAAAGGGATGGCGAAAGAAAAATGCGCTTTCGCCAAAGGATCGCTAAGATATCAGTGGATTAGAAGGGTGAGTGTCCAAAAGGCATATTTGCGCTTTCGCCAAAGGGGCACTAAAAATACTAGTGGATTAGGGTAGAGATGGCGAAAGAAAAATGCGCTTTCGCCAAAGGATCGCTAAGGTATCAGTGGATTAGAAGGGTGAGTGTCCAAAAGGCATATTTGCGCTTTCGCCAAAGGGGCACTAAAAATACTAGTGGATTAGGGTAGAGGGGAGTATTTTAAAAGGGTTGGCGAAAGAAAAAAGCGCTTTCGCCAAAGGATCGCTAAGATATCAGTGGATTAGATTGACATGGGGCCGTAAGTAAGTAGCGCTTTCACCAAAGTATCGTGCACACACTGTAAATAGGTGTAAAAATATTTACATCTTACCATAGAACTTGGTTTGTTCAATAATTATACAGGATGGGATGCCAATCCAATAAAATATACACATAGTTTTGGTAAGTTTTTTATTTACTATTTTACTTCTTGAAACAGTTGCATATTTTATTCCTATTGTTTAGAATACTATGTTTATATTTTATGTCAACTTTCAATTTTGTAAACGTTACGTTTAAAAAATTAAGACCGGGGGGACATTAAAGAGATGCACGGTGTATGTATAAACTGAGCTATTTTCGAGGACGATAATATATCTATCTATATATATATATATATATATATATATATATATATATATATATATATATATATATATATATATATATATATATATATATATATATATATATAATAAATGTAAATGCGAAGATTTACTTCTTCGCTAGTGCAGCGAAAAGGCCGTGAATTCGCTGCACTAGCGAAGAAGTAAATCTTCGCATTTACATTTATTATATTACCTATAGGCCAAGAAATCTTCCATTTTTCTACTATATATATATATATATATATATATATATATATATATATATATATATATATATATATATATATATATATATATATATATATATATATATATATATATATATATATATATATATATATATATATATATATATATATATATATTACTCGATAAAATATTCACGTCATGTGAAATAAATTTTGAAGTACGGTCCTGTCTATCACAAGGCAAACGTTCGACAAGGCGCAAGTCCGCAGAAGATTGTCTTTGTTTACGGATTCAGCTTGGTAAATTTGCCACTTTCGCATATTGACATTATTTCTCTATTATATATTTTCTCTATGGTGTATACACATATATTAATAAATACATATCATTTGGTATCTGAACAAAAAGTTATGAAATTCCACATAAACATACGTACATGTAAAAAAAAGGCCAAGTTCTCGTAAGGACTGTGTATTCTGTTATCTGAAAAAAATATCTGAAATGTAAAAATGATGCGAAGTTCCTTGTCTACACGTTAGTAGCAGTGTTTTCGATAAGCATAGAAAAATATTGTGTGAACTGATAAATTTACAGACCAAATTTGGCAAGTTTTCATTAAAGAACTGAGCAATATTGATTGACTCTTGAAAACTTGCCAAGTTTGGTCTGTAAATTTATCAATTTACACAATGTTCTTTTGGGATTATCAAAATACTACTAATAACGTGTAGGCAAGGAGCTTGACATAATTTTTACATTTCAGTTATTATTTTCAGGTAACAAAACACACAGTCCTGACGAGAACTTTTTTTTTATCTGACATCCCACGTAGACTTCAAGCGTAGGTACTAAAGTACCGTGGGCGTCTGAAGAGAAGGGAAATGTAGTCTATTGATACGGGATTTGAAGGATTGGAGTTTGGGACGGGAAGGGAAAACATCTGCAGGCAATTTGTTTCATAATCTGGAGACCCTAGGTATGAATGAGCGAGAGAAGTGGTCTGTTCTAGGCTTTTGTAGCTAGACAGTAAAGGGATGCATACATAACGCGCCTCTTGTTGTTCTGTTAGGAACAGTCAAGGGGGGTATAATACCGGCTAGTTCTTCAGAGCAAAATCCGTGGAAGTAGCGGTAGAAAAGGGATAAATCCCCAACAGCGCGGCGATGAGCGAGAGAAGAGTTTTCTCGTGAGGGCTGGGTCATTGATAAGTCGAATGGCTCTCTTTTGGATAGAATCAAGGATGTTAAGTGTCGAAGGTGATGCCGCTCCCCAGACGTGGGAGCAGTACTCTAGGTTAGGTCTTATTTGGGAAACATAGAGAATGTATAAATTGGAAGGGGAGAAGTATTTTCTGGCTCGAAAGAGAAAACCAAGCTTTTTAGCTGCCGATGTGGCTACTGAAGTAATGTGTTTGTGCCAGCTGAGATCATGTTCAAAAGCGACTCCAACAAGATCGAATGTTTCATTGTTTTGTAGGGCTTGGCCATTCATGTGGATGGGGTAAGCGTTGCCAGATTTTTTGCGTGACAAGGAGCAAGACTAGGTTTTGGAGGCGTTGAACTGAACAAGGTTCTTGGCACCCCAGTCTAAGATTAATTGGAGATCTTGGGAAAGGGATAGGTACATAGATCTGCGTCTATTATCCAACTCATGATTCGAAACTTGTCTGGAAAAATTAATATTGGAGTGAAGAGTACTATCGTCAGCATAACTGTGGATGGGATTGGTAGTTGAAGAGAGCAGGTCATTAATGTGAAGAAGAAATAGGGTTGGTGGCAGGAGTGAACCTTGGGAGACGCCAGCATTGATAGGATGGAAGTTAGATGAGTGACCGTCAACCACAACAGATATGCGCCGATTAGAGAGCAAGCTACCGATCCAGGTACATAGTTTGGTTGGAAGGTCGTAAGAAGGTAGTTTATTGAGGAGTGCGGCATGCCATACTTGGTCAAATGCCTTAGAAATATCGAGAGCAACAATCTGAGATTCGCCATAAAATTCGAGAGACTTGTTCCAGTTATGTGTGACAAAGCTAAGGAGATCAGCTGTGGATCTTTGGTGACGAAATCCGTACTGTCTGCCATGAATGATTATGTGTTTTTCTAGATATTTTAGAATTTGAAAGTTGATCACTTTCTCCATAACTTTGCTGACAACGGAGAGAAGAGAGATAGGTCTATAATTAGATGGAAGGGACTTGGCCTGTTTTTTACATGTATGTTTCTGGTGTGATAATATATACATCAAATACAGATTTTTAAATATTCCTGAATTCAGCAGACCAGAAATCTTCATTTGACTCAGAAAGTTTGCTACCATTAGGGTCTTAGAGCATTAACTCTGAGCAAAGTTAAACTTTCCGCTTTTACAATACCGTCTTCCATTAGGTACTTATTTTTTAAAAATCTTTTGCACTTCGTATTTTTTGTTTTACTTAATGAGTAAACGACTATCTCTGTTTACCATAATAGTGACGTCACGTTTACTGATTGGCTTTTAAAAGTTTAAAATCTACACTTTTTATTACTTAAGTATTAGTTATTAGTATTATTAGGTACTTTGTATTATGAGAAAAAATATATTTGTGTTTCTTGCAACATATGTACCTAATTTCAGAATTTAGTATTAACACTGTCAAATAGCCTATTTATACCTCTGATATTTGACAAAAATAAAATAACCAAGTTGATGAGAGGAAAGTTCTACATCCAACAGCCAGCACTGAACTTACCAAGGAAAAATTTTAAAATCACAAGATAAATTTAAAAGTCTTTTTTTCAGATCATATTTTAAAAGCATCTTTTAGAAACCTTAAGCCTCACTTGTAAAAATATGGAAACATGAAGATACTTCTTTTTTCTTTTATGCATGTAAGATGTACAATGAAAAGATACGATAGCTTATTTGGTATCAAAGGGAATAAAATAGATAGATAAAATATAATAGGGGAAAAAAGAACATAATGTAAAAAAATCAGTCTAAGCTTTTGTTTTCCAGTACGAGAGTATTATTTTATTTCTTTTAGCAAAAATTCCTAACGTGTTTTTACCAGTAGGTAGGAAATAAACTACGTCGAACCATCCCGGTCTTATACGGGTAGATTTTAGGATTTTGTATTAACTGATTTACAATAAAGTGCGGTTATACGTTGTTATTCATTTAAAACTGTGTCGTTATTCTTTAGCTCTTCATTGGACGTTCATTTTTACATTAATATTTACATGTTTACAAGTATTTAATGAAAACTCTGTATTATATTTATCACCGTACACGTGGTAGTACTTTCCACCAATAAGGAATATGCACATATTTTTTTACTTCATAAATCGTTTAAGGAAGTCACCACAAACCTAAAAAAAATATTTTCAAGAAAATTAGTAGGAATATTTCCCTCATATGTTAAAGTTCCTATAAGAGAAATGCAATTTTCGCAAAATTACAGCGAAAACAGCACTGCCAGAAATCGAAAATTGCATCGCAAGTTTATATTGTTGACGAAATGGCAAAGCGGGATTTTATTGTTAACAAACGTCAAAAAATGTAATATTCTGACAATTAACGTCATCTTATTGAGTGACAGCAGACAAAAAAGTCAATGTCATAGAATTTCCTTTCATTTTGTCAAGAATTGTTAATAACTATCTCCTTCCATTGGGATAACCCGTGGCAACGTAAATTTTCTTGTTTTTTTGTAAACAACGCTATTGAACTTTTCCGTAGACGTATTTTACTACAAAAATGTCTCGTTTTGGCGAAGAATCTATCCTCGAAATAGAGCAGAAAATAACAGAAGCCATTCCAAAGAATACTGCATCAAATCACGACTATATTTGGCGGCAGTTCATGTGTTTTTGCAAGGAAAGGGGGCACGTTCTTGATGAAAACACTAATGTTTCAAAACTGGCAGATATCTTGAAGGACTGGGCGTTTAATATGAAAAAGCAAAATGGTGAGGACTATAAAGATTATACTGTCAAAACTATATGGAATGTTACCGCTAAATTGTTGATGAATAAGTATCACAGAGATTACAATATTATTTTCAACCCATTCAGTGACATTCAGTTCAAATCATCCCGTGATGCCAAAAATGCTAAGCGGAAACAACTACAGCAGGAGCCGGAAAAAAGAAAACAAAGCTCAGTTTTTCTAAAGCACGATGAATTCATCAAAATAATAGAGACTTGCGACGAGGAAACCCCCGACGGTTTGCAAAAAAAGATGTTTTTTGTTTTATCCTACGAGCTGGTCTGGCGTGGAGGAGAAGGCCCAAGGTGTTTAACAAACTATCTTAAAGAAGAACTGGATCACGCGGGTCAGAAGACGGGACGAATAGAGTACAATCCGCTTTTTACCAAGACTACTCAAGGAGGAGATAAGCCCTGCGCATCTTCGAAATGGTTGGTCAGGAATAAAGTCAACCCGAACATCTGCCCTATCCGACTATATAAGAAATTCATGCAGAAAAGGCAAGCAATAAAATGCGAGCGACTTTTTCTCACCGTGAATCCTTTCTGGCAATCAGGAAAATGGTACAATAGCATACCGGTTGGACGAAATTTGATGAATAAATGGACCTCTACACAAGCGGAAAAGTCAGGCCTCACCAATAAAAATATCAAACTGACGAATCATAGCTTACGAGCAACCGCCGTATCAAAACTTGCCAAAAAAGGTGTTGGAGAACAACAGTTAATTAAACTAAGTGGACACTCAAATACCAAGTCACTGACGCCTTACATTCAGATGGATGAGAACCACCATATGCTTTTGATTGAAAAAATGCGGGACAATGACCAACCGTCAAGCTCAATAGAGTCCCTCGCCGAAATAAGCTCTCGCTCGTTGACTGCATCAACCACCATGTCTACGAATTCAAAGCAAAATATTGTTAATTACAATAATTGTACTTTTCATTGCAATTCTTGTAATTTTTAAGCATTTTAATTTTATTGTTAGTATTTTCTGTTAAATAAAATATTTAAATTTACTTGATTCGAGTTCTTAATTAATTTGGGAAATATTCAAATAAATTACACTGGTGCATCAAAATAACCAGATAATTTTTTTATTCAATGTGTTTTTTTTACAAATTGCAATCGTTTGTTTTCATATTTTACGAAAATGCCCTCCTCCTGCGGAGTCGGGCTTTTTCGCGAAAATATGAAAACAAACTCTTGCAATTATAAAAAAACACATTTCATTCAAAAATTATCGGTAATTTTGATGCACTTGTGCACTTACCCCCGATAATTTAGCTACAAAAAATGTTTACTTTTCGGTAAAATTTATTACAATTTAAAATACAGCCATTTGTCCTTAATGAATGAATGAAATGGCAAGTAACTTTATTGAATTTTTTTAGGTCGGAAAATGCCATTTGCAGACCTCTCTTTGGTACCTAATAACTCGTCGGATCGAAAAACGGATTCATAAGTGAGACTTTAAAATCTACAATTCTTTCTTTTTGCCATACATTTACCTAAACCTAAAATCACTGGAAAATGGATATATTTGGGAAAAACTGGAAATTTCGATTTTTGACCCAAATATTTCACGATTTTTAATTTTTTGTAGTCAAAATGGTTCAAATTAAAATCCCATATACGTCATCGGAAAGAGCTCGTCAAAGTATGTGTTGTCCATATTTTTTAATTTCTTCATTCTCTATAGGAAGGGAGCAATCGCCGATTAAATTTGGATTTTTTAACTTTTTGTGCCCTAGACATCGGTACATTTGAATCACTCCGTAATTTTTCCTATCTAATTTTTTCCAATTTTTCAACACTATCTTATAAAGGGATAATCACACTTTAAAATTCATTCAATGGGTCATTCAGGAGCGTATTTATGGGGTAAAAACCGAATTTCCTTGATTTCTTCCGACAAATCCTATTTTTAACCGATATTATTCCACACTATTTTCCTTATTTAGTAATTCTTATTCAGTTTATTTTATCCGTTAATTATCTATGAATACCTCCCACTAATTTAAATTGCTTATTTTTTCGCTTAAGTTATAAATAAGTAGGTTTATTTGCGTCGGGGACATCCAAAATTTGAAAATTTTTGAATTTTTGAAGATTGCCATGAAAGCAGAGAATTGCAGTTTATTTATTCGAAATTATTAGGATATGATGTGTAAAACTTTCGCAAAAATGACAGTTTTTGTTGCAAAATTTTGTTCCTGTTGTTCCTGGACCGATTTCGGCTTGAAATATACATGAGTAAGATTTTAGGAACCTTCTACATTAAGTGTAGAGATATTTCATTGGATGAGTTACGCATTAAATGCCATTTTTATTGATTTTTCGATGACCCTACGACACTGGAATTCGCCATGTACTCATTATGAGTCATAAATTCACTTTTGACGACATAGCCAATGGGATCACGTTTTACAAGTTTCGAAATTCGTGCGAAAATTTGCAGAATAAAATCCTTTTTTTTTTGTTAATAAAGATCAAAATAAATGGATAACAGCAACCGCCATAAACATTTAATTTATGTAGAGAATATAAAAAAAATATTTCAGATTTATTTGGATTATATGCATATTCCCAATTTATTTGGATTATATGCATATAGCCAATGGGATCACGTTTTACAAGTTTCGAAATTCGTGCGAAAATTTGCAGTATAAAATCCTTTTTTTTTTGTTAATAAAGATCAAAATAAATGGATAACAGCAACCGCCATAAACATTTAATTTATGTAGAGAATATAAAAAAAATATTTCAGATTTATTTGGATTATATGCATATTCCCTATTGTGGAATACAATAGCTATGAATGTGATTGTTTTAAAATTAAACTCTCATACACGCATCCCTTTTTAAATCCTTGTAATTTACTTTGTTTCTGAGCAAGCAAACGTGCGTTTCCTATTATTTGAAATTATACAAAAAGGGCATGTGTTCATTTTAAATAAGAAAAGATTTACCAGCAATTTTAAGTTAGATATCCTGTTCGCAACCATAAAAATACCTTATAATAAACAGATGTTTTATTAAATAAAATACATACCTTTCGCCTTTTTTTATTTTAGTTAACGCATGTGTACAATGACAATGACCATGCTGACTCAAGTGACGTTCTTACCTGTAAGAAAAACATAATTTTAGATATACAGGGTGTCCGGAAATGACGATGACAAATTTTAAGGTATGATTCTACATAAAAAATATAAAAAAGTTCATAAAATATATAACATAGGTCCGAAAATGCTTCCACAGGGAGCTACAGGCCCTTGAAGATGGTGTCATAAAGATGATTTTTATTTAATATATTAGGATCTACTTACAATACAGAAATTAACTTTTAGCTCTGTTAGTGTTATTGGAGGTCACTTTTTAATAATTTCAGATGACCCATATTGCAACAAGTACATTAAGAAACATATTAGCCCAGTCGGAATGTACTTTTGACAAAGACGTCTTTTTCCACAATTTTCTATTTGTAGTCATCGGGGAGGGTCATTGGTAGTCTAAAGCCAAAAGTACGACCGTATTCTGCCTATGCGCAGACCACCATCTTGAATTTAAAGAGAACCTTTCCTTTTGTTAAATATCTCGTCCGTTTTTAACTTTGGACTAAAAATGATCATGACAGAACTTGTAGGAAATTTAATTCCCTACAACTTTCGTTTCAGCAATTTTTTTGTCTACGATCGAAATTGTTCGATTTAAACCTGAAAAAGGGTGAAATTAAATTATTACTCGATTACTTACTCCTTTATTTTAATCTTTAGCTCATTAATGAACATGAACAATCTTGTAGGGAATGAAATTCTCGACAATTTCGGTCCTAACCGTTTTTCTTCTAGGATTAATATTTTGGGTTCTATGCATACGGTAAAGGAAAATAGGGATGCGAAAAAATTATTTCACTAATTTAATTATTATTATTTATTTCAAAAAATTTATTTTCATTTTTTTTTTTGATTTTTCATAAATTTTTTAAATCGGAATTACTTTTTCTTACTTTACCGGCATGTTCCTTTGATCATACAGCTGCCTTTGATGTCAGCATCTCAGGTATGCTGGTCAATAAAGTACAGTTAGATTTGTCACATAATAGGCATAAGACCTACAATATTGATCCTAGGAGAAAAAAAGTACAAGGTTCCACCTTCAATTGAACCGTATAATTTTTAACGTTGCAAAACGCTAAAGCACTTTAGATAAATTTAGGCAACTTTTGTGACGGACAACAGCATACCATTTCTACATAGATATATAAATGCACACAGTAGGCGCAACCGACCGGTGCAAGGAGACACTTCCCGCCTCCCGGTTAATACACAGTCAGAGCGCAATCTGTTGATGTTTAGCGATTTTCACGCATTCGTACGTGAACCCGCTATCCAATGCCGAGTAACACTTTTACAACGTCAAAAAGGTTAGAACCGAAATTGTCGAAAATTTCATTCCCTACAAGATTGTTCATGTTCATTATTGCGCTAAAGTTTGAAATAAACGAAATAATGCAATAATTTAATTTCACCCTTTTTTTCAGATTTAAATCGAAAAATATTCATCGTAGACAAAAAATTGCTGAAACCAAAGTTGTAGAGAATTGAATTTCCTACACGTTCTGTTTTGACCATTTTTAGTCAGAAGTTGAAAATGGACTAGTTATTTAACAAACAAAAAATCCTCCTTAAATTCAAGATGGTGGTCGGCGCATAGGCAGAATACGGTCGTAATTCTGGATTTAGACTACCAATGACCCTCCCCGACGACTACAAATAGAAAATTGTGGAAAACATTTCTTCAATTTCAGGGTTCTTTTTTGGACATAGCGGCTGGGCTATATGTACAGCACCTGAGGTACAGTTTTGTTGAAACTTTTTAAAGAGGAGAATATAAGTAGCTTGTTTGATGGTAAGCGCTTTAAAAATGCAGAAATCTATACACTTGTCGAAAATAATTAATCGCTCCTTTTTTTAATCCACCACCAAAAAGCGAAAAAATTCAACAAATAAACATTTCAGTATGTAGTGTCAAAAACACATTTTAAATGTTATAATAACAATTTGATCACGGGCAAATTCGTTCGGTTGGGAAAATCTAACGACTCTGCACTACGAAGCAAGTATATCAGATTTTGAGATTTATAAACATTTCTCATGACTTCTATTTCACTTTCTAATTCAAATACTAAAAAATATTGTTATATTTCAATTCGTACCAGCTGATGTCACATTTTCTTTTTATTTTTCCTTTTTTAACGTGCGGTTGATCATGACGGCTGTCAAACATTTCCAAATGATTTTATAGCCAATTGAAATCTTCGCATGAAAACAGTTAGATAGTTAAAACTGTAAGTCCACTCAAATCCATTTTAAATCTTCATGAAAGCGTACTAATTATTCGGTAACATGGGGTTTGAAAAGGAAAGGATTGTTGACTTTTCCTGTTTGGTTGCGAAGGTGAGATCTCATTTTTGACTTTCCTTAAAACGATTTAAATTCTATTAACCGACCCTCTAAAATGTGAAACCTACGTCGCTGGTACAACAAAAACTGCCCTATAATTTAGTGTAATAACATTTAATAACCTATCCAATCTACTTGTGTGTATGCACATACACACATACATGTATAATATTCCAAATTAATTTCTGTTTCAGGTGGCCATGTTGTTTTGATTCAATTAAGATATCGCTTCGGGCTGGTTTGTTCACAATTCAGCAATCATTTGCTCCATACTATGCGGATCTGCGTTAAGGGACGTGTTAGAAGTTAAAGTAATTATTATTTGTAAATCGAATAAGTCATAGTCCACTAGTGATGCCGCCGAGACGAGGGATTCTCGTCTCTAGTCCCGTATTTCTCAGCGAATTTCTCGTGACAGAAGGCTCGAGACGAGACGAGAGAATGCTGTCTCTCGAGAATTTTCCCTCTCTCTCGAGCTTTCTGGTTCTCTCGAGCAAAGAATTCTCGTTGCCTCTAGCAAAGAATTTCGATTATGTAATTTATTTAGTTTAACGGAATGTCTTTTCGATTAAAATTGTTTTTATTACACAGCAAGGAAAAATAGATACGATTTAACTATTACTATTTTTTTAGTTTTTGTTGTCGCACTCGACCGCTGACCGAACTCCGCTTCGTGTCGTTCGTTCAATGACTGTCGCGTGCGGAAAAGTATCACTTTCTGCACGTTGTTAGTTATATAGCAACTTTCCGTGGTATAGGTAGGCTTGGTTAGGTTTAGATAGGTAGCTAATGAACTTACTTATTTAATGATCATAATTATGTATGCTTGCAATTTGATAGCTGTTCTTACTACACTGATAAAACAGGACTACTTGTGGGAAAAGAATTGCTTCTTTTGCCAATTTTGTTCTTAGGACAAAGGAAATTTATCGGACAGAAAGATACCACTCTTCGGCCAAACACACCTCGGTATTTAAAACCAGTCCCAAGTTCTCTTGGGATTTAATTCTATCAAGCTGAAAGAAATTCATTTAAACTAAAAACTTTCCCACCATAGTTACTCTATGATCTTCTATCAAATTCAAAATTCTCTTCTTAAAGAACCCAAGCATTTGGCAACCAACATAACCCACGAGGCCTAGTGCCCTAAGCCATCGTGCAAACTCGTTCTTAACGAATCGCGCGAACGTCATTCATGGTAAGGATCCCGGAATATCAGTGGTTGAAACCTGTTATATTTTCTTTGATCAGTTAGTTGGAACTGGAAGCATTTGAGTATTGGGTTAAATAGTTGGTGTTTAGACCATTTGTGGCCATAATTTGACGGTAAGTAAATGCAAGAATATTCTTTGATAATTTAGTAGACTAGTTAATTAAGAATTGAGAGGTTTATGCGATGCACATGTTAGACTATACAGAATTTACAAAACCTGGACATTTATTTTAACCTTACACATTATTTATGACTAATTATTTCCAAAAAGCTCATTCGGTACTTGCGATAAAACAACTCCTATAATTTCAAAAACAAATTACCATAATTACTGAACTTCTTTGTAAATACTTCAGGGTAGGAAATAAAAATGGCGATATCTTTCTGCAAAACCGCGGCACTTGTTACCAAAGAATACACCTTCTTACAAGATATTATGTCTTAAACTGAAAACCCACGGGTTTGTTGATAAAAGATTAAGATTTTCTATTGATGCGTATTTCCTTTGAGTTAAGACACACTGCAAATCTGCCAAGATTCTCTTTTTCACCACTCAAGAAAATTTTCCGTCTGTCCCTTATAGTTTTCGGGATACTTTCATCACCAATTTAGGACGCACTGTTAGCTATACAATTTTTACCTACAGCTTCGCTCGTATGAAATACGAATGTGGACGAAATTACGGTCTCTAGTTTTTCAAAAGTTATTAATTTATTTTTTTCTTATTTTCTGACAAGATTAGAACAAAGAATTAATGAAGTTGAGATATTGAAATGTCCCACTGAAGAGCAGATCAATTCAATAATACAAAACATGGCTTCCGGCTTCAGCGAGGCATCAAAAGTTTGGATGAGTGCAGCTCAGGTGAAAATGTAAGCAAATTAATGTTAAATACCAGACAGTTGCGAGTATTTTAACTTATTTTATTCTTATTATCTTCCGACACGTTTTTATAATGTTGCTGTCTTTTGCTACGTTACCTACTTTATCGTAAATAATAATAAATAATAATTATAAATGGTTAGTTTTTGGAATATATTAGTTTTAAAATATTTCGTTTGTTATGCGATTTGTTAGTTCTCATAAGTAAATATCATTTGTTGTAATAGCGTCAGCAAAAAACACAGGTGTTTCTGTTTTAAATATATTTAATATTAAAATAATTCATTGTTTTCTTGTTCACTGTACGACATTTTATTTAATACATGCGTTTTAGGTAACTAATAAAATAAAAAAACTACTGAGTTTAAATTAATGTTCCTATATTTTGCAAGTTAATTGAAGTTAAACATAATATCATTAAAATGCTATTCAAATTAGGAAAACTCAAGGAAAAGGCATACATCCTTCTAGTATACACTTCTGATTTTAATTTAGTCTATAACTACACTTTTGAAACATCCCTTATTATAGGATTTTAAACGAGATAATTATTCTCTTTACCCAAAGTAACAGTTTATAGACAAGTCTTAAGAGACTTCTAACAGATGACTTAATTTTTAGAGCTAAAGTTATGGAGATCTTAAACTGAAAAATTGATTTTATATTAAAAGAATTAATCTTTTGACTCAAATGTACGATAATCTTAAGATAAGAAATTGAATTTGCAACAAAAGGCTTAGTCTCTTTACTTAAGTTCAAGATGATCTTAAAATAAGGGACAGAATTTGTAACAATTAAATCAAGTTTGTGGCTCAAATCTACGATTATTTTAAAACAAAGAACGGAATTTGCACCAATTAGCTCGATGTTATGCGTTCATGTGCCCGGAGTGCATCATATTTTGGCATAAATCCCTATTCTCTTACTTGACAGTTTACTACTTTCCTAGATAAAGGATTGTAAATTCATATTCTTCTGGGTCAAAGAAATAAATTGAATCTGAACCAAAGAAATGTATTTCTTATTTTAAATTCCTCATTCATTTGGCATATATCAAAAGAATCATTCGTTTGAGGAAATGTCATATTCTATTAAACCAAATGATCCTTTTTATCAGTGTACGAGAGGAATGAGATGAGACGAGACGAGATACAGGCCCTCTCGAGCGAGAGAAGAGGGTTCTCGTCGAGACGAGAGATCAATTGTCTCTCGTACCTCGAGACGCGACGAGAGCGCTCCTTCTCTCGTCTCGCGGTATCACTAAAGCCCGCGGACAGTAATAGGAATTTGTGTTTTACCTTTTAAATTTTTATTGCGATACCTCCATATGCATCGTAGGAATAATTTTTAAACATGATTACCTGCTCAAGTACATTACCTATGCTCACAGACATAACTTATTTTGCCTTATAATCGGGATTAATTCTTTAACGATATTAAATAACAGCGGTACATGTATACCTAGAGGTCTCTACCAACAACATAATTTTTTGGTCAAAATGGCAGAAATTCGACAATGGAAAAAAATTAATGTTAGACTAGGAGAAAACAGACTAGAGGAAGTTAATGAATTTCGGTACCTAGGCAGCATAGTAACAAAAGACAATCTTTACCCAAGCATGACATAAAGAACAGAATAGTGCAAGCAAATAAAGCTTTTGCAGAGTAGAGGCAGTTGTTAAGAAACAACTCTAGGAATTCGGAAGCATTTCTTAAATGTGGAGTGATGCCTTATACGGGTGTACACTAGGGAAAAGAGAAAAATTGCACATAGGAGCAATTGAGATGCGGTGTTACAGAAAAATGATGAAGGTAAGTTGGGCAGACAGGGTTACAAATAACAAAGTGCTGAATCGAGTCGGGGAAGGAAGGACTATTGGAGAACATTAGAGAAAAGAACAGCCAAACTCATTAAACACATTTTGAGACATGGCAGTCATTGTGGAAGGAACGACACAGGCTAAGTTATTTAAACAAAATAGACAAAGACATAAATAGCTACAACGAAGGATTGAGCATAAAATCGTCAAAAACGGAGAGTTGCGTCCAACCACCAATCTCAGGATTGAGAAGACTTCACGAAGAAGCAGATTTGTATGATATTTGAAAAATATGACTTAAAACCAGGCTAAATTTTTAATATGGTCCCTTCCCGTCCCAACCCCCAATCATTCAAATCCCGTGTCAATAGACGACATTTCCCTTCTCTCCAGACGCCGATGGTACGTTAGTACTTAGGCTTAAAAAAAAGACCATTTTGTGAAAAATATTATTCTATAGATTATTTCCAATGGTTATCGTTATCAGATTATTTCACAGCACTCGAAAAAGAGTGGTATATGTGAAATTATAATGAACTTTCCTTTAAAACATGCAAAGATATAAGACAGAATAAAATTAAAATTTTATTATACCACATCTCGGAAACGAAACGTCCCCTTACCTATAAATAGCAATAGGAACTTTTCCATTAGTGTACCAGCTGGCGCCCGCGACTTCGTCCGCGGTATAACAATTTTACTCCATTACAAACTTCAAACCCCCATTTTACTCCCTAAGGGGTCGATTTATTAAAAACTGTAAACACGTGTTTAATCATTTATTTTTTGGAGTACTTCTATGAAGTTTCAAATTAATAGGACCAACTAATATTTTTTCTCCATACAGACTTTCAACCCCTTATGAGCCCTTTGGGGGTTAAGTTTTGAAAACTCCTTTCTTAGTGAGTCTCTACACTATAAAATAAAATTACTGACCACATTTCATATTTATAGCTTCAGTGGTTTCGGCTCAGCGATGATGAATCAGTCAGTCAGTCAGTCAGGATATGTTATTTTATTTACATATTATGTATAAGTAGATTTAGCGAAAGAATCATTATAAAATATTGTCGGTGGAGTTTTGCCCCCTGAATAGGAGGTAGACCCTAGAACGAACCGTCCTTGCCCAGGTGTCATTTTTGGTTAAAATAGACACGCATTTTACATACCCTTGCATAACTTAAAGGATTACCGATCGCCTTAATAAGTTTTCCTATGGGCGCCCTTGGCTTCTAATATTATACACTGGCAAAGCCGCAGGTAAGACTCAGTACAATTTTTTTGGTTTTTTATTAGTAAAATATCAAGCTTGACTTATTTTTCTATTTGTAATGATTACGAATTTAGAGATCGTTAATATCAATCTTCACAGACAAAAGTGTCGACAACCAGATATTTATTCAAATCTTTTCGGTTAGTTTTTTAAACAACTTAGTATTTATAAAATAATAAACCAAAGTATCCAAGAATAATAAATAGGTAAGTTTTCTGGTCTATTTTTAAAGCTCAAATTATAAAATGAAAACAGGTAGAAAAATATTGCCATCGATAAAATGAAAAACCTGCAGAAGCATTGCAAAGAATTTGTTTAGCAACATTCAGCTGTAAAAACAAACGCGCCTAAAGAATAAGAATTCAAAACAATTTGCAGAACCTTTTTTGACAAATAATAGTCGTTCCTTCTGTACCTATGTATGTATGTAGTAAGTTTGGCAACCAAAAAACTACAGATGCAGTATGCTAGATATTTCGATCAACTCAACTCTTTCAGACAATAGAATTTTTTTTTAATTGTAGACCCATTACGTTAGATTCAAAATGCTTTTTTAAAGATAAAATCTTATCTCAAGATATGTACATAAAATTTAATATATATTAGGTATATTTTTTAAAGTTTCACTAACAAATATACAGAATTTACTTTAGAACTTGGCCCTTGTATATCCTATCTATATTGCACTTATGTATATAGGATCCCAGAAATGCCCTTGCTGAAATCAAGAGTAGAAGCATAAAATATTATTTTCATTGTGATTTAAAGCAAGTATGTATTTGATAAACATTACATCTTAATGTGATCACCCTGTATATTTTTGACACAAAGCGTATTCAGTTTTTAAACTAGAGTAAATCCCAAATGTAATATGTAGAATATAATAAATTTTTTTTTCTACTGAATAGTTTTCGAGTTTTTGAACCAACAAATTGAGAGATAGGTCCGCGAAAATCAGAAACCATGTTTTGCGTAATCTATGGATTCCAAAACAATAATATCTGTGAAAATCTGGAAAAGTAATTCTTACAATTTCATTATAATAATAGTTCCTTTTAGCAAAGGAAGTACAAAAAAAGATTTTGGAGGCGCCGGGCATCGATCCCGGTACCTCTCGCATGCTAAGCGAGCGCTCTACCATCTGAGCTACGCCCCCTTCGAGAACTTACAACAACATTGTTGTGCAATTTCGTTCCATTCAAATATCGTTAATTGATTAAAAGTTATACGCATTTGTTTACAGCGCGCGACGCCTTATGAGTATACGATATACCGGAGCATCCGCTGCGCGCTCGCGCACGTACTTCTTGAGCGGATTTTATTTATTACATACTGACGAATTTATTGGTCGCAGACAAGAGTGCTCAGTAGCACAATTGTGTAAAATTTTCTCGCCTTTCCAATACGGCTATTTTAATAAATAACTGAGGTATGACGGAAAAACCGAAAAATGACATGGAAAAAACGTATAAATTGTTAATAAGAAAAATAGTAAGGATATTTTTATAAAGAGTTTCATACGTTTATTTTTACCTACTACCACACATTTTCTCTACAGCATTTTCTCCGAAACAACAAATTATTTTATAACTAAATATTTACCACCCACCCATATTTTCTAGTTAAATTAATTTAAAAGAGCCCCGCACCTTTACATCGGTATTTACCGCGCTCGTTCTCGGTTACAATGTGGTACACAGTGTGAAGCATCGATCGCATTATCCCGGTAATGGGATGTAATGGGCTATAATTAACTGGGACCGGGATGCAGCCTGCTTAAAATGCCACTTACTACAAACCCGACGTGTACGGGAGTTGCTTCGGGGCTGTTTTTGAGGTGCAATGGTTTTAAAATAGCTAATTTAAACTCCAAACAATTTTATAAATTCTAAAAATCAATAAATTATAAAGGAATACTTTAAACATGGGCATGCTAAGTAAAAAGTTCATTATAGGATATACATTATGTCTGAGGATGGGGTTTAGAAAAGGATCAAATTTTGAAAGAAATAAAAATGTGACTTCTAATAAAAGTTTTTCTTTGTAAAATAAAATCCACGTTATGAAAAATAATTTTTTATACAGGGAGCATGAAAAATACGAAAACGATATTTTGCGCAAAAGTACACTGAGAAAAAGGTTTAGTAAATAAAGTCCACCAAACTCATAGTAGGGTGTACGAAAATTTATTGGCGTTCACTAAATTATTTAGTAAACTCTACTAAATTTTAGTAGACTTTACTAAGCTTTTTCCTCAGTGTACCGTGTTTATCATTTTCTACATAAAGAACAAATATGAAATATCTTTTAAATTGCCGAAATACAAGATTTCATGTTAGTGACATGGGAGTTATTAGTTGTATAGTCTAGAGATGTAAGGATTCGTATCCAAAAATCCGTTGGATGCGAATATTAAAAGAATCCGGATTATCCGGAACCGGCCGAGAACTTGAATACGGATTCGGAATCAAAATAAATTCGCATCGGGTGGTTACTAATGCAAAGTGCAAAGAGAAAACGGAATCGGAATCGAGTGTAAGCGAACAACACGGTCTGCGATTTGGCATATTTGATATTGTGCTTTCTCTTTCTAATGACATTTCCTAAAAAAAGATGGCATAGTTATCGGGGTAACGGGTATCATATGAGATGAGACCCATTGGTTAAACTAGTCCCGCCTCACCCGAACCGAATTCAAACGAGAACGGCGCGACGCGGTGCCTTCTTATCCCTAAACTTCGACTTCGAATGGTATGATACCGATACCGCATCGACCTACCTCTAGCCGTGTATCCGGATAGAAAATGTTTTAGTCTGTTGCATGCATACGTATACACGATCTGTAACCGCTTTCGCGCGGGTCAAGAAATGGATTCGTATTCGGATAATGGATACGGATATTAGCTGATTCCGATTCCGTATGATTCGGATATCTAATGAATACGGATATTTACAACACTAGTATAGTCACTACACCATCCCCGCTATTTGTAGCTTCTATTGAAACTAAAGTGCACAGACATACAGGCCAGTATATACTGGCCTGTTACATATTTAGGCTGTTTGACGAGTAGAATACGATAAGATATGTGCCGTCAATCTAATCCCAATATGGCGGACGCCATAAGATGGCGTATTACCTTTTTCTTATCTTAAAAGCTTGTCGCGTGAAAAGAAAAGGAAAAAATACATACTTAGGTACTTACAATTTCTGCCAAACAAAATTAATGCCTGTACAAACTTTTCGCGCGCTACAAGCTTTTAAGACAATAAATTTAACATAATATATTTTATCTGTTTCAGGGATAATTTTGATACTACTTTTATTATGATCCACCCACGCGAACTACGTTCACTTTTATTAAGGAACATTCAGCAATGAAAAACTATACTTTTTTTGTTTTAGTAGGTACATCTAAAGCTTCTTTTTAAAAAGTATTTTTTACATATGATTTTATTAAAATATCATATTTAGATATTCCCCCCCCCCCCCTATACATACTAAATTTAACAAAACTGTGATTGTTGATATTTGGATCACCTGCTTACATTTCTTTTATAACAATTAATTTTTTTTGTTTAAAAATATTGTTTATTTCCTTAAGTTGTGTTTGACCTTTGACACTAATAAATTATTAAACACGTTGGTATTAAAACCTGACTTATATTATGGGAAAAAAATAAAAATTCCTATAATTTGACCCCAAAAAAATTAAAATTAGAAATAAAGGTTATTATAGGATGGGGATCAAAATATCCAATATGGAAAATATGACATACTCAAAATTAATACTTACTCGCTATTAATGTTAAACTATCAAAAATAGGTTTAGTTTTTTGAGTTATTTATAATGTAAACCATTTTTTGATACTTTGATTTTTTTTCATTTTTAAATTACAATAAAACTAGTGTAAAACTATTACTAAATTAGAATCAAAATCATCAATTTTTTGTTTGTTGAGGAAAAAGGTTAAAATAAATTCTTTGTAAGGTTGATTAGAGCAAAAAAAAACACAAAAAAGAACAAAAACAATACAGAGTATCATGTACGCCAGTTTAATTCTTAGATATTTCAATCAAAGCCACATTCATGTCGAGGGAAAGATAAAAACCAACCAAAACAACCGGCGTAATCTATACCTTACACAAAACATAAAGCCTACCTCTCTTGTCTGCCTGTTACTGATATTTCGCTGATATTCAACAGCGCTTTGTCAGCGCTACTACAAATCTGAAATTGAAAACCGTAATTCGGTTGCTGATAAACCATGCAACAGAAACAAACATCTAAGGCACGGTAATCTCATTGAACAACAGTTTAATAACGAACTCTTATTATCTTATGTGTTCAGTATGCCTTAATGCTTGGTAAAATAGCAGATGTAAACCTAGTTAGTTGTTAAACTTATATAATGCAAGTGATACAAAGTCATTCCATTATCTTTAATTAGAAATGCACCAATTTAATTATTTAAAAATGCTTTAGTCTCTATTTTGCTCATTCTTCTATTTAATGATAGGGGGTACAAGCGTCTTCCGGCAGTACTCTTGTACCACGCCTTGGTTCTGCTACCAGGGCGCAAATCAGGTGGAATTTTCTCTTAAGTAGTCCTTCTGGCTGGACAGAATGAGTCATTGTGCGCTCTAACGCGACATTCTCGTTCCATCGCTATAAAACGACTAAAAATTGGAATTTTAGCCAAGTTTAAACATGCGCTAACAGAAGAAAACACATTGGTCTAAGAAAAATTCTCCCAGCAAACTACAACATCCAGTCATATAACAATTTATTAGAGTCGTACCATGAGCAAAACGTGATGTTCTGCTGGAGGACGCTGTGCACATCATGAACACTGAAACTATCAGTGAACTAGCGAGTCAAAAAATACAGTGTGCTCCGTTCTTGTATTAATTATTGTACGGGGTATCCACAAACTACTCGAAAATTCCGGGCCAGGTAGACAGTAAGCGTTCACCCTTGTTGGGGATCATCTGACTGCACAGTGGTATCAAAAGGTCCAGCTACCTATTCTCGGAATTTCACGTCAGGATATCATTATTTGTGCCGGCTACAGAGCCCTAAACTTGCCGTAATTTAGCCTTATATTTGATTGTGTCTGAAGTGCTGTTTTGGTGACTGTTTAGTGATCGAACTATGTTTTATTAAAATGACTTTACTTACTTTGTTTCTATTCTAGAATTATCTACAGTGTAAGTACTTCATATTTAAACAATTTGGATAGTTGCACCTTTTTGCATTTAAAATATAGGAAATTTTGTAAACATAGGTGCCGTATATTGCTTTGTTTCATTTTCGATGAAACTTTAAGTAGAGTTACAAGAAAAGCCCCACGAGACCCCGCCGCGAAATATTTTTAAAAAAGTAGCTTAGGATATAATTTCATATGGCAACAAAAAATAAATTGCGCCTTTGGCAGATACAACATTTTAAGTAAATTAGGGCTCACTGACAGAGAACGTACAGTTTAGTTTATCAATTAGATAATGATTTCGAATATGTATTTATAGAAATTTAAATATGAGTAGCAGTAAACGAATTAAAGCTTTTTTAGAAAAACCACAAAATAAATATACCTACTAACAAAAACCTTAATATTTAAGTTTATAACAAATATTTTATTTCAAAGCAAATGTATTTTATACTTGAATTAGTTTTCAGATTGTATAGAGCTATGGCCACGCTGACCAGAAGGGAACTGTTTGATGTTCTTTGTGAAAAGTTTCATAAGGGACGAGCATCTCAATTAATGAATTTTATAATACAAACATTTCAAATACAAGAGAATGATGTTGAGATACAACGCCTTACAAAAATGTGTAGACGTTTATGTAGCAAGGCTTTTTCTAAATTTGAGCAGTATTCAAGAAAATTCAACAGATTTTTAAGCAAAAACGGACAGTGGCTTAGCGTGCATTTTGAATATAAGGCCCCTGTAAAAGATAAAGATGAATTTAAAGAACCCGAACCGATTCCAAGCACATCGTCCGGAATTTATGTGGGTCGTCCCAGACGGCTTTTTCCGATATCGGCACCAGAGCTAAAAGAATACGAGCTAAAAACCTTACGCGTGGCCACGAAGCAGGAGAACTTTGTTTTGCTGCAAAAAAAGCCCTGCGAGAGGAAGGCAAATATAATGCATCACAAATATTAGCAGAGGCCGTTCTTTCGACTCCCACAAGAGCTTCTAAAATAGCAAGAGCGTGGAAAGCATCCAAGGGAAATAAAGAGGTGGTGCCATGCACAGAAGAGGCCGTTTCGCTGATTGTTGAGGCAGGGTTAAGGAAACATCAATATTTGCTTATTAGGCGTGAAGCGAAAGCTAAAAACGCTGATGTATATTTATGAAAGAGTCTTAACGGCAAAAGCTGATGTTATCCCTCTGAAGAATCCATAGATTTACGGAACATTCAGCAGAAATTCGACAACAAGAACTGCTTAATCACACGGTCCAGCGCATTCTTAAGCTACATGCACCAGTTTTACAAACGCTTGCGAGCAAAATGCTGTAAAATTTAACACTGCTTGTCAAATGGGGTTGCGCTATAGGATTTAGTACAGAATCGCCAAAGATACAGCGAGAGTTGCGTCCAACAAAACCCAGTACTGAAGACTTCTAGAAGAAGACTGTTAGTCAAAAAAAAAAATGATTAGAAAAAAAGCCAGTGCATTTAAACTTGAAAAAACCTGAGCAAGAATCAAACAAGTTCTCAAAAAGGTATTGTTCGCAAATTGTTAGTGACTTAACTAAAAAGATGTTGCTAGACCCAAATATAGACTTACCTATATCGTCTATCAGTATCTATTCTTTCTAAAAACTAGTTAGAAAATAAAAAGAAAAAGCTATTTTAACGCTTCGATACCCCTAGTTTTGTCAAATCAGCCTAATAATTTGATATTTTTTGAACTCAATATTGTGCTGATAATTAATCTTTCTGGACGATAACTGGAACTGGTTGCTTGTTTATATTTGGTCACTCACTACTCTCCGAATATTATCTTTGTAAAAATACCAACTTCATTGTGATTTGCGATTTTGATTTCTTCAACCTAAAAAGTCAAGCAGAGGAAACCTGAAGAAATATTAATTTCCCAATTTTATTTTTGTACTTAGGTTTAAACAGGAGAAAATCTTACTAAAAACGGCATGTAAATATAATTGGTGTGGAAGTTTCAAAGGCCTTTTAATTAGATAGGTACTTTATATAATGCCTAACGCGAATGTTGTTATAATAATTATTATTTAGATCTCCTGCGTAAAACTATAGTAATGGACACTATGTGGCTTAACTTCCCTAGGTAATAAAACAACTTACCTAATATTACGATATAATATTCGTTATCTAAAATGTTTATGAGTAGTTAAGTTTGCTACAAAGTTGCTTTATTGTTATACATACATCTATGAAATATACAGTTTGCTTACCGAAAGATCTCTATCGGAAACATGTGCAAGACAGAACGAAGCAAGGGCCGTGACTTGGTTTTAACGAGCAACAAGGACTAAAGATATAATTCGACAAACAATACAGCGTAATGATCTTATCATGCTGTCTTTGTTTTACATTTGTCACAGAATGGGTATTCGCCATGCTCTCTGTCTGGCATAGGACTCACCAATAAAATGCATTCTGAAGACCAATTAAAAATGTGCAAAACGTGACTAAGTCACATTTCCATGGTTTTAAGTTACGACTGGATAAAGTTTCAATAGGTTCCCACATTTATATTTACTGTTCAGTACGGTTTTTTTTTTGTATAAAGTAACACTTGCAATGAGTATTATAATGTAAAATATCTACTGAAAAACAGGTTGATTTAAAACAAAAATCAATAGCTAAAGTTGGACTTAGCCACTTTTTGGGTAAAAATGGAAAAACAAATGAATATGTTTAGTTAATGAGGATGGAAATTATTCATTTTTGTTTTACTTTCTCAGGAAACTATAGATTAAAAAACAAAATCAGATTGGACCTCTTATACCATCTATTCAATAATATCAGAAAATAAAGCGGAGCTGTGACGAAAAGTATATTTTTATATAAAAAACCATTCTTCTAACTAAAAATAAAAATATAAATAAATTAATATGTTATCACGTGTTATTATTGGACTGCGGGTCTTGGATCAAAGAGTTTTCATGCATTCATGTTTTCATATCAAACCCAATAAATGTTTGGCCTCAGATCTAACCTCGCTAAGCGATAGTACGGATAAATTTAGAGTAAACTAAGTCACTTCCTGCACTGACCCTTTCAACTGTGTATACTATACCTACTCAGGAAAAGAAAAAAAAAAGAAATCGACAGAAAACAAATAAAGGACATTTTGCCAAAACCTATATTTCTCACAAAAACCAAAAATAATTCTATGGTCAAGAATAACAGGCTCTACTTTTTAATAAATTTATTTTCTTCGGTATATATTTATAGCTTATTTGGCTCAAGAAAAAAATGTTGTAGTTAAGCTTTGTAAAATATCCTGGTTGAAGAAAATATATCTTGAAAAACATTCTTGAACCAAATCGACAATTAGAAAAAAAAGATTCAGCACAAAATTAGTACCGTGTTTAAAAGAAGTATTTTTGCTTACAATGTCTCGTAAGACATATTGAACAGATGTTTACTGCCAAATAAATAGCTCTATGTGCTTTTATATATAAATAGAGGGTGCGTTTGATAATACCTCATATGAATCCATACCAAGAGCTGCAGTACATAGAGGCTTTGAAGCCACAATAGAATGGATCAAGTCCATGCTAAAAAGTCGTTAAATCAGCGCATCTACAGAAGATGCGACTGCCATGGTAAGGGATGTCCACAAGATGGAGTTTAATCACCACTGCTCTGGTCTTTGGTGGTCGATGGTCCCCTGAGGGAGCTGACAAATAGCGAGTTTGATGCTCAAGGATATCCAGACGATCTAGCAATAACAACCAGGGGCAAACATGACGATCAATCCGAGTAAGACAGTTATAGTTTTCTTCACGAGAAAGAGGAAGTTAAATTTAATACCTCCCGTCCTGAATGGGACAGTGACTGGATTCTCTAAATAAATCAAGTACTTGGGGACAATCCTCGACCAAAGGTTGAATTGGAACTCACACCTAGAAAGGACTGTTCCTAAAGCCTCAATGGTAATCTGGTCTTACCGAAGGCTTTTCGGTAAAACATGGAGCTTAAAACTCAAAACGATATATTGGTTATATCTAATTGTTGTAATACCTATAATCACATACGCCTCACTGGTGTAAAAGAAGCAATACAAACCGGCCCATCCATAGCCCTGGAGGCAATGCTAGACTTCCTTCCACTACAATCATGTATAAGGAGGAAAGCACTGAAAGTGCCTTAAGAGTTACCCAAACAACAAAACTTAAGTCAGGAGATCTGATTGGTCACCTCAAAATACCAAAAGACATTGAACAAACCAACTGATTCAATGCCAAAAGTGTGTGACTTTCAACGCTCTTTTCAAGTGGTTATAAAGGACCGTCGAAGTATGAGCAGTATCACCTCAAAGATGGGAAAGACTGAGGAAGAACGCTGTAGATTCTGTAATGAAGTGGATGAAACTGCCGAGCACTTGCTCTGTAAATGCAGAGTAATAACTCGTCAAAGGCTGCAATTTCTACACTTACTACATTCTGTCCATGTAGACTTAGAAACAAGAAGATACCATTATTTACATTTTGGAGCAATCAGAGATCTACAGGCAGAGAAAAACCAAGACAGAGAGAAGAATATCTCGTACTGATTTCATTCATAAATACGATTTGCTTTCTATGAACTCCAAAGCGACCTAACGCACTCGACTGCCGACGTTTAAATAAAGCTGCCACGGGCGTGCGTTGTAGGTTTTGGGTTATTATAAAAAAATGCTGCAAAATGAAAAACTATCAAAAGTTTAAAAGATTCTCCAAAAATGTAGCCACGCGTTAAAAACAGAATATATTTATACCGTATAAAAGGTATAAAGCACAGTGAGAGTGAGTATTGAGACTAGCCGCGCCGCAGAAAGCTCTCTGCTTGCCGTGTTGCTACCGCACTGGCTATATCGGGGTGGATTCTGAGAATCCCACGCGCCAATCTCGGGGTGTTGCCGTTTGAAGGCCATGGCGTTTTCGAGCTGGCGGGAAGAAGAGATATTCTTCTCTCTGTCTTGGTTTTCCTCTGTTACAGGGTTACTCTTAATCGGGGTTGTTGCCAAGCTTTCAGTTATGTGTCACATTTTCAGATTAATAACCTATACTAAAATAACGCAATTACGGTAGGCAATCGTAAATACCACAGGCTATAGCAACTATAAGAATTAATACAATATACTAGTGGCAACGTCGCTTTTTCTCCGTAGCACGTGCCGGAATCCCATTCATGAATGACCTAAACAGTTATCAAGGTGTAGTATTTTGTGTGTAACGTTTCTGACAGATCGGAATATACGTGTTGTAGTGAAATTTTAGGTGATTTTTTAGTTTCCTTAAAATCACTGTATCCATAAGCTTAAAAACGATGCGTCAGCGCCCAGTGTGTGGTAAAATCGATTCTTTTCATCCGGTACTATCATTTCACAGATTTCCTCAGTAGAATATAGACGGCTGGGAGAGTCATATCGAAGGCGCGCGAAGTCAGATGTTTAGCATTTCCTTTCTGTCATCGTTATTTGCCCTACACAAGCACAATGTATGAAACAAAACAACAGTTTAGTTATGAATGGATGGTGTCGTCTTCTAGCTGAAGCTCAGTGACTTTGTCCCTGACCATTTTATTTGTCTTGTATCTTCTATTTTTTATCCTTTTAGATTACACCTCGGATCGAGAGACAGCAATATACCTGTTATTGAATCAAGACCGAATGCCACAAACCAAGCAAGTATCGATTCTTTGTTCGCCCTATATGGTATTCATGACGAAATACTATAGTCATTAACAAATATAACCTTTATTACAATACCTATATTCTATTTTATAACACTGACGTATAATATACGATATGACGACAATGTTTACAGACTACGCTTAACAATTATTTATTAAACTCATTATACTAATGCTTTTTTTACTACTACTTTGTTTAATCTGGTGTTGACCTTCGGTAAGAATAATGTACAGATCTTAGTAATCAACATAACATCAGTGCCAATTATATCTGACCATCGATATGACTAAAAAAAAAACATAAAAAATAGGATATATTTATTATCTAAAGATTTAGGACTTTTTTAAAGGAACTCCGTATCATTGGATAACTTGGCAGACATCTCTGATTTTTCCCAATTTAGCTTTGACTCTTTAGGTAGAAACATAAATTAACGATTTCACTTCACATCAAAATTCAGGTAGCTAACAGTTATTTATAAGGGTCGTTATTCTGCTCGGTGTTACCCGAAATCGCCACTATAATTACTTGCCCTTAAATTGGCAGCCCAAAATCGCCACGGCTTACAGAGTTACCCGGACACCTATAGCCCAAAATCGCCATGAGCCTTTTATTTATAAGATAATAGTATATATATTTAATAACTTTATAGTTCATAATAATAAAGCAGTGAGAGAGAGAGAGATAGAGAGAGAGAGATACTGCACATGTGTGAAGGTATAGTCAAAGATATTCCTTCCTCACTGATGGAAACAATCTGAAAGAATGCTTAGCAAACAACAGCTAGAAATATACTGAATTAAACATTTCTTTTACCCCTATTTACAATAACCATAAAATACATTTCATTTAATTTATTCAGAAGATAAGAGTAGTGGCGATTTTGGGCTATACCCTCTGCAGGTAAAATGTTTGACAATACATTAACAAGGGGTTCGTGGCGATTTTAGGATGTAGCCATTCTGCTATGTCTTCAATTTGAATTGACAAGAGTTTGCTAGTATTTTTACGGTGTTACCCGAAATCGCCACTATAATTACTTGCCCTTAAATTGGCAGCCCAAAATCGCCACGGCTTACAGAGTTACCCGGACACCTATAGCCCAAAATCGCCATGAGCCTTTTATTTATAAGATAATAGTATATATATTTAATAACTTTATAGTTCATAATAATAAAGCAGTGAGAGAGAGAGAGAGAGATAGAGAGAGAGAGAGAGAGATACTGCACATGTGTGAAGGTATAGTCAAAGATATTCCTTCCTCACTGATGGAAACAATCTGAAAGAATGCTTAGCAAACAACAGCTAGAAATATACTGAATTAAACATTTCTTTTACCCCTATTTACAATAATTTTATTATATTATTACCAAGAAACCATAAAATACATTTCATTTAATTTATTCAGAAGATAAGAGTAGTGGCGATTTTGGGCTATACCCTCTGCAGGTAAAATGTTTGACAATACATTAACAAGGGGTTCGTGGCGATTTTAGGATGTAGCCTATTTTTACTGCTTTTTTACTGATTTTTATTTAGGTAAATTCTTAATAACAAAATATAAATTTTGTCTTTTATATAAGAACATCAATAGAAAGAGTTTATTTACTACTACTTTTTTACTATAGCATGACATCGCTGACAACCGGTTGTAATACTACTCCCGGTTCAAGGTCAGCATTTTTGCAACAGAGCCTTCCGTCAGTCCTTATATTTTTATTCACATATAAAATGGTTAATGTCGCTACTTCTGTTGTAATAAATTAAGGAAGCAAGTTTTTAACGACACACATAATTAACATTCTATAAAAACACATTCGTATTAGACCTTAAATGTAATCGGACTCACTGAGCATGGGTACATCGTGAAATTCCGATCCGTTGGAACCGAGAGGATGCAAATTTATTTCAGTGCATCCCATGCCCTTCGTAAAGTTTTACATCGGATTCAGTAATCCTGCTTCCAGTTATATAAAGATCGGACATACAAGTACTTATACTACATTTAAAAACATGTTGCACTTTTTTGTACAATTTTTTATGAATTTTTCCTAACAAATTATATGGATATTTTGCTCAGGCTTGTAGGTTTCTCACAAATTTTGGAAAAACAACAAAGTTCTACCCGAAATTTTCTTTTTTGTGTGAGTCTTCAGTTTTAAGTGATTATCTTTAATTTGTTCTTCTATTACGTCCTCGAACAAGGCTTTCCTCATTAACACTTTTTTAATGCCTTCTTTTTGAAAGTCAATCTTGAATATTAAGTCGCTGAATGAAATCTACAATTTTTGTGTGTCATGTCTTAGTTGACGGGGTGTCATTTCTGTTTTTTTTTTAATATTTAATTTTTTTTTCATTTTGTGAAGCTAATTTATCTAGATCATATTTTCTTTGATAGAGAGCTGTCTCAGCATTTTTCTTCTTCAAGACAGACTTTTAAAAAAGACAATAGGAGATATTTTATGGGAAATGGGCCATTAAGTTGATGTGATGAAGCTATAACTTATCAACCGTTGCAATTAAATGAAATATCTAGGTCAGCAGAGGCCAAAACCGATTACTGAGGCAACGTGGAAAAGGAAATTTGGACATTTCGCATAAAAAGGAAATCACGGCAGAACTAACAGCTGAATTAAAATTAATCTGAAAAGGTACTGTCGGGTAAGAAGCCGGCACTTATATCTAATACCAAAATGGTGAATTAGCTGGAAATTCAGGTCATGGCCTTAGGTTGGTGGATGCCATTTGTTTCTGCTAAGCACAGTTTACTGCTCAGTTGTACAACAATGTATTTTGTCCAGTAATAGCAGGAATAATCATTGTTTGGAGCTAGAACACTGTATGTAAGTGGCCTAATTATTTATAATATCTGAAAAAAAAAAAACAGTGAAAAAGATCATTTTGATGCGATGAGGATGATCCTAAAATTCTAAGACAATTTGTTTTAAATGTTTATCGCATTTATCAGTTGAGTTTGCAGTACCCTCTCTCCAAAATTTATAAGGGACGGGGGCCTGAGAATTTTGAAGTGATTTTTGTTTTTTTCTCGTAGTTTTTTAAATATGATTTATTCCAAAAAACTTAATTAACAAGTTTTTACGTAAATTGGTGTTAAACAACAACCAGGGTACATAAACACTTACCAGGGTACTGATGAGAAGTTGACTGGCGCAGCACGTGTGTATACCGACGCACCGCACAAAACAAAAAGGCCATTCCGCTGAAAATTCCTAGTTTACTACCCATTACCCATTACCACCCATAATATATCAATTAATTATTTGGGAATCAAAAATATCAAAAATTTAAGATTTTTTTCCAATTGCGGCTTTTCATATGTTGGAAATGCAAAAAAGGTGGAGTATATTCTCTATACTTTTATACCCTCGTTTTTCAGAACTGACCTGTGGGCAAACCAGTCCCAATCAGTAAAATCATTTTTTAGCTGCGTTGTGTAAACAAGAACCGATAGGAATCGGTTTGCCCACCGGTGAACTGAGAAAAGCGATATATTATTCTAGAAGAGATTAACGGTTAAAAAACAATAATTATAGTAAAATGACCACGACGGAAAATGCGGCAATGGACATACTACAATATTTCTAGGCTTTCAGGATAGTAAATAGGTGCCACACACACCACAAAAACATAATTAAATATGAACGTAGTAAAATATTATAAATTTATGTTTACACAACTAAAAAGCTTTGGCTCACCATCTGACTATAACTTTGCTGTATTCATTAAATATGTTGTGTCGACAGTAAGTAAGCTTGCATCAAATTATTGCAAAAGCAGTAGTATGCCTAATTTATTCAGACATCCCACAACGTTTTCCAAACATTATTTTTATTTCTTGGATTTTCGTCATCTTAAATTTAACAAAATTTGGTACTTGCATTATTGGGATTGAGGATATAATTTCAAAAAAAAAAATTAAACGGGAGGGACTGCTTTAATTCATGGATCTGCAGTATTAAAGCTAACAAGGTTGGGCTCAGATTTTTTGTGAGCAAGTAAAACCCTTTCTCCTTTGTTCATTATTTTACGACGGGATAAAATCAGAGAGAGAACAAGGTTTATCAAAATATGTCTAAATAGTAATTTTTAATATCACAATTTGTAGTACTGAATACTACTTCCTAGTATAATAAGCGGCCACGAATTAAAAAAAGTAATTCTGGTTTTATGTAAAAATATTCATTTATTTTGTCCACGGAGTGGAATGTAAGTCCATGGAGTTGACAAATGATGAATGGAAGGTCAAGGAGACCTTTGTTTATATATATATATATATATATATATATATATATATATATATATATATATATATATATATATCCGTCTCCTTGTTTCCAGATACAGCGTTTTTTGTGGCTTATATAATTTGTAGGATCCAAAAACCTGGTTTGTCAGTTTTGCTAAACGATAACGCTTTACAATTGTCTTCTTGCTTTTCGACTTTTACCCAAAGCTTTAAAATTGCCTGACAATTGTTTTTTTAAAACCTCACCAAAAAAGTACGTTTTTTAATTTCGGAGGATATATATTGTGACCTTTCACCAATTCTTCTGTTGTAGATTTTGGTGAATATGTTCTTACGGCTTTTTCTTTTTTTTATATCTTCTCAATTTCGTTTTATATCGCGTTGCTCTTTTCCTATACTTTTCCACTTTTTTCTCCAGCTCTTTCAATCTTCTAAAAGTGACCGAACGTTTTCTTAACTCGTTTTCTGCCAGCCCTTGCACGTCCTGACATTTAATACATTTTCGTTATTCTCCTCATTTGATCCATGTCTAGGTGTAGAAGGGGGGGGGGGGGTTGTTTTCGTGTAAGAACTGAGTCGTTCTGTCCATATTTTTTTATCTTCTCTACATTTTCTCTTCCGGTCTTTCCATTTTTTTCGTAGGGATCTTCTTTTCCTGCTGGATACTTCAGCAATTAACTTAATTTTTCCTTCCTTTTTCCGTTTATGGTATCTCTGCCCCTCCGCTTCTATTGCTTTTTCGTATTCGCTGGGATTACTACGTATTCTTTCTCGGCGTTGTCTTTCACTCTCTTTTTTCTGCTGTCTGCGTTTTTCCATATATGTGTTTGTTTTTGCCATTTTAGACGCTAAAACAAAACCTCAGCATTATTTTATAAGGTTTTAAAATGTTATAAGTCCACTCCACAGACATGTGTCTACTCCATGGACAAGCAAAGTCCATGGAGTGGATGTCCATGGAGTGGAAATATTTAAGCCAAAACGTCTATTTTCTTACAGAAAAATACATATATTAAAAATAATTGATAAGTTATAAGTCGAATAAACTTTTCTTTCACATGCACTACAAAAAAAGTTAAAATTAAATTTTTTCTAACGGTTTTTCTGCTGACATGGAGTGGACAATAATAAAAATACTTACCTTAAGTTACGAATGTTTTGGCCATACAACTACATTTTATAATAGAACTTTACATCACCTTTCCTCAAGAGTTTACAGCATCCTGGAAAGAATGCGTTGGTACACGTAGTAGGCTAACGATGTTGCCAGATATATATTAAAAATTTCAATTGCTCTATGTCTATGGAGTGGACATCGAAAGTGGTTACAGCCATAAATGTTGACATAAAAGCTGTGGTTTGGTGAAACAGCCAGAATCCTTTTATACAGTGTGTTCTTGTATATTTGTGCACTAAATATACTGTAATTAATTTTAAAGACTATGATAAAATATTATCAAAATCAAGCCCGATAATACCTAACTCAAGAGGGTTACAGTCCACGGAGCGGACTTTTGAGCTATAAAATGACAGTTAAAAAAAGAAGTAAAAGAAAAAGTGCCTTAAATTGGCATTATTGATAAAGGCGATCTGGTTTAAATTTATGTCATACCAAGTATATATAAAAATATGTTTAAATTTTTTATATACAGCACGGTTACATCCTTTTATCCCATATATAGAGAATGACATATAAGTGGGAATTTGGTTTACGCGGGTAATGAGGTACCTTGATAGCATAGCATATCATGTTTACTATTTTTGTTAAATAATTACCTCTAAAAGTTATCCATATGATACTATCTAAACTTTTATTGGCTGGAATGCTGAATTAGAAAAAAATGGCCGGGGTGGGTAATGGCTAGTGTTGTAAATATCCGTATTCATTAGATATCCGAATCATACGGAATCGGAATCAGCTAATATCCGTATCCATTATCCGAATACGAATCCATTTCTTGACCCGCGCGAAAGCGGTTACAGATCATGTATACGTATGCATGCGACAGACTAAAACATTTTCTATCCGGATACACGGCTAGGTAGGTCGATGCAGTATCGGTATCATACCAGTCGAAGTCGAAGTTTAGGGATAAGAAGGCACCGCGTCGCGCCGTTCTCGTTTGAATTCGGTTCGGGTGAGGCGGGACTAGTTTAACCAATGGGTCTCATCTCATATGATACCCGTTACCCCGATAACTATGCCATCTTTTTTTAGGAAATATCATTAGAAAGAGAAAGCACAATATGAAATATGCCAAATCGCAGACCGTGTTGTTCGCTTACACTCGATTCCGATTCCGTTTTCTCTTTGCACTTTGCATTAGTAACCACCCGATGCGAATTTATTTTGATTCCGAATCCGTATTTAAGTTCTCGGCCGGTTCCGGATAATCCGGATTCTTTTAATATTCGGATCCAACGGATTTTTGGATACGTATCCTTACATCACTAGTAATGGCCCCACAGTGAGAAAACTTGTTTACTCACTTTTAAAAATGGTTCGTATTATTTTTCATTTTAAACGTCTTTTAACAACATAACCATAAAATGTCAGTTCCGTGCGTACCTTAGTCACGAGTTACAATAATAATAATTATTGTAACGTCTCTTAAAAGAAAGAGTTTTAGTAATTTTCTTTATTATTTACGCCCTAAAATATGTTCAAATTTTTTTTTCATGATCAGTTTTCAAATTTTTCTATCATGGCCGATGATGTTCAATTAAACCAAAAAATGGACTTTTCCGGGTGTTTTCCGTGTTGCGCGTCAAATTTTAGTCGCATAACTAAAAATATCAGTCCCGGGACTGCTATTTTGGTATATCATAATTTTGTCATCTGGTTTTGCTAAAACGAAAAAAATGTACTAATAGTTTTACTATGTATAGGCTTGTCAGCCGTCCCGATATATCGGGACTGTCACCGTTATTGGAGTTCATGCCCCGACGTACCGACAAAGGTATCAAAAGTTCCGATCGACGTTTTAGGTATGCATTTTAAATTAAATTTTAAAAGTAACACGGGCGAACAAACGGGAGTTTAAAAGGTTTTTTGAAAGAACGCTTTTGCGTAACGCACTACAACATCGTGGTGCAGTAGACCTCTATCTTGCGGATCTGTGCGTGGCGTCGCGTCGGTATTCTTTGGAAATACCTGTGGTCAGAAGAAACAAATTTAATCATTTATTAGCTAAATCCTTTGAGGTCGTTTTGCCAGTATAATTTTAAATTATCATGTGCAGAATCTTATAAGTACATTGAGTACATCCAAGATCAGAAAGATGTTCTAAAGAAAATCACCTGATCGGAGAAATATAAAACTGGCAAATCCCAATTAAGTTTTTGATTTAGTTTTAGGGAATATTGGTTATAATAAAGACTTTCGTTTTTGTGTTTCGGTATTTAGAGCTAAGTAAATTTAAAAAAAAATTAGCCCCCCCCCCCCCCCCCGGGCCGATATGTGCCAGACGATTTATGGCAACCTTAACTATGTAATTAATAAATAAGCTATATTTAAATGGTAAGCTACCGTAGAACAAGAGAATATATATTTTACGGTGTAGTTTCTATTATTTTCCCATTTTTAGTGTTTCGTGCTAAAATTGGCAAAACTTATTTCAAATAGCAAAACGATTTTCTGTAAAACTAATCGACGTAAAAATTTAAAATTTGGCACAGAGATACAGTGTGGTGACCCAATTACAGACGTGACGTACTAAGGTTGAATTTTCCTTTTGGGGGTTAATTTCAGGGGGTAAATTGGGAAATTGAAAAAAAATTCAAGGGCATCGTGTATGGCGTCAAATGAAAGCTTACTGAGGCACGAATTCAACAATATACATATATGATGTATTTTCTATGCATTTTTCGGGAAAAACGCTTACGGATTGCTGTCCCCCACCCTCATGACCAAAAGGATCGCTCAGAAAAAATCTGAAAAAATCATGAACATGGAGAATTAGGTGTAGATTCAGCTAAAATATTCAGGATTGAAAAATTCGAGCGCTATCAATTGGTATAAATTTAATTGTTTATTTTCTTATAACTGCCGAACCATTGGTTTTAGAGAAAAAGTTTTTCGACAAAAACTATTTCTCACGATGTAAGGAACAAGTTTTGTCCTTAAACGTTTTTCAAAATTTTTAATTTGGGTCAGTCGGAACGCTCTCCACTCAGCTCCGCGCATACGCGTTGTGATACGGCGTTGGTGCCATCGGCGGCGGGTAGCGTGACAGATAGCCGTAGATCGGGCGGTCGAGGTTTGCTCAGGTTAAGTGGGTATAGTCTAACTTGGCAATAAATAATTCCGTTTTGGATCATTTTTTTAAAGTCAATTATTTTTATTTAATTTTCCAAGTATAATTAGGGTATTTTAAATATACGATGGCATTTTTAGGTTAGCTGTACTTTACTTAGCTAAAAGAATGTTAAATAGTCTATTCTCATAGCATTTTTCATTCCCGGTAATTGAGACCAGCGATCCGAGCCAAGAAACGGCAGCGGTCAGTGGTTGTGACGTTTATTTATTTGTTTAAATTAATGGTCACACTGGTTTAAAAAATGTTTTGGCTGTGCACCCACATAAAATAATAAGCACAGTTTACGAGAGGACATTGAAAATAGAAAATTAGACAAATGTTTCTGGACACAACAATAATTTATCCATGACAATAGTTATGTTAACAGCTGAGTGTTTTTCAAAATAAAAAGTATGGAATGGGATGGAAAGCACCAAAAAAATATATCATAAAGCAAAAATGGTAAAATAAGTTAGTAAAATAATTAAGTAGTTAAATTATTTAAGTAACGATATAATAATATGTACAGTTGGGGTCATAACAAGCATGCATTAAAAGTTTCTGGCGACGGATTCTATATTAAAGTTTAATATTTGGGAAGTTTATGTTTCTTGATGCATTAACTTTAAATAAAATATAACCACCCTAACTTTTTTTGGTTACATTGGTAACCAATATCCTGTTAATTTTAAATGACACATCATGCATATTTTTCGAATCTTGACATATCTTACTGCAAACTAAACATTTTTTTCTCAGCATACCCATGCCTAATTCTTTCTGTTTTCGAAATGTTTTATACAGAAATTTGATTGATTTTACCCTAGTTTTCTTCTATGAATATGTTACCATTCTTAATAATAAAAACTTATTTGAGTACTAAAAACCCATGACAAAGAAATAAATTATCTAAGAAATATAAATAACAACAAAATTCTATAGATGGTATTTCAAAACTAGTAGTTTTTAACCCAAAAGAATAGACTTAATATATCAATTTTTTTAAACAATTTCGGATCCTACAGAAAAATTTAGTAATAAAGAATAAATATTAACTAGAAATTGTTTTAATGCAAAAACAGTTTTGATACAGCGGACACTACGAGTATACAAACTTATACCGAAATTTTCTGTAGAATCTGGAAATGTTAAAAAATAGGCATGTTTCCATTGTACAAAATTTAAATATTGTGCCTTTTCACATGGGCTGAAAAAGACTAAATTTTGTCATAAGTTTTTAGTACTCGAACAAGTTTTTCTTATTAAAGCTCATGGAAGAAAACTAGGGTGAAAATGGCGAAATCAATGAAATTTCTGAATAACACTATAATCTCGAAAACAGAAAGGGTTAGGCATATGGTAGGTATGCTTAATGAAAAATGTTTAGTTTTTATTGGAATATCTTAAAACTGAAAACATGCAAGTTGTTTCATTTAAAATTACCAAGTTGAACGATGGATATATTTTTCTTCTCAAATATTTAAATTTAATATAAAGTAATTCCCCATAATCTTTTAATGCCACCATCTTGTGACACACATTGCACGTGTACTGTGCTTAGGTATCATACTTAGAGTTTGCTTACTCGCCAGGGGGAAAACCCATAAAATACAAATATTTATCAAGATTATAAGTCGGTACTATGAATTAAAACAATGGTGACTTTACAATGGCAAGCTAACAAATATCTTATTAGACATACATACTAATATAATAAAGAAGGACAGTACCACTATTTCAACAACAAAACTACACTCACGTGCAAGAAAAACGGTCATATTAAAATTTTGATTAAGTTGTAGGCTTGATAACTTTTTTATTTTTAGTACGATTTTAGCGATTTTTTAAGAAATTTTATAGTCTTTCCACATCGTTCTACTTTCTAATGTAATGGTCGCAGATAGTCCACCCCAATTCCAGAACACCGAAGATAACAAAAGTGAAGAAGAAATGGAAGTGGAAATAGATATGGAGGATTAATAAACAGATTCAGATACCAATTAGAATTGTGCATTAGTTTTTTATTTTTTGTTCAGTTTTTTCTTAGATTTATTTTAATTTTAACTCTGATTTTTGACTTTGTTTGAAATTTCAAGTTTCATTTATTTGCTAAATTTAACTGCGAATTTGAATTATTTGAGAAATTGTAAAATAGAGCTAATTTATTGTCCTACAGTATTTTATATCAGTTTGTAATAAAATAATCCTATAGATAATTTTGTCCAGTTTTTTAAAACAAATACTCCTATGTGCATCCGGTTCATACGATCAATGAGCGCGCGAATAGCATCTTGAGAAATATTCCTCCATTCTTCCTAAAGCGCTACACGAAGATCGTTTACTGTCGCTGGTACCACTTCTTGGCCTCTAACGTGTCGTCCTTACATGCTCTATAGCAGGGGTGGCCAACCGGTCGATCGCGATCGACTGGTCGATCGCGGCTATTAGTCCAGTCGATCGTGGCAAGGCAAAAAATATAAATACCTTGAACAGACTGTTGTGTACTGAACTGTGCTGCTTCATTTAAGATTTCAAGAAGTATGTAATTGGTAGATCGCACAGGGTGTCGTCAGTGAACAGTAGATCTTGGGTCTAACCAAGTTGGCCACCCCTGCTCTATAGGGTTTAAATCCGGAGAACATGCTGGCCAGTTCATTTTTTCAATACCAACTTCTATTAAGTATTCAGTAACGCACATTGCTAAATGTGGTCGGGCATTATCTTGCATCAAGATAATTGGAGCAAATAGAACTACGTGATTTCCATACTCGCCCCTGGTGAGTGTAGAGAGAATCTAGACTCATCCGTAAAGAGAACACTGCTCCACGGTGCTAAATTTCAATCTAAATATTCACGAGCAAATTGTAATCTTGCTACTCTATGACGCGGGAGTAATTTAGGTCCAGTTGCTGATCTGCAAGAATTTAAATCAACCTCCTGTAATCTTCGACGAATGGTTCAAGAACTAATATTTTAACTTAGAACCTCTCGAAGTTGATTTCTCGCCTGTCCTGAAGTCAAACGACGACTCTGAGGAGTATTAAGAACAAAAAATCGGTCATCAATCGCTGTAGTTTTGCGTTTCCTACCACTACTCGCACTCCATGTATTTCTGCCTGGCTCTCTAAAACGTTCAACTACTCTTTCGATGGTAGAACGGGTGGTATTAAGTACTATAGCAACATACCCATAATTTTGCCCGTCTCCACAAGAGGTACAGCTCTTGCACAATTTTCAGCACTTAAAACCATTGTAAACACACAAATTCGCTGTCAAACTAACAATAAAGCGACAAGCAACGCATGACGCAGCCACCTTGTCAAATAAAACATTTAATTCATATTACATCAAGAATTTATTACGGAAAAAGTTAAATTATTGATACCAAGATGCATTTGTGTGAGAACAAAATAAAACATGCACGTATTGACACTAACCAAAAAACAAAATGTAAAGAATAGATAATGCTAAATGAAAATTGACATTTTCAAATAATTTTGCTACTTAATTATTCCACAGGGTGGTTTGAAATTAGGCAAAAAAACAACATTTCGATTTTTGTATAATATGTCAAAAAACCAATTTCACTTAAAATTTGTTCAAACAAGTTAAAACTAATAACTGTATCTACAGCTCTCTAAAAAATCACTACAATCGGACTAAAAATAAAAAAGTTATCTAAGTCTAAAACTTAATCAAAATTTTAAGATGACCGTTTTTTTGCACGTGAGTGTAGTTTGTCTGTGGTATCGGTCGATAAGTTTTTCCAAAAATCCGCAGTGTTAAACCAATAACCGCAAATGATAAAGATTTTCTTTGCAAAAACGCATTTTAAGACGATGTATTCAAACACTATGAAAACCCTTTTTGCCTTTTTTGATTTTAAGATAAAATTTTACCTTTAGTGAATTTTGCTTTTTATTTGAAAAACATCCCAAACAAATAAACGTTGTACATACACTTTACGAAACCCTTCCAAAACACAAACTAACATCTCAAAGAAATAACCAGCTAACGACTGCGGGGCATCGTCTTTATATTCAGTTACATTCAAAGTTCCCTTTCCAAGTTTCGTCAACAAAAAATGGAAATCTCAAGATAATTTAATTAAATAGTTTGAAAAGCAGTTGTTGCTACGTTAAAGTTCCGTTAAAGTATAACCTCATCTGTACACGGGAAACCATGAGATGCAACGAACTTAAACTAACTTCAACTCCCCGAAAACAACCCAACTTTTCAAACTTCGGTACGTTGTCAAGTAGAAGAGCAGTATGGCGTATGGAATTGTATGATGTGATTTAACGGGGTACTAGTTCTCTATCAAGAAATATTTTTCTTCTTTTTAAAATGGCTAAAACTGGCTTTTCAGGGTCTTGCAGATTTTCGTTTAAATTTCAACTCGGTTCAAAACTGGTATATACAGGGTGATATGAAATTCACGGCATATATCGAAACCGGTAAATCCTGGTATGAATTCAGATTGAAGAAAAATATTCATAAATGGCGCTTCCCAATAATAAGGTGGTAATCGCCCCTTAAACTTTCTCTTACTGGCGGAACCCGCCACTGTGCCGCCACTGGCAAAAAACACATGATACCGGATAAGTTGCCAATTCTATCAATAATTTTTTGTATGTAACAAGAACAAGTAAGAATAAGAAATGTTATTGTTACCTTTGTAGTAAAATCCCTTTAAAATACACTTCTTTTGAAAATGTTTACGACTAACAAATACCAATATACCAAAAAACACTGACACAGTATAGTACAGCCAATAATTTAATGCAAGAAACCAACGCTTGACAATTAACACTAATAAGTAATATCTCTGTATATCTCTGTAATCCCCTAGAAAGATTTTTGCATTACACTTAACACATTTATGCAATACTAACAAATCATAGCCATTTATGAAAAAAACATTTCACTAACTAATTTAACACAATGCTTAAAAGAATCCACGGTATTTTTTACTATCAGCACAATAATAGAAAAACTAAAAATTTATTTATTTATTTAGAAAAAACAACGCCTAGTTTTAATAAACATGACATTCGTCAGAAAGTCTAGGCAACCCAAATAATACTTTATAGTGAGATTTTACAACTAGAAATTGCAAACATGCTAGCCCATAAACAATAAAATTTAAAGTGGTGTTTGTATCACATGACATAAAAAAACCTAAAAATTAAAACAATTTCAAAACCTTTGGTAGGCTAAAATTCATTTAGCAAATGAGATTAAAACTGTAATTAAAATACCACTATTAATTTTATCGGTTATGGCACCGAACATTATGGGTTAGCGTGCAATTTCCCTCCCTAACAGCTTTCAACGTTGAGCTCGGAATCTTTGAGAGGCACATGACTTATTGTTGTAAACAGTTCGACTGATCATATGCCTGTTAAATCCCAGCAAAACGACAAAAAAGAGACGGGGGAAGAGAGAACAGGGAAGCAAGAGTGAGATAACATGTATTTTCCTATTGGCTATTGAAATTAAGAACGTTGCGCCCGTAGCGCCCGTTTTGCTAACTACCATTGTGGGCAATGTTTTCATTTCGTAAGAAATAAGTGCCGGCTACGTTACAGTTTTTATGTGATCTAGTCAAATTTATAAGCGTCGCTGATTGCAAAACTTTCACGAAGTTTATGTTTTTAACGAATTTTCGGATACAGTTTTCTTTAAAATGTTAAGAGGGTGAGGATATTAACAAAATCGATACAGAAATTATGTTTTTTGTAAAAATACATCCTGTATTTGAAAGGTACATTTTTAAATACATAGGAAAGTTATATCGTGTTTCGTATAAGTATTTTCTTAAAGTAGCTATCCTATAATGCGTTTTTGGCAATTATAAATTATTAATAGGTTATTGTTGGACCGCTTGGAATAAAAATAAAATTTTGGCGACGTCGCAGCACTAGGCGGGCGTATGGTTTGGTTTTTGGGTGTTAAGAGACAATTTTACAGTTCGAGTAAACCAAAAAAAAAAAGAATTGAGTGTGTCTCTAGACTACCCCAAGAGTCACCTGTTCCAATATATGCAGTGAATTCCATAACACCCTGTATATACACTGAAAGTGCTAAAATATTGCTTTAACGGTCAGACAGACCGTCTAAAGCGGGTTACACACATTCAATTAAAACTTCAGGATTGTACTGTAGTCATAACTGTACAGATAAACCTTGCGACCATATAGCACACACACACACACACACGATTCGGTTTGTTGTTCAGTTTTTTCAGTTCATGTGCGATCATAACCTCGATGGACGACGCTTTAGTAATAATTATTAACCTACTGTCTATTATGAAAAATAGACGACGTAAACAACGTACCAAGCAAACATTTGTCATTAAAAAAATTGGTTTATTTGGATACAAATTTGTTGAAAAAGTTAACTATTACTCCAAAGGAATATATTAACTTATGTATAAACAAGGACACTTATTTACACCTTTTTCGAGTTACGCTACTGCTTCAAGAACGAAATACTATATTGAGGAATGCTTTATCGCCCCACGAAAGATTTACAGCACCTTTAAAATTGTTGGCAACGGGGAGAGGCTATTTAATGTGTGTCTTAAATTTGCTACTAATTTTTCAGAAGCTGCATTTTTTTTGGGACGATTATGACATTCCTGACATTTCACTTTCCTAGGACAAGGCTCACAATAATATTGAAATAAACTCTTCTAACGATTCACGCTGATTCGTTAGAGTCGTAGCCAGAGGGGAGGGGCAGGGGGCCTTAGCTACTCCTGGCATACCTCCGCACCCCCCTGGCGAAAGTGAACTGGCCATTTTTTCCACGACCTTGTGACTCATCGACATTTTCAATCATGCTACTGGACGCTTTGGTGAAACTGAAGGAACTCTACAGTCTTTTGCTACATATGTTCAGTTCTAGCTGCAAAGTAAACTCAGACGCAGTTTTGTCAATTGATATTTTGAGGTGATTTTATTTACTGACTGTACAATTTAATAGCTACACAGTTTTGGCCAACACACATTTAGATTTAACTGTACAATGTGCATCTGTTTATTTCTGATATAATGGCGTAGCTTACAATCACCTGTTTATGTGAACTGTCATTTTAGTCCTAATTTGTTTAACTGCAGTGTCTATCGTACGAAAATTTCGTTCCATCCGATGCAACTCATTTCAAATCCCTTTCGGAACAGGACTACGTTGCAAAACTGCATCCGCTTGGAACTTTAATGGTGACCGTTATGAATGTAGCAATTTTTAAGTGGATCAAGTTCCATACGATCGGTAGCATCCATTCGATATAAGATGAACATATAGACGATGACGTATAGGATAACCCTACCGATATCGTTAAGCTATCCTAAGACTGGTCGGACTGTCAAAATCTCCAAGGCAAGACTTGGCAAATTACCCGACTAATTAAACTTGCTTGTATGAGTTCTATCTTGGTATCTTATGTTTTTTGATTTTTTTGATTGGGCACAATTCTTAAGACTTGGGCATTAATTCTCAAAGGAACATTACGTCAAAATAATTTAAAAAAATTTTTTTTTTATCTTCTGACAGCTCACGAAGACCGAAGTCTAAGTACTATGTACCGTGGCTGTACTGGGGGATCGACTCACACATCCAGAGCTGGAAACATCCGTTGGGATTTCACCAGCCCTTTAAGAGGATGTGTGGGGTGGTACCACCTCGGTCGAGGAAGAATTCCTCTACCACCTTCCAACAGTTAACAATCACAAAATATCCATGGTCGAAGCGGGATTCGAACCCGCGCCTCTCGGTTGCAAAGCTGGCGCCGTACCAACTCGCCCACTGGAGACCCGATTATTATCGTCATCTACTGGTTGGTATCCTCCTTCAAGAGAGCGTTAAGATAAACGTGAGAATCAATTACAGTTTCAAAAATTATATCACTGTATGAAATCCTTTCGATTGCGCCCTGGCATATCAAGTTTTTTATGCTATTGTAATTATCTGTTCTTAGTCACAACAAAATGATTTTGCTCCCGTACCCGATGACACGGTGACAGTCGCTTTTTGTACTACAATCAGTTCAGTCACAGTCACAATCCTCTGAGATAGACCGATTTTATTATTAACCATATTTTTATTTGAAGCACTAATCGTCATGTACCTACATTAAATTGTAATTTGTTTTTACTAAACTGAATCCAACAGGCTTAAATTAGAATCGTTATTAACAGAGGCAAATTAGGAATTAACAAACAAATTGTATTCATTAGCGCACGGAAAATTAGATACTGGAAATAAAATTATGGACAACAAACAAATTTTGGGTTTATTCACTAATAAAACAAGCACAGAATTTGCTCTATTGTTCCAAATATGATTTTAGTATAAACTAATCGTGTAATTTTCAACTTATTTCTAATTTTCTTGTCTCAATATATCATTAAATCTTAATAATTAATTAAAATGTACATGAACCAGCAATTAACTAAAGTACAGGAACAATCGAAGTGTATATTTTATTAGTTGAATAAATACACTGACAAAAAATACTAAGTATTCTTTTTTTTTTCGAGTATAATAATTGATATGGCGTAAGTATCTATTTATTTCCTGTAGTTAAAAATACTTTTGTTAAACGTGGTACTAATTATGTGCTGAATCTTGGCTGGTTCAGATTATACTCTTGAAATGATAAACTTGAAGAAATTCTTTTCTTGAGCCAAAATATTTTACAAAGCTAAGTTCTTCAACCAAGTAAGCCATAAATATGTACTAAAGAACATACATTTATTTTTAAAAAAATAATTTCTAATTTTATGTTAACCTAAGAATACTACTGACGATTAACCATAAATAATTCTATATAATTACTCCAAGTAAACTTCTCCCTACTGCTCGAAGCTTACATATTTTTGGACAGTGGGTATTTAAGATAACTTTAATATCCTCACATTTCTAAAATAATTAAAAAAAACAAACTTTAAGTTATTTTTTTTATTAATTTAATTTTTAATTTTTTTATTAAACCTGTTTTCGTTGGGTACATTCAGCCCGTAGAGTCTCACTAAGGACGAAACCTAGGTCGTTGAGTTTCTGTATTTTTGTCTAAGTTATATTTTTTATTATTTTTAATTTTTTTATTAAACCTGTTTTCGTTGGGTACATTCAGCCCGTAGAATCTCACTAAGGACGAAACCTAGGTCGTTGAGTTTCTGTATTTTTGTGTAAGTTATATTTTTTATTATTTAAGTTTACGTACTTTAATTTTAATCAATAAATATTGACTTATAAAATGTTTCTCTGTGATAAAGAATTGTTTCTGGTTAAACCATAATTTAAATATTGTATCAATTTTTAATAATTTCGCAATAAAATGCTTCTTCGTGCTGCCTCACTGTTAAAAGAACAGATTAGTTCGATTAGTGCTAACAGTACCTACGTAATATTTTTCTTTTATAGTATGTCCGCGGATGGGGTTAGAAGACCAAATTTTGCAAGATACGTAAAAATGTCACTCCCAATAAAAGTTTTTCCTGTGAAATAAACAAGATCCACCTTATGAAAAATGTACTAATTTTTTATACAGGGAGCATAAAAAATACGACAATGTTATTTTTACGTAAGAGTAAACATACCTTGTTTATCATTTTCTGCCCAAAGGAGCCACACCTTTAACCAGAGTACTAGTTTCTACATATTAAATAATAATGACGCCTATGTACCTGTTTGTCAATGTCTTCATTAAATGAAGAAATTATTTAATTTAAATTACTTCACATCAAAATTCTATCTACTGAACCAAGGATTTTTATAGTCCAGTGTAATGGGGATGGCCAAGTGTCATACCGCTACATCATTTAACAATTTAGCGAGAAATTTGTAGAAATCCCAATAACTGAAATGACAATCTACAACCCAATAAAAAAGTTCCAAAGAACTGGTTGGGTTTTGAATCTCAAGAAGGAGAAGAAGAAATATGACCAAAACGATGACTCTCGTCTACGTACACCAAAGTGGCGAGCTTCGGACACGCGCATTTAACCATATTATCTTCATAGTTTTCTTCTCGTAACCATAATGGCAACAACGCAAATCAGAAACCACTGTCGCAGTCTTTTGAGCGTGTAGATAAAGAGCGACAAATTAAAATTTAAAAACTCTGGGTATTATCTATGCTGGTATTCTTATTGTCTATGCGTTATAACTTGAATATAAAAATATAAGTAAGGCTTACTAGTATTCCAAGTGATTTATCTTTCAGAAAAAAGATGACAAGACAAAGCAGAACAGCATAGACCCATATTTTTTTATAATATAATAAAAAAATATTGCGTAGTGTGTAACTTATTGAGGAAAAAACACTTTCTGAAGTTGTGAGGGGCCCCGGATTGCGTAACATGCTTAGGGCCCCTTATAACCAAAAACAGGCACTGGCTAGATACCTAGAGTGTGACAAACGTATTAAAATAGGTCCTTTTTAAATTAGATATGCGGGAAGGAGTTACTGTTGGTGAGACTTGGGAATGTATTAAAATTGAAAACCACCTATAGGTTTATTATAAAAATTAATTTTTAAATAAACTGATAATATAAATATGTATGTACATATGTATAAAAAATATAAAACACCTATCACTTTTTAATTTTTATTTATGCCTACATCATGTCTGTTTACATAATTAGGAAAAAACTTTTAAAATATTGGAAGTAGGTGTTTTGTTTCATCTCTATGCTAAAGTCTCCGGTCAATAAAATTATCTTATTTTCTATACAAATAATATTTCATAATTTCAGTAGGGCTAAAAAAGTATGATCACGTATCACCTAGTTTTGACCAACATAATTTAATTAAATTAGAAAAAAGACGCGAAATCCACATATCCTGTTTTATTTATAAAATAATTTTAACTCAGAAACCAAGATATTTATTTGAAAAAATTGAATTCAGGAATAATATTCATAATGTTAATACTAGAAATCAGAACGCAATAGAAATACCTAAACATCATACAGAAAAATATAAGTCTTCGTTTAAATATAACTCTTCTGTAATTTATAATAATATTCCTTCTAGTCTGAGGGGCTTAAGCTATATAACTTTCACAAAAAATTTAAAAAATTATTTAGTAAGGGTAGGATTGGAAGAATGATTTTTTATAAATCAAAACCCTACCTATTTATGCCAACTAGTATACTACTGTCATTTTTTGGTTTTCTTTTTTACTTTATCATTTTTATATTTATATTTTATTGGCATAAATAAACATCTTTATTATTATTATTATTATTATTATTATTATTATTATTATATTTTTAATTGTTTTATTGGCATAAATAAACATCTTTATTATTATTATTATTATTATTATTAATGTTATATGTTGAGTTCATTTGTAGATTTCTCTACAGTTGGATTCATTAGAGCTACAGCAGTTGAATTAGAACAATCAGATTCTAAAAATTTCTTCTTTATCCGATAAAGGCGTCTCTGTTGGCATATGTTTTTATTGGGAGGAGTTTTGGCTGGTTTCATTAATATGATAGTTTGTGATTTTTTCTGATTTTTAACAGCATCGGATCTATAGATCTATAGAAGGGTAGGATTGGAAGAATGATTTTTTATAAATCAAAACCCTACCTATTTATGCCAACTAGTATACTACTGTCATTTTTTGGTTTTCTTTTTTACTTTATCATTTTTATATTTATATTTTATTGGCATAAATAAACATCTTTATTATTATTATTATTATTATATTTTTAATTGTTTTATTGGCATAAATAAACATCTTTATTATTATTATTATTATTAATGTTATATGTTGAGTTCATTTGTAGATTTCTCTACAGTTGGATTCATTAGAGCTACAGCAGTTGAATTAGAACAATCAGATTCTAAAAATTTCTTCTTTATCCGATAAAGGCGTCTCTGTTGGCATATGTTTTTATTGGGAGGAGTTTTGGCTGGTTTCATTAATATGATAGTTTGTGATTTTTTCTGATTTTTAACAGCATCGGATCTATAGATGCAATAAATTTTTTTAGTACATCTAATTCTTCAAAGGATTCAACTCTCTTTAATTTCTCTGAGAATTCAGCTAGAACCTTTTCCTGATTATTATTTAATGTGTATTAACTAATACAAAATATTAAGAACATTAGATTTACCTAGATGTTTTGTTTTAACATGCACCCGTAAGTTTGATATTTTTGAAAAATTCACACGGCCTTCTTGGCATGTTATCATAGTTTGCGGTGATGGTGGCATAACGAAACAGCATGCACAAACACACTCTTTAATGGTCAATTTATAAATAATTACAACAAAATACAATAATATTCGCTGACAGCATAAAAAACCAACAAGGACTACGCAACCGATTACATAACCTAATAAAATGAAAACCTTATATCAAAAAATATATAAGAGGTTCCTTACATTTCGCCCGCAATAATTTTTTTAGCGTTGCTGCCAAATTTATTCGGGATAGAAATAACCCGTCAGATATTAAACCAATGAGCATGTCCAAAGCTTGCCACTTTTGGTGTACGTAGACGCGAGTAAAACGATGCTGTCACCGTTTTAGTTCTTCAGTCTGTTGGAGGAACTCCTGTGATGTACCTTAGAAATCGTGCTAATCATCTAAAAGTTGTGAAAAAACTTATATTCAGATGACCTTAAAAGAAAATAAATTATTTTCGTTCAAACCCCACTTTCACCAAACATTGGAAGAGGGAGATGAAGCGAAAGGACTAGATTTTTATTTTTGGGTGGGAGACCAAATTTTAAGTGGAAATATCCATTTTTATAAATTTATAATGTTTTCTGATGAATAGACATTTTCTATTAATGGAACTGTAGCATTCCAGCATGTCAGGTACTGGTTTCGAGAAACCCTGGAATTTAGGGTAATAAGGCGAAGACAATATTTTACAAAAGTGAACGTTTATTTTTTTAATAACACCTGTAATAGAATATCCTACTTAGAAATGCTGGATACATTTTTTAGCGATGAACTCAAATATTTGCCATTAAACAAAAAATGTATATACAAGAAAATTTAATTCTTGCCATAAATTTAATATATCTTGCGGAGATACAAGTACGCGATATAGAGCGCTTTATTTTTGACTATAGAACCTTTTTTCTGTGCAGCTTACTAAAAATAGAAAATCTAAACAAAAGCAAAAAAGCAGAGCTTTAAGGGTTTAAAAATTCTCATAGTAGCTACTACAAATTGCAGGGTAAATTTAAAATATTTAATTAAACTTATACGAAACTTCATACTAAATTACAATTTAAAAATTATATCTCGTAGTCTATAAAACAGCACCCTTAAACTGTAAGATCTACCAGAGCTTTACATTAAACATTTCCTTCAATAAACAAAAACATAAAAAGCACTTCTAGCATATTTTTCCGATTACAAAAATGAAGTTAGGAGTGAATAAAAATAAGCTCTTAAGGAGATCGAAGAAAACTCAATTACTTTAAAGCAGGAAACGATATAAACTTATTTAAAACGTGTTTCTCACAAAGAACATATTTCCTATTTAGATGTAATATTAGGAATAAGTAAAATATGAACGTAAAGGCGTAAATAGAGGCCTTTGAAAAAAATATTTTATACGAGTGCCACTATAGAAAATGTGTAATTCTTTCAAGTAAATAAAAGTGATGCATGCAAAATAATATGTAGATTCAATAAACCTGTTTTTAAATTTTACTTGAATTTCATAGAGTGCCACATTTGAAAGAAAATTTGTTTGCAAGTATTTGCAATATTTTTAGGTTCATATAGTTGTGCAAATGTATGATTGGCTTTATACTATGTTGTATAGGGGAAAGGTTCGAATGGGATTCATGCGTTTTATTTAAACCGTGTAAGGTAAATAGCTGCTTAGATTTTAAACAAGATTTTATGGATTTTATATAATAATGTTTTGATATTTTTCCTACTAAATCACAACCTAATTTTTTGTCATGTGCCAGATCCACGTGATGGGTCCCACTGCTAAGCGCATTTTATTACAATACACTTTTTAATCAACGATCGGGATAGGTTTGCATAAGTTTAGATGCTTAGATAGGTGGAGTGAGCTTATATGTATAGAAAAAATCTTGGCTTTCAAATATGGAATAGTTGCGAAAAGTTGCCCTTCTTCTTCCTTTACAAACACTGAAAATTGTTTTTTGTTAGGTTAAGATTTGAGGTGCCCTAAGAGCCATAAATGTATGTTTTGTTTTTCCTATCTATTCTTTAAAAAAATTTGGAAACTTTAATTTAAAAGGAAAATTATTGAAATAGGTAAAAACTTATAAAATACAAGCTTAAAATAAGGAAAAAAAACATGGTTGCTTTAAACTTAGGTTTTGAAGTGCCCCAAATACACCAAACTGAGGATATTCTTTGGAAAAAAATGTTTTTATGTTTTTAATGTATAGAAACGACTTACTAAAGATATGTTGGAACAAATTCTATCTAAAAATTTATAATAGATAATCAGACTTTTGCAAGAATTATTCAGTATTTTTACGGGATACAACTTTTCCTCTAATGTAGTCATCCCTGGACTCTGGTTCTCAAACCGCTTCCGATGCCTCTGCCACTAGCTTGATTCAACGATAGCTTGTGTGCGACGAGGAAATAATAAAACATTATCTTCACTTTAACATCCATTTTCGACTATTTTTTGTAGCATTTCTATTGACAAATGTGCTGTCAATGGCGGTTCAGTCACTTTTGAGTTCTACCAAACTATTATCTCAGTATAGTTAGAAGTTTCAAAGTTGAAAGAAGGAATGATAAATTCTCGGATATTTGACGCTTTCGGCTGCGACCTTGCCTTTAATGTACCTACATCGATATGCTAGCTCTCTGATAAACTCTTTATCATCAGCCAACATGCATAAAAGGATATTCTCAGGAGAGTTGAAATAGCCATTCCTTTGAATGATTGGATTTATAACTTTTTACAAACATCGGGAAGATAACGACTCTTATTGTTTTCCATTAATGTTTGCTCCTTTTGTGCACGACGAATTTATCTTGATTTCAAACCACATTGGCCCATAAAGGTTCATAACAGATGCTGCCAGAATTTTTAAATTTGCACTAGGGTTTATCGTCGAAATATAAAGGCGCAAAATTCTGTTAGCCGCTGTACGCGATCTTGAGTGAGAAATTTGACCTGGTTGTCTATTTGCTTAGGTTGGGTGTGCTTAGGTTTGCTTACCGAAATTGCTTTAATTATATCAAGTAGGTATTTTTGATCTGAGCTTAAGTCTTTTTCATTTGTTATGACAGGCAAAGTAGTCTCAATAATTTCAAAATGCACAACGGGGGATCTTTCGCAGCACTGGAGTTTTTTCCTATCAGACCTAAAAAAACATTTGGGACCAGTGGTTTGGTTATCCAAATACTGCAGCAAGTGTCGTAAAGGGAGTTCGTTTAAATGCAGCTGGCATATATAAACCACTGCAAAGGTATTTTAAATTCTACTTTCAAAAGGCGAACGACACCTTTTGAATCAGTATTAACGACGGCACCATCGTAGCCAACAGCTAATAATGATGACAGGTGTATGGATGTATCCTTAAATATTTAACAATGCAGTTCTTTATGACCTCAGCTGTTCCAGACCCAGATGTTACATGACCAAAATAAATTTGGCCTGATTCTTTACGAGAACATAATGCTCCTCTGTCTTAAACCTTCCATAATACTTCGCCCTTATTTTCTCCTGTGATAGTATTCACTCTTTTCTGCCATCAAAATACAGCCATACTGATGGTTCCAATATATCTTTGTTTTGTAAATGAGATCTCATTTTGGTTCGCTCACGTCGAACTTTCGAACAGTCCACCACGACAAAACTTGAATCCTCTGCTCGTATTAAGGTAGGTGTATACAGTCATAGACTAAATAATACCTAGACGAACACTGCCGTGCAACGAAAAGCGGGTCTTCCTTGAGACATTTGGTGGGTTTACTGGTTTATGGTTTAAAAATTTGCTTGTCTACCATTATATAAATATGTATACTATGTATCTACATGTATATAAAATGGTGGACAAACTTTTAAACCATAAACCAGTAAACCCACCAAATGTCTCGAGGGAGACCGGCTTTTCGGTGTATTCGAGTGTCTGTCTATATTCTTTATATAGTCTCTGATACAATATCGCCATGCTGTAATTTGTGCTCTTCTCTGAGAGATAACGCCAGGGATTATATTTCGAAAATAAACTGATATTTTGGGAAGGATAGTAGTTGCATTATAACATCAAATTTCATTTGCTTTTTTATTTTACCGGCAAAATGTTATTTTGTGGAAGTGCGTTGGTGTATAACATAAAAAATAACTGGGTAAGTAGTTTTTTCAATTTAGTTTCTTACAGAGTGTGGTTTTAGGTATTTGACTGTGATGGAGTTTGAAATTTAAAGAGTTTTTTAACTTTAGCAAACAAATTAAGAGCTGACTGATTGCACAATTTCATTGTATGATCATATCGCCACTGGTAATATTGCTAGACCTTAGCGATATTGCTAAACCTTTAAACATTAGTATTGTAAATTAATATTTTAGTTGATTGATTTTTAGCATATATTTATTTTTTATTTCCAGATTAATTATGCCTAAAGAACTGAATCGAGGTATAAGGGGAACGTGGAGTCAAAAAAAATATGCATAATTACTATCAGTTTTAGAAATTGAGACTCTGATTACGTAACTAAATTATAAATATGTAATATAATAATTCAAATTTTTAAAGTAAACTTACCTGTGATTTACAGATAATCGTGCACATATTTCTTAAACTCACCTGAAAAAAAAAAAGAAAAACATTTTAGTGGAAGCACATGAAGACCTTAATAATAATATACGAATCGCATACTAGGACAGTATCAACATCCTGTATACCGATAATAAAAAAAGTCATTAAACTCAAATGTTAATTCGACTTTTTTCCCTAGAGATTCTAAAAACTTACTATTTTCAGGCCATTTAAATTTAGTAAAAATAGAAATAATTCCTTTAGAGAAAAGTCTACTTTTGCTTCTTGGCGCAAGCTAGAGGTAAAGTAGTTGTATGTAGAATTTATGTTCTGGTTTGCTCAAGTTTGCTCATGTCTAAGAAGTTGGCCCCCAAATGCCAAATGTATTAAAAATTAATTGAGTTCCGAGTTTCCTATAAAGAGTTCTAAAGATATTTTTATTTTTTATTAATAGTTCCGCTAAAATAAAAGTAAAAACAATATTTTACAAAAAAAAGGGGACAAACTTCATGCAGCCCCCCCATTATTTGCAGAAACAAAAGTTTGGCCACGGTGCTTAATAGTTCTAAAGGAGTTCTACAGTTATTTATGATTTTCGAGGCCGGAACTCTTACCAAAAAATTCTATTACATGTTTTGACCTTTTTGGGAAGTACAAATTCAACAACAAAAAGTCATTATTCGTATGCAGAACTGTAGAACTACGGCAGCACTAACGGGAACTTATGAGTTTTATTTTAAATTTTTGACTGTTCAAAAAGTGTAAAGTTGGCCCCAAAGAAATATTTTTTAACAAGAATTCTGGCTTAAATCTCATAAGTTCCCGTTAGTGCTGCCATAGTTCTACAGTTCTGCATAAAGATAATGACATTTTGTTGTTGAATTTTTTACTTCCCAAAAAACACAAAACGTGTAATACAATTTTTTGGTAAGAGTTCTGGCCTCGAAAATCATAAAGAACTATAGAACTCGTTTAGAACTATTAAGCACTGTGGTCAAACTTTTGTTTTTGCCACAATGGGGGCTGCGTTAGTACCCCATTTTTAAAATATTGCTTTTACTTTTATTTTAACGGAACTATTAATAAAAAGGAAAAAGTACTCTAGAACTCTTCATGGGGAAATTCGGAACTCCTTTAAATTTTAATAAATTTTGCATTTGGCGGCCAAATATACAGAGACTGAATATCTCTGTATTCACAGAGTTATTATTTATTCAATTCTTCAATACCTCAAATCTAGGTATCAAAAAAATTTAACACTTTCAACTTACAAAGGAAAATTGACCTAAAAAGTATTGATACAGGACAAGAGAGCAGCAGGAAATATTGCCTACAATGGCGCGTCTTCTATCATTAATTTTTTACTCTGTCATCTCCATTGTCTTCACTTCTTTTGGTTAATATTTTAATACGACGATGTTCACCCTCTCGCGTTGCAGCTTTATAGGTATCTGTTAAAATTTAAATTTAAGTCACTATTATAAATTATTCCCTTTTTATACGTTCCTTTTTGCTGCAAAATTACCTTTCCTTAGACGAAACGGAGCACATTGAATTAATTTAGAAGCTGGATCAAAGAAGCAAACACCTGTGAATAATGCTTTGAGATGTCTCTAAGGGAAATATGTATAAAGATGAAAAACGACAAATAAAATTAGACGGCGTCTGGTAAGTGTATTGTTTGTAATAAAAACTGAAAATCCTACGCGGCAGCGTTCTTAACAAAAATAGCTTTTTTTAAGAGCGTACGATAGTAAGTCACATTTTTTTAAGATGGCAATAAGCTGGTCGATGCAATTTTCTAGGTCTGATATTGCCAATTATGTCAAAAAAGGTCCAAAAATACCTAAAAGTGCCTTATTTATTGTTTGAAACATTAATTGAAATATTAATTTTTTACACCTCTTGTAAATATTCTGAGAAAGGTTTAAATGTTAGAAAATATGTATTATCTTTACTTGATATGCACAGGTAAAAACAATAACTACGACGGGTGTGAAAAATTAACGATTTTCAAAAAATAAATGCATTTTTTAGGTATTTTTATACCATTTTTGGTATCATTGGTAAATTAACATAATAAACAAAGTTTTAATATTTTCTTTCGATTTTTGAATGATCGGAGGAAAATGGTATGTGTACCTCGTAGGAGAAGACACACTTCCGGACTCTGTGTTACAATCTTCGCAGTCCGGGAATGTTAATATTTTCCTAACATTCCCGACATAACGCAATGTACTATTTATGTAAAAAAAATTTCATTCTATGATTATAGTGGAAATATGTACTTGAATTGCCCTTTTCTATAAATTTGCGAAGAAACTGGGAAATAAATTCATAGTAAAATGTATTGTCTTATTCTTGCACTTGTCCATTCGAAACGTTCAACTGATAAACTAGACCGGGTTTAGCAATAGTGATATGGTCATATATTTTAAATGCACCTGTATATTTTAAAAAGAATAACAAATAACACAAAATTCTAAGATTTATTTTCATTTTCTTACAAGCAACTTTGCGTTTAATACTCTAGATTGTCCTTAAGAGCAGATATATCAGGATGACACGACATATACTTTTTATGTAAAATATCGTCAAAATTCGCCAACCCCAAAAAGTTCTTATCTGAAAAAGGTATAGTAAGTAGTTTATTGGGCTCCATTTAGCCAGCTGAATGCGACTCCGTTTTTCAAAGGACTCTCAGGACCCCGCTGGTAATTTAATCCCTGCAAGGATTCAATGTGCAGGATATATCTTACGAGTGATTGATTTCTTCGTACACGCCAGTCGTATATTTTTCGCGATGTGAGGAGTCATATTGTCGAAAATAAATCGTTTTCGTTCAAGACGATATGGGATGTGTATTCATATTGTGATGGGATAAAGGGACGTAAAAAATTGGAATAGTTGGATCAGTGTAACAATACCTACTGTATAATACATTTTTACTGTTACCACTACCTACATTGTATTGTTACCTGTATGATAAATGATCCTATACAAGGTTATTGAAGTTCCCAGATTTACAAGTAATAAAATCTCACACAAAAAATACTAAATTGAGAATACATTCTCCATTCGCAAGAATAGTAAACCTCAACTACTGAGAATACAGAGCCACCCTGTAAAACTTCGAATGTTTTTCAAAAATCCTGAACCATGTCAGTTTCGGTTGCTAGGGGGACACATTTTAATGTAAAATTTGGCCCTTTTGCTGTTACCCCCTACTCCCACCAACCCTCACGGCAAAAATTTCAAATGGAAAGGTGTGTCGAGTAATACCTCTTTGAGTCGGGTTTCATGTTATAAATAGATGGCTCAAAAATAAAAATGATTTTTTAAAAAACAAATATGGACAATTCTGATGAATTTAATATTAAATTTTTTATTCAAAATGTCTATTCTTATTTCTTTTAAAAAATTGTGTAGCACGAGGCTAAGCTAAATACATGTACCTATAGTGTAGTTGGCCAATGGCAAAAGCTTACTTCAACTAAATACTGTAGCCATTAAACTAATAGAATCAATTTGAACTGATGGTATCTAATGCCTATTCATTTTAACATTCCATACACCGTATTTCTATCAAAACTCATATAAATTAATTATTATTATAAAATGTATACCAATACAGAATAGAATTTATATTATTTGTAAAATCGGGCTTACTGACAGCAAATTTAGTATTTGGGATAAACCATAAGTATTTATAGAATTTTGATACAAATATGAACACTGTAAATTCCGGTGCAAAACCAATTTTAATAAAACTATCTGTAAAGGGATTACGTAGATGAAAATTTACGTGCCAGGTTTAGTAATAAACATTATTTAGGATTTCCCTGGACACTGAACTCTACGATAATCATTGCCCTTGGTGTCGGTCAAAACCATATACATAGAGAGATAAATTATAGGATCTATAAATACATGTTTGTTAAGGGGAACTTATAACACCATTTACCATATTATTGAAGCTAAAAAATCAAAAAACTATTGACCCATTTAAGGGCCTTTGAATGTGATGTGCATTTGTCTAGATCGTGCAAAATATTTTTTAAAATTTTATATTACCCCCTGTACAGGAAGTTTCAATTACTTTAGGATAAAATTTAACCTTGCAGCAACAATTTTTGGTTCTGCAGTATCAACAATTTTAACAATGATTTCATTGTTCATGACCTTGCTATTCAATCGATATAACCTTTATGGCATGCATACCTACTCATACATATCCCTTTAACAAGCGATATGATTTGTGCTAACTGCTAATGCAGATTTACTCTAATCGACCCTGGCGGGCCCTTTCCATGGCTCCTGTAATAAGGAGTGAGTTATTTACGTCGCCGGGGGTCCATTTATTTACTTTTAATAGGAATTTCTGCGGCTTTATTGCCAAAATAAATCCGTTGAACGAGATCCCGAAGCCGCCAAATTAAAATACCCGTAAAATATTGATGACACACGGGACCTGTGTGAAACCGTTTATAACGATTTCAGATATAAATTTAATAATAATTTCGTGTATATAAAGGCTGATGGGTTTTAAAAGCAATTTCCGAAGACTTATACGGGTACTGCTCTATTATACTCACACAGAAAAATGCAATATATTGTATATTTCCTTTACCAGGCAGCAGAGTTTGATAAAAAAAATATGAGTTATTTAAAATATTTTTTCTACAAACGTGTTAAAAATGCATTTTTTAACACGCCGCAGATGCCTTAAAAATGTTACTTTATGGCACTAGTGTTAAAAGTACTTTATAGCACTAGTGTTAAAAGTAATACTATGGCAACTACGACGCCAACAATGGTTGTTGGTTTTTTTGACAAATTAAATGTCAACTTAATAATTTTATATTATATCTACGATGCTACTGAAAACAATGTGTTTCCAATATGTTAAACTTTCTAAAAATTGTAATTGTGTTTTTGTTTTTTATTGGCGTTTGTAGAAAAAATTTTGTATGATATTTGTGTTAAAAGTACTTTTAAGGCACTCATTTGAATTGCAGAATTCGCTTCGCTCATTCTGCAAACTTTCGAATTCGTGCCGTAAAATTGTACTTTTAACACTTATATCATAAATATCTATTATATTTAATATGCAACAATTATTATTATATTCATCTAAAGACTATGCATCTCAACAACTATAAAGCCGATTTTATCATTATCAGTCAAAGAGATTTCAGTACATCAGTAAATGATAGTGAAATACAGAGTTTAAAAAAATACACATTTTTTTCACAGAAAAAAATTGAACCAACAAACTTTTAAACCGTAAACCAGCAAACCCACCAAATGTCTCAAGGGAGACCGGCTTTTCGGTGTATTCGAGTGTCTGTCTATATTCTTCATAGTCTCTGGTATTACACAAATTTAAGTTTATGAATGACACTTTTCAAAACAATTTCCTACGCACAGTGGGGGTTTCCCAATGCAATCCCGTCATTGTCAGGTGGTCTCATTCCTTTGCTTCATTAACGAATATTGCTTATATCGCTTGTAATATTTTCCTCTTCTTTTAGAGTCCTCTGATGGTGTAGGAATAGCTTCCAGAATATGACCGAGGTTCTCTTTACCCTTCTTAGAAATTTTTCATTGTATTTTAATTGGTGCATCAGAAACAAATTCACGGCCGTCTGTTTGCTCTACTGTTATGCCTAACCAAGACTTAATGCTTCCCTAAATGCATGTTGGGGTTGATAACCAGTGTTGTAAGTGCTAAAACCCCACGTTTATCACCTCACTTAAAAACGTAAACATTTCCATTTCAAAAAATTGTTCATTAACTCCAGCTACTTCGAAGCATCTACCGACTGTACCTCAAGTACAGCTAACTAATATCTAACTAAATAACTAACTAATATGGATTTTTGTACTGCCTCGACGCGTCAGGAATTAATATAAGTAGCTGTAATAACTATACTATAAATTTAAGTTTTGGTACTAAGTTAGACATGTAAGTAATAAATAAAATTTACTGAAAATAGTCTTGTATACTGGGTCTCCCAAAAGTCCCGCATAAAATTAATATCAATTAAAGGAAAAAGATCTAGGAAAAATGCTTGGACCCGTAAATTTTTATTTTTAATTGTGCATTTTTTCACATAAAAAAATTTTATACAGGGTGTCTCATACAACAGTTGTCACGTCTTTGACAATTGTTTTAAACGTAATGCCGAATTTTTTATTAGGTTTTCAAATTCTACGAAAAATTCTAAATATGTTTTATGTAGGACTTGCTATCCCCATTTTTAGCTGTTTCCAAGATATTGACATTTAATTTGAAAAGTAAAACAAAAAGATTATCCATAATAAATTTTTATTTTTTACTAAAATGAAAATTCTAAAAGCGCAACAAATGCTGGAAATGTCCACCGCCTTCTACCTGACACGCTCCTAGGCGATGGTAAAATCCGTTTACTGCATTCCTTATAAAATCAGGAGGTATTCTATTTGTTTCTAGCCTTATTCTTTCTTTGAGATCTCCAATGTTGTTAAGTCTGTTTCGGTACACACTTTCCTTTAAGTATCCCCAAAGAAAATAATCCAGCGGTGTTAAATCCGGCGACCTAGGTGGCCACTCAATAGTACCCCTACGACCAATCCAACGGTTTGTAAAGGTTTCATCTAGGTACCTTCGGATCTCCACGCCAAATTGTGGAGGGGCACCATCTTGTTGAAACCATAATATCTCATTTGGAATATCTGGATCCATCTGGTTAGGAAAAAGAACTGCTATTGCCGGAATTAAATCAAATGTTAAAAAATCCAAATAACGTTCAGCGGTAAGATTCTCTTCAAAAAAATATGGCCCCAAAATTCTATTATTTATTATGCCTGCCCAGACATTAACCTTACCAGCATATTGAGTGTGCGTCTCAAGAAACCATCGCGGATTATCATGAGACCAGAATCGATAATTTTGTCTATTAACTTGACAGTTCAGGCAAAATGTAGCTTCATTAGAAAATAAAATATTACTTGAAAATGCATTATTAGTACCAATCCTTGCCATCATTTCTTCGCAAAATTCAAGCCGTCTATCATAGTCATCTTCTAGTAGTTCCTGTACAAGAATCGGTTTATAAGGATGCAATTTTTCGCTCTTAAAAAATCGATGTACTCTACTACAAGTAGCTTCATTATCTAACGCCAAAGTAACAACTGAAGAGTGGGGGTTTTCAGTAAGCGCTAACATTAAATCGATTTTTTTATCCTCGGTTAGAACGAGTAGTCGACCGCTTCTAGGTAAATCTCTAACTGTACCATGCTCCTCAAATTTATGGAATACCCTACTAATAGTCGACTGAGTAATTTGGTTTTCGGGATACATTTCGTTAAACAAAGTACAAACCTCAGCTTGAGTTCTTATTTTGTCCCCACACCCCCACATGATTAAAATTTCGATGCGCTGCTTTTCTGTTAACATTTTTAGGTATCTAATTAACAAATTACTTAAGTCAAAGTCAGTATTGACATAATTAAGGACAGTTGATGACAGTAAGATACCTGATTTATTTAACATGTTCTAATAAATACAGTATGAACTAAAAGTATTACCTTTAATAAAAAAAACTTTAAATGTCAATATCTTGGAAACAGTTGAAAATGGGGATAGCAAGTCCTACATAACAGATATTTAGAATTTTTCGTAGAATTTGAAAACCTAATAAAAAATTCGGCATTTCATTTAAAAAAATTGTCAAAGATGTGACAACTGTTCTATGAGACACCCTGTATAATATTTTTTTGTCAAAAAATGCACAATTAAAAATAAAAATTTACGGGTCCAAGCATTTTTCCTAGATCTCTTTCTTTTAATTGATATTAATTTTATGCGGGACTTTTGGGAGACCCAGTATATATACATATATATATATATATATATATATATATATATATATATATATATATATATATATATATATATATATATATATATATATATATATATATATATATATATATATATATCGTAAAGTGAAAGAATCAATTATTTTCAAGACTTTTCTCGTCTTGTTTTGAGAAATCTCGTCTGAAGCTAAAATAATGGTTTTAAAGTTACTTAAGTTTTCAGTGCGGGAAATCATTTTTCCATGCTTGAAAAAGCTATTTCACGCACGGTGATAAAATGGACTACTTCACACATCAAAATCAATGTTAAAAAGTCAACTTTTTTTGACAGTTGAACGCTATGCTGGAACAACGTTGTAACCGTCAATATGTGCAAATGCGGGTTTTCCGTGGAACAACATTGTATGTGTCGAAATAATGGTACTGACGAAAAGGTAGAAGTATAAGGAGCTTTTGAGGGTATTTTATAGTAGCATTAAAATTAGCCGACTTGCATCTTCCGGTGTAACAACGTTGTATATGCTTACCGTGCTACTTTCGAGTCAAATTTTTACCATGTGTTAAAGTGTTTTACTGCGTAGTCCGTTGTTTGAAAAAGAAATGGATGTTAGTTTAACCGAATCAGTTATTATGCAGCTAAACAGAGGCAAAAGACGAAAGTTAAGTATTGAAAATGGAAGCAGAATGTAAGAAAACGCAGCAGAGATGGTGGAAATTTTTACGTTTCGTCTAGGAACATACCCAAAGACTTTTATACTAAGTCACTTACATAAAACTCAACGATGTTTTTAAATTATGTAAATAAACACGTTTTTTACTTTCACTTGTACTTTATTTTTAATCGTAAAACAACGTTTTAACCGCCTTATTTCCACAAAACAACGTTGCAACCGACGTGGATATACAACGTTGTTTTATTAAAATATAACAACTAAGTTCATAAATCCCTACTCTGTATACGACCAAGTCAATATTGCCTAAGATAATGTTATGCTACCTACAGTCAATCACATTAAGTTTATAAACACTTTACTTGTCGAAGCAATCAATAATAAAACGTTTTTTTTAATTTCCCAACAAAATCGTATTTGGCGCTTACACCGTTGTTCCAGCATAGCATTCAGTTGTAGAAAAAAAAATATTCCCGCACAAAACTGTACAGATTTTGGTTAAAAAGAAAAATATGTTTTTAATAATATTTTACTACAAAATATTATTTCACTCGTATGATACATACATACGTGCTTTTTAAAGGTAATATTTTTAATTTGATTCTAAAGTTACAAAAAAGTTAGACAGGTTTTTATTTCTTTGAAGTTTTGTATTTGTATATTTTTATAGAAGATCAAAGGGCATCTAGAAATAATATAGTGAATTTTCTCGAGTTAATGCAATAAAAAACAAAATTTATTTTCTAAAGATGACCGAATTGCTATTACAGTAACGACCTAAACTAAATATATGTGTACAAAAAGGTAATGTTTTTCAGACAAATAATACTTGAGTCTAGAGAAATACCAGAAAAAATTTAATTTATTAGAGTTTTTCTTTCTTTATCTAGGGGATTTCAAGAATATTCTTGTTTATATTAATTATTATAAAACAAATTTTCTCAAGCTAAGGGTCACAATAAATAAAAAAATATATTTTAACGCATATACTAGGTGCAGCCATTGACAACTTAAACTTTCAGATAATGCGTTGCGTTTAGACCTAAAAGTTTGAATTATTGTCAATGGCCACATATATTATAATGTATTTTACGAGAAGTGTATCAGGTTAAAGCTTAATCTAAAGGCTAAAAACTTTCGAGGGCCTTAACGCAAGACCTCGTAACTAACATTTTTGGCGAAATACGTTTTATTATTGAAATTGCTCTAGAATTTATGCACAAACAGTTTTTCTGCTCCCCTGTAAAATTTTCAATTTGTTGATTACGAGGTCCTGCGTTATGGCCCTCGTTCTGTCAAGTACTTTTTCAGTTTTCGCGAAAAAAAAATGAATCAACGCAAACGAGAACCCAAAGAAAGGATTACTTAATTAAGGCAATACTTGCTAATGGGGGAAGTAAAAAAATACTTCTTTATTTTAAACTGTAGATTTAAAAAAATATATTCATATCTGTTCAAAAAGTAATGGCTTTCTATTCTGAAAATGATGTAAAAAAGGTAAAAACAATGAAGCCATTTATAATTTTAAAAATGCGTAGCTGCAGTAATTGCATTTTTAATTGCCTAACCAAACTAATATTAAATACGAGAGCAAAAACCACATACTCATTTCCAGAATTATGAATTACATTATTCAGCACGCAAATTCGGTCCGGTCAAAAAAGCCGCAAAACATAATATATTAATTAATATCATCAAATATAGGTCGGTTATGCATCGGAAGTGAATTATCAAAACGATTTAATTAATAATTGAAATTTGGCTAGAGCTAATGGAATGCGGTTGCCTCATCCGACCTAGTTGAATGGTTTTAAGGGCTGTGTTTTAATAATTTACACCTTGCAAATAGATTATTACCCACTTTTTAACTATTGATCTTCAGCCAGAGAAGACACCATTCATGTATAACTAGCCTTTTGTTTTGTTTCATATATTGTGCGTGTGTAGGACAGAGAAAGAGAGAACGCTAAATATCCGACTTCGCGCGCTGTCGCTATTACTTTCCGAGCCGTCTGTATTTCACCGAGCAAACCTGTGAAGACAGTTTCAGATGAAAACAATTCATTTTTCACACAATTGGCACTGACGTGCCATTTTCTAAAAATGTATTATCACGAAAAATAATGGTATATTGGTATATATTATTAATCCTTAGTCATATGCTTTAGTCTGTAGTATTTACGATTGTAGATATTATCCTACAGTAATGCACGGTGTGCCTCGACTAAGTTTAACCCAAAGGTCTTCCCACATGCGAAATTAAAAATTATTGGACAGATGAAAAAAGTCGAATGACTGTTTTAACACTGGAAGAGGTTATGAAAGTAATGTATGTATTATGTAATGATTACGCTCAAAACCAGATTAACTGGTAAAATGTATGTATGTGTTTGCTCCAATTACCTTAATAAACTGATTTTTAATTAAAGTGTATTTTTATTTTGATTCCGAAAATTTATTATGTAATATTTCTTTGTAATATTACAAAAAGTATAAATCAAAATTTTGAGTAATTTTATGTAAAATCTGTAAAATTGTCATGTTTTTTACAAGAAATTTGCACTTTCACAACGTGTTTTTATAAAATGTGTGTAAAATATTATTATATAAAATTAATTTCACAAAATCTTTGTAAGGTAATTTCACAAGAAAATTGTACATCATGACCGGTCACAAAATTGTTGGCATTTTACAAGAAATTTAATGGTCGCACTAAAAGCAGTACATTTCTTGTAATTTCACAAAACAGTTTTTTCAGTGTACACTTCTTTATGATTTTCGAGACCAGAAGTCTTACCAAAAAAATTTTATTACATGTTTTGTGTTTTTTAGAAAGTAAAAAATTCAACAACAAAATGTCATTATCTTTATGCAGAACTGTAGAACTACGACAGCACTAACGGGATCTCATGAGTTTTGAATCGGAACTCTTGGTAAAAAGTGTTTCATGGGGGCCAAATTCATTTTGGCTGGCCCCCATTAAATATTGTTTAACAAGAGTTCTGGTTTAAAACTCTTGAGTTCCCGTTAGTGCTGCAAAATAGTCCTACAGTTCTGTCGAATTAGAATGGTATTTTGGTGTTTACAAGTTAAATTTTTGACTGTTAAAAAAGTGTGAATGGCCCCCGTGAAATATTTTTTAACAAGAGTTCTGGTTTAAAACTCACGAGTTCCCGTTAGTGGTGCAATACTTCGATAGTTCTGTAAAATTAGAATGGTATTTTGTTGTTTACATTACCAACTTAAGTTTCTGATTGTTAAAAAACTGTGAAGTTGGCCCCCATGAAATACTTTTAACCAAGAGGTCTGGCTTAAAACTCATAAGTTCCCATTAGTGCTACAAAAGTTCTACAGTTCTGTAAGATTAGAATGGTATTTTGTTGTTTAAACCGTAACTTTTTGATTGTTAAAAAAGTGTGAAGTTGACCCAAATGTTGGTTCAAATTTATGCAGAATTGTATCAAAGGTGTTCCAAGGAATTACTTTTTTCTAACTTTGTCATCTTAAGTTATACAATTTACTTTCCTACATAAAAACCACACTATAAGAAGTCCTCTCTTACGCCATAATGTATATTTAATGTTAATTAGGATCAACAAAATTTAAAAATATTTAAGACAACTGAGCAGCCATAACTCGTGGGAAGATTTGCGCAGGACGGGTTATTGACCATTTAAGTATCAAGAAATCGTCCGGTTATGTAACGTAATGTTTTGGTTTTACTTCAGTTATTCAGACTTGTAGATTACTTTCGGTTTTCAGAAGATACCTATTCATTGTTTTTAATGATGACCTAGATCATGTTGATGTAAATAAGCCACAATTATTTATAAACATATTAGGTTCCAATTTCATGTTACACATTTTAGGTAGTCAAATATTTCTGTCACGATCCACTGACACAAGTTTTTCTAGCGTTATTTAGGGGATTAATAAAATCACCATTAAAGTATGTGTCACCAAACGAAATCATCTAAATAACTAACTAAATTGCACAAATAATTTTTTCCTCAGATTTACCCAATGGGTTCTGAACATGTCTACAAATTTACCACGATCTACATATTATATCCATAATAATACTTAAGCAGACTTAAGAGCAGAGCAGAGCTTTTTTGTCATACTTAAAATTGATTTTGTGCATCAATTGTTATCAGTATTAATAAACCAAGGACATCGACAACAGAAAAAATCTCATGACAGTTTTCGAAAGCATGTTGCTTGGAAACAAACCGACGCGGACGCGAAGCCGCGGTAGGCGGAGGTCTATAAGCAACATGCTTGAGAAAGTTGTTATACGATTTTTGAGCAGTTGTTGATGTTCGAGGGTTATTCGTAAGAAAATTTTTTGGTAATTTTGGAACTCAGACAAAATGTTTTGCTATTTTGGTATGTCAGATCTAATTATTTGATAGATGTTATCACCGACATTACAACCACAACGTGACATTTTGAAATTATTAAATTATTGACAACTTCAAAATTAAAACATTTCCATGGTGACGCAACGAAGTTATAATTAACCATGGGCATATTATAACGGGTATTCTGACAGGACACTGTCAACTACGCAAGCAACTTCACAGAATGGATCAAGCTGACACACCCCTATGCAGAGGATGTGAACAAGAAGATGAGACTGTCGAGGATATCCTTTGTGACTGCCCGACTTTTTCACTCTTAAGGAAAACCGTGTTCGGCGAGTATTGGACCACCTTAAACAACATCAGAGAGGCACCTTCCGTGACGTCATCAACTACTTTAAATCAGTAGGCTGGTTGACGCGCTGAGAGGAAGTCTCCTATTTCGGGAGGATGCCGTAGAGCTTCGGCTCACCCTCCCACCGGTTCAGATCAGATCAGAGATGGGCATATTAGTCTGTTCTGGCTATAATTTTTTTCTGGTTGGTTGTTTTCAAACATGTGATTTTAAATTAAAGACTTTTATTGAATTTCAGGTTAGGGAAAAAAACTTTGTCTCCAAATAAATTATTATCAGCACCTTACCTGACCAAACCCAAAAAAGGCGAGTTTGTCCAGGTTTTTTAGGTTTGCTCAGAATCTTTTTCTTTTTTGAATAAACCAACAAAAATATTAATTCGATTAACCTTTACTGAACTATATATGAGTTCTAAATCCAAATGGTCATAAATATTTGATAACATAATAATATTGTGATGACGGCAAAAAGCATAAACAGATAATCACACTGAAATAATTTGGCAATCAGTTTCACACTTTGGTGATAAATCTGTCTTTCAGATTCTGGAAGCAAATTTGATTATTTACTAATTACATTTGCTGGTGACTGTACAAGACTGTACGCGTATTGAAATAGTTTGGTGATCACAATTTGCTTCGAAATCTGTTAATTCGGAAACGAATCTGAATATTTGGTAACTAACAACGAAATAATCTGGCAATCGATTAACACATTTAATCCATATATTAGCTCTGCAGAGGTGCCTTAAAAAATAAAATGAAATATGAAGGAGACATCTACAATCAAAGTGCATGGCACATGTATTGTACTTAACTTTTGGAAAATAAAATTTAAAACAATATTCAAAATCCAATACAAATATCTAACACTGCAGTTACAAACGAACTAACTATAGCAAGCAGCTGGCGTCATCGGCCATGTGCTCCTGACTAATTATTTGTCAGTTAAAAGATGGCTGCTTTGGACATGCGCCCTCTAAATCAAGTCCTGTCAAAATTCGGTTTCATTGCTTCTGGATAGATACGAAATTGTGTGGTCAGAGGGTAGTGCTTTATAGAATAGTCTGAAATTATTATAACTAGTGTGTTTGTATAATTTGTATATTTTCGTTTAGATTCACTAAGAAGGTTTAGGATGTATTACCGGTTTCAATTAAGATCTTCTAGTTAATCAGTTATGTCTTGACAGGTTCTTGTCCTGTCATTGTTAATAAGTCGTTATTAAAAACTCATGAATTATTCTGATATTTCAGCGATTTGCTTGGTTTCCAAATGATTATCATCTTGGAACGAGTTGCTCTAATGAATTTAGCCTGAGCCTGAGCCTGCGGAAGATAAAGTTGCAGCGATAAAATATTTTAAAAGACCATCTTGCAAAAAAGACGTTGAAAGATTTTTAGGCATGGTAGCATATGTTTCCAAATTCATTCCTAATATGTCATTTGAAACTGAACATTTGCGAAATCTTTTAAAAAACGACACACCTTGGCACTGGGAAAATCATCATGACAAAAGTTTTGAAGATTTAAAAAATATTTTAAGTTCTAAACCCATTCTGCAGTTTTTTGATATAAATAAAAATGTAACGGTCTCTGTAGATTCTTCACAAAATGCTGTAGGTGCTGTATTACTGCAAAATAATCTTCCAGTTTACTATGCTTCAAAGGCTCTTACCAATACTCAAAAAAACTATGCACCTATAGAACGTGAATTGTATGCGGTCTGTTTCGGCCTTGATCGGTTTCATCAATTTGTTTTTGGCAGAAAAAATGTTACAGTAGAAACAGATCATAAGCCCTTGACGGCAATAATGAAAAAACCATTCAATACATGCCCTCCTCGTTTACAACGCATGCTAATCCAAATTCAGAAGTATGATATTAATTTAATATATAAACCCGGATCTAAAATGGTAATTCCAGATGCATTGTCAAGAAGAGCTCATGATCCAAACATAAAGAATTTTGGATATAATGATCCGGAATTTGACGCGAATTTAGAACAAAACTTAGAAGCTCAAGTGTGTTCAGTTCTTAAAAACTTACCAGTTAGTGACAAAAGACTTGATATAATAAGAGATGAAATAAAAAATGATAAGGAAATGAGAGAAGTTGTGGATGTTGTAAAAAATGGGTGGCCAAAAGGTAAGAAAATTGTGAGAGACGTCATAAGGGAATATTTTGCCTTTAGAGACGAAATATCTTTTTATGACGGTCTACTATTTAAAAATTCAAGACTAGTTATTCCTAAAAACTTAAGAAACGACCTATTAAAGAAATTACACTCCAGTCATTTAGGAAAAGAAAAAACAAAACTTCGAGCTCGTGAAATCCTATACTGGCCTGGAATGTCACGTGACATTGACAGTTTTACTGCAAACTGTCAAGCTTGTGCCACTTATGCAAAATGTAACCAAAAAGAACCGCTAAAACAACATAAAGTTCCAGACCGGATATGGGAAAAACTGGGTCTGGATTTGTTTGAATTTGATTCAAAACATTACTTAATATTGGTGGATTACTTTTCAAAGTTTTTCGAAATAGAGCGACTGGAAGACCAAACGTCAGAATGTGCAATTAAAAAACTAAAGAAAATTTTTTCTAACAAGGGTATTCCTGAACTTTTGTTCTCGGATAATGGGCCACAATTTTCTTCGAAATTGTTGTGACCAGTGGGCTATCATACATAATACGTCCAGCCCTTATCATAGTCAATCTAATGGGCTAGTAGAACGTACTATACAAACTATAAAGAACACTTTCAAAAAATGCAAAATGTCAAAAACCGACCCATATCTGGCACTGCTAGAGTTGAGGAATACGCCTTTAGATTATAATTTACCGTCTCCAGCTCAACTGTTATATAATCGCCAATTAAAAAGTATCTTGCCTGTCAGTAATAAAATATTAAAACCTATTCATATAAAAACTCAGGAAGTTAAACAAAATCTTAAAAATAGACAAAAACTACAAAAATTTTATTACAACAGGCACGCTAGACACTTGCCGAAAATTACACCTGGACAAAATGTCTTTGTAAAAACAGAAGATAAAAATATACCCGGTAAAATCTTGTCTGAAAATGTAAGACCCAGGTCATACAACATTCAGTTAGCTTCTTCTCGAAGACCCTTGGTCAGAAACAGAAAGTTCATTATAAACAAACATGCGGGATTTAAACAAAATAATCTCAGTTTTAATAGACTAGATACAGATGATGAGAATTCTGGTTCTGAAAATGGGAATAATAGTCCCTTAATAAATGAAACTAATAAGGAAGTTACGCCACTGCAAACAAGGTTTGGTAGAAATGTTAAACAGCCTCAACGTTTGCAAGTTACATGGTAGTAGTTACACTTATTTGGTTCACTACTAATGTGAAGAAATTGATTTTAGTTGTAAGTCAATTGAAATTACTCAAAAAGGAATTAGGTAAATATGTAGGTACTCATAATGTTTTCATGAAATTGTCTTTATTAATTATCTTATAAAAGAAGGGAGATGTGATGGTTAACTATTCTTAACTTAACATGGATTAGAAATGACCAACATGTAGAATAAGATAAACAATGTTTTTATATTAAATCAATCTATGTTCTGAGATTGTGAGCAGGAAAATAAACGGCAGTTCTTCACAGTCATTCTAGACTATCATTTAATTCAACCCTTTACACCCTTTACACTATTATTGTCAAAAGTACGTACTAAAATTGTCCTTGTCTTTATAAATTTGCAAAAAGCTCAGAAATAAATTCATAGTACTCGTATAAAACTTAGTTGTCTTATTCTTACACTTGTCAATGTAAAACTTTTGATTGTTAAATTACACTGGACTAGCGTTGGATAATGTGGTTGGATATGTCTTGTTACTACAAAAGGACGTGTAGGTTTTATAAAACCTACACATAAAATTATTTTCTACTACTTTTCAGTTTTTACAACGTACAAAAATAGCGTCAAAATGGCTCACTTTCGTGACAGTCTACCCAATATCAATAGTCGTTTATTAATAGAAAATAAAAATCCTAGGTTATTTAAATTTATCATTACCTACTTTAATGCCAACCGACACGGTATATAACAGAAAAGACATTTTTCATTTAACTTTTCGAAGCCGACAGGGCATAGTATCATCGAAGAACTAAAGCTCTTTGTGCGGGATTCTCTTTATTGGAAAACGCCAATTCCCCATTGGCAACGAAATGGATAGATGGATCTATCTGTTGCATTTTTCATAGTTGAAAAAGCTTAAAACTAAAACCATCATCGAGACGCGTGCACGTACACGTTGCGAAAGGAAAACAATTTCATAAAGTCGACTGATCCCATCAATTTCTTGTTGTTTTCGTTGAACTTTTCTGTGTCGTTTGCTGAAACGATACGCTACATTGTTTTTCGTTTATCTTGGGCCACTAACAATGCATTAAATCAAAAATTATATTTCAACATTTCTTTTAAGGAATTTTAAAGAAAATATTCAGAACAATAACTAAAACCGCTTTGTAAAAGAACATCAAAAATTGCTAGTTGCCCTACTAGTATCGTGCGTGGAGCCCTTATCATTCTGTCATGTGTCTCAAAATGGCGTGTCTGTCATAATAATATAAATGTGGATTTTCTGTTTTATAAAAATTAACATAAGCGCAAGGTGAGTTTTAATTTAGTTTAGTTTTAAAGTTTATAATCGACTTAAGTCAGAGTAAAAAAGCCGACGGGTGTCTCCTTTCGTTTTTTTTTTCTTTTCCTTCCTCCTCCTCCTAAAATAATAAAGACAAAGGCGAAATGAAAACATTGCCCACTATGGTAGTTAGCGAATCGGCCGATGAGGGCGCAATGTTCCTAATTTGAATCGCCCATAAGAAAATACATGTTATCTCGGTCTTGCTTCCCAGTCACTGTCCCCGTCTCTTTTTTTCTTGCTGGTTTAGGATTGTTATTTATTATTTGACAGGCACGTGATGATAAATTTTATGAAAATAGTGGTATATTTGGCAAAATTTTGTTCACCGACGAGGTAATATTTTCTACGAACGGGATCGTGTCATCTCAAAATATTTGATTTTGAAGTGAGGAGAATCGACACTGGGTAATTATTGTAAACGTCAATACTCTGTGTAAATGAATGGTGTGGTATTTTAAAAGATCGTATTGCATTCTTCTTTTTTAGTACAACTTTAAACGGTGCGAGAGCTCTGAAGTTCTTGCAAAATTAATTTTGGGATGCTTTCACGGTTTGCCGTCAGAATATAGGGAGAATTTGTATATTCAGTTAGATGGCGCTTCTATTCATAATTTTGCATCTGTTAGAGGGTGACTCAATGTAAATTTTGAAAATAAATAGATTGGTCGCAATAGTCCTTTTGTAGCATGGCCCCCTAGGGCTCCAGACTTGACTCCGCTGCATTTTTATCTGTGGGGTACTATAAAAAATAAAGTGCATAAAACTGGTCCAGCTACATCAGACGGTTTGACTGATCGCATAAGACAGAATAGGTGCAGAAATTTCCCGTCAAGAAATTTGTAAAGTTTGTTTAAGAAAAATTTATGAAAAATGCATCAGAAATTATGGTGGTTTGGTCGAAGATATTGATTTTTAATGTGTTGTTAGTTATTAGTTCAGAGTTGTTACTCAATAGTATTTAAAGTTTATAAATTATAGTAATATTTATAAGATAGGTTGTTTTCAAATATTATTTTGTTTTATTTACATGGACAACTGAGTTTTAAAATCTTTTTGTCACTGGCGAATCAATGGAGTATTTCACTCACTTTTTGTAATATCGCGCGTACTTAAGGTCTAATTATTTCCAATAATAAAAAACACACGCACACCACTGGTTGTAAATTTTATGAAATTTTTGGGGTTTTGAGGGATGCTAAATTGATTGCTGCTATTCGTTTTTAAATAAAATTATCGCTTCAATTTCTGCTTCCCAGTTATGTTCTCGGCTACAAAAGCGTGGTTTTTTCAGAACTGCTTCAAGCGGTCTTTGAACCTGACCTGTGCTAAAGAATTCAGGAAACTGGTTGTTGTAACCGCTTGTAAACGGACGCTATTAGTCAACTGCGTTTAGTATGCAATAGCCCATGTTTGACGTAATTTTATACGAAAGCACGAGTATTGCAGGATTTTTCTTCTTGAAGTTTAAGGTCATATTTGGCTTATGTGTAAGAACAAAAGTTGTTCCTTACATCGTAAGAAATATTTTTGTCGAAAAACTTTTTTCTAAAACCATTGGTTGGGGAGTTATACGGAAATAAACAATTAAATTGTTTATAGCAATTGATCGCTCTAGAATTTTTTAATCCTTATAATTTTCGTTCAATCTAAACCTAATTCTGAATGTTCATGATTTTTTAAATTTTTCTGAGCGATCTTTTTGGTGATAAGGGTAGGGGGCAGCAATTCTTAAGCGTTTTTCCCGACAAATCTTTTAAAAAACGCATAAAAAAATATATCATATATATTGTTGAATTCGTGCTTCAATAAGCTTTCATTTTAAATTTCTTTTCCGTGTCCCACTTTACCCCCTGAAATTACCCCCAGAATCAAAATTCAACTTTTTACACTTCATGTCTATAATTGGACCACCACACTCTATCTCGGTGCTAAATTTCAATTTTTTACGTCGACTAGTTTCAGAGAAAATCGCCTGTGACAGATGGACGGACGGACGGACACCGACGGACCATAAGTGTTTCGTTTCACGGAACACTAAAAATGTGATCTAGAAATATTAAAAATATTTAATATTAAAAAGAAAATATGTATGTGATCTGCCGATATGGAGCATACGGTTTTACGCCCTCCCCTCTATTACTGGATTTTTAACCCAATGGAGCATATTATGTGGCATCAGGTAAAATCAAATGTTAGAGCAGAAAACACTTCTCCGACTTTAAGTGCAAGTGTTGTGAGACTAATTAGAAAAGTTGTAGATAGCATTCCTATAGAAAGTTGGAAAAATTCAATTAACCATGTTATTAAAGTCGAAGATTCCTATTTTTCATTTCCTAATAACACAGAGCCACTTGTTTTTAATGTAGGTGAAAATGACAGTGACAGCGAAACCGAATTAAATCTGGAATTAAATTTAAATAATAATTTTTTATTGTACAAATAAATCGTATGACATAAATCAATAAACAATATTTTAATCATTCGTAATTTAAGATTTTATTTTTTCCAAAATTATTCCGAATGTAAACCAATCCGACTGGTGCCTTTTAAGAATCTTGAAATAATTATATTTACATTTATTGAGATACTTACCATTTTGTCAAAAAGCAACGAAAGAGCTTGAAACGAGCTTTTTTTACCTGTAAAATTTTCTCGGTTAAGTTTTGCAACATCCTATACAAGGTGGTTTAGAACTCATCATTATCTCGTAACTCAACTTAATTTGTTTTAGCTAATAGCCAGGGCAATATAGATTTGGGGAGCGTATCAGTTACTACAAGTCAGTCAGACTGTATTGGGACAGTATATTTTTAGATCATTGTAATCTTTATAAATATTTAATATGAAATATACTCGTGAAAACGGCTCAACTGTACTTACGACGCAACGACTTCCGGTTTCGCTCGCTCTTTTCTTATTCGGGTGAAAAATTGCGGACATTTTAACGGTCGGAAACTGCATTCACCGTATTTCCGGAAGTCGAAAAATTCCATCGACTTGTTGTTAGTTATCCGTTTTTCTTTCTTTAATTCAAAAGGCCTTCCATTTATAGAGAAGGGCGCATTCAGGGGAGGAGAACTGGAGTTGTAGTCTTCCTCCAGTAATACTAATGTACAAATGTGAACAATTTTTCAATGAGCATAATACTTCCCCTTCCAAGCCAAAATCCGGGTTGCGCCTATGGCTATGGCATATGCTTTATAGAGACGGTTGTGGCTTTATTTAAATAAACAATGACTTTGTGTTTTATTTTGCAACTGACTAAGACCCCAGGACAGAATTAAATTTTATTAGTTTTGGACTGTACGCCTGACAAAAACGCAGTACAACAAAATATAGCAGTATAATAACATTTAAATATGAAACATTAAACTTTCTTAGGAGAAACATAATACATCGAAATCAATAAATGGTTAATGATCCTAAACACTGCACAAAAGCATATAACAGCTAAACATATTTATTTTATTTAAAATTACCATATGTATAATAATTATGAACAATAATGAAACATTTCTTTAGATTTTAGGCCGCTGCGTTGATGGGATTTATTTATACATTATTTAAGTACCTAAAAAAAGGCATACGATAAAAATGTAATAATTGAATGCTTTACTATTTTTTCAACAAGTTTCTTTCTTTTGTGAAATTGCTTAAATTGATTTATTTATATGTGTATCGTTATATAAAAAAATAGTGTCGCAAGCGAACTTGCCCATTAGTGACGTTGCGCCCCCCCCCCCCTGAGCGAAATTCTAAATTCGCTCCTGGATTGCTGAAAACAGTAAAATCATTAATTAAAAATATATAAGACTTCATTGGAGAGGGAGCAAAATTATGGAGCGTGCCCTGGGCGCCATTGTTTCTCGCTCGAAACGTCAAAAAACAAAATCAAGTGATAGATAGATGTAAAGGGTATCAAATATTCTTTCAAAAAAAGCAGCAAAAAGTCCAGGTTCGTATTTGAAAAGTTAGTGTCAGTATCTTAATAAAAACAAATGGTATAAACAAAACAATCACGTTACTTTAGAGAAGGTAAGAAATCTTGTAATTTTTTTTTAACTATCGTAGTTTTTGAGATATTTAAGAACTAATAACCGACCTCGTATCTATGACCGTTTCGGAGATAGCAATAGTGGTATCACCTATTTTAGACACCCTATATAGGGACTAGCCTTAGCCTGCGACTTCGTCCGTGGTATAACAGTTTTACTCCCCTACAAACTTTGAGGCCCATTTCACTCCCTTAGGGGTTGATTTATTAAAAACTGTAAAACACGTATTGACATCTATTTTTTAGAGTAAACTTCTAGGAAGTTTTAAAATAATAGGACCATCTAGTATTTTTTCTCCATACAAAGTTTGAACCCCTGTCTCACCTTAGCGGTTGAATTTTGAAAAACCCTTCCTTAGTGCACGCCTACGTTATATAAGAAACCTCTGTGCAAAATTTCAAGTTTCTAGACTCGGCGGTGTGGGCTGTGCGTTGTCAGTCAGTTTCTTCTTTTATATATAGAGATAACGAAAAGCTGTTCTAATAATTGGCCAGATTAAGAGTAATCTTGGAATCTCTGATTGCTCTAAAAGGTCAATAATGATATCTCCTCATTGTTTCTAATCTATGATAAACAAATATTCAGAAAATAAATTTTTATATATGTATTTCATTTTTATACTACGAACGAGCTATGCAAGCCAAGAATCTCAATTATTACGAGCTCGTTCGCCATAGCGTCAAACAAGTTTTCTGCACCATATTATTTTATTTATTATGACAGAAAATTATTATTCCAAAATGTGTTCAAAAAATTGTTGTAACCGAGCTCTAGACTGCCTGATCTATCGACTAGGCCTCTTAAACCCAAGCTATTGTAAAATCGGTTTTCAATAAAACAATCGCGCACTTTCCCATATCATGCACCACATATTTCTATTAAGTAATAACAAAGACCGTAAAAGGAGTAATTAGAAGATTTGAAATGCAGATTGAAAAGTTCTGTTAAAGTTGTTTGGGAAACAGTTATGAATTCTCCGTTGCGGTACCCTCGCCGACCTTCTGACCTTAATTAATTTCTGTGCCTAGTACACCGTTAGGAAAATTCTCAAGATAATTAAAAATATAAATTCATTTGCCAAAATATTCATATTGTCTGTTGACTCTGTTGTTCTTTGAAAACTTTTTACTATAAATTAAAAAACGAAAGTTTTCTCTCGTATTTTCATCAACAACTAATAGTAAAAGTAAATAATTCATGAAAATATTAAATTATTTATTTTTCTTATTACGTTCGTTCTTCGCAAATCATGAACAAATCACGTCTTGAGATTCTTGCATATCTTTGTTTTCGAGTCTTTATATCACGGAAAATATGGTTTCTTCGGCTTGTCTATCTGTTTGTTGACTCAAGCTCTAACTCAAAACGATTCGATCCAATATGAAAAACAACTTCAATCTATTCCTGCTTTAAATTAATACTTATAATTATTAATTAATAATTATACGTAGCAAAATGTTATGTCGCATACACCTAAGGTTGTATCCTTAAATGTCGGAAGGGTATTTTTGGTTGCCTAACAAACATTCAAAGTAGACAATTTAAAAAAAAATGATTAGCTCTGCTCTAGTACCTTTTGTAGTTAGTATTGTTACTGTTGATGATAAGGTGCACTTTTGAAAAATAAGATTGAGTGGATAACTTTAAAAAAATTAATTATCTTGTTTGCCAGATCTTTATACTGTTATTTGATTTAAGCTAGGGTTGCCAGACGTCCCGATTTTATCGGAGTAGTCCCGATTTCAAAGGGTATGTCCCGCGTCCCGACACACTTCAAATCGGGACGCGATTTGTCCCGATTTTTAAAATTTTCTAAAAAAAAACATTTTTTTTAAACTCAATAATTTAAACGATTTAAATAGCGTCAAGATTTTTGGCCCTAACTCCCGATTCTAAGCAACTTTTAAACGTTGATAACCGATTTTGAAGATGTTGGATCTGGCAACCCTCTTTGATACACAAGAGCATAATCTCTATATTATATAAAAGAAGAAACTGATTGACTGACATATTAACGCACAATCCACACCGCTGGCTGGGTCTAGAAACTTGAAATTTTGCACAGAGGTTTCTTATACAACGTACGCATCCACTAAGAAAGGTTTTTCAAAATTCAACCCCTAAGGGAGATTTAAAGTTTGTATGGAGAAAAAATATTAGATGGTCCTATTTAGTGTTATAAATATCCGTATTCTTTAGATATTCGAATAATACGGAATCGGAATGAACTAATATCCGTATCCGTCAACCGAATACGTATCCATTTCATGATCCGCGCGAAAGGGGTTACGAAACCTGTATACGTATGTAACACTAAAAACATTTTTTTCTATACGGATATGGATAGGTATCATTATGATTCGAAGTCGAAGGTTAGGGCAAAGTATACCGAATAAAAATATACAGGGTGTTACAAAAAAATGTTAAGAAATTTTTAGGGCAGATTCTGCAGCTAAAAATATGAAAATAAGTTTTTATAAACATGGATCCTCAAAAGCTTCTTTTTCGAAATACAGGGTGTTTAATATTTTCTTTTTTAAATGTTTTTTTAATTCCTCGAAAATGCCAGCAAACCCAAGCACGAGGAAGCCATTTCCAGCATCTACTATGAACTTAAATCAAAAAGCACTGTTTCCTGAACAAAAAATATGTAAAAAAAAAATTCATTTTCATTATCTGTGTTTATTGTAAGAAATAAATTAATTTTTATCTCGAAAATGGCGCGTCAGAGGGAAAAAGTTCAAGAGACACTTTTCACGCAGAATTAATTGGGCCTAAGGGAACGATATGCAAAAAAATCAGTGGCGTGCCATTTTTTCCGCTAAAAATAAAGACTTCCCAGCACGCATGCCACTGATGCAAGTACATTAGAAAATAAATTTTTGCACGCAAAAGTACTCTTGAATTACACACTGGTGTGTACCAAAATTCATGTCAATATCTTAACGCATTTTTGAGAAATTAAAAAAAAACATTTAAAATGATATTAAACACCTTGTATCTCAAAAAAGAAGCGTTTGAGGATCCATGTTTATAAACTTGTCTTCGTATTTTTAAATGTAGAATCCGCCTTTAAAATTTCTTAAGATCTTTTTGTAACACCCTGTATATGCTATCTTTTTTAGGAAATGTGATTAGAAAAAGAATGTCAATCTAATCCACTGATATCTTAGCAATCCTTTAGCGAAAGCGCTTTTTTCTTTCGCCTACCCTTTTAAAATACTCCCCTCTACCCTAATCCACTAGTATTTTTAGTGCCCCTTTGATACAAGCGCAAATATGCCTTTTGAACACTCACCCTTCTAATCCACTGATATCTTAGCAATCCTTTGGCGAAAGCGCTTTTTACTTTCGCCATCCATTTTAAAATACTCCCCTCTACCCTAATCCACTAGTATTTTTAGTGCCCCTTTGGCGAAAGCGCAAATATGCCTTTTGGACACTCACCCTTCAGGACAAAAGTAAGTTTATGTTCACTGTTCGTATAAAGTACACAACAAAACAACATTGATGAAGTGACAAGGTTATTTGGGCGCTCTCTTTCCTTGTCTAAGGGGCGGTGACGACCCATCCGGGCGCGCCGGCGCACTCAAAATCAGACCCGGGAAAATGGCTCAGTGTCGCTTCTGTGTAGATAAGGTATTCTGGGACATTGCATTAATGTCCACCCGAATGCGTATTTATTTCGATTCCGTATCCATATTCAAGTTCCCGACTGGTTACACGGATACTTTTTACATTCGTATGAATTTTTAAATACGTATGCTTACTCACTACTCCTATTAAGTCGAAATTTCATAGAACTACTCTAAAAAAATAAACGTTTCAACACGTGTTTTAAAGTTTTCGATAAATCAACCCCTAAGGGGGTGAAATGGGGGGTTCAAAGTTTGTAATAGAGTAAAACTGTTATACCGCGAATGAAGTCGTGGAAGTTTAAAATAACAGGTTTTTGTTCCTGGAAAGGTCTGTTTCGGACCAGTAATAAAAATAATAGCTTTCGGAAGTATTACCAAAAATAATTACATTTGGGATTAATCCCATAATAAGTTTATTAAGTACTATGAATTTGTGTAATTGCAATACTGCTTTTTTACATTGTATTCATGTAAAAAAATTTCGTTTTGGATATTTTTCTAAAAAAATGTATCTTAAAATAATTTTGTGTCGTTAAAATAATGGGCGCGCTTTTTTGGGGAAACACTGTGGAAATATTTCCACTTTTTCAGTACGAAAAGTGTTTTTAATGGACTGGCATGCTCCCAGCACTAGCCTACGGCTATCTAGAATTTGCCTACTTGTCCAGTAAAATATTACTTACTTTTTATAGGCACTATTTTACTTGATAGTAGACTTGTTGGGAAAATAACTATTTGCTGATGATAAACAATGTACTTTTACAGGGCCCTTTTTAGACTTCTCATCTGGTTAAGGAGCCCTAAAAAATAACCTTATATTTTGTGTGAATTTTCTTTGGAAAAAATAAAATATTATAATCTAATCTTACAGTAATTTAAATTTAAACTATGCTTAAAATCATGCCCAACCACAGAGGTTTGTTTGCCGTTCCTATCTAATCTAAGCTCACAAGCGAATTACTTTATTTATCCATTTTGTGGTAAAAATTTACTTCCTAACTGCACGGCATTTATAACATTATTAACCCAACCTTACAATTTGCTGCACGACATATTAAATTTCGCAAAAGCGATTAGGAACATCAAAGCAAGCTGCGGTGTTTTAAAATTTGCTTTTAACATAGATTTTCTTGAAGCCGATACCGATGGTGCCCATAGAGAGAATATATAGTAGAGAAATAATGTCAATTACGAATGCGGCAAATTTACCGAGCTGAATCCGTAAACAAAGCAGTGTTGCCAACTCTCGAAAACTTTTCTCCCTAAAGCTCCAACCAAAAACCCCTAAAAACCCTACAATTACTGGGGAATTCCCCTAAAAAAACCCTAAATTTGGGGGGAAAACCCCTAAGTTGGCAACCCTGAAACAAAGACGGTCCTCTGCGGGCTTGCGCATTGTCGAACGTTTGCCTTGTGATAGACAGGACCGTCCTTCAAAATTTATTTCACATGACGTGAATCTTTTATCGAGTAATAAATGCTAAATATATTACTTGTAATTATTCTTTTTATTAATGATAAAAATGTAACCATTAGTGAGATTTTAACAAAAAGTGTATAGTTTGTTGGCTTAAATCTAAGTTTTCTTGCTATACAAAACTGTCGATAATTCCTCGAAAATAGCTCAGTTTATATATATATATATATATATATATATATATATATATATATATATATATATATATATATATATATATATATATATATAGTAGAAAAATGGAAGATTTCTTGGCCTATAGGTAATATAATAAATGTAAATGCGAAGATTTACTTCTTCGCTAGTGCAGCGAAAAGGCCGTGAATGAAAAATAAAAATAATGAGGACTATCTTTGATTCTGGTCTGGGTGACCTCCTGCTATCGATTTCTGGGCCCTTACCCATCAGCGGGCAGGCTTACACCCAGGGTGGCTGAAGACAGACCACGATTTGACCAGAATCAAAGAGAGTCCTTATATCCACAATGTTCGGAAAGGATGGGTAAGATGTAGTGGCTCGCGCCAACTAGTTCACCCAGTGTTGCTCCAAAAATGTTTGGCTGCTAACACAATAATACTCGAAAGTATGTCGAATGTCGATTTTCTCGACGTCGACGGTACAAATGCACCATTGTACAACAATAGTAGAAAAATGGAAGATTTCTTGGCCTATAGGTAATATAATAAATGTAAATGCGAAGATTTACTTCTTCGCTAGTGCAGAAATCGATAGCAGGAGGTCACCCAGACCAGAATCAAAGATAGTCCTCATTATTTTTATTTTTCATTCACGGCCTTTTCGCTGCACTAGCGAAGAAGTAAATCTTCGCATTTACATTTATTATATATATATATATATATATATATATATATATATATATATATATATATATATATATATATATATATATATATATATATATATATATACAGTGCGTCTCTTTAATGTCCCCCCCCCCCCTCTTAATTTTTTAAACGTTACATTTACAAAATTGAAAGTTGAAATAAAATATGCAACTGTGTTAAGAAGTAAAATAGTAAATAAAAAAAATTACATGTGTATATTTTATTGGATTGGCATCCCATCCTGTATAACTATTGAACAAACCAAGTTCTAGGGTAAGATGTAAATATTTTTACACCTATTTACAGTGTGTGCACTTGATACTTTGCTGAAAGCGCTACTACTTACGGCCCTATGTCAATCTAATCCACCGATATCTTAGCGATCGTTTGGCGAAAGCGCTTTTTTCTTTCGCCATCCCTTTTAAAATACTCCCCTCTACCCTAATCCACTAGTATTTTTAGTGCCCCTTTGACGAAAGCGCAAATATGCCTTTTGGACACTCACCCTTCTAATCCACTGATATCTTAGCGATCCTTTGGCGAAAGCGCTTTTTTCTTTCGCCATCCCTTTTAAAATACTCCCCTCTACCCCAATCCACTAGTATTTTTAGTGCCCCTTTGGCGAAAGCGCAAATATGCCTTTTGGACACACCCTTCTAATCCACTGATATCTTAGCGATCCTTTGGCGAAAGCACTTTTTTCTTTCGCCATCCCTTTTAAAATACTCCCCTCTACCCTAATCCACTAGTATTTTTAGTGCCCCTTTGGCGAAAGCGGAAATATGCCTTTTAGTCACACTCACCCTTATGCAATATAGGGGAAGGAGGCATTGACACTATATATGACCTTCTTACACCATCTTACCCCTTATACAATGCCCCTAATACACACACACCCCATCAGTGCCTTTCTGACACCTTGACCACACTCAATATACGTCACTGACAAATATTTCTACTTCTCCGTGTGTGTATTCACTTCAACACCGGAGTGCATTTAAGATAAATTATATTTTTTACCTCCTATTCTTTCACATATTGATATAATTTAAATTTGGAATTAAACTATTTGTATTTATGCACTACTTGTAAGAAATAGACTACGAAATAATTCCTTATATTTAAAAGTTGGATACATAATTGGCGAAACATATGAAATGTCTGTAACACTTTGTAAAGACTATTTTTGTATCGAAATAACAAGCTTCAGAGGTTCGCTATATTCGCCACCCCAACCAAAAATACCATAACATACAAATGACTGAGATTTTTTCGGCCCGGTTCTGATCGCCGCGTTGCGTCATTGAGTTCAACAACCACTTTTACGAGACGTCCCGAGTGCGCATGCTTCGAGTGGACCGTCGTTTAAAAATCTGACTGGCGCCCAATGCGTACAAACGCACTTTTTCGCCCATACATTGGACGGATTCAGCCGGTGTCGCGAATACGTTGTGATGGTCTAAATATATCTTGTCTATGATGGTGCCCTGGTTTAAAAAGCGTTTATAAACTAAATTCTTATTTTATTATAGCGTAACTGCATCGTTAGATCTGTTAAAGCAAATATACAAAACTTTTTGTCTGACGTAAAGATAATCTTTAGCATCTTTTCCGTATTAATTACTTGGCACAACATATAAAATTGCAACTTTTTTTAAGAAACAGGCTAATTATTGTATAATATATAAATATTGTACAGGTACGCAGAATTTAACGTGATTGTTTTCAGGGGCACGATGAACACAAAGCACACAAGACACAAAGCTAGTGATTGCCTGTCCACAATGGTATCGAAAACTAAAAAGCCAACCCATCACAATCTCCGTCCTAGGGATTACAATTCCGCTGCAAATTTGTAATACCGGTATTTGCGGGAATAACATTTATAATCCCGCGAGATCCCGGTATCAGCGTGATCCCGCAAATATTCATATAAATCATCTTTAAAATGTTTCTTTCTTCATATTTATATCTGAAATATTTTTTATATGTACATATATTTAGAATATTTACATGAAGAGTAGTTGGCACGGTACCTAATACAAATCAAATACATTATTTTAATATATGATTGATTACAGTAACACTGTTTATATATTTGTTTCCTATTATTTCATATATTTTTTTTAATTTCCAAGATACTTTTCTGTTCCCTTTAATTCGTTCACTTTCTTTTTCTGCAATTAAATACAAATATTATGTAATTTTTGTTGATATTATTGGAAACTTCATAACTATGTGTTTTTGAAGCAAGGTTTGAAATGCTAAATCTAAAACATATGACGTGCTAGTATGAGAAACAGCTGACTGAAATTGTCACAATGTCACCAGGCTTCCCCTATATTGGTATTCCGTGATTTCAGTGTCAAATAATGACACGTGTATGCTACAGCTCCGTGGTCCCGCTAATCCCGCGAATGTCGCTCGCGTAATCCCGTTCTAGTGGGACTGAACGTGTCGAATCCTGTTATTTAGGGATTCCGGTATTGCAATCCCTGTTGAATTTCATTAAACGCTGCCACATTCTGTAGAGATGATGAAAGAATTACAATGAGAGCATAATTGCAACTTATCACGCGAACGAAGTCGTGGGCGGAAGCTAGTCTATAAAAGAAGAAACTGACTGACTGATATCTCAACGCACAGCCGACACCGCTGGGTCTACAAACTTGAAATTTTGCACAGAGGTTTCATAATATATAACATAGGCATCTACTAAGGAAGGATTTTCCAAAATCCGACCCCTAAGGGGGTGAAATAGGGGTTACAACTTCAACAATTCAACCCCAAAAAAGGGGTTCAAACTATGTATGGAGAAAAAATATAAGATGGTCCTATTAACTCCAAACGTCACAGAAGTACTCTAAAAAAATAACAGCCAGATTCTCCAACGCTAGTCCGGTCTAATTTGACAACCAAAAGTTTTAAACTGACAACTGTAAGAATAAGACAACTCAATTTTATACTCTATATTTATTTCGGGGCTTCTTCGCAAATTTATAAAGAAAACGCAATTCTAGTACGCACTTTCGGCAATAATAGAACTAAATTCTTTCTAGCAACCCGTTCCAAGATGAAAATCATTGGAAATCCAAGCAAATCGCTGAAATATCCGAATAATTCATAAATTTTCAATGACATCTTATTAACAACGGCAGGACAAAAACTTGTCAAAACATAACTGATCAACTAGAAGATCTTAATTTAAACCAGTACTAAATCTTAAACTTTCTTAGTGAATCTGGACTAAATGTTTAAACACGTGTTTTACAGTTTTTAATATGTTAATCCCCAAGGGGGTGAAATGGGGGCTCAATTATCAGAAATGCATAGGTTAAGACGTAACTAAAAATTTAAAAATAAAATCTTGTAAAAAGTACTTTTTAAAAGCAAGCTTTTATTATTTAGATGTACTAAAACGAAACAAATAAGTATAGTTTTTTCATTGTGGTAATGCTAAATGCTATTTATAAGTGGACGTAGTTCGCGTGGGTGGATCCTAATAAAAGTGGTATCAAAGTTATCAGTGAAACAGAGATAATATATTATGATAAATTTATTGTCTTAAAAGCTTGTAGCACGCGAACAGTTCATACCGGCATTAATTTTGTTTGGCAGAAATTGTAAGTAAATACCTAAGTATGTATTTTTTTCTATTCACGCGACAAGCTTTTAAGACAACAAATTTAACATAGTATATTATATCTGTTGCCACAATGAAAAAACTATATTTATTTTTTTCGTTTAGTACATCTAACTAATAAACGCTTGTTTTTAAAAAGTATTTTTTACAAGATTTTATTTTTAAATTTTTAGTTGCGTCTTAACCCATTTCTGATAATCCATCACTATTACAAGAAATTTTAAGAAATTTTACCTTTTATCGTATTCTACTCGTCAAACCCTTTCATTTGATGCCCATATCAGGGCGATTGTGAAGAAAAAGGCAATCCTCCATCTTGCAGCGTCTGCCAGTGAGCTTAGAATGACGTCACATATATTATCGAATTCGACTCGTCGAACCATTTCATTTGATACCCATGCCAAGGGGGTTGTGAAAAAAAGGCAATTCGCCATCTTTTGGCGGCCGCCATATTGGGTTTAGAATGACGTCACATAGCTTATCGTATTCTACTCGTCAAACCCTTTCATTTGATACCCATAAGGGCATTGTAAAGGAAAAGGTAATCCGCCATCTTGGGCGCGATTTAAATCATTGATTTAAATCAGGGCAATCCTGCAATTTTTTAATAGTCAACTTGTGCTCTAAGTTTCCAACTTAAATATCTACGGGTTGGGGAGAACCTTCTACCATGGGAGGTGCCCCTATCCCTTGAAAAACCATTAGCTAACAGACAATAATTTCTTCACTCTTAAAACAGTAAGCGTAGGGCCTCGAAATATGTTAGTCCTCCACTGCAAGTTATACCCACAACCCTCTTAATAATTCTAAGTAATAGTTGCCGCCATATTACGTTCTTATAATGCGTAATGGCGAAGTCACGTGCCGTCAATTTTGGTTGAAGAAGAAGAAGTAGATTAAACTTAAGAGAAACTTGTAAAATAATAAGTTTCAGACCTAGTAAAAATGATTTTAACCTTGGCTCTACATCAGATCTCACTACTTTTTACGGCAGAACAGTTACATGAACCTGATTCCGTTTTATGGTAATGTTCTTGTTGGAATAAGAAATTAAGACAGCGCAAGATAAATTTAATCATAATCTTACCAAAAATCTTTATGCGTAGCCGACTGCACTTACAAACAATTGTATTGGCCAGGCCTATACATGCAACTAACATTTATCACAAAGCAAAAAACATTTCATAGTCGGTTTTTTCAAAAATACAACCCGCTTTATATTTATCCCACTTGCACATGTAATCCGTAGCGTACATTTGGAAAACAGCTTCAAACTGTTCGTTTAGATTACTCTTTCTTTACAACAAAAAAGGGCAAGAAAAACAAAATATGACGTAAAATTCAGCTTAAAATGAATATTTACTTAAAAACCTGTTCATATTTCCTGTTCAGCCAAATCCGTATAATTATTTACAGCAGCATCGCAAAAATAAAATTTGGCATAATAATTTTTTGCAATTATTTTTAAGCGGTTTTTAAACTAACAGAACCATGTAATTTAAATAACGTAATATCTACAATCTACAGGGTCATAGAGAATTCACGACAAGGGAGAGGGTTCGGGGGCAAAATGAAACCACTAAAATAAGTTTATCATCACAGTAGCAAATTAGCACACATCGAAAGGTAAAATTACTTTAAAATAAGTAAATCTTGTCTTTGATATAACTCAAAAAGTATTTATTTTCAGCGGAAAGTCCATGTCTTTGGTCATATTTTATTCTCAATAAAAGAACACTGTATTTAAAATAAAATCATTTTAATTCCTAATTTCAGTTCACTATTTCTTTATACAAGTAATTTGGTCATTGTGTTAAAAACATGGATTTATTAGGACTGGATACGGGATGAGTTCACATTCTTTGAAGTCAAAACAAACCATTCTAAACGACACTGTAAACACAATTTGTAAACACTGGCCACATCTTATTTTACCTTGTATTTTTGTACAAAAAATACGTTAGAAGCATCACAAGATTTACTAAAAGTAATAAAAGCCCTAAATTACTTCATTTACTGCTAAATAATAATAAATTTAAGTTAAAAAGGTTTTATTATTTATAGGTTATGTTATTTCTAAAGGTGTTTATTTACAGTCGCTCTGAGTCATTTATAAATCTATAAGTCGCACTTTTTCTTTTCTAGTTCATTTGACAAAGACGTACGTGTAACCGAGTGTTCAGACCGAGGTTCAGCCGTGTTCCTAAACAACCATAATAGACAGCAACACTTCTGAGCTCCAACACTCCAATGCCATTTTATCTCTTTCTACTACCATTCTTGATTCAATTACGTAGTAATTCGTAGTCTTGTCTATGTTCGTAGTTCGTAAACTGCTCCCCCAAGAGAATAACAAACAACAAAATATAAGGCTTCACGTTCGATACGCTCACAGTATACAGATATCGAATCCTTATTATAATAAATCCATGGTTAAAAAGAATCAGCCCAGGAAACTGCCATCTAAATGAAATATCTTATCTTTGGTTGATAAATGGGACGTTTGATTTCAAGACCTCCTGACTTAATAGCGATATCACCACTGATTTAGAAGCAAGGACGAGATACCATTATTTACATTTTAGAACGATCATGGATTCCCAAGTTATTTATAACCCGGCCAACTACATGATCCCCCACTTACTTTTTGAGAATGGCTGTTGCCAGGCTTTCAGTTATGTGGCATACCATCAAAACTGAAAAACTAAAAAGGTATTTATTTATTAAACAAATAAACTACACAACTCTTGCGGAAAATACGTTTACCCCTGACATAACAAATGATAAGCAAAAGCGTTCAGCAATTCAATCTTTTTATCGTTTTTCTCGCCAAGTTTGCAATTCGCATTTATAGGAAACAACAACAAACTTCCTGCGACTAGCGTTAAAACATCTAAATGTCTGAAATAATTTTACCCCTATCCTATCCGGTTTTTGTTTACTTTAATGTGCGCTACTGGATAGGCAACAATACATGCACGCGTATAAATTATGAATGTTATCAATATTTTTTCTTTAGAAGTTAGTTTTAAATAATAATGTAGTTTCTTCTCGCTACCTAGAAAATGGTTTTCGTCGATCCGTTGTTAACGAATATTTTGCTCAGTTTTATCTAGTTTGTGCTTTAATTATTATAGTGTTTCGTAAAAAAAATATTTTGGTTATAATTTTAAAATACTGTGTAGTTGTGCTCAATTAGTGTTTTTCGTTTTGATTTTTAACCTTTTTTTAGCAGAAAGTTTAAGCTAGTAGAAATAATGCTCATCTCATTAATAACGTAAGATTGGGTAAGTCATAATTCTTTGTGTTGTCTGTATAACATAGCCTGTTTCCTTCTGGTTAAAATTTCAACCGATTTCACGAGTGGTTCATATTTTCCGATATTTCCTAAGTAAAAAAATTGCTATTAAATTACAATACACATTTTTGGTAAAATGCGCCTGCGAAATTAAAAATACCTTGGATTATTTTCGGCTTTTACTAAAACTAATAAAACAATGGGAGATCATAATATTTAAGTTTGGCAATGCCCCGTCTGGATCAATTTTTCTTTATAATATTGGAGCCCATGACGTCAGGATCTTCAGAAGCATCGAATTTTTAAAATAAAAAAATGTGCGATTTGAGGGAAAAAAAGTATTGGGTATGTCTGTAGACTACCCCAGGAGTCATGCTGTGAATTTCATAAGACCCTTTATATGTATATGTATCTATATATATATATATATATATATATATATATATATATATATATATATATATATATTATATATATATATATATATATATACATATATATATATATATATATATATATATATATATATATATATATATATATTATATAGTATATATATACAGATATATATTATATATATATATATATATATATATATATATATATATATATATATATATATATAGATATATATATATATATATATATATATATATATATATATATATATATATATATATATATATATATATATATTATATATATATATATATATATATATATATATATATATATATATATATATTATATATATATATATATATATATATATATATATATATATATATATATATATATTATATATATATATATATATATATATATATATATATATATATATATATATATATATATATATATAATATATATATATATATATATCTGTGTGTTAAAATCCACCACTGCTTCGCAAGACAGTTTGTACTTTGAAGCTTGTTCAACTGTTCATTGTTACAATACCTATTAGAAACGAAACTTTTAAAAAGTTTTTTACCGGTAGGGTTTAGCGATTTTCAACTTTAAAATGAAACTGTGTTATTCCTTAAATTCATTGTTTATTATCTTCCATACTTACTTCCCGAGCAAACAAAACTTCGCAATTTCATGACGCTAACTGAAGAGATATAAAAAATATTACTACGTAACTTTTTAGATTTTATTTAAAGATAATTTAAACTTTTAAGTGTTGTCGTTTGGAAGTTTGCAGCAATCTATTACCTACATTAAACTTTTGACGCGTTGTTGTGCCATTCTATCTAAATTATTTTTAAACTGATTTCGCCTACACTATTTTAAGGAAGGATAGCAATAAAGCTACATAAAAATTGCTTATTGCTTTTTTTAAAGAACGTAGTTTTTAAAATTAAGAATCTAAACGGTTCAGAAGCACGAAAATTTCTGGCACTACTCAGACCGTAACTAAAAAAATGCACAAGAGAAAAATCATGATTAAAATGCAATAGAGGAGACAGAGTCTGGTTGACTGGTATTATCAGGAAGGTTGCCACAGTCGCACTATGGGACAGATGGTTCCAAAAGTGGCCAAAATGGCAACTTCTCAACTTCCAAGAATCGGTAAATTATTTGTATGGCCTTGTTAATACCAGAATAGAGGGTCATAGAACCCAGTTTTTACCTGTTCAAGCTCGACCTCTCTCCTTGAAAATGGTCAGTGAAGAAGAAGTTTTCGTAAGTAGAACATCTAGGTGAATAGTTGTGAAGAAAGTTAACATATTATATTGTGCTTCACCAAGATTTGTTTTTGTCGCGGAAAAAAACTTTAGCATGGAGAGTAGTAAGAAAGGTAAGTACTTTTAAAACATATAATATGATAGTTATCCAAGATAATTTATATAATGTATTGTTTTGGTATGTTATTTATCATTATAAACGAGATAATAAGCAACTTCACTCTGAGTTATAAAAAGTTTCCCACGGTGACCCACTTCGTTTGTTTTACCAAACATTTTGTAGTTATGTAGGTATAGTAAATGATCACAATAAAATGGGCTGCTCGAAGTTGAGAAAACTTTATATACAGTGTGGTCCACTAACGGCGGGTTGCAGAAAGGATGATTAGCTAACAACGTGTTAAATTTGCGTTGTTAAATTTTAGTCAAGTTACCCAAGATTTAATCAAAGCCGGCCCAGGCCTACTCGAAACAGCAATCGCGCAACATCGCTTCCAAAGGTCGCAGTTTCGGGAAAACTCGAACGATAAACGTCAGATTTTAATGTCAACAATCAACAAAGCGTTTTGTATTTCTTATTTCTTGTAAAGCGAAGTTATATTGAATCAAAACAAATATTTTTGGGAAAATAGGCAAAGCGAATAGAAAAATTACACAAATATAGAAGAAAATAAACTTGTGAACATATGTATATGTATTTCTAAGGTAAGTTGTATGAAACCATTGAACCATAAAATACCGTACAGATACCAGCCAAATTTGTATAATTTTTCTGTTGATTTTTAAAATTTGCGTTAAAATGCTTTACATAAAAAATTTGCTGCTTTTCAGCTTCCTTAACTACAATCCTCTTGTCATTATTATCCATTTATATGTTTGTTTTAGGTGCATTCAAAAGATTTTAATATTTCTCAAGAATGAGAATTCCTAACCCTAAAAATCGAACTTTTGATGGAAGATAAAGCACAAAAACATACTTCCTGATAAACCTACATGTAAGGAATGGAGTTCTAAATGAATGTTATTTGACAGATTATCCTAGACACAATCAATATTCGGCGAAATACCTTACTGCCAAAAAAAAAATTTGGAAACAAAACCTTTGTTGTTAAGGTAAAATATTGCCATTAATATCTTAGTTAAATATGTAGCTATCACTACCTACGTTACAAAATTTTTGAGTACAATTTTGTTTCTTATTTTAACCTCAAGTTCTGTGTTTATACCCGTAATAGCATACTATATAACTTTTGTCCAGTTAAGCTAACAAAACATTTTTGTCTGGGTGGATATACTGGTCAATTTGTAAACCTAATTGCTGGTAGTATAACGATTATAATTTTATTAACCATGTGTCACGCTCGAACTCGAGCAAACTAGAGTATTTATTCAATCCACCTCAACTTCGTTTAAGTAAAATTTTGCTCTTTCTCCTTTAATAAACTCTTTGCTCAAGATTCATTAACTCTAATTTTTTTTGTGGCACGTTTACTTAACGACCATTTTTATCATGTGAATATAAAACCCATATATATCACCATACACTTGTTAGTATTTAGAATAAGATATCTATAAACAAGTTATTTACTTGGGCTGTAGACAGTAGAACATTGTGCTTTTATTAAAATTATTATGTAATTGTGTAATTTTTTACTTTATTTGCCTTGTTTTTTTTTGTTACAGGTACCAGATAAGTCACAAGAAAAAACCTTGCAGATATTTTAATGTGAATATAGGCTTAACAAGTACCTACTGGTGACATCAAATCAAATCAATGCTAAAATAGTTTTTAAATAAAAATTTGTTATTTACATAAATAAAATGTGTTTTGTGATTTTTCAGAACATAAATTTACATCAGTTACTTTATATCTTTGTTCATTATTCCCTGAAAATTTGTGAAACTAGATAAAGATTCCATAATAAAAACTATTATTTTTTAAAAATAATAGAAATGCTTTTTTTTAAGTTTGATCTGTGGCATTAATGTTATTTTTAAATTTAAGAAAGTTGAATATGCACTCGAAACAAATTCGCATTTTTTAAGTGCATGAACTTAGCCGTATTTTATTGACGAAAATTAGATTACTCGGGACCACGGTTTCTCGGGACCACTTCACGATACCTCAATGTTATTTGAGGCGATTTTAAATCGGTGACCTAGTCATGGCTACGTTACCTTATTTGGCAACGTTGCACCATATAGTCAATGTTTAACCTAAAAAATCAACGTATTAAGATTAAATCAGACAGTGTTGCCCAATGGTCTGACTGGGTAATGATTTGGTCACTGATTTAAAAATGGCTTTGTTTTTATCTGACGCCTCATTTTAAATTTATTGTATATTCGCTATTCGCTTAAAGCTCGTAAACTGATCCGGATCGATGCATTTGTCAACACGCCTCAGATCCGGAGTCCGGATGGCAATTTTTAAAAAAACATCGATCTATCGACATCGTTAGACATCGGTGGACGTCACATCGATGGGTTCAAAACATCGAAAGAAAAACTTCGATGTATCGACATCGTTGGAAGTCACATCGATGGATCCAATATATCGAAAGAAAAACATCGATGTTTCGATGTATTCTCGCATAATATATAATATCAAAATAATAAATAAAACAAAGAATCATTCAAACTAAAATAACATTTATTTTCTACTGCGCCGCGATCGTAAATTATTGTGGCAACCCAGCGTTGACTCCCATTCGGGCCATTCATAGCGTTTTCCATTGATAAATTTAGGACACGTCAAATGTATTTCTATCATTCTTCTTTATATATAGGTAGAAAAGGACACAAACGCACGTACACTCAGTTCGCGCTGGTTCTACCAATGGAAAACGCCATCAGTTTTATAATCGTCGCACATTCACACGAACACGTGTTGAATGGAGTTCGATGTTCCAGTTGTTACATCGATGCAACGAAACATCGATATTTAAAACATCGATGGAAAAACATCGAATTTTAAGTTCGATATATCGATGTTTTCAAAACATCGATGTATCGTTGCCATCCCTAGTCCGGAGGGTGAAGTACTTCAAAAATTTGAGGTTAGGTTATAACGTCAGTCTTTTGTTTTTAGGATTTATTTTGTTTACGTACAAGCCCTTTGTTTTTCTGTTATCGAGAGAGCCTGACTAACATAAAAGAAATAATTAATACAAACTTGCTTGCATTCCAGTGTTTTGCTGTAAATAAGATAATTTTCGACGTTATGACGAAAGTAATTCAGAAAATAACTACCTCTACAAGTTGTTATAGTTATTATTTTTATACCCACAAAAGGGTTTGCTATTTAAACTAAGAGAGATGTGAGGTGTTACAGAAAACTGTGTGATTGAAGAAAAGTAAGCAAAAGGAAATTTAGCAGAATATCTATATTTTTATAGAAGACTGTAGGAAAACTGTTTTAATATAATGCCATAAAAAGAATAGTTTATAACCATAGGCCTACAATAACTTCATCTTAGTTTATAACTAACAAGAATTTGAGCAATAGAATATTATGTTTGCATAAGTCCAACAACAAAATAATATTTAAAGAGTAATTTTGTTATGGTATTGAAGATGAAAGGTACCTACATTTTTTGGTAAAATCCACGTTATACCTAAATGGTGAACTTTATTTTTCCTACATTTTTTATGTGTTTGTAAAGGTAGGTACATGCTTATTTAAGCATTATGTTAAATAAGATGCCCATCTGCAATAAAAGTGTATAGAGTTTTATTTTAAAATATTGAAGGAAGGAGTTTTCTTTCAATCTCTTGTATTGGAACATAAAATTTTGCCAAAGTAACCAATATTTTATGAAAAATGTGAGCAAAAACATGACTTTAATCACAGCATGTCGTGTAATTAGTTTAATTCATCGTTAAGTGCTCTCTTCGTTAAAAACAAATGAAAAAGTAAACAACACCTTGGTTTTTTAGTGGCTTTTGTCAGTTTAATCATTGATTAGCCAAAAATTTTTGGTGTTGCAGAAAGAAAAAAAATTTAACGCTCTGTTAAACTGAGAATTATTTGTTTTTAATTAAGAATTAGGATTTAACGCTTGATTAAAGTTTTGTGCAACCCGCTGTAAGTGTGCAACAAATGGGATTTTTTAATTAGCGACACTACCTAAATATAAATACCACAGAAAGTTAATGCATGTAAAAACATATTTGCTGCACTTGGAGTCGCTTAAGCTCAAACAGCATACAGGTTAGGACAAAAAATATGAATGGCATTCAAGAGTAAAGCACCCTTATTTCATAGGTCAAAATGGTATCAAGAAAAGTTATCCGAAATTAAAAGTTATGTCCAGTTTAAAGTCGTAGCCTCCTATCTGAAAAACAAAATTAGAGAAAACTCAAAGTAACCCCCTATTTCGTTTTTTTTTATTATTATCCAACTTAGGCAGATATCCAACTAGAGGCAAAAAAATCATATGAGTAATATTTTAAAAATTCATTCAAATCGGTGTTAATTTAACTGAAATTCCTTTTTTAAAGAACCCCAGACTCTATGGCTGCTGCAAGGATCCTCCACCGCCAAGAAGAAAGTACAAGACGTTTTTCTCGAATATATTTTCTTTGACAGAATGTCCCGAAGTGCCAGAATTAAGTTCTCCGGAAATTTTAAGCTCCAGTGACGATGAAGAAATTAGTGAAACGGATATAGATTCTAATTAAAGTTCTTAAATATTGTAATTTCGGCTTTATAACAAAACTGTAAAAAAATGATCTCTTTCTGTTTAGTTCTTGTGTCTTTAAAACCATTTAGAAAAATAGTAGATATGCTTATATTTTAGATTTTTTCATTACGGCCACTTTTGGAGCCATCTGTCCCATAGTGAGTCGTTTTAATTTTCGCGCTTTTGCTATAAACTTTTGCAAGTTATAGCGGCTACACTAAAAATATTTTTCGCGAAATTATACAAAAAATTATTATTCACGGGTTGCCAGGTAAATTTTACAAAAGTTGTGTAATTTGTATAACCTTATACAATAAAGTTGGTATTATTTTTATAATCCTTTTGTAAAATTATATTGTATGTATTTGTGAATAAACCTTTCATAACAATTGTGTGATTTTACTCTTTACCATTTTGATTGTTTACCTAAAGTATGTGGTTATTACTAATTATTTTTTAGTGGTTTAAGATTAATACCAGCAACATTTCTCGGTTATGTCCACGCCGACCAAACTATGCCTACTTTTATATAAGTTTTTTGTGTTTAAGTGTTTATTAATAATTAATTTAACTTTTATTAAAAACCTTAGTGACATTAGTTAACAACAATAATTGTCTTATTGATGATTTTACATAAATATCTTTGCAATTTATTTGTGAATTAACATTTAGGTTGAAAAAGAACATCTTATTTGTATTTTTACAATAGTAAAATGTAATTTTTATTTAACGTATAATTTTTTTTAACACTGTATTTACCTGTTTCCTATTTCAATACATATGTTATAAGAATACCATTTTAGGTAGTAATATTAAATTTTGTTTATATTAAAATCATGTATTAACACACAATTTTTTTAAACTTTACAAATTCCTTTGAAAAAAATACTAACTTTAAGTTGTAATACTGCTTTTTACATTGTAAACCTGTAAAAAAAATAATTTTGAATATTTCTCTACAGAAATAAGTGTAATAATGTTGTAAGATAATTTTGTGTTGTGAGAATCAGGTCGATGGGCGGCTTGATGTCTAGGGAGATTGGCGTGACGTCTGAAATTCCTCTGGTGTCGCACATCGGCCCCGTTTTGTTTATCCTATTTATTAATGACATATCAACATGCTTCAGATCGTCCCACTATTTAATCTACGCTGATGATCTCAAATTCTTCTCCGTCATCACACCTGATTTTGATACACTGCAGATTGAGCTCGACGCGTTGTCTGACTGGTGTGTTGATAACTCTCTGAAACCCAATGTCAATAAATGCAAATCCATGAGCTTCCACAGATGTGTATACTCCATTAAGACCACCTACATAATCAGCAACGCCGAACTGGAATGTGTATCATCCTATAGTGATCTTGGAGTCATCTTCGAAGAGAATCTCTCGTTCAATCTACAAGTCGAAAAAATCGTATAGCGAAGCTTTAGAATGCTCAGTTTCATCAAAACAAACTCGTACATCAACGACACAAGATCGATCACGATTCTCTACAACCATCGTGTGGGAAGCGTACTCCAATACTGCTCGGTTGTGTGGTCCCCATACTACGCTCTTCACAAGGCATGAATCGAATGAGTTCAGAATAAATCCACCAAATATATTTTGTTCAAACTGCACCTCCCGCACAAGGACCTGACCTTTCCTTGTGTTTGCTTACCAAAGTGATTGAAGAACCGACCACGTTTAAACGAATATTAATTCATATAATAAATAAAATATTAAGTTTCAAGTAGTTTTCATATTAAACCACCGAATATATAACATATATGTTATACAGGGTGTCCGGGAAAATGTGGGAAATCTCCCGGATATGAAAAAAACACGTGAAAAGAGTACTACAAGTTCATATAAACTTTTTTCGTATCGGCCTCCTCTTCGGAGATATGGGCTCCCAAAGAGCTCCAATGAAATCAAGTTTTTTACACATAATTATTGAACCACCAGGTATATTCCAATTTTTTTTTAATATGATGTATACCAGGTTAGACCCTTCAAATTACTATCCAAGAAAGTATTGTGAAGTACTCACAGCTGCAGGGACGGACTAGCTCTGACACTCATGACCCCATTTTTTTTACGCCCTGTATGATAAGAACTTTGGACCACGTTTTTTACATACCTTTAACTATTGACTAAAAATTAAGTACTCTTCATTCATGTCGTTAATCCTAACCGTTTTCGAAAAAAACGTCATTTTATTTAAACTGTTAGTCCCCTAACTTCTGTCGGGTTGAATATGAAAAAGAGGAATTTTTCCCTGTCGCCAACATAGTTTCAATAAATCGTTAAAATTTAACTGCTTAGTTAAAAACTTCGTAAGAGGGTTCAACATGGGCCCCGTGAAGTCTTATACACTCGCGGGCACGACGAACTGAGGACTGCTGTACCCGCCACAATAACCCAGCATTGTTCCTTATTTGATCACAATGAAACGTGATTCTCCGTAGAAGTTCCTCCCTACTATCGACGGGACTAGAATACACCAAGGTTTTGAGGTGTCCCCACAGGTAAAAATCCAACGGCGTTAGGTCGGGAGATCGAGGAGGCCTGGCAATAGGTCCTCCCCTACCTATCCAACGGTTTGGATAGACGTTATTCAGGTGCTCCTGCACAGCAACGCTGAAATGAGGTGGTGTTCCTTCGTGCATGTAGTACACGTTTCGGCGGATTTCAAGTAGTAAGTGCTCTACTAAATCATGAAAAGCGTTCTGGAGGAATTCCAAATAAAGTTGTCCTTTCAGTCGTACCGGCAATACGATTGGTCCAATCAAAAAATTGCCAATGATTCCTGCCCAGACATTAATTGATTGGAACCGATGTTGACGATGCGAAACAATAGTTGCATGAGGATTTTCATCAGCCCATACATGTGAGTTGTGTAAATTCATGCTTCGTCCGTGAAGAGAATCTTCTGGCTTCCAAAGCATTGCAAGATGCAAGACCATACATCAGATGCATATCTGCATACTCAATAAACGTGTTATTTCGAACTATTTCACAATTAATTTCACCACGAAATCAGCGATGTGAAAGTTGACAAGTTCTAAAATGCAGGATATTTATTTCTTTCGTACCTAGTAACGTTTGCAACAACAATACTTTGTTTTTGGGGCCGATAAAATAAAACGCACATTTTTTGCGAACCTAGGTCGAATTGCAATTCACAGAATTAGACGTATCTGTTATCGAAATACGCCAAATACATGATGTAAATAATATGACATTTTTTCGAAAACGGTTAGGATTAACGACATGAATGAAGAGTACTTAATTTTTAGTCAATAGTTAAATTTATGTAAAAAACGTGGTCCAAAGTTCTTATCATACAGGGCGTAAAAAAATGGGGTCATGAGTGTCAGAGCTAGTCCGTCCCTGCAGCTGTGAGTACTTCACAATACTTTCTTGGATAGTAATTTGAAGGGTCTAACCTGGTATACATCATATTAAAAAAAATTGGAATATACCTGGTGGTTCAATAATTATGTGTAAAAAACTTGATTTCATTGGAGCTCTTTGGGAGCCCATATCTCCGAAGAGGAGGCCTATACGAAAAAAGTTTATATGAACTTGTAGTACTCTTTTCACGTGGTTTTTTCATATCCGGGAGATTTCCCACATTTTCCCGGACACCCTGTATATTCGGTGATTAAACTTTTAAATTTCATTGACTTATTGAAACTGATTTATTGTTTAATTAATTTCCTGTGTACTATTTTTAGAGAAAAATGTATCTGGCAATTGAGCAATATGTGGAAAATAAAGGTTTTTATTTTTATTTTAACGAGAGTTTGTCTGTACTGACATGTGGTAGATCAAATGAAAACAAATGTAAGATTTAATCGACTTACTGGCACTAGCCCAATTGAAAGATAATTCAAAAGCAAAAAAGTCATAAATTAGGTGTTTGGTTTCTTAAATGGACTGGCTGTATTTATGGGTAGATCATTCGAAAAGTTATAAATTAAATGGTTTCGGTTCATGTAAATATTTATTAGAAAAATTTTTTATGTTCAAAAATTGCTCTTCTCTGAAAAATGGTAGGTCATAGATAAAAAAACAAAGTTGTATTAATTATTAAAAACCATTTAATGACTTTTCCATTACACAATTCATTGGATTGTGTACAGGAAACAAAAAAGTTTTTGATGTAGGCTGAACATTGTTGAAAAACTGTTTAAGCGAACCTTTATTACAGCCTCTATAAAAAAAGAAACAAAGGCTTAGATTTTCGACTGGGAATTTGAAGTATCAGTTATTAGCTTTCAATAAATATAGTGCTAATGTTTCAGTTTTTTACCTGTTTAAAGTTCTAAAATTAATGTTTTCTATATGAACGTACTATCTGCAAAAAACAATTTTTATAAGCGTTTCACTGGTGAAGCCAGTGCGCATCTCTTATTAAGTGTGTAAGAGGATACAGGATGCAGATGTATATTATTCAACACACATGTATAAAAATCGGCGTATAATAACAAAAACCGTTCTAAATATAATAAATGAAAAAATTCTAATTATTTTACTAGTCTTATTATTGTGTATCAAGCGATAAAAAAAAAATAAAAAAAAAAGAAAAATTAGAATTAAAAATGCGAAAATGCAAGACAAGAACCAATAAAATGTAGTTTTGATAAGTCACTGCCACCAAAAAAAATAGTGCAGTTTTCTATGGTTATGGTTCTTAAATGTTGAATTTGAAATGTCAATATGCAGAAAAACACAATAAAAACAGGTTGCCTAATTTCAACCAGTCGGCGCAGACCAGAGACAATAATTTATCTTGTTTTTAAATTGTCAATAGGGCATCGCTATTGACAATTTGAAAACAAGGCAAATTACAGGCCTCGGTCGGGACCGACTCGACTGCCTGAAAGTGAGCAACCTACTTTTATTGTATTTCGACAAGGACGTAATCAGTGGCGTTTAATAGGCAGCGAGCAAAAGGAACAAATATGTTGAGAGTTGAGAGGCACTAAGTAATACAATAAGTAATAACCAAAAAGGTCATGTTGCCAAACTGCTACATCCACAATAAATACAAAAAGTTAAGGTTCTCACGTAACTATTTTGATGCAAGAAATGAGGGAGCCACGACTAGTCGAAATAATGAATTGTGATAAAAGTTATTTTATCGTATAATTTTGTAGATTTATAGTTTTCTAAATACGTATACAGATTTACAACTACGATAAACTAAAATTATATCCACGCTTCACCAAATGAAATATTATATATGATCTGAATGTAGGAAAAAGATTATCTTAAAATTATTTGATGAATGCATGCATACACAAAGCAGATGTTTGGAAATAATGGTATTTAAATACAGCACAACGTTACTTCACTATCGACCCAATAACGTTTTTAGCGAATGAGAGTTCCGCATGTTTAATAGCAGCTCAAATTGATGTTTAAATTTAGTTTTACACGCGTCGTAAATCCTCTGAACACATATTTATGTATAATAATCGAAACCAGACAACATAAAAGACTTTCTGGAAAAAACGTAACGTAACAACGCTAAAAATATAATATGTACACTGACCAGCAATATTAACGCACCACTAGAAATTTGCAAAAATTTTGATGTTATATTTCTTCTAAATCTATTGTCCGATTTGAATGATTTTCTTGAATATTATAGGCTCATTCTTTAAGAATATTACTGTATTCGTAATTTTTGTAATAAAGTTAATTGTAATTGTATACCGGGTGAAACAAATATATTGTGTTTTTCCCAAAATTCACAATAGTCTGTGGAATATATGCTAGCATTCATAAAATATTGCATTTAAAACATAACTTGAGCCCCAGGTTTTCTTCACATTTTGTTTTTTGGTTCACTTAGTTATGTTTGGTAATAAAGGAAGTAGGGGAAAGTAGAGCGGTCCGACGTTCCCGGCTCGCAGAAGCGGCGCGGTCTAAACCTGCTTGGCGGGTGTCTACAGTGAATAAGTTTATCGGTGAATCCTGATGTAGTATATGATGGTGCTAAAATAGTGTGTAAAATTTGCGATAAACCTTTGCTGTGCAGCGACAAAAGGGACTGTACAATTCATGTGAATACCATACAACACACAACTAAAGCAAATGGTATGCAACCGAAAACTCAGTTTATGTTCGATTTACTTTTCATGCCGCTGGCCTGTAATTTACCGCTGCGCTTACTCAATAAGCAACCCTCTCAACAGTTCTGGAACAAATACAATCCCAACTGGACGTTACCAAGTCGGCCAGTGTTACATAAGTATATACCATTTGTACGTGCAGAAATCAAAAACAGAATAAAATCTAAAGTAAAAATAAACAGCTTTGGTTAAGCTTGATGAGACGACAGATTGTAAAAAAATCATAAATGTTGTAGTACGAGTCCTGGAACCTCTTAAACTGACATGTGCACTGTTATTGGCTAGCAAAAAACTGGAAAATTGTACTGCCGGAGTACTCGTAATTAAGAGGTTGGTGCTCGATACGTTTAAAAAATTTGACTGTCGGCCATCAACTGTTGATGCTTATGAGAATGAGCGATGGTGCGGCGACAATGCGTTGTCTAGGCAGATCTCTTAAAACAGACTGTGGAAGGTTTTTACCGAGGTTTTTACGGTAAAGTTCATGCTTTAAATCTTGTGGTACAAACTGTTCGCAAATGTTTTCCAGAGGTAGATGCATTAATAGCAAGCACCAAAAAAGTATTTCTCAAATCTCCCAAACGTATTCGAAAATTTCACGGACAGTGTCCCGATATTCCTGAGCCACCATAGCCCATTGTAATACGTTGGGGAACATGGTTAAAGACAACTTTCTATTATTTTGGATATTTTAAACGCATCAAACCTGTAATTTTAGCATTCAATCCCGACGAAGCTGCAGCTATTAAAGAAAGCCAAACAAAATTTCAAAATATTTCCGTTGAAACATTTAAAACTTATTCATAACAGTTACCTATAAAGGATTACTTGAAGCAATAGAAAAATTACAAAATACTGCGTTGTCGTTAGTGGACGCACTGCAAATAACGGACGAAGTTATTACACAGCTACACGCTATAGGTGACGCAAAAAATTATCCCGTTATAAAAAAGTTTGAGAGTGTTTTAAAGAAAGATTCCGATTTTACTACATTAAGAAAAATTTGTGATACAGGTCCGTTGACTGATTCCAAAGAGTATTTCAATTATGCCTCTATTACATCAGTAGATGTGGAACGTTCTTTCTCAAGATATAAGAACATTTTCTCATCACGGCGAATACCGTTTACTGAGACAAGTGTGGAAACATACCTGAGGTGCAAAGGTTTCATATGTATCCAGGTTGTGATAACACTGATACCGTTGCTTCTATACTTCTTCTTATGTTGGGTAATTTTAATGGCCTCACGCCTCTCAGTAAGCAGCCAAGCTGTGTGATAACTCTGCTTAAGATGGTGTGCTTCACACATTTTTCAAAATTATCACTGATTTATTTCCTTTATTTTTTTTCCGTTATATTATCATCATTCCAAATTTCAACAAACTATCGTTTTTATCTCTTGCAAAATTGCAGGAGGCACGCTGTCTCAATTTTCTGTCAATAATGCCCCACAAATGCTCCATCGTGTTAAGATATGGACTGTGCGGTGGCCAATTCAGAGTCTGAATATTTACCTTGTGTAAATATTCCGTGGCAATGCGCGCTACGTGAGGTCTTGCATCGTGAATTAACAAAAAGCTATTGCCGATATAAGTAGCGAAAGGGACAACGTGCCCAGATAAAATATCGTTAATAAACCTTTCACTATTTAAAGTACCTCCACGTAAATGACCAAGATATGTCCGCGCTGTTAGGGAAATTCTTCCCCAAATCATAATGATAATAACAATCACGATAATGCAAGACGCAGGGTTGCCAGATGGTTGTAACTAAATTCCCCCAAACGATTTTAATCGAATCGAATAAAATCCCCCAAATAAAAATAGTTTTATTCTTGACTGTAACTTGTTGAAAAATATATTATTTTTAAATCTTCCTTAAATGTTATTTATTTTGAAGGAGGTTGAACAATATTTTTAAATAAAACTCCTATTTTTGATGCTTTTTTTATTTGTTAATTTATTTTAAAAAATTAACAAAAACGTGACAATTGACAAATGAAATGACATGACAGATAAAGAAAAAATGGTTATGGCAAAAATTTTGAATTTGAATATTTAAAAAATAATCCTATTACTACTTATTATAAATAGTGTGAGAAAAATTAAATAAACTTTTTCTTTACTAGTATTTGGCTGAGAAAAGTGATGGAGCGTTGCTTCAATATATTCTTTTGATTTTTAATATATTTTCATTCATAAAAAATACTCTATTTCCCCTAAAACTAAAAACATTTCCCCCAAAAAAAGTATCCCCCAAAAAATCACCACCAAAAAAGTATCCCCCAGATTTCCCCCCATCCACATTTATAACGTGACGGTAAAAATATTTCATTACTTTTAAATACCTATGAATCCATTTAACCACTGTTTTCCAGCATAATGGCCTCTTTATCTCTTAATGGCAGTAAAAACCACATGTTTATATAGGACAAGGAAAAAACAATTAATTAAGATCATTTTTACATATGCTAATTTGTTTTATCTTTTTTGAGCTAGGTCCACCTACACACACTTTATGATGAGAAAAAATATCATGAGATTTCTAAACAAATAAAAACAGACGGATATTAATTATACTATAAATGCAAGCATAATATGTACGTTTACCTGTCGATGTCGAGGTAATTACAAAAAGAGGCACCTGTATTTTTGACATTTTTTAGGTAAGCAAACTTCCGCTACTTACCTTTGAAAACTGCCCGTAAAAAAGATAAAGCCAGTAAAATTACTTTACAAAAACCAACTTGTGCTATCTTTTAAAAGTGTTAACGTGAAACAGAACTTAAGAAGAAAAGATTTGTTAGAGTAGGTAACAATTAGCTAACATTACCACTACACCGACTTACAAAAAAGTGACGAGCTCAAAATATTCAACAATTTTAAAACTTAATAATTTTTGAAGGGATTGTTAAATTTTGTTTCAATTTTTATATATGTATAGTATAACCATGTATGGTCATAGATAATATCCCGAGTGCATGGCAAATCGCCGATAATTTTTTTAAAAGCACGAGAGCGCATAATTGGCACTAGTTCAAATTATCGCTGTAATTCGTTTCAAAATTGTCGAATGCATCATTTTCAATGGTTAGTATTTTTTGAAGGAAATATGTAGTCACAATAATTTTATGCTACGAGTGCAAACTATGATTTATTGTTCATACAGGGGCAAATCAAGACATATGTTTTTTCTTCATTTTTTTAGGCATCAGTCTGTAAGATGACCTATCTGCAATATTACATTTATATAGACCAAATTTTGTAGCCTGATCGTTGTTTGATTCACTGGCGTATCTGTCATTTTATAGAAAATAAACCGGAATAGTAAAACAGCGCCAGCGTTTTTGCTTTAATAACTACACAGAGAAAACAGAATCGTATATTGAATCAGATACCAATTCACTCAATGACACACTATTTCGTATTGCACAGTACAAATTCGGTTTCTTTCAATGACTAGTTTATTATTGTTAACCAATAGGTTATAAGATCGCTTGAAATGTAAGGCTTCATTGGTATTTAAGAGGTCGTTTAAATATAACAATTATTTGATGCAGTAATACCCTATGGTTTTGATTAGGCAGTACAATATTTTTGTTTAAGCGTTAATCACTCTCCTGTATAAAGTACGAGTTTCTAAAAATGGCGTCCGTCTTTTTGGGCCCGTCCTGCCAAAATAATTATCTTATAAAAAGTTCTGTTGTCCTTAAAACTAAAACCAGTGACTTGTTTGAAGATCCTTGTGCTTAAAATAAAAACTTATTTCTTAGTTTAAGTTTATAAATCTTTGTTTGAGGCTCTCTCTCTCTCTCTCTCTCTCTCTCTCTCTCTCTCTCTCTCTCTCTCTCTCTCTTTCCCTATCTCTTTTGTAATAAAGACCGTGATTTTTGTTAAAGTCATCATTCTTTCTAAACAAGCTATCAGGGTCTGCTTGCACAGAGTTAGGAGTGTAAGTAACAAAAATCAATTAACTAATCAAAATCATTTAATAGTAATAGTAATAAATAATTGCTATTATACTAAATTAAATTATTTGATTAGTTAATTACATCATGATTTAATTATGACATTAGAGTTATTTTTATCTCAATCCTAGTTATTTTACGTGCGCCAGATATTAAGTTAAGTCAAACTGCACAGTGGTTCGTATAAAATTATCGTGTACCAACAAATTAATATTTTTAGAACAAAACTTAGGTGAGCCAAAGCTGCTCGTCTATTTAACATAGGAGCAGATTACTTCGCTAACGTCTGGGAATTTTGGCGATAGCATTAGATTAAAGATTGGTATCGATAATTTGAAAAAAAATGTAATTATGCATAAAAATAACGTTCTTTTTGTAAAAATTGGTTATTTTGTCACGAAATAGTTATAGTAATGACATTTTCAGATGTTTATAATAAATTCCTATACATCAAATTAACAGTCTATAATTTTTAGGGAGCTGGAACTTAGACTTTTTGTCTGCTGGTGAACCTAAGTGATGGTGACTCGTGCAACAGGGGTAATACGTTTGAAAAGTTCTACAATCATTTAAATCAAATCCGAAACGGTCTTCAACGAAGAAACCGAGGACCTATCACCAAATATAATTTAGTTTCTATTATGAACTTTACAATTTTGCTTGGAAAGAATTTTATTTGCCTTAAAGCATGATGCTTTTAAAGCAAGAAACCACGATTTTCAACAAACAACGTAAAAAATAGGGAAGCTACAATTAAGAAATCAGCTATCAATTAAATTCCTGTATTATTAATTGAAGATACTCAAAGAAAGTTACACTGTAGTTAAGAACCTAAACTCTTAAGATAATAAATTATTATTTTCAATTATGTCTATTGATTCTTTAGGATAAGATAATTGAGAAATCTTGTGTTTTGCAAACAGACCGTTACTCTTAGACCAAATGCATATTTCATTTATTCAGAATCATCTAATGAATAGTTTGATAACAAGAGAATAAATATATTTTTTTAAGAGAATATTCATTTGGCCCTATTCAAAGTCGCGGTCTTATTGAGTAAAATGCAAATGCGTTTCAACCAATGTGTCCTTTTTTCAGTGCAGGATTTCCAACAGTGCACAGTACAAAACATAGTTATCTACATGTAGCGAATAGGAAATTTCTTCGGTCTATATGCCCTATATATAGGTATATATATATATATATATATATATATATATATATATATATATATATATATATATATATATATATATATATATATATATATATATATATATATATATATATATATATTATATTTTTTTTTTCGTTTTTTTTCTTGGGTATAGGTTTTTTTATGCAAAAAATTAAAACAAAATTATTTGCCTGACGTTTCGCTCATCTTGGCGAGCTTTATCAAAGGCTGGAATGTATCTACAATAAAATGTTTCTCATTAGTTTCACAAATCAAATCCTTAAACTTAAAATACAAAAAATATACAAACAATTATTGTCAATAATAATTATTGGTACATACCTCGAAAGTATTGCTTGGTTTACACATCAAGATACATTAATTTAGAAATTTGTTCCTTAACGACTAGGAAAAACTGTTGGTATTTTTTTCTGTTTTTTACACATTTTGTGTTGTGTAGAATCAAGCATCTCTTATAATAATATGGTGGTGTAGGATTAATAGTTTAGGTATGAATTAAATTGTGATAAATTTGGCTTAAGTTTTTCACATCTTGTTTGTCGTTTACGGCATTTTTTTCTTTCTTTATGTGGACCATCTCTTTAATTACAAGTTTGTGATAATTTCTATCGATGTTCAAGATTTTTGTGTTATTAAAGTTGAATTCGTGTTTAGTCGTTTGTTCGTGTTTATGTAAAGCTGTAGAGGCATTTTTTGTGTATTTGTGTCCGTTGATTCTATTTTCCAGGTATTGGGTTGTTATTCCTATGTATTTCTTGGGACGATTGTGGCAAGGAATTGAGTATATAATATTTGATTTTTTCTTTATAGGAATTTTACTTTTTAGATTTGTGTATAAGGAGGACAATAAATTATTCGCTCTGTGGCATACCACTATATTCTGTTTTAACAAGATGTATTTAATTTTTTCGGATAGACGATGAATGTATGGTAGAGCTATGTAGGTTTTTTGAGGTGTTGTGTCTTTATTTTGATTATTTGTTTCCCTTCTATGTTTATTGTAATGCATGTATATTCTTTGTTTAATTATTTTCTTTATCAGATCTCTAGGAAAATGATTTGATGTAAGGGTCATTTCAACCTTTTTAGGGGCTTCAGGTCGATATTCAGGAGAGGTTAGTGCTATGGCTCTATTTGCTAAACCAATTATAACGCTATTTTTTTGGTTATTTGGATGATGTGAATTGAAATTAAGGTACCGACCGGACCATGTATCTTTTGTGTACCATTTTGTTTTAAGATTGTTATTTGTTTTATTTCTATATATGGTGAGATCCAAAAAATTTATTTTTTCATTTATTTCGACTTCAGAGGTGAATTGGAGTTTCGGATGGAATTCATTAAACGCTAGTAATAAATCACTTTCTTTATTTTCTGGGATTGCGGCAAGACATGCGGCATTAATGAATTCCATCCGAAACTCCAATTCACCTCTGAAGTCGAAATAAATGAAAAAATAAATTTTTTGGATCTCACCATATATAGAAATAAAACAAATAACAATCTTAAAACAAAATGGTACACAAAAGATACATGGTCCGGTCGGTACCTTAATTCCAATTCACAGCATCCAAATAACCAAAAAAATAGCGTTATAATTGGTTTAGCAGATAGAGCCATAGCACTAACCTCTCCTGAATATCGACCTGAAGCCCTTAAAAAGGTTGAAAAGACCCTTACATCAAATCATTTTCCTAGAGATCTGATAAAGAAAATAATTAAACAAAGAATATACATGCATTACAATAAACATAGAAGGGAAACAAATAATCAAAATAAAGACACAACACCTCAAAAAACCTACATAGCTCTACCATACATTCATCGTCTATCCGAAAAAATTAAATACATCTTGTCAAAACAGAATATAGTGGTATGCCACAGAGCGAATAATTTATTGTCCTCCTTATACACAAATCTAAAAAGGAAAATTCCTACAAAGAAAAAATCAAATATTATATACTCAATTCTTTGCCACAATTGTCCCAAGAAATACATAGGAATGACAACCCAATACCTGGAAAATAGAATCAACGGACACAAATACACAAAAAATGCCTCTACAGCTTTACATAAACACGAACAAACGACTAAACACGAATTCAACTTTAATAACACAAAAATCTTGAACATCGATAGAAATTATCACAAACTTGTAATTAAAGAGATGGTCCACATAAAGAAAGAAAAAAATGCCGTAAACGACAAACAAGATGTGAAAAACTTAAGCCAAATTTATCACAATTTAATTCATACCTAAACTATTAATCCTACACCACCATCTTATTATAAAAGATGCTTGATTCTACACAACACAAAATGTGTAAAAAACAGAAAAAAATACCAACAGTTTTTCCTAGTCGTTAAGGAACAACTTTCTAAATTAATGTGTCTTGATGTGTAAACCAAGCAATACTTTCGAGGTATGTACCAATAATTATTATTGACAATAATTGTTTGTATATTTTTTGTATTTTAAGTTTAAGGATTTGATTTGTGAAACTAACGAGAAACATTTTATTGTAGATACATTCCAGCCTTTGATAAAGCTCGCCAAGATGAGCGAAACGTCAGGCAAATTATTTTGTTTTAATTTTTTGCATAAAAAAACCTATACCAAAGAAAAAATCGAAAAAAAATATATAACATAAAATATTATGGTTTTAAGAAACAAAAATAGAATAATATATATATATATATATATATATATATATATATATATATATATATATATATATACCTACATATAGGTATATATTACCTATATATTGGTATATATACCTATATGTAGGTATATATTTCCTATATATAGGTATATATACCTCTATGTAGGTATATATTACCTAAATAGACCAAAGAGATTTCCTATTCTCTATATGTTGCCGTACAATGGTGCACTTGTATTCTACTGTCGAAGAAATTCGACATATTGTTTTGAGTTAGTAGCTGAAAATTTTGGAACAACACAGGGTGAACTAAAGTTAAACCGTCGAACAGATGGAGCAATAAAACTGCGTGATCGACGCGTATCAGGGAATGCCGGATTAGTCGAGAGGGTTTTCATAGATAATGGTAGGCCCAATATCGTTTTCTAGGCGGTGATAAATTAAAAACATTGGCCTCAGGTGCGTACAGTGTGCCAGCGCGCGTGGTTTGCACCTGTTCACTCCATCTGTTCGGCAATCCGAGTATAGTTGGAGCGAGCCAGCTTACCCATCCTATACGAACCTATGGATAAGGTCTCATTTTGATTCTGGTAAAAATGTTGTATCTTTTTCAGACACCCTGGGTGTGAGCCTGCCTAATAAAGGGTAAGGGCCCAGAAATCGCGATAGCAGGACGGCACCCAGACCAGAATAAAAAAATAGTCCTTATTATATTTTATTTTTCATTTTACGGTCTTCTTGTGCTACCCAAGCGAAGAAGTCAATCTTTGCATTTACTAATTTATAGTTATATCTACATATTTTTATACCTGCGAGTTTAAATCCATGAGTGCTAACTTAGACCCGCAATTGCCACAACATATCGGTTTCAAATGTTAGTAAATTTCATTAGTAAAATTTTCAAATAGTTTTAATTTTTTTGTAATAGTACGAATTTTTTATTGTGGATCTGTCAACTTTTACTTTTCCTTACATCACCATCAAATTACAATAATTACGAGTTATTTATACAGTTCGTGTATTATATTCTAGTTGTGTACGATACGATCATCAAAAAATGTAAATATAAAAGTGAAGTAAGTAAGCTGCCGTTACATAATATATTTTTGCAATTTATTTATACTTTCGATATTTATATAAATGAAATAATGCTTTGTGTAGTTTCTGCTTTATTTTTGCTTAAGAGTATACAGTTCAAATCCTGTATAGAAATTACCACTAAAAGTCTACACCATTATTACGAATTATGTTTTGGTAGAATTGACTATATGCAAATGATAACTACTTATTGGTGTGAATTCTAATCATTCTTTAACAGTAGAAGTGGTCTATATAAATCTAAACCAACTTTATAGTTTATTTTTCTTTTAAACATGGTACTAATTTTATGCTGACTCTTCTTTTTTCTCGATTTGGCTCTTGAATCAAAATATTTTTTTCCTAAACCAATATATTATTTTAAAAGCTTACTACAATAATTTTTATTCTTGTGTAGGGTTGGCATAAATCATCTGGCTCGTATCAGGACACAAGGGGGTAATTTTTTTTTTTTTTAATTTACTTGGGTCTATATACCAAAACACAAAATCAAACATAGGACAGCATTCTTCAAAAAATATAATTTTATTTCTTTTTATAACCTGCTACCAATAAAACTAAAAATAATAACTTGCTACGAAAAATTAAAAAAAAGTAAGACTTTATCTCACTGAAGGATCCTATTACTCATTTAACGAGTATTTAAATGGAATTGTATTGTTAAGTTTCTGATGATTGTTGTTTGTTGTCGTCTCTTGCTCATAAACTTGTGTTATTGAACACTGTAAGCATTGGTTTAATTGTGTGATGTCTACCTATAAATATTATAGATGTCTACTATACATACATCTTTGTATTTTGTAATATATTGGTCTTTTATAAAGGTTACCTTTTGTTTATATATTTTGCTTATCAACCTTGTAAGTCTAATGATGTGAGACTATATGTGTATATGTATGCATATGCACGGGTGGACAGGTAGTGTTTCTAACACTTGCCGAAAAGATTGTTAAATGAAATTTTATTTTCACTCTTCTTCTGTTTTCATTTCATTTCATTTTATAAAACTTTAATTTTATTCCGGCATTGCTTATTTATTTTACACGTTTTAAAAGACAGTTTTTTTTAATTCTGTACATAAAATACTTTTTGGAGTACCTTCGAACTAACCTTAAAAACCGATTCTAAATAGTTTACAGAATGACATTCTTATGGAGATCACGATCAAATAGATAAAAGTTGATGTACTGAGATCGAAAAGCCATTAAACTATATCAAAAATTTTGTCTAGCTGCAAGTCATATTTTGCAAAATATCATTTAAACAGTATAGGGTAATAAAAACATCCAATATACCAAGAAGTTAAAGGACAAGACAGGAATGTTGTCTGTTTACAGACAACTTTGTTTACAGACCGGCCTCGGTAGGTAGCGCAGCAGAAATGCGAAGCGGACTCACTTGATCACGGCGGCGGCGCCGTACCTGGTTCGAGTCCGGTGCTGTGCTATAAAAAAAGTACAAGTCTGGGTGTTTGTGATTGCCAGTGTGAATGAAGCGTGTGTATGGTGTATGCGTGCTGAATAAAGAAAGGTGGTAGAGGAATTCTTCCTCGACCGAGGAGGTACCACCCCACACACCCTCCTAAAGGGCTGGTGAAATTATTATAGGAATGTTTCCAGCTCTGGGTGTGTGAGTCGGCTTTGACCAACATAACCCACGGTACCTCAGTACTTAGGCTTGCTGCCTTCGTGGGTTGTATAAAGATAAAAAAAAACAAGAGTTTATTCACGTTCGGATTCACTAAAAACGTTTAAGATTTAGTACTGGTTTAAATTAAGATCTTCTAGTTGATCAGTTAGGTTTTGACAGGTTTTTGCCCTGTCATTGTTGTTAAATCGTTATTAAAAATGTATGAGTTAGTCTAACATTTCAACGATTTGTTTAGTTTCCAAACGATTTTCATCTTGGAATGTGCTGCTAGATGAATTTACTTCTATTATTATGGAAACTATGTACTAAAATTGCCCTTTTCTTTATAAATAATATAAACTAATAGTATAAAACTTAGTTGTCTTATTCTTAAACTTGTCGGTTGTGGAATTATATCGATCTAGCTTTGAAGAATCTGGGCGCCAGTGCTTAGGCAAAAGAATTGGGGGGCTCAAAAGGATTGTGACCCCCAAAAGAATACCTCTCTGTAGATTATTTTGAAGGGTAATAAGGATGCGTATATAGATACTCCAAAAAGTATGGCAAGTACGGAATTTGAATAAATTATCTTTAAAATCGTGTAAAATAAATAAGACAAATCGAAATTTTATCTAGGTATCTAGGAAACAAAGCATTTCCAGATCTATTATTTTTCTCCAAATAATTACCTGTAAAATTTTGTCGATGTAGTTTTGCAAATTAAAAAAACAGTATTCCTCGGTAGTTTAGACACTGTAGGACTCTTAATAATAAATGAGGCTTAAATATATTATCGCTCTGTCGACTTTTGGAAGCTGCAGTAGACAGAACAGCACTACTGACATACTCGGTTTCACAAAGGAGTCTTTGTTTTGTATATTTACAATTAATAGACACATTTGCGTCAGTTAAAAATAGGTTTCTATTTGTGTTACTTTCTTATTTATCTTTTAGATCGCTTGACGAAGGCTTTAACCTTGTGGGTGGGAAACACAAAAAGATGGGCGTTGTAGTTTTTGATCAAATAAATGTAGATTGTTTCACTAAATAATGGACGGTTGTGGAGAACGCTTGCTTTTTTTTAGTATTAAGAGGCTCTGACGGCATCCGTGCTTGTTCAGTCATTTCGCGTTTTCAATAAATATGTTTATATTATTGCACAATCAGTCAATCCAAACACACATACAAAAAAATTAGGTCGGTTGGACGGATAATAACTAAAATCTAAAGGTTTAAATTCGACAAAATTGGAAACATTCAGTTTCCAGCTTGACGTCATCCCACGAAAAACAACTGAATGTAACGGGCAATGTAGTAAATCCAAAGCAATACCGCCATGATCCTCTAAGGAGGATAAGGTTTTTGACAAGTGTCATTTTGACAAAGTTAGTTAAAAAAAAATTGCAGCGGTGCCAACACTTATCGCTCATCGTGGGACTACGTCACCAGACGCCATCGTCCCGTTTTATAACGAGCGATGTTTGGTGGCTATTTTAAGGGTGTATTCTAATCTTTTGGGGATACGTTTTTCGAATGGAGCACTTTTGTATTATGAAATAAAAAAAAATGCTGGATAAGTGTAATGTGTAATAAAAAAATAGCCCAGGTCCTTTCAACAACTGCTTGAATCAAACCTATTGTAGAAATAAAGAAGGGCACGTCATCTCTCAGATGATTTCCTTATACCTCTTAATATATCTCTTATAAAATCTGAAAGATCCAAATAAATCGTCTTTCTTTATTTTCTTGGACTCGCCTTTTTCTAACTTTATATGAAGTCGGCGTTCCTGGTTAATCGTCTCTACAACGTCCGATCCTGAGTTTCTAATCAGGTTTTAAACAGTTTCCCTTAAATCATTCTTGATTCGACTCATCCATCTCTGACCTTCCTTGATTCCTGCACTCATGAATTTCCATTACCGATGATTATTATCTCTTCTATAGTCTTCTTGTTGTATCTTCTTGGATATTTCCACAACAATAGTTGTTTCTTGTTGTTCTTTCATTCCTGACCTTGTAGCTCCTTGTTGCCCCGTCACATGCATCTTAATATTCTTATTTCTGTCACATCAAACCTTCTTACTTACAAGAGGTTTAATTATGAGCCAGTGGGATATTTGCAGTGGCGACTGGCGAAATTTCAAAGTTGTGTATTGCCAATGTTTTGGTAAAGAAAAAAAAAACATTTTGTAATTTTCGAAAAAAGTTGTTTTTTTGTGAGCCACCCCTGGGAAAAAATGAACGCGTTTGGGTATTTTTCAAATTTGACATCATTTTGTCGACAATTTTTAAATTTTAAGAGAAAAAAATGTGTTAGTAGAAAGTCAAATTATATCTTAGGTTTCAAAAACATTAAATAACTTGACACTGTAACTTTTTCCTAACACATTTTTTGATCTTAAAATTTAAATATTCTCGACAAAATAATGTAAAATTTATTTAGAAAAAATAATAAATAAAATACCTAAACGCGTTCATGTTTTTCCAGGGGTGGCTCACTATAGATTTAACTTTTTTTCGCAAATTACAAAATGTCTTTTTCTTTACCAAAACATTTCCAGTGGGCTCACTATTAAAACCCCTAAATTTGGTACGGGTCCTATAAGTAGGGGCAGGGATATACAACTTTGAAATTTCACCAGCCGCCACTGGTTATTTGAATCGTTTATATTGAGTAAGTGGTAGTGATGTAAGGATACGTATTCAAAAATCCGTTGGATACGAATATTAAAAGAATCCGTATTATCCGTAACGGCCGAGAACTTGAATATGGATCTTGAAGTAAAATAAATTCGCATTCGGGTGGTTACTAATGCAAAGTGCCAAGAGAAATCGGAATCGGGATCGAGTGTAAGCGAACAACACGGTCTGCGATTTGGCATATTTCATCTTATGCTTTCTCTTTCTAATGACATTTCCTAAAAAAAGATAGCATACTTATCGGGGTAACGGGTATCATATGGGCCCGCCTCACCCGAACCGAATTCAAACGAGAACGAGCGACGGTGCCTTAATATCCCTAACCTTCGACTTCGAATCATATGATACCGCATCCACTTATCTACCCGTATCCGAAATAATTCCGTATATACATGTTTCGGAACCGCTTTCGCGCGGCTCAAGAAATGAATACGTATTCGGATGATGGATTATGGATATTAGTTGATTCCGATTCCGTATTATAATACGGATATTTACAACACTGGTAAGTGGCGCCAAATTAGATCTGTTTACTTGTCTACACCTATGATGTTAAGAGGGGGACGTTTGTTTTTGGTAAGTACCTACATTGATAGGTCATTAGCATGTGGCATTAATGCACTAAAATTAGTAAACTCCCCCTTAAGTACACTGCCCCGCTCCTAGAGCTAGTCGATGGTTGTTGTCATATATACATCTTGGCCTTTACGATAATAACTATATATTGATGGCACCAATAACTATCGTTATAAAGTTCCAAAAGTAAATGTGAGCGAAGGGAGGAGATACCAAAAGCAAGAAGGACATCTTTAGAAATGACTATTTTTATTATGATCCAAATGACAGTCGGTGCGAGAAGCGAGAATACAAAAAAAAACAATAAATAAGTTAGTCTTCACCATATTTATCCAGCATATTATATTATGTACTTAAACTACATCCAAAATTTTTTACCTATTTTACTTTGCAATGCTTTAAAATCATATAATATATATTTTTTTAAAAATCCCTAGGTAATAAATGCGTAAAACCTAAAAGTGGTTTAATCTAATCCCTATTTATTTTCAGATTATCTAAGTAATATACACACACGTAATATTATGTTTTCTAAGTAAGTGTAATAAAAATATATGAATTATACTCGCAGCATCTGTCCATGCTATGAAAATATCATGATTAACGTATTTTCATAATAGAGAGCTCTTGTTAACGATTAGCGTGATTTTTAAAATGCAAAAATCACACTTTTTTTCTGATCTGATCATTTAATTAAGCAATAAATTCAATGGACGTCACCTTTGGCAATTAGCACATTAACATGTGTGCTGTCACATTACAAGTGTCCAGTTGGATAATTACTGATCAAATTGATTCTGAAAACCGACAATAAGACCTTTTGTAAACATATTTATCATTTATAAAACAAATGTTTTCTTCTAAGAGAGCTGAAAATGTTGCTTTCAAAACTAGTTACGGTTTTAGATTCCCGCTCATCGGTAGCAAAAACTCTCTAGTATATACATATGTACATAACATGTATGTATAACATAATAAATAGTTTATCGATTGCAAAATTGACACCTTATCAGATTTTAAAATGGTTTACGTTTATAACAAAATACAAAACGTAATAAATAATAATAAGTTAAAACGCATAAGTTTTACCTGAGCAAAATAAAAAAACGTCTACCATGCATTCCAGTAATTAAAACTCGGTTGTATACATACCTGAAACAAAAGAACCGTTATAAGTAATTTATACAAAGTATTATTTTTTGTGATTCCTAATAAGTAAATAAAATCTTGTAAAAAATACTTTTTAAAAACAAGCTTTTATTTTCTAGATGTACTAAAACGGAAAAATAAGTCTAGTTTTTTCATTGTGGATTGTGGCAATGCCAAGTGATATTTCTAAGTGAACGTGGTTCGCGTGGGTGGATCCTAATAAAAGTAGTATCAAAGTTATCACTGAAATAGCTATAATATATTATGTTATATTTATTGTCTTAAAAGCTTGTAGCGCGCGAAGAGTTAAAACAGGCAATTATTTTGTTTGGCAGAAATTGTAAGTAGATATCTAAGTATGTATTTTCTTCTATTCTATTCACGCGACAAGCTTTTAAGACAATTAACATAATATATTATATCTGTTTCAGTGATAAGTTTGATACTACTTTTATTAGGATCCATCCATGTGAACTACGTCCACTTATAATTGAACATCGCCACAATGAAAAAACCATACTTATTTCTTTCATTTTAGTACATCTAAATAATAAAAGCTTGTTTATAAAAAGTATTTTTTACAAGATTTTATTTTTAAATTTTTAGTTACGTCTTAACCTATGCATTTCTGTTAATGCATCACTAGTACAGGAAATTTTACCTGTTATCGTATTCTACTCGTCAAACCCTTGCATTTGATGCCCATATCAAGGGGATTGTTAAGAAAACGGTAATCCGCCATCTTGTGGCGTCCGCCATATTGGGTTTAGATTGACGTCACACAGCTTATCGTATTCTACTCGTCAACCCATTTTATTTGATACAAACGTCAAGGAGGTTGTGAAGAAAAAGGTAATCCGCCAGCTTGTAGCGTCCGCCATGGTGAGTTTACAATGACGTCATATAGCTTATCGTATTCTAGTCGTCAAACCCTTTCATTTGATATAGCGATATCAAGGGGATTATAACGAAAAAGGTAATCCGCCATCTTGAGGCATCCGCCATATTGGATTTAGAACAATATTAAATATATTATATGGCATTGTCACCGAGCTGATACACTGTACAAAATTTCAAGGCTCTAGCTTAATTAGAAATAGGCGAAATTTTGATTGTATAATATTTGACCTAAACATACTAACATACATACAAAGATACATACTAACAGGCGAAGTTAAATAAAAGCTTGTAAAAAGTCTCGTAGTCAGACTAAAAGACCAAAAAATTTTGTGTTAATCGGGAACACAAAACTGTTTTTTTTTTGTAAAATAATAAAATTATTTCTTAACAAAATTATTACATGGGTGCCTATAAAAGTCATTCACAAAAAGGATTTAAAAAAACTCTTGAAACCTTTTCTTGGTTTTAGATCTACGAGGATTTATTACCATATTGATTTTTGAGAAAACCAAAAGAAACACTAAATACTGTTTTTCTGCGACCAACTATTTTCAAACCGTTTTATTAGATCATGTGACATTTTACATGTTCGCACTGGGTTTCAATAGATTACGTGTCTTCATGATTTAAATCGTGATTTAAATCAAGTGATTTTTTTTTTAAAAAAGCAATGATTTAAATCATTTTCCTTCATAATGATATTTTATTATTACATAATAATTTCGAGAATGATTATTTTATTTTAACTCTACTTGATTTTATTATCTACCATTATAATAGGTACCTATAGGGCAGTGGTTCCCAAATGTCTTGAAATTCTGGACCCTTAAAATTAGAAATTAGTAACATGCGGACCCCCATGAACAGTTTAGCTTCAAAAATAATAAAAGCAACAACCTTTGTTAAAAAAATATTTATTGCAAAAGTGCCGATTTATTCAATGCCTTTATTATGGCTTGGCAATTTGCACCAAAAGGCAGCATGCTATTTATAAATAAAAACGGCATCCTATAAAAGTAACTGAAAAACTGAACTAAACTGACCAAAATATATTCTCCTTTCTAGCAGAAAAAATATAATATATCAATCATCAGTTTTGGATTTTAATGAGAAGAATGAAATACTGTTTTTCCTGTCATAGTTCTTTCTAAATCTGGTCTAAGATTTGAACAGCCAGATTCTCCAACGTAGTGCGGTCTAATTTGACAACCAAAAGTTTTAAACTGACAAGTGTAAGACAATTAAGTTTTATGCTAAGAACTTATTTTTGAGCTTTCTCGCAAATTTGTAAAGAAAAGGGCAATTTTAGTAAGTACTTTTGACAAAAATAGAACTAACTTCATTACAGCAACTCGTTCCAAGATGAAAATGATTTGGAAACCAAGCAAATCGGTGAAATATCAGAATAATTCATAAGTTTTTAATAACGATTTATTAACAATGACAGGACAAAAACCTATCAAAACATAATTGACCAACTAGAAGATTTCAATTTAAACCAGTACTAAATCTTAGTAAATCTGAACGGAAATTTTTAATCTTAGATCTGAAGCAACATTCAGCCGATTTCTTTGTTTGGATTTTAGCAGAATGTATTCAGAGAAAGTTTGTTCACACATACGTCGTGCAAAAGGGCATCAAGTGTTTCAAAGCAAAGGCTGTCGGACCCCCGCAAAATAACCTGCGGACCCCTAGGGGTCCGCGGACCACCATTTGGGAACCACTGGATAGGGTATAGGTAGCTATATAATATGTACCTATTGTTTTTTGTTTGTGTTTTTAAAATTACCGTTTTCTGTTTCGTTTGCTGAAGTTTCAATTAATACTAATATTATTAAATTTATATTTTCTACTCCATTATTTTAATATTTACTGCATTTTAATTACTTACTATTGTAACTGTTATATCTGAACAAACAATAATGGAATAATACAAACCTAAATAAAATTCAAAAATTCTGACTTAAATCAAAAAATCTGATTTAAATCAAAAAATCTGATTTAAATCAAAAAAATCTGATTTTTTTTAAAAAATCATGATTTTTGCCAACCCTGATAAACATGCATAATATGGTTGATTTAGGTGACAAGCGAGAAAGGAAAACAAGATTTATGAAAATACGAGTATTTGCAAAAACGATCATATCTACGGCGTTCCGCTATTTTAATAAATAACTTAGATATGACGGAAAAACCGAAAAAAAAAATTAAAAATGACTTTTCTTGCAATAAATTGTTAAAAAAAAATTAGCAACAAGATATTTTTATAAAACGTTTCATACGTTCATCTGGATACTTTTAGGGACCCATTCCAATTGGTTTCATCCATTGCATCATTTTGCTTATTTCGACCCTCCAAATCTAACGTGCCTCCGCTAAAGTGACATTTCCATGTTACCTCTCAATATTTGAAATGTTCTTAAACGCAGTTTAAAAAATAATTCAAAAAATCGCATATTTTATAACTTTGACACTTACTTAGCAACCTTTCATTCGTTATTGATTGATTGTTACAGAAAAGCTTTCAAAAAAGTAACACAAAATTGTTCGGTACCCGAAAACAAGCCAATTTCAGAAATCAACAAAGCAGTAAATAGAGCTACGTTTGATTCTCTACCAAAAAAATCAAGGGAACAGCATGAAATTTTATGTCGAAAATTTACGGAGTAATGCACTTTTAACACCAGTTTTAAAAGTAATTCACTTTTAACACTAGTGTATATCGTAGCCTCAGAGCAACAGGAGGACATGCGTTGAAAACATCAATTCAGAGAAAAATACAATTAAAGATTGGCGTGATTTCAGGTTTTAATAACTTTTCGATTTTTTAATGAACTTAAATTAAGCTTTGGTAACTTACATAGGTTTGTAAGCTTTATACAGATATATTAATTAACAAAAAAAATTGATAAATAATCAGAAAAATGTGATATCCTCATGGATTTATTAAGAATGGATACGGGATGATTTAACATTCTTTGAAGCCAAAACAAACCATTCTAAACGACACTGTAAACACAATTTGTAAACATTGGCCACATCTTATTTTACCTTGTATTTTTGTACAAAAAATACGTTAGAAGCATCACAAGATTTACTAAAAGTAATAAAAGCCCTAAAATATTTTATTTTTCTGCTAAATATTAATAAATTTAAGTTAAAAAGGTTTTATTATTTATAGGTTATGTTATTTCTAAAGGTGTTTATTTAAAGTCGCTCCGAGTCATTTATAAATCTATAAATCGCACTTTTTCTTTCCTAGTTCATTAGACCAAGACGTACGTGTAACCGAGTGTTCAGACCGAGGTTCAGCCGTTTTCCTAAGCAACCAGCACAGACAGCAACACTTCTGAGCTCCAACACTCCAATGCTATTTTATCTCTTTCTACTACCATTCTTGAGTCAATTACGTGGTAATTCGTAGTTCGTAAACTCTACCCCTAGGGGAAATGTTTTCATAACAAACAACAAATATAAGGCTTCACGTTCGATACGCTCACAGTATACGGACATCGAATCCTTTCTTAATAAATCCATGGTTATCCTAGTGTTACATTATATATAAAGGGGGTTTCGATAAATTAGGCTATACAAAGATAAGTAATTTTCTGAAGAATTATATTTTCTTTTAACACATCTTAGTGTTTCACTAAACAAAGGGCTTCTTTTGGAATAATTTGACACGATTATCTGAAAACAGTTTTTTTTAATATAACCTACCGTTGCTCCGAGGCGACGATATATTAGCATATAATTTTTAAAACCGGTGACCAAAAATTATAAAATTCTTAACTAATATTCTAACTAAACTACTATAAATATCGTTGGGACACTGATTGAATATGAACGAGTTAACACTTCATAAACATAACACATACAATATCATCGGCCAACCGTCAATTTCCTACTTCCTCTCATTGTCACAAGTATATCAGACAATTTTCCAGTTCTAACGCACGAAACTGATTCTACATTACTTCTCCTAATATACCTATCTAACAATCATCATCATAATTGACTTATCTTTACCTAATGTTGGACAGGAAAAGTTAGCTAATTTGGAGAATTTGGCCCGTGTTCTCTTAATCTTCTCTTTGACATTTACATTAATCTTTTACTTAACCGCAAACGTAAACTTTCAAATTAAGGACTGGTTCTCGGGGGGACTTAGGCCAAGATTAACAACTTTGTAGGAGATTAAAACTATCGGGCAAATTTGGCAGTTTTGCTGCCGCCGTAAATGTTTCCACAAACTTTACGTTTTGCTTCGATAAGTTAAAAGTGAATCCAATTCATTGGATTTGTTCGTAGAAATGAAAAGCTGCCCCCCAAACACAGCTGAAGTTGCAAAGTTTGACACGTTATTTTTTTGACCATATAAAAACTTGCGACAGAAGATTTAAAGAGACCTTAAAGTGTTTGTAAGTATTTCTAGACAAGTTTTATAGTAAAAGTAGAGTAAAGTGACCTTAAATGGAAATGTGTATGTAGTTATAGACCCATACTGCAGTCAATTTTATCCAGTGGGGGCAACTTCTTAAGCGTTTTCAGCAAAATTGGTATATCTGCCAAATTGTAGAGATTCAATAATATAACAGTGATCCAAATTCGTCTTTACAAGGCATATTTCAGATTCATTTTCGTCAGGGTTGGGTAATAACTATGCTATGTCATTCTGTTTATAAATATAAACTACAGTCTGAGAGCCAACCGTTTCCTATGTATCAAAGCCACAAAAACTTTGTTTGGTAAGTTAGCATTGCCATATGTAGATCAACACAGAGCCACCATTATTATATCAAATATAAAATTTACTTATTTTAAAGAAATTTTCTTAAAATTAATAATTTTTCTGTTTTGCGTAGAAGCTTTTCAAGTTTTTTTTAAATTATTAGGTTAATGTTTAAATTATGTAACAACTTATTCAACAGAACTTAATTCAAGGGTTTTAAAGATATTCATGGTCAGTACCATATCCGCTCGTAAAAGTAGTTGGTCAAATTTTCTCTTTCTTTCACTGGGGTTTGCTGAGGTCAAGAAAATATTCGTATATCATCGGATCTTCCATGGTAGATTTCTTCCAACTTCCAACCGGATAGTGTAACACAAATAACGCGTTATAAAATATAAATATATAATATATTCACGCCAAGTTTATCATTTTGTTACACAGCTATTTCTCCAAAAACTTTGAATATTTTAAGAAACCAGTTTTAAACATCAATGATGATTTAATACGTTAATTGTTTAAATAAATAATGTAAATTTATGTAAATTTATTCCACATACCGATTATTATTTTCATCATCCAAGGTATACAAGAACCTTTTTAAATGTTAATGTTAGGTACTATTAGTTCCTAAAATAGAAATTACCGAAAATTAGTTTTATTGCATCGTTAACGATTATATAAAACTGAGTGAAACAATAAAACTTGAACAAACAAAACGAAAAACATTTAAGCGTATATCATAAAAAGTTTGTAGGGTCAAGAGTGATATAATCAGTCCATACCACACATTCTATTACATCTAAAATATTTATTTTCACGCAGCAGCAAATACTAAAGTGCCGAAATAATTCATTTCAAATATTTTCCATTCTTTTTTATTTCTACTTCTTTCTTCTTTTACTTTAATTGATTAACTAATTTAAAATCGTATAGGTAATTATGGACTTAATGGGTTTTTTATTTTCTTTAAATGCTGGAAACAAATTTAATACGAAATTGGTTTACACTTTTGGTGTTAATCCATTTGTTTCCCCTTTATCCCCACGGTACAGAATTAGCAGATATCCGGACAAGCATAGGATAAACAAGCAAAAACAGCATTAAGGATCCCCTTAAAAAATGTTTAAAATTTTTTTCCTTCTGTTTTAATAATATTCGCTAAGTGACGTGTTAAATTTATCTCGAGCAGAATACACTGTGTAACTAGAAACGTTAACATCCTAGAAACGTGGTATAATAATATGTGTATTTTATCTACCAGATTCCTCATTGCTATTAGTTAATATTACTATATAAGTAAGCAAAAAGGTAAGCAGTCACTAATATCACAACAGAGTGTAGGTCCTGCTATTTACCGTGTACTGTTGTCAAATACGAAGAAGGGACTAATTTATTATTTTCAAAACATATGCAAAATATATTTTCAGCTACATTGCTACGAAAACTTTGACGAAGACGTCAATGATTTCAAATGTACAGGCCTTTAAAGGAAATATCTTGCAAGATATGGGAAAGAAATCACAGAGAAGTTAGGGGGGAGGGTTGAGTTGGAAAATTACTTCGAGAAGTAGAAGAAGAATTCCTGTAGGAAGCGCTATTTTTCCAAAGCAGCTAAGTCTTTTTTAAGTTAACCTATATTTACCCGACAATGAGACAAACCTAAGTAGAAGAAGAATTCCTCAAGGAAGAGCTATTATTCTAAAGCAGCTAAGCTTTTTTTTAAGTTAGGCTGGGCCAATATTTACCAGACAATAAGACAAACCTCGTATATCGTTATAGTTATTGTGTCGAATATGTGACATAATTTGATAAGAAATTGCTCATGTTAATCTGCACTAGTCGCTACTGAACAAGAAACGTCCAAGGGCTGACTCACACCTCACCTGGCATTTGTAATAATTTGACAGATTAGGTTTTAATTAGTGTGAAAAAATTAAAAGGAATTACCCAGTCACTTCTAACGATTATGCTTCAAGCTACAAATTATATTTAAGGTACAAGTTTAATACCTCTGGATTCAAACAAAAATACATTATACATGCACAATTAAAACAAACTATCAGCATAAGAATGTTTAAATAGCATCCCAGTGTCAGTGATGTCATTCAAATCACCTTAGGCAAAGAAAACAAATTGGACGTTAAAATGTTGATTTTGCCATGAAAACTTATTTGTTTTTTTTATTATCTAGCGAGTGCTATGAAGAATATGCTACGTAGATATTTAGGTAAACTATTAAACAACATTAACATCTTTGAACAAAATTATGTTTATATTACAACGTCTAAAAATAAACGAACAACGAACTTAAGCGGCCATTTTAATACAAACAAGTAAAATTTAGTACACTATTTTCAATGGATTACTTTAAAAAATTCTATGATTTATTTATACAGTAAAGATCACCTAACTGCGAACATAGGAATCTACAGGACGAATTTATATATGGTCGTATTAACTGCGGTGACGGCCGAAAACTAATACTTGCGTTCCCGCTCCCCGCACCCGCAAATTTCATCGAGCCTCGACCTGCCGTCAACTCGTCAATACAGATATCAGGTTTGTTATGATGATGATGGCAGCTGGCCGTTCGACGAAATCTGCGGGGAGCGGGATCGCAAGTATTACTAAAGCGATCGGGCAGAGTTCGAGCTCGTTTTTGAGGAGCGGCTAGAACTGCAAACAATCCGACGTTGCCACATGTGCGATAGCTCGAAGATTTTAAAATAACGGTATTTTTTCTTCTGTCATTCATACAGTGAGTGACAAGACTAGAGTCTAGGGCCTAGGGGATGGGCAGGGGAAGGAACAATAGTGGATTTTTTCGCACCGATCCCTCTTCGCTTGCGAGGAAAGACTGGTCAGGGCCCCTAACCAGGTGCTAACCCTGTTCCGACCTTAGGGTGCCCTCCGATCCACCGTTCGCTAGATTTTCTGGACAACAAACAAAACATAATTTTTAGGTTAAGGTACCTAGACACGATTAATTTTTTGCTCGGGACCTTTAAAAAAAGACAAAACAAAATTTTTATCGAGGAAGGAGTACTAACCCGTTTCCAATACAACTTTTAGAGCCGATTTCTTAATTTTTTATAATATTTTAAGTGACAAAAATTAAAAAAAAAAAAGAAGCGGCCAAGCACGGATTCGAACCAAGACGTCTGGGTCAATAAGCGGACTCTATACCATTGTACTACGTGGCTGATCTACCAGCAAAGGAAATAAAAGTTTACCGGTGCAAGACAAGGAAAACCGAAAATGGCAACGTCGGATTGTTTGCAGTTCTAGCCGCTCCTCGTTTTTGGCTGTCACGTCACCGCAGTTAATACGACCATAGATAAATTCGTCCTGAAGATTCCTACGATCGCAGTTAGGTGATCTTTACTGTAAGGAACTATTAACGTAAAATGCATCATATAATTGCGAAACGACAATACAGCACATGTATGTACAGCCCTAGTTAATAAAATCGTCCAACTAATTCACAATCTAAACGCATATGACTATATAACTTTCTACTTTCACATTTTTCTCTCTTAAGCGTGTTACTTTTTTCCCACGTGGGACAATTCAAAAATTCAACTTTTTTTCGCAAATTGCAATTTTTTTTACCAAAACATTCCTAGTAGGCTTCACTATTAGAAAAACCTGAACTATGGTATGGATCCCAAAAGTAGCAACAGAGATATACAACTTTAAAATTTCACGGACCGCGCCTATAACAGATAAATAATATCCTTTCCGCCCTTTTTAGTTTCAAAAAATTACTGAAAATTGTTTAAGACAGCTCTATATTTGTGTGTTATGAAATAGGTTTTGTTCACTTAAAAAGGTGGAAAGCTGTTTTTTAATATATTTTCATGTTTTATACACAGCTAAGTTTCAGCACATTATAACTTAACAGAAAAGGCTCAATACGTCAATAATTTGACAGAAAAATTTCCACTTATTAATTATTTCGTCCAGGGTACCGTAGATGATGAAAATTTCCGGAAATTTTTTGGGTTGCCGTGATAACGAAACCAAAAACAAACTTCTGATTGGCTAAAAAAGTGGCGTGTGAAATTTTCCAAGTAATCTTCTTCAAAATATTTTTTTTAGGTTTATAATGACTTCCTTAAACGATTTATGCAATAAAAAAAATATGTGCATTTTACTTATTCATTAATTGTGTTATATGATTTGTAATAAATAGTTTTAAATGTGATGTCTCTTAACTTAATGTCTCCATGTAACATTTTATTTATTTTGTAACAGAATTAATAATATTGACAGCTTAAAATTTTAAAATGTGACAAGATGTAAATGTCTTTATTGTGTACTTAAAGCTAACTATTTTGCTTCAAATCTCTGACGATGCTAAATCCTGTATTGTGATAAATAAATAAATAAAGAATATTGTATTGTATTGTAATGGCCTTGCCTACTTGGCCAAACAAACAAAATACTCCCATTTTATAGTTATAGTATGTCTCCTAAATAGCGGTAATTTTTGCCTCGCATTGTAGGTATGTGATATTGGTCAGTAAAATTGTTCTTTCAATTCAGAGAATTTTAGTGTAAATTTGTATTTTTATATGAAGCTGTTTGTTTTAATCTTTTATTCGACCTTAATTATAGTGAGAATAAATAAGAAATTATTAGAGTTGGCCCACAATGATTACTGTTTGTTAAATTACATATTGATTTTACCACAAAGTCAAACTTGGCATCGTTACGAACGTCTTCGTCTGACGTCGAGACCACTCCACGCTGTTCCCGAGATTTTTATTGGATTTGCAACTGATTGGCCGTAAACGAGATTTGGTGTCGACAATTCTCTGTTCGCCTTCAGATTTTCTTCCAATAAATATAATAATATACAAAGATGCTCACAGATGTATAAGAAAACTGTCATAGCCAAAAAGTAAAGACAATTTAAAATAGAAAAATAATGAACACTTGCGACACATATGAATTCAGAAAAAAAAAGTTTACAAACAATTGACTTGAAGATAAAAGTTAGAATTACAATATATCTGAATAGCAGAAAGTTTAAAAGAGGCACGCTGAAAAACTGACAATAAATTAACAACGAATCAAAAACCCGAAAGCGGGTCTGGAATCTTTATGTATCTTTTCGTAAGGTATAAGAACATATTTTACCAATCACAATATTCATCTTTTCTTTCCTGACAATCACGAAGGAATCAGATTTCTTTCTATCCGTGTTGTCGAAAGTGCATTAGAAAAAGACAAATAAAAAAAGATTATGTTCAAATTTTTATCGTACATTCTTCGCTTGTGGAAGTATTGCTGGTTATATACTTTGAATTTGAAAGATTAGTCATCGCAAAATTATTTTCTTTACTGATAAAATTCCCAACGGAATCCGATTTATTTCTATCCTTGTTAACCAGAGGAGCATTAGCAACAGACAAAACGATGTTGATGCCAATAAAAAAGAATAATCAAACATTTTATCACAGCCGCCTATGTTTGTGCAAGTATTTCTGGTTGTCTACTTTAAAAGTTTTATCGGAATTGTCATAAAAAATAAATTCCTAATCAGGCAAAATTCGTATGTAACTTTTATGATTTTGTAACAAAAGACCTCGTTTTTACTGAACGCAAACAGCATTTGCAAAAATATCGTTTCTATTAAGCAAAAACTGTTTCAGCATAGCAACATTAACCTTCTTATTTTATACTATTTAAAATTGTTTCCTACCCCTCTAAGAAACAATACTCCCTCTAATCAATAATTTGCAATAAAAGGATTGGAGAAAAGTGTTTAAATAAATAAAGCAAAAATAGAAAAAATGAGTAAATATTTTTATGAACATAAACAATTTATAATAAGGTTAAAAAAATATTCCCTATTCTCGGATATATTATATAATGAAAATGGATCTATAATACAGGCCACCTGCGAACAGTGACGTTTGTGTGAGTTAAAGACGCGATAAAAATAGTTTAATCGAATATACCTACCAAGTAGTTTCACAATTTTTAACTGTAAATGTTAAAAGTCTTAGTTCCAGAAGGATAGATACACTTTGTAATGGTACTGTGACTTCACCTTTAAACTGAAACCAAACGTTTCTAGGGCGCAATTGTCACTCCTTTCTCAATAAGTAAAGAAATCTTGTGTGATGCCCTCTGTTCACAACTGTATATCGGGTCGGCGTTCCTGTTACTCATTTCCATAACGCCCGGTCCAAGTAATATAAAGAAGAACAAATATGTACCTTGAATAATATATCAATGGTTGTTAGTCAGTCCCAGATTCGTAGAACACAGGAATTTAAGCTTCCAATACTTTATATAAACTTCTTAAGTATATTTTTACACTGCAAAAACAACTTATGGGACATATTATGTCTCTCATAACCTAACTTTCTACCAGTTGTAAAAATTTTACGAGTATAAGAGAGAAAGAAGACGAGAGAGGAAAAAATTAGAGAGAAAGAACATCTCTCCGTTGTAAAATGATTGTCTGTCATCATTCTCAAATCAAATTTGATACGGTATAAACCTTCTGTCAAAGATGTCCCTAGCAGAAAACCAGAAATTGACATGTTCTGGAGAGGGTCCGACTTTCTTTCTCTGGCGTAGCATGAAAAAATTAAGAAAATTACTGAAATAAACACAAGTCTTAAATTATGAACTAAAACTGTAAAGTTTATAAAACTTCTATAAAGTACGTCACAATACAAAAATTCTAAACGTCAAGCTACGACTAGTTGCTATGGAATAAAGTACAAAAAGCAAAACAATAATTACTGCAATAATTAATTAATTTGGTCATCTTTAAAATAGGCTGTTTCGGTTGTTTAAAAAACAATAAACAACGACAATGCCTTTATTCCGCCACATTAACAAAACAAAAGAAGGAAGTATAAAAATGCCGGAGTAACAGCGTTATGAGTGTAGTGATATTGTTGGTAGGTAATTGCAACGCATCCAACCGTGTGTTTAAATCATAATAATAACATAGACCATACAGAATGTACGTTAACGTATTGTTATTAAAGTTCTGCTGATGCATACATTGTGTTACTTTGTATTATTAAACCTGATAATACTAAAAATAAATATTAATTTTTCAGCTATTTAAAATTAGCTTCGCTGTAGTCAAAATAAAATATATTAAAAAAGCCCAACAATCAAGATTTTTTTTGTTTGAAACGAAATCGAAGGTTTAAAACTACTTTCTTTATGGTGAGGCTTTTAATCTCTTATCGCCACATATCAAAATATTGTGTCTCTCTTCAAAACTATGGAGAATTTTTTACTTTTAGCAAAGAATTGGTGTTCATACATTTTTTCTACAAATTAAAAGTGAAGCAAATAAATATGAAAATAAATGATGGAGGGATGCCTCATACATGAGAAAATGGAACTTCACTTTTGAATTTTTGCTTTAGGAGACTTCAAAGTCCATCGCAAGGAATGGCTAGGATCCACAAAAACCGACCCAGGAGGCAGATAGGCAGAAAACTTCGCAATCAGCATCTCGTTCACCAATTTAATCAAAGAGCCAACTACTTTCCCCCGCCTTCCTACTCATAATCCAAACCCACTAGATCTGTTTCTTACCATCCATCCGGAACCATACTTATTTCTGTATGTGCTCCCCTTGGTCGTTCAGATCACGGTCTCTTGTCCCATACATCTCGAGTTCGTTGAAATCATGCCAGAACGCATGATCTGGCACTACAATTTTGCCGCCTGTTATGGTCTTCGAAACTTCTCTGCTTTCCTTGGGAACCCTGTCTGTTTTCCACTCCCGATCCCTCCGAAGTTAGCTCTCATTTCACAGATAACATTCAAGCAGGTATTGAAAGTTTCATTCCATATACCCACAAAAAACCTAAACTCCACCATCAAAAGTTATGGTTCTCCAAGGCCTGTGATACAGCCAGGCTCAAAAAAGTTCATGCTCACAAAAGGTATCTTTAAAATCCTACACCCGATCCTAAAATCGTCAAATTTTTACCGAGGCAAGAAATCAATACAATCAAACTATCTTCCAAAAATACTTTTAACAACCGCATAAATGATAAAGTGCTTTCTTGTCTCAATGACAACAAATTTTTCTGGTCACTTGCCAAGAATATTAGAGTAAATACTTCTGTAGAAGCACTTTTCCTTCCCTGACCTCTGCCAACGAAATTATCTCCACATCTAAAGGGAAAGCTACACTATTTGCCAAATATTTTGCTGCCAGTTCCACCCTAACTCCTCCTGCCAATTTCGCTCTTCCAATTGCTACGTCTGCACTCCTCATAATGTCCGACGTAATATATCAGACAAGTTCAAAAAATTCTTCGATCCTTTGATACCAAGTAAAGTATCTTCAAAAAAAGAAAATGCGTTCCAGAGCTTGCACCCATCTTAACTCGTCTTTTGCAGATCTCCTATGACGTCATACGCACTTCCCAGATAGCTGACGACTGCTCGTGTGCAGCCTGCCCTGAAGAAAGGTTCCAAGTCCCTTCTATCCAATTACAGACTTATCTCTCTTCTCTCCGTTGTCAGCAAAGTTATGGAGAAAGCATGCAAATTCTAAAATATCTAGAAAAATACAAAATCATTCGTGACAGACAGTACGGATTTCATCACCAAAGATCCACAGCTGATCTCCTTAGCTTTGTCACACGTAACTGGAACATATCTCTCGAATTTCACGGCGATTCTCAGATTATCGCTCTTGATATTTCCAAGGCCTTTGACCAAGTATGGCGTGTCGCACTCCTCAACAAACTACCTTTTTACCGCCTTCCTTCCAAACTATGTACTTGGATCAGTAGCTTCCTGCCTAATCGGCGCATATCTGTCGTGGTGGATGGTGACTTATCTAACGTCCATCCTATCAGTGCTGATCGCACCTCGGATTAAGCTCATTGGTTACGATAATGCCACTGCGCACCAACCCTATTTATTCTTCACATTAATGTCCTGCTCTCTTCAACTACCAATTCCATCCACAGTTATGCTGACGAAAGTACTCTTCACTATTCACTCCAACATTCATTTTTCCAGACAAGTCTTGAACCGAGAGCTGGATAATAGACGCAGATCTATGCACCTATTTCTTTCCGAAGATCCTCAATTAGTCTTGGACTGGGGTGCCAAGAACCTTGTTCAGTTCAACGCCTCCAAAACCCAGTCTTGCTTGGGTCACTCAAACAATCCGGCAACACTTACCCCATCCAGATGAATAGCCAAGCCCTACAAAACAATGAAACGTTCGATCTTGTTGGCATCGCTTTCGAACATGATCTCAGCTGGCACGAACACATTACTTCAAGTTCAAAATCTTGGTTTTCTCTTTCGAGCCAGAAAATATTACTCCCCTTCCAAAACACTCTCTATGTTTCCCAAATAAGATCTAACCTAGTACTGTTTCCACATCTGGGGAGCAGCATCACCCTAGACACTTAACATCCTTGATAATATCCAAAAGAGAGCCATTCGACTCATCAATGGCCCAGTCCTCACAAGAAAACTCCATTCTCTCGCTCATGGCCGCGCTGTTGAGGATTTATCCCTTTTCTACCGGTACTTTCATGGATTTTCTCTGAAGAACTAGCCGCTGTAATTCCCCACTGACTGTTCCTAACAGACCAACAAGAGGCGCGTTACGTATGCATCCCATTACTGTCCAGCTAAAGCCTAGAGCATCCCACTTCTCTCGCTCATTCATGCCTAGAGTCTCCAGATTATGGAACAAGTTGTCCGCAGATGTTTTCCCTTCACCTTCTAACCTCCAATCCTTTAAATCTCGTGTCAATAGACTACATTTTTCTTCTCTTTAGACGCCCACGGCAAGCTAGTACTTTGGCTTGAAGTCTAAACGGGCTGTCTCAGATTAAAAAAAAATAATCAAAAAACTTACAAGGTAATTCACTAACATTCACAATTATTAAGTTTTGTGTTACATTGTTACATAGGTTTCTGAGTTCTTTATTCGAATTGTATAAAACAAATGTGTGTTTCTGCAACATCGTGCCAGTATAAAAGCTACTTACTGGTGGAGCTAAGAAAATGTGCAAAATAATATAATTATTAATAGATTGCAATGTCAACAATTTTAATATTAAACAAAGGTTCAGTTGCCGGAGAAGCCAACACCGGACTAAATATTGTGAATTAGGCAATTAATTTTTGTGCCCAAATGCCATCGGCATAAAAGGGATGACTGAACAACGATTTAAGGCTGTAACTGTAAAAATACATGAATTCGCTACACTTTTTTATTATTATTATTCATAATGACAAAAGTTATTTTAAAATTTATGGGACTTGTGAAATGAAAATATTCCTCTAGTTTTTCATTATTTTATTTTGTAATTAGCACAAATATCATAAATAAAAAATTCCGTTTTTAAATGACAAGGCTAACACACTACAAAGTTGTATTAGCATTAATTTGCCTACTTAAAATTACGCCAATTCATTCGTATACAGGGTGTTTTAAAAGATATGCCAGCGCGCGAGGAGATATTTTACCCAAAAATAAGACAAAATAGTTAATATCCAAACACACGGCTTCGCTTTTGTTTCGTTTCTGGTATACAGGTGGTTTAAGTGCTATAATTTTATGCTTTTTATTACCTTCGAAACGACTTTAGCAATTTGAATGGCATTCGAGTTGTAAAAAGTACTTAAAATAGTACATATTTTAGCATTGCAAAGTTGTGAACAGCTTTACCAGGAGCATGCGTATGAGTTGGCACTAGAATAATTTTGTTGAAAAAATATGTAGGTCCATCACTGACTTTTTTACTTTTTGACGTTCCAGTTATGTAGATAGTTAAATTCCGAATAAAAGTAATAGCTTGACAATTTTTAATTTCGCGATTTCGTGAATTTTATGATGTAGCCTATGGCCATTGTCGATGTCGCCATTTTCTGTGATCGTGTTCAGGTATATTTAAAACTAAATAATTTATACAAATTAAACTCGTCTTACAAGGTACGCAACATAATAAAATCTCCTAAACGAAGCCGAAATTGAAAAAATATCTAGAGACAACTTTTATTATGTATTTACCTGTCTATTTAAATAAGATATCAAAAAGTAAAAAAGTCAGAGGCCTACATATTTTTTACAAAATTATATCAGTGCTAGCTCATACGCACGCTCGTGGTGAAGCTGCTCTAAAAATGGAAAAAATATTAACACACTCTATCTCAGAAACGAAGCAAAGGGGATGAGAAATCTCCCAACTAGCAACGGCACATGTTTTTTGAAACACCCCGCATATGTGCTGGGTAGGTAATGGTAAAATTCGCATTCTTTGCAAAAACCCCTGAGTTAAAAAATGGCATATTGTGAAACAAATTTGTCTTTATTTTTATATTTTTTACAATATTCCTAAGAGATTTAAAGTTTTTTTTGCAAAATTCCTGAGCTCGTTGGGGATATTGTGAATTGAATCATTTTTTTTACATTTTATCGTAAAGAAATTCCGGAATTTTGACAAAAACCCTAACTCACCTTAGGTATATTGTGAAAAAGATATTACTTTTATTGTTCTCCTCTGGGGAGTGAAGAGGGGCGTAACAGAGGCGCCCGTGCCGAGATGCCTGACTCAATCCTTTAAGCTTAACATAAGTTAAGAGCTTTGATCCATAAACTGTCACAGTTTGGTTAACAATGTTTAAAAATGACACATTTAGAAACAATGTAAAATAAACAGGTGCATGGGCAAAAAAATTATTATAGAATTTAAAGGGTCATTTCACATCATCATGCCAAAATACATACATAAGTTCTTATTATCTAGTCTTAGATCTATGACATACATATGTATATGTAACTATTTGGTTAAGTATAACTCAAACTAAATATTATAACAAAAATAATAATGATTAAAAGAGAAAAGTTTCTTTGTGGATTATTAAACTTTAGTTTTGACAAAATTGATTTAATCTAGAATAAGAACTTATTTTCACAGGGTAATAAATGTTCATCTCGATAGGTAAAGAAAATAATGAAAATGAATCAAAGAGAAAATTTGCAATTTGGGGAATCCTTAACAAACAATTTTCAATATGTTCATAATAATGGTTCATAAATATTACTAATATAATAATATCTATATAATTAATTAGATATTTATCAACCAGAATAAATATTGATTCCAATAAAGAAAATAGTAAAAAAAATTCAAGGAGAAGAGAAGAAAAAAAAAATTTTTTTTTATACTGAGATCGTTTAACTTTAATTTTGAAAAAAAACTGATTTTATCTAAAATACGAAGTAGATAGGTAGGTACTCCTAATATTAGTAATAGTAATAAATACATGTTTATCTAGGTAAAGTAAATATAGAAGACGTTTTACTTTTTGACACTTTATTTTATTTGAAAGTACTATACCAGGTACAACCTAAGTTTATCAACAATAATATTTAATAGTCCAGGAGTAGGGGGGAAGCTAGCAACATGAGGCCTTTTTGTATAGACTCCTATCATTTGGATTAACAGAGAATGTAATGTCTGCCGGCCTGTTTTTGCCCGGAATGTTAATAAAAATAGGCACTTCCGGTTATTTTCTTTTAAACGAATTTTGCTTTTGAGCCAGCGACACGAAAATTTGCATGGAGGTAGGGAGCGATCAATGGTAAAGGAAAAAACGGTTCTGCCGACCTTAATCCACCCGGAAGTGGTGGCAGAAGCGGATTAACTTACTTCATTTTTCGACAATCTCTAGCCCCATGACCAAACATCTTGAAATTTTGCATGCAAGTAAATTAACACCTACCCTTTCAGAAATTTTTTGTCTTCCAACAGTCTTCCGCCCGTTCAAAGAAATTAAATTTTCTATTATAAATGCAATTACTCATTTCGAAGCTTGCTGATTAATTAAAATCAAATCAGTAGGTCCTTAGTAAATTGAAGTCGCTCGTAATTCTTTAAAACAAATGGCTCTATTTTCTAATTTTACTTGGATGAAGGTAAAGATCAAACTTTATTAAATAAATGTAAATACCCTCAGTGGCGTATCAAACCTTTTTAACTATCGTTAAAAAATTTGCGAAGTCTCAGAGATGCGTAGAAAAATACTTCTTAAGAGCTTTGTGCATTGAGAACAAAGAAGGTGGCAAACCAAGGGCTATTTCTCGCCTATTATAATTATCTATACACAACAAATCTCTAATTCAAATCATTCTATTTTTCTATATTGTTGAAGATAACATTTATGTTTTTATAAGACTTAAATACGAGGAATGAAACCGTAAATTATATACCTAAATAGCCTGGACAAAAATGAGTTTTTTGTACATTTTAAAAACATTTCAGACTTTTTTGAATTTTTTCATACTATTTTTCAATAAGTAGTGTGCCATGTACCAAAACATGATTTTAATATCTGTAAGTAGGTAGATAATTCTATAAGCTTGCATATAAGCATTCATTTAATTTGATTCACTGCTCGCTTCTTACGGAAATAGTACGGAGAAGTTTAAAAAACGTTAAAAATGTTTAAAAAATGCTTTTCCTATAAGGCTATTACTATAATTTACATTTATATTTCTCCTACAAATCTCATATAAACATAAAAGGCATACTACATGGCACAACTATATAGAAAAAAAGAATGGTGTGAATACATTGACAGAATTTTTAATGTACCAATCTCCTTTAATTGACTTATTTTTTTTGTTAATAAATGGGAAACTTCGTGGATCAAAACATAAGACAAAATTAACTTACCCTATATAGAGCGTCCCAAAACGAATAGAACACATTTTTATAGCAGCTTTTTTAGGTGAGTAAGGTTAGCACTTGAATGGACTACGTACGGCATAGCCAATAAGTAAACATTGTTAATTGACCATGGACGAAAAATGAAGTAAGGGTACTTTTCACATTCTTTGAAGCGACAACAAAACATATATCACACAATCAAAGTGTCACTATAAACAAATTCTGTTTCCCTGTATGATATTTAGCTGTGTGGTCAAGACAAAAACAATACCCCGCGGGGAACAACTTACAGGCTGCGAATTGTTGAGCCTGATAAAATCCTCACGTAAAAGGTGCTAGACTGTAGCCTCCCGTTAGCTAAAGAATCGACCCCAGAAAGTAAACATGGTATACTTTTACGTGTTTGCAGTAAAGAGGAAAGAATGCGCCTCCGTATTTGTTCTTTTGTCCATGTTAGTAACCCATCATTCGAGAAGTTGCCACTTTGCTGGCTCGATGGTATGAAACACGACTTTCAAAGTACAAAAACTGTTGTGAGAGGAGGACAAATGAGATCACCCCCCGATCCCTCTTTGATCGCTGCGCTCTGTGCCTGATATAAAGAGCCCCGATAAAAAGAAAAAAACTCAAACGGCGATATGTTTTCTTTATCAAAGTAACTGGAAAAATATCTGATTGTAATGTCCCTGTTTCAAGGGATATGATAGTCTATAGTTAGAACATCTTTGGTCTTTACTTAAAGAATTATCTACTGACTACCTATATAGGTATAAAGATTAGAAAAGATTTAAAATAATTCTATGGTGTCATTAGTATTGAAAGAACTATGTAGATCTGCTCTTACACAATATTTAAAACATAAATTGCTTATTAGAGAAAAATCTTTATAATAATTAATATCAATATTTAAATAATCAGTAATTCAGTAAAAGCACACAGTATGTTGTGTTTCGAGCTGGGCAGGGCTTGAGGGCTAGTGACTTAAAAAAGGGCTTCAAGCCCTTTTAGGGATTTCAGTTCCATGGCTTGAAACCCTTTTTAAAACGAGAGCTTGTGGCTTTCGGCTTAAATTCTTTTGCAAAAGAGCTTTGGAATTGTGAATGAAAAAAAAAGCTTTCAAAGCTCTGTCTGGTGGTTTGAAATTCTGAAATGAATTTCCAAGCCACCAAGGGGATATATCGAAGCTATACAAGCCAATGTTGCCAACAGTCCGATTTAAATCGTATTTATACGATTTTTTCTTAACTCTCGGTACGTACGGTCCCATCAGTGCGATCGTACTTAAAAATACGATATTAAGTACATCAAATCAAAATATCTGGAAAAATTAAATTGATTAATATAAAACCTAAAATAATCAAAATAATAAATATGCTGAAAAACTATACTTGGTACTTGCATAGATGTATATGCCGTTCGAAATTATTGAACGCAGTCACTTCTATTTATATATATGTTACCGGTCAAACCTGATTTCAGGATAAACTAGTTTTTCCTAGGCCAAACCAGTCTATCCGAAAAGTGATAGGATGAACTAGTTTGTCCTAGTCCAGACTAGTTTGTCCTGAAACCAATGTAGGGTTGCTAGGAAAAACTGATTTGTCCTAGTCTATACAAGTTCAAACTGCGATTTTACTTTATTGTGTAGGATTAACTAGTTTAAACTAGCTAAAAGCAGGTTTAGGACGTGTTTTTCCTAGGACGTTTGACGGGTTTACTCAGTATTAGTTGATCAGTTTTTGTCTTTAATGATATAGCAAAAAATATGTTATAATTAAAAACAAACACTGATCAAATAATAATGAGCAAACCTTAGGGCCATGCTGGTTTATCATAAAAAGTACCAGACAACACTAAGTACGTCCTAGGAAAAACGCAAACGTCCTAAAACAACGATAGAAAGCTTTAATATTTCCTAGGCCAAACTAGTTTATCCTGAAATCTGGTAGGACAAACTAGTTCATCCTATCGCTCTTTGGATAGACTGGTTTGGCCTAGGAAAATCTAGTTTCTCCTGAAATCGGGTTTGGCCGGTAACATATATATAGACGAGCGAAAGAGCCACAAAGAGTCGGGGAATCCCCGGATATCCCCTTGACACAATCGGTAATATTATTTGCTATTTTATGTTTTGGTCTTTAGAATCAGGGGTGGCAGATCTCACGATTTATCGTGCGATTTCACGATTTTGTATCGAATATCACGATATGAGTAACGAGTATTTAACGATTTTTAAAGTATTACTCAACATAATCGATTTCTAGAATTTTAAATTGTCTAAAATATAAATTAAATCAATTAAAAAGTATTGTCAGAATTATTTAAATATTTTGGTCGATTGTAGCACTTGTAGTTATATAAGTTGGACGCCTGTAAATATATATAGCGCTGCGGCGGCGCTGTCATGAACTTTTTGCGACGGGTTTCAAGCTCTTTTCAAGGGCTTTAAGCTCTTTTAATGGGCTTCAAGTTCTTGTGCAGAGCTTCCAGCCCGTAAAGGGCTTGAAATCATTCGCAAAAGGGCTTGTGCCTTTCGGTCCAATTCCTTTTTAAGTAAATTGGGAATTGCAAAGCTCATCATGTTTAAAAAGGAATTGTGGCTTTGGGCTTTCAAGTCCTTTTTAATAGGTCTTGTGGCTTGGGGCTTCAAGCCCTTTTGTCGAGCGCTTTGCCCGCAGCTCTGGAAGACTGTCCGCTATAAATAAAATCTAAAAGCAAAAAAAAATGAGGTACTTACCTACGCGTATCATTTACCTATCGTTAGTCAAAGAAGTAAAAATAAAGATATGTATAGTTGTACGTTTAACTATAATAAAAGCTATTTCAGTAAAATACTTTGATAGGTTATACATATGTACATATTAGGTTTATTATTAGTCTAGTACCGTAAGTCTATCTTTAAACCTGTTTACAAGCTTTTTTAAATATTTATATTTACTGGGTTGCATAAGATGTTATAATTACAATTATTTTTAACCTTTGAGGCGGTGTGTATACATTATATGGTGACGGCGGTAAAAATAAAAGCCTGTCAACGGTTTCACAACTCAATGCATTTTTCATGTAAAATTTTCGTTCGGAGATGAATATATCCACTTCCACATGTCAAAACATTTTAAGAGTGATTATTATTTTATTATTTAATTTAGGTATAGAGAAAGATGAATATTAATAGGGTTTTGATTTAGCGGAAACAATTAAAACCGTTACATGCAATTTCTAATCCCTACTAACTTTTTTGTATTATCTTTAAAACTTTTGTGAATGTTGGCAAAAATTCATAACAAAGATACGACGCATAGGTACACGACAGACAGTATGGATTCCGTCACAAAAAATCCATCATTAATTCAGTGTTTTGATCTCGCAGAATCAAGATCCCTGAAGATGCCACCTGCAATCGAAGGCGAAACGTCGAAATGTTGTTTCACTTTAACACGGTACAATCCCAAGAACGGCAGGGGTTGAATTTTGAAAACCCCTTCCTTAGTGGATGCCTGCGTTATGTAAGAAAACTCTGTGAAAAATTTAAAGTTTCTAGACCCAGCGGTGTGGGCTGTGCCTTGATATGTCCGTCAATCAGTCAGTTAGTCAGTTTCTTCTTTTATACTGACTATGATAATTCAAATATTTAAAGCAAACTTACCTGTGATTTACAGATAATCGTGCACATATTTCTTAAACTCACCTAAAAAAAAAAGAAAAACATCTTAGTAGTAGCACAGAGAAGACCTATAACTAATAATAATATACGAATCACATACTGGGGCAGAGTATCAAGATCCTGTATACCGATAATAATGAAGTCATAAAATTCAAATGTTAATTTGTCTCTTTTCCCCACAGATCCTAAAAACTTACCATGTTCAGGCTATTTAAATTTAGTAAAAGTAGTATGAATCCCTGTTTCACCCCCTTAGGGGTTGAATTTTGAAAATCCCTTCCTTAATAGATGCCTACGTTATGCAAAAAAACCTCTGGGCAAAATTTCAGTTTCTAGACCCAGCGATGTGGGCTGTGCGTTAATATGTCAGTCAATTTATTCTTTTATATACAGGGTGATCCATAAGTAATGGTAAACAGAGCAACAGCAGATTCCCCATGTCAAAATAATGCGATTTATTCAAACTTGCCTAATTCCAAAGTAAATAATAACCAAGATACAGAGTATCAAAATTTTAATTTCGTTTTCAATTTTTTCCAATAATCTCTCAACAAAACGACATAGCGGCACGAAATTAGGGATTTTTTTTTGGGCGAGGAATTCAAATTCGTCCATACTTTTGATGTCACAAGTCTAGGGCGCCACCTACGGCATACCGCACTTCTTTTAATCGATATAACTTTTTTTAAGCATAGGATTTCGATCTGACTATTGAACAAACCGATTATCTTACTATGTTTACGTCAAAAAAGTATACTTTAAGGAAGTCGCTAGGAGTAACCATTTTTGAGATGATCGCATTTGAAGTTTTCTATGCAATATGTAATGGTACATAGTTGCAACATCAGACTCTCCCCAGGTCAATACAACGCGTCTTTGTTCAACTTACCCAATCTAAAGGCTGATAATAACCAAGATATAGGGTATCAGAATTTTGATTTTGTTTTCGATTTTTTCGAATAATCTCTGAATAAATCCAAATAACGGCACGGCGCGAAATTAGGGATTCGGAGGTTCTTGGGGCGAGAAATACAAATTCCACCTGCGGCACATCGCGCTTCTTTAAAATGACACAACTTTTTTTGCGGCTTATTGTAGATTTTACTATAGAAAAAAATCGATTCTCCTACTTTTTTAAGTAAAAAGGTGTACCTTGTTGAGGTCGCTGGGATTAACCGTTTTCGAGGTAATGGCATTTGAGATTTCCAATGCAACAAATTCTCGTATTTAAGTTGAATGACGCTTTCAAATTTGAATGAATTTGCATTTCTCGCCAAGGGTTGCCAACCGTCTTGCATTTCGGAGGACGTCCTACATTTCGGAGGACGTCCTGCATTTCGGAGGACGTCCTGCATTTGAGGGGTGTTGTCCTGCGTCCTGTCAAGACCCCTTGCAGGACGTCATTTGTCCTGCATTTTAAAATACTAAAATACTAATAACAAAAATTCAATTATTTTAAATACTGTGTTATACAATATAAATTCAAATGTTTTTCTTTCTTATTCGTGTATTTTTCAGTCTGTAAAATATGGTTTAGACAAATGTGATTTTGACGAGTTAAAAAATTAAAAGATTTTTTGATTTGGTTGATTCACAATATAAACCAATTTTGCGCCATGTACCGACAAGGTGGCTCTCTCCCTCCAGCTGTAGAGACTGGCAAAGGTATTGCAAGCACTAAAAAGTTATTTTATATATTTGGGCGATGATTGTCCCATCAAAATTAAGTCATATTTTTTAGAGGAATCTGAGGGGTTTTAAAACACCATTACTGAGTGTTATATAAACTTTTTCACAATTTACTTAAATTGTTTTATGACACCGAAAAAGAATTAGAAAAAGCAAATCTTTGTTTTGAAGTATATTACAATTTTCGAAAAATTACGTCTAAAACTTCTTCAAAGAATCAACGGCAAATTTTTGGGGTTTCTTTGCACAAATATAATCAAAACCCTCCCAAATAATGACCAACTAAGTATAATAACATCCTGTATCAAATTTTATTAGGATGTACTTTCGTATATGGTGTCTAAACTTGAGTTTTCTAGTAATATACTAAAAAAATTATGTATCTTTTCATAGTCTAAACCTGTAAATTTTAATGAATTCTGCCAGGTTATTACAGATTTAAAATTGGAAGGTAGTTTAGACATACCATATACGAAGAGTATACTGAAATTAAACCAGCTTCAGATTTAGCCAGCTCTTCGAAGTTTCTCCCATAGAAAAATGAAACCAAATTTTGGCTAAAAATGTCGAAATACAAAATTTTAGACAAATTTTGCAGTGTGTTTTTTTCTATTTATGCATCAAATGCTGATGCAGAGAGAAGTTTCTTTTTGTGTACTGGACCTATGAAAGAAACAAACCGACTATTGAACATGCCAAGTCAGAGCTCCAAATAAAAGTAATTTTTTTACATTTTGATGGTCAAAACTTTTCTGCATGGGTTCGGGGTAATAAAAAGTTATTACTGGCTGCAAAATCAAAAAAAAAAAAATTATTAAAAAAAATAATATTTCCTGTTCGAATATTTTTGTTGAAGAATGTTCTTTTATGTTAGATTTTTGCAATAAATTTTTTCGTTGTATGTATTTACTAAAAATTATTTGTTGTGATGCATTTTTGTTGGGTGTCCTGCATATTTGCTCTCCTTGTCCTGAAATTGGAGATAATACAGTTGGCAACCCAACATCTCGCCCCAAGAAGCCCCCGCATTCCTAATTTCGGGCCGTTATTATGTGGATTTATTCAGAAATTATTCGAAAAAATCGAAAAAAAATCAAAATTCTGACCCCGTCTATCTTGGTTATTATCAACCCTTGGATTGGGTAAGTATAACAAAATCGCATTGATTTGCCTTAACACAAAAAATGACATTATTTTCGTTTAAACAAAAGCAAAATGAAAGTCTTAGCGTTTATTTGGATTTTTCTAGAGACACAAATGCGAATCATTTATTCCCCAAAAATTGAAAAAATTGACTTGCGCGAAAAATAAATGGCTCTTATTATAATGTAAATTTTAATATGAATACGTATACTTGTTAATTGCATATTAATTTCATCTCCAGTTTCCTCATAATATAATTTTGTTTAAATCAATTTGTTTTCTTTAATTAAAGAAAAAACAGATCCAAGCCTACTTCACATACTTTATCAGGAATAAATCCATTGGTAGGTCTTTGATCCCAACCAATACTTTTCAATTAAATCAAGTTATTCTATTTTTAAAGCCCAACAAAAATAGCACTCCGTGTCTGACAGTGTTCAATGAGTCGGCTCCTGTATCTATTTCAACCTGACAGCATGAGTGTTGTTACTAATTGGCGTAATGAAATGATAACGTATAGCCGTTTTGACGTTAAAATTAATGATATTTTTCACCTTGGCAATTAGTGACATTCATAATACATGTAATTATGCTACCACTTTTAAAAAAATACTACATCAGAAACTTCAAAATACTCGTATATTATCAGCTTTTTAGGGTCGTATTTATAGTCGTTCCTTGAGGCTTCCTTAGACCTTGAGGTATGATTGCAGCACAGTGTCACACATACCTAAGGAAACTTCAAGGCCTAAGGAACGACTATAAATACGACCCTTAGGGGCCTTCTGCCTTTAAGTTTTGTGTAGTGTCAAATCAAGCTAATGATGCAAACAAAACAATCGACCACAAAAAATACTAACAAAATTTAAAAATTTAACACCCTGTATATTTGAAACAAAGCATCTGCGGACCTATGGTTATGTGAACTTTTTGCCTTAGTTTCTTTCAAAGAATATCCCTTTAAGCGATGACACATGTTTCCTGAAACACCCTGTATATTGAGTCTTTTATTAAACAATTCATTGTCTAATTTGACCTTTATGTATGGCAAGCGTAAGAATGACAATTAAATTCAGTGGCGTGCCATGTCTTTAGGTGTGGGGGGCAGAATGATTTGGGGGGCGTCAAATTACTTTTCTTTTATTGGAGACTATGTGGTCATAGCAGGGATGGCAAAAGTCATGACTTTTATAAAAAAAAGTCAAAAAAGTCCGACTTTTTGAATTAATTCGGACTTTTTTGAATTAATTCACTTAAAAAATAGTTATTTATTATCCAAGGGAAAAAAGTATTAGATTTTAGCCTCGAGGTTGTGTTGTCTCCCGACGCGAAGCGGAGAGAGACAAAAAACCGAGAGCTAAAATCTAATATTTTTCCCGTGTATAATACACTATTTTTTTCTGTGATGGGAAAAACGACGATTTTAATGTAACTTTTGTATAATAAAATATTCTAAAATTAAATATCTACCTTTACTAGGTGCATACCTACAACAATATCCGGGAAAAAAGTACTCATTTTTTTCCCGGGTTCCGGGGAAAAAAGTAATTTCATAAAAAGTGGGATTTTGTTATCTGTCAACAGAGATAAAATTTGACATTTTTTCCCGTCACAGAAAAAAAAACAATTTTTATTTGCTTACTAAAACAAAATACAAAAAATCAAAAAAACCAAAAATAAACGAAATTTTTATTTTCTTTAAAAATCTGAAAGCAGAACATAACAAAATTTGCTCTTTTTTCAAAATAAACAGAAACTATTGATTAAACAAATAATAAATACATAAGCAACTTATTACTTATTAAGAATCTTCATTAGAAAAATTAGTTTTCCGGCTTTTTCCACTCCATTCGGACCTACGCCAGCGTAGGTCCGAATGTACCAATCCGAAGGATGAAAATATTCTCTCCACACCTGCGGACGAAGCTACTGCTGTCATAAGTTGTTTAATGCTAATTTGTGCAGCAGGATCTATCTCTGTTAGTGAAAATGTTGATATCCACCATTCAATATCAGTCATATTTGAAATAACAGAATCTTGCATCAAGACCTGATTATAGGGGGACAACTTTCCATGGAATCTTAACAAGACCGGTAACAGGTTTGGGAACTCTGCAGGTGCAGATTCCAAAGCCATTTGCCTTTCTTCATGGGTTAAGCTTACATTTTCCTTTATATTGGTTGAAAAGTGGAAAAGTTCGAATTAATTCGTGACTTTTTTAAAAAAAGTCATTTGAATTAATTCGCGAATTAAATCATTGACTTAATTCATATGAATTAATTCGTGCCAACCCTGGGTCATAGTAGGCAGACGCGGATTGGGGGGGGGGGCTCTTCAAAGACTTGTACAAAAAGGATTTCAATAGCGAATTTTATAAAAATAAATATTGTAACATAAACTCTAACCATTCCTACATATTCTACAAAATATTATAAAGAAAAACAAATATTTGTCATCTATGTAAGGTCTTTCAAATGAACTATACTACAAAAATATGAATAATAGATCAATACTAATGTAATATAAAAATGCAAGCCTTTTTTGCCATTTTTGATTTATACGCTCTTAGATTATTTCTGAAAACATTCCTTACACATCTCACTGCGATCTTATCACAATTTGCGCCGAATCGTTTTCGCTTCTAAAGGAAACAAATAATCAAATAGTTTTTATTTTTTCAAAAAACAAAAAACATCTCTTTTGAAAGTAATTTTTGTTAAAAACAGCTTTTTCGAAAACGGATTAGGTAACGAAATTTTTCAAAAATATTTTCCCAAAGACATATCTCGAAGGTACATTTTTAAAAAATGTCCTGACAGCTTTTTCAAAGATGCTTTTATGAAAACGGATTTATGAAATATTTTCTCAAAAATACGTATTTTGAATGTAAATTTTTTCAAAAATGTCTTCAAAAAATAATTTTTAAGAAATATATACATTTTCCGAAAGTATGTTTTCGAAAATAGTATTTAGAAATAGAAAATTAAATTATGAACTCAAGTAGCTTGGAACACGTTAATGAAAAAACAACTGTAAAAGATCCTGAACAAACCTAAACGAACCTTTTTTGGGTTTGATCAGGTTTGCTTAGGATCTCCAGTTGGCCGCAGGAACAGAAAAAGGGAGTGATTAGTAAATTAGCAGTTAGACCTGCAGTAATGTGTCAGTGCATGAAAGATGGACTTGTGTAGTAATGTGGAGTAATAAGAAGTGAGAAGGTTAGCAATGAAAGAATAATATGAGCAATGGTTCATCCAAACAGAAGAGATGATTATGTCGACAGAAGGGTAATGACAATGGGAGTGTATTGTAGAGAAAGGCCAAATCAAAGATCAGTGGATGGACGATTTAAAGGAAAGGTTAAACAGGAGATGAAATCCAGAATCGGGCCTTGTAGAGACGATTAACTAAGAACGTCGACCCCATATACAATGTTGCAAAATGATGGAGTCAAACAGAAAAAGAATAAAGTGTTCCTTCGCATCTGCTTCATAATGTGTCAAGATCTTTCGGTTTCTAGCAGATAACTGATAAATATAAAGAATAAAGGCAGATGGATTTTATATGTGAATTATCCCGAAATTTCCGCATAGAGCAAGAATAGTCGGTCAACTTAACACCCCATCATACGTGAAAACAGTTAATTTAAATTTCTGTTTCTTGTCTTTAAAGCACATTTTACTTTGTAAACAACTAAAACGTTAACATTGTCTGACTGATTTAACAATATTGGAAATCAACAAAATTCCAATGAAATTTGTTACGGCATCGCATTATTTATTATCAAAGGTTTACAAATCAATAAGCATACCTTGAAACAACTTTCACATTATGCAACGAAGATGTTCTTGTAGTAACCTTGGCGTAATACTATCCGTATCTTATAAGGCAGTGATTTTTAACCTTTTTTACCTTGCAGACAGCTTACATTAAAATTAATTATTAAAACTCTACAACCCAAAAAATCTACTGAAGTTACACGCTCGTGTCGATTGGACACAAAGTGGCAGGTTTTACTCCAAGTATTTAATTAAAAACATTTTATAAATTTTCTAAATGTTTTTATGTATATTCCTATATGGATGTATCACAAATTTGGAATATTCCGTAAATTTATTGTCATGCGTCCAAAAAAACGAGAAGTGTGGAAAATGTGTGAAAACAAAACTTTAGGGGTTAACCACGTTTAGCAACATATGTAAAGGTTTTACTGAAAAAAAATAATTGTGTGACTTTTATGAAGAAATCCCGCTTAAGATAACAATTTTGCTGGAGTAATATGTACAAATCATTTATTTCTTTACTTAAAGTGGTTTTAAGGTAAATACCTTAAGGTCTACCAGTTTGTGTTGCATAAAGCTGCACTAAACTACCTTTTATTATTTGTAGAATGGGTATAAAAAAACCATTGCAGCTTAATGTAATTTCTTGCAACACAAACGAGCAAACCTTTAATATTGAAGTTGATATTAGGAAATAAGGGGAGGGGGGGCATAAAAAATGTAAAACCTGGATTCTTTGGTAAGGGTCACGTTATACTCGTCTAGTGTAATCTGATCATACCCAACTGATGAACTGAATATTATTGCACATATTTTGACGTCTTTATAAAATTTTGTAGTCTGTCAGCAGCGACTAGGTAGATAGCGGCCACAGGTACATCGGGCCACTCGATTCACTCGAAAGAGGATTGTCCGATTTTCTCTTTCTTTCTATTTTATTACTTTCTCATTTTCTATCGTATACGTGTTAGTGGCTTACTCGATTCAATCAAAAGAGAAGCATTCGATGTGAGATATTAGCCATATACAGGGTGTCTGGAAAAGGTCTGTACAAAATGCTACCACGTATTCGTGAGACTAAAATAAGACGATCGAACCCAACTTACCTATATCCAAAAGTGTTTCGTTAGGGAGATACAGAGCCCCAAAGAGGTACTTAACGATTTACTTTTTTGACTCTAACTTTTGAACCGACTTGTATAATTTAATGAAATTTTAATATTTTATGTTGGCAATAAAGACTCATAAAATCATACTACAGTAGATGTTTGACATCGTCAGGGAAGTCAGGAACGGACTTGCCCCCACACTCGTTGGGCCAAATTTTTGACAGGTATCATTTTACAGAGCTCAAAACTGATTTTTTAAATACTCTGGCTATTCCTCTTTAAAAAGGTACTCTACGTTTGTTTCGATAAAATTAGCCGTTTTCGAAAAAATTAAGGTTTTGTATAACACGTTATTGAAATAATACTACAATACTACAATAAAACACCAGTCGTTTTTATTTCGTTAACAATGTGTTATTGACAGGTAAAAGTTAAATCATAAAAAGTACTTAAAACTGAATCTTTTTGATATTTCAGAAATCGCTTAAACAGAAAAAATGTTAAAAATGTGAAAGCTCTCCTCCTTCTTGTTTACTTGAGCAGATTTTCGAAGTGGGCGCCCTGTACCTCTATACATTTTCTTATCCGACGGATGTTTTGTTGTTGTACTTGAAACAACATTCCAGGATTGTCTAGAATTTCGTTGCAATGGTGTGTTATTCTTTCTATCAGGTTTTCCCTGGTGTGAACTGGCGTTGAATATACAAGCCTTTTTAAATTTCCCCACAAGAAGAAATCTAAAGGAGTCATGTCGAGCGACCTCGGTGGCCATACAATAGGCCCACCGCGACCTATCCATCTATCATCAAAAGTATTTGATAAGTGCTGACGAACTAAATTGCTAAAATGGGGCAGTGCACCGTCGTGCATAAACCACATCTGATTTCTAATTTCTAAGGGCACATTTTCTAATAAACCGTTTAAGTTTTGTTGCAAGAATTGCAAATAGATGGCACCATTTAATCTGTCTTCAATAAAGAACAGTCCAATGAGATGATTCCCAATAATCCCCGCCCACACGTTAACCATAAATCTTTGTTGATGCTTTGTATGTTCTATTCCATGGGGATTTTCTTCATGCCAGATATGCAAATTATGGCAATTTATTACACCGTCTCGGGTGAAACCGGCTTCGTCCGTGAACAAAACAATACTAGTAAAATTTGGATTTTGCCTAAATCGTTGAGAAAACCAATTTGCGTAATTGACTCTTGCAGGATAATCAGCGGGAGACATGGCATGTACCTTTTGGACGTGATACGGATGTAGCAGTTGTTCTCGAAGGGTCTTATAAACAACCCACTTTGTCGCATGAACTTGAACCGACAACTTTCTTACACTATTAGAGGGATTTTCAGCAATCTCATCCAGAATTTCCTCCTCTAACTGAGAGTGTCTTGCTCTTCTTGGAGGCCCTTCTCCACCACGGCGCGACAAAAAACTTCCTAAAATGGATTAGCAAAAGATTCGCTATTTTAAGCATTTTTTTTATTTCACTTGACTTTTTACCTGTTTCTCTTAAGCTACGATCCACCCTTTCAAAAGTTCTTCGGTGCGGTAAACGTCGATTTGGAAATGTACCAGAATAAATTCTTCTTGCCTCCACACAATTGCCAAGTGCTTGTCCATAAATTAGATGCATGTCAGCATATTCGCTATAGGAATAATGCTCCATTACTTAATTCTTGTATAATCAGTCAGACAATTTTGAAAAGTGTTGTCAATAACACATTGTTAACAAAATAAAAACGACTGGTGTTTTATTATAGTATTGTAGTATTATTTCAATAACGTGTTATACAAAACCTTAATTTTTTCGAAAACGGCTAATTTTGTCGAAACAAATGTAGAGTACCTTTTTTAAAGAGGAATGACGAAAGTATTTAAAAAATCAGTTTTGAGCCCTGTAAAATGATACCTGTCAAAAATTTGGCCCAACGAGTGTGGTGGCAAGTCCGTTCCTGACTTTCCTGACGATGTCAAACATCTACTGTAGTATGGTTTTATGAGTCTTTATGGCCAACATAAAATATTAAAATTTCATTAAATTATACAAGTCGGTTCAAAAGTTAGAGCCAAAAAAGTAAATCGTTAAGTACCCCTTTGGGGCTCCGTATCTCCCTAACGAAACACTTTTGGATATAGGTAAGTTGGGTTAAATCGTCTTATTTTAGTCTCACGAATACGTGGGAGCATTTTGTACAGACCTTTTCCAGACACCCTGTATATCTTGTTCGTAATAAAAACAAGAAAATTAATAATTTTTGGTTAGATTATATCAAATAAACTTGATACACTCATAATTTAGGTCACAAAGCTGCTGATACTTCCTAAAATACCGTGGCACATCATAAACCGAATGTATTATTTCTGGCAGCTGTTTCAGATGTCATTTTCTGATAAAATTATAAAATCACAATTTCATTTATTTTTAGCTCATCCTGTTTAAAAATACGTTACGTTGCACAATCTTCTTATTTCGATACTTAAAAGAGAAATAAGAGAACCTATTATTTTTATTACCTTTCTAATATCAGTTAAAAATGTGAGCAAACAACGCCAGTGTTGGTACTGAATTTTAGTTCTAACCTTGATTCTAGTACCGTACTATTTACGCAGGTTTCTTTACTTATCATCACTCCTTAAGGTGTTTGAGTTTTCTGTAAACCAGTTCCAGCATTCCTTCTGCATTCTTTAACTCTCAAAGTTTTAGACGGGTAGTTTTTGGTTTTATGCATTCGGACGTACTCAGTGATAATACCAGTAGATATAATGTTATAAAAGTACACATATTATGTCCAAAATTACGAGATATTTATATGTCTGACATTTCAACCTATATTTTTTTTGTTTAGCTTTATATTCTTACAAACAATATTTCTGTACATTTGTTCCACCATGAAATAAAACGCTTTGCGGAAAGAAAATGTAATGAAAAAATATACTTACTACAAAACTAACAAAATTTCAATATAAAACAGAAATTCAAAAAATATTGAAAAATAAAAAATGTGCCTCATCGTAAAACTAATACATAGTCGGTATTTTCTCCAAGGGCAATAATACACGATTTTGAACGATGTCAGTTAACCGGTCAAGCTGAGCCTGTGCAATGCGTTCCCACTCTTCTCAAGAGGCAACTTTAAGTTCTCGGAAGGTGTTTCGTTCTTTTATCAGGGTTCTTATCCCAGACATGTTCTATAATCCTCATCGTAAAAATTTTGCACAGCTGCTATTCGATTGTAATCCATAAATACAAAATATTCACCCACTGTACCTTGGAATAAACGTACAACAGGATTTAATACTTCTTCGATGTACCAAGCCCTGGTTACTGTTCTCCCAATAACCAGTAAAGGTGTTTGGGCACCCCACATTATACCACCTCAAAACATAACACTCCCACCTTGAACTGAGACACGTAGTTGAGTTGTAACTAGTCGTCTTGGGGCAGTCCAAATTAGTGTCCAAAGTGAATCGAACATCAAGTCAATTTTTGCCTTGTCAAAAAACATAACATTATTCCAGTTAGGACCTAGTTCCATTATTTCTCGTGCGCAACGCAACTTAAATTTTTACGCTCACATGTAGTTTGGGAATACGCAAGGGTCTTCTACGACGTAAATTGACAGCCTCAAGCTGATGTGTTACTGTTTGCCTTGACTCATTCACTATCTTAAGTCTAGCAAGCTCCATCGATACTGTAGTCGTTGATAAAACAGAATACCGTTGTATCGTTGCTCTCGGCCCCTCCTGGTCATTTTCAACAGATGCGCCTGCCTTCAAACCTAACCTCAAAAATATAAGTAAATGATGCACTAGAACACGTTTACTGGTTTTCTTGCATCAGTAACGTGGTCCAGAAAAGTATCTGCTTATGAACCGAGAGGTAGTGGGATCAAGGCCCATCCACATGAATAATCAAGCCCTACAGAACAATGAAACGTTTGATCTTGTTGGCATCGCTTTCGAATGTGATCTCAGCAAGCACAAACACATTACTTCAATAGCAACATCAGCTAAAAAGCTTGGTTTTCTCTTTCGAGTCGGAAAATACTTCTCCCCTTCCAACTTACACACTCTCTATGTTTTTCAAATAAGACCTCACCCATATCTGGGGAGAGGCATCACCTTCGACACTTAGCAGCCTTGATTCTATCCAAAAGAGAGCCATTCGACTTATCAATGACCCAGTCCTCACAAAAAAACTCCCTTCTCCCGCTCATACTACCGATACTTCCACGGATTTTGCTTTGAAGAACTAGCTGCTATAATTCCTCCCTTGACTGTTCCTAACAGAACAACAAGAGGCGCGTTACGTATGCATCCCTTTACTGCCCAAAAAGTCTAGAATATCCCACTCCTCCCGCTCATTTATGGAGTAGATATTTTCCCTACCTCTTCAAACCTCCAATAAATCCCGTGCCAATAGATAACATTTCCCGTCCCTCCAGACGCCCACGGTACGTTAGTACTAAGGCAGTAGTGTAAAGTACGTGGAAAATGTAGATTTTAATTTTGATTTTCTGTATTTATCTGATACCATCAGTTAATGTTGCTTTAATGATGTAACTGTTACTATATTACGAGATAAGTCCTATCCTCTAAACTGAAAATTGTTGAAATTCTTTACATATAAAATATAGCAATAACCTAAGTGTTTTTATTTAAAAAAATTACCTGATTACAAAAAAACAATTTCCTTGTTCACTTTAAAAAAAAAGCGCTTTATTTCTTTCCATTTTAAGTAACTTTTACCATTTTCCTAAACCTTAAGATTTTACATCCTACAACGTTGTAAGCGGAATGCGTCTTCTTGAATTTTTTGAACTATGGTAAAGTTTCCATTTGTTAAAATGTTTTATCGCTTCATTGACCGTACATTTTGATTTATGAACCCGAATATAATAAAGCATGCTTTTAAACATGAAATAAAAAAAACGTCAAACAATTGTTAAGATGCTATTTTTTTCTAAAAATACTATTTTAAGGTTAACTAAAACAAAAGATAGCAATAAAATTTTAAAATTATGTGTTGACCTATAATATCGTTTCAGTTACACACAATAAAAAATCTTTTATGGCCCTACATCTGTGCAAATTAACGATTTTTAAATTCTTGGGAATTTATTAAGCATTTCGGTTAAAAAGTCAAGTATTTTGGTTACACAAAAACAAGCGGATAAAATACTGTTGTTTTATTCCAAAACTTTATTTAGGTATCTTGCAAGTAATACTAATATGGTTTGGTTAAGTTGTAACCAAATCTAGGATGACCCACATACCCTGCAGTGTTTCCAATGAAGTTCTAAAAACGTTAACTCTCAAGTATGTCTTAAAAAATGTAATTAAATACAGGGATTAACTCTAATATGTTTTATTGCTAATGTCATATTTTGGCACTCTCCGCTCTAACTCGTTCCATAGGTGTTCTATAGGGTTTAGATCCGACGACTGGGGAGGCGAATGTAGTTGTTGCGGTACGTTATATAGAATCCATTCCTTAACAAGTGCCGTAGTGTGTTTGGGATCACTGTCTTGTTGGAGTATCCATTGTGGTCCTAATCCCAAACGTCCAACTGAGTGCAATAGATTTTCACGCAAAACAATCGGTACTGCCGGTGGTTCATTAGGGTACGTACAAACATAGTAAAATCAGGCGGCACCGACTGGGGCCACAATTTACCTTGTTTTTAAAATTATCAATAGCAATGCGCTAGTGACAATTTAAAAACAAGCAAGCAAATTATAGGCCTTGGTCGGCGCTGGCCACCTGAAAGCGGGAAACCTGCTTTTACTGTGTTTGTACCCTTACACCTCCAATAAAAACTACATTATCAGCCCCAGCTGCCGACATGCAGAACTAAATTTTCGGATTTAACCCTTAGTCATATTTTCCCCTTGCCGACTGCTCCAAATATGTTATATTTACTTTCATCAGTAAATAGAACAGTTTTCCAAAATATCAACATCCTTATCAATGTGCTGCTTGGCAAAGTCAAGTCGTTATCGTCCATTTTTCGTCTATTTTTCGTTGATATTAATGGGTTTTTTTCTAGGAACCCTGCCAAGCAGTTCATTATTGGACCTCAAAACCCTTCTCACAGTTTCGGCATTTACAGTTTTACCTGTAACGTTTTTTACCACGAGGCAAGTTTTGGAGCACTAATTTTCGGATTGTGTTTAATGTTTTTTAAAATTGTTCGAACATCTCGTTCACTCAATATTTTTGGTCGACCGGACCTGGAAGTGTCCAAACTCTTACTCTTCGACTATCTGAGAATCGAGCATACAAGAACTCATCAGTAAAAAGGACAGATCTCCATTCTCTCCCCCCCCCCCCCCCCCTAGTGATGATAATCCGAACGGCCACTTTGCAACATGCCAATCGCCTGATTGGCTTATTCGAATGTTAACTTACGTCTAACCATTATTCTTACGATACCAAATTTCGAGAAACGCCGACTAAACACAAATTTATAATTCTGTGTTACTTGCTTTATTCCAAAAATAACAGATAAGGCTCGATCAAGAAAAAAAATGCTTGAGAAGAAAAAACGGATATATCAGCATATGAATAAATAAACGTTTTTTTTTTTGTCGAATAGCGAATGAAAATAAATAAATAAATTGAAACTGTTTAGATTTTTCGCAATATCCCTAACTCATGTGGAGCAGTTTACTAAAAGGTCATGCAGGTCAATCATCTGGCTCAATAAATTCTTAGAATAGTTGCCTTTTTATACACTAACTACAAATTTTGAGGATGTATGTGAAGGGCGTACCCAGTGACGGGTAGCTGCCCCCCCCCCCCCCTTGAAGAAAAAATAGTGATGTATGAAAACTTTTGTAAGTGACTATATGTACCTAGAGCAAATGCGAGCAAAGTCGCGGGTATTCGCTAGTATTGATAAACTAACATTAATTTTCCATTAACTGCTAATCCTAAATGATAGCTAACGAAACGAAAAAAAAGTAAAACACCATCCTGCAGGTTTTAAAACTTGTTTTAAAATTCTAAATGTCAAGTTATTTAAGTTAAAAAATGCAAATAAAACGTAAAATTTATTAGAGATGATGAATAATTAATTTAAGGAAAATTAAAATCTATAAATTATTATGAAGGTCTTCATTAAGTTAGATATAAATGTCTATCCAAGGATTGCCAATTTTCGACTAATACAAAATTTTCGTTGATTTATTATCCAATTAGGAAAAAAGGATATACGAGTATAATAATTATTCAGGGCGATGCGATCTTCTACGGTTGAGAATTAAAAATCGTAACTACTATCGTAGAAACATCCAAACATGAAAGGTTGGTCCTAGATTATGCACTTTGTTGAAGCTTGAAGCTCATGTAAATAAGAAATCTGCACAACTGCACAATCTTGATTAGAGCGATAGTCAAGATGATTTAGAAACTATAAATAGTACTTTTTAATATTACAAAGCAATTTTTAAACAAAATAATTTATTTGTATGGGAAGTCATGCAGCTATAAAACCTTTGGTTTATAGGTTTATTTTTAACCATAGAAACGTTGAAAAAATAATTTTTATTATGTAAAACTACACTTTTACTGACACGTGCTCGCTAGTATGTAGAAAATAAGCGAGGACGATGCTTGTTATTTAAAATTCTAACAAGTTAAAATGTCACACATTGGCGTTTGGATATTTTTTAATATATAATGATAGTATATAAGGATCGGTATTTAAAAATTTATTTCATTGATAAATATGTTTGAAAATATCAAAAAGAAAGAACGATTACCTATAACGAATATCGTAAGTAAATTATCATGTTCATATTTTTTTCTTTTATAAGGTGCTCTTAAGAAAAAATTCGCTCAAGTGCAAGCTATGCTTGCACAATTATTAGTGTTCCGTGCCATCAGGCCATCAGCCCCCCACTTAACCCGAGAAAACTTCGGCCGCCAGATTTTCGCCTATCTACCGCGCTACCCGCCGCCGACGCCACGAACGCTGTATCACATCGCAAATGTGCGGAGCCAAATTAAAAATTTTTAAAAATGTGCAAACACAAAAATTGTTTCTTACATCGTGAGATATATTTTTTGTTTAAACACTTTTTCTCTAAAACCAATAGTCTAGCAGTTATAAGGATATAAACAATTTAAATTGTTTATAACCATTGATCGCGCTAGAATTTTTCAATACCGATAATTTTCGTTCAATCTTCACCTAATTCTAATGTTCATGATTTTTTCAGAGAAATCCTTCTGGTGATAAGGGTGGGGGACAGCAATTTTTAAGCGTTTTTCCTTAAAAATTAAAAAAAAAGCATAAAATACATCATATAAATTGTTGAATTCGTGCTTCAATAAGCTTACATTCGATACCCTAGACGATGCCCTAGAAATTTTTCCCATGTCCCACTTTACCCCCTGGAAATAACCCCCACAATCAAAATTCAACTTTTTATATTGGACGTCTATAATTGGGCCACCACACTCTATCTCTGCGCCAAATTTCAAATTTTTACGTCGAATAGTTTCAGAGAAAATCGTCTGTAACGGACGGACACCGAAGTGATTCCATAAGTGTTGCGTTCCACGGAACACTAAAAATTAAGGGCTTGTTTTTTAAATACAGAAAATTGATTTTTAGATTCACTATTAAAGGTTTAAGATTTAGCACTGGTTTAAATTAAGATCTAGTTGATCAGTTAGGTTTTGACTGGTTTTTGTACTGTCACTGTTAATAATTCGTTAAAAAACCGTAAGTTATTCTAACATTTTAGCAATTTCCTTGATTTCCAAATATTTTTCACGTGTTGCTGAATGAATTCAATTCTATTATTTTGAAAAATACGTACTAAAATTGCCATTTTCTTTATTATAAAGTTGCGAAGAAACGCAGAAATAATTTCATATTAGGTACATATAAAACTTAGTTGTGTTATTCTTACACTTGTCAGGTTAAACCTTTTGGTTGTCAAATTAGACCGGACTAGCTAAAACAGCTTTTTAAGCATAAAATCTAATAATAATAATTGTAAAATTAGATCAGTCTAGCGTTGGAGAATCTGGACGCCAGTTTAGGTAAGTTGTCTACAATGGTGCTATATTACTTAGTGTCATCTTTAGCAGACCTTTTTTTTATGAAATATGTTATATATAAAGTTGTGCCTTGGTCAATTGACCAGCCAAGTGACCGGTCAATTGACCAGTCAAGTGACCGGTTAATTTGACCGCGGTCAAATATTAGGTGGTCAAATACTTATTAAAATTGCTCCATGTCAAAATAAAGTGCGGATATGTGACTGACCTGTACAACGCATTTCGGGGAATCACCGCCACCGATCGATAGTCTATGCGAGTTTCTGGGAAACCCCCGGTTTATTCAGTGACGTTGTGACGTTATTCGTCGTGAAAATTTAGCAAGTTCAGTTTGCTTTTCACTTTCTTTCGTCATTGACATATGCTTGAAGGATATTTTTAATAGAAGTGGTGGGAAAGCTTTCCAAAATTGCCAAACAATAGTGTTTTGCTAGTTCAGTTTGATCTTTGTACCTAAATTTACAATACAAATATTAATAATTATGTAAGGTAATTCCGGGAGTGTTGCCCCAGCGGTATAGACGCCCCATTTTTCAAATATCGCGCCAAAACCAAAATAACGGTAAATGGTTTGTACGAACCCGTCAGTTACACAAAACTATTTGTCGAGGCAGGTGGATATGTTTGTGTCTCGTTCTGTTTACGAAATAGAGCCGTTGAGAGGTATTTATATATCGATTAAGTCGTTATTATAATATATCACATGTTTAGATGTAGTCATTTTATATATCTGCCAATCTTGTGTTGATAAACAGTGGTCATGTAATAGTATGATTCTTAAAGTGAGGTTATATTTGTTGTATGAGTTAAATTTTCGGTTGGTAGGTGGATGGCTTAGTGGGGCATCTGAACCGTATTGAAGGATAGACGCCCCGAGGCATCTCACCCGTACAATAGGAGAGATGACCTGGGTCATCTATCCCTAAACTAGTTCCCATGTTTTTTTGCAGAATGCCTACACAATATAATAGAAAAAATGGAAGCAAGAAGATCTAGAAGAAGCTTTAAGATGTGTAAATTCTGGCGAAATGGGAGTCAACGATGCTTCACGTGCATGCAGTATTCCTTCGAGAACACTCCGTAGAAGAAGGGTTCAGGGAAGTATGGCTAATGTTCCTCTTGGTCCCCAAGGTGTTTTAGGAATAGAAAATGAAAAAGGGCTGGTAAAACATATTCAGAAACTGGAAAAGGCGGGATTCGCTCCAGATAGAGAGACCATTCGGATATTAAGCTTTCAGTTTGCAGAAACATTAGGAATCAATCACCGGTTTAATCGTGATACTGGTATGGCTGATTACGATTGGCTTAATTCGTTTCTAAGAAGGAATGAAGAATTAAGTGTAAGAAAATCGCAGGGCTTATCTATTGCTCGAAGCCAAGGAATGAATAGAGAAGAAGCTAACCAGCTTTTTACCTTGCTTCAAAAATGTTACACGGAAAATAACTTGTTTATTAAACCGGAAAATATATTTAACATAGACGAAACCGGTTTCCAAGTAAATAACGAAGCTGGCACTGTAATTGCCACGAAAGGAACTAAAGACGTCCATACGTTAATCTCGTCCCAAAGGGGTGAAAACGTGTCAATAATAGCTTGTTGCAGTGCTGAGGGAAGGTTTTTTCCGCCAGTCGTCATATTTAAAGGGCAACGTGAAAAACAAGAGTTTGGAGATGGACTACCTCCAGGCTCCAAAGTTTTTATGAATCCTAAGTCCTCACACATTACTGCTGAATTATTTTTCAAGTGGCTTAGGGAACACTTTGCACCTCGTAAGCCTCCTGGAAAATGCATTTTAATTTTAGATGGGCATGCATCCCACGCAAATACTTCAACATTTTGAACCTGGGGCATCAATCCCGATTGTGTAGGGCATCTCACCCGTAGTATCGGGAGAGATGGCCAAAAACGCCATATTGTTTCCTACCCTATAAACCAGTCACTGTTATTTCCTTTTTAAAATCAACATGTTTTATGTATTATTGAGTCATTGGAGTATACTCTATTATTATTTTTTTTATTTTTGTCTAAAATATGAAGGGTTAACGAATTTTTCAAGTTAAGTGGGGCAACACTCCCGGAATTACCTTATTTAACGCAAATACTGAATACTCGCTTTGTGTTCTTTTTTAGTAGTTCCAATAAGTTTTCTGTTTCTGTTTTATGTTTTAATTATTGAAATACAGTTTATTTTCCTATATATGGTATTAACGGTATTATAAAGTATGATCATTATGATGTCCTACAAAAATGCAATATTTCATAAAATACTGATCGACTTAATAAGAAAATAATTATTCTATTCTGAAAGAGTCAAATTGTCGGCCAATTGACCAAAAAGTTGTTGACCGGCCAAAGTCACTCTAGTTATACAAATATCAGTACACAGGAAAACAGTACAAATAGCTTAAGTGTTATGATATTTTTCTTTAGATGACATCACAAACAGGTTCCCATTTTATTAGAATTTTACGACTGTTGCTTTCAAAGGTACATAGGTACAGGGAATAACTTTTATCAATATTAATTCAGCTTTTTTAAGAGAATTTAAATACATTTTTTAAAACAAAATCATATTGCTTGAGATTAGACCAGTGTCCAAGGGGAATAACTTTCCGACGTTTCGCCTTGGATTGCACGAGGAATCTTCAAGAATCTTTTTTTTGCGAGATCAAAGCATTCAGTGGATTTATTCATGCTGTTTATTCAGTGCGACATTATAGTCGCACTGAATAAAAAAAATAGTACTGAATTTAGTGTGAAATTAAAACATTCACAGCCAGATTCTCCAACGCTAGTCCGGTCTAATTTGACAACCAAAAGTTTTAAACTGACAAGTGTGAGAATAAGACAACCAAGTTTTATACTATGTACCTACTTATTTCTGAGCTTTTTCGCAAATTTATCAAGAAAAGGACAATAATTTTAGTACGTATTTTCAACAATAATAGAACTGAATTCATTACAGCAACTCGTTCCAAGATGAAAATTATTTGGAAACCAAGTAAATCGCTGAAATATCACAATAATTCAAAAGTTTTTAATGACGACTTATTAACAATGACAGGATAAAAACCTGTCAAAACATAACTGATCAACTATAAGGTCTTAATTTAAACCAGTACTAAATCTTAAACTTTCTTAGTGAATCTGAACGTCAATGTTTGGATTCATGTACATCAGTGAAGATCTCTGAAGACACCTCGTGCAATCGAAGGCGAAACACTGTGAAGTTATTCCACTTGAACATGATCTAATCCCAAGAAATATGATTTTTTAAATAACTCAAGCTGTGAAACCGTCCGATCTACATTTCTCTAAATTTCTTGCTAACTTGCATTGGATATTACACCTGCTTGGTTCTAAAAAAAACTGGTACCAATTCAAATTGCCTTATATCATAGAAGTAGCTAATATATAATTTTATATTGCTAACCTGGCAAGCCATGAATCAATTTCATGAGTCCAAGCACATACTGCGACTGCGACTTTTTAGTCGCACGATCGATCATTGGGATTTACATTCGCCCAAAACAGGTTTACTCAAATACCTTCACTTATGTATACGTCTTGCGCGCTTGGACTGTGTTTTAGTGCTGTCGATAGATATATCAATGTCAAATTAAAAATCAATTTTATATGAAACTAGGCTTAGCCAATTTTTTGCCTATATCTTACCACAAAAAAATACCCATAAAGGTCAGTTGTACACAGCTTGATTGTACACTTCTTAAAGATTTATTTTTATTATTTTAATTCACACATGTTTATTTTCTCACGAGTATCAATTTTACCTGTCAACAAAACAAGATAAATGACACGCTGAATATCATCTGGCTCTATAGTACGTGTCGCCGCTTGTTAAAAATTACTGTAAAGATATTTATGTGCGAAAAAAAGTGAAAAATACTTTTTCTTGTCCGTGGGTTTGCGTCATGAAACTCACAAATTTACTCTACGCAGCAAAATAAATTATTATCTGTATTGTTAAGTCACATTTGTCACAGAAATTGAACAAAAACTTCTTGTTACCGTAGCACTATATAAACCCAACATTTTTGTTAAAAATTACATTTAATTTAAACCATTTTGCAAAAATAACATTTATTTGGTAAAATGAAGTGAAATAAATAACATATGGTTGTTTAATGAAAACTATAGGAAAGTGATAATTTTTAGTCAATTGCGAATTTTTTCTTCCACTTCCTTAGGGCCGGTCATCGTGACCAAAACTACTAAGAACATAGCCCAAAACCGCTGGTATTTTGTCATTTTCATTTGTTTCTTGACGGCAGATATTGAAAAGGTCCTCATTTTGAAAAGTGCATTGTTCTGAAAATATATTTACATTTAACTATCTGGCACCTACTGGCAAGTAAATAGTATACGTTTGTATTTAGTATGAATAAGCCTACCACCATATAATATATTTAGAAATGCTAGCAAATGTTAGCTTTGAATACGTATCCTTACATCACTAGACCGAATCATCTCCTTAAATCTTTCAACCATGAGTTCTGGTGTCTTCCTACTGATCTCTTTCCCTGTACTTTACCCTCTACTATGAGTCGAATTAACTCGTATCTTTCACCTCTCATCGCAGGACCCACATATTGCATTTTTCTTTCCTTGATGGTGTTTAGTAGTTCTCTTTGTTTATTCATGCGTTGGAGTACTTCGACGTTTGTGCCCATGAAAATCGCAGCATCCGTCTGTATAAGTACAGTTCGAAGACTTCTATTCTTTTTTCTGTTGCTGAGTCTGTCCAGCTTTCACATCCATAGAGTAGGACAGAGAATATTTAACATTCTGATCATTTGAGTTCTGAGCGCCAGACTAGGGTCTGATCTTGTGAAAAGGTTTCATACTCATGAATGTTTTCCTCACTTGTTGAATCCTTGAAAGTATTTCTTTTTTCGGATCACAATGACTGTTAATGTTAGCTCCTAGATACTTTATTGAGGCTACTTGTCCAATTGTTGGTCCTTTGACACGCAAGTGTGCTTTTATTGGCGTCTTCGAAAAGACAAATACTTTTGTTTTGGAGACACTGCGATATAAACCGAACATTTCGCAGTAATCAACTACAGAGACTGTTATGTTTTGTAGCTCTTGTACATTGTTTGCTGTTATAACGGTATCATCAGCGCACCTGACGTTGTTTATTTTAGTTCCATCGATCTTGATTCCGCTTTGGAATCCATCCAATGCCTCAATGAATATAGCCGAGTATAGATTAAACAGCAGTGGGGACAAGACGCAACCCTGGTGAATTCCTCGTCTGATCGATATATCCTCTGATGTTTTTTGTTCTATATTGACAATGAACTGACTGCCGGTTGATGATAATACAGTTCTGAGATGACAAGCAGATCTTGTTCGTCGACTCCGGTTGTTCTTAGAATTTCAATCATCTTTTGATGATTAACACAGTCGAACGCTTTTGGATAGACTATAAAACATGCGTATACATTCGTCTCTACATCTTTGTGTCAATACATTTAGGGAAACGTATTCCTAGTGCGTTTCGGAATCCAAATTGAGTGTTATCCATTTGATATTCGTATTATTTGTAAATTCGTGTGTGGATGATTCTAAGAAAAGTTTCAAGTACGTGGGACATATGACTTATCATTCGATCACATCACATTCGGAGGAGTTCTGTTTTTAAGCAATGTTGCAAAAGCTGATTTTAGCCAGTCTAATTGTATCTTGCCTGAGCTGTATATTTTGTTAAATAATGATGTTATTAGGTCTAAAGCTTTTGCTTACGTTCTCTGCCATTTTTGCCAGGGCCGGTGGCATTTTGTGTGGTTTTATTGCATGAACGACTTTGTCTCTTGATATTTCTGGACCTCTTTCATTTATCTGATGATCTATCGGTGGTGGGAGATAGGGTCTGTCATCGTCGAAAAGTGTTTCGATATATTTTTTCCATCTTATAAGTTTAGCTTCTACTCCTAGAATTATTTCGTTATTATTAAAACTGCTCCTTGATATTTCCTGCGTCTGCCTGACATTTCTTTTACTTTTTGTGTGTACTCTAAAGTAGGGGTGGGCAAAATAATCGATTAATCGATTATTAATCGATTAATCGATTAATCGATTGAACGATTACAAAAAAAAAATAAAATCGATTAATCGATTTTTCGATTAATCGACTTTTCGATTAATCGATTTTTCGATTAATCGATTTTTCGATTAATCGATTTTTCGATTAATCGCTTAATCGACTTTTCGATTAATTTTTTTTCGATTAATCGATTAATCGATTTTTTCGATTAATCGATTTTTCGATTAATCGATTTTTCGATTAATCGATTTTTCGATTAATCGATGCTTTTTTATAATCATAACTCGACTATCAAACACGTATTCAACGAAATAATTTGAATGCTTTTCGATCCGCGCTCCTTTAAGGGTCTAAAATTTAAATCGCCCGTCGGAATTGTGTTCAAGATAGGCAAGTGGTAAGCGCTGGAGTCGCTTTCATTATGTCATTAGTAATGACATAATTTCGACTAGTTCAATAATCGATTTAGTTCGATTAATCGATTTTCCCGATTAATCGATTAATCGATTTTTCGATTAATTTCGATTAATCGATTTTTCGATTAATCGATTAATTTCGATTAATCGATTAATCGGAAATAATCGATTATTTCAAATAATCGAAAATCGATTATCTTTTTCAATAATTGCCCAGCCCTACTCTAAAGGTGTCATAATTTTTTTTTGAAATTGTTCTATTTCTTGGAAATGCGCCAATATCCAATTTTCTTTTGCTTCTCTGCATTTTTGACTAATGATTCTATTAAAATATTTATATCTGTCGGATTTGTGCTGCATTTCAGTCTTTCAGTCACGAGGTCCAAGATTTCTTGTGTCATCCATTCTTGCCTTTGCAGTTTACTGTGAATCCGATGTATTCCTCTTGCATTTTTGTTAATTTAGTTTTTAGAGCATTATATTCTTTCAGCGTCCTCTCCCTGTGCAGGTCTTTCTACTGTTTCTAGTTCTCTTTCGATCTTGGAACTTATCTCTTTATTTTTCTTGGGGTTTTTTAGTTGTGCGAAGTTTATTTTGTTCGATATTTTTTCTCTTTTAACTCTCAGGAATCTCCTGAGTTTAAAATCTATTACGACAGGATTGTGGTCGCTATTAATGTCTACTCCAGGGTAGGTTTTTACAGTAAAGTAAAATAAAATCAAAGAAAAAGGAGGAGTAAAGTCAGTGAATCATTTAGGGTTAGTTCTGAATTTTAAATTAAGTATTATTATACAAAACATATAAAAAGAAAAACAGCAGACGAAAAATGAGTAGCGCCTGACAAAAATCCAAAATCACAAGTTTAAAAAGGGCATGTTTTGTTTCGTTATAATTCGTATATATTTTAAATTCTATATATGTATAAGATAGACTTAGGAGCGCCAACGATTCTGTAAATACACTTCAGATTAAGGAAAATCGCTCCGAAATGAAAACCTTTAAAATATGTTTCATGAAAATTATTTTACTAAAAACTGTCCTTACGGCTTTCATCAATTTTGTTAATGTCGACTTTTCAGCGTGATTTTTTTCTCAATCGACAAAATAAAAAAACGCATATGTTGGTAACGTTAAAGTGCTCGAACTCTTCTTGGGTTATTTACTGTCTGGTCAAGAAGCAAGGGTAAATTACTTTAAAAAAGAAAGTTTAAACGTTTGTTTAACATAATACATTCACCCATTTCGTGCTTTATAGCTGGATTGTCTTGTAAGCAAATATTTACTGAATTATTGATTACGAACCAAATACAGAAGGTTAGTGGGACACAATGATGAGTTCATGAAAGACTTTTTAACATGTTCGTTACATCGAGGAACAATTTATTTTATTGATATTGTGGGCTTGGTGCGACAACCTGTTGTTAAAATTTTATCTGATATGTAATTTGTCAAGGACGAAAGAGTTAACAAATACATTTTAGATGATTTATAGAAGACGATCCTAAAGTTAATAGCACATACCTACTAGGTACAGTGGCCGTCAGATAAATTCGTACGTATTTTATATAACCCTATTTTATTATATTTTGGTACAACCGGCTTTTATTATGTTGGGCTGCCTCTAGCTAGGAAATAAATTTTCTTATATTTAAACCAATACCTACACTCGTTGTTTCGGGGCGCCATAAAAACGCCCTTCCCTAACTTTAGATCAAAATCATTTTTTTAAGTAATAATGTATTATATTTATTAAATTATATTAATAAATAAGAAGAACAGGTAACTAAAACACTGATTTTGTGGTAGAGTTACATGTCTGTAATGCTGTCTGCATCTTATTCAGGGTATTAATTTTTCAAAAATTTTAAGCCTGAAGATACAAACGCCATTGAAACGTTACTAATAATAAAGTAAGTTTTAAAGATCTTTTAGTACTTAATTCTCGTTAACCCTACCACAAAACTAAAAATAGGACGTTAAACAAAATTCATGAAACATTAATATTTGATGGCTGCACCACCGGAGTTTAATAAGGATTGTAGTCTCCTTGACATTGAGGATATAAGAGAGTTGGTGTAATGCGGAGTTATCTCCTTCCAAATATTTTCAATTTTTTCTCATAGTCCTACTTCATTTTGAGGTCTAAAATTTATCATTTTATACATTTGCTTCACCATGTAGTCAATAGACTACATTTCCCTTCTCTTCAGACACCCACGGTACGTTAGTACTTAGGCTTGAAGTCTACCATGAGTCCCCAAACGTTTTCTATCTGGTTTAAATCAGGACTTCTTGAGCACCAAGGCAAGCACGTTATATTGTTTTACTTAAACCAGTCCCTCGCTATTTTGGCAGTATGCATGGGGCAGTTGTCTTGTTGGAATATAAAGTTATTTTCCTCAGATGTCATACCTGCTGATATAAGCAGCACATTTTCTAAATTTTGGGGATATAAATTACCTACTATTTAATATCGCACCAATATTTCAGCATGCACCTGGACTATAAGAGTTTATACAAACCCAGACGTTAACTGAGACACAGCCACTAGTTTATTTTTTTTATATAATTTTCGTTTAACGGGAATTTGGTGGTCTAAACTCTACTTCCTCCACTGTGCGCTGACTGAAAAATTTTCTCATCGGAAAATATCAACATTTTGTAAGAAGTTTTCATTCTCAGGTAAGTATTGCATGGCAAAACCAATTATTTGTTCCTTGTGAACATTTTGAAGAAAAGGTTCTTGAGCAGCTGCACGGTTTCTTAAGTCGGAACATTGCCCACAACTGCGCTGTTCTAGAGGAGGCTGGAAATCCTGTCTTATGCACAGCGAATACAGCAGTTTCAAAAAGATTATTCTGCAAACAACCTACGACATTTACATCTTCTTCGTTTGTCGTTTTGTTGATACTTAAATCTGTTCCTCTACTCTAGACATTTCCACTGTACGCCATTGTCGGCATGTTTCCGCAATTCCTTGGATGGTACTTTTTGATTTTCCATATCTACCTGCCACTCTTTCATCAGGCCATCCTTTTTCTATTAAAACTATTTTTGTTTTTTCGCATACCCATAAATGAGGCATTTTTAAATTGCGCTTCGAAATTAAAATATTCTTTGACAAATTATTCAAGTGACTGTCAAATAATTTTTGTCAGTGATAAAGGTAATAAAGGTATAAAAAGTTAGATATTATTATACACTAGAGCACTAACGGCGTACGAATTTATCTGACGGACACTGTATATGTAGAACACATATGCGATATTCCATAAAATGTAAAAATGAGAATACCTATATCCACACTTTTCAATTAGCATGACATCCGTATACATTCATCAATAGTCTTGACCAACATACAGCACGCGAGTACCTTTTTAATTAACAAAATTTGAATAAATAGTTAATATTTATAATGCGAAAGTAGTTTTTATTAATATTAAATATTATCAGTGGCCCGTGTGGCCTCGCTTGTGGAGGCATATTTAATGCGGGGTATCAGTTATAAAAATATCAACCAAAAATTCATTGGAGTCAAAAAAATTTTGAAAATAATCAGAACTATTTCATTAAATATTCAGGCCAGTGACAGGATTAATAAACAAAAATATTGTACAGGGTGTCCAAAACGTCGTAGTATGGACAAATATCTTTGCTATTAGTAAAGATAGAGACACCAAATTTTAGGTGTATCTTATTGGTTAATAAATCTACTATTTCATGTAATCTAACTTTTTCAACCCCCTCGAGAGGCGACGACGCTAGGGAGTTAGAGGTCAAAAATTTTAAATGCAACCCTAAGCCGTGTGTACCTCATTTTAAAGGTGTCCAAAAATAAACATTTTAACGCAAACCCGAGGTCCGTATCTTAGTTCGTTTTAAAATGGCAAGCTAATACAAATTAAAAAATCATTAAAAAAGTAAAAAATTTAAATATCTATATCTCTCCAATTACTATAAGAGTTATTCAAAATGACTACCATTAACTTCTTGGCAGTAATAAAGTCGATTTTGGAACTTACTTCTCACATTTGTGAGAAAGTGTTAGAAAATGTGAGAAGTAAGCCCAAAATATTTGGGCATCTTAATTTTTAACTGTTGTGGTGTTATATCCTGAGAAACTTAAACATATTATAAAGGAACATGATTACTGAAATATTATGATTTTATACCATACTTTCGACAATAATAGAACTAAATTCGCTACAGCAACTCTTTCCAAGATGAAAATCATTTGGAAACCAAGCAAATCGCTGAAATATCAGAATAATTCATACATTTTTAATGACGACTTATTAACAATGATAGGACAAAAACCTGTCAAAACATAACTGATCAACTATAAGATCTTAATTTAAACCAGTACTAAATCTTAAACCTTCTTAGTGAATCGTAACGTAAATGTTTAAACACGTGGTTTACAGTTTTTAATAAATCAACCCCTAAAGGGGTGAAACGGGGGTTCAAAGTTTGTAAGTAAAATTGTTATACCGCGGACGAAGTCTCGGGCGCAAGCTAGTCAAGAATTAAATTAATTGTAAAGTGACAGCACGCATGTTAATGTCATTTGCTAAAGATGACTTTAAAGGTCAATTACATTTAGTAGGTTTTTGCATGGATCTATTATAATATGGATTCGATATCCGTATACTGTGAGCGTATCCAACGTGAAGCCTTATATAATATAAATATTTTGTTGTTTGTTATTCTCTTGAGAGGGCAGTTTACGAACTACGAACATAGACAAGACTACGAATTACTACGTAATTGAATCAAGAATGGTAGTAGAAAGAGATAAAATAGCATTGGAGTGTTGGAGCTCAGAAGTGTTGTTGTCTGCTGGGTGCTTAGGAAAAACATCTGCGAACGCTCGGTTACACGTACGTCTTTGTCTAATGAACTAGAAAAGAAAAAGTGCGACGTATAGATTTATAAATGACTCAGAGCGACTTTAAATAAACGCCTTTAGAAATAACCTAACATAACATAACCTATAAATAATAAAACCTATTTAACTTAAATTTATTACTATTTAGCAGAAAAATGCAATATTTTGGGGCTTTTATTACTTTTAGTAAATCTTGTGATGCTTCTAACGTATTTTTGTACAAAAATACAAGGTAAAATAAGATGTGGCCAATGTTTACAAATTGTGTTTACAGTGTCGTTTAGAATGGTTTGTTTTGGCTTCAAAGAATGTGAACTCATCCCGTATCCAGTCCTAATAAATCCATGGGTTTTTGATTAAAAGTCATCATCATCATCATCATTATCAGTCTGTAAGGCCATAAACAGAGAAAATTCTAAATAATTCTTTTTTAAGGTAAACACGATACAAAGATTTGTTCTTAAATCACATCTTCTTTTACGATGTAAAAAAAGACATACGAACCAAAACTTATGTTATATACGGATTATAAGGGTTTGTTTAGACCATTTAGGCAAGAAACATTAAATATAAAAATAAATATCCAGCAAAAACACCAAATCCTAGACTCCATGAAATCCATCATATTTTTAACTGTGCCTTAGCGACAAATTGGCGCGGTGCACGATCCATCAACGAAAATACTAGTTTTATCAAAAAGGCTTGAAAAATGTTCTTCCTAAATTTAAAACAAAATTCAAACACTAAGTTACAGGTCAAAACTTACTCGTAGTTGTCTTATACTTGCTGCGTGTCAACTGAGACCGACAATTGTTAAAAATCCGACCAGTTATAAATGTTGGTAAATCTTCTTAAAAATGTTTTAAGCATATGGCTATGTGCTAACAAATACCTAGTTAGACGTAAAAAACATACATTAAATTATGGCCTCCGTTATAATATTTAACACTCATTAGGTACCTACATCTTTTCATCAATTAAATTAAAAAAAAAACCTTAACACCAAAAGCAACAAGTTTAATATGCTCCTTGTATTCGCTAATAAATGAAAAAAAGATCATTATTTTATTTATTATCGTCTCTCTGTTTCCATTAATTATTTTTTATTGTTTCCAGAAATACATATAGCGTGTCAACAATCTTGGTCAACTGTTGCTTCGAAAATTTATGTCGAGCGTCATTTGTTGCTTGTTGATTCAAGCGTCCTTGTGGCTTGTTGCTTCAACAAATTGTTGCTCTCCAGATTTTAAACCATATCGATTCATGGGCGCCCTACATTTTACTGGTGTAAATTGTGGTAATTCAAGTATACTGTTAGTAGTTGAGGAAACGATAGTTATAGTTGTTATCAGTAACAATAAATTTTGTTTGAAAAACAAGTCCTATTATTAATCCAAAACAACACGAAGGTTTGCGTGACGCCGCGAGGCAAACTGTTGAACGTGAGTCGTCGCGACGCTGGTCCTGTTGCTCCCCAATGCCGCCGCCGCCGTCACGTCCGCAGGCAACAGATTGCGGCGCCTGCCGACGTTATCGATAAATAGGCCGATGCCACAGGTCCTACACTTGGGTTATTTGATTAGAATACAAAGGGCTTTTTATGAAAAATGGGAATATAAGGGCGTAAGAAATATTGTTGTCTATAAATCTTACATATACGTATCCATTAAAAAATACTCATAAAACCAGTACGGGTAAATAATATTTAATGAGAGAGTTAATGTACAAAATTTGGGGACTTTGGGCTTGTGAACTTACGTTTTAACTATCACAATTCTTCATAGCCTACAGCATTCTCTAATAAGCCGAAGACGAAGGGATGAAAAATCTTTCGATTATTCGTTTTATCAAAATAGTGTTTTTATTTCAATTTCACGGGATGAAACTAAAAGTAAAAATTTTAAAATTATTGTTTATTTTAGACATTTTCAAAGATGGATTATTCCAATTTCGTACATACATTTTTTTATGGTACATGTGGAATAACCTTAAGCATTAGAAATAATCAACAATTATTTGACTTTCTCTCGGCAAAAATTGACCATCTTATCTCGGAATTTTCTTCCGCTGAAGCTATCATCCTAGGCGACTTCAGCGTCCATAGCAAGGAATGGCTAGGTTCCACAAAAACCGACCCAGAAGGCAGAGCGGCAGAAAACTTCGCAATAAGCAACTCGCTCACTAACTTAATCAGAGAGCTAACATACTTTCCCTGCGTTCCTACCCGTAATGCAAACCCACTGGATATTATTCTTAATAACCATCCTGAGCCATACTTAAAATCTGTAGGCGCTCCCTTTGGTCATTCAGATCACGGTCTCATTACCGTCTCTTGTCCAATACATCCCGAGTTGGTTGAAATCATGCCAGAACGCACGATCTGGCACTACAATTCTGCCGACTGGTCTTCGACACTTCTTCTCTGCTTTCTCTTGGAACCTTGTCTCTTTTCCACCACCGATCCCTCCGAAATCTGCTGTCATATCACAGATATCATCCAAGCAGGTGCTGAGAGTTTTATTCCATATACCCGCAAACTCCACCATCAAAAGCCATGGTTCTCCAACGCCTGTGATAAAGCCAGACTCAAAGAAGTTCAAGCTCACAAAAGGTATCTTCAAAATCCTACACGTCCCTAAAATCGTCAAATTTTCACCGAGGCGACAAAACAATACAATCAAACTAACTGAGAGTCTAAAAATGCTTTTAACAATCGCATAAAAGATAACGTGCCTTTCTGTCCCAACGGCAGCAAATCTTTCTAGTCAAAAACTTTAGTCAAACCTTCTGTAGAAGCACTTTTCCTTCCCTGACTTCTGAAAACAAAATTATCTCTACCTTTAAAGGGAAAGCGGCACTATTTGCCAGGCAATTCGCTGCCAATTCCACCCTAATTCCTGGTGCCAATTTTGCTCTTCCAACATCTACGTCTCTACCCCACAAAATGTCCGACAAAATACTTAAGATCAAACAAGTTCAAAAAATTATTCCATCCCTTAACACCAAAAAGTCCTCCGATCAGGATGGCATACCCGCAAACTGTTCTAAAATATGCGCTCCAGAACGTGCACCCATCTTAACTCGTCTTTTCCAGATCTTCTATGACAAGGGTATCTTCCCAGATAGCTGAAAGGCTGCTCGTGTGCAGCTTGTCCCGAAGAAAGGTTCCAACTCCCTTCCATCCAATTATAGACCTATCTCTCTTCTCATTTGGTTCACGGTGAGTGAAAATACAAGCAAGCCTGTATTGAGCAACAAGGGAACTACTAAGAAGAAAAATAATTTTTTTAATCAATAATTTGCTGTTTTCTTTGTTAGGCCGTTTGCCCAAGAATCCCCTGTCAAATTTTGTCAGGGGATTATTGCAACACCCCGTATATTTGAAACTAGATGTATAATTTACAGATAAACAAATTAATTTTTATTTCGAAGTAAATACTGTTTAATGTTTTTTTTTGACGATAATAAAACAATAAAATTAGCACCGAATTCCCCATAAATAGCATTTATACCATCAACCGCAGCCTATAAATCTAGAGATCAAACACAATCGACAAAATAATTTCAACATAACGACACTAAATTCATCGAATTACGATAGTCTAACTGCAGTTATATACAATCGGGCAGAAAATAAAAAGCCATTTAGTTCGTTACGTTTACGGTTGCTTTATTGAATTGTATTCAAGGTAATAAATTCATTGTGTGTATTATCTAAATTCGTTTTTTTTTTCATTTTCCTGGCTTTGTATTTTGTTTAATTGCCAATAGTTAAATTTAAAATAACGCGAATTTAATACTTATTTTCAGTCTAAATCCAAGTAAATTGGGTTGAATTTCCTCATTAACTGAATTTTTACAACGCAAAGTCGGCAGTTTTATTACAGGAACATTCGAATTTATGAAATTAACAATTAGTTGATGCCAAAATTTAAGATCTTGACGACTTAAATTGGAATACAAAAGCTTACTAAACTTAGATTCAGGTTCAACATTTAATAAAAAATTCTACTAGTATGTACATAGTACATAGTACATGGATCTATTATAATATGGATTCGATATCCGTATACTGTGAGCGTATCGACCGTGAAGCCTTATATAATATAAATATTTTGTTGTTTGTTATTCTCTTGAGAGAGCAGTTTACGAACTACGAACATAGACAAGACTACGAATTACTACGTAATTGAATCAAGAATGGTAGTAGAAAGAGATAAAATAGCATTGGAGTGTTGGAGCTCAGAAGTGTTGTTGTCTGCTGGGTGCTTAGGAAAAACGTCTGGGAACGCTCGGTTACACGTACGTCTTTGTCTAATGAACTAGAAAAGAAAAAGTGCAACGTATAGATTTATATAGATTTATAAATGACTCAGAGCGACTTTAAATAATCGCCTTTAGAAATATCCTAACATAACATAACCTATAAATAATAAAACCTTTTTAACTTAAATTTATTACTATTTAGCAGAAAAATAAAATATTTTGGGGCTTTTATTACTTTTAGTAAATCTTGTGATGCTTCTAACGTATTTTTGTACAAAAATACAAGGTAAAATAAGATGTGGCCAATGTTTACAAATTGTGTTTACAATGTCGTTTAGAATGGTTTGTTTTGGCTTCAAAGAATGTGAACTCATCCCGTATCCAGTCCTAATAAACCCATGACATAGTACATACCATACCATAGATTTAAAAACAAAGGAAGACATCATTATTAACATTTTAGGGCAAACGGAACCCTACCTACTTTTTGGGAATAGCTCTCAGCTATAGCGCATATTTTCAGATTGATAAACTATACTAAAATAACGCAAATACCTACCGCAAGTTAATATCTGCAATCGTAAATACCACAGGCTAAGGCAGAATATATTATGAACTAATGATTAATGAAATATACCAATATACCATTATTTTTGGTGATAATGAATTTTTTGTAATTTATTTACATGGCATGGTGACGAACTTTCCAAAGTGGCAACGTCGCTTTTTCACCGTAGTCCGGTTTATTTATGGCTTAAACAGTTGTCAAAGCGTAGTATTTGTGTGCAACTTTTTTGACACGTCGGGATCAGCGACATACAGATTAAACTGGACTGCTGATATAAGATATTTAAAGTTCCATTCATAAAATACATAGGTTGCGCAGAACTATTTAACTCCACTATGGGCGAAATCTCTGCCACAGGAACGCATGCGCAGTATACGAATAGTCTTTTTCCCGAATTCATCAACGACAAACCGATTCCAGTCGGTCAGCGCGCTCTTCTTGTTTAGATAACGTAGTTAAAAAAGGATAGTATTCTTAACCACGAGACGGGTTCGTCCGCCGGTAAATTCAAATCAACACAGCTTTATCTATGCAACCGAACAAATCTAGATCAGGAGCGGAGCAGCACCCCAAGTCCGTTCGCGGTCTGCGTCGGTTAGCTTCGTACGGGTTGCTTGCGTGGGCCAGTGTTGCCAGATTTCGGTTATTTCTCCCGATTCCATGAATCAAGTACCAAATCTCACGATTTTTACCTTTATAGAAATATCAATCAGCGAATCTCACGACATTGATCTTTGCAAAGTGCAATTTGATTGCAATTGAGGTTTGAAACTATGTTTCTATTTTCACATTGCACTTTCTCAGTATACGTAGTTCAAATACTTCCAATATAATCCAAATGAAATCCAAAATCTGAATATCGAATGGCGAATGTCAAGATCCCACTAAACAATTTTGATAACGATACCTTGTTGTTTTGGAAACAAATTCATTAGTAAAAATAGCAGATGACTCGCTAAAATTTGCGGGTCTTTAGATTTCTTTTTCAGATTTTTTGCTTACCACACTCGAAAGCAGCAGTAGAGAGAACATTTTTTCAAATTTGTTTAATAAAAACTCAATTACGCAACAAACCTAAAGTGAAAACAATAGAAGGCATTTTATATACCAAAAGTTTGTTAAGAGACAAAAATTGCTACGATTTTTGTATCACAAATAATACGATTAAACAGTTAGGTGGTCACGTATTTTATTCAGATAAAAATAAGATAGAAACTCCAGTGATACAGATGAATACCTTCTTTCTTTTTGTTTGTTTTGTGTTAGTTTTACACTTTTATTTATAAAAAAAAAATATTTCGTTTTTTATAGCACAAAGTGATAGATATTTGTTTAAGTTTGTAAATTTGTTTAATAATATTTTGATATCGTAAACTTGTTTTCAGTTTTAATAAAATAAAAGATAGTAGAATAAGATCATTTAATCCTATTTTTACTTCCCATGCAATCATTACAGGCTCGCGATTTATCACGAATTTCGGCGGTCCATTCTTACGTTTTGTTTAGCGTCTTCTGGCACCACTGCAGGTAGCGCGTCGCGTCTCGGTAAACCAGTGTTGCCAAGACACGGCAATTGCCGTGTTTTCACGGCTTTTCAAACCGAAGGTACGGCCACGGGTTTACTGTACTGCTGCGCATATAGAAACACGACTTTTTCGTTTAAAAACTCCAAACGCATACTTGGCCATTTATGCACGAAAAAGGCTAAATATGAAGGTAAAAAAAATGAGTAGCATTTTAATTTGCCAAACAATCCGTCCGCCAAGTCGATTTTGAATCGCTCATTTTTCCGTGTGGACAGTTGACAATATATGAATGAAACTTCGGTTATTCACCTTGAACTGTTATGTAGTTCAAGTTTCCCGTTTGACTTTATATGCTTTCTTTATAGACGTTGGTCACTAGACTAGATGTTTATGCGTAACAGAGTGAGAGTAGCGTGATTAACAATACGAAACTATGTTTTATTTCATGGTAGATTTGCCACCCGTCATTCTTTGCTAAGGACAGAGGACAGTTCTTACTTTGACCCTTATGTCCTTCCATCCTTACTTCAACCGAAAATGTCCTTACGTCACTGTATTCGATAATGTAAATTAATAATAGGTACATGCACAGTGTGTATTGCACACTAACCCTAGGTACGTACAATCCGATAAAGTCGCCCATTGAATATGGACGACTTTTTGATTATCCGCCACGGCTTTTATTCTCTGCCGGTTGGCAACACTGCGCTAAATGCTATGGCTCCGGTGGCTCGTGTCAGTCGTGTCGTCGTTCGTCGTCTGAATTAGTGTTGGGAATAATCGAATGAATTAAATAATCGAAATATTAGCTCTCGAATGATTTTAATAATCAAATGATCATTCGAAATAATCATTCGAATCAAAAACATATAGCAAATAAAACTGCACAAAAATCATCTCTTGAATTTTTTTTGCTTGGATTGGCCGTTTTCGATAAAAACAAAAAAATGTAATGTTATACATAACATTATTTATGGTAATTATTTAGATTAACGTAAACAGCGAATTTTTTCATGAAATTTTGCACAGACCCTAATTTTGGGTCGTAGAACACGAATCCGAAGTCAGTTTTTGGCGGTCTCGTAAAAAAAATTTTTTTTTTGCTCCCTCAACCTGGGCAAAAAGGTCAGGTCAGGTCAGGTTTGCTCAGTTTTGATTGATATAGATATATATGTATCTATATCAATCAAAACTGAGCAAACCTGACCACCTTTTTGCTCAGCCAACAAATTTAAAGAAATTCATTGAAAAACTAACCTAAAAGTTTTAAAAAAAATTTTACGAGACCGCCAAAAACTGACTTCGGATTCGTGTTCTACGACCCAAAATTAGGGTCTGTGCAAAATTTCATGAAAAAATTCGCTGTTTACGTTAATCTAAATAATTACCTTATTTATTAGTATAATTTGTTAAAAATAACAAAAAAGTAAGAGATCCATGAAAACAAAAACACTTCTTTAAACAAATTTGGCAACTAGCATGACTCCCCTTTATGCATTAAAAATTGTCACCAAATGTCAACTTTATACTAATTTGCGTCCTCTGGTTATTTAGGAAAAACCTTTTACAAAAATTCAACACCCTGTGTATTAAAAACAAAGTCTTTTAGGACCTATGTTTTGTCTTAAAATTAAGTAAGGAATAATACCCTCAAGTTTGGCCACATATTTTACTAACACCCTGTATATATCATAAAAACATGCAATAACACTATGCGTTGTCCAGAGATGAAATAATGCTCGATCGATATCGAAGGATCATTCGAAATAAACAATCATTCGAATGAAAAAATCATCCGAGACCCAGACAATATTAAAAACATGCTATGCGTTGTCGAGAGATGAAATAATGCTCAATCGATATCGAAGGATCATTCGAAATAAATAATCATTCGAATGAAAAACACATCCGAGACAATCGCATCGTAACGCAACATCGAGTGCCGAGTCGGCGACGGCATCATTTCGTATTTCGTCTCGTCATTCGAAGCGGCGAAAGGCGATTATTATTATATTATAATCTCTCGGCTAAATCATTCGAATGATCGCGCTGACTTCTTGAGATATCTCGAGTGATTTGAATAATCGAATGATCGATTATTTTTCATTCGAGATATCCCATCGCTAGTCTGAATTCTGTATCGTCCTGGAGTTAGGAAAGGGTGCATGGAATGCATGTCTCTATTTGGCGTCACGAAAAAACCGTGTCGCCTTTTTTCCACGTAAACATAATATTTACTTTGTTGAATGTAGACTGTAAAAGGGTTCTTGGCGGTGTGTCGGCCTTTTCGCTGATGGAAATCTGCTAGCAACCTTTATTTCGCTTTGCGATTGCCGGATCCATACAGCTGGCTTTCATAGTTTTAATTTACGTGGGTAACATCCATATCTTTATGAAAAATATTTTTTAAGTTTTCAACCTATTACAATAAGTATTTCTACATGGACATCGGCGTATTAAACTAAAAATTTACTAAATCTTTCATAAATATGTGTTCTATGTGAACTGATATACCTATCACCATACACAAATATTAAGACCCGTCATGTAACCTTTTAACTGCGCATGCGTTCCTGCGGCACTGCGCCCGGTCGGAGAAGGAGGCATTCTTGGTTCAAGCGTTGTTAGTCCAGTTTAATCTGTATGTCGCTGGTCGGGATATATTAGCTTTGTTCGCGGAGACGATCCGTGACCAGTCCGTAACCTGTACAAGTTAAATAATCCCAAACATTTATGCGCATGTGCTATTAGAAACCGATCAGGAATTGACAAATCTCCGCGAACGTTTTTGGTGAACGTGCTTGTCCGGAACACCTGCGAATCACTTAACCTTAATATATTTTATTATGTTGAATTAAATTTTTAGACTGAACAACCTAATTTAACATTATATAATGATATAATGATTAAAATTGCCATAAAGACATATTTGTTCTGTTATGAGGAATTTTAAATACAAGAATAATTGAATATACTAGAGCATATTAGTATATACAAATTTATATCTACCTTTATACAACTAACAGCATATGAAATTTAACTGTTCGTTATCGCAAAATACAGCCCGCCCAAAATTAAATGACAATTTTCAAACAAATTTCACACTGCACTTGCGCGGACAATTAATTCATGCCAAAATCCTCGGATCGTTTTGACTGGTTACGGATGTGTCCTGAACTTGTTCTCGCATCACCGCGAACGCCAAATTTATTGTCAAAATCAGTGATTTTCTGCTCCGCGAACGCAAATAATCGCACAGCGCACGCGCACTTGTCACGGACTAGTTCCGGATCGTCTCCGCGAACACAGCTATTATGTGTATGTGTGTAAAATTTTAAATAATTTTTGGTTTTTCTTAAAAATACTTCGTCCATAAACTTTGAAAAATGGTGCTTCAGTGCCAAATGTGTAAAAATTTATTCTTTTCATTAGGAACTGTTTTTTCACAGGTTTGCTCGGTGGAAGGTAGACGGCTTGCAAAGCCATAGCGATGCGACGGCGCACGACATTGGATGTTTAGCGTTCTCTCTCTCCTTTTTCTTTATCATACACACGCACAGTGCATGAAACAAAGCACAATGTCAGTTGAATGAATCAATGGTGTTGCTGAATGTCAATAGTACATGCTTCTTTTGCTGGTTGAGTAATTTATTTTCTGCTAACTTACTTCTGCATGCACTACAAAAATGTATTACGAAATTACAGTGATTATTTACCTCATATGTATAAAAATTAGGGCGATTTTCACCAGCTTCCAGCGAAAATCGCCCACCAAAAAGTAAAAATCACCCTTCCAACTGTTTAGTTTCTATGTCAGACGTGATATTTGATGCTAGTTTGCTAGTAGGCGTAATTTTTTTGGCCGTCAAATAAAATAGGTTTTTAACTTCTGTTTGTCATTTTTATTCGGAGAATAATCTAAAAAATACATTTCGGAAAAGAAAAATAATCAGAAAATCATTCCCTCAGATTTGTTGCCCTAAAGAACGTACTTTTATTTCTTCTACTCGGGAAATATTCGATTGAATTATACTCGTATTACTCGTGCATCAAAATAAACCTGATAATTTTTTATTGAAGCATGTTGTCAATAACCTCGGGTTATTTTCATATTTTGTTAAAAGAGCCATCCTCATTCGCAGTCGGGCCCTTTCGCCAAAATATCAAAATAAACTCATGCTTTCATGACAAATTATCGGTAATTTTGATGCACTTCTGTAATTACTTCCGAAAATCATTAGTTCAGAATTGTCAGATCTAATTGGGTATATGTATTTTACAAATGTTATGTAATGTAAATTTACAAAAACTAGGTCAAAGTTACCATTATTTTTACTATTATTTTGTAAAAGTACTGATATGAATTACCATGTAATACAATGGTAATTCACAAACAATGTAATTTTACAGTACAGTAGAGACAGTAGCTATTCCATCCCTCTGATAATAAAAATAACGTCTGTGTTGCCCTCTGAAGTCCAGATTTTTTATATATGCTAGATTTTAAAATTTTGGAATAAAAGTTTATTTTTTATGCTTAAACTATTTCCGGGAAAATCTTGATACAGTTAGCGAGGAACTAGATAAACGCTTTCACCAAAATATAAAGGAACGTTATTAGAGATAATGGGGTGTCACTGATTGCAGACTGATGCTGATTGTTGCAACTTGATTTGGCCCATAAACGTTAGAGTAAGGATTTAGCGAGGGATTTAGTAAAAAAAAGTTTTTAAGACAATGTGTAATTTGTTGTTTTTTTTTAATTTTTTAATTCTTAAGTTCTGTTTAAATTTAAATAAATTAATATTACTTATTTATTTTAAACGCTCAGATCTTACATACAAATACATGTGTATACAATCAGCACTAGTATAGCTAAATCAGGTAGGTGAATCAAAACACGTTTTACAAATTTTGTAGACCTGTGAAATTATAAAAGTAATACAAACTTACCCTGTTTTGATAAACTTACTTTTATACTTGTAAAATATACCCAATTAGTTCTGGCAACCCATAATCAGTGATTTTTACTGTAATTTCCCAGAAACTTTTTTTAGTGTACATAAACGGCTTAAAAATAAATATAAAAGGCCACATGAGACCGTTTCGTTTAATATTTACTTTAGCATACAAGGAATTGCCGAAGTTAGTAGGTATAATCTAGTATAAATATTGAGTTACATATAAACACAAGCTGTCACAGCTTTACACAGAAACAGTCGTTACTTGGCATCACTTGCAGTTTAAGTGAAAGGAAGTTCATGAGAATTTCACAATTTTACCTGAACAGAATAGGGGTATTTAATAATCCTTACCTAAATTATAAACGCAATAATATGTTTGTTTTGTAATGTTCTCTACTAAAGTGTCAGAACTGGGTTGACGGATTTCTATATGAAAAGAGAGGAATGGACCGATGGCGGTATTTGGTTTTGTTTATTTTGAAACTCTGTGAGAGACTTTAAGTTCTGTGCCTGAATTCTAATTTAGAATTCTAATTTAGAAATAGGTAGTGCCATCTTTGGTTCCCGAGGACAAGTACACTATTGTTATCTGTAGTTTTCTAACTGAATGGTCAGTTTGGTTGATGTGGTAGCGCAGAGAGATCGTGTGGCGTTTTCGCTTAAGCGGTTATATAGGCAATTCGTGTGTTAGGCACAACCTTGTTAGAGTGATGCGCGCGACGGTTTTGTACGGACGTGTATTTTGATCGTATCGATCCTGATCGTATCGATGCAAATTCGATTGTTTCATTTTCACATAACAGACAGCATGGAGTTGAAATCTAAGCGGAAAACAACTTCTTGGCAGAGTTCCAAAATCGACTTTATCACTGGCAAGAAGTTCATGGTGGTCGTTTTGAACAACTTCTAAAGTAATAAGAGAACTAAAAGGTAAATTTTCAATTTTTTTTTCACGATTTTTAATTTTTATAGGCTGGCCATTTAAAAACGAATTACGATACGGACCTCAGGTTAGAGGTAAAATATTTGTTTTTTGAAGGCCTTTAAAAGGAGGTACCATACGGCAAAGAGGGTTGAAAAGGTTAAATTACATAAAAAAGTAGATTTATTAACCAAAAAGATACACCTTAAATGAGGCGTCTCTATCTTTATTAATACCTAAGATATTTGTCCATACTAAGACTTTTCGGATACCCTGTATGTATTAAACTTTAAAATACGGTTCTATAAGCTGAGCGTTCTGCAGTACAGTACAGAACCAGGTCGGTAAGATTTATTCACATTCGATAACATTGTTTGCTGATCCATAGATATATTATGTCGATGAGGTCAACCAATAATATTACCTTATCTCCGCCACTGGTTTATTAATATAAATTATTACAATCAGATACCAAACTAATCCGCTATTGTGTATGGTAAAAAAAGTTACTTAAACTTCAATTAATTGTATTGTATGGATTGCTTAAGAAAATGATTGGTTAAGAAAATCCAATCGTATTACAGATTATTTCTTCGCAGTCGAAATCACACAAGAAATTTTATCTCCCGTACATATAAAGCGTAATAAAACAATTCTACAGCAAAATGTTAAATTTAGCTTTTGGACGGTGATGATGCCACTGGAAAATTTGCAAATGCAGTTATAAAATTAGTCGTTTTATTGCTAGCGTATAGGCATTAAAATTCATGATTTGCTTTAGGCAGTAACAACAGATGTTTCGTACATATAGGCATATTTTCCGCAAACAAAACTATAAACAATCTACGTTTTATTTTGGGATTATCATTATTTAGCGGCCCGCCCAGAATTTGCCAAACCTACATTTTTTAAAACTGTAAAAGTGTATTACGTACACATATAAGTTTACATAGATTGGTAAACAACCACTGACTTTATAAGGAGCAAAATATTGTTTACACATTATTTGCAAATATTTCTTATAGGTATTTTCTAGAGATCGCACGATGTGACTTTATTTTGCCGATACGATATATCGGCCGATACCGATATTTTATATGCCGATATACCGATACCGATATATCGTATCGGCAAAGACATACGTACATATTTCAAGGTTTAGTTTTTGTCAGGGTGGGAAAAAGTCATGACTTTTATAAAAAGAAGTCAAGACTTAAATCATGTGAATTAATTCAGACCAACCCTGGTTTTTATAACGTCGAATATAAATAAAAAAATACAAAATACGGTTCTGAACCTCCAATTCGCTAAATGCTGTACGTATTCTGTATCAATTTCCGTTTTTCGTTCGTGCGTTTTCTGTTTGGGCGAAAACGAAAATCGGGGAAGTCCCGGTTTATCATTCCGTCACGAGGTAACGCGGTATAACGTTTCTGATTGGTGAAGTTTCGGGGAAGTCCCTATTTAATGTTTTCAGTATTGCTTTGTGAAATTCTTAATTTATTTCTCAGGAAAAAGGCCTTAGTTATACTACAGTTATGTTATAAATGATTAGATATTATGAGTGACATTAGAAGAGGCATAAAAATGTATTTTATTTTATTATATTTACAAGTATTGCCTTTCGTAGGTATATGCAGTAAGAACCCAAAATTCTTCGTTTTATATATATGCCAATATATCGGCAATTTTCCTGCCGATACGATACGATACCGATAATCGGCAACAACCGCCGATATGCCGATATAACGATATCAATATCGGTATCGTGCGATCTCTAGTATTTTCGTCATTACATTCTCCAGTTAGAGCTAAATAGGTTCAAAGCTGCCACTTTGTCATGTGGCGCAAATTCTTAAAGTCCTCTAGTTTCCGACATTATACGGACTGATGTTTTTTTTTAAATACTACAATATACAGGGTGTTATGAAATTCACTGCACATATTGAAATCGGTAGATCCTGGGAATTCTGGCATGAATTCAGTTGGGGGGGGGGGGGGGGGAATAGTCATTAATGGCGCTTCGCGATAATAAGCTAGGTGTCGCCCCCAAAAAAAATATTTAAACACTGCACACTACTGATAATACAACACATGACCATATAAAGAACAAAAGAACAGCGAGCTAGGTTGTTGTGTTGCCTAACAATATTTATATGTAACAAGTTTGAAGAAATAATATTTTAATTAAATTACCCTTAAAGAATGAAATCCTACTAACTCTTCCAAAATTCTCAATTTCAAAAAGTTCAAATATTACCTATTACACAAATAAAACACTCCACAGAACAGCTGTTTAAACCAACAAATAAATACCTCAACTTCAACTAAACACCCAGGAATTAGTGTTTTACTAATTTATAATGCACACCACTAAGCGCGCACGATAATTTGTTACTATTACAAGGCCTTGAAACTTTTTCTTTCACAAATTAAGAAACAGAAGGCAAAAATTTACACGGCATTATTAAACTCGTCAATATGCATCCCACTGAACAGCTGACGCACGACGCACGTGTTCGGCGGACCAATCAGGGAGGCAGGAGGCACGGTGGCAGACCGATCAGGTAGGGGCCGAGATGCAGTAGCGGAATGGATAAGAATAATAGATAATGGCATAAGATTATGAATTAAACAAAATAATGTTTTTTGACAAAATTTCCTGCTGTAATAAAATAATATTGGTTATAATTTTATAATACTGCGTAGTTGTGCTCAATTAGTGTGAATGTAAATTATATGACTTTGGTGCGACCACGTTACTGGATATGTTAGTAAATTAAAAGTTCGGCGGCCACCGAAATGGATGTTCGCGCTTTGATTTTTAACCTTTATTTAAAGGCTAAAAGTTTAAGCTAGTAGGAACAATGCTTAAAAACGTAATAGGTATGTAAGTGATAATTCTTTGTGTTAACAATATAAAATTTCAAGTCAAACTAGAGTACGGACAGACAGTCTTTTATAACGAATTTAATGATTTCGTAATTTTAACATATTTAACGAAAATTTCTGCTCTTTTGTGGCATACAAAAAGAATGTCACAATCATCATTTATAATCACCATCCTATATGATACGGGGTACGCAGCAAATGACATATACATATAATATATGAACTTTAGCTAAACGATTTTTAAGTAATAACACGACTTTGGAAATGTCGCCTCAACTATACGCACTTGATAAATTACTCCTAACCATAGGCCATAAACGTACATTTATATAGAAATTGTGGAAGTGATTTATTTTATAGATGCCATTTAAAATTATTATTACTACACACTTAATTTTTATATTGCATTTTAACAAAATGAATGGCACGCACAAGTTTTATGTATAATTATTTATCAATAAAATTGCAAAATTAATTTGGAAGGCATTAAAATGTCATTTTGCTTCATTGCAGGTGTGTTCGAGGTCAATATGTTAGAGTGGATCATGTGAAATAATGATTGATTGGAAAAAATACTAAACTAACTTGGATAAAATGTGTAAAATGTGTTTCTGGGACTTTTGACTGCACTTTGACAAGACAGTTCAGAGCAGCGAGATGAAAATAAAAATAGACTAATATAGCTTGAACCAAGAATGACTCCTCCTCCACCAACCATGCACATTGCCAACCCAACCTAAGGTGCTCCATAACGGAGATATGGGGCTCAAAACAGGTACTCGGTGATATAGCTTTTGGGCTGTAACTTTTGATAAGCCTTGTGTATTTTATTGATATTTTGGCGTGTTGTATAACCGATAAAGACCTACAAATCCAGATCATGGACCTTTGACATTACCAAGGAAGTCAGGAACGGACTTGCCACCACACTCATGGGCCCACAATTTTGATAGGTCTTTCAGAGCTAAAACCCATTTTATTAGATACTTTGAATAATTATCTAAAAAAAGGTACTCTACATTAATATCGAAAAAATCAACCATTTTCGAGAATAATCAATTTGTTTACGTCCACACCTTGCAGATATGATTAATAAAATTCAAATAAATTAGATTACTACAATAAAAAAATCACCAGGTATTGTTTCTTTTACCAATGGCAACCCTTAATATGACAAGATTTGTCAAATCCATCAAATTTTAATTAAGTAATGGAGCCCTATTCCTACGCAGAATATGCTGATATGCATTTAATTTATGGACAAGCGCAATGGAACTCTCTGGAGGCAAGAAGAATTTATGCCGAGAGATTTCCAAATCAACCAGATCGAAAAACATTTGAAAGGGCTGGTCGCAGCTAAAGACGAACCGGTAATCAGTAAATTAAAACAGAATTATGCTTAAATCAATCTTTACAAATCCATTTTAGGAAATGTTTTTCCGTGTCGTGGTGGCGAAGGGCCTCCAAGAAAAGCAAGAAATCCTGAGTTAGAAGAACACATTCTGGATGAGGTTGCTGAAAATCCTTCTAACAGCGTAAGAAAGCTCGCAGCTTGTTACGGTTTTATTCCGCTTCTAAAATATTGTACAGATAAATTAAAGACTTACCAGATCTTCGATTAATACTAAGAGAATAGAGCTTGGTTTCTGGTTTTATAGATGCCTTTATTTAAGTCTTAATAGGTACAATGTAGGTATAAGTATACTTAATTCTAGTTCGCCTTATTCGTCAAGGTCTTTCTCAAGCTGTGTATAGTCCAGGCCATCCTAAAAGTATATCATAATTATTAGCTTGTGCTATTCGTGTAAGAGTAATAAGATTTGGTAGACCCGCTAATAAATCATCGTAATGGTTAAAAGCTCTACCTGCTACTTCTGCATTTATTAGTGCATTGTTAGGTATTTAACAGTATTTGTATCTGACTTCATCTTCTTTAGTATCTCGTTCTAGGCCTCATCTTGGCTCTTTCTTTCGGTTCAGAATCGAGACCTAAAAATTACAAGGTTGAGTGGAATGAACGCCAGTTTTGGGGAATAGGAAGTGTTTTGGGCATATTTAGGGCACTGAGTCTTAAATCTCTTATCTTTAAATAGTAATAAATAAAACTCCACTTTGTTATTGTTTTTGAAATGTCAAAAACTGTCAGAGGTCACACTGCTTAGATTTAAAAGTCCCTAAGACTTTGACAGATGGAATCCTGCGCCGTTTTTCATGACGTCAAGGGTGTTTTTTTGGACTAGCCTTTTTGCAGCGTGCATTCCAGGAGTCCAACAGCATTTTTGCAGATATATTTTGAATTTTTGGTACCCAAAGTTGTAATTTGGCGGTAATAAACCTTATTACGCCATACAATTAGTTAAAATTGATTTATTACAATTTTATGGGGAAAATTCCAAAGTTCGTTTTTTTGGTCATCGACTCATCGACAAGGCCACATGCCATCTAGGGTAAGTCTCGACTTTAAATATCTAGTTTGTCTTGTGTGACTTCTGAAGATAGCACTTAGAGTTATTCTATAAATACCACAGATATATATTAAAATCTACCTACCTTATTTTATGCCTGAAGGTCACGTCCTGAAGCTCGGTTCTGTTTCAGGCCTATTTTTCCTAGTTGTGTTATTCCTGCTCTTCTTTGGTTCCATCATTTGGTCTTCTGTTCCTTACGTTTCTGTCTTGGAGCTTCCACATCAGGGCAGGAGTAGACCATCGTCCTAACACCTTGCGGAGTGTGCTTTCCCTGGTGACACCGTTCAAGCTTTACGGTTCATCTGGCTGCTTGAGCACTGGGAGCACCACAACCTCTACACCATCATAAATGTCAGGTTTGATATGTTTGTGACGTCCTAGTAGAACGATTATTATATCACATCACTCGAGGCTACAGGCCTCCACTAGCAGAACTATAGACTGTTAAATAATACACCATCGACAAACTTTGTGCTAATTTTATTGTGAAATGTTTATTATATTAGGTAGTAGGTACCATAAACGTTAATTTGTGATGCACAAGACACGGTAGGAAGGCCTTCTTATTTCGTACACGTGCACTTATTTACTTATCACTATTATTGTACATAATGATTAACCGTATCCGTCACTGATTTTGGCACCACGATATTCTTAACAATTAATTTGAAACAAACACAAACTAGAATAAAATGATCCCAACATTCATCATTTACAATCATTAAAATCTAACCTATTTAATTTAACTTTTCTTCACTTTCGAAAGTACTGTCAAAATCAGTAGAGAGGGGCAAATAGATCGATAACAATCCACGATAAGTGTTGATACTGGATTTGTTAGGTTTTAAATATATGTTTCTTCTTTACATTACAACCATAACTTTTCAGTTTAATTCTAAGAACTAATATCATATTTTCTCAAGGATATTGAGTTGGATACTCTTTAATTATTTGCGTAACAGATATAATACATGTAAATATACCTTTTCATCTTAATTTAGGAACTGATATTGAGATCCTTACTTTAATTATTAAAATGAATAACCGTTAGAGCAAGCTGTTTTATTGGGTCAAACTTTTAGTTTCCTGTTTTTATTTTTAAAGATCAGTCTCTGCCTTACCGGGGCTAAAACAGGTGGCGCTTCTGTTTGTTCTGTTTTTGACTTTACCCACACCACTCTCGGCATGAGCTAGCCGTCGTCCGCCTAAAAGGTAGAGACTACACTCGGACCATAAAACAGTGCAACTCTTGCTCTAGTTCAACAAGGTATCTTATCCGCAACTTTAAGGTAACTTTCTTTCGGTTAACTTTAAAATGACGCCTTCTTTGTGGTCAACTTTAAGATAAAGAGAGTTATTGTCTTTTAGTTAACTTTAAAATAACCTCTCTTTGGTTGACTATTATTACCACTCATTTGTTATTTCTATATTACCCATCAGCGTTAAATTCTTATTACAAAATGGCGCCTTTCAACGGGTTTAATTTGGTGATATTTTTATTTATAATGAGCACATGGTAGTGACATTTAACATTTTTTTATTGTTATTGGAGTAAAACAAAAACTTTAGTCTGATCGTTAAGTGACTAATTTTTTTTTAATAAAAGCTATCTACTACCTGATAAAAATTTTATGGTGGTGTTGTAGGATTTGTGCATCTCTGGGATGTTTACGGTTTTTTTGTTAATACTTTTTAGTAAAGTATTATCTATTATTTCCTATTGATGTAGGATTAGTTTTAAATTTTTCTCTTGCAGTGTTGCATTATTTAGTATAGGTGTAAAGCACCTTATTTTGAGTTTATTTGGCGGTACCCTTTTTTTATTATTTTTTTAGTGAACTACTTCACTTTGAGATTTTTTTTTCTTGATTTTTTTGTAGGGGTCGGGTTTGTGTGTCACTTTGCGACACACCTAGATCCTAATTATTAGGATTCGATTCTTAGTATATGTACATATGTGATTAGTTTCGTTTAGCTTAAGTACTAAGCATTTGATATTAGTGTTAAACTTTACTTGCGTTGCTAGTAAATTTTAGTTGTATTTATCTAGATTTTTTTTGTGAGATACTGGCAAAATGGAAATCAATCTTTTGGGTGCCGATGAAATTAAATACGAGTTGGCAATTCGTGGTTTACCAGTAACTGGTTCCTTTCCGCAGAAGCGTGCGTTATTAAGGGAAGCCATGCGTACGGAGCGCGAGGGACGTGTTTCGCGACCAACAACATCGTGTTATGATGCTGAGACCGACCTTTGCGTTTGCAGAGCAAAATTATTTATTTTAGCGCGCGACATAATTCATTTTGATGTAAGCAACAAAGACAATGAGTTTAAAAGAATTTACACCTTTTTAATGCATGTTGAAAACCGTCTAAATCGCGTTCAAGTTTTCGAACAATCGAGCATAGATCACAAAAACGATTTAACCGATAAATGTGAACAGCTGATGGGTGATCTACATTCAGTTTTGGAGGGCATACCTTCTACTTCAAACGGTGACCAAGCGTTAACGCGATCGGGCCAATCAGGTGCAATAGCACATAATACAAATGCGGTTACTTCTCGTGTGGTAAGCACTTCTATTTTGGATACCGAGAATGAACCGGAAATAGACAGAACCTTACCTGAAGCTATCACGCCACAGAGACAGGTACAGGTGTCGTATGACCTGGTTGACATCGATGATGAAGTAGTACCCACTCAACCTGCTGCACGGCGTGTAGTAGATCCTCAATCCCTGAGCATGGGTCACTCTAATTTTTCCGTTTCTGCACCCCTCTCCCATCAGAATCGTTGCTCGGATCAAGCTCAATTACCCCCTTTGTCTGTGGAAGACTACCGGTTGAGCTCGTCGAGTCAACCAGTTCGATCTTACTTACCTGAACATAATTCTGTTGATCAGATTTCTTCTCGAGGTACTCGTGTAAATCCAACCCATCCAACGTATTTGGAACGTGCGAATACCTTAGAAGATTTTCGAGTTCCCGTGTCAACCCATGACAGTTCTGTCCCCGTTGGTTACTCGTTGAGTAGACCCGTCCGTGAAGCCCCTAATAGGACTATTCGTCCTACCGTGATCCCTGCTTCTTCGTCTACGAGACGAGGCTCACAAGTACATTTTGCGGATGAATCGCAAAATGTGTCTCGATTGGCAAATATTAACTCCACCCGACAGGATGAGCCGTTGGGCTATTCTGATCCATTTGTTGATCTTGCCGATCGATTGGATAATTTCCAGTTTTCTCCCTTAAATGGATTTCGTCCCGAAAAATCTCATGTTAGTAATTTTAGTTGTAGATTTTCAGATATAGATAAATGGAATGTTAGGTTTAATGGACAAAGTAGTGTTAATGACTTTGTGGAACGTATAGAGGAACTTCGTGTGTCACGTGGTGCAACGAAGGAACAGTTGTTTCGTTCCGCGCCTGAACTTCTTTCCGGCGATGCCCTTCTATGGTACCGTACCTGTCGTTGTGTAAATTGGGATGATCTCATTCAACAGTTGAGAGATACATTCCAACCTTATGATTACGAGTTTGCTTTATGGGATGAGATTCGCCGTCGTACACAGGGCGCTCAAGAACGCGTAATTAGTTTTGTTGTCTCTATGGAGAATCTCTTCCGCAAACTCCCGGTATTGCCTTCAGAAGCTACTCGGTTACAGATGATACTGCGCAACTTACTGCCGTATATTCAGAGTAGGCTATCGACTCATAATATTGATACTTTACAGGATCTCGTTAGATTAAGTCGTGCGATTGAGGAGACAGAATCCCGAATTCAGCGATTTGTCCCCCCTTCGACGAATTATCGTCAAATGTTGGAGCCTGCCTTAGCTTATCGTAAGCCATCTAATCATGTCGCTCCCATTGAAGCCCCTACTGTCATTGGTCAGACTCCTAATACTTCTGAAGTAGCAGTCCTCAATGTCCCCTCGAATCCGACCTCATGCTGGAATTGTCAAGAACAAGGCCATCAATTCCGCCAGTGTTCACAACAACGTCGAAAGTTTTGCTATAGGTGTGGTAAGAGTGACGTTACCTCCAAAAGTTGCCCTTCGTGTACAAAAAACGTAAATCTGGGAAGGCAGTAACAGGCCAACCGTTCTTCCCACCTAAAGAAACTTTCAAGGCCGATTCAAACCAAGTTATTTTAAATTATATATTGGAGCATGCTAAGGACGACAAGAGACCCTATTTAAGAATTCATATTTATGGTAAGGAGCTATTAGGTTTGCTTGACAGTGGTTCCTCGCGAACCATTATTGGTTCTCATGGCTGGGATATTCTGAAAACAGTCTGTCGTTTGGATTCAGCTGTAATATCAACTTGTACTGTTGCTAATGGCCAAGCTTGTCAGAGTATTGGTTCGATCAAGCTACCATTTCAACTTCAAGATAAAATAGTTCTCCTAGATACCTTGGTTGTTCCTTCTTTACCGCACACGCTCATTTTAGGGATTGACTTTTGGAGTCAAATGAAAATAGTACCTAACTTGTACAGTGGCGAGTGGTCGTTTCGATCAGATTTAGATCACAATCCACATATTTTTGCCATCCACTCCCGTGACAATCTAACATCTGAGCAGCGTCAAATCCTTGACAATCTTGTAGAAAATACCTTTTCATCTATGGGTAATAAGCTTGGATGTACGACGTTAGTGGAAATGGAGATCAAAACGGATTCTACTCCAATAAAACAGAGATACTATCCCTTATCTCATGCTTTGCAAAAAGAAGTCAACAAGGAGTTAGAGCAAATGTTAGCGGATGGGATTGTGGAACCATCTGAGTCTCCCTGGTCTTCGCCAATAGTTATGGTTAAGAAAAAGTCTGGCGGCTGGCGTTTTTGTGTAGATTACCGCGCTGTTAATAAAGCTACGATTCCCGACGCATATCCCATTCCTTACGTGTCAGCTACGTTAGATAAATTACGCGACGCAAAATATCTGAGTACGCTCGACATAAAGTCTGCTTATTGGCAAATACCCATTGCAAAGGGTTCCAGACCTCTCACTGCGTTTACCGTGCCGTCACGTGGGCTCTTCCAATTTACAAGAATGCCGTTCGGTTTGACTAATGCCCCCGCCGTCTGGCAAAGATTGATTGATCGGGTGGTAGGCGTCGATTTAGAACAATTCGTGTTTGTTTACCTCGATGACGTTATAGTATGTACTCCAACTTTCGAGGAGCATATTCGTGTTTTACGTGAAGTTATTTCGCGCATTGTAAGTGCAGGTCTTACACTTAACCGCGAAAAATGTAATTTTTGTAAGCCTGAGCTTAAATATTTAGGTTATGTTGTAAATTCATCAGGACTTATGGTAGATCCTGAGAAGATTGAGGCAATTCTGCGTATTCCTACACCGAAAAGTGTGACTGAAATAAGGCGAGTTATTGGTCTTGCTTCCTGGTACCGCCGGTTTGTGCCAAATTTTTCCTCAGTATTATCGCCACTCACGGCCTTAACGAGAAAGAATGTTAAATTTGTCTGGGGTCCAGAATGCGAAGCAGCCTTTAATACAGTTAAGGAGCACCTTGTCAAAGCACCGGTACTTTCTTGTCCGGACTTTGAACAACCGTTTATTGTCCAGTGTGATGCATCAGATTTTGGTCTAGGAGCGGTGCTTTCTCAGGTTCAGAATGGCGAGGAACACGTCATTTCTTACTTGAGCCGTTCGCTTACCAAAAATGAAAGAAAGTACAGTACTACGGAGAAGGAATGTTTAGCTGTTCTCTTTGCCATAGAGAAGCTTCGTCCTTATCTCGAAGGAACCAAATTCACCGTGATTACTGATCATTACAGCCTTAAGTGGCTTAACTCTATCAAGGACCCTGTAGGACGCATTGCGCGTTGGGCCATAAGACTGCAGCAGTATGATTTTGAAATCATACATCGCAAGGGTAAAGAGCATGTTGTCCCGGATACTCTTTCTCGATCAGTCCCCGTCGTTGATACCATCACTAATCAACCAAATTCGACTGATACTGCCAAAGACATTACAACTCCGCGTGATCGCTGGTATCTTGGCATGATCAAGAAAGTTGTCGACTACCCTTCTAAATATCCCCTTTGGTGGGTAGACAACAGCAAGCTTTTTAAAAGAGCTAAACACCCTTACGCTGCACTTGCGGATCCCGAGGACTCTTGGCTGATAGTAGTTCCGCGCGAAGACCGATCCTCAATTATTAAAGACAATCACGATCCCCCTACGTGTGGTCATCTTGGAATTAACAAGACGTTCTCCAGGATCGCCCAACGCTATTATTGGCCAAGCATGCGTAGTGATGTTGCGAGATACATCAGACGATGTCGTGTTTGTATCCAGACCAAGCCCCTTCAACAAGCCCCTGCTGGTCAGATGCTCAGCATCCAACCTCTTAGTTCCCGTCCGTTCCAAACCATAAGTATAGACTTAGTCGGACCACTACCTCGTTCTGCCTCTGGGCATTCATATATTCTGTCGGTGGTTGATGTTTTTAGTAAGTTTTCTTTGTTCTTTCCTCTTCGTTCTGCCACCGCGCAGAGTATCGTCCGATGGTTGGAAAATTTTGTCATTTTAGTTTTTGGAGCTGAGACGATCATTGCGGACAATGGGACTCAGTTTCGCAGCAAGATTTTTCAACAGGCAATGGCTCAGTACGGGATTAAAATACGGTATACGGCTAACTATCATCCTCAGGCCAATCCCGTTGAACGTGTTCACCGTGTCCTAAAAACAATCCTTACGAGCTATGTAGCCGAGGACCACCGTCAATGGGATAAACTTCTCGCTAAGGCTGGTTTTGCCATTCGGTCAGCAAAACATGAGGTTACCGGGTTAACCCCTAACTTTGTGGTTTTCGGTCGTGACGTTCGTCTGCCCCGGGACTCATGTCCACCTTCTGATGACCCTCAGCCCTTTGATCCCGTCTCTAGGTCTCAAGCTGTGAATGAGATGTTTATAGACGTGCAGAAAAGACTTCGGCAGGCGTATGAGCGTGGCCGTCATACTTATAATCTCAGGAGACGAGACGAGCGGTTTCAGCTTGATCAGGAGGTCTGGAAGAAAAACTATTTTCTCTCAGACGCTACCAAACATTTTACCGCGAAACTTGCGCCTAAATTTTCGGGTCCCTACGTCATAACCAAAGTGGTCTCACCTTGGTCCTATGAGCTATCTGACCGGAATGGTCGTAATCTTGGTGTTTGGCATGCTAAAGACCTTAAGGCTCACCCTCCAGACGACATACCATAGTTGTTGTCCGACTTACCTTAAAGCTAGGGTTTTTGTAAATATTGGACTTATCGCTAAGATACTGTCTTTAACTCTACTTACCTTTAGTCTGTTAGTTTATAGTTTTGTAAATCTGATAGTCAGTATACATTGCTGTATATATTTCGTATTGTTAGGCTCTCCATCTAAGGCCGCAGAAAACTTTTTTGTAAATAACAAAAAATTTTCTCTGAGGAAGGGGAGGCGTGTTACGGTTTTATTCCGCTTCTAAAATATTGTACAGATAAATTAAAGACTTACCAGATCTTCGATTAATACTAAGAGAATAGAGCTTGGTTTCTGGTTTTATAGATGCCTTTATTTAAGTCTTAATAGGTACAATGTAGGTATAAGTATACTTAATTCTAGTTCGCCTTATTCGTCAAGGTCTTTCTCAAGCTGTGTATAGTCCAGGCCATCCTAAAAGTATATCATAATTATTAGCTTGTGCTATTCGTGTAAGAGTAATAAGATTTGGTAGACCCGCTAATAAATCATCGTAATGGTTAAAAGCTCTACCTGCTACTTCTGCATTTATTAGTGCATTGTTAGGTATTTAACAGTATTTGTATCTGACTTCATCTTCTTTAGTATCTCGTTCTAGGCCTCATCTTGGCTCTTTCTTTCGGTTCAGAATCGAGACCTAAAAATTACAAGGTTGAGTGGAATGAACGCCAGTTTTGGGGAATAGGAAGTGTTTTGGGCATATTTAGGGCACTGAGTCTTAAATCTCTTATCTTTAAATAGTAATAAATAAAACTCCACTTTGTTATTGTTTTTGAAATGTCAAAAACTGTCAGAGGTCACACTGCTTAGATTTAAAAGTCCCTAAGACTTTGACAGATGGAATCCTGCGCCGTTTTTCATGACGTCAAGGGTGTTTTTTTGGACTAGCCTTTTTGCAGCGTGCATTCCAGGAGTCCAACAGCATTTTTGCAGATATATTTTGAATTTTTGGTACCCAAAGTTGTAATTTGGCGGTAATAAACCTTATTACGCCATACAATTAGTTAAAATTGATTTATTACAATTTTATGGGGAAAATTCCAAAGTTCGTTTTTTTGGTCATCGACTCATCGACAAGGCCACATGCCATCTAGGGTAAGTCTCGACTTTAAATATCTAGTTTGTCTTGTGTGACTTCTGAAGATAGCACTTAGAGTTATTCTATAAATACCACAGATATATATTAAAATCTACCTACCTTATTTTATGCCTGAAGGTCACGTCCTGAAGCTCGGTTCTGTTTCAGGCCTATTTTTCCTAGTTGTGTTATTCCTGCTCTTCTTTGGTTCCATCATTTGGTCTTCTGTTCCTTACGTTTCTGTCTTGGAGCTTCCACATCAGGGCAGGAGTAGACCATCGTCCTAACACCTTGCGGAGTGTGCTTTCCCTGGTGACACCGTTCAAGCTTTACGGTTCATCTGGCTGCTTGAGCACTGGGAGCACCACAACCTCTACACCATCATAAATGTCAGGTTTGATATGTTTGTGACGTCCTAGTAGAACGATTATTATATCACATCACTCGAGGCTACAGGCCTCCACTAGCAGAACTATAGACTGTTAAATAATACACCATCGACAAACTTTGTGCTAATTTTATTGTGAAATGTTTATTATATTAGGTAGTAGGTACCATAAACGTTAATTTGTGATGCACAAGACACGGTAGGAAGGCCTTCTTATTTCGTACACGTGCACTTATTTACTTATCACTATTATTGTACATAATGATTAACCGTATCCGTCACTGATTTTGGCACCACGATATTCTTAACAATTAATTTGAAACAAACACAAACTAGAATAAAATGATCTCAACATTCATCATTTACAATCATTAAAATCTAACCTATTTAATTTAACTTTTCTTCACTTTCGAAAGTACTGTCAAAATCAGTAGAGAGGGGCAAATAGATCGATAACAATCCACGATAAGTGTTGATACTGGATTTGTTAGGTTTTAAATATATGTTTCTTCTTTACATTACAACCATAACTTTTCAGTTTAATTCTAAGAACTAATATCATATTTTCTCAAGGATATTGAGTTGGATACTCTTTAATTATTTGCGTAACAGATATAATACATGTAAATATACCTTTTCATCTTAATTTAGGAACTGATATTGAGATCCTTACTTTAATTATTAAAATGAATAACCGTTAGAGCAAGCTGTTTTATTGGGTCAAACTTTTAGTTTCCTGTTTTTATTTTTAAAGATCAGTCTCTGCCTTACCGGGGCTAAAACAGGTGGCGCTTCTGTTTGTTCTGTTTTTGACTTTACCCACACCACTCTCGGCATGAGCTAGCCGTCGTCCGCCTAAAAGGTAGAGACTACACTCGGACCATAAAACAGTGCAACTCTTGCTCTAGTTCAACAAGGTATCTTATCCGCAACTTTAAGGTAACTTTCTTTCGGTTAACTTTAAAATGACGCCTTCTTTGTGGTCAACTTTAAGATAAAGAGAGTTATTGTCTTTTAGTTAACTTTAAAATAACCTCTCTTTGGTTGACTATTATTACCACTCATTTGTTATTTCTATATTACCCATCAGCGTTAAATTCTTATTACAAGCTCAACCAGGCACAACAAAATGGGTTGTCACTCCAGACTATTATCCTGCAAGACTAAATTAATCAAACTGGGTTTTACAAAAATTTACAGAAAAAATTCACATTTTACTAGACCTGTTTTATTTACGGCTGAAGCTGGCTTCACAAGGGCCGGCATTAAAAACTATCATAATTTACACGTTTGGCATGAAGAAAATACCCATGCATTAATACAGACTAGGCACCAACAAAGATTTATGGTTAACGTGGCAGGGAGCATTGGGAATTATTTGATTGGGCCTTTCGTTTTGGAAGAAAGATTAACTGGTGCACTCTATTTACAATTTTTACAACAAAATTTAAATAACCATTTAGAAAATGTACCCTTGAAAGTTAGAGCTCAGATGTGGTTTATGCACGATGGTGCTCCACCACATTTTAACAATTTAGTGCGTCGCCATTAAACAGATACTTTTGGTAATCGTTGGATGGGTCGAGGCGGACCTGTTTTATGGCCACCAAGATCTCCTGATGTAAATCCGTTACGATTTCTTTTTTTGGGGGCATCTCAAGGGACTTAATTATTCAACGCCAGTGAACACCAGGGAAGAGTTGCTTGAAAGGATAACCTGTTACTGCAATCTTATTCGAAATGATCCTGGAATCTTGTTTCAAGTACAGCGAGAAAAAATCCGCAGGATAAGACACTGTATTGAAGTACAAGGCGCCTATTTCGAACATCTGCTTAATTAAACACAACAACAAAAGCTATACTTAACTGTTTTGCACAATTTTACGACAATTTAGTAATTTCCAAAATTTTATCAAAAACAAATTTTTATTTGTCGTTAAAGTTTTAGTTACGCTTTAGTTTACTCTTTCTGTTTCTCTTAAGTTACGATCAACCCTATCAAGTATTCTTCAATCGATTCGATTTGGAAATTTCTGGACATAAATTCTTCCCTGTAGAGAATTGCATCATGATTGTCCATAAATTAGCATTACTCTAAATTATTAAGTCCACTGTTTTCTAATGACAACTAGTATTAATTAATTGTGTAGTAGGGTAGAAGCTTATTATTAGATTTCGTTTAGTAATAATTGTTAATTAGTTGATAACAAAGGATTTAATTAATTTCGTATAATGTGTACCTAATAACTGCTATCATCAGGGTATGCATGATCCAGATTTTCTCAAAAATGGTTGATTGGAGCACCTTAACAAGAAAAATTATATGATACACTAGGGTTTGATTGGGTTTGATTGGGTCATTTTGACGTCTCCTGTACACTGCCGAGAGTTTGACATATACTTATCGGACACCCTGTATGTATATTTACCAACTGTATAAAGTTACCATTAGGTGAAATACAGCAAATGTTGCTTGTCAACCTCACTCACGCATGGTGCATCAGTTGCCGTCGCGTCAGCGTCCTGCCTAATAAATGTTGCAGGAAATTAATATATTTTCGCCTAAGCAGATGAAACCGTTTAAAAATATACTCAAGTATATCAACCCATCATAAGTTTGCCTGTATACATAGTAATTAGTTTGACATATGGTTAAAAATCTACTTCATTATTTTTTATTGTAAAATTTATATTTATATACCTATATCCTAAGTGATTTTGCGAATCTTTAATTAGAGACGCTATTGGTAACATACTTTTCAGGATCCAGTCGGATATCCTATGATCCAGCAAAGGTAAAAAAAACGTTTTTTTTTTCTGTTTTGTTACTCATAAATCTTATACAGCGTGGGCAAAAAGAATGGAACACCTAATATTTTCATAACCATGTATAACTTAGAAAAATGCTCGAATCCGTCAATGTTATTTTTAATTTTTACAAATTTTAACAATTTTTCGTCTGATACAAGGTTGCTCAAAAAATCAGGGCACACGTCAACTTTAGTTTTTTTAATGGAAATGCCCCATTTTGATATTTGAATTCTACTTAAAATTCTGAGTATTTTTCACATACCCTATCCCGCTCGCAACTGTTTTAGATATATTACAATATAAACTTTATTAATTGACAAATTTTTATATTCAGATTAACTAAGAAGGTTTTAAGATTTAGTACTGGTTTAAATTAGGATCTTCTAGTTAATCAGTTATGTTTTGGCAGGTTTTTGTCCTGTCATTGTTAATAAGTTGTCATTAAAAACTTTAAATTATTCTGATATTTCAGTGATTTACTTGGTTTTCATCATGGAACGGATTGCTACAAATGAATTTACTTCTATTATTGTCGAAAGTACGTAGTAAAATCACCCTTTTCTTTATAAATTTGTAAAATACTCAGAAACAAATTCATAGTACAAAACATAGTTGTCTATTACACTTGTCAGTTTAAAACTTTTGGTTGTCAAATTAGACCGGACTAGCTAAAACAGCTTTTTAAGCATAAAATCTAATAATAAAAAGAAAAGTACTTGATTAGATGTTGAAATTGATGGCATCTGACAGTGTCCTAAACGTAAAACAAATTAATTTTGAACGTTAATCTGTTCAGTAATTTGGCGAATTTCACATCGTATTCTCTCTTTTAATGTCTCTAAGTCAAATGGCCTGTTTTTGTACACTCTTTGTTTTAAATATCCCCACAAAAAGAAATCAAGGGGTGTTAAGTCTGGTGAGCGCGGGTCATTCTATTTCTCCCCTTCTACCCACTTACGTGGCAAAACTTCGTTTAGGTATTCTCGTACCAGTGCGGCGTAAAAGGGCGGCGCACCGTCTTGTTGCAGAAAATTGCTTCTTCCAGGAGTATCTAGATCATCGTGATCTGGATATAGAATAGCTAAAGCAGGAACTAATTCAAACTGCAAAAAGTCCAAATATCTGGCTCCGTGTAACCTTCCTTCGAAAAAGGAAGGTCCTAATATCATATTACGTAAAATTCCAGCCAATATACGTTTACATTCTGTGGACTGTGTATGGGCATCTTGCATCCAGTGAGGACTCTTTGTCGACCAGTACCTACCTGCAATTTTAACGGTTGACAAAATATTCCGCTCGAAATTGCCTTTACTACTGCAGATGGTTTGCATAGTCTCGCAAAACTGAAGGCGTCGATCGAAATCCTACTCGTTTAATTCGTGAACGAGGCAAATTTTGTAAGGATGATATTTTTCCAGAAGAAGAATATTTTGTACAGATTTATAACCAATATTTTGAATTTGACCCACTTGACGAGTGCTGTTGTGGGGATTGTTTTGATAAGACAGTAAACCATTTATTCTAGTTCATCACAAATTTTGGGACGGCCACTTTTTGGTTTATTGCGCCCACACTGAAAAGACATTGTGGGACATTTCACTACAATTGTGTACCTTTCTCCAACAATTTGTTGTCAAAAACGTCCAAGACCAATTTGTAGCAAAATTTGCTACAAGTGTATGAAAATGTATAAACACTGTTGTTACTAATAATCCAATTAGAGTAAATTGCTCTACAAAGACTTTGCAACAATTTTGTGTGAAAAAAAAGTTCAAACGATTTTTTCAGTGCAGGTCCAGTTTTTGTTAATTTAAAAACTGTAGACTGTACTTACTGTAGACCATGAAATCGACGTCCAATCTTGATAAACCATATTGAAAAGTTCACATACTTCAACCGTAGATCTCTTTCTATCACCGTAGCCAATCATCACGACGATTTCTATGCGATCTATTAACAGTGCATTTTACTTTTATGACATGCTGTAACAATAACTGAAAACGGTAAAAATTTTTGTTTGGCATTAAATGTAACTTTTGTTAAAACATCACTAGTTTAAATACAATAATGTGCTTTGTTACCGAGGTAACTTTCCCCATTTTGCTTTCCTTCAAATAATCACATAAAATTACCATTATTACAGTTAAAGATCGGCATAGGGTATGTTACATGAAAAATATTTAATTTTAGTAAAATTCAAATATCGAATAAAAATTGGGGTATTCGATTTAAAAAAAAAACTAAAGTTGACGTGTGCCCTGATTTTTTGAGCAACCCTGTATAATACTAAAAATTCTTAAAATTTGTAAAAAATTAAAATACTATTGACGGGTTTGAACGTATTTCTAAATTAGACATGGTTATGAAAATATTTGGAGTGTTCCATTCTTTTTACCCACGCTGTATAATAAATGCATCTACATTTGTCAGTTTTTGAAAATGTTTGGAATTTCTAGCTAACCAGAACGTTGTGACTAAAAAAGACATGCACCTTGTAGATTTCTCCCCGCTTAACTACCATCAATAGAGATTTATTATTACAAACGTCTACGTAGAAAGAAATCTTGGATAAAATCAACTCAATAACATACCAAATCAATCAGATCCAGGATTGATATAGCGCCTATTACAAATTGAATTACATAATATCATTTATACCTATAGGTATAACGTTGGGTCGACCTATGTAAAGCGTTTTTATAGGTTACGGAACTTAATGCCATACCATATTCACGACTATTCACGAGCATATTCATAATATAATTTAAAATACAATTAAAAAAATATAATAACGGCATTGTAAATGCCATTATACCATACCATACCATTATTATTTTTTAAGTATAACATTTTGTTTAGCCTCTTACCATTAAAAAAGGTCTTAAATTAATTTTTATACTTCAACACTTTTCCTCTATTGCTGAAAGCCTGATTACCACAATCTACTAACAACACAATACACGATTAGTACAATTTAAATTATTTAAAAGGTTTAACAATACCCTACAATAAAAAACCATAGAATTGATAACCGTTAATTAGTTTAACACTGAAATCAATAGCCAGAGGTACTAATTTTCCTAATTAGAGGTTTAGCTTTAACTTATATTAGTATCTATGTATTCACACAATACGCATAAAAAATACAGCTCGTATTAAGTAACGATATCGAAAAATAAAATCGATAATTTACTGTAAAAGGTAAACCGCGGTGCACACGACCGCGACGGTAGAACTTTTGTATATACCAGACACTAAGGATTCACGATCTAAATCGATTTCTTGGAAAGATCGATTTTTTCCAAATGAAAATCGATTTTTTTAAGGATCGATCGTTTACCCTTCGATCCTGCAAGGAGATCGGCGATTTTACACAGAATCGATTCTTCTGGTATTTTCATGTCTGTGAACTTTAAGACTTAATAATTGGAGATTAATATTTATATGTAATTCTTTACAAACGATAGGGTCGCTGCGCCACGATCAAAACGATCATAGTAAGAATTAGGAAAGGAATAAGGAAATCGTTAAACTGGGCCACCTAACATTTTCTAGAAAAAAACTCAAATCTGCAATCGTACAAAACAGCGATGCCGGTCATGTCGATCGGTATCTATGGACAGTTTCTTATTTTACGGTTGTCATTTTTTCGTTCAAATGTTTTCTATTTTATCAGTTTTCAATAAATTATTGTTTTTCATGATAGCATTTTAAATCAAATATTTCCCCCTCCATATCCTTCTATAACTTAAAAATAAATATAAAAAATATATAATTTAAATATTTGACGTTTTTTTAACCACAACTGTACAACTTATACTTTAAGAGTTTTCAATAGAATTGGTTTGGAATGGACACTGTTTACTCTCTCGGCTCCTCTCTCCTACGCCCCAATTTTTATAAAGATCGATTTTCTAAAAGATCGATGTTTCACGCGATCTAAATAGTGAATCGATCTCCATGATCACGATCTAAGATCGATTCGAAATATCGATTATTTTGAGATTTGGTGAATCCCTACCAGACACAGAAAAAAGTTAGGGTAAACCTACCCCGGTAACACACAGATTGCTGGTGTAAAAATAGTTTTTAAAATTACATTGGCAGTGTGTATTTAGAAATTTTGGAACAAGCTTTGAAATTTACAAGATATAGTAAAATTCAGAACTGAATACATTACAGTGTGTGATTTTTCATTAAAAGTACATTTTTGAACGTAAATATACATTTATTATACAAAACTTTTGTAATCCTACAAACCTTTACAATTTAGTGTAAAGTTACTATTCTACTGACGGTTTTTGTAAATGCCACCACTTTCTCATTCTTCCAAAAGGTAATTAATTCTTAACAAACGTTTAGTAAGGTTTGGTGCTCTGCATGTGATGGTACTTTGGTGGAAAATTGCCAAGAAAAAACTTCTTTTATGGTTCTGTTTAATATGCAATGTATGAAAGTTTCACGATAAGAATAAAGTAATGGTACAAAATTCAAATATTTTGAGTTAAAAAAAGAGAATCTTACTTAGTCCTTTTATTCCTAAAAACATAATACCAAAGTGTAATAATATGTTTAATTATTATTTTAAAAATTAAACAAATAGGTAGGTACTCGTATTTCATAACTTTCTCGATTTTCTAATTATTCAATTCAATTCTATTTAATTCAGGTAAAGAGAAAAGCAATTTAGCGAGAGAACCATTTCATTTCATACTAGCCTTATTATGCAAATTTGGCCGATGTCGTGCTTGAAAACCAAATAATCATTGGATGGAATCATTTGGTATAAAACTTCCTATATATTTTTCTTTGAAAGGTAAAATATTTTATACTTATGTGTGCGTACAAAAATATTCCTTCAATTGAACCAAAATGCCTCTAATATTATATTTTATTTTATAGCATATTATTTTGGAATACATTTGAAATTTGATGTTTATTTTAGCTCGCATTTTAACAAGACTTTTTATGTAACTGTTTTAAGGCCAGCAAAAGGCGGAGTATTAAGAAAACCAATGTATCTTAATAAATCAGTCAGCTGCCATGTCAGTCTTAATTTGCTTGATATAACACATAGTTCCAGCAACCAAATTGTGAGCAAATATCCACCCAAATTGTTATTTTTAGAACAAATAGACTTAAAACAAACTCAGACATTAGTTAACCATATCACGTATTACTCAAGCAACAGCACCAAAAAGGAACAGCTTTAAACGAAGACCTTAAAGAGGAACAATACCAGGTGGACGGCCCAAGGTGGTAATTGCATATGTTTAAAAGCTAGCAAACTAAATATGAAATGGATTTGAAACAGCACTAGAGTTAAGAAATTTGCTACTATTCAGCACTACTAGCCTATTCAGCATAAATTTGAACACTGACATTTGATATTTTGTGAGCATTGCCAACTGAATCTAAAGATAACATTCCTTTCATTAATACTATCCTCGTAATAAGTTAACCTCTGTCGCAAGGCGCAACCATATAGGTATCCCAGAAAGATATGTTTGTATAGATATCTGCGAAATATTTTTCACTGACTAGATGTCTGACTTCTGACTTAAGTACTCAGACTTAGCAAGATATCATGATGTAAAGCTAAGTTCAACATCACTGGTACTTACTGGGCCTAAAACTTTTACTCTGCAAGGTTCTAAAAAGCTAAACCAACCTATATCCTCTAACAAAACTGACTCCATTCAGCTTAGCCGTTATGCATTACATAAAGGTTACATGGCTGTGACTATACTTAAAATGAAAAGCGTTGTGACTATTACCAAAGAAAATTATTGCGTAGCTATAATTTTCTTTGCCATTCATAAAATGAAGAGAGTTGAAAGTTGGCAAATAACTATTACTTAAAATGAGTAGAGATTGCAGACGTGACATAGCTGTGACTATCACTTAAAATGTTTAACGCCAAGTCACATGAAGTCAGTTTTGCTTGAAGATATACAGGTTGATTAAACTTTATAAAATCTTGCGAAATAAAGTTTCAGACCAATCGGTAACAATGATGTTGACCTTGGCTCTACATCAGATACTACTACTTTTTACAGCCGAACAGTCCCGAGAACTTGACTCCGTTTTACAGTAATGTTTGAGATTCATTGTGTACAGTATGTACGCGGATGAGGTTTAGAAGAGGACAAATCGGCCAAATTTTGCAAGATACGTAAAAATGCAAGTCCCAATAAAAGTTTTTGCTTGTAAAATAAATAAGATTCGCGTAATGAAAAATATATTTTTTTTATAAATGGAGCATAAAAATACGAAAACGTTATTTTGCCTAAGAGTAAACATGCCTTGTTTATCATTTTCTACCAAAAGAACAAATATGAAATATGTTTTAAGTTCAACCCTAAAGGTACTCGCAGACTTGTACACTTTTGTGTTGCGCAACCTAAAAAAATGGCGCAACCCTTGAATTGCAAGGTGAGAACACCACTGCAATATAAAAAGTTGCGCAAGTTACCAAATGGCGCTACACTTTTCGAATTGCGTACACTTCAAAAATTGCAACGTGTGAACAGTTAAAAATACTGGAGTTGCGCAATATAAATATGGACCGACATGTCGGTTATATAATGTGGCGCAACTTCTGCCTCAGTGCAACTTTGTCTGCTTACGGAGGTTGTTTTTAAGTTTACAATAATTTTTTTTATTATTATTACGCAAATGTTTTTTTATAGAATTCTTCAACGCCATCCTTTAGTTCTTTTAAGAAATTAGTTACTACTTGGTAACGGTTTCGTTTCTTAATTCATTCTTTAACCCAAATTCTTATTTTTTTACGATTTTGGCGTCTTCTATTTTGTCGTCTTCGCAGTAAATTACAGTACAGGAAGCGGCTTGTAGTTCTTCACCAGAATACATTTTCGTTTAACTAATTTAACACAATAACTGAGAATGGTAGAATGACAGAAATTTATGTACTTACTAGGAGTGTCAATCCCGACTGATTTTCTTTATCCCGGGATTTTTGAACTAATAAGTATAAATTTATACTTATTTAAAAAAATACCGCAAAACTATTAGGGCGTCCAAAGTTTTGTCTTTCAGGCTAGAATGTATTTTGTTGCAGAAAACTCCTGCAGAAGAAAAACATCTCTCGGGTTCTATGCTGAATGGTTAGTAGGAATTAAAAGGGTTTTTGAAGATTACGTTAAAGTAAAACGGTCGAGCATATAAAGTAAGCTGCCTAATCACGTCTTGCAATATAGTAGAACTTTTAGCTTTTTCCCATGATCATTTTTGATATACTTTTGTAGTATATCATTTTTAGTTGGCGGATTTCTAAATGTTCGAACTATTTGTCTAATTCTATAAACCAATACACAGAGGTCATGATTTATTTGTAATGATTACTTCCAAAAAGACACTTTTTTTCAAAACTTCCACCATATCCAGAGGTACCTTCAGTGTCTTCTATATCGCTGTCGCTAAAGAACATTTCGAGATTATTCCCGAAAATATTAATCGATCCTGGGGTTTTCGAGTCCGATTTATACTCCGGAATCCCGGGACTCAGGAATTTCGGGATCCCGGAATTGACACCCCTAGTACCAACTACCTTTCGCCCGCAACATCGTCCGCAGTATAAAAATTGTACTTCATTACAAACTTTGAACCCCCATTTCACCCCTTAAGGGCTGATTTATTAAAAACTGTAATAAAACGTGTGTTTAAATATTTTTAGAGTACCTCTATGAAGTTTCGAGTTAATAGGACCATCTAATTTTTTTTCTCCGTACAAAATTTGAACCCTGTTTCACTCCCTTAGGGGTTGAATTTTGAAAAACTATTGCTTAGTGCAAGCCTACGTTTTATAAGAAACCTCTCTGCAAAATTTCAAGTTTCTAGCCCAGCGGTGTGGGGTACGTCAGTCAATCAGTCAGTTTCTTCTGAATATCGTTTTTAATTCTGAATATCGTTTTTAAACGTGTATAAAATTGCAGCATAAGTTGCGCAATAATAAGTGGCGCATAGCGTGTGAACAGCCTGTCAACTTTTAAAAATGTCTTCAACATTTTTACGTTGCGCAACTCATTTAAGTCGCAATTTTTGACATTTTATTGCTGCTGTGTGAACATAACGAGCAATTTTATAATTGCGCAATAAAAACTTGCGCCACAAAAGTGTACAAGTCTGCGAGTACCTTAAGCCGAAGTACAAGATTTCATTAAAAAAGTTAAATATTGAAAGCAACGAGTTTTATAACATTATTTTTTTAAAGTCCCAACTATTCTCTCTCTCACCTTTAACCAAAGCACTAGTTTCTACATATTAAACAATTATGATACCTATGGACATGTCAATGTCTTTATTAAATGAAGCAATTATTTAATTTAAAATACATCTCATCAAAATGCTACATATCTACTGAAAGGATTTTTATAGTCTAGTAGTCTAGTGTTATGGTGATTGCCAAGTATTATACCGCTACATCATGAAACAATTTAGCGAGTTTGTAGGAATCCCAATAACTGAAATGACAATTTACAACACAATAAAAAAGTTCCGAAGAACTGGTTCGGTTTTGAATCTCAAGAAGAAGAACTAGAATGAGAATAAGAAGAAGAAGAAGAAATATGACCAAAACGATGCTGCTACAGTTTTAGTTCTTCAGTCTGTTAGAGAAATTCCTGTGATGTCCCTTAGAAATCGTGCTAAATATCTTCTAGAAGTTGTGAGAAAAACTCATATTCAGATGATCTTAAAAGAAAATTAATTATTTCCGTTCAAACCCCACTTCTACCGCTACTTCCACGGATTTTGCTCTGAAGAACTAGCCGGCAATATTCCTCCCTTGAATGTCCCTAACAGAACAACAAGAGGCGCGTTATATATGCATCCCTTTACTGTCCAGCTGCAAAAGCCTAGAACAGACCACTTCTCTCGCTCATTCATACCTAGGGTCTCCAGATTATAGAACAAATTGCATGCAGATGTTTTCCCTTCCCGTCCCAACCTCCAATCCTTCAAATCCCGTGTCAATAGACTACATTTCCCTTCTCTCCAGACACCCACGTTACGTTAGTACTCAGGCTTGAAGTCTACGTGGGCGTGGGATGTCTTAGATAAAAAAAAACTTTAACCAAACATTAGAAGAGGGAGATGACGCGAAGACTAAGTTTTTGTTTTTGGGTGGAAGACCAAATTTTAAGTGGAAATATCCATTTTTATAAATTTATTATGTTTTCTGATGAATGTACACTTTCTGTTAATGGAACTGCAGCATCCCAGCATGTTAGGTACTGGTCTCGAGAAAACGCCCAATTTAGAGTAATGAGGCGAAGACAATATTTTACAAAGGTGTGTGTCCATAGCATTATACGCCCATAATTTTTAATAACACCTGCAATAGAATATCTTACTTAGAAATGCTGGATACATTTTTTACCGATGATCTCGAAAATTTGCCATTTAATTTTCGCCGAAATATGTATTTACAACAAGATGGTTGTCCAGCTCATTGCGCTCGTGAGGAAATAGAATGGCTTCACCGCAGATTTGGTCCAAAGTGGGTGGGTAAATGGCCCAATGTCGTAGCCCCCAAGAAGTCCCGACAATGTTGGTCGATATGTTTCTATGGGGCCCTTTAAAACAAATTGTTTATGCCACTCCAATACCAAACAATATTGACGTGCTAAAAGGCAGAATTACCCACACTTTTCGTTCAATATCCCAGGAAGGAATCAGAAATTCCTTCAGATATCTAAGGAAGTAATTATATAGAAAATCGTGTTAAATATGGGGGTGGAGTTTTGAACTTTGATGTCTTTGTTGTATTGCTTAGTTTATATCATATTCTTTTCAGTTTAATTAAATGTTCGTATTATTTAAAAATTGCACTTGAATAAGAATTATTTTGAATTAAATAATTGCTTCATTTAATAAAGACGTTGACAAGCATGTCCATAGGTGTCACTATTGTTTAATATGTTGAAACTTGTATTCTGGTTAAAGGTGTGAGAGAGAATAGTGGGGACTTCAAAAAAAAATGTGACAAAACTCGTTACTTTTAATATTTAAATTTTTTAATGAAATCTTGTACTTCGGCTTAGGCTTTAATTTAAAACATATATTTCATATTTGTTCTTTTGGGAGGAAATGATAAACAAGCTATGTATCCGCGACAATAGTGTGTACAATACATACCTATTATATGGTTCTCAGGGTTGGAAAAAACATATGTTTTTTTTTAAACTTAAAAACATGTTTTTTCTTTAAAACTGTTTTAAACTGTTAATGAAAAAACATGTTTTAAACATGTTGAAAACCTGTTTTAAACACATCAGAAATTAATTTAAGGTTTGACCGCTGTGGGTGAATAGGATAATTTTGGTTTAGTGTTCTTTTTGTCTTTTGTTACGTTTACATGTAGACACTTTTATAAGTTTTTACTTTTTATTTTGTTATTGGATTAGTACACTAATTTTATTTTAAATTGCCTAATTGTTGAAAAGACAATGTCTTAAACGTGTTTTTACTGTTTTTATATACTTTTTTTTAATATTATATCATAGCTATGAATGCTTTTTGTTTGTTTATATATTCATATTTGTTTAACATATTTATGATTAGTAAAATCTGCCAAATTTTTTTATTGGGTTGGGATTAGTACACTGTAGGTACACTAATTTCTTTAAAAAAATTGCTTAACTGATTAAAAAACATGGTCTTAAATGTGTTTTTAGTGTTTTTACATGCTTTTTTTAATATTAAACGTTAGTTATGAATGCCTTTTCTTTGCTATTATTTTAATATTTGTTTAACAGATTTATGATTTTTAGTAAAGCATGCCAAATTAATCAACTTAAAAAAACATTGTTTCAAACATGTTTTAAACATAACAAACCTGATGGTTCTTCTTTAAAACATAGTTGCTTTATAGCAAATAGTTTCCGGCGCGGTGGATATAATAAAATAAAAAATCTAGAACTACACTACCTTACTGTTTCGTACAATTCTAAAGTACACATGCTTTTGTTGGTTTAGCTAGTATAGCATGGATAAAATCTCGGTTAAGATAAACCCTTAATACCTGTATTATATACATGTATCTGTAGCTCCGGTAATGTGGTTTATGTCTTTGTTGTTGTCTGAAACCCTTTTAATTAGGCAACTTAACCCTAAGACCCCAAAGCAAGGGTAAAATTAATCTTTAATAATCTAATTGAAACATTTTAGGGCCGGCAGCATGTTTATGTACTTTGGTTTGGGCCGAGGATCAAATTGCAGGAACAAGAACTTTTTTGTTACAAATTAGAATCAGGGAAAATATTATGTATTTAAGTAGATATCAAAATTCACCAAAAATAAATAAATGCAAACAACAGTGAGGCCAAAACGTCGACGAAAATAGCATTTATTGATATTTCTGCCTAAAGCTGACCAAAGTCAATTTGTATTGGTTTAAAAGTTCGCAGCAAAACTAGAAAAATTTGAAAATCGCGCTGTGATAAAACACTTTTTTGAACGGCGTAAGTGCAACTGAAAAAAATTAGCTGGATTCAACGTTGGAGTGCTCATCTTCAACGCGCAGTACGGTTAATCGTTAAGTTGCTAAATTTAATATCAGTCAAACAAACAACAAGCATTATCGATAAGTCGCGCAGCGAACGTCTCATTAAGGCAATTATGTCAAAAATGGTCAAAAAAATCAACAAAACAGCAGCAGCAGGGACTGTTAGCACATGAACAAAAGTTTGTGGGTAATATGCTACACAAACATTTGGATATGTACAGTATCTACAAGCTCTGCTCACAACTGACTAAATACAATGTAGATATTGTAGATTCTAGATATTGTTTGAATTGCTTTCCTAACCATCATTATCGCCATATTTAGTCCCGTGTGATTTTCATTTCTTTGAAAGGTAAATATAAATTAACCCAAAAAATTGTTGTTTTCTTATTCAAGCCCGGAACTTTTCACCCCACCCTTGTATGAAGGAACGTTAAAGAAAACTGCGATTAACACTAATGAATCATGAAACTAACATTTTTGTTTTGTCTTAATATTGTTGTGCCTGCGTGGAGATATTATGATACGAATTCTTAAATACCACAATATTTGTTCAGCATCTGTATATTAAGACGTACATAAGTCAATTTTCTACTGAAAACCTACTGATAGCACCAGATCTAAGACAATTTAAACTATAAAAAGTTGTTCATTAAAGTTAATTTTCTTTAATGGTAGTCCCAGATAAAATAAAAATTAGTTGATATACAGGGTGTTACAAAAGATGTTAAGAAATTTTTGAGGGCAGAAAATAAGTTTATATAAACATGGATCCTCCAACGCCTCTTTTTCGAGATACAGGGTGTTTAATATTTTCTTTTCTAAATGTTTCTTTTGAATTTCTCGAAAACGCGTTAAGATATTGACATGAATTTTGGTACACGCCAGTATGTAATCAAAGGGTACCTTTACATGCAAAAATGTATTTTCCAAAGTACTTGCATCAGTGTCGTGCTTGCTGATAAGTCTTTATTTTTATCGAAAAAAATGGTACGCCACGGATTTGTTGCAAAATTGATATCATTCTCTTTAAACCTAATTAGTTCTACGTAAAAAGTGTCTCTTGAGCTTTTTCGTTCTGACGCACAGTTTTCGAGATAACAATTAATTTATTTCTTGCAAAACAAATAGTGATGAAAATTAATTTTTTTACAAATATTTTCTGTTTAGGAAACAGTGATGTTTGATTTAAGTTTATAGTAGATGCTGGAAATGACTTCTTCTTGCTTCAATACATGCTCTAAATCGTCTTCGCATATTTCTTCTAACTCTTCGCAATACTCGAGTGTGAAAATATTAAACACCCTGTATCTCGAAAAAGAAGCGTTTGAGGATCCATGTTTATATAAACTTATTTTCATATTTTTAGATGTAGAATCTGCCCTCAAAGTTTCTTAACATCTTTTTGTAACACCCTTTATATTACGTCTCAGACGGTATAGGTACAGAAAACATTACTTTCTTAAGGAAAACAACTTTAAACATTAAATAAATGATTTATATCAAATATAAAAGTATTGTAATTGATAGATTTAACGTTTTTTATGTACATATGTCACAGTCATTTAAAAATGAAATAATGAAATAGTACGATTGGATGAACTTTTTTTTGGTCCGTCTCTGTGTATCGTCCAGCAGTAATCTGCAATCATACTGACATCCCATTGTCCCTGTTACCTCTTTCTTTTTGTTCAATGGTAAAATCTTTTGATTTGTTTTTCGCTATACAGTAAAGATCACCTAACTGCGAACATGAGAATCTTCAGCACGAATTTATCTATGGTCGTATTAACTGGTCTAATTGGAAATGCGTATATAAACAAATCTCTAATAGCACGAATTGAATTTCTCTGATAGTGCCATTCAACAAACTTAATTTTTTCCGATATTTCGTAAACGTCCATTTTTCTGTGGAATTATTATTTTTAAAGCACGGCTCTTACCTTCAACGAAATAGGCAGCAAACTGCTGCTAAAATCAAAATAATGCACCTAAAACGTGTATCTAAAAAATAGTATTCCCCACGCGATTGATTTAATTGCGGACACGACGTAATTCGTCCATACCTATGTTCGCACCAAGCTGAACCTTACTGTATAATTACTAATCAGTATACGCGAGTAAAAGATATACTTGGTATGACAACTTTTTTGTGTCTGCGTATATATAACCGAACCAACAGGGGTAAATTTTTAAACATATGTGAAGAATTTACTAACGAGTGTGTTATGTTTGCTAATAAAATATTTAAAATACCATAATGAAAACTTCCCGAAGCGTGTGCAGGCCTAAACGAAATGAAGTTTAATCAATTTTAAATAGGGAGTAATTTCAATTTTGTTCAAAAAATGTAAACAATTATTTGATTACGAAACTCTATATTTTCAGACATTTTTTCAATGTAAACTGTGCCAACTACTATTCAATGGAATATTTAAACATTTAATTGTCAATATTTTTAATGTAGCGAAACTATTCAATTCTATGAAAATTGGTCTTCCTCAAAACAGTGTTATTTCCAATGGGTGCTCTTCTATTAGAGGAGGGTCGAAATAAGCAAAAAAATTATGTAATGGATAAAATCAAATGGAATGGGCCCCTAAAGATGTTCAGATGAACGTATAAAACTCTTTATAAAAATATCTTGTTACTTTTTCTACAATTTATTACAAAACGATCATATTATCTATGGTCAAATATCAATAGAAGTCAAATTTATCTACAACTTTACCAAGTTTCAGATGATCATCTTTTTTAATTACCTTTTTATAAGAATTTCTTTATAGCGATATTTTATCTTTTTGGAGATAACTTCAACCTTATGCCAATAAATCTGAAAAATTAAAGTTTTTGTTTAACCAATCACACCATCTAAAAGTACATGTTTTACCTCACTGATTACTGTGTTCTTTTTCAAATTGAAAAATTGCAAAAAATAATTATTAGTTTTCCTAAGCGGCGAACACGCGAAAATGCATTTTTCGTAAAACAGACAACTGCAACATTTGTCATAAAAAATAAGAAGCCTATGGATACACCACACTCACAGAATTCGTAGATGGTGGTCTCAAGAAGAGATAACAACACTTATTTTTTAATTTTTTAAAATCTAAATACAGTGTGTCCCCGGATGGACCTAACTATACTTGTAAACTTTGTTATTTTGCATTTTAGAAGAAAAAGCCATTCCTCATAAAAACTTTATTATGCTGAAAACTCCATGGTCATATTCAAAATTCTAAATTAGCATTCAGTGTCGTTAAAAAACGAGAAAAAGTGAGAAAAGTCAGGAATAAAGTAGCTGCTATTTGAAAGAAAGGTAAAAATGTTACAGGGAAAAGATGTTTGTAATAGCCAAAGTGATTATTGCAGTTAGTCAGTTATTTCCAACAATAATAAACTCAGTTGACATTTAATCCAAATTAGGTACATATCTGAGCTGTTATTGACATTAAAAAGATCTTTTCCCTTTAACATTTTTACTTTTATTTAAAAGTTTATTCTTGACTATTTTTACTTTTTCTCGTTTGTTTATACCGTGGACGAAGTCACGGGCGCAAGCTAGTTTGTTTATAAATACAGAGCTCGAATCAACAAAGTGGAAAATTTCACACTTAAACAAGAATATCGGAAATTCAAACATTCGAAATACTTTCAAAATATGATTAATTGATTGTGTTGGCGATTATTTATACGTACAATTTTGTTTTATCCAAATATCTTTAATTGATCAAAAGTTATGAGTCGTTTATAGCGCGTGACGCTTATGAGTACTACCGCTGCATCAGATGCGCGCTCGCGCGCTTTTTTTGCGAGGTTTTTTATTTATTAAATATTGACGAATCTATTGGTCGTAGAAAAAAGTGATCAGTAGGAAAATTGTGTAAAATTTTTTCACCTTCCCGATGGCGTTCCGCTATTTTAATCAATAACTGAAATATGACAGAAAACCCGAAAAAAAAAACATAAAAGACTTTTCTCCAAAAATTGTTAAAAAAAAATTAGCAACAAGATATTTTATAAAGAGTTTTATACGTTCATCTGGACACCTTTAGGGACTCATTTCAATTGGTTTCATCTATCTATTGCATAATTTTTTTGCTTATTTCGACCCGAGTTTCGACCCTACCGATCTAACGTGCCTGCTACAAGACCATTATCGTGCTTGTTGCTGATTTGTGATTTTTAGTCTTTTTTACCGGAAGTTTTTCCATTTTTTAGAGTATCGTGATATACCGATATTTTATTTTTAACTCAATTATTCTACTGATGTATATCTTCAGTTTCTAGTGGATGGAACCAATCGGATGCAACTCGATCCACATATAAACCGCGATGTAAGTTGTCGCGATTGAAGTTCCGAGCGGATGCAGTATTTCAACTCAGTCCTGTTCCGAAAGAGATCTGAATCCGATTATATTGGATGGAACAAAATTTGTGTACAATATCCACTGCGATTAAATAAATTAGGATTAGAATGGCATTTCATACAAACAGCTACTTAATTGTAAACTACATAATCATATCGGAAAAACAGATGCAGAAGAAATTTCTTTCTTCTTTAATAAGTACTTTTCCACTTCGCAAAACTTAAATAAAAATGTCTGAACTAACCACAACTGGGGACGGAGACGAAAAACAGAGTAAAAAGTGGGGTTATAGTACCTTTTTTTTGGTTTCGCTGTAAAAAAAGTTTACTTGCAACAAATTTCTTCACGTCTTCGGTAGAACGTCGGTTATTTTCTCCGAGACTTGTAAAAACTTCTGTTTGGGAAAAATGTGTAAAAAATTTTACATTTCTAAAAATATCGATTAAACTAGCACAATTTTGATTAAATCCACATCTGATTTAAATTTGATTAAAGTAACAGTTAATTCTAATTACATTTTTAATTAATATCTGTTAAATGTAATAATTTAGGCTTTTTCAATTTTTAAAAAATTTGATGCCTAATTAAGTTATATTTTCAGCAAGCAAGAAATTCTAAGACCTTTCACTACCAGACTATTACTTCTTTGTAACGAAACCATTATTTATAAGGCCTATAAATGTTATCTCTTTATATAAATCAATTATGAAATGACCGATAAAGTCTGTGTCGGAAATCTTAACAATTTCATGCCGGATAGGGAATTTAGGCTGCTATTATATAAAACTGATGTTAACATTATTTTGAATATACAGCGTGTCTTCGGAAGTTCTTACCATATGGAAAAAATTTTTATTATTGATTTTACGAAAGACAGTGCCTCTTTATAAAAAGTTCTGCATCGTGAGAAAATAGCATTTCCATTCAAACATTTGATCTAGTACATACAGGGTGGCTCAAAAATGTAAAAGTCCTAATACACGTGAAGCTAAAAAGACATAAAATCGTTATTTAAAGGTAAACTGCCACTGCAAATGTGCTAGAATTAACTTTTTTATGTTAGTAAATTAGGTTTGGAACATACAGGAGGTCCCAAATATAAAATTAATTTTTTTTATCGCCTTTACAAAAAAAGTATATCTTCATAAAAGTTCTACATTGTGAAAAAAGAGTATGGTTATTCAAAAATTTTATATAGGACATACAGGTGGCAAAATAATTTAAATTGTGACTCTCAGCTGTTTAAGCCACCCTGCATGGTCATACATCAAGTTTATAAATAACCATGCTCTTTTTTACAAGGTAGAACATTTTATGAAGATTTACTTTTTTTGTAAAGTTGATAATAATTTTATTTTTGGGACTCCTGTATGTTCCAAACCTAATTTACTAACATACAAAAAGTTAACTCTAGTACATTTACAGTGTCAGTTTACCTTTAAATAACGATTTTGTGTCTTTTTAGCTTCACGTGGATTGGGACTTACATTTTTGAGCCACCCTGTATGTCCAAGATCAAATTTTGGAATGACGATGCTATTTTCTCATGATGCAGAACTTTTTATAAAGAGGCACTTTTTTTCATAAAATCAATAATAAAAATTTTTACCATATGGTAAGAACTTCCGAAGACACGCTGTATAATAGGAAGATAAGAGTAAATTTACGAAAAAAATCTAGACACGGATGGGGTAGACAGGAGGACAAATGGACCAAAAAGTGAAAGATACAAAAAACGATCATTCTTTATAAAAGTTTTAGCTTGCTTTAAAAATAAGATCCACGATGCCAGAAATTTGAATTTTTGTACAGGGTATGCAAAAAATACAAAAAAGTAAAATTTGGTTAAGAGTAAAGTTGCCTTTTTCATAAACTTTAATGCAAAACGTTGAATAAAAAAGTTGTTTTAATTTTTAAAAGAATCGTTATTCCAGATTTTCAAGTAAATATAATATGCAATTTCTAAATTATTATGCTTTTAAAACCAAATCGCATTGTCACCTTTTTTATTTTATAAGACCTTTGATAACTGTGACGTATTTGGCAAAATAATAAAGATGATGTCTTTAGAGCAAAGAATATAATCCAAAATTACAGACTTATACAGGTTAAGGAAAATTACTAGAATATTAAATAATAATTGAAATATTCGAGAAATGTTTCTTAATTTATTAAACTTTAAAATAATTATGTAACATTATATAAACTTCTCCATATTCTATGCATTTTTCTAACTGACGTCGAAAATGGCTAAACTTCCTTTTTTTCCAGTGCAATCAATTCTATCGCTCTTAAAATTCTCTGCTTTAAAACTTCTTCGTTATTTTCAATCGGCCTTTTATAATAATTAGTTGTTTAATGCGCCCACAGAGAAACCTATCACAAATTGTCAATCGGGGCTCCTAGGGGGCGGCAAAATTGGATCATTTCGGCCATCCATCGACTTCCAAATTTGCGACTGAGCCAATCTCTTACTTCTGCACCAAAATGTGCAGGACTCCCATAGTGCTGAAAATACATATTTAGGCGATATTTAAAATTCAAATCTTCTAACTTGCCTGGCAAAAATGACTCCAGCATATTTAACTAAGAGTGTCTGTTACATGTATAATAAAAAAAAATTATAATTCCATAGTAGGAGATGGCGCACCAAACATTTACTTTTTAAAATATTGACGGCGGTTAGCAATTCTAAACTCTGGATTTTCCTTACCCCAGTATCTCACATGCCGAGACGCCGAGTGCCGTTGGTACTGAAGGTTAGCGCACCTGAGAACATAATCAGATTTTCACGTTGTTATCTAGAATTTCATCACCGACCTAAAACCAAAAATCCAAGCGTTTGTAATTGTCCCCATCTTCTAAAGTTTGGCTAAAAATTGGTTTAAAAGCACAAATTTTCTTTTCCTTAGACACATTTTGAATATGGCTTTTTTTACACAACTGTAAACTTCGTGCTCGTTTTCTCAAAGACATAATAGGATTTTCATCAACAGCTTGCAAAATTAATACTGTGGAAGCATCGTTTTCGTCGTATCTTTTCTTGGTCTCGTTTACCTAGATCACTAACGGATCCAGTTTCTTTTTTAAATTTGATTACTAACTTATCTACTGAATTTCTGCATTTTTTTTTAAATGCAACTTTACTCTAAACCAAATTTTACGTTTCGTTTTTGCATACCCTGTATAAAAAAAAACAAATTTTTGGCATCGTGGATCTTATTTTTAAAGCAAGCAAAAACTTTGATAAAGAATGACCTTTTTTCGTCCCTTTCACTTTTTGGTCCATTTGTCCTCTTGTCTACCCCATTCGTGGACATACTGTATAACCAGTTTTAACGGAATCAAAAACCGAATTCGGCCAGTTACTAGGGCTAATTTAACAATAAAAGTTTAAATTGAAAAGTATAAGAATGAGACAACTAACTGACTACTATGAATTGATTTTTTGAGTTTTTCGAAAATTTATATAGAAAGTGACAACTTAAATATAACCTATTTCGACAAAAACCAGAACTAAATTTATTTGAGCAACACGTTTCAAGATAAAAATCATTTACAATCAATCAATTAGCAGAAATAATAGAATATTTCATAAATGACAACATATGAACAATAAGAGGATAAAAACTTGATCAACTAGAAGATCTTATTTTACACCAATACTAAATCGTAAATCTTCTTAGTGAATCCCGAGGTAAGTTTATTAAAGTTTACAACTGAGTTTACAACTTCGTGTTTCTTAGGTTACCTAGTTCTTTTTGTCCCATAAAACTAGTCTTACTTAGTTAAAGTTTTTTTAATACATTCTCTTCGTTTCTGTTTTCACATCTTAAAATCTTTTTAAGCTTTTTATTCTTCAGACTTAGAATTATTCCTAAATATTTTAAATTCTGCTATAAGAATGTTCTTTCTGGACAGTCCTCTAAAAGTCATTGTTTGGTCCTTGAGAAACTGAACAGGTTTTTAAAATTGACATGGTTAAGATATTTTGTGGTGAAATAACAATTCACGAAGGAATCACAGCTTTTTAAAAAGTTAAGCAAGTTTCGAAATTAACAAAACTTGACAGATAATATAGAAAAAAAAGAACATTATGCAGGGTGTTGCAAAACTACCGACAAAATTCGATAGGTGCTTTTTTGACCAAAAATAATTTTAAAAAATTCGGTCAATTAGGGTTCCGTGCCATCAGCCCCCCACTTAACCTAAGCAAACAACGGCCACCCCATCTGCCGCCCTACCGCCACCGACGGCACCAACGCAGTATCACATCGCGTATGCGCGGACCTGAGTGGGAAGCGTTTCGACTGAGCCACATTAAAAATGTTAAAAACGTGTAAGGACAAAAGTTTTTCCTTCCATCTTGTTTGGGTTTGCTAGAGGGGCCGCTAAGGTGTACACGGATTTTAAATCACTATTGATTTAACACGATTTAAATGCTATAATGCGCCGCCCAGCACTATCGGTGATGTCAAATTGTGATGATGATTTAACGAATGTTAGGTAATTTTTTGTGATTTATTGATGATTTATGGTGATTTAAAGTCATTTAAATTGATGTAAGTGATTTAAAAAAAATTAAAAAATCTAATGATTTAAGAAAGATTTAAAATGATTTAATTTGATTTATCAATAGTATGTACACAGATTTAAGGAAGTGAGCCGCCCCTCGGGTTTGCTTGGGTTTTCTCTAAAACCAATGGTTTAGCACGAGAGGCGGCTAACTACCCCCCCCCCCCAGATTTTAAATCAGTACTATTGATTTAATCTGATTTAACACGATTTAAATGCTGTAACGCGCTGCCCAGCACTGTCGGTGATGCCAAATTGTGATGATTACTTAACGAATGTTGGGTGATTTTTGTGATTTATTGATGATTTATGGTGAATTAAATCAATTTTACTTGATATAAAGTGATTTAACTTGATTTCAAACGATTTAAAGCCATTTAAATTGATGTAAGTGATTTAAAAAAAAATAAAAAAAACTAATGATTTAAGAAAGATATAAAATGATTTAATTTGATTTAACAGTAGTATGTACACAGATTTAAGGAAGTGAGCCGACCCTCGGTTTAGCAGTTATAGGAAATAAACAATTAAATTGTTTATAACAATTGATAGCACTAGAATTTTTCAATCCTGATAATTTTGGCACAATCTACATGTAATTCTCAATGTTCGTGATTTTTTTCAATTTTTCTGAGAGATCCTTTTGTTCATAAGGATGGGGCACAGCAATTTTTAAACGTTCTTCGTGAATTCGTGCTTCAATAAGCTTTCATTTGACACCCTACACGATGCCCTTGAAATTTTCCATTGCCCAATTTATCCCCTCAAATTAACCCCCAGTATCAAAATTCACTTTTTATACTTCACGTCTATAACTGGGATACCACACTGTATCTCTGTGTTACGTTTCAAATTTTTACATCGAATAGTTTCAGAGAAAATCGCCTGTGACAGCCGGACGGACGGAGTGTTCCGTTTTGCTAATTTTAGCACGGAACACTAAAAAGTCCCCATTATCGCATGGCTCCGAAAATGTTTAGCTTCTGACATATAGGGAGTTAACCTTTTTGATTTTAATCTGTTTTTAATTTTACATGTAGGTATCAAAAATCATCCAAGTTTACTGAATTTTCGTGCATACACTTTTTGGAGTACCATATCAGTACCATAGATACTGGCCAGACCTGCCATTTTGCATACAGGTATCTAGTTTTAGATTCACCCACCAACACCAAGCACAAGGTATTTTTTCCAGATCCTTTTGACTTTTGATGTTAGGGAAGACCCTAATCCTAACTGTAACTAAGTTACTAAGTCTTGGCTTGGAGGATCAAATTTCGCTGGAACCTTGAAATTTTAAATCTTTTTCTATTCCATAACACACAGTATTTAACGAAGTGTTTTAATCGTATCTACGGCTGCTCAGTTTTATAAAACATATCTTCCCCATTTCCTGTTTGTAACTTGTTGCATGGGTGAACACGAGGATACACATCGCGAAGAAACTTTTACCTTGTTATTATCTCGAAACATAAAAATTAGGTAACGAAATCAAAAAATGTATGCGGACAGAATGTGTCACGAGGATTGTTTATAGTACTGGTAACAAAAAGATTATTTAAATTAACATTTACTTCTGTTTCCACGTGATGAGAAGACTTCCAGTGATCTACACTGAATGTTATATATAGTGGAAAATTTCCTCGAAAATTACTACATATGAAAGTTAAAAGACTTAAGTAGTGTTTATTAATAACTTGTTAATATCTGGTACCGTACTGCTTTAACTGTCGAAGGTATAGACGCGAATATGAACGCTATGTTGTGGCCTTGGGGCCAGAATTCGCATTAAGGACGCAGAATTTTTTTATTAAACGGTAAAACGGCGTATTACATGAGGAAATAAATAAATGTCATACATTGTGGTTTATTGGTACCTACTTTACTCGTTACTTTATTCCTATGACGGACGTCTCGGTGAAAAGCCACCTAACTGTTTAGCGTGGAAAGTAGGCAAATAAACCCATTTATATTTAATCAACTCATTATTTTCTGGGCTTCGTGTGATTTACCTATACCTATACGTATATAACGTATATATTTCCATTAATTGTATCAATTTAAATCTTAAACAAACTATTTTTGTCGGAACTGTTGAGTATTTTAACAACACAGATTTAAGTAAGTAGACCTAACAATAAATAAAGCAATATGTTTCAGCCGTTGTCAAAATAAAAATTTAGATAAATCTGTTACTGACAAATGGAAATTTGGCGTGAATATATGTATATTATGTCCAAACGAAGAAAGCGAACTCGGGGAAAATCGGCTTGAATCTTTGTGCCAATTTTTGCAAAACCTTAAAGTTCGTGCCGTTCGGATCATGTAGGAAATTTTTTGGCCATCTAACGCCTTAAAGCTGCTGCTCTGATTTTAGCGAATGACTCATGACGTCACGCTTAAAGCATCTTATACCGAGGCCACACAGAGCGCTATGTACGCTGTACGCTACGTTAAATGTACAGACGTAGCAAACATAGCGTACTAGTGTCTGGGTGGCCAGGTACATTTGAAACAAGCAATGCTATTTTTGGCAATCATCGCGAACATAGCAAACATAGAGTAGGCTCTATGTGGCCTTGGTATAACAGCGTTCTGTTACCGCGTTGTTCATTAAAATTACTAATAAAATTTATTATCGATAATGTGTTTTTCTCTTATCTATCTTTATTGGCACAAAACCGTTGAAAAAAATAAATGGTCACGTTACATATGCATCCCTTTGCTGTCCAGCTACAACACCCTAGAACATCCCACGTTTCTCGCTTATTCATACCTAGGGTCTCCAGGTTATGGAACAAATTGCCTGCAATGGTTTCCCTTCCCCTCCAATCCTTTAAATCCCGTGTTAATAGATTACATTAATTTTCCTTCTCTTCAGACGCCCACGGCACGGTAGTACCCTAATAACAAATAAGTACTAACTGTGTTGAAATAAAATACGAAGCAGTGTTAGTGCCCGATGTGTGGCTTCTGTTTAAATTTTTTTACGAAGTACAATTTCTGTAAATACTACTTTCGGTAATATATTCCTGTTGTGTTCATGGGTACTCGTCCAAACAAACACTCTAAATTGGGGTTATAAATTCCACTGAATGATGTTCTAAATGACGTAATATCTTAAAAAAGAACCTCGTACGTGACCTTCTTCAATGCTTAAAAGCAATGTAATGGGTAAACATTTTTTGAATAGTAATAGTAAAACAGCTTTTTTAGTTGCACTAAAACCAAACCCGGAAATTCACTAACATTTAAAACCAGTCTATAATACTGGCTTTTATGTCGACATGGTTAGCTTTAAGGGATTGCAGTTTCGGAAGGTAGGTTATGTTCGTTTATCCTGTACTGACGAGAACTAAAGAGTTCGAAACCAGTCTGCAGGTAACAACATCCTAACTAAAGAAAAAGCTTCCTTCTTCCTGGTAGTTTCTTGCAGTCAAACCAAGTATTTTGTTGTCTAACAGTGTTAGTAAAAATACGGCAAATTTTGGTTATGTAATCCAGCGCTCGGAGGGGCATATAGCCAATAACTACTTGAATACTTGAATTCAAGTAGTTATTGATATAGCCCGGAGAATAGCTGTTTTAACATTATTTGTTCAAATCCTTATAGTATAAGGCATCTTCAGGTGGTTTAGAGAACTGATTCGCATTTTTTACAGAAGTATATAAGTAAGGTAATAAATTATTGTTTTTGGGCTGTATGTTAAATTTATAAAGAAAAATATGTAATCTATCTATCTTGGCAACATCATGCAAGTACAAAAACTTACTGGCATCGATGAACCAAAGAAAAACCGAAAATTAAAAGTAAGTTTCAGGGACACAATGAAAACCGGTCCAAATTTCGTGCATTATAAGCGGTAAATGTGTATGATGGTATGGTATAATGACCAATAAAATATTGTTCAAGTTAATCCCACAATCTTTCTGATATATGAAAAAGGCAAACTTTTGCCAGTACGCCCCGAAAAATAACAGATACCTGCATCGAAACTGTTCTAAAAGCAGAGGTAACAAAATAATAATAACAAAAGTATTGGAAGCAGATTACCTAGTATGATTAACTAGTTTAAAATGTTACGCGTGCATACACACCTAACTTTCTGTCTTTAATGCGGAATTAAAAAAAAGTTCTGACATAAACTGATTAAAAGAGCCAAGGGCAAATCAGTAAATTCCTAAACTGTTATGACATAAAACTTTAATAATAGCGCAAAACAAGATTATTTTAGCTAATTTGTATTAGTAGGTATACTATTTTTTAATATATTGTTGTTTTAAGACAATGCTGAGGACAATGCATAATATTGTTCTGCTTTCTACTCAGAAGGCAGTCAACTGGGCAGTACGAGATGCAATATTGGTGGCCCTCGCCCTATTGAGCTTCGTATTTGGTTAAAAAAACAAAGTTTCGTTCCATTCCGACATATTATAGGTACAAGACAGAAAATAAATAATACTATTCGGAAAATCCCTATAAGAATATATTGCTATATAAGATTGAGGTTATAAATTTTTAGAAAAATTTTACTATCCCTTAACCTCACCTTACCTTAGCGATGATCTATCTTCGTTCTGTGAAAACGAAAGAAGAATTAAATGCTGAGAGTTAATCCAAAAACAAATTACCACTTTAAGGCACTGACACTGATCACTTGATTGGTTTAAATTGAATTAAACGGTAACGAATCTTCGTAAAACAATCACTGTCTTCGAATCCTTGTTAGCCGCGCCTCAAAAAGTTTTAATACAGCGGAAAAAGTCGCGTCTAGCAACCGTAAACAAAACAAAAACTTACAAACAGCAGCGAATAATCTGGGTACAGCACTGATGAGTATGAGGTCTGCTTAGAAAATTCCGTCATGTTTCGCGGCAAACGTACACCGACGCGTCGCGCCATACGGGCTGAGTCGCGGATGGCCGGGCGAGACCTCTCGAAATCGGTCGAAAAAGGACGAGCTCGAAAAAAACAGACACGCGGGAATCCTACCATTTACCTGTTGAATATAGGTACCATGCGATAGGATGGGCGAAGTAAGGGGAAAGGTAGTACCGAATGAACCAAGAACGGTGCAAAAGCGAGGAACGGAAAGTGCAAGCGAAGAAGTCGAGTCAGCAGGTTGTTGGTTGCGTTCAACGATGACTAAGCTGCTTAACAAAGACTGGCTTTTGGTAACCTAATATTAAATTTCAAACCATTATTGGAGCAACACAGTCACGAAAGAAAAAACTTCATACCAGTTAAAAAATGTTGTTGAAGCCTGATCAATGTCAGTTAACTGTTTAACCTTAAGTGAAATACCGAAAATTCAACTACGTATAATGTATGTCCATATTAAACAGTAATTGTGATATTGTTTTAGTCATCTTATAAAGTGATATAAATTTGATTTACAATAATTATGGATAAGCATCCTTGGCTTAGCTTTTCTTATATGAAACTTAAAAAATGTGTACTTTATGCTTTTAAGTAAAAAAAAACGAAAGCTGAAAGTTATTAAAATTGCTTTTTAAGCAAAGAAAATATAGAGATATTTGCTTTAAAAATATATAAAATATAAAAATTGTTCGTGTCAATTTGAATACAATAGATAAATTATTTATTGTACCAATAATCTAAAATAAATATTGAAATATTCTTTTACGTAACAAAAAACATCTTTCCACCAACTAAATTACCAGAACCAGAAACCACAAGTTTACCTTGCGGATTATCACCTTTTAATAATTTAATTAGTTAATCAGTGATCACATACGATTTTTGGTTTATAGCATAATAGATATAGGATGATAAAACAATTTGTATAGTACAATGTTATGGCTTATAGGTATGTATGTAGGTCTTAAAGATAAGTCGTGTCAGTAATCTATTAATTGTAAAAATACCTATCTTTCCTTTTTCATTTTACTCAAATTAGAGAAATAGTTTTCATGGATTTTTAGATTACTGCTTTATGAAAGGGGCAATAAAAGGAGACAGTTAGTTAAATGTTTTTAAGCTTCTCCATAGTTACTAATTAAAAAATTCAAAAATAATGTTAGTACAAATTCACATCTTCACTATCTTAATAACTGTTGATGCTGTCATTTTACTACATCCTTATGCTCTAAAAAATGTGGAACATCTCCAGAACAGAACGTCACAAGCATCTAAATACTTCATGTTCACAATAGAAATTATTACTTATGTTAATTGATAAAAATGTACAGAAAGTAGCTTTTTAGATGGGAATGGACGAATCATATCTTTACCAAGTTCTTATATCAAAGCAACCTGTGATCCGGCCGCCTAAGACATTTATTTATACAATATTATTAAACGCAAAAAACGAATTGAAATTAAGTTTGTAAATTCTCCCAAAAATTTGCACCAAGTATAAAGTTCACTTTTAGACCTCTTCTAACTTTAACAGGAGAAATTTATTTTATCACAAATATTAGATTCAGCATACACTTTCTTATAGTGAAAAATAAAGTACTTGTAATAAATTCATAGAAAGTAGCCAAAACAAGACCTTGTAATTTCAAAAGATTGTTTTAAGAACCGCCTTCTTTATAACAAAATTCTAATATTTTTCGAGTAATTCTTTGCAGAAATACTAAAAATAAATTCCAGTGATTACCAAGTTTCTTGGGTTCAAAAAATCGTCCTTTATTATAAAGAATTATCCACAAATATTACATAGTAATAAAATATTATTGAATATTGAATATTGAAAGTTTACCGGCGAAATGATGGTAGGCTGCTTCTCGTTCAATCGATGACCAATTTACCTATATAATATATAGACTAGCTTCCGCCCGCGACTTCGTCCGCGGTATAACAATTTTACTCCATTACAAACTTTGAACCCCCATTTCATCCCCTTAGGGGTTGATTTATTAAAAACTGTAAAACACGTGTTTAAAACATTTATTTTTAGAGTACTCCTATGAAGTTTCGAGTTAATAGGACCATCTAATATTTTTTTCTCCATATAATTTGAATTTTTGAATCCCTATTTCACCCGCTATGCGATGATACATATTATGTCAGTCAATCAATCAGTACAGTGAGAACGTAAAGATTGGAATAAATTCGTTTAAAATTCAGGCGCTTGTTACTTAGGAAAATGCTCGTCAAATTTTAATTTTAGGTGCGAATTATTTAAACTAAATTTGATTTATACAGGGTGGTCCAAAAAGACGATATCATGTTACACTAAATTTTTCCAAATAGAAACCTCTTTTTGATTTCATTTTTGAATTCTGCGTAAACTTTCAATCATACCTATTTCATGTATCATACCCTATATCTAAATTAAACTGGTTTTGAAAAAAAAAACAGTTTACCTTCAAAAAATAATAAAAATAATACACGGCAAACTTGTGGACAAATGATTTCAACAAAGTTTGGAATTGACCTCCACCAACGTCCTGGGAATACCCGACACGATCTTCGAATTCTTGCAGAACCTTTTGAACTACTTGAGGTTCTATTAATATAGTATCTTGCCTTATTCGGTTTTTCAAGTCGTCAATATTATTTGGTCTATTGACGTACATCTTGGATTTGAGGTAGTCCCACAGAAAATAATCCCAGATAATTTGCGTCTCATTTACCTGAATCTGAAGGGTCAACAATGTTTAAAATTTTAAATAAACATTTTTGCACCTTTACCTTCAAAATCTACCTGCACACCTGTTTTAGGTTGTTTGAATTTTCCTGTATCCAGCAAGAAATTAAATGAATGGATTTTCCCCAGAAGTATGAAACAATATCAGTTCAGTCAGTATACTATTTATTTCATTCTTATTTGTGACACTGTGCAGGACGGCCCAAAAATGAAACGAAAAAGTTGCAAAAGTACGAAAGCAGGTGAAGTTATTTTTGTAAATAATTCAAAATTCAGAAAAGTAGCAGTGTTAAGCGATGAAAAGCGTTGGAGATGTAGGTACTATTAAAAGTTGTAAAGCCGCGTGTTATAGGTACTATAGGTGCGAAAAATTTACTTTTTTCCGACTTTAAAGAAATGTTATTTTAAATTATATCAAAGCTACGATTTACTTATTTTTAAGTAATTTTCTTTAACTTAAGAGTAATTTCTTGCTTGTACCGGGTTTTCTCTTATATTTTGAACGGGGTCCACAGTCCTTATTTTTAGAGATATGGAAAAATGTTTAATACAAAAATTTTAGGGTTTTATCTAAATCATCAGAATTTTCTAAAAAAATAAACAAATGATAATCAGAATGTAAAAAAATCGCTATCAACTTTAATTTTTTAAATAGAACACTGAACACCCTGTATAGTTCCAACCATTTGGAAAGATATTTTCTTTCTGATTTCAAAAATATATAGTTTGTTTATGTTTCTTTAAGCAGTTTTTAAAATATTTAGATTTAAATTTTTAAAAATGCTCAGTTTTAAGTCATAGCCGCTCAAGCATAGGTGGCTTCGGAATCACTACTTGTTCAGTGATCGCAAATGTATAGCTTTGAACATTTTTAAACATTTAAACCTAAATATTTTAAAAACTGCTTAAAGAAACATAAACAAACTATATATTTTTGAAATCAGAAAAAAGATATCTTTCTAAATGGTTGAAAATATACAGGGTGTTCTATTTAAAAAATTAAAGTTGATAGCGATTTTTTGACAGTCTGATTATCATTTGTTTATTTTTTTAGAAAATTCTGATGATTTAGATAAAACCCTAAAATTTTTGTATTAAACATTTTTCCATATCTCTAAAAATAAGGACTGTGGACCCCGTTCAAAATATAAGAGAAAACCCTGTACAATACACATTGTTAAAACTTGGACTAATGGCGCTCTACAAAAGTCCACTATTTTAAAAACCGCAAATTGGAATTTGAAATTCAGTAAAATAAAAATAAATAGTGTTATTACAAAACTATTCTCAATTCTTGTTATGAACTGTGTGATGTATGACAGGAAGTCATTTTGATGCGACAAACTGCACATTTTGTCTTTTTGTACTCATAAATACATATCAATAGGGCCAACTGAAATTCAGTAAAAGAAACATTGTAATCATAGCATTGTTCTCAACTTCGCGACTGAAAATTAACCGTAAAAACAGTAATAGGAGTTGTTCAAAAGAGCAACAAAATAGTTTTTACTATTTAATTAGTCGCAGGCAGCAATTTTATTACAATGCCCGTTTGGTTCGACAGAGAACATAAATTCAACAGCCGTTTTTATTATGCCCGTACAAAAGCACGCAAACAGAGTGTTCGCCCTTTTTAGAGGCAACCGGTAAACAATGCGGGTTATTTAATAATTTATCAGTAAATTCTGCGCTATTGATTTTCGGCTTTCTGCTCCCTTTGAAAGGCATGCGGGCATAATGTTAAATAACAATATTAAGCTTTCGTGAACAATATGTACATATGAGCTTACTACTATTTACTTTTTTAATTTAAAAAGAAAGATGCTTACAGGATGTTTCCAAATGAATATGGCAAAATAGGATGAATGAAACTTCACTTAATACACTTCTACTGCCCTAAAAATATGTTTATTATTTCTTTTTTATTTTATAGGTTTTAGATTGGGGGGGTGGACAAAGAAGAACATGTATCTGTGTTTTATGTAAGACTAAGAGGACGCTGATAACATATTATTGGAAATCTGTCATGCACACCCTACTTAGTCATGATACAAATAAAAGAAGATACGCGCAAGTAGGCGTGGCCATGTACGTCACGCTGCGCTGTGAGTAATTCCGCCATATTTTGTAAACGAGAGACGTCTTTGTTAAGATCGCGTTGTGTTTTTATATCACTTTTAAGAGTTTAAAAGTAAAAATGAGGGGTGTTATGTATGGTTGTGATGTGGACAATCAATGGGGGGCTTTATGCCCGATATTAAAGTTTTTAGCTTCCCCAAAAACAAAGAAACACAAAATGTTTGGAAGGGTTGGTGCAAACGAGAAGATAAGTTTAATGTGAAAAATGCTAGAATCTGTTCCAGACATTTTAACGAAAGTGACTATAAAGGTAATTTAAAGCATATATTGTGTCATGTCATGAATGTCAAATGTGTTTAATGTTTTTACAAACTCGTTTCAATAAAAAGTTTACTGACAAACAATTGTTAGAAATCTCCACGGTAACGAATCACCAGACTTTAATCGAGAAAATACGACAAAGAGATTGAAGAAGAGGCTATTGTCTTAAAATATAATTTCTTGTTTTACCTAATTTCATAAATTTATATAATTTTATTTTGTTGGAATAATTTTTGGCATTTTAAGATTTTTTAGAATTTGAAAAATCAAAGAATACAAAAATACAATAATTTTTAATAATTTACTACTTAATGTGTAAAAACCGCAAAAAAAACTATCTTAAAAAAGATGTTTCCGTCGCAAACATCCAGATGTTACTCACCGCAAAAAATATTTGACAAATTATAGGAACAAACAAAATTATTATTTATAACATATTTTCGGAAGACTCTGTAGGTATATATTTTATTTTTAATAATTTTATTTATTAATAAGAATATGCCTCTAAATAAAAAGTATTATCTTAATTATTAGGCATAGTTTTATTTTATAAAATTATTTACCTTTTCTTTTCACGTCAATAAATACATAGAAAGCAATTGGCAGGCAATTTATCAATATCTTTTATTTTAAATTAATTTATCCATTTATTTACATGATTATTTTAAATCATATACTTTAAAATTTGTATTAGAAGCAGGAGGCTAAGTATATTGCCAATAGACTTTAAATCGCCTATAACTAACGTAAACTCTATATTGCGCGCTATAAATTTCAAAAATAACACAGCGTGACGTCATGCGCGAACCTGGACGAATTTGACACGGTTTGGTAAAACTTTCAAGTTTTTTTTTCAAAAAAATTAACAACTTAAAAAAAAAGAAAAGTACTGAAAAGTATGAAATAATATTTTTACGTACTTGTTACTGCCGTTAATGGTCGACTTAATTGTGTTCATTTTTATAAAAGACAATTTTTTTGTTTATCTTATCTCACCCTCTTTAAATTTGTAATGGCAATGTTATTTTAGATTTTCTGAACTCAATAACCCCAAAAATGACATAATCAGTTAACATTTTTGAAGAAATCCCCCCCCCCCCCCGCCGGTTTGTTTTTATAACATCCGTTACACAAAATTAGCTTTTCTGACCTCAATAACCCCCAAAAATATCACATTAGTTAACATTCTTCTAGAATCCCCCCCCCCCCCCCCCCGTTAATTTTCTATACATCCATTACACAAAATTATATTTTTTGACCTTAATCACCCCGAAAATAACCACATTTCTGGAAAACATTCCAATCGCTTATCACCCCTCCCACCCATAATTTTTTATCAACTGTTAATCTATTAGACCAAATTAGATTTTATGATCTCAATAACCCCGAAAATGACACATTTAACATTTTTGGAAAAATTTCCAGCCGCTCCTTATTTTTTTAACATAGACAAAATTAGATTTTCTGACCTCAATAACCCCAAAACTGAAATATTTGTTATCAATTTTGGAGAATTTTTAGGCCATCACCTTTGTCCCCCTCCCTTATATCTTTTTAAGATCTGTTAAACAAACTTTGATTTTCTAACCTCAATAACCCCGAAAATGACACATTAGTTAACGTTTTGATGAAATTGCCAGTCGCTTCTTTTTACCCCCCACCACCACACGTTAATTTTCTTAACATTCATTACACAAAATTAGATTTTCTGACCTTAAAAACCCCGAAAATGGCATATTGATTCACATTTTTGGAAGAAATTGTCAATTGCTCTTTTAACCCCCCTCCCCGTTAATTTGTTTACCATCTGTTAGCCAAAATTAGATTTTCGGACCTCAATAACCCCAAAAATGATACATCTAACATTTTTGGAAAAATTCTCGGCCGCGCCTCCCCCTTTTATATTTTTTAACAACTGTTAGACAAAATTAGATTTTCTGAGCTCAATAACCCCGAAAATGACATATTAGTTAACATCTTGGAAAAATTTCCAGCCGCTTATTTTTATACTCCCCCCCCCCCCCCTCATAACATTTATTACACAAATTTCTAAAAAGTTATAGAGTACTTTTACGTAGTTCCAGCGCAATAGAACAGTGTAAAAATTTTACTCCATTACAAACTTTGAACCCCCATTTCACTCCCTGAAGGGTTGATTTATTAAAAACTGTAAGATACGTGTTTAAACATTTATTTTTTAGAGTACTTCTATGAAGTTTCCAGTTAAAAGGACCATCTAATTTTTTTTTCCATACAAAGTTTGAACCCCTGTCCCCCTTAGGTGTTGAATTTTGAAAAACCCATCCTTAATGCACGCCTACGTTATATAAGAAACCTCTGTGCAAAATTTCAAGTTTCTATACCCATCGGTGTGGGCTGTGCGTTGATACGTCAGTAAATCACTCAGTCAGTCAGTTTATTCTTTTATATACAGAGATGATTGGAACTTGGCACAAATAATTAATTAATTATAATGAAAATACTATCTTTTAATAAAAATATTGTTATTTAAAATTCAAAAGGGCGCAGCGGCGTGCCGTAATTTTGAATATTTTTTTTATATGGAGTAATCGTGCAACATACATAAAATGGTCAACATAGCACACAATTTTACCGCTCATTCAGAGGTGACGACCAAAAAATTAAAAAATAAAACCAACTACCATATTTAACATATTTCTGCGATTTTTGTGATGTCTCTCTTTTTCTAACATTCTCAACTATGTAACATTGTAACACCGCACAAAAAGGATAAGGGATGACACATCATCAAATTATTAGAAAATGCTTCTATGCTTAGCACTTTCAATGTTTAATACATACTTATTTCCGATTTGTAAAGACAAAAACAATCAGCTTTGATTGGGTTTGATAGGAAATACATGGTTAACCAGATACAATTTATAGTTCTTCCTTACTTTAGTTTAAAATATAATGGTAAGGTTACTACAAGTCTTGTCAAAAATATTTTTATTATTTTATTATGTTTGTACATTGTCTTTCCAACGGAGTCCGTTCCTGGAATGTAATATTCAAATCCAGTCTCTACTTATTTAAATCATGTTGTAAATCTGATGATAGCTTTGTACGTTCACTTTAAAAGAATAGTCTAATTCTTAAGTATGTATGTCATAATGTCCTAATGTTTAGATATGGCTTTATGTGCATAAATTGCAGCATTTTAAGGTGACCAATCAGATCAGTTTTTGTGCCTACATCTACCATCTAGCCGCGTCTCCCTCTGTACACACAGATCATGGATCTATTAGGACTGGATACGGGATGATTTCACATTTTGAAGCCAAAACAAACCATTCTAAACGACACTGTAAACACAATTTGTAAACATTGGCCACATCTTATTTTACCTTGTATTTTTGTACAAAAATACGTTAGAAGCATCACAAGATTTACTAAAAGTAATAAAAGCCCCAAAATATTTTATTTTTCTGCTAAATAATAATAAATTTAAGTTAAAAAGTTTTTATTATTTATAGGTTATGTTATTTCTAAAGGTGTTTATTTAAAGTCGCTCCGAGTCATTTATAAATCCATATAAATCTATACGTCGCACTTTTTCTTTTCTAGTTCATTAGACAAAGACGTACGTGTAACCGAGCGTTCGCAGACGTTTTTCCTAAGCACCCAGCAGACAGCAACACTTCTGAGCTCCAACACTCCAATGCTATTTTATCTCTTTCTACTACCATTCTTGATTCAATTACGTAGTAATTCGTAGTCTTGTCCATGTTCGTAGTTCGTAAACTGCTCTCCCAAGAGAATAACAAACAACAAAATATTTATATTATATAAGGCTTCACGTTTGATACTCTCACAGTATACGGATATCGAATCCTTATTATAATAGATCCATGACACAGATGCTATGAAAAAGATTCAACACCATGGATTTATTAGGACTGGATACGGGATGAGTTCACATTCTTTGAAGCCAAAACAAACCATTCTAAACGACACTGTAAACACAATTTGTAAACATTGGCCACATCTTATTTTACCTTGTATTTTTGTACAAAAATACGTTAGAAGCATCACAAGATTTACTAAAAGTAATAAAAGCCCCAAAATATTTTATTTTTCTGCTAAATAGTAATAAATTTAAGTTAAAAAGGTTTTATTATTTATAGGTTATGTTATGTTAGGTTATTTCTAAAGGCGATTATTTAAAGTCGCTCTGAGTCATTTATAAATCTATATAAATCTATACGTCGCACTTTTTCTTTTCTAGTTCATTAGACAAAGACGTACGTGTAACCGAGCGTTCCCAGACGTTTTTCCTAAGCACCCAGCAGACAACAACACTTCTGAGCTCCAACACTCCAATGCTATTTTATCTCTTTCTACTACCATTCTTGATTCAATTACGTAGTAATTCGTAGTCTTGTCTATGTTCGTAGTTCGTAAACTGCTCTCTCAAGAGAATAACAAACAACAAAATATTTATATTATATAAGGCTTCACGTTCGATACGCTCACAGTATACGGATATCGAATCCATATTATAATAGATCCATGTTCAACACCATCTTTACAGACCATTCTATTTCAAATAGGCGCGCTGGAATGAGAAAGAAACTAAAATAACATTTTAAAACTGAGTCAATTGGACTTATTTTAGTGGACAATATTTTTTAATTTTGTTATTTTTATAGGATAAATATCGTCAGTCAATAAACTATACTTTAAGGAATTTTAATTACTCTTAAAATATCATTTTAAACCATGTTTTTGTTGCATACATTAAATAAGCTGAATTTAATTACCTCATATTCTAATTTTAAAAGCTGTCGGCTAATTTAACTGAGGCACTATACCTGAAACAAGAGAAAAGAAATTAATTTTAAAAATCAAAGCTTTAGCTGAGACGTGCACGCAGTGGTTAGACATCTCATTTATGAAAAACTTCTAAAAATTATATTTATATAAAATCCTTCCGCCTTTTCAAATAATATTATTGTTTAACAAAGAGAGGAGCTTCTCAATTCTGGCAGTGCGTATTTTTTTATTCTTCTTATGTACATGTTCGCGAATGATTTTTCAACGGATTTACCTATCTCGGCGATTTGTTTTTGCTTTGCAGACGAGTTGTCCCGGGTGTTAGGAGTTTTTTTGAGCTAAAATGAGTGGAAGCTTAAAAAACCATTTATAGTTACGAAGATGGACAATTTTTCGTTTGTCCTTTGAACCGGCATCACCGAATTCAATAACTTTTCTTCATTGTGTTTAGGACGATGGTGCGGTTGATATTTGGCTTAATAATAAAGGGGAGGGGGTAAACCGGAATAGAACGGAATAATCAATGGGGAGTCGACTAAAATGTTCAGAACTTTGGTGTACAAATTACTTAAAGTTGAACATAACGTTTACGTTCAGTAGTAAATAAGTTTTTTTTTGGGTTTTGTATAATTACTACTAATCTAATCATGCTAAGATTAACGAGCAATACTTTTCTAATCATAATATCTTAAAACTAAAGTCTTACAGCGGGTTGCACAAAACTTTTAATTATGTAGTAAATTTAATTGACGCGTTCAGAGTCAGCTTTGTCAAAGACGTTAATATAAGTGCTGTCACATTAAAAGTGTCTAATTAGTTTAATTCGTGATTAACATGGTTGTGCAACCGGACGTTAAGCCCCCCACAGACTACGATGTTTTTCATCCGTTCGCATCGGCGATTTGAACCGTCGCGTCGCGTGTTGAAATTCAATATTCGACAGATATTAGAACGGACGGTTAGGCACGACCGTTTTCGGCCATAGACTATCAGTTTGGCACGCCGCCGCGCCGATTCGAATCGCAGCGATGCGAACGGATGAAAAACATCGTAGTCTGTGGGGGGCCTTAGACTAAGGTTACACATTGGCGTCCTCAGACAATTCTGTCTAGGTGCACTACAGACACGCACAATGCTATGCTTTTACACCCACTAAACTAACTCAAAATGTTTTGTCCTCTTGAGTTTTCTTATCATCCCATGTTGACCGAGCAGCTGGATTGCTTCAGTGTTTACATGATTGTGAACCCTTTCTTCTTTGCGCTAATTTTCATACTTCATCAGCAACCATTTCCACACCTAGGCCTCTGTGTAGATCTCTGTTTCGTAAGTACCAATTGACAATTCCCGTTAATAACTTATTTTAAAAACGTTTGATTATTTCAATGTTAGTTGCACTAGCACAGTCCCAAAGATGAATGCCGTATGCCCATATAGGTTTTAGAACTTGTTTGTATACGATTGATTTGTTATGGGTAGACAGCTCAGAATTTCTACCTAGCAGTTCATCTTTTTTCTTTTTAATGTGTTCCTTCCATTTCAACATAGCATCCAGGTTCATACCCAGATATTTAGCTATGTTTGCAAACAGGACTGGACTGTCTGATTGTTAAGGATGATTTCCATTTGTTCAGTACGTCTGTTTGCAGAGTTAATGTGTACTGTTTTCTTCTTATTAAGTTTTATGAGCCAGCGTTTTGTCCATGCATTACCTCTATTCAAAGCTTCTTGGAGATTTTCATAAGTTTTTTATTCGGTTCTATCAACTGCCAGTAGCAAAGGTGACAATTGTAGTTTGTTCTCTCAATATCATGTGTGTATCATAAATACAGCAGTGGACCTAAAACACTGCCCTGTGGTACACCAGCATTTATTGGTCTCAATTCCAAGTATTGTTCCTCACATTTAATTCTGAACATTCTCTCACTAATGTATGGTTTTAGTAAAATGCTGTATTGTTTTGGCACAAGTTGTTCTAGTTTGTGTTCCAATCCCTACTGACCAGACTTTATCAAAAGCCTGTGCAACGTCCAGGAATACTGCTGAACATATAATTTTTTCCTCGAATTTTTTTTCCAGGTGGTCTGTGAGCCTATGAACCTGATCTATCGTTGCATGGTTTTCTCTGAATCCGAACTGGTGGATCGGGATTATCTTCTTTTCCTCAATGATAGGTTTGAGTCTTTTCAGAAGCAATTTCTCATACAACTTTGATATATATGATATTACTGGCAACAGTAAAATAGGCCTGTATGAAGAGACTTCATTAATTGGTTTTCCAGGTTTGAGGATCATGATAACTTCTGCTTTCTTCCAATAACTTCGGACATATTTCGATCTGTACTACTCTGTGCGATGCATTGATTAAATACGTTAATTTTACTATTGCTTTTATTGGCAATTGATTTAGTATTTTACCAGATATCAGAACATATTCTGGTGCTTTTTTCGGATTTATGTTTGTTTTGATCTCTTCTAGTACTTCTCTTGGTGTTACAAACTCTATTTCTCTAGAGTATTGATCTGTTATTCCAGTCAAATTTTCTGCTATTTATATGTCATTTGGTTTTGTAAACAAGTACAAATATTATTTTATATACTTCGTCGGTATTTTTTTGAACAAAAAAAATTAATGCAATTCACACAACTTTTTTGATAATATCGATAAATTAATTAGTTATTAAAGAAGAGAAAATTTTAATTACTGGCTGCAATACTACAATAGTTATTACACTCCGAGGTGGAAAGTGTTTTATTACTATCGAGGTCGAGATATAAGATAGTAGGTCAACTAAATCTTGAGAAGGGAATGAAACTTTTCACCGAGGTTTGTATACTGATTTATTTTCAACCATAATTTTTCACTTTTATCTTTTATTTTTCTGGCAAATTTCTGAAGCTATGCGATGGTTGCTAGGGGATAAACAAAAATTGTTAGAAATACTTTCCACCCACGTGAAAGTAAACTTTCCACCCGTGGGCCGAGCGTAAAAGTAAAAAAAGTGACTTTCAAACTTTTAAAAAGTCAGTAATGTCAATACTACCTACATGGTTGAAGTCTTATACTTCGTTGATGAACCTACACTCATACGAGTATTAAAATGTTTTTCAAGCGATACCTAGAAACCTGAGCAAAGATCTAGTCTCTATAGATGAGGTATCAAATCTTTTTGAATATTTATAGACATTTCTCATCTGAGGAAAAAATCTTCAAATTGCAAAAAACTTTCCACAACATACATTTTCCATTTCATTGAAACACTTTAAAAAATCCTACTAGTGTTATTTTGTCACTAACGCTGTCAGTCGCAGCTGATAACGGAGCAGAATAACGAAGTGATCTTAATTAAGAGTAGAATATTTAATTTTTGCAGTAGTTTAATTATTAACAAAGTAAAGCATAAGAATTCACGTACATACTTAAAAACATATCTAGTAAAAACTAACTATAAATAAACATACCCTGTACATCTATTAATATTTCCCAAATTAATAATGAAACGTAATATTGTACCTCAAACTCTAAATCGCTAACCACTGGCAAAAGTAATAAATTATAAACATTTTTCATCATTTTAAGATAAAGGGGACACAGAATAACACAGTATGGTGCAAATTTTAATAAATCTCGAGAAAGAACAATATACATGCAGAATGACCAGCAGGGTGTCTAGATGATAAAAGTTTACACAAAAGAGCGCTTATTTCGCACCTAAGAAAATTTATAGATTCCTCTGGAAAAAGATAAATTTTGTTTCGTTTCTATAAAGAAGATAGAGCATTTTTAATGTTAACGAATCAACTTCTGGCTTCTTTGCATATGCAATATTTCTTTAATGTATCATGCGACATACTAACGGTCTCTAAACTCCTAACAAGATGGAAGCTACCCGGTGGGTAGTGGAGGAATTCATAACTCACATGAAACTTATTACCATCATGTAGACCGAAGATTTTTCTGTAGTAGAAGGTATGTGAATGGAAGTTAATTGAGCAACAAACACAAGCGCTGTGCTCCTGTGATACCTACAATGATCCAGGTACATCGCAGCCTCCTGATCCGATCGAGTAATCGTCTAAAACGATAGGGAAGGAACAAAATAAATGAATTAAAAACCGGCACCAACGCCTTATCACATCGCGTATGCGCAGAGCTGAGTGGGCCAAATTAAAAATTTTGAAGAACGTGTAGGGACAAAAGTCGTTTCTTACATCGTGGGAAATATTTAAGTAATGTCGAAAAACTTTTTCTCTAAAACCAATGGTTCAGCAGTTATAAGCAAATAAATAATTAAATTGTTTATAACAATTGATCGCGCTAGAATTTTTGAATTCTGAAAATTTTCGTTTAATCTACATCTAATTCTCAATGTTCATGATTTTTTTCAGATTTTTCTGAGCAATCCTTCCGGTGATAAGGGTGGGGGAGAGCAATTTTTAAGCGTTTTTTCCAAAAAATATTTTTAAAAAATGCATAAAAAATACATCGATCGTTGAATTCGTGCTTTAATAAGCTTTCATTTGACACCCTACAAGATGCCCTTGGAAATTTTTTCCATTCCCAATTTACCCCCCGAAATTAACTACCCCCCGAAATTAACTCCCAGAAACAAAATTTACCTTTTTATACTTCACGTCTATAATTGGACCACCACATTATATCTCTGTGCTAAATTTCAAATTTTTACGTCGAATAGTTTCAGAGAAAATCGCCTGTGGCAGGCAGACGTGGTGATGGACGTGATTCCGTAAGTGTTCCGTTTCACGAAACACTAAAAATGTGGCTCTAAAAATAAATATATGCAGGCTTTTCCATTTAAGAAAAATATAATGTCGGTGGCATTTTACAAACGTAGTGCCCGATTGTTTTTCTTTTAATTCCATGAAAGCATCACCATAAACCCTAAAACTTAACTACGCAACAAGGAGGGATGCCACTTATAATCAATAACCCTGTACAGTACTGATATATTATTTTTTTTATTTATAATATAAGTATTTATTAAAAGTTCCTCGTGTATGTTGTGCTAATTCTGAAACGGGATTATAAAATTAATAAGCTATTATTAATGAATTATAGACTGGAACATCAGATAAAATTAAACATATTTCTTTTTGTTTTAGATAGACGAAAATCTGTGACATGCCGACACATTACAAAAATAAATGACCCTTTTATTAACAGAAACCCACTCACCATTTAGCTAATTTGACTACTTCATCTTTTAAATGAGTTTAATTGAGATAGGGTAATTGTTTGATTATTTAATTTATTTTTATTAGAGCTACACGATAACGTGGTATGAGAAGTGAGTCATGCAAAAATTACAAATGAAATTTTTGTCGGATATCCCAAACAACTTTAATTGGTTTTGTAAAAAGCCCTTGTGCATAAAGAAGGTATATCATAAACATTATCTGAAGTTGGTTTGATTTTCTGAGAGATGCATGAAAATAAAATTTTGCAACATAAAAATACATTTATTGCGAATATACCTAATTTTATGAACTAAAATATTTTTGACTCAGATTTTCGTTTCGATTTACTGCTTTTTTCCTCAAAGTCCAACAATCGTCTGCTAGCATGACAGGATTCCACTTGCCCTGGTAACGCCGTTCCATCCTTGAAATGTCTTGATGGAACCGTTTTCCATGTTCATCACTGACATCACTCATGTTTGGTGGAAAAAATAATCTAACTGCGAGTGCATCATGTGACCTTTTAATGACATCTTGCAAGCCGCTAGTCTGAATGCCAGCAACATGTCTTCCACTAATGTTTTGTAATTGTCAGCCGTTCTGTTCCCCAAGAAATTCTTAAAAACTTCAACCCTTGATCTCCACGCCCTTTGTTCGGCCATGTTTAATTTATCCTTAAAATTGACATTCTTCGGTACTTCGGTGATTTAATAACCAACAAAATATTCCTTCCTTTATTTTAGCCTAACTTAATTTAGGAAACTTTGCTCGGAGATATTGGAATCCTTCTTCGCGATTCATTCCTTTCACAAAGTTTTTCATCAAACCTAACTTAATGTGAAACGGAGGTATAAGACTTTATTGTTGATTCACCAAAGAAAGTCGCTCTATGTTTTGAGTCCCTGGTTCAAAAGATGTTCTTGGCAGCCAGTCTTTTTTAACCTAACGATTCACTTTATCGTGACTATCCCATAAACAGGAAGTAGCAATATTTTGTATACCCTTGTTGCATTGCCATAAGTATTGCAATCACTTTAAAATCAGCACAAATGCTCCACAAATATTGATTGTAGTTAATTTTTGGCAATAGTGTGCCCAGATTTTCATAAGTTTCTTTGATCAATGCGGCATGACCCACCAGAATAGATGGATAAGCGTTACCGTTGTATAGAAGCACAGTCTTAAGACTTTTTTAGAGGAGTCGATAAATAGTCTCCAATGCTGTGGATTGTGTTTTATTCCCAGAGATGTAAAAATGCCTTTAATGTTATTACAGCACACTAAATCATAATCCATATAAATGCTATAAAAATCCACAAAATCGTCATGACGATGGCGAAATGCACTAACTTTTGTTGTCTTCTCCAGAAGATTCCACTGTTGTAGACGCGATGCGAGTAAAAATTCTGCTTGAGACTTTGATAAATGTAAATCCCTCACTAAGTCATCTAATTCATCTTTGTTAAGTATATGGGGTTCCGTGGATGTAGATGGCAAAAATTCAGGGTCTTTAGCGGTCTCACTGGACTATCACTTTCTATATATTGGTGAGACGAGGTTGCTGGGATCTGAGGGACGGAATGGTTTTCATCGTGTGGTCGAGGCCTTCGTGCTGATGACGTTTCCACATATTTAATACTCTTCCTTTTACCCACATTAAGCCATTGTGCTTATTTTTGCTAAAATAGCAATCATTGTCATGATCGGCGTGCTCTGTCCATATCATTGGTTCACCAATTGGCAAACTGTGTCGCTGAGTCGCTGGTGCGCTTTTCACGCGCATAAGTATTTAGCACAAGTTCTATAATAGTATATTGTACAACGAGCATGGATGACATGCATTTCCTACGAGTATGACGTTTGCAGCACGAGCCGCAGGCGAGTGCTGCAAATCATACGAGTAGGAAATGGTCATTCCATGCGAGTTTTACACTATACTTTTTCTACGAATGTTACTGTTACATAAAATGGGATTATAGTAATATTTTTCTTTTTAAGATGTCAAAATAATAATTGTCATTTACTTTTTATTTGCACTGTCTGCGTTGCTATGCGATTACTATGGCGTGTTGATGCGGCGCCGGTCAATGCTACCTTTGTAAAAATATACCCGTGCACATTGGGAATTTTGTAGTTGAATCACCATGGTGATTGAAGCACAATGAAAATGTGTAAAAAACAATGCACTATGTTCCGAAATTACTATTGAACATACAATAAAGGTTTTTATTGACATTCGTAGAAAAAATACATGTGGGAATACAGGAATTCGTAGAGATTCAGATCTGAGAAATACCTGTTCCCTTATCCAACATGAGTAATGAGTAAACATACCACAAACGTAACAAAAGTTATCAGAATTACTATTACACCGAGTACACATTATGATAGTGTTATAGGCACTTTTAGCACAGTTTTAACCTAAATCAAAATCGAATGTTTTCGAATGACTAAAGCAACTTTTTTCAGTTTTCTTATTTTATACACCTCCAACTCTTAATATTTACAATGACAAGCGCGGCTTTTACGATGATTTCCAGAAAATGCGTTCCTAAACTTCAAAATTTTCAAACAAATAGGTAAGGGGCTACTTGGGTAATAATATATCTCTTTTAGAAATTTTCTACGAAATGCCAACCAACTGGGAGTTACTTATAGTGCTAAAAACATTCAGTTAAGGGAGCTCTATAGTACTACGAGTACTATTGTAATCTCGGAGGCAAAACATGTGTTAATCAGTGTTATAAATGCCTATATAAGGAATTGTTACTTAAGAATAGGATCCAGTTTCCTCCCTTTGTTAAGATGGTGCAAAACCTTTAATTTTGTATCTAAATTGAAGGTATGATGGTAATGTTTTCTTTTTCGGTCAAAGGATTCCTTTTTCATGGGGACTAAAAAAAGTTTATGTAAGTATGTGTTAAGAGCAGATAGTTTTTGAGAGATATGGTGGCAAGAGTCCCAGGGGATCATGTGGTCCCTTTGGGTAGCGAGCAAGAAACGGAGTAGAGGGATTTTCTATAAAAAACATTTATATTAATAATACGCAACGTAACTATATCTATGTAGATTTACATAAACTGCAACTATTGTACCTATCCTAAATAAAGTTATTTCATATTTTGTAATTACATGAATATTAAAGGTTTTAATCCTCTCGATGGAGCAATGGGAATTACTAATAGGTATTTAGTAAAATGCTGAAATTAACAAATTTGTTATAAATTTCACATTACATTATGATTTTATGATGATGTGCCATAGTAAAATTAACTTGTATTTTGTAACATATCGAACAGCAAGTAATTAAGCATTAAATGCATTTAAATTATTGTTAGTTTAATTATGATTTATTATAAATTAATTTTTTGTATTGAGTATCCAATTTAACAAGAAAGCTATATTTTGGGTATATTCTCATGGAAATAAATATACCTGCAACCATAATATATTTTTGTCTTTGTCTTTTGTCATCAAACGAAATTCTATGATTATGATATATATATATATATATATATATATATATATATATATATATATATATATATATATATATATATATATATATATATATATATATATATATATACATCACCCTATCATTTTTGCTTCCGAAAGGGGTCTAATCCCTATCATTTCTGCTACCGCTGCAAACTTGCTGCCGTATATCGGACGCAAGATTAACTTAGGCGTTTTTCTCGAACATGGCTATAAATTTTAAGTCCCACATTGTCGCAATGGCTGGTCCAAAGTACCATACCTTACGTAAAGAAATTGTTCTTTGACAGTTTAAAGCATAAACTAGTGGCGGGGAATAATAGCGGTACGAAATGGAAGTAAAAATGATCGAAAAATAAATGAAGACGTATAAATTTTAGTTGTAAAAATTTCCGATAGAGGCGCAAAATTATACATGCGTATATTAAAAGTTTTACTGGTCGGTGGATTTTGCTACCAGAAACTTGGCAACGCTAAAGTATGATAAAATTGTATTTAAATATTAGTTCTATAATTATGAAGTGTCCGTGACGCAGTGAACAGCATTTTCGCTAAGCGGTGTGCTTTTTAACCGTCTTCTCAAGAGGAGGTTATCAATTATTCGGCCCGCATGTGAGATTCTTTATATGTTCACGCATAATTCTTCAACGGACTTCTTCAACTTGGTTTGTCGATGAGTTTTTCCGAATGGTCTCGTTTTAAGTTTTTTTTTGCTGAAGTTATGTGTTTTTTTTTTCATTAAAAAAATATACAGCATGTCTTCGAAATGGAAAAAAATTTATTATTGATTTTACGAAAAAAGTGCCTGTTTATAAAAAGTTCCGCATCGTGAGAAAATAGCATTGCTATTCAAAAATTTGATCTAGTACATACAGGGTGGCTCAAAAATAAAAAAGTCCTGATCTACGTGACGCTAAGAAGACAAAATCGTTATTTCAAGGTAAACTGCCACTGCAAATGTACAATTCAATAATATGTTTTTTCATTAAAAAAATATACAGTATGTCTTCAAAATGGAAAAAATTTTGTTATTGATTTTACGAAAAAAGTGTGTGATTATAAAAAGTTCTGCATCGTAAAAAAACAGCATTGCCATTCAAAAATTTGATACGTACAGGGTGGCTCAAAAATGACAGTCATAATCCACGTGAAGCTAAAAAGACAAAATCGTTATTTAAAGGAAAACTGCCACTACAAATGTACAATTCAATAATGTGTTTTTTTTCATTAAAAAAATATACAGCATGTCTTCGAAATGGAAAAAAATTATTATTGATTTTACGAAAAAAGTGTCTGTTTATAAAAGGTTCTGCATCGTGAGAAAATACCCATTGCCATTCAAAAATTTCATCTAGTACATACAGGGTGGCTCAAAAATAAAAAAAGTCGTGATCCACATGAAGCTAAGACAAAATCGTTACTTAAAGGTAAACTTCCACTGCAAATGTACAATTCAATAATATGTTTTTTTATTAAAAAAATATACAGTACGTCTTCAAAATGGAAAAAATTTTATTATTGATTTTACGAAAAAAGTGTCTGATTATAAAAAGTTCTGCATCGTAAAAAACAGCATTGCCATTCAAAAATTTGATCTAGTAGGTACTTACAGGGTGGCTCAAAAATGAAATATTCATAATCCAAGTGAAGCTAAAAAGACAAAATCGTGATTTAAAGGAAAACTGCCACTGCAAATGTACAATTCAATAATATTTTTTTCATTAAAAAATGTACAGCATGTCTTCAAAATGGAAAAAAATATATTATTTATTTTACGAAAGAAGTGTCTGCTTATAAAAAGTTTTGCATCGTAAAAAAACAGCATTGCGATTCAAAAATTTGATCTAGTATGTACAGGGTGGCTCAAAAATGACAGTCATAACCCACGTCAAGCTAAAAAGACAAAATCATTATTTAAGGGAAAACTGCCACTGCATATGTACAATTCAATAATATGGTTTTTTCTCCTTAAAAAAATATACAGCATGTCTTCGAAATGGAAAAAAATATTATTGATTTTACGAAAAAAGTGTCTCTTTGTAAAAAATTCTGCATCGTTAGAAAATAGCATTGCTATTCAAAAATTTGATCTCGTATAAACAGGGTGACCCAAAAATAAAAAGTCCTAATCCATGTGAAGTTAAGAAGACAAAATCGTTATTTAAAGGTAAACTGCCACTACAAATGTACAATTCAATATGTTTTTTCATTAAAAAAATATACAGTATGTCTTCAAAATGGAAAAAATTTTGTTATTAATTTTACGAAAAAAGTGTCTGATTATAAAAAGTTCTGCATCGTAAAAAAACAGCATTGCCATTCAAAAATTTGATACGTACAAGGTGGCTCAAAAATGACAGTCATAATCCACGTGAAGCTAAAAAGACAAAATCGTTATTTAAAGGAAAACTGCCACGACAAATGTACAATTCAATAATGTGTTTTTTTTTCATTAAAAAAATATACAGCATATCTTCGAAATGGAACAAAATTATTATTGATTTTACGAAAAAAGTGTCTGTTTATAAAAGGTTCTGCATCGTGAGAAAATACCATTGCCATTCAAAAATTTGATCTAGTACATACAGGGTGGCTCAAAAATAAAAGAGTCCTGATCCACATGAAGCTAAGAAGACAAAATCGTTACTTAAAGGTAAACTGCCACTGCAAATGTACAATTCAATATGTTTTTTCATTAAAAAAATATACAGTACGTCTTCAAAATGGAAAAAATTTTATTATTGATTTTACGAAAAAAGCGTCTGATTATAAAAAGTTCTGCATCGTAAAAAACAGCATTGCCATTCAAAAATTTGATCTAGTATGTACAGGGTGGCTCAAAAATGAAATATTCATAATCCAAGTGAAGCTAAAAAGACAAAATCGTGATTTAAAGGAAAACTGCCACTGCAAATGTACAATTCAACAATATTTTTTTTATTAAAAAATGTACAGCATGTCTTCAAAATGGAAAAAAAATATTTATTTTACGAAAGAAGTGTCTGTTTATAAAAAGTTCTGCATCGTAAAAAAACAGCATTGCGATTCAAAAATTTGATCTAGTATGTACAGGGTGGCTCAAAAATGACAGTCATAATGCACGTGAAGCTAAAAAGGCAAAATCATTATTTAAAGGAAAACTGCCACTGCATATGTACAATTCAATAATATGTTTTTTTCTTCTTAAAACAATATACAGCATGTCTTCGAAATGGAAAAAAAATATTATTGATTTTACGAAAAAAGTGTCTCTTTATAAAAAATTCTGCATCGTTAGAAAATAGCATTGCTATTCAAAAATTTGATCTCGTATAAACAGGGTGACCCAAAAATAAAAAGTCCTAATCCATGTGAAGTTAAGAAGACAAAATCGTTATTTAAAGGTAAACTGCCACTGCAAATGTACAATTCAATAATATGTATTTTTCATTCAAAAAATATACAGCATGTCTACGAAAAGGACAAATTTTTATTATTGATTTTACGAAAAAAGTGTCTGATTATAAAAAGTTCTGCATCGTAAAAAAATAGCATTGCCATTCAAAAATTTGATCTAGTACGTACAGGGTGGCTCAACAATGAAATATTCATAATCCAAGTGAAGCTAAAAAGACAAAATCGTGATTTAAAGGAAAATTGCCACTGCAAATGTACAATTCAATAATATTTTTTTTCATTAAAAAATATACAGCATGTCTTCGAAATGGAAAAAATGTATTATTGATTTTAAGAATAAAGTACCTATCTGTTTATAAAAAGTTCTGCATCGTAAAAAACTAGCATTGCCATTCAAAAATTTGATCTAGTACGTACAGGGTGGCTCAAAAATGAAATAGTCATAATCCAAGTAAAGCTAAAAAGACAATGTCGTTATTTAAAGGAAAACTGCCACTGCGAATGTACAATTCAATATGTTTTTTTTTCATTAACAAATATACAGCATGTCTTCTGCATCGTGAGGAAATAGCATTGCTATTCAAAAATTTGATCTTGTATAAACAGGGTGGCTCAAAAATAAAAAAAGTCCTAATCCACGTGAAGCTAAGAAGACAAAGTCGTTATTTAAAGGTAAACTGCCACTGTAAATGTACAATTCAATAATATGTTTTCTTCATTAAAAAATATACAACATATCTTCGAAATGGAAATTTTTTTATTATTGATTTAACGAAAAAAGTGTATCTTTATAAAAAGTTCTGCATCGTGAGAAAATAGTATTGCTATTCAAAAATTTGATCTTATACTTACCGGGTGGCTCAAAAATGAAAATGTCATAATCCACGTGAAACGATTTAGCTTTAAAAAATAATAAAGGGGAGGAGGTGAGAGGGGATAAAACCGGAGCGACTGAGAATTTTTTAAAAATGTTGACTAATATGTCATTTTCGGGGTTATTGAGGTCAGAATTTTTTTTTTCTAGCAGGAGTTAAAATTACCGTAGGGAGGGGGGGGCGAATAAAAAGGGGCGGCTGGGAATTTGTCCAAAAATGTTAACTAATGGGCCATTTTCGGGATTACTGAGGTCAGAAAATCTGACTTTGTGTAACAGATGCTAAATAAAATTTACAGAGAAGGGAGGGGAGAGGGGATAAAAGGGCGGCTGAGAATTTCTCCAAAAATGTTAGCTTAGTATTTTCAGAGTTATTGAGGTCAGAAAATCTAATTTTGTTGGAACTGATTTTTAAAAAATTAACGGGAGGGGGAGATATAAAGGAGCGAATGGGAATTTACCTAAAAATGTTAAGTAATAAGGCTGCCCACTTGAATGCCACACCAGGGGCGCCCTTGGAAAAAATATGCGTCCGGTGAGCGGGCGTCCTTAAGAAAAATACGCGCCTAGGGAGCGGAAGACCTAAGGAATAACACGCGTCGGGGGAGGGAGCGACCTTGAGGTAAATAAGCTTCTTTAAAACGGACGACCTTAGAAAAATACGCGTCTGAGGAGCGGGCGACCTTGGGGAAATACGCATCTAGGGAAGCGGACGACCTTGTAAAAATACGCGTCTGGGGAGCGGGCGATCTTGGGAAAAATACGCACCTGGGAAGTGGACGACCTTGATGAAAAGTCGCGTTTGAGGAACGGAGGACCCTGGGGAATAGACGCGTCTGGGGAACAAAGGATCTTCGAAAAAAGTACGCGCTTAAGGAAAATACGCATCTAGGGAGCGGATGGCCATGGAAAGAATTACGCGTTTGGGAACCGGAGGACCTTAGAGAAATGCGCGCCTGGGAAACTGACGACCTTGGGAAAATACGCGTCTGGGGAGCGGACGCCCTTTAAGAAAATACGCATCTAGGTTCCGGACGACCTTGGAAAAGTACGCGTCTGGGGAACGGACGACTTTGGGGATAAGGAGCTGATGGGAATTTCTTCAAAAATGTTAACTAATATGTTATTTTCGAGGTTATTGAGGTCAGAAAATCTAATTTTGTGTAATGGATGTCAAGAATAACGTGGGGAGTGGGGTGATATTAGGGCGCAACTGGGAACTTCTCCAAAAATGTTAACTAATCTGTCATTTACGGGGATATTTAGGTCAGAAATCTAATTTTGTTGAAACCTATATTTAAAAAATTAACGGCGGGGGGATAAAAAGGAGCGACTGAAAAAATGTTAACTAATTTGTCATTTTCGGTGTTATTACGGTCAAAAAATGTACTTTGGTCTAACATATTTAAAAAAATACAACGAGGGAGAATAAAAACAGGCAACTGATCATTTTTCAAAAAAAGTTATCTGATATATGATTTTCAAGGTTATTGAGGTCAGCAAATCTAATTTTGTTTAACGAATGTAAACAAAATTAACGGTGGGGCAGAGGGAATAAAAAGGCGCGGGGTTTGGAATTTCTCCAAAAATGTTAACTAATTTTGGGGGTTACTGAGAACAGAAAATCTAATTTTGTTGAAACTCATTTTTAAAAAAATAACGCCGGGGGGGGGGGGGGGGTAAAAAGGAGCAACTGGGAAATTATCTAAAAATGTTAATGTTGTTTTCGGGGTTATTGGGGTCAAAATATTTAATTTTGTCTAACATTTAAAAAAACTAACGGGGGGGGGGGGGGTAAAAACGAGCGAATGGCAATTTCCCCAAAAATGTTAACTAATAAGTATGTCAATTGAGGTCAGAAAATCTAATTTTGTCTAACGAATGTGAAGAAAATGAACGGCACGGAACGGAATATTTCATAAGTTTTTAACGAAGACTTATTAACTATGACAGGAAAAAACCTGTCAAAACATACCTGATCAACTAGAAGATCCTAATTTAAACCATGCAGTACTAAATCTTAAACCTTCTTAGTGTATCTGAGAGTTAATGTTTAAACACGTGTTTTTTTTTTCAGTTTTCAATAAATCAACCCCTAAGGGGGTATTACGATGGTATTTAAAGTTTGTAATGGAGTAAAATTGTTATACCATGGAAGAAGTTGCGGGCGAAAGCTAGTTATTAAATAAAACAGCGATGCATGCCTGCATATCTTATTTGAATAGGTATACTGCAATTGCTGCAATACAAAATTACCGTTAAAGTGTCAAAAATCAATGGTGTTGTAAGTGGAATGTAAAGTAGAAATAGAACAGTTGTACTGTACAGGGTGTCCCATTTTCGGCACTTTTGCGGGGTATCTCCCTTATTTTTAAAGATAGAAGGTTGCGGTTTTCGCGACAGTGTGCTACTTTTTGATGAAACGAAAGATGGCATAAAAATATTTTTCATGGCACCCTTCGTTTTTGACATACAGGGCGAAATTGATTTTTTTCCATTTCCGGACCCCCCTCGCATTTCAGTTATCTTGTAACTTATAAAAAAAGTAAAAATGGATCCTATTAGATTTTTCTACGTAGAATCGAGTGTCGTGGTTAGATTTTCATCAGATGTGATATTTTTCGAGATATTAACCAAATAAATGTTTTTTTAAATGGAACACCCTGTATATTTCTTAACCATTAAGTTTCCCCTTTCGAGAGCATTTCAAAAATATATAACACTTTATAGTTATTTTTTATTTTTAGCCCTTAAATCGAACTATTTAATTTTAAACTTTAATTTTGCGTAGTTGGCCGTGTTTAACAAGTGGTTTAACGTCAATTCAGGAATTTAGATTTAAAAAAGAATCTGGTTAAATCCTGTATTTTCATTAATTTATTAAAATTGGTATTATTTTTTAAACTACAACACTACTTGTTATCTATATAGATATAGAAAATCCTAACCAGAACTAAAACTGCTTAGTTTTTAATAACTTGAAAATTAAATTAGTTGTCTTGAATTATTAATAGCAAATAAAAGTCAAATTTAAAAACAAAACATAGAAAACTTTAGGTAACGAAAAGAGTTAGTCCATTTAATTGGTTCTAGCTCTTTTCGTTACCTAAAGTTTTGTATGTTTTGTTTTTAAACTTGACTTTTATTTGCTATTAATAATTCAAGACAACTAATTTAATCTTTAAGTGATTAAAAACTAAACAGTTTTAGGTCTGGATAGGATTTTCTATATATCTAGATATCAAGTAGTGTTGTAGGTTAAAAATAATACAAATTTTAATAAATTAATGAAAATACAGGTTTTAATCAGTTTCATTTTTAAATCTAAATACCTGAATTGACGTTAAACCAGTTGTTAAACACAGCCAACTACGCAAAATTAAAGTTTAAAATTAAATAGTTCGATTTAAGGGCTAAAAATAAAAAATAACTATAAAGTGTTATATATTTTTGAAAAGCTCTCGAAAGGGGAAACTTAATGGTTAAGAAATATACAGGGTGTTCCATTTAAAAAAACATGTATTTGGTTAATATCTCAAAAAATATCACATCTGATGCAAATGTAACCACGCCACTCGATTCTACGTAGAAAACTCTAATAGGATCCATTTTTACTTTTTTTATAAGTTACAAGATAACTGAAATGCGAGGGGGGGTCCGAAAATGGGAAAAAATCAATTTCGCCCTGTATGTCAAAAACGAAGGGGGCCATGAAAAATATTTTTATGCCATCTTTCGTTTCATCAAAAAGTAGCACACTGTCGCGAAAACCGCGACCCTCTATCTTTAAAAATAAGGGAGATACCCCGCAAAAGTGCCGAAAATGGGACACCCTGTACAGGGTGTAAGTTAGGAACAATGAAATTTTATTTTCTATTAGATACAACAGCCGCGTAAAATTTTCTTTTCTTGTTGGAGCTTTAAAAGTTTTAGTACTTTTAATTTTAAGGCTTTTTTATTACAAAAAAATCTATACCATTTTATATTTGTTTCTAAAATATAACAAGTAATCGATTTGGGATATAGTTTGTACTAGCCCATTTTAAAGGTATAATATCAAGAAATAATCGCACTTTCTTATGGAAATTACCACTTCATTATAACTGGAGGTTATTAATTTTAATTTGACATTTCTACACATCCTAAATTTATCTTTTCACGGAATATTTTTGCATTTTTAAAAATCATTTCTAATTTTAGTAATTTCAACTTTTTACTTCTCTCGCTAGAAAAAAATCACTTCCCGGGATTTTTTCAGATCTTTACGTGTTGAGGTCCCTATATCAGATGGTCTCCCATTTTCGTCGGTTTGTCTGTCCGCCTGTCTGTCGGATTGTCTGTTGGAGCGAACGCTTAAAACTGCTTGACCAAAAAGAAAAGGAAAAATTTTGCATATGGACTACTTTTCAACCTGGCTTGGAACAGGCTGTATTTCCGGTGAAATATATACAGAGCACCTTCAAAATTAGTTTCTATTTTTTGTTGCTCAAACTCGAAAACGATTTATGTTACAGAAACTGTATTTTGTACATATAGTTGACATATAAATTGCAAAACTTTTTGAAGCTTAAGTTTAACAAAATGATTAAGTTTTATAGACGTTTTAGATACGTTTCCTGTGTAACATTTTCACCTATTTCGATTGATGCGGTTTTTCGAAAAAATAAAACTTAAAAAGTTATTTAACAAAAACTACATTTTGGAATTTATTTGTTAAATAAAAAAACTAGCTCGCCAGTTACTGTGGTCGACATTTTACATTATCTTTGTAGTGTATTAAAAAGGTTTATTTCGGTTGGTAAATTTAACTGTACTTAACTGTTATTTAAATCGCTCTTTTCTTTATAAGTTGGCGAGAAAAATTAAAAAGAAACTAACAGTATAAAATTTGGTTGTCTTATCTTAACACTTGCCAATTTAAACCCTTAATTATATAAAGCTGAGCACTGAGCAATGAGCAAGACTTTAATTGCCAAATTACACCTGTCTTATCAATAGTGATTCCAGCCAAAAAGCATTAAGAAGAAACTTGCTTGTGTCTGTCGACATTAAATATATCTGTTTTAGTTTTATTAGGTGGATAATTTTTGTTGGACGCCTTGTCATATTTTGAGCTAATCTGGTGACTTAACCCAAATAAAATAAACGAAAGTTATAATAAAAATAGGTTTTTATTATAATTCGCAATCTTATTTCCAGGTTCCAGCAAAACAACTCAAAATAAACTTAAATCATGGAATGAGGTAAGGAGAGTCCATGGCTCAAAACTCCTTTTTATAGCGATCACATATGTAAAGAATGCGGAGAACTCTTGGTAAAAAAGCGCCATTCTGTGATAGCAATGTGTACATGTCAGTAAATTAAAATAAAAATTGTCAGCCTTGATCTATCACCTATATATTAATTATCACTTTTACCAAAAGGAGGGCAAATGTCTGACACCGTTACTGTTATGAAAAATTGAAATTTGTCGACGGCTAAGCATTCCTAATTTCACATAAAAATAAACTAAAAATAATATTATATTCTATAAGCATGGAAAATACTTACAATATTGTTATTCATATTACTATTGTTATCAATCTTTTTATTCTTCAATAAATTTTACAAATTAAGAAATAAGCAGCAAAAATGTATATAATATTAATATTATTTAAACTTATATTTTCAACTTGCATTTTAGGTTAAGAAAATAAATTATAATTTAAAAATCTAAAAAAAAACGCTTTTATGAGTAGCGCACTAAAAAGTTCAAAATAATTATTTTCCTTTTGTAGTTACCTAACAGTAAACCGTATAGTTTTTTAAACTATACCTAATTTATTTTTAACTTTTTAGTGCGCTACTCATAAAAGCGTGTTCTTTTAGTTTTTTAGTGAATTAGTTTTGGAACATACACGAGGTCTCAAAAATAAAATTAATTTTTTTATTACCGATTTTACAAAAAAAGTACCTATATCTTTATAAAAAGTTCTACATTGTAAAAGAAGCATGGTTATTCAAAAACTTGATGAAGGACAATACAGGGTGGCTCATAAAGCTGAAAGTCCCAATTTTAATTTAAATTTTTAGCCACCCTCTATGCCCTATAAAAATATTTAAACCATGCTCTTTTTTCACAATGTAGAATTTTTTATGAAGATATACTTTTTTTGTAACGGCGATTTTAAAAAATTAATTTTACTTTTGGGACCTCCTGTGTGTTCCAAACATATCATAAAAATAACTCTTGTATGTACATTTGCAGTGGCAGTTTACCTTTAAATAACGATTTTGCCTTTTTAGCTTCATGTGGATTATGACTTTTTCATTTTTGAACCACCCTGTACGTACTGGATCAAATTTCTGAATGGCAATGCTATTTTTTCACGATGCAGAACTTTTTATACAAATACACTTTTGTCGTAAAATCAATAATACATTTTTTTCCATTTCGAAGACATGCTGTATATTTTTTTAATGAAAAAAACATATTATTAAATTGTACATTTGCAGTGGCAGTGTACCTTTAAATAAAGATTTTGTCTTTTTAGCTTCACGTGGATTATGACTTTTTCATTTTTGAGCCACCCTGTACGGACTGGATCAAATTTATGAATGCCAATGCTATTTTTTCACGATGCAGAACTTTTTATAAAAATACACAATTTCGTAAAATCAATAATACATTTTTTCCATTTCGAAGACATGCTGTATATTTTTTAATGAAAAAAACATATTATTAAATTGTACATTTGCAGTGGCAGTGTAATTTCAAATAAAGATTTTGTCTTTTTAGCTTCACGTGGATTATGACTTTTTCATTTTTGAGCCACCCTGTACGTACCTACTGGATCAAATTTCTGAATGGCAATGCTATTTTTTCACGATGCAGAACTTTTTATAAAAATACGCTTTTTTCGTAAAATCAATAACAAAAATTTTTCCATTTCGAATACATACTGTATATATCTTTTAATGAAATGTCCCATTACAATGTTATAAGTCAAGCTAATAAAAGCATGTTAATAAAAGATCGATGGTTTTGTAATAGACTCATAGCACCTTGGTTATCTCATTCTGCTCTTGGCGTAAAGATTTACATGTCTTCATCATATTATGAGGAAACAATTAATTATACCTTTAAGTTATAAACAGCCCAGTCCCTCAAGCTGTTTCTGGTGACAGATTAGTCATACCTATCATTGGTTCAAAAGCGCTGTGTAATCTTTCCCACCTTTCGGACTTTTCAAAATTCTGGCAACAGGGCAGTAGTAAAAATGATAGAGAAGTGTCCAAATATTATACGGCTCGGAAGCAAAATGCGTCGACAAATGTACAAAATTATACGCCGGACGCAAATTTGATTATAATATGAAAGGAGTTGAAAATGCTGCATTATAAAATAAAAAGTATATTTTAGTTTTAAGAGATATTTAAAAGAAAAATTAGGAGCAATACAAAAAAAGGGAAAAAATCGATATACACTTGAAATACAAAGCCTAAAGCCTCTATTTCTAGGGGACGCAAAAATGATGGATTATGAAAGGACGCAGAAATGATGAAAGATGTATATATATATATATATATATATATATATATATATATATATATATATATATATATATATATATATATATATATATATACAGTAAAAGCTGTTTATAACGACTCCGCTTATAACGAAAATCCGGATATAACGACCAAATTATAAACCATTATTTGAAATTCTATGTAAATCAACATAAAAACATTCGGATATAACAACTTCGTCTATAACAACGAAGCCGCATATAGGGACGAAAATTCTTTTGCGCTTGCTCTTTTTCTCCGGTTATAACGACGCGCCAGTTACAGGTCGACAAGTTTTAGCCAATACAGTGACGTGAAATCCGGGGAATACCCGAGCGATGCAGGTGAGTCTCCGAGTTTTATGTATGTACATACACTGCAGTCATGAGCAAAGCGTAATCATTTGTCTCTAGTTTATTGATCGAGTAGGTACTCTTATATGGCTTCAACGCCTATGGATCAAGGTGTAATTAATTCATTAAAGACCCACTATCGTAAAATGCAACTTTTGGAAACGATTAAAACTATAGAACTTGAAAAAGAAGCTGCTATAACACTCGTAGATGCTGTTCTAATGGTATCTGCTGCTTCGGAAAAGGTAACACCTAAAACAATTCAGGGCTGTTTCCGCCATGCGGGTTTTAGCAAACATACAACAAATGAACCAACGGAGGAGGAAAATGATTCCGATGAAGAAGACAACATTCTCTTGGCCCAACTTAGGCAACTTATTAATACTACAATAATGACCGAGAATGAACTTTCGAATCTTATGAACGTTGATGAGCAATTAGAAACCTGGGAAGACTTAAATGAAGCTGACATTGTCAAGAACATTGAGAACGATATAAGCGAAACAGTAGAAAAAACCGACGATGAAGAAGAGAATATGTGTCCAATGCCACCATGTGCCGAGGCTCTACACGCAGTTTCACTTTTAAAAAAATTTTTTACTTGTGAAGGTTTAGATGACCAAAAATTATTAAACAGTATTTCCGTCGTTGACCAAAGACTTGAGCGTGTTTATTATGAAAATTGTAAAACAACATAAAGTAAAATTACCTACCTACTTATTTTTATAAGCCTATGTAATTATGTAAGTAGATTTGTATGTATGTAGTTTAAATGTGTTAAAATAAATTACATACCATAAATCCAATATAGGCAGCGTTTTTTTATATTATCGGATATAACGACCCCCGGCTATAACGACCTAATATTCACGGTCCCACCAATGTCGTTATAACCGGATTTTACTGTATATATATATATATATATATATATATATATATATATATATATATATATATATATATATATATATATATATATATATATATATATATATATATAAACATATGTTACCGGCAAAGTCCGTTTCATCGTCATACTTAAGTTTGCCTATGTAAACCGCACATTGCCGGGGCGTTTTGGGCGAAGTCCGAAATTGTTCTCTATTTCGGAGTTTGCCTAGAATGTAACCCGGCAAACTTAGGTTTGCCAAATACGTTTTAGGAAAAGTCCGAAATATGTTCTTACCTTTGTGTTGTATCATGATAATTGGTATACTAGTGATGCTAAGCCTGTAAATAACATGATTTCATCGTATTTCATTAAGTCAAATATACCTTCATAATATACTTATTAAACTTTTTTTATTAAATGATAATAACGAACCTGAGCAAACCTGGTCCAGTTAGACGAATAGACAAACACTCAAAGCAGGGCGCGCATTGAATTGACTCGGCTCGGTTAAGTTTCGTTCGAAATGCCGACAGTCAAAGCGCATTGATTCGGCTATCGGTTCTTTAAAACAGCTGCAACTATTGTGATGTATAGACGTAGTATCCTATCAGACGTTTTTTCGCTATTTCCTCCTAAGCATTCTCCTTCCGCACATTGTCGTGATTCTTCGGGTCGTACAAAAAAACATAAAAACGAACGTTTACTATCAAAACTTCGTCCGCCATTGCACACCTATCTCTTCCGCTTGCGTCTCAATATGAGAAGTAGTCGCAGGCAGTCCGGACATTTAGACAATTTTTGCTCTAATTCCGATTTGGTCGTTCCGAATGGGCGAAACCGATTCAATGCGCTCCTCTTCATATAATTGCATATATACCAAACCTTTTGACTGGGCCGTGCCGTGCCGAGCCGAACCGAGTCGATTCAGTGCGCGCCCTGCTTAAGGCTGCATTTACCGGCCACACCCAGTTATTGCCAACTTAATTTTATTTTAGTACAATGGTTCGCTTTATTTTCCTTTTGTATGAATATTGTCACAATATTAACCGTAGATTCATATTCCATAGGTATTTTTAACGTATTAATAAAAGTCTCAAGATATTTTATGATTCATTTTAGAAAAATAATATTTAAAAAGAATATTGAGGTCCTAGTGTCAGAAAAAAAGTCACCATAGATATTTTAAAATATTAATCTTTTGAATGAAATCATTATACACGTTGAAACTTTAAATAATTAACTAAAAATTGCTTGCAGGATATTAATCTATATTTTGAATATCCTTATAATTTTATTGTTAAAAATTTTAAACCCGAAAAACCATGACAAAATGAAATTAAGTTGACCACCATGGACGCGATCGGAAAATGCTACTTTAAATAAAATCAACGCAGTGTGTGTGTACCTGCGACGTATTACAAACAGACTATAACTAGTTACTACTAGAAAATGGACAGCGACGTAACGGTCACAAATTTATTATTTCGGACTTTTCCTAAAACGTGTTTGGCAAACCTAAGTTTGCCGGGTTACATTCTAGGCAAACTCCGAAATAGAGAACAAATTCGGACTTTGCCGAAAACGTCCCGGCAATGTGCGGTTTACCTAGGCAAACTTAAGTATGACGATGAAACGGACTTTGCCGGTAACATATATACCAAAATTCATGTCAATATCATAAGGCATTTTCGAGAAATTAAAAAGAAACATTTAAAAAAGAAAATATTAAACACCCTGTATGGAGGAAAAATATTAGATGTCCCTATTAACTCTATACTTCATAGAAGTACTATAAAAAATAACGTTCACGTTCACTAAGAAGGTTTAAGATTTAGTACTAGTTTACATTAAGATCTAGTTGATCAGTTATGTTTTGAGAAGTTTTTATCCTGTCACTGTTAATAAATCCTCATTAAAAACATGAATTATTCTGATATTTCAGCGATTTGCTTGGCTTCCAAATGATTTTTATCTTAGAATGGGTTGCTAGAATGAATTTAGTTCTATTATTGTCGCAAGTAAGTACTTAAATTGCCCTTTTCTTTATAAATTTGCGAAAAATCTCAAACAAATTCCTAGTATAAAACAGTTGTCTTATTCTTACTCTTGTCAGTTTAAAACTTTTGGTTGTCAAATTAGACCGGACTAGCGTTGGATAATCTGGCCATAAATGTTTAAAGGCATGTTTTACAGTTTTTAATAAATCAACCCCTAAGGGGGTAAACGGGGAGTTTAAAGTTTGTAATGGAGTAAAATTGTTATACCGCGGAAGGACTCGCGGGCGCAAGCTAGTTCAAAATAAACGAATAATCATAACTTACATATGTCCAATAAATCTGTTTTATGTTTGAAATAATAACTATATTCTCAAAATAATCGATCACCAAATAAATCACCAAATAAATTGTATAAGAACCTTATTATTCCTATTTATGTTTTATTCGGTTGTAGTCTGGTTTGCTCAGGTTTGTTGATGATGGCTTGATATGATAATGTGAAAATACATCTATTTCCAAACACAATAGTGTTATAATTAATTACATTTTAGTATGATCGTCATAAATTTACAAATAATCGTTTTGAAATATATTAGTGATCAATCACACATCTACAGTTTTTAGGTGATTTTACATAAATTTATAGATAATCACTTTGAAATAGTTTGGAGTTAACAAGTTGGTGACAGATCTACCATTATGAGAACAAATCTAATTATTTTGTAAATGAAAATTAAATTATTTGGTGACCGAAAAAATCACACCCTATTATTTATAGGTAGGACCGACATATGAACCGCTTATTTCCCAAGTAAGTTCAATGTTTTAATTTTTGGGAAATGACAGGTTTGCATTTCTGTCTCTAGAAAAATCAAAATAAACGCTATGAATTTCATTTTGCTGTTATTTAAACAAGGAAAAGGACATTTTTTTAGAAACTAGAATATTATTTAAATGCGTTTTTAAGTTACGTGGACTAATAATTCTAAATAAAATAATTCTTTACATATTACTTTACCTTTCTAAATTATTATATTTTGGATGAGAATAACAAAACAAAAACAAAAAATTTGAAAGATGGTTTTATTTGCAGCAATAAAAGAGGAAGGGTATTCTATTTTTATTAGTATAGTGAACAGCAAAGGTATAGATAAAAAAAACAATAACTGTATAATTAATTAAAAACTAATTTCATGTTTATGATAGTTTGTTTGGCTTTTCACATCCCAGTATAAAATTATATTAATTAAGTTAATGCATTTCTGCATTAGCAAAAAATATTTTCAAGCTGTAATTTTAAATTTAAAGCAAACAATTGGAAATAAAATGATGTATAATAAATAAGGCAAATAAGTGCATAATTACAATATTGAAAATTTCTGTTTTATTAGGTTTAATTATGATTTTGCCAGACAGGCATTACTTTTTGCCCATTATTGGCAGTATTTATAGAACAGTGCGCTTTTAATAATTAAATATAGTTTTTTGCTAATGATTATCGCACAATGTGGAAAAAGTATGGCATAGGTAGACAAAGAATTAATATTTTATTGGGTCAAATTAAAAATTCGAATTAAGCGATCGATTTATACTCGCAGTTAGTTACGTGTATACATTAAATCGATTACTTAGTAATCGGTTTTTCGACATCTTTCCACTTGTTTAATTACACTGAAATTCCTATGATATTTAAATTATTTAGTTACACGGGAGAACACAAATAATATACTGCCATGTATTTAATCTTCAATTAAAAATATTTTTTTTGGGATGTAGACTTCAAGCCTAGACATCTGACTTCGTAATTTTGGGACAAATATTGGATTCTGATATTGTAGAAATTTTGTTGTTGTTTTTACATTTGGATTGGGCTCTTATAACAGAAAATGGATTATGATTAGCTACGGCTTAAAACTCTAATAATTACCAAAATTAGTATGTGAAGAATGTGAATCACATTGCTGGTAAAAATAAAGTAAACGTAATTGTCAACCGGCCATTCACGATATAAGTTTGAAATTCTAAAATTGCGCATACACGGCTCCGACTTCCACCAACAAAAGCGGTACCTATATTTGACGACAGTTTAATGCAAAGACAAACAGGGCCGGTCCTAAGGGGTCCTAACACACAGCATCAGATTCAAGATTGTTTAATTACGAATATAAAGTCGTTTTTCATACCTTAAAAATGACATTTTTTTCGATATTGCCAATATACAAACCGAAATCGTCAGTAATTGTTTAAAAACGCTTAATTTGTTGAAGTTTGACAAACACAATAGTAAATTACACATAATGCCGGGTCCCAGTGACTATACAAGGAAAGTCGAAAAACAATTAATAGTCATTTTTACCATAGGAGGCTCTCGCTTTATTATTGCCACTAAATCTCCATCCCTAATACCATACTAAATGCCATCTTTTAATTCTAAGAAACAGGCGTAGTTTTGTAGTTTGTCGTACAATTTCATAATTTTTAACTTCTTACATAGCCTGTTTAAGACAACTGAAGTTTCTTCACAACTCTTAGAAAATCGCAACTTTTTATGAATAATGCGGCAATAGCTTTTATAGATTTTTTCAAGTACAGGCAATAAGCCAATACATACGTTGGCACATTGTATCTTTAATCTGTGTATACGTACGTCGAATAAATAAATGTCTATTGGGCTTTTTCTGAGTTTCTCTGGGAGCGGGGGCGCCAAATTCGGATCCAGCCCTGGGCGCCATTTGGTCTAGGACCGGCCCCGAAGACAAAGCATTACGAGAAGCACAGGGTGATGGTGATGGTCTTCATTGACTTAGGAAACCTCAATGACAACGTTCCATGGCATAAAGTATAGAGGTGTACGAGGAAGAAAGGATTGCAAAAAGTACGTCAAGATTGCTCAGGATATTATATAGACGCTAGGACACAGTTAAGTAAAATGGAGAACTGGAGGTGGAGGAGATCCCTAGAAGATAGAGGCCTAAAAACTGGTAGAAAGGACAGCGAGTACATAGAGTTCAATGGAACAGGAAAAGCGGAAATAGGGATAGAAGAGGAAAAGCTAAATAAAATAATAAATTTTAAATACTTAGGCATCACAGATGGTACGGTAGATTTGAAAATTACAAGGAGAGTAGAAGCGGGAACTGGAAAAGTGGTATGTTGCATGACCGTATCAGCGCGATAAAGGAGGGGAGGGGGGGACCGTATCAGCGCGAAAAAGGAGGTTAGATGTGACAGAAATGAGGATGTTAGAATGAATGTAACCAGAAGAGACATGATTAGGAATAAAAGAATAAGGGGAACAATCAAGGTTGTGAAAATATTTAAAAGGATACAGAAAAGAAGACTTGTGATAGTGATTATGTCGGTAGAAGAAATGGAAAAGGAAAACGCAAGAAACAAAGACGAAGAAGTATTATTGTACCAGGACAAAGTCACTATTAGCGACACCTTTATTTATTCAGGCACATAACTAGTGAATCTAATAGATAAACTTGTTAATATATACTGAGGAGGAGGTCATCAGTCGAACAAAGGAATATGAAATACCACTGACACTAGCCTTCATAGACTTCGAGAAGGCATTCGACTCAATATATCCCAAAGCTATAATAGAAGCCGTAACTCGTCAAGGTGTCGACAAACCGTATATAGAAGCCATGGCAAACATATACAAAGAAGCCAAAGCCAGAGTCATGATATACGAAGGATCTCCGGAATTCCCCACCAATAATGGATTACGTCAAGGAGACGCAATATCTCCAAAGCCCTTCAAGGCAGCACTTGAAGGAATCTTCCGTAAGCTAGATTGGAACAACAAAGGTCTATGCATAGACGAAGAACACCTCAACTACCTAAGTTCATTGATGACATTGTACTAATCGCCAAGAACCCTAATGAACTTCAACAGCAAACCAACGAACTAAATACAACATGCAATAAGGTAGGTCTGAAGATGAACCCAGCCAAAACCAAGATAATGTACAACGAACTGGTAGTCAAACAAGACATACAAGTAAACAACACCACACTGGATGTAGTAGAAAAATACATATACCTGGGCCAACTAATACACATCTCGGGATCTCTACTACCAGAAATCAACAGAACAAAACTAGCATTCGGTAGAAATTCAATCATATTTAAATCTAGAATGCCACTCCACCTATATAACAGAACGTTTGATTAATGTATACTACCAGTCATGACATACGGATGTGAAACCTGGATATTAAAAACAGACATAACAAGAAAACTTCAGGTAGCATAAAGGGCTATGGAACGATGCATGCTAGGAATAACTAGGAGGGACCACAAAAGGATAAAGTGGATAAGACAGAAAACCCAGGTGATCCACAGGATCAAGTCCCTAAAATGGCAATGGGCAGGACACCTGGCGAGAAGAACTGACAATAGATGAACCACGAGAATTACACAATGGTCACTAGTATTGTAAATATCCATATTCTTTATATATCAATACGGAATCGGAATCAACTAATATCCGTATCCATCATCCGAATACGTATCCATTTCTTGTGCCGCGCGAAAGCGGTTCCGAAACATGTATATACGGAATTATTTCGGATACGGGTAGATAGGTGGATGCGGTATCATATGATTGGAAGTCGAAGGTAAGGGATAGTAAGGCACCGTCGTTCGTTCTCGTTTGAATTCGGTTCGGGTGAGGCGGGCCGTGTTTTACCAGAGGGTCTCAACCCATATAATACCCGTTAAGCCGATAAGTATGCTATATTTTTTTAGGGAATGTCATTAGAAAGAGAAAGCATAAGATCAAATATGCCAAACCGCAGATCGTGTTGTTCGCTTACACTCGATCCCGATTGCGTTTTCTCTTTGCACTTTGCATTAGTAACCACCCGAATGCGTATTTATTTTGATTCCGGATCCGTATTCAAGTTCTCGGCCGGTTACGGATAATACGGATTCTTTTAATATTCGTATCCATCGGATTTTTGAATACGTATCCTTACATCACTAATGGTCACAGACCAAGAAGACGCCCAAATTTGAGATGGGACCATGATATAAAGAAATTATCAGGACTAACCTGGACCCGCATAGCCAACAATAGACAACAATGGGCCGAAATGAAAAATGAATATGTAAGGGAGGCTACACCATAATGGAAGTGGTTGAAACAGCTGGAAATGATGATGATGATACACTGACCAGCACACAAACGCACCATCACAAATTTGGCACAACTAAACATTATATGGCCTCTAAGAAGGAACTTTTTTTACATTGCAGGTTCATTTCTGAAGAATTTTATTATAATCGTAATTTTTGTTGAAAAGATCATTTTCATTGTGTAATATGAATTCGGTGTCTCTTTCCGTATTTTTGTAACACCCTGTGGGTATACTAGCAATCATAGCATAACGCAGTTGGAACCAAACTCTAGCCTGTTGTTTTATTAACATTTTCCTCTTTCATTCTTTTTCTATCAGTTATTTAATGCGATATGCAGTTTTATAGCTCAATGTGCTTCTATTAACTTTATTAGTACATCGTCAGGCTAATTTTAAAACCTCGTAAGTCAGATTTGGAAGTTTTTAAAGGAGAACCAAAAAACTTAATTTTAATGTTGTCTTACCAGACCAGATGATAGATAGTAGAGATATTGGGTACTAGGTTTATGTGGAAGCTATGATATTTCACAAAATCGTGGATCTTAAGTAACTTGACCTAACGTAGAACCTGTCTCAATTCCACCAAATTTTGATTTACGAGGTTTTAAAATTAGACAAACGATATGTACATTTTTATGAAGACTTAAACATACTAAATTAATATTATCAAATTAACTAATCCACAGCGCGTATATTTCCGCATATTCTAATGACTTCCTTGCATTCGCGAAGCATACTCGGAATTAAATTACTAATTTGGTTTTGATCAATTTCATTCCAAATCTCAAAACTTCTGTCATGAAGGGTGATAGAAGGAGGCTGCTAAGTCAAATAGTAAAACCTTGAATTGGTCGCCTCGTGTCCCAGATTAACACATAAGGGGATGCTGGCAGAAAATTAAGAGAGCGGCAACCCCCTTCTGTTACAATTCATGGCATAAAAGTAATGGTTGTTAATATCAGGAATGAAGTTGATCAAAATAAAAATTCATTTTCAAGTATGCCTCGTAGATCTGAAATCGATTAGATGTAGAGGCGGAAATACGCCCTATTGATTAGTGAATTAAATTGTGTTAATTAATAGTGTTTAAGTGTCCATAAAGTTACTAGAATAAATAATAAAAATAAAGTCAACAAAAACATTTGGAGCTATAAAACCATATCTCATTAAATAACAGATAAAAAAATGAATAAAATAGGAAAACGTTCACGAAACATGAGGCTAAAGCTTGATTTTAACATGCGTTATTATAACGTAAGGTAAAAAAAGCGTTCTCAAAGTATGCCGTGGAATCAATCACGCATATCTTGAATTATTAGCCTTGAAAGGTAACTGGAAGGTGAAGGCTCTAGTTTAAAGCCTACCTCCACTTACTGTAATATATTTCCATTAGGTAACTGGTTCACTGTCATCCAAATGCGCGATCTCCTGCAGCCGCGACTTTTTTACAATAAAAGACGTTAATTTCACTAAACAATTTTTTATATTCATTACTTGTAAATATGGGTATTTTCTACACTATTGGTTCTGACACTAGTACTTGACATATTCGTCATTTTCTGGTGTTACGAGATGTTACTACTTTTTACAGGACCATGCCGAAGAGAAACACTGGGACTTTTCCCACACTGGCACACCTAATTTGTGTCACTTAACGAGATTTACAGGACTATGCCTAAGAGAAATACTGGGACTTTTCCGACACTGGTACACCTAATTTGTGTCACTTGATGAGATTTACAGGACTATGCATAAGAGAAATACTGGGACTTTTAGTCTGCTAGACCTTTGGTCTACGAGACCTTCGCGATTCTGTCGCGTCAAGGGACGCGACAGTCTTTCGTTGTGGTAGTAGTTGAAGTGAATGCTGTTCCCTCGCCGGGAACTAAGTTAAACTGAAATGGACCACCCTCCCGGAGACTAGGTGTGACCGGACTCGACCAGTTAGCGTCGTTCTCGCGATGACGCCGACGAATCATATTTAAGCAGTTGCCAAAGGGGTTGATAGTCGCCGTCGTAGTCACCGGCCATCTTTGCCTTTCCCAGAAACTGTACCGGTAGAAAGTCACAGTAATAAAACTAAAATATAAGAAATCTTTAAAGGGAACTAAGCCTTTGACGGTCGCCGACAACATGCCGGTGCTTTAGAAGAACTAAATTAAAGGAAAGATTTATTTGATATTTTAGCTGAAATAGTCTGTGTTTTGCCGATGACTGTGTGTGTTTATGCAGTTAAATTTACATATTAGACAAGTTTGAGCTTATTTTATTTAAAAAGGAATTTATACCTGGTTGGTTATTGATATTTATTTGGAAATAAAAATAGAGTTATAGAAATTGAATGAACGGTTGGGTTTCCCCAACAGTAACATAGGTTAAAGGTATAGGCGAATGAAAAATAAAACTGACAAGTTTTGAAGTTTTTATTATTAAGAAAATTACATTATTGTCGTCATTGCATAATACAGAATTTAAAAAAAATCATATACAAAAAAGAACCTATAAATTATAAATTTACACTAAATGAGAGACGAGTCCACCTTCTACTTCCGAACATGTTCTCATTGTTCTTTTTACAGCATCAAAAACATTGATGAGCACGTTCTTTTTACAGCATCAAAAATATTGATGAGCACTTAGGGAGGAGTTGTTAATCTCCTAAAATGTATTTGTAATTCTAGCCCCTTAGGTCTTCTAAATTTTCACAAGGGGTTTTGAATTCCGAGTTTTTAATGTATGGCGATAAAAAAAGTCGCACGGCGTGAGATCGCAGGACCGTGGTAGCCACCTAACTGACGACTAATGATTCGGTCTTCGAAAAATTCTTCTAAAAAATTTAAATCATCCAGAGTTGCGTGAACTGGGGCGCCGTCCTGTTGGAAGTAGCCTTGTCGCATCTCTTCATCGTCTTATGCGTTTACAATACGGGAAAGCGCCGAATTGAGAGTTCCTTAAAAAAAGTCGGTCCAATTAATCTTCTTTTCGATATGGCTGCCCACATGCCAACTTTCTATGAATGCAGAGGCTTTTTATAAAGAAATGTGGATTTTCAGAACTCCACATTCTTATTTGTTGAGAATTTACATAACCAGAGAGGTAAAACCATGCCTCGTCAGTAAAAAGAATAAATTTCAAATAAGTTTTCATTATTATGCAAATTACCCATAAACCTCTCTGAAAATTGCATTCGCTGCGGCTTGTCGTTTGGTAAAAATTCTTGGACTGAGCTTAGACGATAAGCGTGCATATGCAGGTGACATTTCAGGATTGTATCGCAGGTTCCGTAGGATACATTTACTTACTTGCTGGCTTAAAAGCCGTGGTGCTTGTTGGTGTTCATTATTAACAATGTGCCTCAATTCTTCTACTTTTTGTGCAGTGCGAACTTTGAGACTCTCACTGCCTTCTTTCCTATTCACACTTCCTATTTCCCTAAAAAAAGCCTCACAGATCTAGTCAAAACTTGGCGGAACTGGTCGAAATCCATGACTATGTGTGGACATTCTATTTGAATATCCTGAATGGTGTCCCATTTAAATAAACCCATTGACCATCAACCCTTCTACCATTTCTAAAGTACCTTTCGATTATAAATGCTTTTTGTTCTGCCGTGATTACCATATTTAATTTTCTTAAAAATAAAAACTTCAGAACTTAACAGTTCTATTATTCATTCACCTATACCTTTTACCTGTGTTACCTTTCAAGAGTAATACTTTAAGACATGCGTGATTGATTTCACGGCATACTTTGGGGACTTTTTTTAACTTACGTTATGTTTGCTAGTATAGTATACTCCACATTGCGAAATTTCGTAAAAACATCAAATTTTTATTACATCCAATATAATATGAAAATGAACTTTTAGAAAATACTGCGTCTACAGGAACATTCTGTAGGAATGAATTTGCAATTTAAAAAATAATTCATTCAAATCAGATTTAAAAAGTTTCAAAAAATAAATAGCATCAAAGTTGCAGCCAATTTCTGGTGGTGGGTAAATTTAGCTGGGGGGTCTATTTTAAGGAATGTTTAACGCCGATCCGACTTTGATACATTTTGACTCAATAGGGGCTTAAAGCAATACCTTCGACGTAAACGTATCGGCCTAAAATGACAGGTACGCATGCGTATTAGCAAATATTTTCAGGTTAAGAGATACGTGGGACGTAAGTTTGCATAAACGTACGGTTTATGGCAGACGCAAACGCATCGACCCGAATAAATGACGAGATCAGTCGATTTATTCCGACTCAAAAGAAACTACTAAGACAAGAATTTCTTCCATTGGTCGATGGTCTTGCTTTAAGTCCCTATTCTATTGATACATTTCTTATTTTCATAAACCTTGTGCCACTTGTTACTTACTGACAATTTTAAATATGTATGATAACACTACAGCATAGTTGCAATATCCTGATTTAAACTATTTAACAATATGTAATTCGTAATTTCCTTTTTTCTTTAAAGATGTGTAGCCAGATGAACAATACAAAATGCTGATGTGGTGTTGTAGGACTGAGCTCGAAGTATACTGGATTTATCTATTGTAAAAATGCTAAAACCCGTATCAATCTGTTATTGCATCAATGCCCATTGTAGCAACAGGCTGATATTTTTAACAAATCGATTCTAAATGGCGACTGATTAGTTTCCGGAGTTCTCAGTTCGCAATGAAACACAATAATGTTATTACAGTTCGATAATCGGAAATGCAACGTATTCTAACGGAAGGTCAATTTAACGGCCTGAATAGTATAACACGTGATCGGTTAAAGAAAATGGTCTGGGCGTCGGGTTATTCAGATTAAAAACTTAAGGTTGTCATTAAAAAGTTTTCATACCAAAAAGTGATAAAAACGGAATAGTTTATGTCATTCTGTCTATTCAATACTGAGCTATGTCCTATTCTTTTTTAAAAGGATGAAAAGAAGCTTGGGAGAAACATGCCTGATCAGTCTGAAAACTATAACGAAATAGGAACGCAAATAATCTAGGAGACATGACCATTCAAATCAACATTAAACATTGTGGTAACAAGAAGGGGAAATAAATCCAAAGCATTAAATGATAAAGAATGTGGTTATGATATATTACTCGGAGTATAAATTTTTGTGTAAACTAACTTTTTTATTCTCAACTTATACCATAAACTCACACAAGAGACTTGTTCATTTGACTTTAGTTTAGCAAACTGTATAAACATTAACAAGCACAAAGATATAATTTTTATTCAACATACCTACCTATATTAACAAGAAAAAAAACACAAATGCTGACAAAACCGAAATACTTTAATAAAACTCTATTAGGATTTCTCTCATTTCTGAGCTTGGGTGAGCTAATGTCCATTTACCTTCTCTAACGATTATATTTTGTCGGATTGACACTGTAAAAAATATATTTTTGGAAATACCTACGAAATTAACTTATAACCATTCAAAATATACTACAGCGTAATACTTTTTGTACGTCATGATCCAACAGATTTAATTTGATTCACTGTGATCAAAAAGCCAAAACATCATAATAAAAATTTGGCCTGGCTTTATCATATCTTACCAAATATAATCCAAACAGTACAATATACATATCACAAAAATTCAAGATACCAAAGAGTTATAGGGTAACAAAAGAATGATTCCAATACCTCTGGCCAAGTATATCATGCCGCACTCCTCAACAAACCACCTTCTTACGGTCTTCCTACCACACTATGTACCTGGATCGGTAGCTTTCCCTCTAATTGGCATGGTGGACGGTCACTTATCCCACTTCCATCCTATTAGTGCTGGCGTACCCCAAGGTTCCGTCCTGGCACCTACCCTATTTCTTCTTCACATTAATGACCTGCTCTCTCTAGCTACCAATGCCATCCGCAGTTATGCTGATGACAGTACTCCTCACTCCAACATCCGACATTGATTTTTCCAGACAAGCCTCGAATCAGAAGCTAGATAATAATCTCATATCTATGCACCTATCCCTTTCCCAAGATCTTTAGTTAATCTTAGACCGGGGTGCCAAGAACCTTGTTTAGTTCAACGCCTCCAAAACCCAGTTTTGTTCCCTGTAACGCAAAAAATCCCGCAACACTTACCCCATCCATATCAATGGTCAAGCCTTACAGAACCATGAACCGTTCAATCATGTTGGCATCGCTTTCGAACATGATCTCAGCTGGCACAAACACATTACTTCAATAGCCACATCAGCAGCTAAAAAGCTTGGGTTTCTCTTGCAAGCCAGAAAATACTTCTTCCCTTCCAAGTTACATTTGTTTCCCAAATAAGACCTAACCTAGAGTACTGTTCCCACATCTGGGGAGCGGCGTTTCCCTCGACACTTAACATCCTTGATTCTATCCAATTCGATTCATCAATGATCCAGTCCTCACAAGAAAAAACTTCCTTCTCTCGCCCATCGTCGCGCTGTTGGGGATGTATCCCTTTTCTACCGATACTTTTACAGATTTTGCTCTGAAGAACTAGCCGCCATATACTTCCCCCTTGACTGTTTCTAACAAAACAACAACATTCCTGTACTGTCCAGCTACAAAAACCTAAGACATTCCACTTCTGTCGCTCAGTCATACCTAGGGACTCCAGATTATGAAACGGATTGCCTTCAGATGTTTTCCCTTCACCTCCCAACCTCCAATCCTTTAAATCCGGTTACATTTTCCTTCTCTTCAGACGCCCGTACGTTAGTACTTACGTTTGAAGTCTACGTGGACTGTCTCAGATAAAAAAATGTTGCTTTTTGAAAAATCTTGACCAGTGACCAACTTGAAAAAAAAACGGATGGCAAAAAGGATTGATGCTACTTTGTAGATTATCTCGAATGGGAATGAGGGTAATCCATGGGTACCACAAAAAGCATTTTATGTACGAAATTTGAATGAATTATCTTTAAAATCGTGTGAAAGAAATAAGAAAAAGCAAAATAAAATAAAATTTGATCAACTTGCATCTCGGAAAAGAAGTGTTTTCGGACACATGTTACTAGGAATTTCTTTTTTTATTTTTGACCAAAGAATCGCATCATAATTTTGTGGTGGTGTTGTTTTGCAATACTGACAGTTTGCACCGTGAACCGTGAAGTGCTTTGGAATATTAAGAAATCCTAACTTGCCTGGTTACATGGCTTTACATCGTTTGTGATTATGATTAGTTTACTGTAAAATACTGTCGATTTTTATCGATGCGGACATCTTCATTTTTGTGTTACATATGGTGCTTCAACGAGATTTCTTCTTTTCCAATATATTTATGTGTGGATTATTGTAGCTCTGTCCACCGAAATCTGGTTCAAATCGTCTTGTATTTCTCAAATTTTATGGACATCTAAGCCGACGTAATATCTGTTCTTAATGTTGATTAGCCCTTTTTTAGGTCATTGTAGATAAAAATTGTTGCAGCTCCATACATGAGAAATCTTAAAGCAATTTTTGGTGGTGTGAAAGTGATTAGTGGTGAAATTTGCTTGTAAACACAGTTGCTTTATGCAGGTTAATTTTGTATGTATTGATATCGTTACAGATCCAGTTCTCTTGATAATGCAAAAGATTTCATTAATTCTTGGAATCTATCTTTTTAAAAAATTTTTAGATTTCTTCATCCTCTTAGACTTCTAGAAAATATTTTTCATTCTGACTTGAAAAATGCTTTTCAAATTTAAAAAAGTTAAATCTATTTAAGTTTTAACCACAGCTGTTGTGTAAAAGATATTCAACAAATATATGCCGGTTTTAATTCTGTTGTATGCCAATTACAAAGCCCATCGTTAAATTGGTTTATTTAGACAGGTTAACTGCAAGGCATATAAAATAAAAGGTAAAACGGCCCTTTTTCAAAATAAAGCCATTTTAAAACGAAAATATTTTATTAATTAAAGCTGAGTTATTCCCAACCATTCTGTTTTTGTAAAAATGTGTAGACTTTTTAATAAAAGCCTTTTTATAGAATTTGTGATAAAACACACTTTAAACTTTTAAATATTTAATAGCATGCACTGCAGTCCGCATGGATTTTCTTAATACCTGGCTCTGTAAATATTTTCCATCTTCATATTACAATTTAAAAAAAGCTTATAAACGCATCACATAAAACCAAACTTATTTTTAATTTAAAAATTAAATTTATAGGGTTTTAATACATATAATTATGTTAATACATACGGGGGTCGTTTTTTATATTCACGGAATGGATAAGGTGACTGTAAAAAAATAAGCATTTCACTTTTATTTTTTAATTGGCAATCATTTTAAGCTATATATTTTAAATAAATGTCTCAAAATCGTTAGGATCAACTTGGTACTTCTGACTTTCTGAAAAATGGCGAATATTAAGTTTCGCGCGGTTATTAAATTTATAGACAAAGCAGGAAAAAAGTGTAGATATTATTCTAAATGAAATAAGAGCGGTTTATAGGAACACCTGCCCTGGTAAAACCAAATAACTGGTCACGCTTACTTAAACAAAGAAGATAATCTTTAGAAGACGATGAACGCACTGGAAGACCAAGCGATGTGACGACACATGAAATGGCGATGAAAGTTACAACTTGCCATTATGGAAAATGGTCGAGTAAAACCGAAAGTCGCCAAAAAATTTTTTAAACTTTTGACGTTTTGTTTTCGAGTTATTAGGTACCAAAGAGGGGTCAACAAATGGCATTTTTCGACCTAAAAAATTCAAAAGAATTACTTGCCATTTTCTGATCCTCACCAGTTTCAGTATAGAGTTCTGAAGCTCCTGGTCCCCTACAACCTCCGAAAATTTACATCGATTTAATTCCCTTTTGCGACCTGTACCCAATTTCAACGGAAATCGCGGAAATTTCGACTTTGACGTTTAATAGCTGCGAAACGAAACATCCTGTATAACTGAATTTTTTACCGAAGCTAGTTGAACTATTCCTCTATCAAACCAAAAAATTCGATTTCTCTCCCTCTGAATGTTTCCGAGAAAAACAAACCTGTTCGACTTTAGGTTCAGCTTTACGTTAACATGTAGATTGACACTTATTTTTTCTGGTCTCCTGACGTCATTTTTCATTAAGGACAAATGGCTGCTTTTTAAATAATAAATTATACCGGCAACTAAACATTTTTTGTAGCTAAATTATCCTAGTAATTTTCTTCAGAATATTTTTTTTGGATTTGTAATGACTTCCTTAAACGATTTATGCAATAAAAAAAATATGTGCATATTCCTTATTAGATGACGGAGTTCGACAAGGATATTTTCAGCAAGACGGAGCAGCCCATCCACCTGATTCGAAATAATTTAAATTTCTTGCAAGAATTTTTTGAGGACCGAATTATTAGCAGGAATATGCCAGTAAGTTGGCCACCTCGATCATGCGACCTTACCCCATGCGATTTCATTTTATGGCCTCATTTTAACAAGTCGATTTTTAAAACCCCATGTCCAAATTTGGAAGATCTGCATGGGCGAATCACTTTAAATCTCTCTAACAACTCTCCTGAAAAACTGAATAATGGTTTTGATTCTATAAAAAAATAATTCGAATTTGTCTGGAACATCATTTAGTATAAGTAAATTTTGGAAAAAAAATTAAAATTGTTTTTTAAAAGTAACTGTAAATAATTTTTTTTAACCCTGCATGTATGATTAAAAGAATTTAAATTGACTGTTATGAGTTAATCAAAATTTTCCAGGTAATAAGAATTTATGGTAACAGGTGTTTTATAAAATGAATTAATCAACGACACGCGAAAAAATTTCAAAGCTTACTGCGAGTAGTTTTTTTTTATCTTACATTATAATATGCATATAATCCAAACAAATATTTAATATTTTTTTGTATCCTCTACATAAATTAAATATTAATGGTGGGTATTTTTATCCATTCCACGCGTCGGTAGGACGGATAATAACTAAAATATCAAGATTTAAAATTCGACAAAATTTAAATCATTTACGGCCAGATTCTCCAACTCTAGTCCGGTCTAATTTGACAACCAAAAGTTTGAAACTGACAAGCGCAAAAATAAGACAACTAAGTTTTATACCATGAATATGTTTTTGAGTTTTTTCGCAAGTTTATAAAGAAAAGGGCAATTTAGTACGTACTTTCGACAATAATTGAACTAAATTCATTCGAGCAACCCGTTCCGAGATGAAAATCATTTGGAATAATTCATAGGTTTTTAATGGCGACTTATTACCAACGACAGGACAAAAACCCGTCAAACCTAACTGATCAACCAGAAGATCTTAATTTAAACCAGTATTAAATCTTAAACCTTTTTAGTGAATCTGAACGTCCGTTTCCAGCTTGACGTCATCCCACGAAAAACAATTGAACGCAACAGGCAATGTGGTGAATCCAATTAAGGATCCGGCAACACCTCGATGATCCCGTAAGGGGATAAGGTTTTTAACAAGTGCCATATTGGCAAAATTTTTGCAGCGGTGCCAAGATATTTCCTAAATTTAGGTCGCTCATCGTGGGACTACGTCACCAGACGCCATCGTCCCGTTTTATAATAAGCGATGTTTGGCCGCTATTTTGAGGGGTTTTGGGGATAAGCTTTTCGAATGGAACACTTTTGTATTATAAAATTTAAAAAAATTGCTGAATAAGCCCATTGTTATTATTATGGCTGGTCTAAATTCAGTGTTAATAAATTTGTTGTCCAAAGATTCAAGATTAACCGTTATATCAATAAGCCCCAAATATATTTTATTTGTTTATTTATCTTACGCTATACTTTGACAGTGGTAAATTATAATCTCCACGTTTGTCTTCAAACTTTCGTTAAGATTATTTATTATACCATAAAAATAAATGAATAGCAAAATATGCTTACCCCCATTCGACAATACTAATATTTAATAATATTTATGTAAAATTTTTAATTACAATACTTATATGATGGTTTTCAAGAAATTTCATTGTTTAATAAAAAGAATTAAACACAAATTACATTATAATAATTAAAAAATGAATACGCAAACAACAAATATTTTCTATTTACATCACGGATAAATCAGTGGCGGCTCGTGGACTTAAGAAGGGGTGAAGCGCAGCCAAGGAAATAGCGGCGGGGGGGGGGGTGAAAAAATTAATGCACATAAGGGGGAATACGCAAATTTATAATAATAATAACAAAAACAGTATGTTTTTCTTGAAAAAAAAAATAAATATACATACATAAAGGGGAATACACAAATTCATAATAATAATAACAAAAACAGCATGTTTTTCTTGAAAAAAAAATGTACATACATAAAGGGGAATACAAAAATTTATAATAATAATAATAATAACAAAAACAGCATGATTTTCTTGAAAAAAAAAATATATATATACATTCAAAATCTTGCGTACACTTGTGGTTGCATTTATCTATGAGATCTACTTTTTAAATATAAGGTCTATCCTTCGATCTTTTAAAGCTGCAAATCTATCAATAATATCGTCATAAAACGGTTCTACGGTACTAGCGCGATACTATTGAATTCTACTTCCGAACGCCCCAATACTCCTACACCCATGCATAAGCTTCTGCAGCGACAACTGCCGGTCGCACCGTTCTAAAATTAGCTACGCGTCTCTACCGCCCGTTGCCATAGCGACCGTCGTAAACAAATCTCCTTACTTGTGGCGTACTACTCATCCTGCCGATTGCGCTTCACCACCCCCGACAGTGATGTTCCGCGACGCTCTTATGAGTAATGTGTTCAGCGCCCTACGGGCTGCGTTTATGTTATTCTCTTATGAAAAATTATTAATTTGATCATTTATAATAAAATTGGATCAAAAATGTGTTTTTATGTAAAACATACTACATTATTAACGTAACAATGTAGCTCATAAATTAAATCAAGTTAAAAATATATTTTCCTTTTATTTATTTTTGGAAATTTTAGGTGAAGCGGTGCTTCACCTGCGTCCCCTGACGAGCCGCCACTGGGATAAATTATTCGGGTTGGGTGTGATGAGTATAGGCAACTGAATGTACAGTTGAGGTCATTCTTAAATTTATTCCTTTTGCTCATATTTTAATAGGGACGTGACTAATTGTTAACTAATACGGTTGTTTAAAATTCCGAGCAAAAGATAAAAAGGATTGATTAGCACGAAACATAGACGTGTGCTTTAGACAATACCTGACGTCACTTTTAGGCGCATGTAAATGGCGGCTTTTCAAATTATAATAAATTAAAGCGAAAAAGAAAAAAAAATTGTCCTAGTAATTTTCTTCAACATAATATTTTTGGATTTGTAATGACAATGACTTGCTTAAAAAACGTATACAATAAAAGAAAATACATGCATATTTCATATTAGCACACTAAAACCCGGTATTAGATGAAATAAAATAATCCTTTTGCTTTTAAAACTCCGCTGGTCGGAAAGGTTAATAACTCTAATAAAACATGAAAAAACGAAAATTTAAGCAGTTAAAGGCAAAGTTAATTCCCCGTAAAAATAAACAGAAAAGTAGAGTGTTATATTTGTCAACTTAGTTTAGTTGGTAACTTTAAAAAGCCAAAAGCTTTTACAGAGAGGTGACTCATGAAAGTTGCCCAACCTAAGCTTTTGCTGTGCTGTCAAAATAAACTAAAATAATAAAAGAGCTTTAGAAAAAATGAGTACACGGTCAGTAAAAAACAAAGGAAAATATTTTTCTATCCGATTATGTACCCAAAAGCGGGTAATGAAAAAATTCGAAACAAGAAAAAGTTACTATAATTCGAGATTTTAACTAAAAAGGACATAAAACACGAGCTAAATTTGCATATTAATTCACGAAGGGAAGAAAATGTTGAAAAATTCTGGGGAGGTAGGAGGGTATAAGTGATTTTTACTTTTAAAATATTGAGTAACATGTCAATGTATTTTTAGGGTTCTTAGCAGCCAAAAAATACAGTAATACATAATAATGATATTTTTAAGTATCACTACGATCAAAGACATTGATATGAAATGGATATTAAAACATTCGGTCAAGTGCAAGCTATACTTGCACAATTAGTGTTCCGTGCCATCAGCCCCTCACTTAACCTGAGCAAATATCGGCCGCCAACGGTACCACATCCAACGGCCAACGGTACCACATCGCGTATGCGCAGAGCTGAGTGGGGAGCGTTTCGACTAAACCAAATTAAAAATTTTGTAAAAAGTGTAAGGACAAAAGTTGCTCCTTACATCGTGAGAAATATTTTTTGCTGAAAAACTTTTTCTCTAAAACCAATGGTTCAGCAGTTATAAGAAAATAAACAATTAAATTGTTTATAACAATTGATTGAGCTAGAATTTTTCAATCCTAATAATTTTGGGTCAATCTACAGCTAATTCTCAATGTTCATGATTTTCTTCAGATTTTTCTGAGCGATCCTTTTGGTGAGGAAGGTGGGAAATAGCAATTTCTAAGCGAAAAATGTTTTAAAAAATGCATAAAATTCGTACTTCAATAAGCTTCCATTTGACACCCTACACCATTCCCTTGAATTTTTTTCTTCCATTTCCCAATTTACATCTTGAAATTAATCCCCAGAATCAAAATTCAACTTTTTATACCTCACGTCTATAATTGGGCCACCACACTCTATCTCTGTGCTAAATTTCAAATTTTTACGTCAAATAGTTTCAAAGAAAATCGCCTGTGACGGACGGACGGACGGACACCGAAGTAATTCCAAAAGTGTTTCGTTTGGCTAATTTTAGCTAGCAAGAAACACTAAAAGCGAATTAGGAGATACGGGGATAGGAGGGCGGGGGAGAAGAGGTACACTAAAATGATCGTGTAAATTATCATGTATCTAATATTTTAGGATTTAGGAATTTTTAGGAACATCAAAAAGAAAAAAAAAGGAAAAAAACTTTAAAACAGCACTGAAAAGGATTTAAAAGTACAAATAATAAAAAATTGTCATGATAATGCATAACTATTTAATAGAGAATTGCACCGACTTCAAAGTTTAGAACTTTGCTGTAGCAGTTACTTAAATTTCAACACAATTAGGCTTACTATTAGAATCAGCAATAAATATGTAAATATTTCATCCTTTTCAGGGCTTTTTTCAAGTGTTTTTTTTTCGAAAAGAAAATTATCAATGACGGCCTATTAACAATTACAGGACCATACTTTTTTTTTAAATTTGCGTGCAGAAAGAAAAATAGGTTCCAACCAAAATTCGATTTGCCTATGTAGAATTATTTAAGAGCTGAAGCCATTACTAGACTGACCGGCAGCTAGCGAGTAGTGCAAGGGTAACACTGCGGCAAAGGAAACTGCCCCAAGAGGACTCTCTGAGAACCGTAAAGACCGAAAAAGTGTCTGAAACTGGTATACAGAACAGCTTAATGACCTAAAGAAAAGTAGGTTACCGTGTATTTTCCCCCCAATTAAATATGTGTTCCAAAAGGGTTTTAGCAAGAAACCTAGCCCTATGGTTTTTATAAAGTTCAAATTTGTAGCAGCATCAGCGTACCTTGACTATTATTTAATTTCAATTGCGCATGGACTGTTTTATAGTAGAACTTCATTGCAGGAGTTTATGGCTTTTAATTTTGATAAAGTCGTTTTAAAAAGAATATTACAATAAAATGAAAACAGTAACTGTTTTGCTGGTTACATTCGCATTTTAAAACTCAAAATCGTACCGTACGAAACGTATTTTCTAAATTTGATTTGAAAATTTGTTTTCTACGTTGTTTTTTATGTTGGAAACAACAGCTTTTTTCCGCAACTGTATGAAATTCATTTCTATTGGCACGATTTTATAGAAACAAATCAATGTTTGTATTCCTTGTATTCCTTCTTGATATAATATTTCACATAACTCAAATAAGTACACTAAAAAACAGATACGGCAAGTGGATCTGACAATATCCCGGCGAAAGTAATAAAAAATTTTCATTTAAATCTGCTGACCCCTCTACTCCATCTTATTAACACTGTAATACGCACCGGAGTGTTCCCTGAGATCCTAAAAGATGCAATCAAAATTCCTCTGCACAAGGCAGGTTCAAAAAAAGAAATGAGCAATTATAGGCCCATTGCACTGACCAGCAATGTAATTAAAATAATAGAACAGTGTAATTTGTGTAATTTCTTGAATCGAAATAACATTTTATCAAAATATCGATTTGGGTTCAGTCAACACTATAGCACAGAGGATGCAGTGCGTCATGTGACGGAGCACATCGCCAAGGGATTTAATAATGGTGAAAAATGCATGGTAACCTTCCTGGACCTGGCCAAGGCTTGCGACACTGTGTCACACTGCGTTCTACTTGACAAGCTATATAAGACGGACATAAGAGGCTTACCACACAAACTGTTTAAATCTTACTTGACGGAGCAGCGAGTAAAAATTGGAAGCACCCGAAGTGAATCTCGTCGAGTGGAATGCGGTGTGCCACAGGGCACGGTGCTTGGCCCGGTACTATTCTGCATATACATAAATAACATGATTCAATTGTTGCCGGAGGGCAGAGTCAGAGTGGTCTGTTGACACTGCAAGTATAGTTAAGGGCAAAACATGGTGCGAGACCCGGAAACTAATGGAGAGCGCACTTACTTTAATAAAGGCATGGTTTGACCAAAATGTGTTAACATTGAACACTGCCAAGTCTCACTTCGTGTGCTTCTCAATGACACAGAAATGTTCACCTGACATCAAAACTCTAACTATACATAAAAATTATTGTGATATGAAAATCACAGCAGTGGAAAAAATGAAATACCTAGAGGTAGTGTGCCTAGGTACATGAAGTGGGTTGGTCATGTGGAGTACATAAAGGGGAAGATTCGAAAACTGTATCATAAATTCTACATACTTCGAAATTGTGTTTCAAAAAAGAATCATTTAATATATATCGAGCGTTGGTAGAATCAATAATGAATTACAGTGTTGTAATCTGGGGTGCGGCGTACTCAAGTGCTCTTCATGACCTGGAGGTGGCTCAGAAAAAAATATTAAAGGTAATACTGTTTAAAAATAACCGTTTCTCAACTAACCATCTATTTAAGGAGGCTAAAGTGCTACGAATAAAACAACTCTACGTGAAGAATATGGTCCGATATCTCTTAAGTAACAAACCACAAAAGATCTTCGTGAGACCTGACCAAAATACAAGATTTACAGAAAACAGGCCGATGGTCACGCCGAAAACATATCACAGTGCAGTGCAATAAAGCATAATGTACATGGGCCCAAGAGTGTTTAACATTCTTCCCAATAATCTTAAAGATCAACCAAACAATACAATAAAGAATAAACTTATATCCTGGTTGCTGACATTTAATACAGGACTGTTAAATATTGCAGTGTAATATAATGACCTAAGCCGTTTCATCACCCTCTCTTGTTGTTTTTGTTACTCTTTTCTCGCTATATGGCTACCCCTTAGTAATGTAACTGTCAAGAAATCTTTGTGAATGGTTGGGGTGTGAATTCTGTTAACTGCGTAGAAATTAAGTGTGTTCCCGAGCTATGCGCACAAGCCACTGGCTCATTGTATGTCTCGGGAATGCCTTGATACTCTGAAGAATATAGAGTGTAATGTTTAGTGATTGTATTTGATTAATAATAAATTTATCTTTATCTTATCTTTATCCTTATGGGATATTTTTGGGAAGTAGCAAAAAAAGTTTAAACCACATATAAAAAAGTATAAAGGGCAACGTTAGCTATAAAAAACATTAATATAACCCCTTAACCTACAAAATGCTTCTTTATCTAATGTAAAAAATCACAAGGGTACTTGATGATCTCGTTGATGATATTCTATTAAAATAATACATTTTTGGTTTTAACTTATATTTTTTTGTATAACGCAAGTAATATAGCAATTAAAATTTGCCTATGTATTATGTGAAAAAGTATAACGGAGCAATAAGACTTTGGTAACATTTTCTTGAGAATTGGTCAAAATTTTCCACCAAACGAGGTATCAATAATTCAAACAGAGAAATGAATTTACTGACCAATATCACGATCTCCTGACGTGGAATTGTTTGCAAGTTGGATTTATTAGTAATTGATGAGAGCGGCAACGAGCGAGCGGTCCCAGATTACATTGAGGCGAAGGTAGTGCCCCAAGAGGATTCCCATGGGACTCTAAAGAAGGAAATAGTGTGGGAAGCCGTTAACTATACAAGGTAGCCTAACGGCATGTGAATAAGAATGGGTTAGTTGGCGTTTGAGCTTAATTTATAATTAAAAAACCTTTTAAATTCATACAAAGAGAAATTAATTTCGAACTATACTATTATACTACGTAATGTAAGAAACAAGCTTTAACTTTCATAATAAAATTCATGTATTTTTTTGGGTAGAATGTAAGCGTGCAATTTATTAAACAATGTGGGCAATAAACGCATTGATATGTCCAATTACATTATTTTTAGTTTCACAAATTTTAAGCAGTAAATAATTAGGAATCGCAGGGAGCGTTGCAGTTTATTTTTCACTTTGTTCAGTCTAATGCTTATTTAGTAATTTTGGGAAATAATTTTTCTATAAATAAACAAAATTAATATAAATATAAAAAACTTGCAGGATAATTTTATTTATTATTTTTTTTTTTTGAAATGTTGAACAAGCCTCTTGCGTGCTTGAATATTCTATTCTATATACTGCTTGTAACCATTTTATACTTTATCATAAATAATGAGCGTTGAAATTATTCCCTCTCTAGTGTGAATCAGTGTATCTAAAGACTATTCGTATTAAGAGAGGTAATTATAAAACATCTCTACTACTTAAGTTGTTTTAACATTGTTGCTGCTTGGTTATTTGCTGTCAAAAACAATGGCTTTCTGTGATAGACACATAAATATACATATAGCCATTCATTAAAGAAATCAAAATTTTATGTTGTACCTGTCCGCCCTGCAAAAATTCAATAGACGCACACTGGAGCCCGGAACCCAGAAGCTTGCAATTTATTCAAAATACGAAATTGAACATTGAAATTACCTCTGCTTATATTTCTTAACTACACATACCAACGCGTTATTTCCCCTACCCTTATACTATGTACGACCTTTCTCAAGCGAGAATATCTCAGGCGACCACTATCGTGCGATCAAATAGTGATCTGTGTTAGAAATTGTTTGGTTATTGGTACGATTTTGCGAAGTCAATACTGTTTTAATGAACGCGTTACAAACTTTGCTTAATTATGGATTCAATACCTTCAGGGGTGTACTAAATATTTGCACTTATTTGGTTTATATTAGTTGTGCTATGGTTTTTCCATACTTTGTGTAAATAGATTCTTACAAACAGCTTTCAGAATTCACCAATTCTACTATTTTGGTAGTATTATAGTTTACTTCCACGCGCTTCCAATCTGGCCTTTTTAGAAATTAATAAAGTAGGAATATTGTACTTTTAAACAGCAAAACAAACCATTGCTCATGTTTGCTCCTTTTTGTTTAGTGACTCTATTGTACAGTGCGGTTCTTTATTAAAACATTGTCCTACCGAAGCGTGCAAAATACACTGAGCGCAAAATAAATTGCCGTTTTTAACCTAATCCGAAATATTTTAAAAATAAATTTACATAAAAAAGCAAACAACGAATATTTGAATTTAAAAAATATATTTGACAATTCTTTAACTTGTAAAACAACTTCATTCCGCAAGCAGTTTGGTAAACAAATTAATTGTAAGTTACAGTTTAATCTTTATTAATGCATATTCATAATTATTAAAGCATGTTGAGATTAGGGCCTGCATTCCCGGACGTATATTTGTATCACGGGATTTTTGGGATCGAACAAAAAAAATCCCGAGATTCCGGGATTGATCTCAAAAAATTGTAACATTAATAAAGATAAATTATTTTTATTTATAATATCGTAATTTTCAAATATAAACAAAACAAAGTTTATGCAGAGGACACATAAAAGCTTAAGTAAAAATAATTTGAATTCGTTTACATAATTACTTAAATAAATCTTCCAGGGTTTACATATCATGCGTTAAACCTTAATTTTAGGAAAAATACTGCGATGATGCTTGAAGAGTTAATTTACTTAGGTTTTTTTACACTATTTATAATTTATTTATTCCGGAATTTAAGTTCCTAATCTCATGATTTTTCAGAACTGAATTTTCAACGGGATCCCGGGATCTCGGGATCCCGGGATTGCAAGCCCTAGTTGAAAAATTATGATAAGTACATAAATATGAAATTGCCGTTTACTATAATAATTTTTTTATATGGTGACCAAATAAAATCCATATAAATTGTAAAAAAAGTGAAACAAATATGTTTAGTGTAGTTTAATTACCTAAATATAAACGTCTCAACTTGACTAAAAACAATTTTCTGCACTAAACCCACCCCCTGAATTGATGCCAGATTTAAATGTCGAATGCTCCTCTATTTTAAAACTAACCTGCATGTAATATTTTACAGCCAGATTCTCTAATGCTAGTCCGGTCTAATTTGACAATCAAAAGTTTTAAACTGACTAGTGTAAGAACAAGACAACTTAGTTTTACCCTATGAATTTATTCCTGAGCTTTTTCGCAAATTTATAAAGAAAAGGGCACTTTTAGTAAGTACTTTCGACAATAATAGAACTAAATTCATTACAGCAACCTCGTTCCAAGATGAAAATCATTTGGCAACCAAGCAAATCGCTGAAATATCAGAATAATAAATCATAAGTTTTTAATGCCGACTTATTAACAATGACAGGACAAAACCTGTGAAAACTTAACTGATCAAATAGGATCTTAAATTAAACCAGAACTAAATCTTAAACCTAAATGAATCTGAATGATGTTGAAATTTATTTCAATTTAATAAAAGTGATTACTTTTATATTTCTTTATATACATTCCAGTTTTTGCTGGTTTAGTGTTGGTCAGGTACATTTTCTAAAATACAGGGCAGTGTTGATTTGTACTGCTAGCCAGAAGGTAATAATAGAGGAAGTTCTATCGATTTAATGTTTTATTTAATGAAGGTAAAAGTTCAAGATTTACATATTACAAGTATACAGCCTGTTCAAAATGAAGTGGGCACAATTGCTAACTTTTTTATTATGGGAGCTACGAATTCGACGAAATTGGCAAAGTAGTGTATTTTTTACGCTGATTACTATGCTGATGTCAAAAAACTATTGAACATCAGAATCACGCGATATTAACAATAATGTGTTTTTTTAATGGAACGCCCTATATTTGCTATAACGGTTTAATAGAGAGTAAAATTCTAAATAAAATTTGTCTTTTATTACATATCGCTAAAAGTAATAATAACGGAGATATTTACTTTTAAATGTAATTTTCCATTTATAATGGCAGGCGAGGCGGCTGTGTACCATATTAAACGTTCTTCCTCGACAACTTATCCACAGGCGGCCATCACAAACACAAAACTAATACATGTAGTTGTGATTAAGGATTTATAATTATGCTATTTATAATAATGCATTTTAAAAATTAATGATAAAAATATCATCCATTTCCTGTTGTGATTTCCAAGACAACTAATTGGGATTTTAGTTGCCATTAACAAAAATAAAAATATTATAAACTCAAATTAAGTGTGCAAACACATCCCCTTCTACTTCTACACATTTTCGAGCACATTTCAAAAATTTCCTTGTAGCCTTCAAATCGGTACGCCCATCGATGTTATTGATAATAAGAATAATATATTCTTGTAGTTCATCAACGTTATTGTACTGTTTTTTTTTTTATAAATCTCGTATTTTAAAAATCCCCAAAAATAAAAATCCAGAGGAGTAATGTCTGGTGGACGCGGATACGCCATAAAATTGGTCCGCGTGTAGCTGACCAACGGTATCCAAAAAGTTCATTAAGTAGATTGGCAGCAACGTAGGTATTGTGCAGCGGCGCACCATCTTAAATCATTAATCACAGCTAACATGTAGTAATTTTATTTTTATGATGGTCGCATGTGGATAAGTTGTCGAGGAAGGCCGTTTAATACGGTACACGGCCGCCTGCGATAATAAATGAAAAATTACATTTAATTGTATATGTAGTAAAAGACAAATTTTGTTTAGAATTTCGCTCTCTATCAAACGGTTGTAGCAGATATAGGGCATTCCATTAAAACATTTTCTTTGTTAATATCACGCGATTCTGATGTTTAACTGTTTTTTACATCTGTATAATAATCAGTGTAAAAAATACACTACTTTGCTAATTTAGTCGAATTCGTAGCTCTTATAATAAGAAAGTTAGCAATGTGCCGACTTCATTTTGACCAGGCTGTATATTCTTTAAAGCTTAAAAATGTGACCAAATTAACTAAAGCCAGAGTTAATTATGTTGATCGTGAATTTTTAGTACCGTTCCTTTAATAGCATTTTAAAATGAATTTTTTACTTAGTAGTTACAATACTTTTGTATATGATATACCATATCTCCCAAAATTCTGTTCCATCATTATACATCTGAATATGACACACATTTACTTAATCTGAGCTTTATGTTAAATTGAAAACTATTATAAAAGGAACGTGGCCTTATGACAGATACGACCAATAAAACATAGTTCAGTCAGTATGCCTGTCTTAAAGCTTGGAAATGTGGTTGCAACACTTGTTCTGGGAAGTGGCTTTGGTTTTATAAGGCCCAAAATATCTCAAACAAAAGTTATGTTATTCTTAAATTCGCTAATATTAACTTACATTTCATATAGTTTTACTCACAATAGTATATGATATACCATTTATATTAAAATTTTAATCTATCAATATAGATCTGTAAATGACACGCAGCTTTCTAATCTAATCTTTATACATATTATGAAAAGAATGCAGCCTTGAGACAGATAAATAAAACATGGCACTGATATAAATGGCATAACGGCGCTATAAAAATAATTAATTGGCCTAAATCTCGAAAGGACTCAAAAAGTGAATTTAAGTGTGTATGTATATTATGCTCGAAAACATTACCAGAAAAAAAAATTAAGTATTTTTAAAGTTATCATTTAAGGTTTTAATTTGATAAATTTTCATCCAATACGTGTTTTATTTAAGTGTTAGAGCCGGTAAAAAGTTAATTGAATACCGAAAAACAGGCGATGGCATGCATTGTTATGTCAACCTATAACATTTTATAGACCGAGTGCTACATAGGAAAATAAAATCGCCGTTTATCGGTGTATGAAATCAATATTAGTATGAAATAATATATGTGTTGCAAATTCGTTAAGTGATTGTTACAGTGCTCATTTAGAAAGTCCTGAGCCCATTTTACCTATCAAAATTCATAAGAATTTTTGGACAAATTTCTAGCATCAGATACATACACGTATGTATCAGTATGAACGTTTGCTACGTAAATTCAACAAATACCTGAGTATTTCCTACTTACTCTTACGCGTAAATCACATGAAGACACTCAAATACAAAAAGAAAAAAATATCAAACAGTATTAACTATTATCAAACAATTTAGAATGTATATTCTGTTAGTCTAATGTATCCATTATAGTTTTTTATATAAAATTTTTGAAACTTCTACAACAATTTGGAACATTTTAATAAAATTTTGGTATATCCATTAAAGCTCGGAAACCTGAGCAGTAATCAATAATAATTGCGAAACGCCCATTAGGGTAATTGTGGACAGCTCATATTTTGCCAACAGATAGCTCGGCATTTGTTAAAACTTTTAATTAACAGTCCATTTTCTGCATGGTTGTTTATTTATTTTAACCTTATAACAGGAGCAATAGAGTTTGGCTAAATAACAAGTTTAAACTTTATAAATGAATTACGCTACCGTCAGCTTTTCTTAATTGTGTCGAAAGATTTACTTTGGTTTAGTGTATCATCTAACATTTTAACAACATCCCAACACCATTTGAGGTACTCACAACTAGTTTCGATATTTTTTCCAGGTTTTCAACTTTAAATCTGATTGATATTTCTTACTACTTGTTAGATTTGAGCATATCTAACATACCTTCTCCTTTCGTTATGTATGTAACATATTTTTCTAATAAATTACAACCTATGCTGGCAGCTTTTCACAAATAACCTTTTTTTTAAATTATACTAAACAAAATAGCAAATAAAGTTTGCTAAATTACGAATTTAAACCCTAATCTGCAAGAAAGGTGGCGTAATTTGTTTTCAATCTTATCAAGCTCGCTCCTTTCCTCTCTGATAAATACACTGCCACCCTTTCTGTTTTTTCTTCTTTTGTTTTCAACCAGTTCACTTTTGTATTAATGGTCATACCGTGTGATGCTTCGCCTGACGAACCTTAGAAATCCCATGTAAATTTTAAAGTAGTCAGATATTGACTCCCTTGCTTTTTTGGGACCAAAAGTGAATTTAAACTTTTTGGGGAATACAATAAGACAAACTTCTTTGTAAAATTTCAAATACTTTTCTGAATGTTACCCAAAAATATTGATTGAATAGTTATTTACCTAACAAGTGCGCCAAGTGGTATTTTTGCGCACGCGACGGCAGTTAGTTGCACGAAGGACGCGAAGCGGAACCCGCCAGTTTACTTCAAATTTACCAAAAATTTAGAGAAAAACAAAATTGTATTATTACTAAATTGAAGAAAACGGCTTTTTAAATATGAAAAACATATGAAGAACTATTATTTGTGTTCAATGAAATTTTTTTTTTAAATATCGTGAGTTAAAGAAACTTTTCGGCAACTGTGTGGAAAAGTAACTTTTCCGTACTCTACATAATATTTTTTTAATTCGTGCGGAAAAATAACTTTACCGCGCAAGTAAGGAAAAATACTACTTTCCGCATCCAAAACAGTGTAGAAAAGTGCAATTTCCGCACGCTCGAAGGAAGAAATATTTTGAAAATTGTTGAAATAATACCCTTTTCGATGTGCTTCTCTAGACAGTTACGGACAGTAGTCTGTCTAGCACATCGAGAAGGTTATGGTTGAAATAAATAACGAGCCTTGAAAAATAATGAAAACACCAGCGAGTTTTTTGATTAGTAGAAAAATAATTATCACTGTCAGAACTTGAGCAATTTTTAACAATTCAGTTCTAATAATGATAATAATTCAGAACAGTCATCGAAATTTTGAAAACAAGTGCGTTTTATTGTACCATACACAATAATACACATACATACACTTTTAGTTTGGGGATGCAACCTCCGTATATCAGTTAATTTATATAACATAATTTTGTAACGATTTAATCGTAACTAAATACTACAAAAATAAATTATCATTTTAAAAATAATGGTAATATCCCTAAAAATCTACTTGCTCACTTACATTATATCCAAATATTTTTGATGCAAGGAAAACTAAATTAGTTGCCAAGTCATCCAAACGGGGTTGTTTTTAAGCATGTTTTTACAAGTATTTTAGGAAAATTGAAAAATAGCTGTGAAATATATTTTTTCTACGAGCGGGCGGAAAATTGAATTTTCCACACACATTTTAGTGTGGAAAATTAATTTTCCCGCACCGTGAGGAAATAATTTTCCGCACCGTGTGGAAATAATTTGCCACCTCAATATATCAAATTAATAATAAGCCGGTATATTATGGTGGTTGCGAAATGCTTTAGTTACCATGTGTAACTAACCAGCTATTTACTTTCATTTTTGTTTGTTTATTGTCAGAAAACTGTCAGTGCATTTCTAAAATATATTGCGCGTGAATAAGTGAATCCTCATTAAAAATGAATATTTGTCTCGAGGGAATCGATGAAAATACCAGCGAGGGAGTTCCCGATGAGATTCTTCTGATAGCAGAAAATGTGAAAACGGACCTGTTACCAGAAAAATCAAAGAGAAGATATGAAAAAGAATACGAGATCTTTTGCAAATGGAGCGTAAAGAAGGACATTACAAGTTTTGATAAAGAGGATATTTATTTAGTGTATTTTTCCGAATTATCTGCATCCTGTCAACCATCCACACTCTGGTCAAAATATTCAATACTGAAAACCATGCTCAAGCTCAAGAAAAATATCGACATAAGCAGATATTTCAAGGTAATTGCTTTTCTCAAGAAAAAGATGGTTGGTTTTAGACCAAAAAAATCAAAAATTTTAAGTCCAGATGACACGCTCGTAGAAAAACTATTGTACCTAACACTTGCGGAAAATGTTTTTCCGCACTCGGCTGCTTCACCGAACTCCGCTACGGTCGTTCGGTGAACGGCAGACTCGTGCGGAAAAATTCATTTTCCGCACTTGTTAGGTAAATAGCTATTTTCAACGAGTGTGCGGAAAGTAACTACTGTCCGCCCTTATATGCGTGCTGAAAGCTACACTTTTCCGCCCTAGTGCTGAAAATATTTTCAGCACTAGAGCTGAAAGTTTTTTCAGCACACGCGGGAAACAATCACATTCCTATATCGCCATTTATTAAGACTTCGTGTGCTAATTAACGTCACTGGACCCGAAGCGAAGAGGTCCAATTAAACATATTTAGTAAAATATTGGTGAGAAAACCCCAAAAAATAACCATTTCAAAATTATGAATCCACCAAATAATTACAGGGCATTTCGACTTATATCTTGTTATGCAATTAATTTGTGTTATTTAACTATTTGTTGATTGTCAGTATAGGCGTCAAATTGAAAATACAAAGGTTATTCGACTTTTATCCAACTTTTGAGTAGAAAATGGAGACCGAGGAATAAATTAAAGAGAATATGATTGAAGGAGTACCGGAAGACATTCTCGAAGAAGCCAAGAATGTGAACGTCGAACTGTTACCAGAAAGCAAACCCAACATATGGGAAAAGTGTCTTTTCCGCACTCGACTGCTGACCCAACTCCCCTACGCGTCGTTCGGTCTATTGGAGTCGCGTGCGGAAGTATCACTTTCCGTACTTGTTAGGTAAACAACTATGTTATATGCGGTGTAAATTAGAACATCCTGTTGTGTAAAGAATATTTTCTCAGCAACAAAAAAAAAACGTTTATTTGGTGATTCTCAATTTATTTATTTAACTATTTAAATACAGGGTGTTATGAAATTCACTGCATATTTTTGAATGAGTGACTCCCGGGGTAGTCTACAGACATATCCAATACTTTTTCCCTCAAATCGCACACTTTTTTATTTTAAAAAATACCCTACCGTATCCGACGCTTCTAAAGAGCCTGACGTCATATGCTCTAATATTATAAAGAAAACGCAAATGATCTAGCCGGGCATTGCCAAGCATAAATAATATTGTGACATCTCATTTTTTATCAGTCTCAAAATCTTTTGTCAATGGACTCGGAACGGAAGGTCGATGGTCGAGCATCGAAAGATAATCATCGATATTGACATCGAGGTTTGTGACCCCTAACATCGATGGCAAAACATCGAATATCAATAGCAAAACATCGCTGTTTAAAAACATCGATGAACATCCCCCAGCACTATCAAGAAGTAGTGAGCCCTTCTTCAAGGTTAAAAATCAGCTGATTGCAGGTGGCCTTTGGCCTTAGATTGAGTCGCCAATCCTTTTCTTTTTCCTTTTTAATTAGTTGTCAGTTTTTCATAAACCCTTTATTTTTCTGTGGTTTTTTAATAGTATTGATAGTAAAAAATACTGTGGATTTTTTTAAGAATTGTGTTTTAATTAGTTAGTGAACCATTTTTTACATTTAATACCTACCGTTTGGTTAGTGTTGTATAAGTTTAACGTATAACCCAACAAACTTTTTCTATTTTCTAGTAGTGCAGATCGGGACAAAAAAAAGTGGAACCTTTGTGTTTAACATTAATTTGTTAATTTTAATTAAGTATTAGTGGGGTGCTCTTTTTTGCATTAAAGGGTTTTTACTTTAACGATAACAAAACATTAGTTCTTATGCTATATAAGATTTAAGTTAACACAACACAACACAACATTTCTGGGTGCTTAGTTGAGCGATATTATTTTACTTTTGGTTTGATCAGCTGATCTGTGGATTATTGTATTTGTGAAATATTATTATAACTTTTTGAAATTGAGAATTTTGAAAAACTTAGTAGAATTTTTTTGTCTAAAGGTAACAAAAATATTATTTTTTCAAACTTGTTACATAGGAACGTAGAGATACTTGGCAGCGCCACCGCAAGTACTGGTGTCAAAAGAAACCTTTTTTTCTGTGACTGACGTTGCTGCCTGTTTTTTATCTGGCCATGTATTTATTGCCAGTGGTGCGCAATGACAAAACATTTTTTTTGAGGGACGATATCTACCTTTTTTTTATCGTGAAGCGCCGTTTATTAATATTTTTATTCAATCTATATTCATTCCCGGATTTACCGATTCCAATATATGCAGTGAATGTCATAACACCCTGTATATACTTACGAAAGTAGAGATTTTACTTAAATGTAATTGTTTATTATAATTTTTAAGATTTCCTTTCATAAAAATTGCTAAATGGGTATTTATCAGAAAAAGAAATGCACAAACAATATTATCCGAGTATTAAGGCAACATTTTTATTAAATATTCAATATAATGAATTTAACACTTGATTAGTCATGGCACGGAACAAGCCTGCGTCGGATTAAAATCAAAAATGATATTAATTTAAAATTTCTTTACAGCGGGGAATGTTTTTAGGGAGTTTTTTAATAACGGTCAAAATTTCTTAATTAAAACAGACTTTTACTGCTTTACAAATTTTAAAGTATTTATAAAGATTTAGCTCCACCTAATACGTAACACATTTAATAAGATTGTTACTATACCAGCTAATTGCCATTTTTATGGGTAATTGGAATAAAGATTTATAAATCAAATACGCTTAATTAGAAGGCTATATATACTTGCAGTAACTTGATGATAATTAAAAGTCAAAAGCCTACGGACAAAAAATTGGATATTCATAAAGCTTATTAAATCTAATAAATAATATTGCCTTACGCCACTATGCTTAAGTTCAAAGAAAAGGAGAATTCGCAAAATATACAAGAAATCAAACAGGAGACACGGCTTAAAGTCAACGGAACAAAAAACAATTAAACAGAACAAAAATATTAGTAACAGGTTAGTAAAGAATTATTATAAAATAAGTATTTAACAATCTTCATCTTTATAATATACTTAGATTTATACAGGGTGGCCCACCGAAAACTTTCCGCCCAGGTTTATTTCCGCTTAAATAAATAAATCAAAAAACTCTCGGACCCGTATACTTTAGTTTTCAGGGGGACATATTTTTTTGGTATTTTCACCCACCGTGCTTGAACCCCTAAGCTGGGGTGGCTTTCGCCCTTAAAATCTTAAATGGGAAGGGGGTCGAGTGAAACCTATTATAAAGGAAACTGAATTGTCTTTTCAAAGGAAGCTTGCTCGTTGAAATCGGGTGAGTAGTTTCTGAGAAATGAGTCCTTAAAAAATTTAAAATTTAAAAGTAACGAAATTTCTTACGAGTTGTTTCAATCAAGTAAATGCTAACAATGTCCACCCAAAACCTCCATGCAATTATAAAGGCACTGCTCGAAATATTCGTGAACATTATGAAGTATTTCGGGCGTTATTTGTCGGCACTCGTACACTATTCATATTCTAAAGAATTGTGCTGCGATAGCATTAATCTTTGTTTTTAAATGTCCCCACAAAAAAAAAGTCCAGTGGCGATAGATCAGGAGATCTTGCAGGCCATTCAATAGGACCTCCTCCCAATCCATCTTCCTGGAAAATTGTTATCCAGAACTGTCTTATAGGAAATGTATAGTGTGGGGTGCCCCATTATGCTGAAAAATTAGATTTTCTGGCCGATGACGGTCACCTTCTTCCATAGCATTCGTTAAAGCAGGGTCAATAGAGATTTACAACAACTCTAGGTACATTTCACCAGTTAAATAGCCAGAAAAAAAATACGCCCCGATAATACGGTCCACAAAAATTCCAGCCCACATATTTAAATTTTCTGGATGTTGAGTATGTGCTTCTCTAAAGATTCTAGAGTTGGAATCCGATCAATACCTACAATTATGTCGATTGACAGTACCATGAAGGAAAAAAGAGCATTCATCTGAGAAACAAATGTTAAATAGTTATTTATGATATAAGTGTTAAAAGTACAATTTTACGGCACGAATTTGAAAGTTTGCAGAATGAGCGAAGCGAATTCTGCAATTCAAATGAGTGCCTTAAAAGTACTTTTAACACAAATATCATACAAAATTTTTTCTACAAACGCCAATAAAAAACAAAAACACAATTACAATTTTTAGAAAGTTTAACATATTGGAAACACATAGTTTTAAGTAGCATCGTAGATATAATATAAAATTATTAAGTTGACATTTGTCAAAAAATCCAACAACCATTGTTGGCGTCGTAGTTGCCATAGTATTACTTTTAACACTAGTGCTATAAAGTACTTTTAACACTAGTGCCATAAAGTAACATTTTTAAGGCATCTGCGGCGTGTTAAAAAATGCATTTTTAACACGTTTGTAGAAAAAATAATTTGTGGGTCGCGAATAATTCTTTCACTCATTAACTCGCAAAATTCCAAAACGATCGGTATCGTCTTCATTAAGTTCATGAATCAGTTTTATTTTGTAGGGAGGGAATTTATGTTTTTTAAAAATTCTCTGGATGGTTGTACGCGAAACACCAGACACTTCTGACATTTTTCTCGAACTAAGTGTGGGATCAATTGCAATATGACCCAAAACTGCAACTTCCAGCTTCATTTCTTTTAGGATTTTCAATATTTCTTTTTTTGTTTGGCACTGATCCTGTTTCACGAAATTTCGCACGTATGAAACAGGTGTCCATTTGAGGGTACTTCATTATAAGATAACGCGGCAGCGCTAGCACAATCGTTATTACTATTACTAATAGGTCGGGAGCCGGTGACACTGAAAGTACCGTCATCGCGGAATCAAAATTTTTTTATGTAAATTGATAGTTAATAGTCATACGAACAAAATGAGCTCGGTACGCCGGGATTCATTAAGCCGAAAGTATTTTTAAAACAATTAATTATTATAAAAAAGCAAAAATGTTTTTTTACCCAGGGTGTTTTCTAATTGAATGTCAATATTTAAGGGGCGATTTTTGGGTCCATTCTAAAAAGAAAACTTCATATGAACGTATGTCCTAAACGTCTTAACTTTTGAGATACAGGGTGGTAAAGTTTTCAAAAATAAATAGTTTTTTATTAAAATCTGTAATACCACTTTAGATATTTTAATTAAATTTGGCATACATGTACTATGTATCAAGAGGCATTATTTAGTGTACCACAATTTTCTTTTCTTTAAACCAGTGGCGTTCGTACGGAATTTCACCTGCCTATTTTGGCAGATATTGATGGTACGCCACTGATTTCTCGTAAAATTAAAATCATTCCTGAAATTCCCAATCATTTCTAAGCAAATTTGATCTCTTGCATTTTTTCAATGCGATGCACGGTTTTCGCTTAAAAAAATAAAAACCTTTTCTCTGCATGATCATAACAATATCGTTCATATAGCAGAGAAAAGGTTTTTATTTTTTTAAGCGAAAACCGTGCATCGGATTGAAAAAATGCAAGAGATCAAATTTGCTTAGAAATGATTGAGAATTTCAGGAATGATTTTAATTTTACGAGAAATCAGTGGCGTACCATCAATATCTGCCAAAATAGGCAGGTGAAATTCCGTACGAACGCCACTGGTTTAAAGAAAAAAAAATTGTGGTACACTAAATAATGCCTCTTGATACATAGTACATGCATGCCAAATTTAATTAAAATATCTAAAGTGGTATTACAGATTTTAATAAAAAACTATTTATTTTTGAAAACTTTACCACCCTGTATCTCAAAAGTTAAGACGTTTAGGACATACGTTCATATGAAGTTTTCTTTTTAGAATGGACCCAAAAATCGCCACTTAAATATTGACATTCAATTAGAAAACACCCTGGGTAAAAAAACAATTTTGCTTTTTTATAATAATTAATTGTTTTAAAAATACTTTCGGCTTAATGAATCCCGGCGTACCGAGCTCATTTTGTTCGTATGACTATTAACTATCAATTTACATAAAAAAAATTTTGATTCCGCGATGACGGTACTTTCAGTGTCACCGGCTCCTCACCTATAAAGAAAAGTTAAATAATTTCAACTCTTTCTTCAAGAGTCATTTTAATGCGTTAAAATTATTAGCTTTACTTTGAATTTAACCAATATCAACAATTAACTAATGATAGCCTTTTTTCGATAGACCAAGTGGAATTCCAAAGATCTATTGTTGTATTTATGCGCATTTTGTTTCCATTTGAACCCAAATTTCTGTAAGATTTGATTTCTCGAAAACTACTCACCCGATTTCAATGAGCAAGGTCCCGCTGGAAAGGCAATTCAATTCTCTTTACAATAAGGTATCACTCGACCCCCTTCCCATTTAAGATTTTAAGGGTCAAGGCCTTAAGTGTACAAGCATGGGGGTGAAAATCCCAAAAAAATATGCCCCCCTGAAAACAATTTTTTTTATTTATTTAAAATAAAATAAACCTGCGTGGAAAAAACTTTTTGTTTTTATGATATTGACATAAATTATTGCACATCCTTTAGAACACATCTGTTAAATAAAGAAGCAGACACAAACAACTTTATTATTATTATTATTATTATTTGACATCATTTTATTTTATTATTATTATTTGACATCATTATTATTATTATTTGACATCATTTGACAAAAAAAGGTGATTGAATGTCTTTTAGGAAAATATTTTAAGAGCGCTCGACATTATGAATGATAAATAAGTAGTAAATTAAATACAAAAATTGTATTAAACATTTAGCAGTAAACGGAAATTGTTTTTTTTTTAATTTTCTCCTAAACAAAATATTTATCTACCGCCAATACCGAAGAATATTAAATCTATCTTTACGGGTAGACAGTGTTTTTTAATAAGTTTCTGACAGAAAGAAATTTAACGCCCCATTAGCGCCGTCCCAAAAAAAACTGTATCAAATTAAACAATAAAATTATTTTTAAAGCAGCATTTCCGAATTAATTAAGAAAGACTTTTTGATATTATTTAATTTGCAAAATTTACAATGTTGCCCCTCATTATCTAAATTTACCTTACTTAACTTCTGATTACAGTTTACTGAATATTAAAGTTAATCCTTAAAATATAAAATAATGGAAAATATAATTGAAGCGATGCAGTTTTTGCATTATAGGCACCCAGGCAATTAGTTGACAATCAAGGGTTGAAATTGACAATCGTAAAAATAAGACAACTAAGTTTTCTATTATGTATTTATAAAGAAAAGGGTATGTATTTTCCACAATAGAAAGTCCACCATAAAAATCATTTGGAAACCAAGCAAACCGTAGAAGTATGAGAATGAACTCATAAGTTAAGCAATAACAGGACATAAACCTGTCAAAACCTAACTGATCAACTAGAAGATCTAAATTTAATCCAGCACTAAGTCTTAAACCAGCTTAGTGAATTCCTTGGTTAATATTGGGTGCAAAGTCCGAAATCAGCAACTGGCCAAAAGTTGAACCAATTCTTGACACAAACTTCGATTTGAATTATTTCTACGATTATTAAGAAAGAGAAGTGCTTAGAAATGTTAAATGTAAAATATTCTTGTACTGTTTTAATATAATTTAGTTTTATTTTGACAATTATGCCTATGCAAATAATTCAAAATTTAACGGCAGGCTTTATACGAATTTTCAGTTAACCGGATATTACACGTACGATTATCCGGGCTTAATTTTTTTTACAATTCATATGACGTCAAACGAAGTTACTATTATCTGAAGTTTATCCCATGTCATATATTTTTATTATTTTATTTGTTCTTTCTCCTTTTATACTCATATAAACAAAATAGATATCATTTTACAAAGACACTTAAAGAACAGCTTTACTCATTATTATTTTTATTGTACGAGCATCAAATTATGGTGAATATATGAACATTTGCTCAAGAAATTCTTAAATAGGTTCAAGCACCTAGAGTACTGCAACCACATCTGGGGAGCGGCATCACCTTCGACACCTAAGATCCTTGATTCTATCCAAAAGAGAGCCATTCGACTTATCAATGACACAGCCCTCACGAGAAAACTCCCTTCTCTAGCTCATCGCCGCGCTGTAGGGGATTTATCCCTTTTCTACCGCTACTTCCATGGATTTTGCTCTGAAGAACTAGCCGGTATTATTCCCCCCTTGAATGTCCCTAACAGAACGACAAGAGGCGCGTTACGTATGCATCCCTTTACTGTCCAGCTACAAAAGCCAAGAACAGACCACTTCTCTCGCTCATTCATACCTAGGGTCTCCAGATTATGGAACGCATTGCCTGCAGATGTTTTCCCTTCCCGTCCCAACCTCTAATCCTTCAAATCCCATGTCAATAGACTACATTTCCCTTCTCTTCAGGCACCCACGGTACGTTAGTACTTAGGCTTGAAGTCTACGTGGGATGTCTTAGATAAAAAAAAAGCAAAACTGCAAAGTCTCAAAGAGACTTAAAACAAAACTGTGAAGAATGGAAGTTAAACGAAATGATCAAGTACGATAATCTGAAGAAAATTCAACTAAAAATTATATCTCATTCTGAGATTTAAAAAAAAACTATTTCTGCAATAAACATAATTTATGTTCGTATGATACATCGACTCCTAATATGTATGAGAGAATTGGGAGATAATTATGTAAGCTTTGGATCTGAAAAGTTATTAAGCAAGATTCTAAAAAATATAGGGTGTCCGAAAAGTCTCAGTATGTGCAAATATCTTTGGTATTAGTAAAGATAGACATCAAATTTCAGGTGTATCTTATTTGTTAACAAACTTACGTTTTTATGTAATTTAACTTTTTCAACCTTCTTGAGGGGTGACGCTAGGGAGTTGAGGTCAAAAATTTTAAATGCAACCCTATGCTGTGTGGTACCTCATTTTAAAGGACTTCAAAAAAAGAAACATTTTACCGCAAACCCGAGGTCCGTATCTTAATTCGTTTTTAAATGGCAAGTCTTCAAAAATTAAAAATCGTGAAAAATTAAAAATGTATTTCTTTCATTTCTTTCAATCATGACATGAAACTATACTATTATCACCTATACCATGCGGACGAGGTCGTGGGCGGAAGCTAGTCATACATATATAACGTAAAATCTCTAAATTAAATAATCGCCATTCACCAGACAAGCCTGTTTAAGACACTAACACTTTTGTTTTCCTGCGTGTTGAAAATAACTTACCGGTTACTTAGCAATTCAGTACAGTATTTATGAAAGCTTTTTATTAAACCCGAGAATAACATATTATGTTCTCTGGACCGAGGGTTCGCCGTTGACGTAGACTGATCATTCTTCACTGTAAAATAGAATAAAAGGAAAAATAGAGAATAATATAGGAAGTCTAAAGAGCCCTGTTGGCTCGTCGATAGCTCCACGGGAAATTGATAGGCAAATTTCCGTGTTCCTTAGTGCCTCGCCTACTCGATGCTAACAAGAAAATGAAGAATTAAAAAGGAGCTTTATGGGTACTTATTGCACTTTATATTGAATTTAATATTTTAAATCCTTTCGACATTTTAATTTTCTCGGGTCGTAGAAATTGATGAATGTCTTTGGTTTTTATTTATTTGCTTTAAAAATAAAATATAATTTGTCCAAGAACATTGTAGGATTTTATGTTATTTTTACTAAATGTTGCGCCCATGAAGACTCGTATCCATAGAAATGAAAACAAAATAAAAAAGTCACGAAAAGTCATCGAAGAAAGAAGTATTTTTGCCTCGTATTTGTAAAGTTTTTTAAGTAAAAGTATATAAACATGTATGGTTCGTTGAAGCAAAAGAAGTAACAAATATGTTTATTATTAAATAAGTAGAATTAAATTTGAAAATAGTAGGCATATTTTATTTAGAATCTTGTTGAAAGTAAAATAATTTTTAAGATAGGAAAAATATTTCTAAATTTCATTTTTCACTCAAGAGCAATGTGGCTATTTCTTTTCTCTCACTTGGCATTATCAATGCTTACTCTTTGCTGTCAACAGTTTACGACTTGACAGCAACGAACGTACTCCCGGATCAACATTTCTTCACATATATTTATATATATCCGGCTGAGCTAATTTACACGCGCTCTACTACAGCTTGCTTCGCTCAGAACACCCTGTTGTTTTTGTTTTCTCTGGCTCTACCTTTTGAATTAATTTAATTTTAAACGGTAAGTACTTAGTCAAAGATACTCATCATAGTATCTTTGACGGTTTTTAACTTTACACTTTATATTGAACAAAGTGCGTTGCAACGTTAAAAAGTTTCTAGTTGTGCCGTGTTGACCTTTTTCCTGTATTAAGGGAAGGTAAAATTATCTAAAATCATCCCTGAAGATTTGTTGCCCTAGAAACTGCTTGAGTGCATTTACACAGTTTCTCTAGGGCAACAAATCTGAGGGAATGATTTTCTGATTATTTTACTTTTCCGAAATGTATTTTGTAGATTATTTACCGAATAAAAATGATAAAAAAGTTAAAAACCTATTTTATTTGGACTAATATAAAGTATTACAATTAAAAACACAATTTGTGGAAACTGTTGTCGAGTTGCTAGGAGTAGGCATAGAGTTTTGACTGGCTACGTCTTCGTGGGGGTGATTTTCACTTTTTGGAGGGTGATTTTTGCTGAAAGCTGGTGAAAATTGCCCTAAGTTTTATACATATGAGGTAAATAATCTTATAAATCTGCCTTGGTGATCTCGTTGAAAGAAAATTTTTGGTTAGCTTTTTTTTGCCTCATAATTTCAAAACCGTTAATCATATGTCTATGCATAGACATGTTTTTCAAAAGTTGTGTAAAATATTTTTTAAAACTAGGTATCTTAAATATGTTAGTTTTGGTCAAAATCCAAGGTACAACATTGCGGGTTTAATCACCGATTGTCAACCAAAACCAATTTTTAAACAAGAAAGATGGCGAATCTACAACGGTGAATAAAAATTAGTTATTAGACAATTTTTTTTATCAGGCAGGTTGGGTTAATATTACAAGACAAATTGGTTTGCCATCCTCTACTTTGTTCCAACCTCTGACAAACCACTTAAAAAAAACACAAAAAAATTTCATGCAATCGAATACAAAGAAAGAAACAAAAAAGAAATGCAGGAACTATGAAGATTAGTTTACCTAGTTTATAATTTCTGTTTGCAATTGTTTTATTTAAAACCGGTAATTATTTTGTTTTTACAAATTCTTGAAATTCTTGCTCGTTCTTTATTTTAAAAATCAATATTTCTACTAAATTATAATAACAATTAAAATTAAATTAAAAATTAAAAAATTAAATAAAAATGCTATTTGGGTGCATATTATGTATATACAAAATTAGTTTTTATAATAGTAGTAATTACGTAATTGAGAATACAATTATTTACCAAACCCGCGATGACAAAGTTTGATAATCAGGATAACATCAAGTTAACTCCCATTCTTCATTAAAAGTAGGTAAATCATTAAAATCAACCAAAGAGGAGGGAACAGATTTTGTTACGATAAAAGTTGGACTTGTTTTGCTTTTTGTTTTAATTAATTAAGTTTTACTTAATCTCTCATTAAAATCTTACTTAGATTTGTTTTAACTAATTAAAAATTCAGCGTTATTAACAGTTTTGTTCAATAAAGTTTGCTTGTTTTTAATGCCAATGGATGTTTGCTAAATTTGGCGAATTTCGTTCCAACATATTATTTATTGTTCCAACGAGCAAATTTATTTGGAGTACTTTTGAAATCTACAGTATTGTTTTATTTTACGATATAAAAGACAGATTTTTAAAGAGAAAGGCATGGCATGGACATCCTTTGGGATACTAAAAAAACACCCTGAAGAACAAAATTATTCCGAAAAATCTTAGAAATTGTTTGTGTAATTACAGTGTCCTGTCAGTACTGATATCTACTGGACAATCACGAAAAAATCCTTGGAAATGCTTATAGAACAGCATGAGCTATGGAGAGATAAATTATCGCCTTACTAGAGTTTTGCCGGTTAAGTCAAAACCAAGTGTCAGGACGACCGCTAGGTGTTAACCATACTATGGTGTAGCCCATGTTGGGCTAAAACCATATTTACTATTGTGTAGACCATGTTGGGCGAAGATCATACTTACCAAAGTGTAGACCATGTTGGGCGAAAACCACACTTATGTGGATACCACATCAAGGCAAACGATCGCCGATACGGTGAACACACGACGCTGACGCAGATCTAGCGTGGCTAAGGGAAGCTCAAACTATAGCTGAATTTGGAAACTGTAGAATATTGTACAGGGTGAGTCAACGATTGCGTGGAGTAATTTTATGCCTTGAGGATAAGATCTGTCGATAATAAGCTTTTGTGTTAAGGTATGGTTGGATATTCTATACATTTTAAAAATATTTTGAATTATATAGGGTGCGTTCAAAAAGTAGGGTGTCACAAAGTTAATTTTTTTTAATGGGGCACCTTGTATTTGAATGGATTTTTGAATTTTACGTGTAACTTCATAACTTTTTCATTATTTGTTAAATATACAAAAATGTCATAGTTTTTAAGATAACACAGGACCACAAATGGGAACCGAAAAAAGTCCTTTGGCGAGATTGATATCCTACATGTATTTTGGTGCGCTGTTTGGTGCGCTGATTACGAATCCGAGGTCCATATAACCCCAGCACATCACGTTCAAGGTCATTTGAAGGTCAAATGCATATATTACGGAAAAACAGAAAATCTGGCCACGGATTCGGAAAGAGCGGGAAATTTTACGTCCAAATATGTAGTTTTTAGTTTTTCCAACATGACCCTCCAAGGTCATCTGGGGGTGAAATGACTCACCGATAGACCAAATTCTTATTTCCCATATACATCATCACCTTGCAAGTGACGTGCTGGGATTATATGGACCTCGGATTCGTAATCATCGCGTCAAAACACCTAAAGATACCTGACTAAGTTGTACGTAAAAGTCTGTAGTTGTGATGATGTACCTATATGGGAAATAAGAATTTGGTCTATCGGTGAGTCATTTCACCCCCAGATGACCTTCGAGGGTCATGTTGGAAAAAATAAAAACTACATATTTGGACGTAAAATTTCCCGCTCTTTCCGAATCCGTGGTCAGATTTTCTGTTTTCCCGTAATATATGCATTTGACCTTCAAATGACCTTGAACGTGATGTGCTGGGGTTATATGGACCTCGGATTCGTAATCAGCGCACCAAAATACATATAGGATATCAATCTCGCCAAAGGACTTTTTTCGGTTCCCATTTGTGGTCCTGTGTAATTCGACATGTAATAAAACTTTAGCATTTGCCAGCATCTCTTTGTTGTGAAAATACTACTTAAATTTTGACTCCAAGCGATTCATAATTTGCATCCTGAGTCAATTATTGACCAGCCGATGCGATGGCTGGATTTGTAGCGATGCGAAGCAGGCTCACTCGATCACAGCGCCGTACCTGGTTCGATTCCAGTTCTGTACCACAGAACAAAATAAAGTACAGGTCTGGGTGTTTGTGATTGTCAGTATAAATGAGGCGTATGCATGGTGAATACGTGTCGAATGAAGGAAGGTGGTAGAGGAATTCTTACTCGACCGAGGAGGTACCACCCCACACACCCTCTTAAATCGCTGGGCTTAAAGGGATGTTTCCATCACTGGGTGTGTGAGTCGGTTGCGTGACATTCAACCCACGGTACCTTAGAACTTAGGATTGCTGCCTTCGTGGGTTGTAAGATTAAAAAAATTAAATTAAAAACACATATTCAGTATGAAATATTTGACATACCATTTACAGGGTGATGTATTTCTAGGTCCAAAGTCAGAAAACTTCTAATTAAAAAATTTCACTTTTATCAAATGGAACACCCTATATATTTTTATGCCATCTTATAGCTCACCAAAAACTCTTCACATTTTGTAAAGAATGTCCTATCCCTATCTCTAATAATTTTTGAAATATTTTGATTGATATTTTGAATACAATAGATAATGGGTACTGCCTTTCACGGTATAAATAAAAACATGTAGGTAAAACTAACTAAATACAAACATTGATATCTTTACATTTACACTAAAACGTATTGAACACAATATTTTTGTAACTGAAGTGTTTCACCCCGAGAAAATTCGAAGAAAAACAAATTTTTTACATATGTTTCTCTAAAAAAACGTTCACTTTGGTAAAAATCCTGACACAAAATAAAACTTGAATAGGAGATAGTGTTCTTGGATACAGATAAAAAAAATTTAAACTTTCACTAAGAAAATGTATCATGAAGGAAACCTTTTCTTTTGGTTTAATATTTCGTAATCTTAAATTAAATAATGAAAAAGTTACTATAAGGACACCGTACACTAGTGATGTAAGGATACGTATACAAAAATCCGTTGGATCCGAATATTAAAAGAATCCGGATTATCCGGAACCGGCCGAGAACTTGAATACGGATTCGGAATCAAAATAAATTCGCATCGGGTGGTTACTAATGCAAAGTGCAAAGAGAAAACGGAATCGGAATCGAGTGTAAGCGAACAACACGGTCTGCGATTTGGCATATTTGATATTGTGCTTTCTCTTTCTAATGACATTTCCTAAAAAAAGATGGCATAGTTATCGGGGTAACGGGTATCATATGAGACGAGACCCATTGGTTAAACTAGTCCCGCCTCACCCGAACCGAATTCAAACGAGAACGACGCGACGCGGTGCCTTCTTATCCCTAAACTTCGACTTCGACTGGTATGATACCGATACCGCATCGACCTACCTAGCCGTGTATCCGGATAGAAAATGTTTTAGTCTGTTGCATGCATACGTATACATGATCTGTAACCGCTTTCGCGCGGGTCAAGAAATGGATTCGTATTCGGATAATGGATACGGATATTAGCTGATTCCGATTCCGTATGATTCGGATATCTAATGAATACGGATATTTACAACACTACCGTACACTACTTTAATTGAAGCTTATATTATCTCGTATTATTGCTGATATTCCTTATAATTTTAATGTTTTCATTATGATCATAATTTATTTGTTACATCTTTTTGGAGAGCTACTTGTTGACCACAAATCAATTATAAATTTTAACAGACATGGTAAAACTGGACTGAGGCCAAAAATATAAAATTCTTAAGCTAAATAACTGTAAACAATATAGTTGAAAACTACACACTGGAGCCGCAAAATCCCCCACGACCCTCGTTTTTGCGTACGAGCACGTGAAGCACGTTTACAAAGCGAAAAGCGAATAAAGGGCCATCTCCGGGGAATACAGCAGTTAGACTAACATTCAAATTTAATAATTGACCGAAAAAGTTGACTTAATGAAAAATTCAAGGCAAATATGCCCATAGTCTCGGTCTTGTGTTTCAAAAGTAAACAGTTAGTTAAACAGTCCCTGATGGGACCTTAACAGTGAGCACGGTATTTACCTTTGTAACCAGAATAGTCTAGCATATAACAAGAAATTCCCTTGGTTATAATACCTGGAAGCACAAGAACAATAAACGTCTGGTGTTCTGCTTTAGCCGTATGCACACTGCCAGGCTAGTTTCTCGCTTCTTTGGAATTAAATTAAGCGTAAGAGCTGTCTTGAAATGGAATGCTTGTATAATGGCAATGTATTTATATTATTGTGTATTTAAATGGAGGCGGCTCATTATCTGGCTTATGACCCTAATTCTCTTTTATAAAAGACATAAGAATAAAACGTCGTAAAAACGTTTTGTATACTTATTGTATAAACGTATTGAAAAATAATTAAATAATTAACACGATAGGAAAAAATAAACGCTCTTTCTACTTTTCATGTATCGTCAGTATAAAATGAAAAGTCTGTCTAGTAAATGCGCGGAAGAGAAAAACTTCGTATTTTATCAAATATAATATTGCTTGCGTTACATTTTCATTTTGGGGATATAAATACTAAACACATTATATAGATTTTTTATACACTAGGAATCCATTCAGACAATGTTTAGCCTTTGATAATTTAAACTTCCAGATTTAAATGGAAATACAATGCCCATCTACAAGCTTTAATTGTCAATGGATCTACATTTTAACAAAAAAAAACCATTAATATTTTCATGATTATTATAATTATTATAATTTATATCATTAATTTATCTTTTTCCTTTATCCGGAGTTTTTATAGTAGTGGTAGTTTTTTTGGCTGCTTGTAATTATCAGAACACACTAGAAATACCTAAACATTATACTGAAAAATATAAATCTTCATTTAAATATACCTCTTATATGATTTATAATACTTACTATTTCTTCTAGTCTGAGAGCTATAAATCTTTCAAAAAGAATATTAATAATTATTTAGTAGGGGTAGGATTGAAAAAATGATTTTTTATAAATCAAAATCCTACCTATTTATGCCAACTATATCATTTTTCGTTTTCTTTTTCAATTTTATATCTTTTATTTACTTTCATAACTTGTATATTTATATGTTTAATTGTTTTATTGGTATAAATAAATATATTTATTATTATTATAAATTTATTTTTACAATTGAAAAAAAATACAATTTTATCAGTTATTTTCAACTTTTTTTAACATTATAGTAGTAAAAAAGAATTTCTTAGGAGCTCCTTTGTTAAACTATTTTAATGAGTTAATAAAAAAAAAATAAAATAATTTTATCTTTAAATATTTGTAGGTTAAACACGATTTGAGATACGGACCTCGGATTTTCGGTAAAATGTTTCTTTTTTGAAGACCTTTAAAATGAGATACCTCGCGCGCGGCATAGGCTTCTTTTTAAAAAAAATATTTCAGCTCCCTAGTGCCACCCCTCAAGGGGGTTGAAAAAGTTAAATTACATGAAAAAGTAGATTTATTAATCAACAGGATTTCCCTAAAATTTGGTGTCTCTACATTTACCAATAGCAAAGATATTTGCCCATACTTTTTCTTTTATCTTCTGACAGCCCCCGAAGACAGCATGCTAAGACTTTTCGGACACCCTGTATATTTTGTAATTTTCAATTTTAACAAATGTAATTTTTGTTTAAGCTGAACATGGACAACCAGGGTATGATATTGTGTATAGAAAAAATGGAGATAATTTAAATGTTAAACAAAAAGAATTCGCAATTTTTCCATACAACTGCCACTTGTACCTACGCCTCTGATAAAATTAAATGCAGTCTGCTATTTACATTACAACTTTCATAAATCTTCCTCAGTTTCTCTTTTTAATAAAACTTTTTATCATTCGACTACGAACGCCATTCCAATTTCCTAAAATGCAATTTATCTTTAATATTCACGCTCTGTCCAAAGCTTCCGTAGGTAAAAAGCGTGACTGTAAATTGTCAACTTTAAATTATTCTAAAAAAGCCGTTTTAAAATAAATAACTAATGCTTTTCTCTACGCTGCAGTAGATGGTATTTTCATCTTTACGATAGAACCTTGCTTTTTTGCTTGTGTCCTGTATTAAAAATATTAAATACAAGTGAATAGTTAATTATCGTGTTGGAAGAAAACAATAGTCCTAGAAACGTTCACAGATCTTTGTTAACATCTGTACCATTTTAGTTTTTTAAACATTGTTGCTATTTAGTTACTTTGTACTTTTTGTCTGTTTTGTGCATCTCAACGTCAAAAAAATTTATATAATTCATATATTTAAACGGTCACATACGACAAAAGAGATTATAGGTTTTACTGTGTTCAGTTTTTAATTATTTTCTGCCACGTCACATTTCTTATACCGGACAAAAATAGAGTCAAGATGACTCACTTTCACGGCAATCACCCTTAAAGTGAAACATTAAAACTTTTTTAAAACGCGAACGAAATCTAGCGTTAAATGACTCCAGTATCACACGCCACCATTTATTTCTTTTTGACGATTTTCAATTACTTTACTTCCTAGTACTGACTACTTATATTACTAGAAATATAAAATATTTTGGATATAGAGGATAATGAGCGGTATCATAATTTATTTACTTTTTAGATGCAAAGTGATGACCGGTAGGTTCGCTGTAGGTAGAGTTTCGTACCTATTTATATCAATGAATGAAGTACGAAACTAACTACAGCGAATCATGACTCGCATATCTCTAGATAGGTATATTTATATTGGCATTATATCCACTTGTTGAAAGGTTTTCTCTCCACCTAAAGCAAAATTTATATCCGAGCAACAAGTAAAGCCATTTTTGTATAAAAGATACAACCCTCATCTTTCATATCCGAAAGCTGACGATACACATTATCTTCCCCCGCCAGATCTATAACGTTTCCTTTTAAAATGACCACCGGTTAAATATATTCGTGCTTTGAATTATTCATAAGACGAATTTCATAGGACATGAAAAGTAAAGTTTTAAAGCGTGATAAAAAATGTTTTCTGCTGCGACGTCGACATTCAACGGCCTTTTAATGATTTTATTTTTTGTTATTTCTATTTTTAAGGACTGTTAGAGCACGACTCTTAATGTGTTTTTCAGAGTTAATGTTACCGGTCAAGTATCAAGGAAAGATAAGACATGTATTTGCGATATAAAAGTACTTTCAACATAATAAGCAAGATAAACGTTATTCTTTATCACCCATGCCATGTTTTAGCAATTAACTGTGTACCAAAGTACTTAATATTTTTAATGTACCGTGCCAAATGAATAAAAACGAAATATTTACCGGATTAAGACAGTATTCGTTTGTCTGTTCTAACTTCCAAACATCATTTTGAAATATTTAAAATGAAATATCAAATAAAAACCTAATTTACTTACGATACCTATTAGGTACTCAATTTACAAGAGTTCCAGGAAAGGACTTTTTATGCTAATTTTTTAAATAATTTTACGCCTTCTCTTTTAGTACATAATTATCGAATATTTTGCTCAGGTTACATTCATTTATTCGTTGCGTACTCCATTAAATAATGGTTAATATTTAATGAACATTACAATGCAGCGTTTAAAAATTTTTCAATATTTAAATAAATGTTTGTTGAGTAACTGGTAATTTTAATTTGTAGTTAAAAGTGTAAAATTTAGTTTTTAAAATAATTTAGTCATTTATTTATTAGTTATGAATAGAGATGTGCCATGAGAATGTTCTCAAGGGAATATTTCCGGAGAACGGTAAATTACCGAGAATATTTCCCAGCATAAATTCTCGAGAATTTATGATTTTAGAAAAAAATATAAATTACTGGAAAATTACCGAGAATATTTCCGAGAACGAGAATATTCTCGGGAAAATTCATTCATCACAGAGGGAGTTTGGAGCATCTTTATCTTTATTTCTTTTCTGTGTTGTTTTAAACAACTTGTTTAGACATGTTATTTTATACTATGCGTTTCTAAGTTGTGTTTTATTTATTAATAAAGTTACTCGAAAAAAATGGAAATAAAAATTTAACGTCTTTATTTTGGCCAAGATGCGTAATCACGTTAATTTACAGTTTAAATATTTTCTAAATTAGGTACTGTGCAGTCCAATCTCTTTATTTTTTAGATAAAATTATTGTAAAAGCTACTTTTGGTAAAAAAAATATGTTCTTTCAGTTTATGCAGTCAAAACATAAAATTCTCCAACATATAAAATAAATTCTCGAGAAGGTTCCATCTGCAGTTATGAATATATTAAAAAAGATATGGCTCACAGTATCCATATGCCTGACTTTATATATATATATATATATATATATATATATATATATATATATATATATATATATATATATATACAGGGTGTTCCGGTGATCATGTTACAAACTTCTAGGGTAGATAAAACACACGAAAATAAGAAAAAAAGTTCATGTGAACATGGGTCCGGAAACGCTTCTTCAGGGAGCTAGGGCCCTTCGAAGATGACCTTCAAAAGCTACTTTTTTTTTTGGAATATTTTGTATACCCTTTTACTTTTTATACCCTCAATTTCGAAAAGGCAATAAATCTCTCTAATCTAATTTATTTTCATTAAAAAAGAAGATTTGACTAACTTTTAATGCTCACTATCTGTACTGAACCTCATTTTCATATTTCAAGGTAATAATTGGTTTAAGACCAATAATTTATTATTGATTGGATTTAACCATTTTCCGAGGAAACGGTGACAGATAGCGACTTTTACTAAGAGTACCTTTTTTATGTAAAAGGCATTGAAAAATCATAATCAGATATAAAAATGGTAAGAAATTAAAGCCTAAGAGGAGTAGGGTCAAATTTACCCAAATACCCCCCTGGTTTGTACGCCCCCGGTTAAAGGTGACAAAATCCGGAAGGCTCAAATTGATGAACCTACCAAGTAGATTTCATGTCCCAAAATTGGTGGCGATAGCTGCAGTAGTACCGAAGCTATAAAACGAAGAGTAGTTTTTGAAGGTCATCTTCGAAGGGCCCTAGCTCCCTGAAGAAGCGTTTCCGGACCCATGTTCACATGAACTTTTTTTCTTATTTTCGTGTGTTTTATCTACCCTAGAAGTTTGTAACATGATCACCGGAACACCCTGTATATATATATATATATATATATATATATATATATATATATATATATATATATATATATATATATATACCTATATACAGTGAGGGCATAAAGTCTGGAAACACCTAGTTTTTGACGAAACTATACATTTTCGGAAGAAACGCCGAAACACGTCGACTTTGTTCTCATTTTCTACATATTCTAAAAATATTTGATTATATACAGGGTGTGCCATAAAAGTTGGGCATTTGTCAAATTTCATTTTTTAAATAGAACACTTTGTATATTATTCCATTTTTCAATTGTGCGTTAGAAAATTAACATCTTTTGTTTAAACCACCCTTCCTCTAAAGTCAATTGTTTGCGAGATATTGCAACTTGAAAATTGGTAATTCTTACAACTTGAATTATTGCACTACCCTGGAAACCAGCATGTCCCATTATGATAGGTGTGTCAAAAATCAAACGCATTTAAATAAGATAGTAATTTGTATCTTAAAATATGCTTTCCGAGACCCAAAGGATTGAAATCCTTATGATGTTTGGCTGGGGAGATCGTCGTAGGCATCTTGACGAAGTTTGCGAACTTTTTAATAACACACATCCAGAGCGACAAGCAATTACAAAATCGACGGTCAGCAAAGTTATCAAAAAATTTCATGAACATGGGACTGTAAAAGATCTGCCCAGGACAGGTAGGCCCAAATTAGATGATAATATTAAATTAGATGTTTTGCTCCGTTACAACGAGAATCCACATTTGTCAACCCATCAAGTGGCATTAGAATTAAACGTGTGTCAGTCATCAGTGAAAAATATTCTGCATAAAGAGAAATATCATCCATACAAAATAAGACTAATACATGAATTAAACGAAGATGACTATGACCGCCGACTCCAGTTTTGTGAAAATATGCAAGAACGGTGCAACATGGATCCCTTGTTTTGTGCAAATGTTTTATTTTCGGATGAAGCTACCTTTTTTCTCAATGGTACTGTCAACCGGCAAAACTGTAGGTATTGGTCTAAAGAGAATCCCCATTGGGCTCAAGTGGCTCATACGCAACATCCCGAAAAAGTCAACGTTTGGGCAGGAATATTTCAAGACGAGATTGTTGGTCCCTATTTTTTTGACGAAAATTTGACCGGCCAAATGTATCTAGACTTTTTGCAAGTAGAGTTAATTCCTGCCTTAGCTCAGCGGTATCCAGGTGATGAGCCTGATACACCAGCCTTAACAATGTGGTTTCAACAAGATGGGGCCCCACCTCACTATGCGCTAGCTGTTAGGCAATATCTCAACGAGATATTTCCTAACAGGTGGATAGGACGTCGTGGCCCCATAGAATGGCCTGCGAGGTCACCGGATTTGACCCCCCTTGATTATTTCCTGTGGGGGGTATTTAAAAAGTAAAGTTTACTTTAACAGACCTCCTAACATAGAAGCTTTAAAAAATCGTATAAGGGATGAAATTCGGCAAATTTCACCACCTTTCATCCGTAACGTACAAGAGGAGTTTATGGATAGGCTAGGATATTGCCGGGAAGTTAACGGTCAACAATTTCAGCATTTGCTGCGATAAAATTGTCTCAGTGGGATTGTTGTTGTTAAAATAAAAATGTGTTAAATTTATTATTTGACTTTATTTAATTTTGCGGGCTAACAATTTTCAAGTTGCAATATCTCGCAAACAATTGATTTTAGAGGAAGGGTGGTTTATACAAAAGATGTTGATTTTCTAACGCACAATTCAAAAATGGAATAATATACAGGGTGTTCTATTTAAAAAATCAAATTTGACAAATGCCCAACTGTTATGGCACACCCTGTATATAATCAAATATTTTCAGAATGTGTAGAAAATGAGAACAAAATCGACGTGTTTCGGCGTTTCTTCCGAAAATTTATAGTTTCGTAAAAAACTAGGTGTTTCCAGACTTTATGCCCTCACTGTATATATGTATATATATATATATATATATATATATATATATATATATATATATATATATATATAATATTTTTATTCTGCTTGGTAAAAGAACTTGAAAACTTTAAGGTCTTTGGAGGACTGCAAAAATTAGTGGAGGAAAATAGTCAAAATGTCAGCGACTATTTGCCCGCTAGCCAGGCAAATGTTCGCATTTGCAAATTTGGATTTTTTGCTTGTCATAGTAAGCTTATTAATCAAAAATTTGTTCCTTGCTAAGAGTAACAAATACTGGGGTTAAAACTGTAATATGAGCTAGAGACCAAGGACAATTATCTTTTAAAAATTGATATATAGGTAAAAATTGTTTTTAAGAATTTCGGCGACCGACACCGGATTTATGTAAGAATCGTAGTATTAAAATTTTCAAAATAATGTACAATTATTATTTTTAATAGATTTAAACAACTATATCTTAATCTCGCGTTAGTGATTGACGGCCCACCCGGACTTATATCTAAAGAAAAGTTGACTAAAAAGTCGCATAGTTGTTGTCGCATAGTTGTTGTCGCATAGTTGTTGTAGGAGCATAGTAGTAGTTGTTAAAGCGAGAACGCTAGTGCAAAATATTCGACGATCTCTCTTTTGCATATGCAATAATAACAAGCATTTCTTAGAACCATACTTTCTATTAAAATGAAACAAAACAGTTGTTGCCCAATGGTCTGTTTCGGCAGAATATCAAGTTCACTGTGTGACTGCATTTAGTCCATTAGCCTTAAAACACAAAGTCATGTATTCACTCCGCTTACACGAAAGTGCTTGTATATGCCGCTCTTTGAGGTATTAGTTTGAAGGAAATTCACTAATATGTAGGTTGATATATATGAAAAGTTAAATTCCAAAAAAAAGTATTAGTGAATGTTTTCGCACTAAAGTATGGTGATTCCAAAAAGTACCGAATCGCCCTGGTCAAAATACAGGTACTGTGTTTTTAAGTTATTGTTTCATGCTGCCGAATTACAGATTTATTTTTATTTGTAAACTTTCTTTGTGTTACAAAAATTCGTATTGATACCGTATTATTACTATTTTTTTTCCATGAGAAACGTGTTACAGATGCGGAGCTACTATTCTGGATTTTTAACATTGTTGCTATCAAAAATCAATGACTTTGATAGACACAAAAAATACATACTATTCATCAAAGAAATTAAAATTTAACTGGGACCTTTTCCTATCAAAATAGTAGAGATATTATTTGATTACTATTCTTAAGGGGCCCACTATCCCAGGTGAGCCCCACTATCCCAGCTGTCAACTACTTTTAGACTCCTCCTAACTTTAATGGAAAAAAGGAATGCACCGTATTTTTAAACTGCGAAGCCATTTTGTTAATACAGGCGCTAAACTGTCTATGTAAATAATTCCAGCCAGATTCTCCAATGCTAGTCCGGTCTAATTTGACAATCAAAAGTTTTAAACTGACAAATGTAAGAATAAAACAACTAAGTTTTATTCTATGAACGTATTTCTGAGCTTTCTCGCAAATTTATCAGGAAAAGGACAATTTTATTACGTACTTTCAACAATAATAGTACTAAATTCATTACAGCAACTCGTTCCAAGATGAAAATCATTTGGAAACCCAGTAAAGCGCTGAAATATCACAATAATTCATAAGTTTTTAATGACAAGGACAGGACAAAAACCTGTCAAAACATAACTGATCAACTATAAGATCTTGATTTAAACCAGCACTAAATCTTAAACTTTCTTAGTGAATCTGGACGTTCATGTTTGGGGTGTTAAACAGGAAATAAGATTGAAGGGTCCATAAAAAAAGATTAATTAAAGCTATCATAAGTATACAGATTCAGTATTTTAAAGTTTACAGAAATTTTACAATGTAACATCGAATGCAATTTTTACAAGCTACCCTAGATTCAAAATTTTGTAATAGCAGTATAAGTTCGCATACAAACAAAAGTTCCCATTGATAAAAAATCAAGTGGCTATAAATACGCAAATATTTACGCTGCGTATATGAACGAGGGGCCTACATTTTTAATTTTAATTAAATGGATGTTTACTGTAAACGCTGGATCATAATAGAATATCTATGCAGCATGAATTATATTACTCTAATTACTTTCTCAACTACTCATACATTGCATTTTTTAAAGCGGACTATAAATGGGGTTTTACATGTTCAATTTTTAACCCCATGTTTGTAAGGGACGTTTAACTTTGCTGGTCGGACCATTCTCCGCCTGATCACTGAGGTTAAACCGGCGCCTGGCATGGTTAGTACCCAGTTTCCAAGCGGTCACCTAGTTACTAACTAGGTGACCGCTTAGAAACGCCGTATCTCACCGCTTTAAACCAGGAAGGTGGTAAAGGAATTTTTCCTCGACCGAGGTGGTACCACCTCACAAATCCACTTAAAGGGCTGGTGCAATCCCCACGGATGTTCTCAGCTCTGGATGTGTGAGTTGGACTTTCCCAGTACACCCACGGTACATGGTACTTAGGCTGCGGTATTCGTGTGCTGTCAGAAGATAAAAAAATATCTGTGATGCAAACCAAAGAGTCTCTAAGTATTTCAAGAAATGCAGGTAAATTTTTTTATTTTGTCTCGTAAAATGATATATTTTAGTGTCAGAATGTTAATAGTACCTATATTAAAGTACAAGTTTTATAAAGCATCATTTTAGAGTATGCGTCCATGTTAGGCGGCGAGTTTTCTAACGGGACAAGTGCGCTTCATAAAACATGTATTTTATACTATTTTTTCTATTTTGCATTGTTTTAATAACAAATGCATATTTAAAAAGCAAATTTGATATAAGTTTTGTAAAATTTTATGTTGGTAATACTGTCAAATTATTACCACAGCAGCCTTGATAAATTAACAAATCATTTTAATATAAACCACGTAGAAAAAAATCGGTCATCTTAAAGTTTTAAGTTTTAGGCTTGATAACTTTTTTATTTAAAGTCCGATTTTAGTGATGTTTTAGAGAGCTGTAGATACAGATTTTAGTTTTAGTGTTTCTACAAATTTTAAGTGAAACTGTTTTTTTTGATATATTATACACAGATAATCGAAATATTGTTTTTTTTTTGCCTAATTTCAAACCACTCTGTGGAATAATTAAGTAGCAGAATTATTTAAAAATGCCAGTTTTCATTTGGTGTCATCTATTCTTTACATTTTGTTTTTTGGTTCAAATGCAAAATGATCTTGGTAATAATAATTTAAATTTTTCCATAATTTCCTCATTGTTACGAATTTCCTCATTGCATACGAATAAAATTTTTGATGAGTCAGGATAAAAAAACTATCAGGATGTAGAAAAACAAATGTTATTGTACTAATTAAGACTTATTAAACAAATTAATTTATGAACAAAGGCGTATATAAGATTAAAAAAATTTGATTTTCGCAAAACAAACTTAACAACTATAGTCTGCCCAAGATATCTGCAACCGGTAAAAGAATTATAAGAATGCAAGAGAAGGCTTAAACAACGTTGCCAATTGTTTGTAAGCAAGTTTTGAAAAATTGTTTAAGTCTTTATTAATAAGAATTAAACTTTTCTAACCACATCTGGTTTCCAATCAAATTTGCAACGTTGTTTAAGCCTTCCCCTACATTCTCTAAATTCTTTTGCTGGTTGCAGATATCTTGGGCAGACAATACCAACAATAACATTTTCACTTAAATATACCTCAATACTTTGTATTGCCTCATCTAGCCCTAATTACTGCCTGTACACGTCGGTTCATACGATTAATGAGCCCGCGAATAGCATCTTGCAAAATATTTCTCCATTCTTCCTGAAGTGCCACACGAAGCTCATTTAATGTTGCTGGTACCACTTCTCGGCCTCTAACGTGTCTTCCTAGCATGTCCCACACATGCTCTAGAGTAGTCTACAGGGTTTAAATCCGGAGAACATGCTGGCCAGTTCATTTTTTCGATGCCAACTTCTATCAGGTATTTAGTAACGCACATTGCTGAATGTGGTCGGGCATTATCTTGCATCAAGATAAAACCAGCGCCGATAAATGAAGCAAATGGAACTACGTGGTTTGCCATTACCTCCTCAATATACCTCAGTGCGGTCAGCGATCTTCCATCAATAAACACTAATTGTAGAATTGTAAGTAGAATTTAAATATCGAATAAAAATTGGGGTATTCCATTTAAAAAATTAAAGTTGACATGTGCCCTGATTTTTCGAGCAACCCTGTATAATACTAAAAACTCTTAAAATCAGTAAAAAATAAAAATAACATTAACGGGTTAGCGTTTTATAAAATTATACATGGTTATCAAAATATTTAGAATGTTCCATTCTTTTTGCCCACGCTGCATACATATACCTACTTTATTCAAACTCTACATAGTTGTTTATCCTGATGTTCTACACAAATATTCCATAAACTCCGTAGTTGAAGCCTGATTTCATTTTAGATTTTCCAGTGCTAATTTTTTAATTTTAATTTTTTCCATATTCAACGTATAATTATTATAATTTTATGCAAGAGTAGCAAAAAATTGGTTTTAATTATAAAATTTTAAAGAACAACACTGTGGTATATTGCTCAAAAGCTCCGTATTTTATGTTAAAATGTACATTGTAAATAAGCTTAATTTTTCCTACATTTTCTATTATAGGGTGCATATTCCGATACAAAGGTAGTTACCTACTTAGTTATTAATGATAAATTTAATGTCCATCTAGGACACAGAAGAGTATACTTTTGATTTCAAATATTAAAGAATGGATTTGTCTTTCAATTTTTTGTACTGGAATGCAAAATTTTGCGAAATTACCCAATGTTTCATATTCAATTGATGTAGCCGATACTTGATGAAAATCCATTTTAAACGATAAGTTTAAACACGATGAAATGTTATATAATTCTCACTATTTATAGGAGACTAAAAAACATTTTAGACCATGTACATAGTTCGGCGTGCCGCGTGGATATCATCCAAATAGTTCAAATAAATTTTAATAGTATCGGTAATAAAGTGTTTAAATTAAACAAAAACTTAGCAGTGATAATTTTAATATATTGTGATCTTATAGTAATGTATCTTTTGTTTAAAAAAAGCTAACAATCGACTAAAAACCGGTATATTTTCTAAAAATTCTGGGCTGTTCTGTGACCTTTGGCCCAACACGTCTTTATGAGAGTCTTGTGTCGAATCCTTACTACAAATTTTTGATATTTAAGCCAACCTAACTATTCGTGCACTGAACTGATATAAGTACATTATTTCCAAATGGCTGGGCTTACTTGGGGACTCTTAATAGAATTCAGAACTCTGAACAAATGGTAGAAATTAACGACAATTTTAATAAAAGTATAGCTCGTGCAGAGAAAATCTACAAAAAAAAACAATAAAATACTAAAATCAGTCAACGATGTGTGTTTCTAGAAAAAAAATCCGGAGGAATAATGTCGTAATCTTTGGTTTGATGGTAAACACCGCAACCTTAATACACTATCTAAAATAAATAGCTTATTTAACATCAACATCAAAACGTTTAAAAATTGCAAAAAACCAAAATAAGTAACCTAAGATAAAAGAAAATAAAATAAAAATGTCCACTATATGGTACACTGCAAGTGAATTAGAAGAAATGCATACTAATTCTGATGATTCTGAAATCGAAATAAACTTAAGTAGTAGTAAAGTAAGACCGAAACGTTAAGCTATTGTGATAGTCACAAAACCAAAGGAAAGTCGCTAAACAAAGTTCATACTAAGAAAGCTATACTTGCACAGTCAGTGTTCCGTGCCATCATCGTGCACTTAAATGATTAATAGTAATGCTTTTGCGTTTCGACTGAGCCAAATTAAAAAGTTGTTTTTTGTCGAAAAACTTTTTCTCTAAAATCAATGGTTCAGCAGTTATTAGGAAATAACTAAATTGTTTACAACAATTAATCGCGCTACAATTTTTCAATCCTGATAATTTTAACTCAATCAACACCTAATTCCCAATGTTCATGACTTTTTTCAGATTTTTCTGAGCGACCCTTTTGGTGATAAGGGTGGTGGACAGCAATTTTTAAGCGTTTCTCCCGAAAATTGTTTAAAAAAAATGCATAAAAAAATCATATATATTGTTGTATTCGTGCTTCAATAAGCTTTCATTTGACAGCCTACGCGATGCCCTTGAAAAAATTTCTTTTTCCAATTTCCCAATTTACCCCCTGAAATTAACTCCCAGAATCACAATTTAACTTTTTATACTTCACGTCTATAATTGGACCACCACACTCTATATCTGTGATCAATTTCAAATTTTTACGTCGAATAAAAAGGAACAAAAACAGACGAAACATCTTCAAGAAATACCAATAGCGAGGGAGATAGGAAGAGGAAACAGGAAGAGAAGGAAAGCCCAACAACGCGCAGGACAAATTAAATTAATTAAAAAATTTTAACAATTAATGTAAGCTTATAAACACTAAGCCTACCTTTTTTTGCGAATATTGTTATTGTTATAAATATAGGAAAACATATATAAATTAACTTGTTAGAGTTCTTTTCTATGATGGATACATTATGATACATATACACAAAATTTTGAAATCAAATCCAGACAATATCTGTGAATGTAAAAATCACTTAGGTCATGAAAATTTTGATTTAAAAACTCGTAAGTGGAATCTGAGTAAATATAGAAATTATATTTATAGCATAATAGATATTAAAAATTACCATAATGAATAACAAAAAAAAAGTCCATAAAGAAAAAGGCAACAAATACAATATTCCGTAAGGATTAAAATTCCATAAATATAATAATATGAATTTTCTTCTGCATGGCTCGCTAAGGTATTTTTTTCATCTGAGACAGTCCACGTAGACTTCAAGTCTAAGTACTAACGTACGGTGGGCATCTGAATAGAATGGGAATATAGTCTATTGGCACGGGATTTAAAGGATTGGAGTTTGGGAAGGGAAAACATCTGCAGGCAATTTGTTTCATAATCTGGAGACCCTAGGTATAAATGAGCGAAAGAAGTGGGATGTTCTATGCTTTTGTAGCTGGACAGTACAGGGATGCCTCTTGTTGTTCTGTTGTCTGTGGCGATGAGCGAGAGAAGGGAGTTATCTTGTGAGGACTGGGTCATTGATGAGTCGAATGGCTCTCTTTTGGATAGAATCAAGGATTTTAAGTATCGAGGGTGATGTCGCTTCCCAGACGTGGGAACAGTACTCTAGGTTAGGTCTTATTTGGGAAACATAGAGAGGGTGTAAGTTGGAACGGGAGAAGTATTTTCAGGCTCGAAAGAGAAAACAAAGCTTTTTAGCTGCCGATTTGGCGACTGAAGTAATGTGTTTGTGCCAGCTGAGATCATGTTCAAAAGCGATGCCAACAAGATCGAACGTTTCATTGTTCTGTAGGGCTTGGTCATTCATGTGGACGGGGGTCAGTGCTGCCGGATTTTTTGCGTGACAGCGAGCAAGACTGGGTTTTGGAGGAGTTGAACTAAACAAGGTTCTTGGCAATTGAAGATCTTGGGATTATTAAGTTTTTGATTTGAGACTGGTCTGGAAAAATGAATGTTGGAGTGAAGAGTACTATCGTCAGCATATCTGTGGATGAAATTGGTAGTTGAAGAGAGCAAGTCATTAATGATAAGAAGAAATAGGGTTGGTGCCAGGACTGAACCTTGGGGTACGCCAGAATCGATAGGCTGGAAATTAGATAAGAGACCGTCTATCACGACAGTTATGCGCCGGTTAGAGACGAAGCTACCGATTGAGGTGCATTGTTTGGGAGCAAGACCGTAAGAAGGTAGTTTATTGAGGAGTGCGGCATGCCATACTTGGTCAAAGGTCTTGTAATTATCAAGAGCAACAATCTGAGATTCGCCATAACATTCGAGAGACTTGTGGTTAAATGGAATTACAACTTTGGTAGGCTTTAATAAAAATTTAATGTAGCAAGTATTATTAAAGTATGTAATGTATTATTATTATTCTTGCATGAAAAATTAATCTTATTAGTTTTTATAGACATTCATAAATATGTACCTTGACTCATTTTTTTAAAATAAAGTGGGTTATCATAAGTTCTTTAATTTTCTGACTCTATCATTCAAATTCAAGTCAAATGGATTAATTTCAGTCGCTCCTTGATGGTCGCTTTTACCTTTAATCTCTGTAGAGAAACATTTGCGTACATAAATTTGCACATATTGAGCTGAAATGAGCGAGCAGAGTTAAACATAAAGTGAAGTCGAGCCCTAATTACCATTCGACAATGAATAAAAACAAGCTACGAAGTCTGTTTTATCTTTGACAAGTGACTGAATTAGCTTTTATGCCGGGAATTTTGTGTCAACATTGTACATGAATGGGAAGGATTTACAATGTATCTTTTATGATGGATGGTTTCGTATAAGAAATAAATGTTGCGAAACTAAGATAGTTGGAGTTTTAAAACTTAATATTTGGCTTTGATAATAATAGAGTAAAAAATCAAGTAAAATCTAAATATAAATCGCATGTATTGCTCTTAAAGATAGGTAAGTACATAGCACGCGTGCAAAGTGGTTTTATAATGATAAGCGGCACCACTCACCATGTAATTTTTTTTTAAATTCAAACATTGTAATAAGTCAACTAATAATGTATGTGGGTATTGTCATATTTCCCCAGATATTCATCATTTTTTCCAAATTTCTATACATTTTTCATATTATTTATTTAACATTTCGGAAACCACTCTACGTGCTGCGATTGCATATCGCTGGCCTCGCCTTTATTTTATGAACCCTGACCAGTTTGAACTGTTAGTATAAACTGTTCTTGGGGGATTCATATAAAAAGCGTACCAGCGAGGTGCAAAAGGGAGGCGTCACTGTGGTGCCGCACGAATAGTACGCATAGTACGAATAGCGCCAGCCCTTTAGGCTGACAAAGTACTCGGCTAGAAGCTGCCCCCTACGCTACCCAACTTAGTGACGTAAGTGTATTATTGTGCTTGTACCTGGTATCAATATAAGTGTTTTGGTAAACCGCAGCCTATTTTATCAACCCTGACGACCCCTAGCGCGACATTTGGTGGAGGTGCCGGGTTCGTTCTCGTTGGTAAGTTCTTCCTAACTTGCCAAGGGCCTTTTGTGTTTTATAATTTTTACTATCTCTTTCAGGTCATTTTAGTGTTTTTCAGTGCATTTTTAAAGTGTTTTTTTCAGGGCGTTATAGTGCATTTTTTTATCAAAATTATTTTGTACAGCGATTTTTTTTAGGCCGTTTCTACAGTGTTTTCTTTCAGGGTATTTTTTTACATTGCTTTTTAAAGGGTATTTATTTTACAGTGGTTTTAAGGGGAATTTTTACAGTGCTTTTTACGTCTATATAATTTTCCTACCCCATTCTCATCCCAAAAAACGTTTGACATAATTTTGTCTTGTGCCCGTTAACGCTGGCGAGATTAAAATTATCCAAACAGAACCTATAGGAAAACCCACCTCGTGCCCGTTAACGCTGGCGAGGCTAGGTTTACTATAAATCCCACCTCAAAGCGTCTACTGTAGTCCTGTCTTGTGCCCGTTAACGCTGGCGAGATTAGATTACATAGACTGCTAAATATAGAAATAGTTCCACCTCGTGCCCGTTAACGCTGGCGAGGCCAGAATTATTATATATTGGGGTTATTCACTAAACAACCCTTAACCCTTTTATTCCTGTTATCCCTTTTATTTAATTTTTATGGCCCGTAGGAAGCTTAACAAGATTCAAAGAGAACGAAAAAGGCAAGAGAAGTTGAGGGTTGTTAATAACGGCACATCGTTAGGTTTACCAAATACACTACCCGTAAAAATTTTTATTTCAAACGAGCAACAATTAAGGGCCCTGAGATTAAAAAGGAAATTTTTAAATTTATTTGGCGACAATGAAATATAATATTTTGTTTTGACATTGAGGTCGTCGCTCATGAACTTAAAGTGTATTTTGAAATTCAATACACAAGGTTCACGGGCTTGTTATGTTATCAATTAAGCATGTAATATTATTAACAAAGTGTTACACAAATAGTATCGTTATTTTTATAAACATATTTTCATATCTAAGCGCCATTCAAATATAAAGATTTCCAATTTTTTAAATATTTTTTTTTTTATTATTATCTTGTAGGTATATTTTTACTGCCTTTTTAACGCAATTTTTGATAAGGTACCATAGAGATATTTATATTTTATTATCATTTTTAGGTTTGATACTTAATATAATAACAGTACATATGTATATTTCGCCTCTGATGTTTAATGAGCAGCCGCCACGGCCGGTAACGAGGTCCCGTAGCAGCAAATACAAAACTTTATATACCTGTTTTTAGGAAGATGCTCATTTTTACTTTTTTTCTAAATGGCTAATCTCTTTTTAATTTTTACAGGACCGACCTTCGAAAAAAAATAAAATAATGTTTTTTTTTTTTTTTCAAAAAGTCCTAAAAGACGTCTGTGGAAAAAATGGAACTTAGTACCCTTTTGGGAAAGGGATACTTATTATTTTATACATGGACTTTATTCGTATAATCGGGGCTTTTTCTTTTAAAAATGGACTCACGAATCATAAGCAAGAATATAACCTATTTAATTTTTTTTTTCAATATATAAAGGGCCTCAACGGGATAAAATATTTTGGGAACCCAACCATTATGTACATAAAGGATGGTAAGAATACTTCTAATTTTTAGCGGAAAAGTTTTTTTTTTGTAAAGTTTTAAAGGTTTGTTTTTATAACTAGGTGTTTGGTATTTAAATGTGTGTTTTGTGTTGTGCCAGTGTGCGTTAGTATGAAAGAGGGTATACCCAAAATGTATTGGTTTGAGTGTTTTATGCTTGGGAAATTTTAAGAATATTTTACATATTTGTACTATATGCTTATTTATCAATTACGGTAGTAAATTTTAGATTGTCAGTGCAATCATTTAGAATACCATTTATTCTATTTTATTTAATGTTTTGCGTTTTTAATAAACATACAAATTAGCAGGTAGAAATATTATTAAGTTCATTATTATAAATAAACCATGGAGGTAAAGGTAGACAGTTCATTATTTTATTTAATCAGCAGAAAAGTAAACAATTGTTATATAATGCCATTCACCCAGTTATTGTTGTTAAAGCTAAATTGTAATATACGGTGTCTAATGAAAATAAGTTAAACAAAAACAAGGGTGTATTTTATGACTGAGACATTGAAAAATAAATCAGGGTCAGAATTTTTTTTATAAATCCAACTTCTTTTTTACTTTTAAGTCGAATATTATTATTATTAAGTAAATTTAAATATAGCGTACAATAATGATTACCATATGCATTTTGTAATCGGGTGTTTATTTGCTTATATGACTGAAAGTCATATGTTTTCCAAATAGGGGGACATGGAAGAAGACTCTGAACACGGAGTTGAATGTCCGCCTATTTGATGGTGATATGTATTATGTGTTATGATTATTTATTTTATTTATGACTAAAAGTCATAATATGTTTTCCGAGTAGGGGAACATGGAAGATGGCCCTGAGCATAGAGCTGAATGTTCGCCTACTCGATGGTGGTATGTATACCGTTATTTAAATGGCTAAGAGTCATTATGTGAGTATAGGGAGACATGGAAGAGGACCTTCATATAGGGTTGAATGTCTGCCTATGCGAAATATTAAGAGTTATATGCAAGTAGCATTTGAAGTTTATGTGACTTATGTGAAATATTAAGAGTTATATGCAAATTGTATTTGAAGTTTATGTGACTTTATTGATGAACAAATAGGATGGTAAATATGGTAAATATTTGATGATGTGATTACGCTATATTTGGGTTTTAAATTGTTATGTAAATGAGTATAATTTAGTTTTTCACTGATGAATTAGAGACCGATGTCTCACTGTCTCCAAAAGAGTAATACTTAGACACCAATAAAAGTTCTATGTAAAAACCGGGTGAATGTTCTTAGCCTGTCTACTTTTACTTAAACATCATAGTATCATGTAGGTTTTCATTATTTATAAACTGTTTTTTTCCTTTTAACTGCCGGTAGTCTTTTTTTTCCATGTACCATTGGGAGACCACACGACCTGGATCGAGAGCCACAAAACACACCAAAAACCCAAAGGCCAGTCGCCGCTCGCATCCACAGAGCCAGCGTCATGCATCAGCCACGCACGGTCCACCATGGCTCGCCAGCCTGGTCTTCCCTCACAAACGCCGAACTTCTGCACAACGAGCCGTGACGACACTGGTTGATCACAACTACCCTTAGGATTAGCCCTGCAAAGTTCCCGTCAATCACGGCTTAGTAACGGCACTCAACGGCACCCAAAGTCCGGGTGGCCGAACTCTTTGGAGGAGGGAGACCCCTGCTGCACTGGGAGTCGGCAACAAAACTAGCCGATCCCACCCCCAGGACACAGGAACCGTGACCGCTGCGTCTGAGCAAGAAGCAGATGACAAGGAGCCTCAACGCCTAGGATGTGTCGGGTTTTGTCGGTGTGTAGGCTATTCGATCAGTAACGTGTTGGAACTCCCTAATAATAGAACTTTGTAAAGAAAGTGTGTAAATGTGAACCAGACTACCAGGACAGTAACCATTTTTATTCTTCATTTTTAAGCTAGTTTTACCATTCCTCATTTCACCCAAATAAATACGGAGTGTACCGAGCCTGCGAGCTCCAATTGTTTGTTTATTAATAATGTTATTATGTTTGTTTATTGTATATTTTATTTATCTCCGTTTTGTATATTTGTATTTTGTAAATATGTGATATTTTGTATATATGTATTGTGTAAATTTTTAAAGCTAGGGGCTAGCTTTTACAGGCGCGGGGGAAATGTCATATTTCCCCAGATATTCATCATTTTTTCCAAATTTCTATACATTTTTCATATTATTTATTTAACATTTCGGAAACCACTCTACGTGCTGCGATTGCATATCGCTGGCCTCGCCTTTATTTTATGAACCCTGACCAGTTTGAACTGTTAGTATAAACTGTTCTTGGGGGATTCATATAAAAAGCGTACCAGCGAGATGCAAAGGAGGGCGTCGTGTCCCGACGGGGAGGCGTCACTGTGGTGCCGCACGAACAGTACAATTAGCGCCAGCCCTTTAGGCTGACCGAGTACTCCGATAGAAGCTGCCCCCTACGCTACCCAACTTAGTGACGTAAGTGTATTATTGTGCTTGTACCTGGTATCAATATAAGTGTTTTGGTAAACCGCAGCCTATTTTATCAACCCTGACGACCCCTAGCGCGACAGTATATTGAAACATTTATAGAAGATCTTTTTTATTCATAAAAGAATTGTAAAACGGTGTAAGTCAACTAATAATGTATGTGGGTATATTGAAACATTTATAGAGTATTTTTTTTTAATCATAAAAAAGTTGTAAAAGGCATAAACCACAGTAACGTTTTCAGCTCGCGGTTTTCTTTTTCCATTTACTTTTAAACGCGCCGTAAGTACACACTGCGATTTCTACGTGCTGAATTTATACCTCATTTTAAAGCAAGTTGTTTATTTGGTGTAAGTTGTTCAAAAATGGATTTTGAAGAAGCTGCGTCTCTTGTGGTTTTTTTTTCATAAGTGCAAGATACCCCGCAATCGTCGACGACGGTACTGGGTGCATCCATAGATTTAGAAACAAAGAGGAAATACCATTATTTGTAATTTAAAGCAATCAGAGATTCCAGGGTTACTTACATAATCTGACCAACTATGTATAAAGTCCTCACCTACTTTTCAAGAACGGCTGTTACCAAGTTTTCATTTATGTGGCATATTTTCCGATTGATAAACTATACTAAAATAACATATCTGTGAAGTTGGCCCCCCAAATGCAAAGTTTATTAAAAGTTAATGGAGTTCCGAGTTTCTTATTAAGAATTCCAGAGTTATCTTTAGTTTTTATTTATATAGTTCTGTTAAAATGAAAGTAATAACAATATTTTAAAAATGGGGGGCTAACTTCATGCAGCCCCCTCATTATTGCAAAAACAAAAGTTTGGCCACAGTGACTGATAGTTCTAAAGAAGTTCTACAGTTATTTATGATTTTCGAGGCCAGAACTCGTACCAAAAAAATTATATTACAAGTTTTGTGAATTTTGGGAAGTAAAAATTCAATAACAAATTGTCATTATCTTTATGCAGAACTGTAGAACTATGGCAGCAGTAACGGGAACTTATGAGTTTTGAATCAGATCTCTTGTTAAAAAATATTTCATGGGGGCAACTTCACACTTTTTACCAGGCAAAAATTGAAGTTGTAAACAACAAAATATCATTCTAATTCTACAGAACTGTAGAACTATTGCAACACTTATGGGAACTCGAGTTTTAAACAATGTTAAAACATTTTATGGGGGGGGGGGGGGGGGGTCACTTTACACTTTTTAAAAAAGTTGCCCCCCAATTTCACAGGCATAAAATATCGCAATTACTGTAACTACTGTCGCTTTTTCTCCGTAGCACGTGGCGTAGCCTCGTTTATTCATGGCTTTAAGTGGTTAAGGCGTAATATTTTGTGTGTAATGTTTCTGACAGGTCGGAATAACTGTAAGTGAAATTTTAGATGATTTTTGTTTTTTAAAAGGATTTTACCCACAAACATTGAAAAATGGTGCGGCTGTGCCAAGTGTGTATAAAATAGGATTTTTTTCATCCGGAACTGTATTTTCATAGGTTCGTTTGGAGGAATACAGACGGCTCGGAACGCTACAGCGACCGCGCGCTACGGCACGCCGGATATTTAGCGTTCTCTTTCTCCTCTTGCCGAAGGTCGATGGGTGCATCTTTTACCGATAAAAGATATAAAAAGCGATATTTTTATAAATTATATTCTGACGTGCGTGGGTTAGCCGCCTAACTGTAAATACAATAATTGCCGCTCCCATTCTTGGCGCAAAATGAGTCAAAACCATAACAGTAAAAAGCAATTAAGAATTTAATTAATAACTTTTTCTATTTCAGATACGTCTTTGTTTAAAATATTTATTAGAAAATGGTGTTGTCCAAAAAATATTTTTTTATTTAAAGCGACATTAAATGTTTACATGTGTACATCTTCGACCCGGCCCTATATTTTAGCCGTGTGTGATATGTAGGTACACATTGAACAATATGCTGCGACGGCCCTGGTATAGAATGACAATAGATACATTGACGAACTGTTTAGGGACAACTATAGACCATTCAGGTTTGATTCCAAGTTTCTTTCCCACTGGACGTAAGGCGGGTGACTTGCTAGATATACTCGTATTAATTTCGTGAAACTTATAAGTGAAGCTGATCACATGAACTAAAATTTCTTGTTGAAAGCATACTAGTGAAGCTTGTTACGTATATATACATTAAATTTAATATTCTACCTTTCTGCATTCAGTGTTTAGCAAAATGTGATTTTGTTGTGGTGGGCAAACCGCTGCACTGTGATCAATTTTCTATAATTACGACAAAATTTAAAACCAATCTTGTTACAGGAAAAAAACAAAACAAATAATAGCTAATGAAACAGTAATTGTTAAATGACAAAAGTAACTTGGCTAGACTCAACACATCTGATTTGATCAAGGTCATAAATACCAATATTACCGTAAAGTGCTTAATTAGTCGTGGACCGTTCTGCCGGGAGCCAGTCTTGTATGTAGCAGGTTACTATTATAGTTCTCTGTTATAGGTTTGTGCTTTTAGCTATAAATTAGACACAATCTGGTACCTAGAGAGTGCCGCAAAGTTACGTAATATCTAAATTTTAATCGCTTGTACAAAATCGGACTAGCGCTTAAGTTTTACAAAAAGTTTGACAGCCAATTGTACTCTGCGTTGTAGCGCAGAGTATTAGCTTAAATTAATAATATATCTTTGCTTCCTTTTATGTCCTTCTTTCTTTAAATATTGTAATTTGTTAACTAGATTTTTTATAATCACAAATAAATATTATCTAACAAAAAGTTGAACTATTTTGAGAGATTTTGCGTCTACAACTGTATACATAATCATATTTTGATAATTTTTTTAGTACAAAAGGTTAAGAATTCACGTAATGCTGCAATGAAACGAATAACAGTTTTGTCCTCCTAAAGAAAGGAAATTGATATTAATACCTGTCATTATTAGCATATTAAGAAAAAAAGACGATTTTGGGTGCATCCTAGTAATCAAATAAACTTAAAACATAGTTCAACTCTCGTTGGACAAAAACAATAAAAAAACCTAATTTTTACAAGTTTCTATTTAACTTCACCTGTTAGTTTGCTTGTATGTATGTTTAGGTCAAATATTGCCACCAAAATTTGGACTAGCTACTTAAGCTAGAGCTTTTAAATTTTGCACACGTGTATAAGTCCGGTGACATCATTCTAAACCCAATATGGTGGAAGTCACAAGATGGCGGATTACCATTTCTTCACAATCCCCCTAACATGGGTATCAAATGAAAGGGTTTGACCAGTAGAATACGATAAGTTATGTGATGTCATTTTAAATCCAATATGGCAGACGCCACAAGATGGCAGATTACCTTTTTCTTCACAATTCCATTGATATGGGCATCACATAAAAGGATTTGACAAGTAAAATACGATAACCTATGTGACGTCATTCAAAACCCAATATGGCGGACGCCACAAGATGGCGGATTACCTTTTTCTTCATAACTACCCTTGACATTTGTATCAAATGAAAGGGTTTGACGAGTAGAATACGATAAGCCGTGTGACGTCATTCTAAACCCAATATGGTGGACGCCACAAAATGGCGGATTACCGTTTTCTTTACAATCCCCTTGATATGGGTATCAAATGAAAAGGTTTGACGAGTAGAATACGATAACAGGTAAAATGTCTTGTAATAATGATGCATTATCAGAAATGCATACGTAACTAAAAATAAAATCTTGTACAATCTGTGTAAAATCTAATTACAACCACGGTACGAGATCTGCTACTTCTCAAGTGGAGAAAAGAAAAATTGTTATCATGTGTGCGATTAGGAAAAATAGAATAAATCGGTAATTAATAAAATGACTGATGGGGCTGAAGCAAATATATTATACAAATTTTCCTGAACGGTCACTTAACACACTTGTGTGGTTTCTAGACTGACTGAACGGAATGTTAAGTTTCACTTACTGGTGATGATGTAATATATTATTACCTAATAAGTTTTTATTACCGCTCTATAAATTTCATAACACCAAAGTTTACCTAAAATAGATAGGAGGGATGGAATACGAGATGGCGGGTAGTTTAAAATTGAGCCAGGGCCTCAGCATTAGGCTCCTCGACCGACACTTTCGTATTCATATACGAGCTGGAATTTATGAATATCGTATACATAAAGACATTTATGCATGAGCTCTGAATACGAAATGGGTGGTCAGGGAAAATGTATAAACCTACTGACACTTCCCGCGAATAAATTTCAACCTATGATCGACGAGCGAAACTTTTCTTACTTTATAATGCGCGTATGGTTTCTATTATACAACAAAAGATCCATAAATGTATAATGGTTTAATACTTCGAACATTTATCAGCCTCGCTTAAAGACTAAGCGATAGCGGGGTCAAAACCTACAGAATTTTTATTTAACATACGAATTTCTTATAATAAATAAGCAAAACGTATTTCGTGGTTCCTTAAAATTTAAACCCTAGGGGTGGGGGTCAGGTGCCTAAAATCTTATTCATGTATATTTCAAGCCGAAATCGGTCCAGGAACCTTCCAACTTTGCAACAAAAATTGTCATTTTTGCGAAATTTTGACACATCATATCTTAATAATTTCGAGTAAATAAATTGCAATTCTTTGTTTTCATAGCAATCTTCGAAAATTCAAAAATTTTCAAATGCATGTCCCCGATGCAAATAAACGTGTTTATTTATAACTTTAACGCAAACATAAGTGATTTAAATTAGTGAAAGGTATTCCTAGATAATTAACGGAAAATAAACCCAAAAAGAATCATTAAACAAGTTAAATAGTGTGGAATAATGTCGGTTAAAATAGGATTTGTTGGAAAAAATCAAGTATATCGTTTTTATCCCTTAAATACGCTTCTGCATGACCCATTTGGTATTCTTTTAAAGTGTGACTATCCCTTTATAAAACAGTGTTTAAAAATTGGGAAAAAATTAGATAGGAAAAAATACAGAGTGATTCAAATGTACAGATGTCAAGGGCAAAAAAAGTCAAAAAATCGAAATTTAATAGGCAATTGCTCCCTTCCTATAAAGAATGAAGAAACTAAAAATATGGAGGTCACGTATTTCGACGAGCTCTTTCCGATGACGTATATGGGATTTAAATTTGAACCATTTTGACCTTTAAAAAAATAAAAACTGTGAAATATTTGGGTCAAAAATCTAAATTTCCAGTTTTTCCCAAATATATCCATTTTCCAGTGATTTTAGCTTTAGGTAGATGTGTTGGAAAAATAAAGTATTTGAGATTTTAAAGTTTCACTTATGAGTCCGTTTTTCGATCCAGGTACCAAAGAGGGGTCTGCAAATGGCATTTTTCGACCTAAAAAAAATTCAAACAAATTACTTGCCATTCTCCGATCCTCGCCAGTTTCAATAGAGTTCTGAAGCTCCGGGTCATCTACAACCTCCGAAAATTTACAACGATTATTCACTTTTGAGACCTGTACCCGATTTCAATGGAAATCGCGGAAATTTCGACTCTGACGTTTGATAGCTCTGAAACGAAACATCCTGTATAACTGAATTTTTTACCGAAGCTAGTTGCACTATTCCTCTATCAGCAAAAAAAAAATTCGATTACTCTCCCACTGACCTGTTCGACTTTAGGTTAAGTTTTACGTTAACATGTAGATTGACGCTTATTTGTGCTGATCTCCTGACGTCATTATTCACTAAGGACAAATGGCTGTTTTTTAAATTGTAATAAATTAAATAGAAAAAAAAATCTTTTTTGTAGCTAAATTGAGGAGCCCCATTCAATAAGGGGACATGCGCTCGGCCCGGCCCGGCCCGACCCAACCCAACTCTGAATGTACGCAATCCAACCTTTGTGCGTAGCGTTTCAGAAACAACCTAAAAACAATACCTTAACGTTGATTCTCAGCAAACTTCCAGTGAGAAAGTGGTTCCTTATAGTCTAAAGAACAATCGTGCGAAGGCACGAGATATTTTGACAAAAAATAAACAAATTAGAGCAGGTTAAATCCAGCGTTGCGCGCCGCGTGTACATTTCGATGCGTGCGTAGTACTGTTTGAACATTACAGAAGATAATTTGACGTTTAAAATATGACACAATAATTGTAAAAAAGTGTTACAAGAATACAAATTGTTTTATTAAAATTATATTATCAAATATAGATCTTTGTTGACACAAAGCATTTTAATACAAAGGATTTTTTAATATGAAACATTATAGCATTAATTTCTAAAACGTAGGAAAAGCATGCATCATAATCATTTCACTTTCTTGGGCTTACTGCCTTTAACATCTGTGTTTTGATAAAGGTTTTCATATAATTTGCAACCTTCAGGACTAAGATATTTAACAAAAGTTTTCAAATCATTCAGTTTTTCGCGAGAAATTCCATCTTTAGCAAGCGACGATTTTTCTAAATTTTCAAAAGTGGTTACTTTCTCGAGAATAATAGTCGTAGGCTTTTCATTATAACTGTAAAAGACGTCAATGTAGCCATTTGCAAAATAATTAATTTTCACCACTTTTGAAATTTTAGAAAAATCGTCGCTTGCTAAAGATGTCAGAATTTCTCGCGAAAAACTGAATGATTTGAAAACTTTGGTTAAATATCTTAGTCCTGAAGGTTGCAAATTTTATGAAAACCTTTTTCAAAACACAGCTGTTAAAGGCAGTAAGCCCAAAAAGTGAAATGATTATGATGCATGCTTTTCCTACGTTTTAAAAATTAATGCTATAATGTTTCATATTAAAAAATGCTTTGTGTTAACAAACATTTATATTTGATAATATAATTTTAATAAAACAATTTTTATTCTTGTAACATTTTTTTACAATTATTGTGTCATATTTTAAACGTCAAATTATCTTCTGTAATGTTCAAACATTACTAGGCACGCATCGAAATGTACACGAGGCGCGCAACGCTGGATTCAACCTGCTCTAATTTGTTTATTTTTTGTCAAAATATCTCGTGCCTTCGCACGATTGTTCTTTAGACTATAAGGAATAACTTTCCCACTGGAAGTTTGCTGAGAATAAACGTCGGCCGGGCCGGGCCGAGCGCATGTCCCCTTATTGAATGGGGCTCCTCAATTATCGCAGTAATTTTCTTCAAAATATTTTTTTTTTGGGTTTGTAATGACTTCCTTAAACGACTTATGCAATAAAAAAATATGTGCATATTCCTTATTGGGGCATCGGCGAATATGGCGCCAACCTTATCAATGTTGCTGGTGTTTCATTTATTACTGCCTCAAGTGCCGAATGACATGGTGCATTATCACAGACAATGACTAGGTCTGCTAGTTGATTACCCATGTCCTGTCACTGTTTCAATAAACTTCTTTGCTTTCAATAAACCATTTGCTAGCTCAGCTGTACAGGGTGTCCGGATTTCGTTGTATTTGCGGGTTATCTCAGTTATTAGAAGAGATAGAAGGTTGCGGTTTGCACGTCATGGGGCTACTTTTTTGTGAATCGGAAAATGCCACAAACAGAACTTTCATAGCTTTCTTTGTTTTCGAGCTACAGGGTGATTTTGAAAATTTTCGCTTTTTGAGCACCCCTTGTATCTCGGCTATGCCGCATCATATCAAAATAGTAAAAACTGGCTTTTATGCAAAATGTTACGTAGAATACGATGACGTAGTTGGTTTTCTTCTAGATATTATAATTTTCGAGTAATGGTATAAAGTTGTAGTTTTTTAAAAGGGACACCCTGTATATTTATACATCGTTACATTCCGCTTATCGGGGGCTTTTTGAAAATATATAACACATGATATTTATTTTTTCATTGAAGCCGTTAAATCACAATTTTAATAAAAATGTCAATATTTTATAGTAGGCCATGAAGTAAAACGTATACCTACACATTACAGAGATTGTTCACATTGATTTCCGTTATTCTGAACACAATATTGTCACATTTTTTATTCTTCCTAAAGCAATTAAAAGAATAACTGGCCGTGCTTGCAAATTTCTGAATTCCATTTCAGTAGCATTACGCAATGCTTCTATCGTTTGATGCCGGGTATGAAATATTTTATTTTCCAAAGAACCCCACAAAAAAAGTCGAGGACTGACAAATCAGGTGACCTGTGAGGCCATCTTATTGTGCGAATCCAGTGACCAGGAAACTGATTTTCCAGATAAGTTTTTATAACGTGAGAATTATGTGGATCTTGCTGAAAAAATATATAAAAATATTTAAAAAAAAATTTCAAAATTTTTAATCGTCTCGCTTGCAGCCATATTAATATAATGAGTGCCAACAAAAATAACAAACTATAAGTAAAGTAATAAACGATATTACAAAAATTAATTGGCAATAATAAAAAAACTGACGATAACATCAAATTGTTAAAACGGATGATATCAACAACTTAACATACAAGATTTCTAAAATGTGTGTCAATTGTTTTGTAAGCCAAAGCCTACTATATAAAATTGACATTTTTATTAAAAATTGTGATTTAACGGCTTCAGTGAAAAAATAAATATCATGTGTTATATATTTTCAAAAAGCCCTCGATAAGCGGAATGTAACGATGTATAAATATACAGGGTGTCCCATTTAAAAAACTACAACTTTATACCATTACTCGAAAATTATAATATTTAGAAAAAAACTAACCACGTCATCGTATTCTACGTAACATTCTGCATAAAGGCCAGTTTTTCCTATTTTGATACGATGCGGCATAGCCGAGATACAAGGGATGCTCAGAAAGTGAAAATTTTCAAAATCACCCTGTAGCTCGAAAACAAAGAAAGCTATGAATATTCTGTTTATGGCATTTTTCGTTTCACAAAAAAGTAGCGCCATGACGTGCAAACCGCAACCTCCTATCTCTACTAATAACTGAGATAACCCGCAAATACAACGAAATCCGGACACCCTGTACATATTGCACCAATTAAATATACATTGGGACCTCTTGCCGCTGGAAGTTTCTGCACCGCTCTGGCACCAACATTAGAACGATCCCTTGTTCGTCGGCAAAATTAAAATTTGTTTCGTCTGTTCAGAGAACGAACATATTCAGCGCCTTTGGTTTTGTTTTCTTCTAAATTCATTGCTACGGGCTCATTGTGTACCTGCTTGATCGTGAACATCCGACCTTCAAGATAATTTCCTATGGTTGGCAAAGCAATGACTTTTTGATAATTTCGTAATACCATCTCTTTCAACTGCTTCAAAGTGAGTTCACAATACTCCTCCACCCATGTTACCACAGCACCAATTTCATCCTGGGTAAGGTTTTTTGGTTTATTTCTCCTTTTGGCAACATCGCAGCTCGCCCAGAGTGCACCCAGATATCAGCCAGCAGTTTTATATTTTATACCTAATTGTGCAGCTAAAGCTACCCAGTCGTTTCCTCTCTTGGCAGACGTTACTATTTTTGGAACGTTGCCCAAAAGTTGCGCGCATTTTGTGTGCAGCAAATGTTGACATGGCACTAGCCGCATAAGAGGATTTCTTGCCATGGATATCCGGCAAATACCAGAGTTATCTTGACTTTTCACATTAAATTGTTGATATATCAAGCGTGCGCCTTCTTCATTTTTGTGGATAGTTTGATAATTTTACTAAAACTTAAAATGAATATCTCCGAAGTACAAATGAAGCTTTGATTTACAAATGACGCATTCTGAAATAAAACTGACTAATCCGAATTACATTTAGCGGACTCTGAAATACATTTAAATAATTTGATTTTCAACTGAAGCCTTCTGAGATACACTTGTTATTTTCTGAATTACAACTGGAAACGATGTAGAAGATCTAAATTTACACCGGTGTTAGTTCTTAAATATTTCTAGTGAATCCCGGGGGTTATTTTTAAAAATGTGTGTCGAAGCATATGCATGTGAACTTATTAACAATAGTAGCTATATAAAATTACAGAATTTTTATAAATAAATTTACGGTAAGCAATGAAAACTTGCAAGTATCCTGACACGATTTTATAGGTAATTTCTCTCCCAGTATCAGCTTAATATTGTGAAATTCTTTAAATTCCACCAGAAAAATTAATTTCGAACAAATAATTTACTTACCTACCTTATATGTCGATTGTTCCTAAAATAAATAAAAAAACAAAAATTAATCCAATCATAAAGTTACAAAATAGCTATGTATTTATGTAACCAGTTAGGAAATGCATTACTTTGTTTAACGAGTGTAATGTTTGAGGGACGAGCAAAGCGAGATCCCTCAAAATTATACGAGTTAAACAAAATTGCATTTCCTAACGTGTTTCATATAAGATTTTTTCTAATTTCGACAAAAATATGTAAATACAATTATTAATTTTAATTATTGTATTAAAACATCTAAATAAGCATCAGACGAAGAAATATTTATTTCATTTATGTATATTCTGTCCAATTTAATTTGAGAATGATGACAGAAAAAACAATTGAACAAGAATTCACCCTATTGGTCTATAGAACATATTTTAGCGATCACAATATTCATCTTTTCTTTTCTGATAATCACGAAGGAATTAGATTTATTTCTATACCTGTTGTCGCAAGTGCATTAGAAAAAGACAGGCAAAAAAGAGTATGTTGAAATTTGTATCGTACCATATTTGCTTGTGAAAGTATTGCTGGTTGTATACTTCGAAAGATTAGTCATCGCAAAATTCTTTTCTTCCATGACAAAATTCCCAACGGAATCCGATTTCTTTCTATCCCTGTTAGCAAAAGGGGCTTTAGTAAAAGACAAATAAAAACGATGTTGTTGCCAATAAAACAGAATAATCAAACATTTTATCACGGCCGCCGTTGTTTGTGTAAATATTTCTGGTTGTCTACTGTGAAAGTTTAATCGGAATTGTCATAAAAAATAAATTTTTAACCTGGCAAAATACTTATGTAAGTTTTATAATTTTATAGCAAAACACCTTTGTTTTTACTGAACACAAACAGCATTTGCAAAAATCTCGTTTATATTAAGCAAAAACAGTGTCAGCATAGCCACATTAACCTTTTTATTTTATACTACTTAAAATTATTGTTTCCCACCCCTCTAAGTAACAATATTCCCTCTTACCAATATTTTGCAATAAAAGGATCGGCGAAAAAGTTTTTAAATAAATCAAGAAAAAATAACACAAATGAGTACATATTTTTTTTAAGATAAACAATTTATAATAATGTTAAAAAATATTCCCTATTCTCCGATATATATATATATATATATATATATATACATATATATATATATATATATATATATATATATATATATATATATATATATAAAACGCGATAAAAATTATTCAATCGAATAAATCAGATAGTTTCACAATTTTTAACTGTAAATGTTGAAAATCTTAGTTCCAGAAAGATAGATACACTGTGACTTCAGCTTTAAACTGAAGCCATACTTTTATAGGGTGCAAATGTCACTCCCTTCCCAATAACTAAAGAAATCTTCTTTGATACCCTCTGTTCTCAACTTTATATCGGGTCGGCGTTCCTGTTACTCATTCCCATAACGCCCGGTCTGAGTAATGCAAAGAAGAACAAATATGTACCGTGCGTAATATTTCAATAGTTGTTAGCCCGTCCCAGATTCATAGAACATAGGAATTTAAGCTGCTAATACTTTATATAAACTTTTAAAGTAGATTTTTACATTGCAAAAACAACTTATATTATGGGACAGGCTTCAAATAATATGTCATGTTTATGTTTCTCCTAACCTAACTGTCTACCAACTTTAGCTTCTTTTACGAGTATGAGAGAGAAAGAAGACGATAGAGAAAAAAATGAGTGAGAAAGAACATGAGAGAAAGACATAATTGATCTCTCCGTTGTAAAATGGGTTTCTGTCATCATTCTCAAATTACATTGGATACGGTATTATAGTAGGTATCTGGTAGACAGTTGTCTACTTGTGAAGTTTTATTTGTAAAGAAGTGTCGCATCGCTAATTAATTTTTTTTCTTTTAAAAATATTGAAAATGTCGATTCCGAAACCCCAAGTGATATTAAAGAGGCAGCTCAAAACGCGTTATCTTCTGTTGTACCCCTCTGAAGTCAAGAGAGAAATAAAAAATATTTTTATATTTGTGTTTCATTTTAACTAGTTATGAAATTAATATTTCATCACCAGTTAGGAATTATTTTAGACCTTTTAAAACTGCCATCGGTTTTGAAAAGTGTCACCTTATATATGTCAAATGTAGAAAACATAAATTTTGTTATAAAAACTTAAATATAATAATAAAATTAAAATTTAAATTTTCTAATTAAAAAAATTAAATTTAATTTTCTAAATAAGTTATGCACATTATGTCCAAAAATTAATATGGCTAAATAGAGAATTGAAAGATCATTAAAATGAGGGGTTACTGGACCCCTTTCTCATTTGAAATTTTTTACTTCAAATTTTACATCAAAATGTGCCCCCTAGCAATAAAAAGTGACGAGTTTTGGGATTTTTTAAAAACATTCCAATAACGGAGTTGTACACACTAGTTAGTTAGTTAGAAAAGTTTACGATAAGGGCTTGGATGCTCAAAATGTAAAACAGTTACGTCGCCAGATATACCAAAAAATTCGAGAAATCGACATTCCGAAGGCTTATGGTGCAAATTAGGATTAAGTTGCGTGCTATTGAAGAACATGGCCCTCATCCGTAGTTTAAACGTATAGTTTTAATAACAAAAAATGTAGAAATATCGACTAATTTAATATAATACAAAATTAAAAGAATACAAAGTATGAGTATTAATATTTTTTCTCAAAACTTATGAGACATACGTTATTAGAAGTATAGAGATAAAACTTGACACACGTAAATTTTAGAGTCTTACGATTACGTTAATTTGCCAAGTATGCCAAAAACCACCAAAAATAGCATTTATTTTTTAAAAAACATTAATTTTTACACTTCTTGTATAATTGTCTGTTACCTTTTCGTATACCAAGTGACATTTAAAACCTTATAGTCACAATTTACAATGAAGTTTTCAGGTATTTTTTCGTGCTTCTTTGGCACATTTGTCAAATTAACATGATCTTCAGACTCAGAAAATTACCTGTCAAGTTTTTACCTCTGTACTTGTAATATAATAGTCTTTGGTCCGCTTTAAAAAAAAATAGTGTATGGTTAGTTATGAGCCCGAAATATTTAGTCACGAAAGTAATTACAGTAATATAATTCATACTGCATAGATATTCTATTATGACGGAGCGTTCACAGTAAACATCCAGTTAATTAAAATTAAAAATATATGCCCCTCTTTTATATACGCTGCGTAAATATAAACGTATTTATTCTCATTCGATTTTTTTATTGTTGACTACAAAGTGCATGATAAATGTTACATTCCAACTTTAGCAAGGGCTCTTGTATAATATTCTCTTTATTAAAAATATTTCTGCGTATGTGTATTTTGTTTAATTATTCTTTTTATATATGTAATCCTGTGGGATTTATCTGGCCTAACTTAAAAAATTTCCTGCAGTGCGTATTTTTTAATTTTTAACTGACTGAAATATAATTGAGTATATGATACCAGTATTCTCAAAAAAGTCCTCTTATTGAGTGAAAATTTTAATAAGGAACCCTAATGTTTAGGTTACCATGTAGTAGGTAGAGTATTAAAAAATCCAAATGGCAGTTCAGTACCATTTTGGATTTTTTCCAAGAGAGAAGCGTAACGCTAACCTCTGAAGATATTTATAATTAAAAGTATTTTAAAACAAACTCTAAATACAACGATTTTCTTATTAAATAAGTAGGAACTAAATTATTTAGTTAGATGTCCTGTAGTAGTACCATTATCGCTAATGTTCTTTTTTTTTAATTTTATTAATAATAAAACACAAATCAAAAAAAATATTTCGTTTTTTTTATTGGGGTTTATTTAATTACTTAAAAAAATATACTTTTTGCGTTTTAAAAATGTCTTTATATTTTCCCCTCAAGAGAGAAATATTTTAATCATAAAAATACGTTTTGACTTGTTACAAGAATTTTAAGTTATGGAGTGCCCAAATAAAAAAATATTTTGTATTTAGACTATATAGGCATTTAAACCTGGCCCAAACTGGATACACTTTGGGTGTAACAGATACTGGATAATAGGGAATATGTATATAACCCAAATAAATCGGAAATATTTTTTTATATTCTCTACATAAATTAAATGTTTATGGCGGTTGCTGTTATCCATTTATTTTGGTCTTTATTAACAAAAAAAAAAGATTTTCTACGGCAAACGTGATCTCATTGGCTATGTCGTCAAAACCCAAGCTAGTTGCACTATTCCTCTATCAACCTAAAATATTCGATTGCTCCCGCTCTGACTGTTTCCGAGAACAACAAATACTAATATCTACATATTCTGCGCTGCTTTTATGTATTTATAAATCGGGGTCTCCGGTGGCCGAGTTGGAACGGCGCAACCGAAAGGTCACGGGTTCGAATCCCGCTTCGACCATGGATATTTTGTGATCGTTAATTGGAAAGTGGTAGAGGAATTCTTGCTCGACCGAGGTGGTACCACCCCACACATCCTCTTAAAGGGCTGGTGAAATCCCTACGAATGTTTCCAGCTCTGGATGTGAGTCGGATTTCCCCAGTACACCCACGGTACATAGTACTTAGACTACTTAGACAACCTACATCAAAGATAGCTTATATGCAAAGCGTTTACGAAGAATAAAATTTGAAAAAAACTCATAGGGACAGACATAACGTCACAATCGTTCTTTAAAAAGAAATGTATATTTTATAAAGTACAATTTCTTAAAATTCTTGGTTTTAGAAAGATACCCTTCTGGCCATAGCAGTTTATTTAAAAAAGAATTACCTGTTTACAGGCTTGTCCAGTTCAATGGCGAAATTGTCTTTAGTTCAGAAATACGTCGGAAAATAAGTAAAGTCCATTCGAACAGAAAAGCTTTTTCTCGTCAAGCCGATAAGCCGGGGACTTCACTCTCTAGACGTCTTTATTGTACCTTCTTTTGTTTTGCGGCCTTCTCTTTTTATTATTTGGCTTGATTAAATGCGAGTTACTCGAGCCAGTGTTTTATTGCCGTAATTTTTTATTTACTTATTAGGGTATTATTTTAAATTAAAGCATCAAGGTTTTTCCTGGCAATTATTTACACGGCTTATTTACCGACCTGTTAACATTTTGATGAGGACAATAAATTGGAATTTGGAACGACTTATTCAAGAAATTTTTTCATGTGAATAAAACTATGAAAACTGCATCGGATAAAACACGTTTATAGTACGATGTCACAGTCGGTTTTTGTCTTTAGGACTTATAATATCAGGCGGATTGCCTGAATTATAATTTTGACATAAGTGGAGCCATCTCTGGTTCCCGCGGCCAAGAGTACTTTTATTCTCGGTAGTTTTCTGATAGATGTTTGAGTTTACGTGTCCGCTGAGAGATCGCTCGTGATGGTTCTGGCGATATTGTTGCGCGCGCGGTTTTGGTAGGGACTTGCGGTTTGATCGAGCCTGACGGCATCAATACCAGTGTTGATATTCCAGAGTGTACTTTTGTACCCAATTTGGCACATTTCAGAGAACTTTGGCACTGTGGTACCCCTTTTAACTTTTTGGCACACTATTCTGCCCGTAAAATTAATTCTGTTAAACAAAATAAGCTTACCAATATTTATAATTACTATATTTAGTGTATATTATTAATCAATTATTAAAAAATGATATTACCTGGAAGCACATGCATATATTATCATAAATATACCGATATTTTTCATGAAATTATTAAACAGTCATTAATTTATTATTAGTTGGTACAATTTACACAAACCTCAAGGTACACAAATTTCAAGCCACGGAACAACACTGATCAATACTAATTTGGATGTTTTATCCGTTGACCAATTGACGAGTTGAAGGGTTAGTTTCTATTGCTCTCCAACATTTGAGCTAGGGCATTCTTTGGCACTCATGCGCAAGCCTCTCGCATTAAGCTCGACTCGTTGCCTTTTAATTTTCAGTAAGTACGTTTGAAATTTGATTATTTTTTTTTGAGCTTTGGATTTTAATTCTAAAAGGTAAGTAGAAGTAAATTAAATTCTTCTTCATTGCGGAAAAGAGCGTGACAACGATCAGTCAAAATTGAAATCATCTATTCTCCCGTTTTCGAGTGAAAAACGCCAATTAAAACTACAGACAAAGTCCCATGCAGCGACTCAGACTAATGAACACCTGCTAGCGGGCGCCGGCATGCGGCAGTGATTGCATTAATGTACTACGGACCAAACATATCTTATTTTAAGTAAAACTATTTTAACGTTCCTGAAGGTATTTATGTTTTAAATGCAGTACTGCCTAACGATATTATATTATGACTATTTATGACTAATCAGAACTTCTATATTAGTCAATCCTTACTTAAACCACTTTTATAAAAATACCCACCCATAAAAATGTTTTGAAAATATTCGATATATTATATCAATATTTTGATATACAGGGTGTTATGAAATTCACTGCGTATATTGATATGAATCCTGATATGAATTCAGATTGAAGAAAAATGGTCATAAATGGCGCTTCGCTGGTAATCGCCCCTTAAATTTTCATTTCTTTAACCAGCAGTACCCGCTACTGGCAAGAAACCCATGATACGGAGTAAGTTGCCAATTCCATCAATAATTTTATTATGTAACAAGCAGTGGCGGTTTTTGTGTAGGATCAATTGTGCAGTGAACATTGAACACAGGTACTATAAAATATATTTTATTAAATAATAAAGAAATAATGTAAACTAGTAATAATATACAAGGTTAAAATATACGCAATATCTCGAAAATAAAAAAAATATCTTGAAAACGCTCGGAATCGTCGACTTAGTTTTATTTTTGCTCATATTCTAAAATTATTTAGAATTATACAGGGTGACTCACAAAAACTGTATCTACTTAACTTTGAATTTTTTAATGGAAAAATCCAATTTTTTGGCTGATTTGAATTGCCTGTAAAGTTCTAGCCAAATTTCATAAAATATACCAAACCTATAACTGAAATTGACCGTATTTGAGATTATTTGATAGATAGATAAGCCTATGTTTACTTATATGGATAAAAAAATTGATGCATAAAAAAATGTAAAATGTAAATGATTTAACGATTTAACTTAAGGCAAAGTTGTATGTTCTTTTTTAGATATTTATAAATTAAAATTTGACATTTCAAATTTGCAAATACCTAATTTTTTTTCAACAACTGAGAAATATTAATTCATGAAACAACATATTTTTTTTTTAATGGTTATGGTATATGAAAATTGGCTTGAATTGGCTAATGTTTTCCATTAAAAGAATCCAAGCTTTACAGCTTTTGTATGTCACCCTGTATAATTTAAAATAATTTTAGAATATACGCAAAAGCAAAACTAAAATGACGTGTCAGATATTGCGGAATGAATCACTATGTAGACAAAGGAAAATGTAAACTGGGACAAAGTCCAACGACTTCCTATATTGCCTTTAAGGTCCCGATACTGTAATGTTAAATAGTAACCTAAACTTGTACTTCTCATCTCGAAAGTTTCCTGAATGGTTCTAGAAAAAGTTAAGAAAATTATTCATACAAGCACGTAGTAAGGATAGATCGTTAATATGGCGTAATAATATTAGAAAACTCAATAACTACGAAAACTCTAGGTATATTTAAGTTAGGTAAACATATAATTACTTACGATTAAATAAAGGAATTAATTCCTCAAGTGTTCATGACTTTAGCAAATTGTCCATTAGGGTGCTTCGTTTTAGACGACTATTTTTTTTTGGTCCATTGACGGAATAATGTTATAAACATATAAAAAAAAAATCTCACCAAAGATGAGCTCTTAATTTTAATTGTAAGTACTCGCGCAATGAATTTGAAAATTTCCCATTTAATTAACATGTAAATTTTATTTATTTTTTTCAATTATCTATAGCTTTGCGACATTTCATGATATTTAATTGGCAATAGGTGGAAATTACAGAGGAATCTTTCCTCTTTAAAAGTGCCAGTAGCCAATTTATGTTTTGTAACCGACCTCGCCATTGAAGCCAATTTTTTCTCGAATTTCATGTTTTTTTTTATTTTTCTCGTAAACCACTAACTTTACAACAAATTTGTATGTGAGTTTTTTATAGGGAATTTAATTTCCTACAATCAAAGTTATGTAAGCCATAACCGTAGAGCTAGTAGTTTTCGAGATAAATTCAATTAAACATCTCAAAATTTGAAAAATCGCTGTTTTATCCAAGATTTTAGTACTTTTTAACGAAATCATTGCTGAAAAAATACATAATGTATAAGAATGAACTATAAAAATATATATACAGAAGTAATCACCAAAAATATTTCGTGTAATATGAAGCCGTTTCTTATTACCGTATGCTAGATTTCAATACTAAATATTATGGCTGAAGAAATATTAACATATACTGGTAAATACATATTTAATAACGGTATACGGTAATAAGAAACGGCTTCATATTACACGAAATATTTTTGGTGATTACTTACCAATGTGTAATATATATTTTTATATTTCATTCTTATACATTATATATTTTTTCAGCAATGATTTCATTACAAAGTACTAAAATCTTGGATAAAACAGCGATTTTTCAAATTTTGAGATGTTTAATTGAATTTATCTCGAAAACTACTAGCTCTACGATTATGGCATACATAACTTTGTTTGTAGGAAATTAAATTCCCTATAAAAAACTCACATACAATTTTGTTGTAAAGTTAGTGGTTTACGAGAAAAATTAAAAAAAACATGAAATTCGAGAAAAAATTGGCTTCAATGGCGACGTCGGTTACAAAACATAAATTGGCTACAGGCACTTTTAAAGAGGAAAGATTCCTCTGTAATTTCCACCTATTGCCAATTAAATATCATGAAATGTCGCAAAGCTATAGATAATTGAAAAGAAATAAATAAAATTTACATGTTAATTAAATGGGAAATTTTCAAATTCATTGCGCGAGTACTTACAATTAAAATTAAGAGCTGATTTTTGGTGAGAATTTTTTTTATATGTTTATAATATTATTCCGTCAATGGACCAAAAAAAAAATAGTCGTCTAAAACGAAGGACCCTAGTCTGCCACAAAAATTCACCTCTAACCAAAAGATTACATGCATGGCAGGCATGTACTACAAACTACAAAAATGGCTGGCAAATAGTGACAAACCGCGTCGCAGCTATAGTGCGTTCGATGATTTATTACCTTGATGTGAAATAAGTAGTAATTAGATTGAAAATAGCTATTCTCGTGTCAAATACAGTTAAAATTCAAACAATATGTATGTCTATTTGTCCTGAGCGAAATTAAATTCACTTAAAAGTAGCTATTCTTTAGTTAAGTATAATTAGTATTTGTTTAAGTTTATAGTATTCCCATAAAAAATAACTTCATTGCTAGAAAAGTGTTCATCTTTGTTCAAGATTTAGCAATATTTGTCAATGTATATAAACTGTTTGCCATAACTTTAGTAATTCTTCAAGCAATGTGAATTACCAATTAAAATATCTTTGTTTCTATTTTTCATGTTAAACTAACCCTGTTTCTTGACTGAAGAGTAGCAGTAATTAAATAAATATTACTATTTTCTAGGACGCCAATAATAGAACGTTTGTAGATTCACGATCAGTCTTTACTTGCACTAAGAATTTTCATTTGACATAAGTATAATAGCTCTTAATGTAAGGCTAATTCTTCAAGAATACTCTAATTTTCAAATTAGATCAAGATTTTTTCAGTGTAGGTACAGAAAGTAGTGTTTGGTTTCTAATGTGACAAAGCGGGAAATAAAACGGATTGACTGTGAACTAATCTCGGAATTTTGATCTACTTTCTCAAATATTCCACAGTCTGGCGTCCATTTAACAACTTTTAATAGATCAAAATTCCTGGATTTCCTTCGATACTGCCGACACTGCGTGGAGGATAAATATACCAGAGTATATTGCGAAAAAAAATTAACCCCCCCCCCCCCCCCTGAATGATCGTATCAAGAGTTGCTAATGCTGGTCGACCTGGTAAAGATGTAACAAGAGAATCCTTGAGATAAATTACCTTATAACGTAAGTGCTTTAGAAAATCTCACAACAGCACAAATTGCTTTATTACTTCACTGGTGTATAATATGGGGAGTTTTCTAATTTCTTTAACTATTTTCCAGTATAGGTACAATATAGACATGGAATAGTTTTTAAGAAAAACTGACGACTTTTAAAAATTACAAATCTTGTTTTCAATATAAATAAGAGTTGAACTTGACTGGCAATGAGTGAAAGAGGCCCGTTAGACTTTTTTTTAATTTTAACATTTCAGTTAATTAATTTTTTATACTTGGCATATTTTACTGATCCTAAAATTATTCTTTTTTACTACATATGATTCTTTTAAACACTAAAAGAATAATAAAGAGGTCGCTTCTCGAACAGCCCAAAATTCGTTGGCATTACCCAGACCTGTCTAATAATTAACTAGAATTCGTTTTAATAATGTATTGCCAACCTCATGGCCATATACGTTTGGCTTATTATTCATACCGGCATTATTAAAGCGGTGAATTATTGACGTCGTTTCTCGAAAATCTCTTTTCTTGTGTAATTTTGCCAGCGCACCGTTGAGTAGCCCGACAGACCTTTATACGCAACCTGTAAATTGAAAATTTCATGCGTTGTGGACGTAAAATGCGGTTTGGCTGGATGGTCCAAATAAAATGGTTTCATAATTTAGTGGGTTACGATTGTTATGTACCATTTACCGAGAAAGCATTGATGCAATAAACAGACAAGGATCATTAGTACGACATCCGTCTGGCCTCTAACTACTAAACCACAAGGATACAGTCAGATGAAGAGGTTTCACCTTAATGTATTTCCACTATTAAAGTAATTTCACTTTTTTATGAATAAAGCCTTTGACGGACTTTGATGAGCATTTCAGATCCTAAAAGGTCGTTTTGTTTACCGTTCGTTTCAGGAAGCCGTTTTGCGTCAGTAAGGATATCTGGACATTACACAGAGCGGAGAAGAAAGTTGTGCAAAAATTTCAATAGTTTAAGTTCTTGTATTTGCACTAGTACTTGTTTGTTGTATTGCATACTAGTCAGGATTTAAAGTCTAAGTCAATATCTCGGGATGTTTGTCAGATTTTTAAATAAGGGCTTTCTAACAAAAAATATCGATTTATTCCCAAAAATGGTCTTCTTTATGACAGATATTTTAAAATTCCGCTACAGTTTCATTAATAACAACAACAATCTATTATAATATTACATATTATTATAATATATATTAATAACAATATTTCCAACCCTTCTAATATTTCCATCGATAATCATACAACTTTTAATTTAGTCAGTCTCAAAATGTATACCGAATGTCTGCCTTTCCAATTTCCCATTATACAGGGTATAAAATAAAGTAATGCAATGAATCAACAAATGTGTTAGGAATGTTGTAAACATTTCTTTAAAGCTATAAAATTGGTTTGCCCGGTATAATGGGAAATTCGAAATGCAGACATACGGTATACATTTTAAAAATGACTAAATGAAAAGTTGTTTGATTATCGATGGAAATATTTTCTTAATGTAGCGGAATTTTAGAATTTCTTTCATAAAAAGACCCATTTTGGAAAAAAAATCGATACTTTTTGTTAGAAAGCCGTAATCAAAAAACTGACAAAAACGTCCAGACATATTGACTTAGATTTCAAACCCTGCCTAGTAAGCAATATATCAAACAAGTACCAGTGCAAAAACTAGACTTAACTTTTTAAATTTTTGCACTACATTCTTATCCGCTCTGTATAATGTACAGATATCCTTACTGACGCAAAAACGGCTTCCTGAAACAAAACGGCCTTTCAGGATATGAAAAACAAATCCGTCACTTTGTTTTAAAACTACAAATTTAAAACTGACGTTGAAACTTTGTTTTTTCGTTGTTTTTTCTTGACGAGCAGTTTAGCTGGCGCGATCCAGTACATCTCGCCCATTCAAAATCCATTAATGGATTTAAAGGGTATGATTTTGATAAAACGTGGCCTGTCCTTCAGACACCCTTGGTGTAAGCCAGCCTAAGTAATTGCAGAAGGGCACCCGGATCAAAATCTCTCGAGTTTTTTGATGGTCTTTTATTATACTAAAGAAAAATTTATTTCTTGGCATTTTTAATATACCTACGTATATTACCAACAGACCGAAAGAATTTCCCTAGGGAATTCAATATTAACATGAATAACACACGAAAAAAAGTCCTAGCTCAAAGAAAAATTGGTTTGAAGTTGCACGATCAAACTTGATTGAAATACGCAGTACTCCAACTTAGATACTGACCGCGATTTCAATTCGTCAGTTACAACTTTATATGTGGGTTGCTCCATGGATTTATTAAGAATGGATACGGGATGATGTAACATTCTTTGAAGCCAAAACAAACCATTCTAAGTGACACTGTAAACACAATTTGTAAACATTCTGATTTTACCTTATATTTTTGTACAAGAAATACGTTAGAAGCATCACAATATTTACTAAAAGTAATAAAAGCCCTAAAATACTTTATTTTCTACGAAATAATAATAAATTTAATTTAAAAAGGTTTTATTATTTATAGGTTATGTTATTTCTAAAGGTGTTTATTTAAAGTCGCTCCGAGTCATTTATAAATCTATAAGTCGCACTTTTTCTTTTCTAGTTCATTAGACGAAGACGTACGTGTAACCGAGTGTTCAGACCGAGGTTCAGCCATTTTCCTAAACAACCAGCACAGAAAGCAACACTTCTGGGCTGCGTTCGATATCATCGCCGGGTGACACACCGGTGTGATTTTTCAACCTGAGCTCCAACACTCCAATGCTATTTTATCTCTTTCTACTACCATTCTTGATTCAATTACGTATTTCCTGTGGTATTTCCTTAAAATTCGTAAACTCTACCACTACGGTAAATGTTTTCACAATAAATATCAAATATAAGGCTTCACGTTCGATACGGTCATAGTATAAGGAACATCGAATCCTTATTATAATAGATCCATGGGTTGCTCACTAAATCTTAATACATTTTCGACTCGTACCGTTACACGTGCAGACAATGTTGGTGTCTTATATTTTCACAAGAGATCACATTGTTGCAGTAAAACGGAAACTTCATATTAAGGAGGGAAATGCGAAAAATCACGGAACCGAGATTTTTTCTATGACGTCATCAACAAGCACTGTATAGAAAATATTTTAGTTTTAATAATAGTTGCTATTATTTAAATGTAGCGTAAGAATCGTGATCTTCCTTTTAAATAACACGTTCATTTTTTTAAATAAGTAAAGTTTGTGGTTAACAGGTGATTACACACTACTGAAGTATGAAGCAAATATCTTGGTTGCCTAGTCTTATTTGCTTTGGATTTATAGATCGTGTACTCGTTTGCCAAAGGTGTTTAAGAAAATATGTGAATAAATAAAAAATCGATCGCCTTCTTCCAGTAGCAAAATGGCATGCAGTCGGCTATTAAAAACAATGGGTCAAGTGCAAGCTATACTTGCACAATTTGTGTTCCGCGCCATCAGTTAACCTTAACCTGAGCGAACCTCGGCCACCTCCGTCCGAAATTTTAAAAAACTTGTAAGGACAAAAGTGTTTCTTACATCGTGAGAAATATTTTTCTCAAAAAACTTTGTACCTAAAACCAATGGTTCAGCAGTTATAAGAACTAAACAGAAATAAACCATTAAATTTTTTATAAGTATTTATCGCGCTAGAATTTTTCAGTGCTGATAATTTTCGTTCAATCTACACAATTCTTAATGTTTTTTTTTCAGATTTTTCTGAGCGATCCTTCTGGGGATAAGGGTGGGGGACAGCAATTTTTAAGTGTTTTTCCCATAACTTCTTAAAAATAAGGACACAGTGCTCATGACACAACGAAACATCGAAAAAGCAGGGAAGAAAAACTTAAAGAACTAGACGAAATACGGTTTCAAAAAGGTATTGAAGAAAGGAAGCGTGAAATTTTAACACATAAATAACTTACAAATTATGAAACTTTTAAAGGATTTAATAATTTGTTTAAAACATTTAGTTTAAGTGAAGGGTGGTTTATCATTAATGAAAAAACTTATAAGACCCTCTTTAAGATTGAGCATACTCCGGGGCCTTGAATTACGTGGGCTGTTAAAATAAATAATAATTTAGAAATAAGTACATTCTTATATGGATAGCCAGTAAGTGTACAAATTGATAAACAAAAAACGCCCTTTTTGTCAGGTAGTTTGGATGAATTGCGAAATTTACTTGATACCATTGATTGTTCGATAAATATTCTTCTTTTAGATTTCGAACAAGACAATAACTCTGAAAATAACTCCAATCACTCCAATCCTGACCGAGATCCCGAATATGACAACAAAAAAATAATACGGATGTCAAAAATTAATGAAATTTTGAACTTTGTTTCAGATTTGTTAAAAAACTTAAAAGTAGACAATGATATTTTAGCACAAGCTCTGAAATTTATCTCCGAACAAATAAAATTAAGAACTTTGCCAAAAGAACGATACAGATATTCCACTACAAAATTACTATGGTATTTTGTTCAATTATACAATCAGTCCCCATACATACAGATATTTAAGAAATCACTGGTCAGTAATTTTACTCCATTCTGAAACCATCAAAGGTGTCTGTAATAATTTTTTAACTGATCCCAATGTTGATGAGAAATTTTTTTTCACTTACGCACAAAATATTTTTAAATATTTGACAAGACAAATATGTTTGTCTGCTAATAGATGAAATTCATATTAACCCTGATTTAGACTATAAAGGGGGAGATGTGGCGGAGGCATCAGTAAATAATAACGAATTGTTGGTAACATCTACATATACTTTCATGATTACAAGTATTTGTTCAGATTTGGAAGAATTCGTTCACATTGCCCCTATATCTAAAATTAACCATGAATTTTTTTTTATCTTCTGACAGCCCACGAAGACCGAAGTCTAAGTACTATGTACCGTGGGTGTACTGGGGGATCGACTCACACATCCAGAGCTGGAAACATCCATAGGGATTTCACCAGCCCTTTAAGAGGATGTGTGGGGTGGTACCACCTCGGTCGAGGAAGAATTCCTCTACCACCTTCCTTATTTAGTGCGAGACACGGCATCCCCAGGCGGTCACCCATCCAAGCAATAACCGTGCCGAGCGTAGCTTAACTTCGGTGATCGAACGCAGTGGCTCGACCACCAAAGTTAAACGTCGCCTAAGTGCGAATTGCTTTTTCATTTTATCAAAACAATAATAACTCCTTTAGAGGCTATCGGACATATATTTTTTGTGTAATCAGTGACAACAATGCAATTAATGGGAAAGCTATGTCAAATTTTTTACCAAAAAATTCAGGTGCAAGCGCTATGCTGGCACAATTACTGTTCCGTGCCATCAGCCCCCCACTTAATCTGAGCAAACCTCGGCCGCCCGATCTCCGTCTATCTACTGCGCTACGTATCGCCGACGGCATCATAGCGGTATCACATAGCGTATGCGCGGAGCTGATTGGGCCGAATTAAAAATTTTGAAAAAAAATTAAAACAAAAGTTGTTGCTTGCATCATGAGAAATATTTTTTGTTAAAAAACTTTTTCTCTAAAATCAATGGTTCAGCAGTTATAAGGCAATAAACAATTAAATTGTTTATAACAATTATTGATGGCTCCAGAGTTTTTAAATCCTGATAATTTTTGTTCAATCTACACCTAATTCTCAATGTTCACGATTTTTTCAGATTTTTCTGAGCGTGATGAGGGGACATCAATTTTTAAGCGTTTTCCCGGAAAATGTTTAAAGAAATGCGTAAAAAAATACATAATATAAATCGTTGAATTCGTGCTTCAATAAGCTTTCATTTGACACCCTACACGATGCCTTTGAAAAAAAAAATGTTTTGCATTGCCCAATTTACGCCCAGAAATTAACCCCCAGATTCAAAATTTACCTTTTTATACTTTACGTCTATAATTGGGCCACCCGGCTCTGTGCTAAATTTCAAATTTTTACGTCGAATAGTTTCAGAGAAAATCGCTTGTGACAGACGGACGGACACCGAAGTGATTCCATAAGTGTTCCGTTACACGGAACACTAAAAAGGAACTTAATATCAAGTTCCCAGATCCTGTCGGTGCTAAAAGACCTTTATTTTACTTGTTTGATTCTGCCCATCTCTTAAAATGTATATTCAATGCCTCCTGGCTAAACTTCTTCTCACTTATGTGAGAAAAATCCAAAAAAAGCATATATTATATTGTATTCATTTATTCATATGACTACGGGTGATGACGTCACAAATGAGCATTGTGTCCTTGTATTCAAGAAGTTGGTTTTTCACAAAAATGTTTTAAAAAAATGCATAAAAATACATCATATATGTTGTTGAATTGAACTTTTTATACTTCACGTCTATAATTGGGCCACCACGCTCTATCTCTGTCCTAAATTTCAAATTTTTACGTCGAATAGTTCCAGAGAAAATCGCCTGTGATAGACGGATGGACGGACACCGAAGTGATTCCATGAGTATTCCGTTTCACGGAACACTAAAAATAAATAGAACTTTGGTATTAAACCAGGTCTACTCTTTCATGTGATATTTTGTTATTACATAAGCAATATCAAAAGATGTTTGAATTGTAACAGCCAGATTCTCCAACGCTAGTCCGGTCTAATTTGACAACCAAAAGTTTTAAACTGACAAGTGTAAGAATAAGACAACTAAGTTTTATACCGTGAATTGTTTTAGGCTTTTCAAAAAATTATAAAGAAAACGGCAATTTTAGCACACGTTCGTCAATAATAGAACTAAATTCATTCTAGCAACCCGTTCCAAGATGAAAATCATTTGGAAACAAGCAAATCGCTGAAATATCAGAATAATTCATGCGTTTTTAATGATGACTTATTAACAGTGACACGATAAAAACCTATCAAAAAATATCTGATCAACTAGAAGATCTTAACTTAAACCAGTACTAAATTTTAAACCTTCTTTGAATTCGTGCTTCAATTAGTGAATTAGTGAATCTGAACGTAAATGTCTAATATATTTGCTTCCTGTCAACTTATTCCTTTGCAAAATGTTTATTAAATTATTCCGAACCGTTTTTGAAATATGGCATTATAACACTTTAAAATCCTTACCAAATAGAGTATAGTATACGACTTTTGATTTTAGGACTGCGAGATCTCAGGAATGGAGAAGATAAGGCCATATTAAGAGACTGACGAGTTACCTACTAAACTTTTACACACATTGAAAACAATATCTGTTGCCTTGATTATTTAAATTAAATCCATCTGACGTAAAATTTACTTAAAGTTATGCCTCTACCTTCCAATATGTATATTATTTCCGAAGAATGACGGAGAAAACAAAGTGTAAACAGTATATTTAACAAACATACATTTAAATGAAAAACATGTAATTTTATTATAATTTTACGGTGGAATTTTGCTAGGAAAGCAGTGACAATGACAATATAAAGCCTGTTTAAACTTTTGCTCATTTGTTATCCTTGCTGTCTTGCTTGTCCTACCGTCCGCCTGTTTTAAGCTTTAAATCGTGTTTCTCCGATTTTATCACACATAAAGTTTCTATTCTAAATAGTGTCGGATTTCTTATACCTGCTTTATTTTCTCTTGACGGCATTTAATTTGTATTATAATTTTGCTTTTCTTCTAATTCTCTTAAAAAGAGATACTTCTTTGTTCCTAAATACGCAAGAAAATCTCTTCAGTTAAAGAAAGTTACTTAAGAGTAAGTAAATATTGTCATTTCAATTCAAAGGACTGTTTTTTTAAAGTGGGAAACTTAAGTCTTTGGCCATATTTTCTCCTAATAAAAGAACAGTGTATTTAATCAAAGGAACATGTTTGTGGCATAGCGGACTGAAAAGACAGTGCTCTTGCTCTTACATTAGAGTACGGGGCATCCAAGAACTAATCGAAAACCACTGGCCGGATAGGCACCTTCAGCAATTTTTGATACCTAGGCTTTTTTCAAAAAAGGTTACACCCCCTTTTCCCCATTTTGCGACCCTCATCCTTTTTAGCCTGTACTCTTGAATATAGAGATAACCTGGTCAGACAACGTACCTACAAATTAAAAAAAAAGCATCTAAATCGGATCAGAACAGAATTAACATGAGTACATATTTATAGATTTGCATGATACTATAAGAGTGCTTTTATTTAATTTAGCTTCTAACCGGATTGAACTATTGAATCGTGTGGAGTACGTATACAATAATCTGGTAAATAAACTGAATTTTAATATCGAAAACTTTCCTTCTCTCTACAACATAAACTATTATTAAACCATCGAAGCCGAAAATTAAAAATTTAATTTATAACTCTGGTATAACGGTACCACATTTCTATTTTTAATTTTCTGTAATCAGAAAGGATTTTTTAGTCTTTTTATTAAATCTAAATTGTCTATCATTAATTTAAAAGATTTTCCATATATATATATATACATATATATATATATATATATATATATATATATATATATATATATATATATATATATATATATATATATATATATATATCACGATATTTAAATTTTATAAATGTAAATATCAAAAAGAAAATAAGTTTCAATGAAAAAAAAATTAATTTAAGGATATCAGAAAACCCGTCAGGAAAATCCATGAAGCCATAATGTAATTGACAATTTATGAATAAGAATATTATATAAAGCCAATTTCAATAAAATTTATTGGAAAAAAATAAAATGTAATCACTAAATTCGTAGAAACCCTAACCAATGGAATGGAAAAACCAGGCAAACGAATGTAGTATTTATAAAAAACGAAGAAATCGTACAAGAAATATTCGGAAATTTAAAACGGTAACTTTTTTTATTAAATTTTTTTGCCTCGAGCGTTACTCATTTAGCCAAACGGTAAAATTATAAGAAATAATTCGTAATAGAATGCTCTTTAATTCCTAAATCATGGATTTCTTTATTCATCCACTTTTAAAAGCTCCTTATTTGTATCTCATAAATAATTAATTTTCTGGCATTACTATTAATAATAAAGCCCTTACATATAACTTATCAAACCGATCAAGAAAGATTAAAAGGTTATCAAAATGTTCACGTAGAGTCGTAAACTAAAAATTGATTATATTAAGCATTATTGGCAATCATACAGAATTTTTTTTTCTGCCTGGAATAAATATTTAGAGAAAACCCCATACCAGTGCATTAGAGTAAAATTATAGTTGTATGTTAAATTAAGTATGCACTGTACCGGGTGAGTCAACGATTGCGCGGAGTAATTGTATACCTTGAAGACAAGATTTTTCAGTAATAAGCTCTCGTATTAAGGTATGCTTGAATATTCTGCACATTTTAAAAATATTTTAAAGTATACAGGGTGCGTTCAAAAAGTAGGGTGTCACAAAGGTAGACTTTTTTAATGGGACACTTTGTATTTGAATGGATTTTTAAATTCTAGGTGTAATTTCATAACTTTCTGACTATGGGTTTAATATACAAAGAAGTCATAGTTTTCAAGATAGTTCGGCTTGTAATGAAAATTTAGCATTTGCAAGCATCTCTTTGTTGTGAAAATACCACTTAAATTTTGACCCCAAGCGATTCATATTTGTATCCTGAGTAAATTAAGTCAAAAAACATATCCACTATAAAATATTTGACATCTCAATTACGGGGTGTTTCATTTCTAGGTCCAAAGTCAGAAAACTTGTAATTAAAAAATGGCACTTTTATCAAATGGAACACCCCATATATTTTTCTGCCATCTTATAGCTCGTTAAAAACTCTTCACATTTTGTAAAGAATGTCCTATCCCTATCTCTACTAGTTTTTAGAAATATTTGGATTTTTCGGGATTTTCTGTTCTCGTTATAGCATCTTTTGTCAATGGATTTCAGTACCCATGGAAACACATGAAAATAATGTTAGTGGATGACATTACGAATCAGATCGGTTTTAAAGGTAAGCGTTGCGATTTATGTTTTTGGCGAGGCAGATAAAAATTATTGTCTTTTTGCCAAAAGATTATACAGGATGAAATATCCTGAGCGGCGCGGCGACCACCTAGTTCTCGGGGTTTTCAAAATTTAATGGAACGTTTTGATTCAACCGGCATTAGCAGTGTGGAACATTCAAAACGTGAAGTTGTCAATAGAATAGCTACAAATGGTAAGAAGGAACTTGAAATACTGTTACAAGTTCAGGAGAATCCCCAAGTTAGTAGCCGTACATTAGCTTCACTGTGTGATACGTCAGTCAACGACAAACTGAACAATGCGCAATTAACGGCAAACCGAAAAACGCGCAATTATAAATACCACATGTACCATATTGAGTTACATCAGGAACTTCACGATGAAGATTTTCAAAGGCGCATAACTTACTTCCAATGGTTACGTGCCCAAACTGAAGTAAACCAACATGTTTTAATATTTATAATGTATTCCGACTATTCAGATGAGGCTACATTTAGACGTAATGGTGCTGTCAATAGACGCAATAGGCATTATTGTGTAAAGGAGAACCCACACAGGGTCCGTCAAGTTCAACACCAAAACCATGGGTCGGTTAATGTGTGGTACAACAGAATTATAGGACCATATTTTTTTAATGAACATTTAAACGGATCTACTTACTTAGTTTTTTTGCAACAGGAGTTACCAAAACCATTGACAGAAGTAGACTTTGATGAACGTCAAAATATGTGACTCCAACAAGATGGTGCCCCCCACTTTTATCGTGAAGCCAGAGAATATTTAGATCAGCACTATCCTCAAAGATGGATTCGCCGCGGGGGTTTTGTTGCATGACCACCAATGTCTTGTGACCTTACCCCGTTAGATTTTTTCCTGCGGGGCTACATAAAAGATAGGGTATATGTCACATCACCTAAGACAACGCAGGACATGGAGAATAGGATTAAGAATATATGTCAAACAATAACACCAGGCATGTTATCCAATGTACGGGAAATATCATTAGAAGAATTGCCATGTGTATTGAACAAGAAGAACATCTATTCGAACATTTATTAAGAAGAAACTGATTTTTTTCTGGGGGTTACAGTTACAAAAATAATGTGTTCATTACGTTTTAGAGTAAATGTAAAGATATCTATGTTTGTATTTAGTTAGTTTTACCTACAGGATTTTACTTCTATGTATATCTATTGTATTAAAACTGTCAATCAAAATATTCAAATGCTATAGGGGTAAAACATTCTCTACAAAATGTGAAGAGTTTTTGACGACCTATAAGATGGCAGAAAAATATATAGGGTGTTCCATTTAATAAAAGTGTCATTTTTTAATTAGAAGTTTTCTGACTTTGTACCTAGAAATAAAACACCCAGTAAATGAGGTGTCAAATATTTTATAGTGGATATGTTTTTTGGACTTAATTTACTCATACAAATTACCAATCGCTTGGAGTCAAAATTTAATTAGTATTTTCACAAGAAGGAGATGCTTGCAAATGCAAAATTTTCATTACAAGTCGAATTATCTTGAAAACTATGACTTTTTCGTATATTAAACCATAGTGAAAAAGTTATGAAATTACACGTAGAATCCAAAAATCCATTCAAATACAGGGTGTCTCATTTAAAAAATCTAAGTTTGTGACACCCTACTTTTTCAAGACACCCTGTATAATACAACAAAATATTTTTAAAATGTGCCGAATATCCAACCATAACTGAATACAAAAACTTATTATCGACAAATCTTAGCATCAATGCATAAAATTAATCCGCGCAATCGTTGACACCCGGTATAACCTTTCTTTGACATATATCTTAGCACTTTTTTATTCGATTTGACTGATATTTTCGATAAAATGTCTTACTTTTACAACAATCCACCTATGGTCACTTTTTCTTGGCAGATGTTCTACTCCACCATTAAGTGACTTTTACATGATTTATTAAGAAAGGATTCGATGTCCGTATACTGTGAGCGTATCGAACGGGAAGCCTTATATTTGTTATGAAAACATTTCCCCCAGGAGATTAGTTTACGAACTACGTAATTGAATCAAGAATGGTAGTAGAAAGAGATAAAATAGCATTGGAGTGTTGGAGCTCAGAAGTGTTGCTGTCTGTGCTGGTTGCTTAGGAAAGCGGCTGAACCTCGGTCTGAACACTTGGTTACACGTACGTCTTTGTCTAATGAACTAGGAAAGAAAAAGTGCGATTTATAGATTTATAAATGACTCGGAGCGACTTTAAATAAACACCTTTAGAAATAACATAACCTATAAATAATAAAACCTTTTTAACTTAAATTTATTATTATTTAGCAGAAAAATGAAATATTTTAGGGCTTTTATTACTTTTAGTAAATCTTGTGATGCTTCTAACGTATTTTTTGTACAAAAATACAAGGTAAAATAAGATGTGGCCAATGTTTACAAATTGTGTTTACAGTGTCGTTTAGAATGGTTTGTTTTGGATTCAAAGAATGTTAAATCATCCCGTATCCATTCTTAATAAATCCATGTACTTTTATCACTGATAACTAAGTCTATGATAGTCGGGCTTCGGTCGATGACTCGTATAATCTTCAATTAGTTCCTTCGGTTAATAACTTCTCAAATTTTTAACATAGTAAATTTAAATAACAATAAAACACAAAAATTGTAAAAATAAAAAGTTACACATTGTCACTCTTTCGCGGAATGGAACCGCCGTCGTTTCGTGTAAAAACTTATTTTTACCGAATTCCTACTATAACTTTTATTGGTTAAATCACGTTGTGCAAACGAGAACAAGCCTGAGCAAGTAGTCACCAATTATTGTTATACTCCACCGTTCTCGATAACGCCACTCCCTTTCCTTTACTTTTTTGGTGGAAGCCTTGCTCCAGCTGACTGCATCGAGATTTTCTGAGAGATAATTTAAGTGTGAAAATATGCACCTTTAAACCCATACTAAACCCCAATCAATGAGTTAATCTAATAAACAAATTTGACCTTGAATACTATTTTTTTAATAAACATGTAAAAACACAAAACACTAGCCTCCGACATCGTATGCCATCATAATAGAATCGCTATCGACCACATGTTTGTTGTGACCACATAAAATTCTTACTACATAAAAATAATGGAAATTTCATTTTTGCGGCGATGATAAAAAAAGTAAAAAACGTTTTCCCAAAGTGATGGCATGTTCTTACAAAGTTTATGTTCCGTGGTCACGTTTAATTTTTATTATTTTTATGTGTCGAAAAAGTCATAAAATTTAACGCTGATTTAGGTGCCGTGTTTGATACTTTCATACACTTTAGAATGTCATAAATAAAATTACCACACAATAAACTTGGTCAAAAAGAAATAATTCACCTAAAATGCCTTTGACATTTGATAAATATATTGACTTCTTTATAGTGGTGAGCAGGATCGTGTTATTAGGTTTATGAATTTTTTTTAAAATCCAATTTCTAACTATGCGGCGCTGCCACTTGTAAATTATTTTAGTCGTGCGGCATATTCCGATTCCGGCAACTGATATTTTCCTGTCACTCACTATTCGTATCGCTATTGAGTTTCTGCTGCTGTAAAGAGCCAATCGCGTGGGTATCGATTCATGCAGTTCTTGGTTTTTACATTTACTTTATTAGGCTTATTCAAATTTATAACAACCAATAAACAATATAGGAAATGACACTCCTAATGTAAAATCCTAACCTTCAACGAGAAAACCTCGGCGATGAACAATTTTTTGTAGGTTCATTTGCAGATCAGCAGGATATCCTAAAAATTACTGGGCTGATTAAAGTTAAATATGGAGATCCATATAAGTAAAATTAGTTTATGAATGCAACAAAATATTCAATTTTGCTTCAAAATAGATTTAAAAACATGAATTGAAAATAGACGAACAAATTTCACTGTCGCTGATAAATTTCTAAAACTAATAGATTCAATAATATTAATACATGAAAATTATTTTAATAATTCTAAGATTTATGACCGACCAAAATACTTATTTTTTACATTGTATAGTGTATTTTTTTTTAATCTGTATCCATGAGTAAATTATCTTCAGTGGTATTAAAAATAAAAAAAATGCATGAAGCAAAATGTGTGCATTTAACAAGAAGTTCGAAGTTAACGTTTGTTACAATTTAAAAATTCCTTTAATCAATTATTTTTTTGTGTGATATTATGAAGGTTAATAAAATATTTTTAATAAACTTCGATTCCATTTACAGGTTTAAAAAAAATATATTGACATCGCTCATTATGAAACGGGATGATGGCGTCTGGTGACGTCGTCCCCGATGAGCGATAAGCGTTGGCACCGCTGCAAAGATTTTGCAATAAACTTTGTCAAAATGACACTTGTCAAAAATCTTATTCCCCTTAGGGGATCATGGCGGTGTTGTATTTGATTCATCACATTGCCCGTTACATTCAGTTGTTTTTCGTGGGATGATGTCAAGCTGGAAACTGAATGTTTTCAATTTTGTCGAATTTTAAACCTTAATAATTTAGTTATTATTCGTCCAGCCGACGTAATTTTGTGTGTGTGTGTTTCGATTGATTGATTGGGCAATAATATTATCACATTTATTGAAAACGCGAAATGACTAAACAAGCCCATTACTAAAAATCTACTATCCATTAGAAGACATACATATATTGTTAGAACGAATCAAAATAACTAGCACCGTTCTAGCACAGAAGCTTTTCAATTAATGTACCAAAAATAATGCTACTTTAAAACCAAAGCCATTCCAAAGTCTTACAAATCAATCTTCTTCAATTTTACGTACAAACAAATTACGTATGTAAATACGTATGTCAATGCAAAACATCCTCAGTATGATTATAATACTTTAAAATTTAAAAAATATTTTTATTTTAAATACAACAGTTGCTAAAATTGTTAAACTATAGGTTACAATAAATTTACTATTAATCATAACTTACTAATATCGTAATAATTGGTTAGGCCCTACAATATACTGGTAGTTGAACATTTTAATTTAAAGTAACAGGAAAGAGCAGATTAGTTAATCCCATTGGCATCGTGCAGTCAACGGTTATACAAGCACTTAACGAATAGGGGAATCACTTAAAAGATTATAACAGAAAAAAGTAACTCGAAGTCCTGTGGCAAGTTTACAGCGATTTCGGCCTATTCTGGAAGCAAATAACACCCACGAAAACATTGTCTACGCTAGTATACAGCCTAGTTTAAACTTCCTTATAATATATTAAGGCTAAAAAAATGTTTCAAATGGTAAAAACAAATGGAAAAGCGTATATCATACAACACTAAATTATGTGTACATCTAAAAAACGTACATCATAATTTTTAAAATTATGAACACGCGGTACACGTCTTGAAAGTTTTGAGATTTAGTAGTACTGGTTTTAATCAAAATCAATTTGATCAGTTAAGTGTTGACAAGTTTTTGTTAATACGTCATTAAGTTTGAGTAATTCTAATATTTTAGCGATTTGCAAGGTGTTCAAATGAGTTTTCTTGGAACGTGTTGCTAAAATGAATGTAGTTCTATTATTGTGGTAAATATACACTTAGTATCATTTTCAAAATAAATTTGCAAAAAGAGTCACAAACTTAATTTTCCCATTATGAGTTTTATCAGTTTAAAACTTTTGATTGTCAAATTAGACCGAATCTAGCGATAGAGGATCAGGAGGGCAATCCAGAGTTAACGAGTACTCGTCTAGACGTATACGTTTATTTCCGAATTGAAGATCGGGTACATTCGGAAGGTTTTTTGGATCCCTCATATACATGATTAATTGAACCAAGATGGCGGCCTTTTTGCCTTTAAGGGTTATATACTGGCATTTTACCGCACTTAGACACACAATATTACAACAGTTTCGTAAATCAATTGATGCATTTTGTACGAGAAAATGTTCACTAACCGGACTATAACACATTTTTTCTACGAATGTTAATAAAAACCTTTATTGTATGTTCAATAGTAATTTCGGAACATGGTGCATTGTGTTTTACACATTTTCATTGTGCTTCAATCACCATGGTAATTGAACTACAAAGTTCCCATTGTGCACGGGTATTTTTTACAAAGGTGGCGTTGACCGGTGCCGCGTCAAAATCTTTATAATTTCATTGACATTTTTTGACATCTTAAAAAGAAAAATATTACTAATCCCATTTTATTAACAGTAACATTCGTAGAAAAAGTATAGTGTAAAACTCGCATGGAATGACCATTTCCTACTCGTATGATTTGCAGCACTCGCCTGCGGCATCGTGCTGCAAACGTCATACTCGTAGGAAATGCATGTCATTCCATGCTCGTTGTACAATATACTATTGTAGATGGGTATACGTTTGTATGTAACACTCCTACGTTTTTTGTATGTAATTTGAGCTCTCTTCTCTCATGTGCATATATAAATTGGTTAGGTTTTATTGCACGTACAGGTAATTTCATAAATCTGTAGGACAACATTTTTATGTTGTGCGAATTGTTCTTTAAAAAGATGTCGTGAAATGTCAGTCAGTTTTGATTAGTGTCAGAGTCATAGGTTAACAATTATTACTAAAAAATCCTATTAAAATGCCTGCGGCATTGGATTTAGTAGTACGAGCTCGTATTATCATGTTAGTGGAGAATGGACGGAAAATACGAGACAGCCATGCGCCTACATATAAATAAAAACACAGGGTAATTATTTAGATTAGTGGAAACAGCGAATTTTTTCATGAAATTTTGCACAGACCCTAATTTTGGGTCGTAGAACACGAATCCGAAGTCAGTTTTTGGGGGTCTCATAAAAAAAAATTTTTTTTTTGCTCACCCAACCTGAGCAAAAAGGTGGTCAGGTTTGCTCAGTTTTGATTGATATAGATATATATGTATCTATATCAATCAAAACTGAGCAAACCTGACCACCTTTTTGCTCACCCAACAAATTTAAAGAAATTCATTGAAAAAGCTAACCTAAAAGTTTAACAAAAAATTTTACGAGACCCCCAAAAACTGACTTCGACGGATTCGTGTTCTACGACCCAAAATTAGGGCCTGTGCAAAATTTCATGAAAAAATTCGCTGTTTCCACTAATCTAAATAATTACCAAACACAGTTTTAAAGATAAAGCAAAGGTGGTAGCAAGAAGGAACTTTTGAAAAAAAGGTAGGAACTGGAAGGCCAAAATAAGATGCTGCTTTAGTAACATTTTTTAGACAAAACCCCTTTGAAATTGCAGGAACTGTTATATTACAAATATATTTTCCAGGATCGCGTTCAAAAGTTTCTAGACGAATTACAAAGATAGATTTAAGACATACTGTAGCTGCAAAAACATTAATACTTCCTCTTGAACATAAACAGGTGAGAGTACTTTTTGCACTAAATAATATACATGGATATGGAGATATGGATTATTGGCATAAAGTTATTTTTACAGACGAAAAGGTTTTTTAGTCAGCGCACAGTCGCCACATTAGAGTATATTGACCATAGACAAGATATATTTAGACCATCACAACGTATTCGCGACACCAGCTGAATCCGTCCAATGTATGGGCGAAAAAGTGCGTTTGTACGCATTGGGCGCCAGTCAGATTTTTAAACGATGGTCCACTCGAAGCATGCGCACTCGGGACATCTCGTAAAAGTGGTTGTTGAACTCAATGACGCAACGCGGCGATCAGAACCCGGCCGAAACAATCTCAGTCATTTGTATGTTATGGTATTTTTGGTTGGGGTGGCGAATATAGCGAACCTCTGAAGCTTGTTATTTCGATACAAAAATAGTCTTTACAAAGTGTTACAGACATTTCATATGTTTCGCCAATTAGTCGTATGTATCCAACTTTTAAATATAAGGAATTATTTCGTAGTCTATTTCTTACAAGTAGTGCATAAATACACATAGTTTAATTCCAAATTTAAATTATATCAATATGTGAAAGAATAGGAGGTAAAAAATATAATTTATCTTAAGTGCACTCCGGTGTTGAAGTGAATACACACACGGAGAAGTAGAAATATTTGTCAGTGACGTATATTGAGTGTGGTCAAGGTGTCAGAAAGGCACTGATGGGGTGTGTGTGTATTAGGGGCATTATATAAGGGGTAAGATGGTGTAAGAAGGTCATAATATAGTGCCAATGCCTCCTTCCCCTATATTGCATAAGGGTGAGTGTGACCAAAAGGCATATTTGCGCTTTCGCCAAAGGGGCACTAAAAGTACTAGTGGAGTAGGGTAGAGGGGAGTATTTTAAAAGGGATGGCGAAAGAAAAAAGTGCTTTCGCCAAAGGATCGCTAAGATATCAGTGGATTAGTAGGGTGTGTCCAAAAGGCATATTTGCGCTTTCGCCAAAGGGGCACTAAAAATACTAGTGGATTGGGATAGAGGGGAGTATTTTAAAAGGGATGGCGAAAAAAAAAGCGCTTTCGCCAAAGGATCGCTAAGATATCAGTGGATTAGAAGGGTGAGTGTCCAAAAGGCATATTTGCGCTTTCGTCAAAGGGGCACTAAAAATACTAGTGGATTAGGGTAGAGGGGAGTATTTTAAAACGGATGGCGAAAGAAAAAAGCGCTTTCGCCAAAGGATCGCTAAGATATCAGTGGATTAGAAGGGTGTGTCCAAAAGGCATATTTGCGCTTTCGTCAAAGGGGCACTAAAAATACTAGTGGATTAGGGTAGAGGGGAGTATTTTAAAAGGGATGGCGAAAGAAAAAAGCGCTTTCGCCAAAGGATCGCTAAGACATCGGTGGATTAGATTGACATGGAGCAGTAAGTAGTAGCGCTTTCAGCAAAGTATCAAGTGCACACACTGTAAATAGGTGTAAAAATATTTACATCTTACCCTAGAACTTGGTTTGTTCAATAATTATACAGGATGGGATGCCAATCCAATAAAATATACACATGTAATTTTTTTGATTTACTATTTTACTTCTTAAAACAGTTGCATATTTTATTTCTATTGTTTAGAATACTATGTTTATATTTTATTTCAACTTTCAATTTTGTAAATGTAACGTTTAAAAAATTAAGAGGGGGGGACATTAAAGAGACGCACTGTATATATATAAACTGAGCTCTTTTCGAGGAATTATCGACAGTTTTGTATAGCAAGAAAGCCAACAAACTATACACTTTTTGTTAAAATCTCACTAATGGTTACATTTTTATCATTAATAAAAAGAATAATTACAAGTAATATATTTAGCATTTATTACTCGATAAAAGATTCACGTCATGTGAAATAAATTTTGAAGTACGGTCCTGTCTATCACAAGGCAAACGTTCGACAATGCGCAAGCCCGCAGAGGACCGTCTTTGTTTACGGATTCAGCTCGGTAAATTTGCCGCATTCGTAATTGACATTATTTCTCTACTATATATTTTCTCTATGATATTGACCTAGAAATACAAGATTTTATGAAAGATATGACTGCATTACTGATCGGTCAGCGGGATATTCTATTAACGTATAGGCTTGGATTAGTGTGCATGGGTTAGGAGTATGTTCGAAGATTCACTGCGTTAATATATAGAGATATTTTAGAAACTATCATGTTGTCATCAGTCCACGAATATTTCCCAGAATATAACTTTATATTTCAGCAGGACAACTGTCCAGTCCATACAGCAATAATTATTCAAAACTGGTTTAAAGCAAATAATATTAAGAATATGAACTGGCCTTCAAAGAGTCCGGATGTAAATCCAATCGAAAATATATGGAGACCAATGGTAAAAAAATGTACGACAGAAACTTTCGACCACAAAATAAAAATGAATTATTGGACGGTATTCTTGAAACGTGGGAGAATCACCGTGATGATGCTACACCATTACCAAATTTATACAAATCTCTGCCCTGCCGGCTAAATAAAATTATTCAAAGAGATGACTCGATAACAAAATATTAATAATATATTATTATAGTTTAGTTTCTGTTTAAAATGTTATTGTTATTAAAATTTTATTATTGTTATTACTGGCCTTAAATATTTTTGATTTTTATACTTTTTATCACTCTCCATTATTTTAATTATTTTGATAAAATTCTGTCTATTACTGTTTAAAACATGGGAAATTATAGGCAGGCTTATACAACTAAAAATCTGTCCTATTCTATTTTGCCAGCAACTGCACTTGACCACAGTATAATCTTAATATAGAATAACCATACTATCAAATAATATTTAGGATATTTCTTAAATTCTAGAGGAAAATGTGAAATACAAAGATAAGCTCTAAACAAAACCATACACTTTATATTCCTGCTCTTAAAAAATTACCTTGTGCACTGCACCATGTTTTTCGCTTTAATTCGGAAAAAGCAACCGTCTAGGTAAGTTATCAATTCACCGGAAGGACGGACAACTTAATTTAATGGAACACTTTAAAAGTACCGAAGTCTGCTACCATTGCGACTTAACTCAATAGTTGTGGCAATCTGGGTCGAGATAATTACCTTGTTTCCTCGAAATGTTTTCTTAGGAGTTGCTTTTGTAGTCTACGTATTTATGTAGAAAATAAAATTGCATTAGGTGCACTTTTTTACTTTTTCTGCTTCTTTACAACTACTTAAAAATACTGCAACATTAACTGCAACTTTTAAATGGAAAATTCTTCTTTAAATGTGTTATACAGTATGTCCGCGGATGGGGTTTAGAAGAGGATAAATTGACCAAATTTTGCAAGATACGTAAAAATGTCACTCCTAATAAAAATTGTTGTTTGTAAAATCTTACGTTCTGAAAAATTAAATTTTCCTACGACCACCTATGAAAGTGAGTAAAAAAGCACGGTTAACTTGGCGAGAAAGTGCCTTATATCACAAGCATGTTGAAAAGTACGTTTCAATACGTGTGTTGAAAAGTACTTGTCAACATAATATTTAAATAGATGGTGCCAATTTCATTTGTTTTATTTTCAGCACACTTGATGAAAATGTTAGTGTTGAAAGTGAGGGTTTTAAAAGACAGAAATTGAGGTCTTTTTGTAAATATTTTTATGGTCGTAGGAAAAATATTGTACATTACTCGTGTGAAAGTAATTTTCGCACACTCGTGGGATTATCGCACTCGGCTGTCGCCTCGTGCGACAATATTCCCACTCGTGTGAAAAATGTCACTTTCAACACTTGTTATGTAATATACTATTTTTATACAAGGAGCATATTACCTAATCGTACTAATTTTAGTTTTCCGGTTTTACACTTAAAGTATTTTAATGTCGTATTATACACGGTGTTCAAGATAAGGAGGGCCAGTATGGGGATCTCGTAAATAGTTAGAAATGCAAAATTGGTTAAATGGGAAAAAAGTGGTGGAATTAAAGAACTAATAAAATGATATTTCAAAATTTTTCAGATGTTTCTTCATTTTCGAGTTATTTTGAAAAAACTCATTTTTCGAATTTTTAATTAGACTTTTTTCTGACGTTAATATGAAAGGTAGGGCAAAACTAATACAATTTCTTCACAGTAGCATTTAATGAACTTAAAGATTACGTTATATATTTTTTTATTCGACGTTTCGTCTTTGGGCAGCGATCAACTTAATTGTTGTAAATACGGTCCTGATTTTTTGATGAATTTTTTGCGATACGGACCTGTCTCCTAGAACATTTCATACATTGTTTCAGCTTTTGTAATTTAATGAAGAAAATAATGAAGCATACCCAATCGTTTTAATTTCTTATTTTGAGTATGGCTTGTAAATAACAAAAATAATCAATTAATTACTGTTGAAAAATATTCCCAGACCAGTGCACCACATATTATGGTTTACTTAGGCTTTTATCCTTATTTGACAATTATTAACAAATTCTGGGTTCATACGGCAAGCAGTGAGTTAAACATTTTTTAATTCCATTAAAGTGTTAAAATGCATTATAACTAGTATAAAACATTAATTTAATAACCAACCTATTACTATTAACAATATACATACAACAAATAAATGAACAAAGGACATACATGGATGGTAGGTATTATTAGCAGCTTCAGATGGGGGGTAGCTAATGTAACCTGAAGGGTTGGTGCTACTGGTACCGCTAGTGCGACACACCAGTACCGCTTCCTTTTGCATTTCGCTGGTACGTATATATATATATATATATATATATATATATATATATATATATATATATATATATATATATATATATATATATATATATATATATATATATACAGTGACCGGCAAAAAGTTCGCAACATATGGGAAAAATTTTTATTAGGTGAGTATTGGAAAAACTTTTCCGGGGGATCGGTTCTGCATGTCCGATAACCTAAAAATCGATTTTGACATACGTCACGTGACCACTGGTATAGCGTCAAATTAAAAAAAAAATTGTTAATTTACAAAAAGTGAGGTTAGTTGACGAGATATCAAAAAAAGTTATTTGAAAAAATTGCTTAGAATTAAATTTTAGGTCCTTGTGCAAAATTTTAAGATTTTATTTAAAAAAATTGGAAAACTCAATTTTTTTTAAATATTTTTTTATCGATTTACAAATTTCCAGTTTTTTTCGTTTAGATAGCTTGGCTAATGTAAAGCCCATGTATCTGGATGAAAATAAACGAATGTAGTAGTTTTTTCTACAATTGACAGGACAAAATTAAAAAAAACAGGGTTTCGCCGGACGCTAGCTGTTGCAATGATTTGTATCTAGCAGCAGTGTCAAAATTTTAGAGATATTTCAATGAGATTACATTGAGAAAACCTTAATAGTCTTAAATATATCTGAAGTTCGACTTTTTGTGAAGTTAAGGGGAGTAAAATAGATAATAAACAAAACATTACCTGTTTATTTAATCGAAATTTCATAAACGAAAACCAATGTAAGAAAAACTTAAAAGTAGTCAAATTCTGTACTAACAACATAAAAAATCATTGTTTTTCCTTGGGTGCACAAAATTTAAAACTCAGTATGACCACCATTTCTCTCCATACATACTATTGTTCTCGAGCGCAACTCTCGATTAACATTTCGGAGCATTTTACGATTTATTTGCAATACACAATTTCTAATGACATTCTCTAAATTTTGTATATTCCTAAAGGGTCGATGTTTGTACACAGAGTTCTTTAGGTATCCCCACATAAAGAAATCTAACGGAGTCAGATCTGGTGATCTCGCAGGCCACGGATTTTCAGAAAACCGTCCTATCCACTGGTTTCCAAATTCTTGATCCAGCCATCTCTTCACCTCATTTGTGGAATGAATGCTAGCTCCGTCTTGTTGAAAGTATAAATTTCTTCTTTCGGCTAATGACAAATTGTCTAAAAAGTCAGATATCTCAGTTTGTAGAAATTATAAATATCGTTCTGAATTTAAATTGTCTCTAAAGAAAAAAGGTCCCACTATTCTGAGGTTGAAAATTCCGCACCACACATTAACCTTAAAACTATATTGGTCTTTACTCTGAATTACAAAGTCTGGGTTTTCGGTGGCCCACCATCTACAGTTTTGTGAACTGACGGTTCCGTTAGAGGTAAATGTAGCTTCATCCGAGAAAAGAACGTTCTTTGGGAAATTAAAATCTTCCTCAATCATACCCTGGAACCAGGCACAAAAATCGAAGCGGGCGTCATAATCCCTATCTTTTAATACTTGTACAAATTTAGGTTTGTACGGATGAAATTTGTTTCTTTTTAATATCCTCCGCACAGATCTTTCGTGAATGTTAGTGATCTCCGATATTTGACTAACTGCTAATTGGGGTGTTTCTGTGATCGACAAACACACATCCAGAGAACCTTCGTCACCTGTTACCGGTTTTTCATGGGAAACTTTATACTGATTTTCTACCGATCCCGTTTCTTTAAATTTATTGACTAGACGAGATACTGTGGAATAATGGAGGGATTTATCGGGGTGCCTCTCATTAAAAATTGCTGCTGTTTCTCTATGGCTTTTGTAATTATCTCCAGAAATTAAAATAATTTCTATCTTTTCCTGAAGAAGTAGTGTGGGTGCCATTTTAAGGAATAAAATATTAATAAACTTATGTAAAATATCAAACTTAGTAAGATGCGAGACATAAACCAATGACATAGGTTGAAATCAAACAAATTATAATTTGTTTGAAATTTTTCTGTTGTTTTTAACCTACTAGATTATTTGGTTGTTTTAATTTCAGAGCCTGCTTTGGTAGTTTTAAGTACAACTAAATAGACCTGGTTGTTAAATTTATGTGCGAAAAATCTTAATAAAATCTTGATACAGTCATTTCATTAGATTCAAACCATTGCAACAGCGAGCGTCCGGCGAACACCTATTTTTTCGATTTTGTCCTGTCAATTGTAGAATTGTAGATCTGACTCCGTTAGATTTTTTTATGTGGGGATACCTAAAGAACCCTGTGTACAAACATCGACCCTTTAGGAATATACAAAATTTAGAGAATGTCATTATAAATTGTGTATTGCAAATAAATCGTAAAATGCTCCGAAATGTTAATCGAGAGTTGCGCTCGACAACAACAGTATGTATGGAGAGAAATGGTGGTCATACTGAGTTTTAAATTTTGTGCACCCAAGGAAAAACAATGATTTTTTGTGTTGTTAGTACAGAATTTGACTACTTTTAAGTTTTTCTTACATTGGTTTTCGTTTATAAAATTTCGATTAAATAAACAGGTAATTTTTTGTTTATTATCTATTTTACTCCCCTTAACTTCACAAAAAGTCGAACTTCAGATATATTTAAGACGATTAAGGTTTTCTCAATGTAATCTCATTGAAATGTCTCTAAAATTTTGACACTGCTGCTAGATACAAATCATTGCAACAGCTAGCGTCCGGCGAAACCCTGTTTTTTTTAATTTTGTCCTGTCAATTGTAGAAAAAACTACTACATTCGTTTATTTTCATCCAGATACATGGGCTTTACATTAGCCAAGCTATCTAAACGAAAAAAACTGGAAATTTCTAAATCGATAAAAAAATATTTAAAAAAAATTGAGCTTTCCAATTTTTTTAAATAAAATCTTAAAATTTTGCACAAGGACCTAAAATTTAATTCTAAGCAATTTTTTCAAATAACTTTTTTTGATATCTCGTCAACTAACCTCACTTTTTGTAAATTAACAATTTTTTTTTTAATTTGACGCTATACCAGTGGTCACGTGACGTATGTCAAAATCGATTTTTAGGTTATCGGACATGCAGAACCGATCCCCCGGAAAAGTTTTTCCAATACTCACCTAATAAAAATTTTTCCCATATGTTGCGAACTTTTTGCCGGTCACTGTATATATATATATATATATATATATATATATATATATATATATATATATATATATATATATATATATATATATATATATATATATATATATATATATGAATCTTTCAAGAACAGCTTGTACAAACTGGTCAGGGTTCATAAAATAACGGCGTCTGGAAATTTGGAAAAATTACGAATAAATGGGAAAATATGAAACCATTAAATCCTGGTATGAATTCAGATTGGAGAAAAATATTCCTAAATGGCGCTTCTCAATAATAAGATGATAATCGCCCCTAAATTTTCTCCAACAGACGGTACCCGCCACTGGCAAGAAACACATAGTACGAATAACTTGCCAATTCTATCAATAATTTTTTCTACGCTACAAGTCAGCATAAGAAATAATGTTTTTGTTGCCTTAAAGTAAAATCCCGTTAAAATACACTTCTTTTGGAAATATTTTAGGTTAACAAATACGCACTAATAACACATCATAGCTATTAACGCAAAAAAGAGCACTCGACTAATAATTAAAATTAACCACAAATATTCCACGCTTTTTTGACACTATCTGCACTATTAAAAACGAAAACTAATGTTTTTGTTACTTTTAGAATAAAATCTCTGTAAAATACACTTCCTGTAGAAAGATTTTACCAAAGAAAATAGAATAGGTTTGTTAGGTTTTACGTTAAACTTATACAACACTAACGAAACAGTAGGTATAGTCATTAATGTAAAAAACGGTCCACAAATTAATTAAAACACAATGCTCAAAAGAATCCACGATATTTTTTTACTATCAGCATTAAAAAACTAAAATGATAATTATTTATTAAGCAACACAACTCTTTCGGCCCGCCTAATAAGTTATTTGACATATTATCTAATTGTTTCAAATACTTTTTTATCCCTGATGTAACAGAAGTTTGGCAACCCAAAAAAAAATAGAACTGAAAGACAACATCTAAGCAGGAATAGAACTACAATTATACCTAAACGTCGTTTAAAGGAACAACTCTTGCTAGATGCTAAGGAGAATATTTAGATGATATTGTGGTTCACGGCTGTATGCCAAAATATTAACATTTCTTAATTTGTCTATTAAGTTATTCAAAACATAAATCAGCTACCTCTTGTCTGAACACTCTTCTCAATGGTAACAAAAGTATTGTAGTACAATCCGGACAGCATATTTTTAATTATTATAGTTTCAATTAACAGAGCAGAAACTTAATTCATTTTATTACTTTTGAACACTTAATGTAATGAAAATATCCTGTAATGAACCTTACAACTGTGGCAGTGTGCAGTGGCAATGGAAAAAAATTTAGGATAATCTTCATACTTAACAATGATGGTTGTATTTTGTTATGAACATAACAACGATATAAATTTACAATAAGCCAAGAACTGCATGCTACATAATATATTATAATGTCAAAATTTTACTAATTTTAGGGAATTATAACCGTTCCACTGTAAAATTTGTATAGTATTAAAATTTCTTTGGCTAAAGGACTTAATTAAAATCTTTTTTATGCTAATCTGTTACTTTAAATACTGTAAAATATTAAGGACAATGTTTTATGATTCAAATAATATTTTAGTAACACTACAATATAAAAAAACAATCAAACATAGAATGAACGTCGCAGCTGGTCATCAATCTTAGGCAACTGCAAATACATGACACAAAATTACGGGTTGCTTTACCTTCAGAGATCATAAAACTGTACACAGCAGCTGGACTTCGTAAAGCACCCAGTCATTACCCTTCTGAATTCAGCAGTTGCAAAAATCGAAACGGTATTATGAAACGTTGCAGTGTTGTCAGATATTACGGGCGTACGTTTTAAAGTTTAGGCCAGACGCTAACAGTGCACATTTTAATTCTTTAAAATTTGGTATTTAAAAACATACTTAATTTTATTAATCTTGTGTCTTAAATTTATTCAAAATAGTATCTGTTCTTCGAAGAAAAAAATTATTTTTGTATTGTGAATAAATAAGTAAAATATCAACTCGACCTTTCACAGTCTAACAGCCTCTTGCATAAAACTGTTAATCAAGTAATAAATTTAATTGACGTTTAATCGTTGGCAATAACACTAACATGAGTGCTGTCACATCACAAGTGTCCAATTAGTTTAATTCTTGATTAAATTGTTTGTGCAGCTGGTCGTCAGCACAAAACGTCAAAATATTTCTTTTTAGTTTTAAAAATAAGTTTGCAAATAATAAAAAATGGCATTAAAATGAATTATTAAGAAAACCTAATCAATTATGTTAACAACCAAAGCTAATTAAAGAGTTCATGCAAGCAAAGAGGTGCGTATCAAAAAGCAAAGATTGTGGAAAGAAACTCACCTTAAGACGTCTAATGGCATTCAAGCCCCTAGAAAGAAAGAGAAAGAAACATTAAATAACATAAAGTACACAACAACCATAACATTAAATTAATTCAGTGATAGAAGAAAATGTTTAAAACAGCCTCATAGACCTATTAGGAAACAGTACATAGGTACACATAATAGGAAGAAGTAAAAAAGAGTAAGCAAAAAACTTCTAAAAGTTAAACAATAACATACAAAGGGTAAAAGAAAATATGGATATGTTTTAATACTAGTACTGTATCTATGCGATTTAAGTCTAATTTGTGTTGTTCTTCCGGTCATCTGGCATAAAGCTAAGCTTTATTTCAAATAACTTGTCTATTTATGGTAGAAAATTTTAGTTTTTACTGGACAAAGTAAGTTTAGTGTGTTTTCGTATCACTGAACTATTTTTTTTTGTTCGATATCGTAAAAATTTAAGTGATATAATTTTAATCAATTGTAACTCTGGTATTCGATTTTTTATTCTTAAAGATAGCCTCTACATCATAAAATGAATCCCTGGAGAAAAAATTATTAAATATGTAGTATTTAAGGCTGGACAATAAGGGCATTCCATGTATAAAATTTCCTATGGCTTTTCATGCTCAAATCAAATTTATTTAAAAGTGCAAGTTAATATATTATTAATTATAAGTAAATATTACCTTATTAAATGGCTTATAAAGGGTGAGAATTTAAGAAAATTATGTTATAATGCCATATCTCAAAAACAGTTTGGAATATTTTAGAAGGTGGCATTTTAATGCAAGGTGATAAAGAAGCAGGGGCACATTGTTTAAAATGTCTGACATTTACCCTCTCCACATTTTGAAGGCAGGGTAGCAAGATTGGGAAGGTATATTTTTTGGAAAATTTTATTTTACGGCAAACGTTACGTGATGTGTACGCAGAAAATTGTTGCATTTACGCTACTGGTTGCATAGATGGGAATTTTTGAATAAATAAAAAATATAAGAGTAAAATATATTAGAACATACCTTTAATTTAACGACGGTCGTGCTTTAAACGGTGTTCGAAATGACTTCTATCTACTTCAAAACATTTTGAAATTCCTTCTTAACAGTAGTTGTGCACACGATTTGACATGAAATGTAAATCAGCACGAAGAGGTATAATTTCCGCAAGATGGTGCCCCGCCACAATTTGCGCTACAAGTCTGAGACCCGCAACGGCTTGTTTGGAGATCGATGAATTGAAGACACCGGTGCAAAAAGGAGGTAGCTCCATTTTTATAAAATTTTCAGGAGACAGAAAAAACTTATTTTCTTAAAAAGACAAATTCTAACGTACTTTTATAAACGCTATTTTAGAGTTTGATGGAAGATGCGTATTGTCTTAAAGATTTACGATTTCTAATTATTTTAGTTTAAGCATAATTTAAAAAAATATATCAAGGAGCTGCCTCCTTTTTGCACCGGACAGCGATATAAAATCTGTCAGCCCCTAAAACTAACTACATACAACCAGCGGATACGTATTTAGTGCCCGTTTACATGAAGATATGTATTTGGGGCGCTTTAGTGCTAACGGACCGGGAGTAAAGATGTAAATCAGGATTCGGTAAAGTCAGATTCATTCTAGGTTATTGAATAATAAATTCATCTTTGAAAATGGCACTGGAGCTACTGTATGCAACTTTTTTTATGTGTATTCTATTACACGGTAAGAAGAGAGAGCAAACTTTCGTTTTTTTTTTGGATGAAAACAGTGTTCTTAAAAAGTCCACTAAAACGGTCACTTAAAAGTTTATCTTGAATAACCGGAACTCCTTCAAAGTTGCAACACGTATTTTTTACCAGGGGTACCCATTCTTCTGGCAACACTATTCTTTCTCGCTTTTTTTTCTTTTTTCTTCTTTCCAGTTTTTCTTTCTTCTTTCACACAGTTATTCTCGATTTTAACCACAACATAAGAATTTCCTTCAGCTTCCGTTTTTTTCGCCACATTTTTTTTCCACGACCTTTCATCTCTACCTCATTTTTTGCTAACTTTTTTACTTTTATTCTTTCATCACTGTCAGTCATTCTCGGTTAGGGTAGAAATCTCAGCACTTTTGTCTTCTGACAGCCCACGAAGACCGAAGCCTAAGTACCATGTACCGTGGGTGTACTGGGGAAGTCCGACTCACGAATTAAACAGAGAAAATCGCCCACCACTAGGTCGGGACAAAAATCAGGATCGTTGTCCGAATCATCAAACTGTTCACTTGACCTAGTGCGACACATTTTACTGATTTATAAAAAGAAAGAGGAAAATTATTTGAATTTACTTTTGCTCAACTGATAGTAAAAAACGGTCCACGACTGATAGTAAAGAATGCTCAAAATATGCCAACAGCCCAACACAATAATGACGGCACTACTTCTTTATTGTTTGCAAATCCAACATGTGTAAATACTACAAGTGCCCCATCGAAGCGGCAGAAATATGATCTAACTCAGTGCAAAAATGAGGTAGCTCCGGAGCTGCCTCCTTTTTGCACCGAATTAAAGTAGGAGGTATATGAATATTCCATATAACCCTGGTACAAATGAAAGAATCTACCTCGTTGTTGCACCAAACGATGGCGCATGCTTTTGTTACTGTATTACGCTGTAAAACTAAAAATCATAAAAAAATGGAGCTACCTCGTTTTTGCACCGGTGTCTTCAATTGGTCGTGGTGGCCCTGTAAACGGGCTTACAAGGTCTCCTGATCTAACCCCTTTAGATTTTTTTTGTGGAGATTAATAAAGGAAAAAGTTATGACTACAGCACCACAACAAAGAACATAAAAAATCGGATTTAACAAGCATGAAAAGCCATTGACAACTCAAACTTTCAGATATGCATTTTATTTCCATGTAGACCTAAATCTTTGAGTTATTTTGAGGCTGTAACTCTCAAAATGTTAAATAACATGCGGAACTCCTATCAAAAAAAAAAATAATTTTAAAATGCTTGGAAGTAGATTGATCCGATTTTGAACGCCTTTTAAAGCACCACCGTAGTTAAATTTAAATGGTATGAGTTTTTACAGTTCTTTTTATTTATGTAAGAATTCGTAACTATGCAACCAGTAGAGTATACATATGCAACAATTTTCTGCGTACACACGTAGATTTTGATGAACAATCGAATTTTTAGAAAAAAACAACTTTTCGATTGAGCTTTCGAACTTGCCACCTGCTCTTTAAAATGTGGAAGGGGGCATGGCAAAAGGCAAACATTTTTTAAAATAATTCCCGCTGCTTTCTTATTGCCTGACAAACTTGTATCAAAATAGCCGATTTTGATAAGTTTGATTAGCTTCGGCCTTAAAACCTTTTACCAATTATTCTAGACTACTCACATTTTCTACTAACATTTTGAAATACATAATCGGAAAAAATCTAGTGTAGATTAGGATGGCGCGATATTGGAGCGTGTTCAGGGGCAGAAATGAAGAAAAAAACTGTAATACGTTTTTAACGTTTATCATTAAAATATTTAAAATACCATAGCCTTATGCCAATGCAAAGTCTTGGAATAAATAGAAAGGTGGCCATTTTTATTTTACCAGTATTGCCAGTTTTAGTGTAACAGCGCGGCCTTAAGTACATGTAAAATAACTAAAAACAATAATGGGTAACAAATTTTGCAGATATGTGCTATTGCAGTGGCGGATTTAGGGGGGGGGGGGCAGGGGGCGCGCGCCCACCCTGAACTCTTGTACAAAAAGGATTTCAATAGCGAATTTTATAAAAATAAATATTGTAACATAAGCATTCACCATTCCTACATATTCTACAAAATATTATAATCAAAAACAAGCATTTGCCGTCTAAGAAAGGTCTTTGAAATGAATTAAACCACAAAAATATGAATATAGATCAATACTAATATGTGATATAAAAAATGCAAGCCTTTTTTTGGAATTTTTGATTTACACGCTCTTTGATTGTTTCTGAAAACATTTCTTACACATCTCACTGCGATTTTATTAAAATTTGCGCCCGATCGTTTTGGCTTCTAAAGGAACCAAATAACCAAATAGTTTTTAAAACATTCTTTTGAAAGTAATTTTTTTCGAAAAACAGCTTTTTCGAAAACCGATTAACGAAACTTTTCAAAAATATTTTCTTGAATACACATATTTCGAACCAACATTTATTTAAAATACCCGTCAGCTTTTTCAAAGATGCTTGGAAACGGATTTATGAAATAATTTCTCGAAAACACGTATTTCGAAAGTACATTTTTTCAAAAATATCTTCAAAAAATGTTTTTTTAAAATAGGTACATTTTCCGAAAATATATTTTTTCGAAAACAGTATTAAGAAAATTAAATTATGAACTCTATAGCTTGGAAAATGTTAATGAAAAAAAGACGAAAAAAGATCCTGAACAAACCTAAACGCACCTTTTTTGGGTTTGATTTTATATGTTACTTTTCTCGTATATTCCTTTACAATCGATAAACTTTAATTTCAAAAAAGATGTTCTCTGAAACAATGTATTTTTTAAAAGTGCTTAAAAAATTTGAAAAATTGGTTTTAGAACTATTGAAATTTTATAAGTACTGGTATATCCCCCCAAATAAGCAGAAGGCATGAATTAAAAAATGCTACAATATTTACACTTTCATATTAGTCAAACAATTTGTCCTGTCCCGTGCAAACTAAGTGTGTAACTGTTTTGTTTTTTTTTTCAACAAACATCTTTTTTATGTTAATTTAGCATTTTTTTTTTTCGAAAAAGAGCTTCTTCGAAAGATGCTTTTTCGGAAATGGATCTACAAAATATTCTGGATAACATTTTTTTAAAAAAAGAATCTTTCAAAAATACATTTTCCGAAAATATATTTTTTAGACAACATAGTTTTTCTAATAAATTCCTAGAGGAAAAAAGTCTACTGGAAATAAAAAATCTCACACAATTTACGGAAATATGTGTTATTAAATCATCTAGATAACAAAAAATAAATGTAAAATCGGTCGTTTTAGTTTTGTTTTATTTGCAGAATATTAATAGAGATATATCATTAGGCACTTCAAAATTTATAATTGCGGTTATATGCAATTAGAACTTTTTAGCTAACAATGCCCTGGCGATAAACTATCGGATTTATTCTATTTTGCAAGTGAATATTTGCTGAAACGAATTTACAAACAGTCGGTCCTGTTTTCAGCTTATAAATTAGCAACTAGGGTTAATGAGTATGTTTATTTCAAAGGGGCTGCGAGTGGCTTAGCCCCATTTGGCGGGGATTAAGCAACAGTAATCAAAACGTTTGTTATTGCATTCAGTCGACTTAACTGCGGTGTCACCGGTTGGTTTGCAGTTCGTAAAATATTCGTAAAGCGGCTGTATACGGTAATTTTGCAGGTAAATTATTTAGCAAAACAAATATTTTACGTAATAAAGTGATGTAACTGTCTAAACAAGAGATAAGAAGCAAATGGCATTTATTTTGAGAATAAGGAAGGCTTTAGGCAAGACACATACAACAGTCTTATTAATATTATTTTTTTACATCTTAGAGAGCCGACGTAGACTTCAAGTCTAAGTACTAACGTGGCGTGCGGGTCTGAAGAGAAGGGAAATGTAGTCTATTGACACGGGATTTAAAGGATTGGAGGTTGGGAGGGAAAGGGAAACCATCTGCATGCAATTTTTTCCATAATCTGGAGACCCTAGGTATGAATGAGCGAGATAAGTGGTCTGTTCTAGGCTTTTGTAGCTGGACAGTAAAGGCATGCGTACGTGACGCGCCTCTTGTTGTTCTGTTAGGAACAGTTAAGGGGATATTATAACGGCTAGTTCTTCAGAGCAAAATCCGTGGAAGTATCGGTAGAAAAGGGATAAATCCCCAACAGCGCGGCCACTACACAGAGAGAAAAAAAAAGTTGGTGGGTATTAAATCACATTCTATAATTTTTTAAATAAAAAAATAATTCCCTGGATAAAACCATATTTCAAATAAAAAAGCGATACTTGCAACAAAATTTCTTTTATATTTTGCATAATTACTGTAATTAAAATATTTAGTTGAGAAATATATTCTTAAAAAAATTAAATTATTTTTCCGCCAACAAAAGCTTTAATAATTAATAGAAAAATTCGCATAATTAAACATTGTATTAAACGTTTCATTGTACAAATTAAATTGTATTGTCGCAATAACGAAGAAAATCTACTGACAATTATAATTTAATATTCCTAATAAGGGAAAAACAGAACTAAATATGTAATTCCAAGAATTAAAGTTTATTCCTGACAACTAAATCGCGGCATGAGAATAAAATTATTCTTTACGCTAGCCCTAACCGCCATGCCATCCCGGCGTGCATCGCATTTACCCTTCGTCCCTTGATAAGAAGGCCGACTAAGCGGCTACTCCGGTAGTAACAGTGAAGGTGACGGCCATTTGGTCTGTTTTTGTTAGTGTATATATTTATGGATAATATAATAGCCTTTTGTTGTTTTATTTTGTAGGGATATACCTATAAATGTACCAAGATATGCATGTATTCAGTGATAAGTAAAATTTACAGTTTCTTTGTATTTGGTAAATATTTGTTGGCGTTATAGTATATATCTTTTATAGAACAAAAAACAAAAATATACTTTTCTGTATGGCGACTTTATTGCAGGGTTTTATTGTGTCATTTTAAAAATGATTGTATCACATTAAATGCAATAAATATGTGAAACGAAAGTAGACATTTTCATCTTTTGTTTTATAAAAGCTCTATATTTTAACCTCAAAAAATATTTTCTTACTGCTTAAGGTTCTCTTTGCTCCGCTATGTTTGGTATTGTCAACCTAATTCAGGTTTTTTTACGTTTATCTGCTTTACTTTAGCATTTGAAAAAAGTTATGTATAATATGATATTCGTTAAGCAAATCATTACTAGGCTAGTATGAACGCATATTTCAATCTATTTCTTAACTGTTTGGCCCGCAAAAAATTTACGATCATGGTGTCAGAAAAAATGTCACTAAATTTTTTGAGAGTCAAACATTTAAAAAATAGATTGAGATATGCGTTCATACTAAACTAGTATATAATGATTTGCTTAACGAATAGCATATTATACATAACTTTTTTCAAATGCTAAAGTAAACCAAATAAACCTAAAAAAACTGAATCAATTTTTTTTGGGAACTATATCGGGATTGCAAATAGTATATATCTTTCTTAGTAAAACTAAGGTTTACTTCACGTAATTAAATTAAGATATTTTTATTAACCAATATTAGTTGTAGGTATCATACCTTCACATTAAATGAATTAAATGATAATTGATACAATTAAGTCATATTTTACTTTATCGTGTAAATTTACTTACAGAAATTATGATTTACTTCAGTTAATTAAACCTGCCAATTAAATAATTAAATTCGCTCAATTATATATTTAATTGCTCGATACCAATTAAATAATTTAATTGAAAGAAAAAAATTTTACTTGTGTAAATTAATTCTTTCTCTCTGTGTATTTAAAAAGTAATACATTTTGATAAAAAATATCCGCCCCTGACCAAAGCTGAAGTTGTGTAAACAGAATGTTACTAGAAATGGCATGTGTCAACAGCCGCCATTAAAAATCTTACAAGGAATTCAGTAGATTATAGTTCAGGAATCGCTAATTGAAGGTAAATATTGAAAAACTTGTCTTAAAACTTTTAACCCGTTTTTCTCTAAATGCCATTTTTCAACCTTATGGTGTGGATAACTCAGGAACTAATTATCTGATCAACGTTAAATGTACCATACATCTTTCAATTTATCTTCTCTGCTGTACGAATCCCTATGGTGCGTGTTTTTTTTATTATTTCCATTTTTTACAATAAAAAGTGAAATTTTGTTAAAAATTTCTTCTGCTTGATGCCATACGCAATTCATGCAATAAACGACACACTATGAATTAAAAAAATCGTAGCTATTTTGTTGAGTCTTAATTTTCCGAGACAATTTTCACACCAGGTTAAAGGTATGCCGATTCCAATAGCCGTTGTTAACATGTGCAATGTGCATATCATAGTTAATATTAATAATTGTATCGTATTTAAATATGTACTAATTTCGTGTTCAAATATTGCTCAATAAATATAGAAAACCTCAAACAATTTTACGTTATCCTACATTAAACAAAAAATCGCTTAAAACCGTTTTTTATAACACCTTAGAATGAGAAGGGTCCTTAAGAGCCGTGCTGTCTTCCTATACGTGTTTCGACTATCTTATGGTCCTATCAGTGGTGCTGTAATGAAAGGATATTAATGAAGTTAACAGTTTTTAGCATACACCCTAAAACCGAAAAGTTTAATTAAATTTCCGTATGTATTCAGTATTATGTTTAGGTAGGGTAAAAGTGTTCAATAGGCAACGTGCATGTAATCTAAATAAATCTGCAACATTTTTTTGTATTCTCTACATATTTACGGCTGTTGTTTTTAACCATTTATTTTGGCTTTTATCAAGAAATAAAAAGATTTTCTTTTACAAATTTCCATCCAAAATTCAAAACTTGCAAAACATGACTCTATTGGTTGTGACGTCACATGCTATGTAAATAAAAGTGCTAGCTAGTGTTTTGTAAATTCGAGTGTTAATTTATTTTCTTGATTATTTCCTGAAGATTAGGAGATTTCAAGGATAAGAAACATTACATTTGATTACAAATATTAATCAATAATGACCGCAAGGACAATCCGATAACTTGCGGGCCACGGATTTATTAAGAATGGATACGGGATGATTTAACATTCTTTGAAGCCAAAACAAACCATTCTAAACGACACTGTATACACAATTTGTAAACATTGACCACATCTTATTTTACCTTGTATTTTTGTACAAAAAATACGTTAGAAGCATCACAAGATTTACTAAAAGTAATAAAAGCAATAAAATATTTTATTTTTCTGCTAAATAATAATAAATTTAAGTTAAAAAGGTCTTATTATTTATAGGTTATATTATTTCTAAAGGTTTATTTAAAGTCGCTCCGAGTCATTTATAAATCTATAAGTCGCACTTTTTCTTTTCTAGTTCATTAGACAAAGACGTACGTGTAACCGAGTGTTCAGACGGTTTTCCTAAGCAACCAGCAAAGACAGGAACACTTCTGAGCTCCGACACTCCAATGCTATTTTATCTCTTTCTACTACCATTCTTTATTCAATTACGTATTTCCTTAAAGTTCGTAAACTCTACCCCTAGGGGAAATGTTTTGATAACAAACAACAAATATAAGGCTTCACGTTCGATACGCTCACAGTATACGGACATCGAATCCGTTCTTAATAAATCCATGTTGCGGGCTAATAAACCCATTCTATTTTCTTGGTTGCCGACGGTTAATTCATTTATGATAACAGCGTAATAATTAACACGCTTTTATTAGCGTGACCTGTAACGTCCTAACATTGTAAGCAAATCTTACAACTCACCTTTCATCCATCCATTTGAAACTTTGCAAACTTATGCAATTCTGGTGACAATACATGGTACAATGTCTGGTACCATCGAACTTGTATGATGATGGAGGTGGGAGGTGGTCATAGGGACTCCTCAATGGCTAACAATAAGCCCATCGAGTTTGGACTCGTTTGAGTTGTCTCAATAAGTCCTTCGGTTACATATTGTGACCAGGAGGGTCTGAGGATGGAGGAGGGAGGTGATCATGGGACTTCTTAATTGCTAACAAACAGTAAATCACCCACCTCTAATTTTTGTATTGATTTGAAACTTACAGTTATGCAATTCTGGTGACAATACAATAATATGGTACCATCGAACTTGTATGATAATGGAGGCGAGAGGTGGTTATAGAAACTCCTTAATGACTAACAGTAAGTCCATCGAGTTTGGGCTCGTTTGACTTGGTTACATATTGACCAGTAGTGGGGCTCTGCGAGGCCATATTTGTAGAGACAAAGCGATATTTTTTCGCTCTGTTTTATATTCGCTGTAAAATGATCGGCAGACAAAAACAACACGATCGCTTTGTGTCTATTATAGAAAACTATAACCACCCGGAGTAGGACTGCTGGTGGGTCTGATGATGGAGGAGAGAGGTGGTCATGGGAACTTTAGAGTTTTAAGTAAGGACGACGCAATAAATGTTAAACTAAAAAAAAATCGGTTAATTGCAAGCCCTCCACTTAATCCGAGCAAACCTCGGCCGCCTGATTTCCGCCCATCAGCCGCGATACCCGCCGCCGACGGCACCAACGCTGTGTCACATCGCGTATGCGCGGAACATTGAAAAACGTGTAAGGACAAAAGTTGTTCCTTACATCGTGATAAATATTTTCTGTCGAAAAACTTTTTCTCTAAAGCCAATGGTTCAGCAGTTATAAGGAAATAAACAATTAAATTGTTTATAACGATTGATCGCGCTAGAATTTTTCAATCCTGATAATTTTGGTTTAATCTACACCTAATTCTCAATGTTCATGATTTTTGTCAGATTTTTCTGAGCGATCCTTTTGGTGATAAGGGTGGGAGACAGCAATTTTTAAGCGTTTTTCCCGAAAAATGTTTAAAAAAATGCATAAAAAAATATATTATATATGTTGTTGAATTTTTGTGCTTCAATAAGCTTTCATTTGACACCCTGTCCTACACGATGCCCTTGAAATAATTTTTTTCCCCAATTTCCCCCTGAAATTAAACCCCAAAATAAAAATTTTACTTTTTATACTTCAGGTCTATAATTGGGCCACCACACTCTATCTCTGTACTAAATTTTAAATTTTTACGTCAAATAGTTTCAGAGAAAATCGCCTGTGACAGACGGACGGACGGACACCCAAGTAATTCCATAAGTGTCCCGTTTTCACGGAACACTAAAAACAGCAAAACAAATTATAGTTTAAAAAAAACTTAAAAACACGCTTTCATAAGTAGCGCACTAAAAAGTTAAAAATAATTATTTTCCTTTTATAGCTGAACCACTTAACAGAAACCCGGGCTGTGCAGTGCGCGCAGCGTGCGGAAAGTAAAGCAATTCACAAACTGCGCCTCCCTTTACCCGGCACACATGCATACTCAAGCAAACCCAACCGTTTATCTGTTAACTTTTAAAGAAATAAAACATTTTGGTCTTTAAATATGTAATTAAATCTAAAAGCGTGGGGCGCACTTTCATAATATGTGCATCGGCATAATATTATTTATTTATGTCGCTTACATTATGTGTGTATTATATATGTATATATAACAAGGCAACTGTAAATAAACAAAATGTAATGTAGTTACCTACCTGCATTATATTTTGTTCATCATGCCTAGAACGCTAAATAAGTGCGCCCCACGCTTTTAAATTTAATTACCTATTTAAAGAGCAAATGTTTTATAGCTGTACAAGTTAACAGAAAACCGGGGTATGCATGTGTGCGGAGTAAAGGGAGGCGCAGTTTATCAGTTGTTTTACTTTACGCACGCTGCGCGCCCTGCACACCCCCGTTTCCTGTTAACTTGTATAGCTATAAAAGGAAAATAATTATTTTAAACTTTTTAGTGCGCTACTCGTAAAGGCGTGTTTTTTAAACTATAATTTATTTTTCTACAAATCCTGATTGTACCTACATCTACAGAAATTAAAGGAGTTAAAGCTTAAAAAGTATTAACTGTTATGTGCTAATAAACTCTAAATATTTTTTTTTATGTATCTTACGCTATACTACTTTGACAGTGGCACATCATAACCTCAACATTTGTCTTCAAACTTTCGTTAGGATTAATTATACCATCAAAATAAATGACCACCAAAAGATGCTTACTTGAATTTGGCGATACCAACATTTAATATTATTTATGTAAAATTTTTAACTAACTTCGCCCTGCTTTCTACTGACTTGGCACAAGACGAAAAAAGAGTGTCAGGGCATTTGCAGTGGTGTATTTGCATAATACAATACTAATAGGGTGGTTTTAAGGAAATTTCATTGTTTAATAAAAATAATTACACACAAATTATACTAAAATGAAAAAATTAAATTTACGAAAACAAAATATTTTTATTTACACCACAGATGAACGATTCGGGTTAGGTGTGGTGAGTATAGGTAACTGAATATACATTCGAGGCCGTGCTCCTCATTTTTTGACACGCACGCGACAATTGCTGTAAACAATACGGTTGATCCACTGCTAAATAGTCCGAGCAAAGAGATGAAAAGGATCGAATTTAAGCACTTAGCACGAAACAGCGACGAGTGCTTTAGACAATATCTAACGTCACTTGTAGGCGAGCACAAATGGCTTTAAAAGCAGCCATTAATACAGCATTGGCCGTAACCGTAAAGTAAAACATTTTTGTAGTTAAATTATCCTAGTATTTTAAAATAACATTTTTGGGTTTGTTTGACTTGCTTGAACAATGTATTCAATAAAACAAAATGCATGCATATACCCTATTAGTAAGTTTTATTAACAGAAGTGTAGAGTCTCAAGTTATTTGCACTTTTTTATTTTAATCGTAATTAGCATGCTTGTCTAACGCCATATAAAATAAAAGATAACGGTCCGTTTAATACCATTACAAAAACTTTTCGTTAGTATCTTTGTGTTGCCGTTTACTGCCACGTTTAAGTTTGCAATAAAGTTTTATAGGGTTCTGTTGACATTAACTTGATCTTTGAGTTTATAAAAGTTGTAACCATCTCAGCGTGTTAATTAGTTTCAGTAAGATATCTATAGACATCTTTTATTTATTAAATTGAGTTTATGATAATCGAAGTGGAAAAGGCCGCCTCGGATGTATTTATATTTAAAATCCAACTAAGTTCTTAATAAAGACCACTGTTATAGCTCTTTGAATGATATAAAAGTTTAAACTCGTACTTGGGGATGATAGTTTAAAGGCAGTTAAAACGAAATGCAGCGGTTTGTTTTTAGTAGTCATATAAACGTGCATTAAAAAGATCTTTAAAACTTTAAACGTTAAACCCAGAGAATGCCTGTAAATATTAATAGATTTATATAAAGAAAATATTATTAGAAGCGCATCTAAAAGAGTCGAGCCGGTTAACTATTTGAAAAGTGCCCCAACGTCGTTTCCATGTTCTTACCTCGTAAATTATTGTTCTTTGACAGAAACATTTTTACACCAAATTTCAAACCCCTCCTCTCAGTAATGAGGGAGATATGGGGGTGGCAACCCTTAACTTAAAAATTCATTATCTTTAAAACTATTTCAGATATCTCAATGACATTTTAACGGTGCATAGTTATTTATAAGGGTTATATAATACAATTTTTTCAGATTTTTATCTCATTAATAAATGGTAAAAAACAAGATGTTTAATTTTTAGGGGTGGTTTATCATACTTACCCCCGGAGTGACACCAACTAAAAAAATTTAGTATAATCGTCTATTCTCTAGTAATAACATAAAAAAATTATACAAAGCTCGAATAGGTGGAACATTGTTAAAAAAAATAAAAATCAAGGTTACTGTTATGATATGCTTCTCGTTACGTATACAAGAGAGTTTTTTTTTCTCAATGTGTCTTTGTTTCAGATTTGACTATACGCTGTTTTAAGCTTTGATGATAAGTTATTTCCGATTCCTTCATTTGTACGACTTTTACTTACATTAATTCGTCAAAATATATGCTTCCTTTTATACATAATATGTCACATTGATTTTTATTTTTTTTAACAATGTTCCACCTATTCGAGCTTTGTGTAATTTTTTTATGTTATTACTAGAGAATAGACGATTATACTAAATTTTTTTAGTTGGTGTCACTCCGGGGGTAAGTATGATAAACCACCCCTAAAAATTAATCATCTTGTTTTTTACCATTTATTAATGAGATAAAAATCTGAAAAAATTATATTACAAAACCCTTATAAATAACAATGCACCGATTAAAATTTCATTGAGATATCTCAAATAGTCTTAAAGATAATGAATTTTTAAATTAAGGGTTGCCACCCCCATATCTCCCTCATTAGGAGAGGTTTGAAATTTGGTGTAAAAACGTTTCTGTCAAAGAACAATAATTTACGAGGTAAGAACATGGAAACGACGTTGGGGCACTTTTCATATAGATAACCGGCTAGACCCTTTTGCTGGTAACATGTAAAACATTTATAGTAGATTATACCACGAGTCAATAATGATAGCTATTATTCCCGAGGAATATTTACGAACCGAGCCGCGTAAGCGGCGAGGGAGTAAATATTCTGAGGTAATAATAGCCATTATTGTGAGTAGTATACTCTACTTTATCTACGACTAATTTATTAATTTGAGATTTTTTATGAACAACTTTATTTGTCAATAACATTAAAATTAGTAATAGTACAATTAATAAACTGTATTGGTCGAGAACTATGAATAAGTTTGGAAGAGTTTTCAATACAAATATTTGGAATGTCGGTTGCTGCAAAGGAAGAAGATGCTTCATTACTATTTATTTGTTTAGTAATAGTATCTGCTGTAGTTGTCTTGTTACTCCTAGACTGATCAATGTAACATTCAGCTACTTGTGTAGATTTCCAGCCCCCATGACGCTTTAATCCAGTTATATCGCCTCCTCCATCAATGTACAGAGTGGCAGATGATCTGCGATAACAATGGCCGGTATAAGTTTGAGGATTTGGCAAGTTTAAATATTTGGCAATTTGTCTACCAATGTCTGCAAATTTGTTTTTTCCTATACGTTGTATTGTACATTTGGATTTTTGATAATTTAGAAAGAATGAATTGATTTTTACATGTGACGGGCGGAGATCGATGTACTTCTTTATAATGTTGTAAAACGTACTGTTTATGACGAATGTTCGTACAATTTTGGTTTTAGTCTTGGGTATTGTTATTAAGAAGTTTGTTTGAAGATCCTTTACGTCTTCTATATTCATTTCATAAAGCTCGTTTGACCGGCATGCGCCCATAATTCCAATAATTAATATAACCTGAAGCAAATAAGAATATGAGTTTTTTAATAGATTAGATTAAATACCTATGTATATTTACCTTATGTAAAAGAAAAACTTCATCAGGAGCTTTGTCAATAAATGTCTTAATTTCTTTCGAGGTCAGAGTGGAAGATTTCTTTGCTTGAAATCCTTCAGATTTTCTTTTTAAAAACGCTCGTAGTTTTCCATATTTTTCCAGATCAACGTCATGGTTTATTCTTAACATAGATTTAATTATTGAATAAAATGACCATAATGAAGATGGTTTGTATTTTGCACTTAGTTCAGCGAAATAGGCTAGTAGAACATTTTCGGAAAATGAATTTGTATTATTTCGAAGACGCCATTCGTTGAAGTTTGCGTATGTTTTATTATAAATAGATTTCGATGTTTCCGGTATTAAGGTAGATGTTGTTGCTGTAGCTAGTTGTACAATTTCTGGAGGTGTACAAGTAAAAGCCTCTTCATTTTCATCCATCCCAATACGAATACATAAACACTACGCGTTTGACAGTGACACTTTTGACTTGGTGTATTTTGTTTCCATGGTATTATTTGATTTGAGAAATTTTGTGATTGGAGCGGGAATAAGGACTATTAATCCCTTGTCATTATTCCCTAAGGGATTAATAGGTGGCATTATATTGCGAAAACTACAACTATAATACTTACATTATACATTAGTCGTAGATAAAATATATTATTACATTTCAACGAATTGCCATTGCAATGTTAACCAATAAAATGTAATTATTCGTCACTACTCGTTTTGCTCATTATCCTGTTCTGCCTTTAGGTTAAACCTAATTATATAAGAAGTAATATGCATAATTATAATCCAAATAAATATATACATATTTTGTTTTTTTGCATTGTCGACATAAATTATATATTTATGGCAGTTGCTTGTATCCATTTATTTTGATTTTCATTAAGAAATAAAACGATTTTCTATTAGGTACAAATTTTCATACAGAATTCAAAACTTGCAAAACGTGATCCTGTTTACTGTGACGTCGCGAGTGTCACGACGTCACATGATATGTAAATAAAAGTGCTGGCTGGTGTACTGTAAATTTGAGTGATAATTTATTTTCTTGATTATTTCCCCAAGATTAGATTAGAACATTTTGTGGATAAGAAATACAACATTTGATTAAAAAGACTGTTCAACAATGACCACAAGGACAATAGGATAATTTGCCTACTAACAATCCTACAAACAAAGAAGATATGACACCGCGCAGGTACGCGTGGCCATAATACGTTACGCTGTGAGTAATTCAGCCATATTTTGTAAACAAACTATGTCTTTGTCAACATCGTGGTGTGTTTTCAAGTTATTTTTTGGTGTTTTTATATCACTTTTAAAAGTTTAAAAGTAAAAAATGAGAAGTGCTGTGGACAATCAATGCAAGGTCTATATGCCTGATATTAAATTTTTAGTTTTAAACACAGGATTTGGAAGCGTTTATGCAAACGAGAAGATATGTAATTTTAATGTGAAAAACGCTAGAATCTGTGCTAGACATTTTAACGACAGTGATTATGAACATAATTTAAAGCATGAATGCACTGTACCAAAAACTAACGCCCTTTGAAAAAAGAAGCTTTACTTTTCTGTTTGAAGCTGGAAATATTTACATATGTAAATTACAGTTTTTCATAATTGTCGTTTCTTAATTTTGTCTTTTCATCTTTATATTTTGCAGACAGACTTACATTTTATGACACAACACGAGTACTGCAAAGTAGGTACTCAGGTGCCATCATTGGAAAAACCAAAAATGTTTGTAAATATTTTATATTGTATTATTCTGTAATATATGTGGATTTGACTTTGAAATGATGTATGAATATTTATAGCAACCTAAAATTCCCGTAACAATGCCTGTAGGTAAGCTATCTACCTTAGATATACTAAGAGAGCAAATTACTTTTCTGTAAAAAGTTTTTGCGATTTATTCAGTAGCTTAACCAACTAACGAGTCTAGTCAAGAAAATACGACAAATAGTTTTTCGAAAAGAAAATGAATAAAAAGGCTACTATGTTTATCTTACAATATTTATTTTTATAAAATTTGCTATTTAAATCCTTTTTGGGTAATTATGTAGTATACTATACGGTCTTCAGCTATTTTTGCGTTTTTTAGGAAAATTCTTTTATGGTCACATTCTACTGTCTTTCCTGATTGCAAATATAAGTGCGCACATAATAAATTATGAGCAAACCTGACCACCTTTGTGCTCACCACCCAAGCAAACCTGAGCAAAAAGGTGGTCAGGTTTGCTCAGTTTTGATTGATATAGATACATATATATATATATATATATATATATATATATATATATATATATATATATATATATATATATATATATATATATATATATATATATATATCTATATCAATCAAAACTGAGCAAACCTGACCACCTTTTTGCTCAGGTTGGTGAGCAAAAAGGTGGTCAAGTTTGCTCATAATTTATTATGTGCGCACTTATATTTGCAATCAGGAAAGACAGTAGAATGTGACCATAAAAGAATTTTCCCAAAAAACGCAAAAATAGCTGAAAACCGTATACTACATAATTACCCCTTTTTGTACAAGGCTCTAGGGCGGGGGCGCCCCCTGCGCGAAATTCGGCTTTTTGGCCCAAAGACCCCCGCTTCCACCCCCATCCCACTGCCATCTTTGATCCATCTGTGTACCACACTAGTGAACCTTTTTCAAATTACGGCACTTTTTCGCTCATACTTCGACGGTCTCTTATCACCACTTGAAAAGAGCGTTGAAAGTCACACACTTGTGGCATTTAGAACCTTAATAAAAACTACATACGTTGGTCTCGTCAGTTTAAACCTTTTGATCTACTACATATAATAATACGTTCGATGAAACACAGTTTAAGATTCATGACATAGAATCCTACACAAACAAAAAAAAACCCATTCAAGGTATTTTTTTTTCAGTATATTGATTCGACTTACTTAGCGTAAGTAAAAATACTTCTTTGAAACACGACACTAATTTTGTGTTAAATATATATTTTTTAAATTATCAATTTGGCTTTAGATAATCTTGAACCAACACATTTTTTTCTTAAACCAAGATATTTTACAAAGCTTACTATAATAAATATTATTCTTGAGCCAAATATAAGCTACAAATATGCACCTGCTGAAGAAAACAAATTTATTTAAAAGGGCAAATTTTTAAGTTGATCTTAATATAGGAATATTACTGACTAACCATAATTAATTTTCATAATTACTTCAAGTAAACTCTACATATTTTTGCACAGTAATTATTTGTGATAATTTCAAGTTACTTACATTTCTAAAATAACTTAAAAACACGAATTTCTCTTATGTGAAACTCTTGCATGAAATTGGCTATTAATACTATACGTTAAGCCATACCTCAATGTTATTTTTTTACCTAAGACAACCACGTAGTACTAGCGTACCGTGGGCGTCTGAAGGGAAGGAAAATGTAATCTTTTGACACGGGATTTAGAGGATTGGTGGTTAGGACTTTCGTAGCTGGACAGCAAAGGGATGCATACGTAACGCGCCTGTTGTTGTTCTATCAGTCAAGGGGGGAACTTATAGCGGCTAGTTCTTCAGAGCAAAATCCGTTAAAGTATCGGTAAAAAAGGGATAAATCCCCAACAGCGCGGCGGTGAGCGAAAGAAGGGAGTTTTCTTGTGAGGACTAGGTCATTGATGAGTCGAATGGCTCTCTTTTGGATGGAATCAAAGATATTGGAGCAGTACTCTAGGTTAGGTCTTATTTGGGAAATATAGATAGTGTGTAAGTTGAAAGGGGAGAAGTATTTTCTGGGTCAAAAGAGAAAACCAAGCTTTTTAGCGGCTGATGTGGCTATTGAAGTAATGAGTTTGTACCAATTAGTATTATTTTATTCTTTTGGGAACTATTAGATATATCTCTGTCAAAGAATTACTTTCTTATTCCAAGAAACGAGTATTTTTGACTCAACAAAGTATCACAAGAACATTTTATTTTTGCTATGAGTTTAACATATCTTACGGATATACAACTACGCGGTACACTAAGCAGAGTATTTTATTCTTGGCGATATTAAACCTTTTTTCTGTGTGTAAACAAAGCTGATCAAATGTCAATAATTGTGTTCAATCTTGTACAAAATCATAAATTTATGCCACAAAATGAACTAAAAACCAAGTAAAAATTATAAAACTATTTAGTGTGTCCTACTCATTTGTCACATGTTACACTGAATTAGGCTAACTCTACGTTGTAACCTAAATAAGGCTCCAAATCCCCCAAAAGCTTATTTTACGAACAATTTAACACGAAAATACCATTGACACATTACCTTTCCTTTCAGAAACCCTATTTCTCAACAATATCGGCAGATAAAGAGCTCCGTATATAGTCAGTAAGTAAGCAAGCCACGTTAAATGAAAACTATAAAGCCTAAATCCTCATTCGCAACGCTTTTCAAGTTTATAGAAGAGCAAATCAGATTAGACAGTTAATAAGCCGACATCATACTGAAGCGAAATTCAATACGTGGATCATTCAGGCAGGTAATTGAAGCTAATCTGGCGAAGCAACAAAAGTGAATATAACGAACAAGGCAAGTCGATGCCAGGAGAAATCCCAGCACTTTTCAATGTTTAATGCCTAATAATAATGGAATACAATAAAAGACTATTGTACATCATTTTGCTTTTCTTAAGTAACTTTTTACAATATAATAATGACATTACAAGAGAATAATCTAAAAAAGGTATCACTATTTCATAAAATTTATTGTCAGGTATTAATAATAGCTAAAAAAAGCTAAACATTTAGAAAAATATAATGAGTACTTTGACTTCGTAAATTAATTATCGAAAGTCTGTCAGTACCCCTAAGGATTACTTAATAGAGCTTTGATGGATTCCAACCCTGGAACTATGCTACAGGAAATAAAAGTGTATTAGTGTCAATAACTATTCTAAATATGGAGGTTAGTCTTTGTTGTTTGGTTTTATAGTCTTTGAGATATTGCTATTAACTAGACATTACTGTTCACTTAAAAAACCTTGCAGCCCTGAAACAGACATATTTTTGTGTTGGCCTTTTTTTCTCTTTATTCTGCCACATAATGAAGTCAAAAATAAGTTATTTTGTTAAAGAAACCCGAATTTGGTCTAACAAATTAATCAGTTTTCCACTAATTATGAGTGAAGCACTATTTCTAATGTTTTCTAGGTTGTTAATGGCCAGAATAAATAGGTGATATGGCAAGAAAAATCTCGAAGGAAGGGGAACTGCAATATATTTTAAAAAAATCAAATAAAGCTTTCTAGTAGCTGTAAACTAGGTATAAATATATTGTTTTTTTTCTGTAAATATGCCATTTTGTTACTTTATTTTACATATTTGTTTTTCAAATGTAATTATACTTCTTAATTATTTTCTGTGTTTAAATTAATTTTGCTCCACTGCAAAAAAGCTAGTGACACATCAGCTGGGCAAAAACAAAAATGGACACATGGGTATGAGGGACACAAAGATACTCAGTAGATAAATGGCAAACCTAATACTGACAGTATTTAATAAGCACGACAAAGTTTAACGAACCGTTTAGAAGTCAAATTAACATTATACTCCAATTAAATGGTCGGAAAAGGGGCTAATTAAACATTTTGGGTAGGCAGCAATTTTTTTTTTGGGATGCGTAGAGGGATCATTGGTGAGTCTAAATCTCAGTTTTAGGGATTGCAAACTTCACCCCCCCCCCCCCCCCTCCCCAATTAGCTTTTTGACAATATCTCTGTAACCGTAAGTCGTACGAAAATTGTGTATAGAGTTTTTTTGTGGAAAGTTAAATAGTCTACAACTGTTGTATTAAAATTTTCTACGTAGCATTGTTAATAAAAGTTTTACGAGCCGGAAAAGACGAAAAATCAAGGTAAAAAATCTTTGAGGAGATATAACTTTTTTAGTATTTATTTTTATGCAAGAACACACCAGTACTTTTTTGTAGAGCATTTCGCTGACAATTAATTTGACTTGCTCAATATTTTAATTATCATTATTTTTAAGGATTTTACGTTATACAAACTTATACATCAGAACAATGCCAAGTATGTTCACATTTACATAAATAATATATATATATATATATATATATATATATATATATATATATATATATATATATATATATATATATATATATATATTATATATATATATATATATATATATATATATATATATATATATATATATATATATATATATATACATATATATTGAAACTATATTCTTTATTTTTTTTAAACATATCGCAATTTATACTATAATTTAAGAACTCCTTCCAGCCCTCAGGTAGAGTTTCTTGGTACATATTTTTATGGTGTTTTCCCCAGTAGGCCTAATCCACGAATATTTGTTTAATAATAAACGGTTATATAATTTTCTATCGCTTTGAGGGGCCAGGTTGCGAGTCATTATCAACTATTAATGGAGGTTCTTCGGTGATGTGTTGAGGAATGGCATTAGTCCCAAAAGGGGTTAGTGTAGGATAATCGGTGTCGATGTCCCCTTTGTCTAGAAATTTTGTTACTTCCGTTCCTTCCACCTCGTTTTCACAGCTTTCTCCGCAACAATTTTGGCAAACAGCTGAGCACTCTAATCCTGCCTTGCGACATCCACAGGCTGCACCACACTGGCCTTTGCATCTACAAAAAATTAATTTCAAAATCTCGGGAGGGGCGGGTGCCTTGGTACCTTGAACAGGAATAAGCATTTGTCGTGTTTCTTCCGGTCCCAAGATTCCGGAACTTTATGTCTTCCGAGCGAAGTTTGCACTTGATGATAAACTCTAAAAGTGCGCATGCGAGCGTGTAGGCGGGAGCGATGCGAGATTAAATTTGCTTTTGATAATTGATTTGGCGAATCGTTAGTACCGAAGACCATCAATCGACTCTTTAAGCTTGTTGGCACCGTATAAGGCAATAAAAAAACCTTCTCCGATGACACTAAGTACAGTAGGGTCGACTTTCTCATCCTGAAATTATTTCAATCCGGAAGATAACTCAGGGTTTTTCTCAAGGGTTGAGATAAACTTCATTTTTCCCATGTTGTACGCTGCACATGTTGTATCGCATCTGGAAAAAGCATGTAAAAATATTTTGAGCAACAATTACCCAATGTGCTAAGCTTGATGAACAATAAATTTGATCAGGTGATCGTCCTTTGTGTGGCTTTAAGAAGAAAACGTTTGAGTGATTTCGTCCCAGCAAAAAAAAGCAAAACAAGAATATCGATGTCTTCAGCGACAATCGTTACAGAATCAAACAGTCGAGATTCTTCAAGAGCAGAATTAGCAATGAGTAAATCTGCATCTCCTTCACTTTGATCGACATTATAGCGAGATGCTGACAACGTATTCTTCAGATCGATGAATTTTTTAAAATTATTTTCATTGCCGAGAAATTTTTCTTGTGAAACTGTTGGAATACTATTACTACGGCAAATTATGTCAGTGTAGAGCTTTTGTTTTTATATCGTCTAAGTCGTTCCCATGACTTAGTGCCAGCGATGTCTGGATCATCTGAATACCCATCAAAAATTATTCTTAGGAACCAAAATGATTTTAAATGTACTTTACATACTTTTCGCAATTTTGTTGAATCGATGCATTCCTATCCCATATAACCTTATGGAGAAGATAACCACCATCAACAACAGAAAGTATCTTTGATCTAAGATATGTTAAAATAATAAAGATAAACAATATAGTATGAAAAAATAATATATTCATGAAAATAAAGGTACTGACATTGTTATCATAAACATATGTAGACGCGTCACTTACCGTTGTCTTTCCTTCCTTTGCGACCCTGTAAAATCCTTAAACATGGATGCTCTACAAAAAAGGACTGTAGTATTTTTGCATAAAGATAAATAATAAAAAAGTTATATCTCCTCAAAGATTTTTTTACCTTAATTTTTCGTCTTTTCCGGATCATAAAACTTTTATTAACGATGCTAAGTATAAAAGTTGTAGACTATTTAATTTGCTACAAAAGAACTCTCTACACAATTTTTGTACGACTTCCGGTTACAAAGATATCGGCAAAAAACTGATTGCACCATTCATTTCAAAATGGCGGCCAAAAGGGCGGGGGGGGGGGGGGGGGGGAGAGTTGCAACCCCGAAAACTAAGATTTACACTCACCAATGACTCCTCTACACATCTAAAAAAAAAATTGCTGCCTATCCAAAGTGTTTAATAAAACTACCCTAATGTGATGGTATGGAGGATTTCTTCAATACCAACACCAATTCAAATCGATTCCAAATTGAAATACAGAAGAGACTACAACAATCGATTATTCCGGTACATTTGTTCCTTTGAATGAAAACTGATGGTTACAAATTGGATATTATTATAATGAAATAACTCTACTCAAAATTCAATCGGCTGTGAACGACGTTGTTTGCAGAATCAATTGCACTCTAATTGGTAGCCAAATTAATTTGATAACAGCCACGATAACAGTCGAATTGCCTCCATATGTGTTTAATAACGGTCGAATCAAAAGTCCCCATTTAAATTATTTCCTTTATGAGCAAATGTAACGTAACTGCTGCCTTTAATCACCGTGTGAATTTCTAATTTATACAGAGTAATATTTTAATGTTTAAAGTCAGTTATAACATTTAATTTGTAATATTTTCCCAGTATTGGACTGGCCAGTTCAGTCCCCGTGAGATTTTTTTATGGGGAGACGACCCGCGGTAAATGAATTAGTATGTTAGCTGATTTGATTGTTTAAAATAAACGTTCCAACAAATGACAGTTAATTGCTAGATCATTATTAAAAATTTATCGGAATTAGGTAACTTTAACGGAAAAAGAGAAACAGAAACCCAACGGTGCCGCTTCCTGACAAGAATTATTACAAATTAGTCGTATTCTTTACTGCATATTTGCTTGAGTTTGTCCATTCGATTACGATTTGTTTGACAATTTTTGTATTTGTCGTTTGAAATTGTTGCTTTGCTTTGGAAAACTTTACCCAACAAACACATTACTGTAAATAAACCCAAGCTCTCGGGACTGTTTGGCCGTAATAAGCAGTGCGATCTGATATAGAGCCAAGTACAACCTCATTGTTACTTACTGAATCTAAAACGTTTTTGACAATGTTCTCCGATTTTTAATCAACCTATATCTTTTACCAAAACCGACGTCATATCACATAGCCGTCACGCATTACAGAAACATGGTACAGACATGGCTCTGACTATTACCTAAAACAAAAGTTTCAGACACAGTAAGTAACAATGATAGTGAACTTGGCTCTACAGATCTCACTGTTTTAACGGTTAAACAGTCTCAAGAACTAGGTTTTGTTTTATAATAATTTTTTCCTACGAGCGTGCGGAAAATTGATTTTCCACACTGTTTTGGATGCGGAAAGTGGTACTTTTCCGCATTTGTGCGGTAAAGTTACTTTTCCGCACGAATTAGAAAAAACATTTTCTCAGTTAAATTTTGCTTCTACTAGCTTTCAACTACAAAATTGCCTTTGTAGCACGGTGTATTAAGTGAACGTCATAGTTTGACAAATTGTGTTAGGTGGTGACCTGTTTGTGCGATGCCATAAAAGCAAATGTCTGATCTAGTTTGTATATTATGCAATAAATTTTATTGTTCCTTTGGTATCGTTTCCTTAGCAGGAGATAAAAAGTGTCTTAAGTCAATGTCCAGTTAAATTTTTAAAGTAACTGCGATATTTTACAATTTTAAGTTATAATCACCCTTAAAATGGATAATTTCGATGAAGAAATGGTTTCAGACGAAATACTGGAAGCAGCCAACAAGGCAAGTAGTCGTTTAATATTCGAAAAGTCGGAGCAGCGATACGAAAAGGAATTTCTAGATGCAATTATGGTGTACAGAGAAAAAAGTATAGTCATCAAGAAAAAGGTATTTGTGGCATATTTTAATTATATATCCACAAAAAATTCACCTTCTACCTTATGGTCCGTGTACTCCACGATTAAGCTCATCATCAAACCTGAAAAAGGAATCGATTTGAGTAGATTTTTGAAGTTAACTGTCTTTTTAAAAAGACTTAATGACAGATTTACGCCGAAAGAATTAAAATTTTTGGAAAAAGCAGATATTAAAAAGCGTCTCTCTAAAGCACAAGACAATATTTTACCTAATGATCAAAATTGCAGCAATTTTCGGCATAGCAGGCGCTTGCCGCAGGGAAGAGTTGATGAAGCTCAACACAGACAAAATTAAAGAGAATGAAGATATTTTAATAATAACAATACCCAATACAAAGACAAATGGTCCAAGAAAATTTGTTGTATGTAATCCTGGATCTGAAATAAGCTACGAACTGTACAAAAAGTACAAATCCTTGCGCCCTACAAATACGTCTCGTCGACCATTTTTCTTAGCATACAAAGATGGAAAATGTCCCAAACAATGGGTGAGCATAAATACGTTTGGAAAAATGCCATCAAACATAGCAGGGTACAAATAAGTCACAAAAAATTTTGATTTTAAAAGCGTAATTTAGAAATTTCAAATTTTTACTTGAAAATCTGGAATAAGAATTCTTTTAAAATTTAAAACAACTTTTTTGTTTGCCGTTTTGGATTAAAATGTAAAAAGGCAACTTTACTCTTAACCAAATTTTACGATTTTTTTGGCATCGTGGATCTTATTTTTATAACAAGCAAAAAACTTTTATAAAGAATGACCTTTTTTGTGTCTTTCACTTTTTGGTCCATTTGTCCTCTTGTCTACCCCATCCGGGGGCATCTGTATCCTGGAAAATTTTTCAAATGTTTTTTAGTTTTCTTTTAATTTTACTAACTGACGAAGCCGCAATTCCATACAAAACACCTTCCGTACAAAATTTAGGAAATCACAAAACTAACTCTGATAAAACTTAAATTGCTTCTGGAATTGGCCAATTAGGATGCTTTAGTCAAATTCAGACGCTTTCAAATCCTTAATTTACTTTTCCAGTAACTGCACCGCTGCCTTAATGTATAAATTTAATTTTACATAAAAACATAACACATAAACGTTTTAATTGGTGTAATATGCATTAACAAGTTAATTTGAGTGCCATACCATGGCAATCGTATTGTTTGTAAAATTAAACAAAGAATAATATGTTAAGCACACCGAAAACAAAATAAATAATACATATACGCTTACCGCAATGCTACTTATACTATTTGACGCCACTCAAATATTTACTTTCCAACAGTTGGCAAGACCGAGTTAATCCCTAGGATGCGGAAAAGGGAGCGGAAAATATAATCATCTTTTAATCCCAGGGATTTCTACAGCAGGTAGGTAGATTGTTTTAAATATAAAATATTTAAACTCTAGATTAAATTACTAAGTTTAAAATTTATGGTAATTAACTATGCTCTACCTAGGCCACTTGGGAACATGTAATTTTTCGACGCATGGCAATAAGCAAAATGCATATTATTATAATCAAACGAAATCTGAAATATGTTAGCTGTACTTTCCTCATATAATATGGTGACTATTTTTATCTATTTATTTTGATTTTTATTAAGAAATGAAACATTTTGTGTTACTTTTCTTACGGCATATACAACTTGCAAAACGCGATCCTATTGGTTGTGACGTCACATGACATTGGTCTGTTATGCTGTTATGGTGGCTATATCGTTGATTGGAGTGTTAATTTCCGAAGAATAGGAGATTTCATGGATAGGGAATACATTTGATTAAAAAGACTTGTTCAACAATAATCGAAACGGGAATTGTGCAAGCAAGAACAATCGGATAATTTGCCGAAAATTGATGCATTTATGATGACTCCTTACTTATTTTTCTACGAATCCGTCTGAAACTAAAGAAGTAATAGTTTTAAAGTATTTTTTAAAAGAAATATTGTTATGTGGTAACAAGCTTTAAATTAGTTATTTCTTTTCAGTTATTGATATGTTTAAAACAACAGGTAGCAAAGAGCACTGAAGCCACCGTGTTGCAGAAAACAGTATTTAATTACAAACGACTACTATCATCGTCTATTGTGAACAATGTTGTATATTTGAACACCAAATTTCCACTAGACTAATGCGGGAAGTTGTAATATCCTGTGCACCGGAAGCAATCCGTTCTGCCATGTTAATGAATTTTTCTTATAAACCAAAGTCAGACAGATTATTAGGGTATATTGCTGAAATTGTGATTTAGTTCAATTAATTTATTATTACAGAATAGTAGTTAAATTTATACTTGATTATATAATTGGAAAAAAAACTGAGAAAAAATGCGGAATTGTAAAATTAAACTGGCTAGGACCGGTTTAAGTTGACCAGTGTAAGAAATAGGACAGCTAAGTTTCGGACTATGAATTTATTTCAAAGTTTTTTCGCAAATTTATAAAGGAAAGGTCAATTTTAGTATGTCTCTTCCACAATGTCTTGATTACTATGTATAAAAATCCAGCAAGGAAACTGATAAGAATTGAACAATAAAATTATTTTAAAAATTAATTTTGAATCCGTTACGGATTCATACCCTTTTGTGTTGGCCTGGGCAATCTATGTTTTGTATATGTAAAAACGAACTTTGAATAAATCCGTCCTTTTTCACTAGCTTTACTCATTTTGCTAAACACCGGATTATTCCGGAATAGATTGTAATTTTGCAAAATTCCTGTCCTCATTCGTAGAATCAGAGCGTTCGATGAACAGGGGTTCACTGAAAATAGACTACAACTACACATGTCCTGACCATGTGCTAAATGTATATACAGTATACAGAAAAGAAAAAAATCCTGAGCAAACCTACACTTATTCGACTTTTTACAAAATTGTAAAATTAAAATTACTAACAGCTATTATTCAATAATACGAATAAAGTTAGGAGTTTTGTAAAATACTTACACCTATTCCACAAAACCCGGTGTTTTGTCGAATAGGTTACTAGAAATATTGAAGAAAAATGGTTATTAAAAGTTCCTGCGACACATGTACCCCAGAATATTCTATGCTATGTTGCAAGTTAGCAAACCTGAGCAAACCTGGAAAAACAAATTGTTGTTTAAGCCAATAAATGCGCAGCAAATAATTTGGGTAAACTAATGTTAAACTTAAACAGTTAAAACAGTATCTGTATTTTTGTGGATCAAAAAAAATTAATACTAAAGCAGCTACTAAACTAGACTTATATATAAGGAAAAAACAAATATTACAAAAAAGGATAAAAATAACGATATTTTAATTGCTGTGAAGGCTCAAAATAAGTTTGATCGATAACCTGCCAGCTCTACTTCTTTTCCCATCGCTTTATAAAATCTTTATTAATTAGCAACCACTCTATTAAGGCTGCCTTAAACTTCAATTTACTTCGAAATACCAGGCTTTCAAAACTTAAATTGCGTATCTTAAATTCACAGGTAGCAGACATTGCCCCTTACGTTATTTATAGGCACACCCATTCACGGGCCAATTTATTATTCGTGAGTTCATCCAACTTTCAAAAAATCCCTGATATAAGATGTACTGATCTCATTAAAAATAAAGAATTATGTAGGGTAGTTCTATAATGTCTCCAAAAAAATAATGTTAAGATAGAATTCTCACGGGCAACTCAACATATTAAAAAAAAATAATACCCAGGGCTTTATTACAAAAATCCATCCTCGTCAAAAATGAAAACGATAACGTTTGAGGTCAAAGGATATTCGATTTTTTCACAACCGAATGTAGAAAAACGTGGATCTTTTAAAAACAGCAATGATACTAACACTTTTTTAACATTAGGTTTCTATCCATACTTACTTTTAGGATATATGTCATCAAAAAAAGTCTGATATAAGATGTAGCTGTCTCATTAAAAATATTTTAATATAAAGCGTAATTCCACAAAGATTTAAAAATTTAATTTTAAAACAGCCAAGAGTAGCTCAACCTATTAAAAAAAAATAGTACCAAGATAGTAAAAAGATAACGTTTGGGACCAAAAGATTTTTTTTCGCCAACGAATGTAAGAAAACATGGACCTTTTAAGCAATAACACTAATACTTTTTTAACATTAGGTTTCCTAATCCATACTCATCTTAGAATAGACGAGCAATTTATTATCATTTTTGACTTAATTTTATTTAAGTATAGGAGCAATTTATTACTTTGCACTATTTAATCCCAATTACTAAATATTTCAAGTTGTAGATGTGTTTCGATAAATAAACAACTCTACTCAACTTGTCAAAATTTGTCAATTAATGTCATGTCATGTCAGGCATTTATCGCTGCACAACCCAACCTGGCATTGTTTGTAGTGCAAACAAATTTACAATTCATTGTATTCTTTAGAATACCTGTGCCTCCCAAACCTGTGTCGACAGTAATTATTAAAAAAGTGTGAAATGGCATATTTTTCCCTTGCTAAAGATTAGAGATGAAGCAACCAAAATAATGAAAACAACGAAATATAATAGCGTGAAGAAAAAGTTATAAATAAAGGCAAGCCGAATAAGTTTTAAAAAACTCTGAAGCCTAATTTAATATTCTTTAAAACCTACTAAATATGATTTTAACCGACCATTTTGTTGACTAACGGGAGAACGTTGCTCAATAACTTCACGAGGTTTTAAATTAAAGTGTAAAACAAAATAAAGTTAACAGGAAAAAAGTAAAATTCCATAATACTTCGACTTGTTATTTTTAAATTTATTAAAGGCAAAGTATATTTTGTAATGATGGTAATATTATACCGACATTTACATTAGTTTAATTTCTAATTAGCATGATTAAAACAATTTTATCAACTAAAAGCACCATTATGTGGATGGCGCAGCATGACATCCCGGCGCAAAAGGAAATAAAAAAGCATCAATAAAGGATATTATAACAACCATTTGGCTCCTTTTTCATGAAATAAATTTAATTTATGTTAAATTGCAATTAAACTAAAATAAACTATTTTACCCTTAATGGTACAGAAATAATTTAACGACAGAGGGGCAGCATTTAGACAAAATGCATTAACACAAAGGTTTATAATAAATTAATTAGTATCTACTGTATTAGTATCTATAATATGTATTTTAAAAAACTCTCTTAAAACACTATAAATATTTTAATGACTTCACTACATATTTGTCTCTTAATCCGACTTTGACTACAATACGTACTTATACAGTGAGGGTTTTTTAACGCGGGCCATAGAGATTTACATGGTAAATTTTGTACCCCCTGTTAACTTTTGTTCTAATAAAGTTAGAAAAAAAGTCGGGTGGGGCATAATTTAGCACCTCAACTTAACGCTAAAATGTTTTCTTAGCGGCAGACTTCAATCAATTTAAAAAAATATGCAGTTTTTTTGTAATAAATTACAGTTTCTTCTGTCCCCGTATACTAAGTTACCTGAAACTACCTGAACATACTTTCAGTCCCAAGACATTTTAAAAATAATTCATAATTCATGTCATCTTTGATAAAAAAAATACCTTAAATGAGCGTATTTTTATGGTTTGTAATTACATACGAGCAATGTCGAGTCGAGAGATCGTGGATAATGTTCCGACAGAATACCCAAATCGTCCTATTCCAAGTAAGAGCACTGTACAAAGATCGTACGAACAGTTTTTGAGAACTGGTTTTATTGATACGTCCCATTGTAAACGCATAAAAAATCCTACGTCGGTATCGGAAGAATTTAAAATGAAATTATGCCTATCAGTCAGAACAAGAAGATTCATCATCTAATTTAAGACAATTAGCAGATCAATTGGGTTCCTGTAAAAGCAGTTGTCATAGAGGTTTATTTAAAACAAGAAAAAATGCCGTTCTTATAAACTAAGAAGTGTACAAAAAATATTGCCAGACGAATATTTTTTAAGAATGGAATTCTGTCAAATTTGGATGGAAAAAATTAACAGATATCCAAATATCCTAAATTCAATTTTCTTTACCGGTGAAACTCACTTTTCCACAAATGGGACCGTAAACAAACAAAACACTAGGATTTTGGCACGAGAAAATCCATATTTTATACAACAAAATTACACACAATGGCGGGAAAGCATTAATGTTTAGACAAGAATTTGTGGAAACACCGACGATTACCCCTTTTTCATCGAGGGTTCACTAACTACTGATAAATACTTGGAATTATTAGAACTACAAGTAGGCCCTGCTTTGACTGATGCTAGAACTAACGGTCAAATAATTTTCCAGCTGTTACTGAATTCCTTAATACTTAACACTTTTCCGAATAGCTCAATAGGGCGTTTTGACCCATTTAAGTGGCCTGCTCGGAGTCCCGACTTAACGCCGCTCGATTTGTTTTACGGGGGGGTAACGTTCGTGTTACCCCAAAATATCCCAAAACTGTGATTAATTAAAAACAGAATTATTCAGGCAGCAAGGACTACTTATTATTCGCCAATTAGAAAATGTAAGAAGACATTTTTATGACAACTTGGGCTATTGCTTATCCGCAAATGGCGGACACTTTGAACAATTTATTTAAATGTACTTGTTGTAGTTAAAAAAATGTATTATTAGTTTTAAGTTATGTATTTGTTTAAAAGATTTACATTTAAAATAAAAATTAATAAATGTTTTATTTTTAATAATAGCAGCTAAGTAGCTGACGTAAAAACTGTTGTTTTCAGTCTTCCTCTTTAATTTCTTGGCAACAGTACGTAAGTATTGGCAAACATATTTTGTTCATAAGAGAAAATTTGTTAAAATTTAAGTTGTTATTCGTAAAATTTAAGAAATAACGTCAATAAAACTTTCTTTTTAACAACAGTTTTACAAAGTCTCGTATGGTAATACGAGTCAAATTATTTTAATTGTGACGTTTAGTTTAAATAACAGGATACTTCTTTTACGTTTCGGTTTATTCTTAATTAAACCATCATCAGAAATTGAAGCTTACTTTTACTTGTAGAAATGACAATTATACTTTACATTTTAGCATTTGTTGATGAAATTCTAAACTTAACTGATGTTAAGTTATATATACATATTGTCTGTTACTTAAATTGACTGGGTATTTATTGGATCTTGAGACTTAAACCTGAATAACTTGAATTAACATTTTACTGAATTTGCCTCCATATAACTCGAATTCTGGCAAACACGACCTCAGTTACTTGTGCCTAAATTATGTATGTATGTAGACCGAAATTCAATCGTGTAAAGTACAATGACGTTGGTGCCGGCGGAAAGATTGTTGCGTCGCAGTCTCTCTCCAGCCTCGTGTGACTTCATTAACAACCAGTGGTCAGTGGTTAACTAAAAGTTTTCCCTCCGCCGGCACCAACGTCATTGTACTTTACACGATTGAATTTCGGTCTACCTACAACGTTACATACAGGGCCGTTACTGGACAGGGTGCTCGTGGTGTCCCTGCACCAGGGCGGCCAAACACAAGGGCCCCATGAAGCCGAAAAATGCTTTACTGAACTGGGGCGGCCAGTTCAGTTTTCCACGAGGGCAGAAAGTATCTCGGAAGTGGTCCCGGTTACATACAGTGTGTTAATGAAAGACTATAGCCACTATAAACTGAGTTTTCTTTCTTCGCCTCTATTCTAGAAGAAATGTTACTCTAGAGCTCGATAATTTCTATAAGGCGACACTATCATAACTCGAAGCATTTTCATTTTAACGTTCGAGGTCACACCTTTTATCATTGACAATTTGTTTCATTTTATTGTCAGAAATAAGTTTTATTTATTATTAGGACTCCTTCATGATATTATTTTCCTTATTTTTGTTTTCAACATTTCATTCACTTCACCTGCTTTAGAACTCACGAGCCGATACTAATAAAAATTGTTTAAAATAAGCTGAATAGCCATAGCTTTGGTAATAAGGTGAATATGATAAAAAGACGTTGGTTTTACCTTTTCAGCTCTTTTTGACTTCATTTGTATTTTTTAAGTTTGTGGGTTTAACGACAATATGGAACACATTCTGCTTGATAAAATGTAAAATAACAACCAAAAATTTTAAGTTTCCCCCAATACTACTCATTCTGTCAGTTATCAAAAAGGCCATTCCCTGCTCACTTCATAACGGACCGGTAACCCTAATATTGTTGGTTTTTCCCCACTTTCAAAACACAAAAGGTACTCAAATTATCTTTTTAATTTAGTGTGACGGCAAAACGTTCCAAAAAGTCTGTTTGCACATTTAACTTGGGGATTTAGCTTGTTCGTCAACTTAATTAAATTGCCTTTTTACATTTTTTACATCACAAAGTTAATGTAATATGCAGATTTTTAATTTTTATGCTTTGTCTTTTACCCTTTTGGGGAATGTAAAATATTGTCCAGCTAATCTGATTAGATATGCGAATTAGTATTCAAATTTTATAATGTATTTATGAGGTGCTTAGTCGTATTTTGTCATACTTGATAAAATAGTAATCCCTTGACTGGTCATCAATTTAAAACCACTCATGGCTTAATGAAGAAAAACCTCTATTCGTATTACACAGCAGGCGCGGCCCGTTCATAAGGTCATTTGGTCAATGACCTACCTAAAATTTTTAATGATCTACCTAATAATTTATTCTTTAATTTTCTAAAACCAAAAAGAATCTTTTGTTTTAAAACAGTGCAAGTTCCATGCGAACCCTCCTAAAGAAAGAATCAAGCCAAGCCATCGTCGAAAGATTATCCAAGCTTGCTCCGGGCTGGGTCGTATTTTAAATTGACCTCATAGGTTTATATGGACGATATAAATTCCTTAAAACGAAGAGAGAAACAGACATACGCGCTTTAGGAAGTTAAAAAGAGACACAATTGGTCGACTGCCCACCAATAATATCGGGCCACTCCCACTATGGAAGTACACTCAAACCGCCCCGTAAAATAAACTCTTTCAAAACATTTGGTTCGGAAAAAGAAAAACTAATTAGGTAGCTAATATGCGCATTGTATTTGCATTGTATTAATGTATTATTAATTAACGGTTAAACATAAAAAATTATAAATACGATTTCAGTCAGGCCAGCGCTAGGCATCAAATATAACGGCATTGGGCAGGTTTTCTTACATTACCAGCGTAGTCCAGAGGTAGAATCTCAGCGAGTTGACCAGAAGGTCGAGGGTTCGAGTCTGTGTCGGGTAAACTTTTTTTTTAGATTTTCCTAATTTAAAAAATGAGATCGGCTCTAAAAGGTGTATTGGCAACAAGTTGTTCCTCGATAAAATATTTTTAAAATTGTTGGCAATCTCATATCCACTACAGCTTGCAGCGTGCACGTGCGTAGACAAAGATCGTATTACTATGTCTAGTCGCCAGTATTAAGAAAACGAAGTTTCGGCAGCGTTCCTAATTTTATTTTACGAATAATCATACTTTTAGCTCAGAATTTTGTTCTGTTTATTCTGGGCTTTTAGTACAAGGCGCGACCTCTATTGAGGAGATGCTAAACGTATCAAAACGGGAAGCCGCTAACAATCTACTAATCTAGAGTATTAAAACACATAAAAAAGCCATAAACATCTAGAGTAGTAATGTTCAATATATTGCAGTACCTATGTTATGATTTTTGCGGTGTTTATTTGTAGGTAAATAATTTCTTGACACATTATTAAAAAACCTTCCTTAATTAAAAAAGTGTATTTTGCTTGTTGCGTTGAAATCACTAGTTGCCCACAAAATTTTAACCCACCTGTAAAAAAACTCACGGGCCGCCCTGTTACACACACGCATTTTTATAGCAAAATTCTAATGTTTTTCGAGTAATTCTTTTTAGAGGAACTAAAAATAAATTCCAATACACAGAATTTCTACAATTAAGAAATATCGGTCCGCCCTTATTATAAAGAATTCCAGGTATTCTCGCCACTTTAAAGTTTACCGTCGCGGCGCACACTGGTCTATAGTATATAGTAAAGCGGAAGATATTCTATAACTTTTAAAATACTTAAATTATTTTGAAATTTTTTTGAAAATTGTATTTGTCATTTAAATGCAGATAATACAGTTAAACACAGTTACAATATTATAGCTCCAAAGAAAGAAAAAAATACACAACACTTTAGAGGTTAAAGTAGTGAGGACCTGCTTAAAGCGACTTGCATGTGTTATATTATTGTTAACACAGGCACTACTCAATAATTACTAAGGGGGCATATTGCAGAACTCATAAGGTGTAGAGGCAATATAGAAAATAAGGTTATAATATATAATAAAGTAAATAAAAATTGAAACAAATCTTACCATTTTATAAAATCAGCTCTTTGGCTTCGTCACTAATTGGCACATGCTTTTTTTGGTTTTGGCCGAAGACTAGATACTAAAGGATCAGACGATAACAAAATCCAATGAATGACATCCGCATTTGTTGAGACTCTACTGCATTTTCTTGAATGAAGAGCTGTAATCCTTATTTCTATGTTCTTGAGCCTCTTCTGATAGTGCTCCCACGGGAAACGTGCAGTTCTCTATTATTTCTTGGTCGTGTGCTAAAATCTTATGAACTGTCGAAGGCATGTTGTACCATGGATACAGGTGGACGAATAGTTCTGCAGTTTCCCAGGCGTAATTTCCGAATTTTTTGGCGTCCACTGGCTCACTGCACGTTATTGTTTCTAGAATAACTGCGAACCTCTTAATTAAATTTTCGTCTATTCCTGTAACTTCAGAAGTAAGTGTAGGATTGGCGAAAAACCTTCTAGAGGTATTGCCAGTGTTACAGGTACCTTTACCTTGCTTCACCTTATCAATTTTAATTCCAAGTTGTTCATCAATCAAACTCTTTTTTAATGCGCTCTTTTTCAGCCTCTTTAATAGGACGGGTTTCGGCATTTGATCTCCAACTCTCAAACAGACGATTGTAAGACACGTGCAGTAAACATTCCATGAACTTTATTCGTGCATGTAAGGGAGACATACCGAATTTTAGAGCCTCTTCTCTGACAGGCCTATTTTGTATTTTCAGCAGATTGTTCATCTGTGATGTGGTTGCAGCACAGATGAAACAAGAAGAGGACGCAGGAGTATTTGTATCAGCTTGAGCAGTTTTCCCGTCAATCATAGTAAACATTAGTTTATGATTTATTTTAAATATACGATCATGTATTTTCGCTGTAGTCTCTGTTACGTTTGTAATTTCTTCGTCTACTCTATTTTTTTCTGTTCTAATAATGTCTGCGGTTTCTTTTACGAACTCGAACTTTAAAGTTCTGCAGTACCTGGTAGAAGAAGGCCTATCATTTTGCCATATAATGCTTTTTTCGCTTTGCCGCAGAGACATTTTCAAAGGCACTAATGAGGACATGAACATATTGGTGTCTGAAACTTCATCGTCTTGAACAAATCTCTGATTATATTCGTCTTGCCCAGAGGCCCCCTCGCAACCCCACTTTGAGAAAAGAGTCAGCGATTCTCCTTCTACTTTGCTCAGTTCTTCCTCAGTCTTGCTTTCTAATAATCTATAGGTAGTGTGATCTAGCAGCTTTTGTAAACTTATGCTTGCCGAGCTTTCTGTTCTCCTAATTTCATCGGGATAACACTTATTCTTGGCTTCCATGATTTTGTAATAAGGAGGAAGAATGTCATGTCCTTCGTCTTTAAAGAAGCACCTTAAGACGTGGTACTGCTCCTTAGTCAGTTCGGCATGCACGAACACAGAAAGAACTTTTTCGGCGCTAAGGTATGTAGAAGTCTTATCCCGTGAAGTAGAAGCGTAATTTATTTCTCCTTGGGAGAAAGCAGCTCGAATTTCGCCCCTTTTATACCGCTTTGCTCTATCACAACATTCTTCAAACCTTTTGCGTGGTCGTCCAATACTGCTAGTGCTCTGGCGAGGTTCTACGATTTGAATAAATGTTACCAAAAATTCACCTTCCAACCAGTCAGCATACGTGCGTTTAAATGAAGTATTTAACCTTAACACTTTTTGCCACCGTTCCCTGAAATGGGACAGAAAACGTTTCTGGATTGCACTTAAAACTATTTCGATCTGTTCTTCACTAAGTATAGGATATGTTCTTTCGATGTATGGGCGAAGTTTAGCTACTTCATGTCCGCACACAATTAGTTCATCGCATAAAACCGAGTACGGAATCGCGACACAATCCATCTCGTTCAAAAGCTCACACAATAAATAAAATACACAAATTATGATATTTATAAATATAACTGCAAATAGAAATAAAAATCCAGAAGAGTTTATACGCGAATTATTTCCAAAAGAAAAAAGCAAGTCTAAGCATCGTACAGCAGCGAGCGCGTCAGAGCCTGTCCTAGAGTGTTAAAAGTGGATTTGCAGCTAATTCTGCACTATTCTGCAGTTGAAACTTACAGGTTTAATACGTTAATGTATCAAGTATATTGTGATATGCATATGGACGTGGAGGCGAATGGAGCTGATTTTGTATCACTAAAGATTCAAAACACAAAGTTGTATTTTACAGTAGTTCTTCCGACTTTTTTTTTTAATAGCTATATGCAATTTTTAAGTAATAATTTTATATAATAGAAAACATTAGGGTTTGATGTTGTAAATGAACACAAAGAACATTTATAAAGTTATCATATAAATTTCATAAAAGTCGATAATTTAAATTATTCGAAATTACTTAAATATACCTACTTCAAACAAGTTGCGTAAGTTTAAGGTGCTCTAGTAAAACGTATATTCCGAAAATTAAAAAAAATAACAGTCGGTAGTAACCACTAACTATCTGGAAACAAGAAAATGGGGCAAACGTTACGTTGTACCATATTGTGAAAAATTGACTTTTTTCCGCCTATATACCAGTGTGCGGCGTAGCCGATCCTATTGCTATTCTTATTATTTGTCTGCCCGTTTCAGTATTATGTCGCGTGGGTTTTTCTTAATTTTACTCTAATAAAACAAAACAAATAACCATAGGCTCCATAGTTCAATATAATCATGGCCAACACTGTTCAGTTGCCTCGTAATAACAACTAAAATAAATGACGGAAAGTTATGATGTCATTCGCCTAAAGTGATGGCATTCACCAAGACAATTTCAACTTTAAATTGATTTTTAGGGCAATACTAGCGCTAAAAAAAGGTTGTTTGTATACATAATTCGATCCACATTCTGAATTTTAAAAAAATGTAAATTTTATTATATTGTATTGTATTAATAATTTACCTGATTCAAAAAATTTAATTTGATCTTTTTTTATTTTGCCGAATCAAATTTCTTGGTTTTTACCATCTCATGTGTAGCAACAATAATTTTAAGACCTATGAAAAGTTATTGTCTGAAGGGTAATAAACTACACTTCTAGAAATTATTTTAATTGACTGATACGCCTAAGTGGCTCGACACACGAAACGACAGACTGTTAGACATAAGCTCCCAATGGGCTCTTTTATGAAACCTGAATTTCATATTTTACTAACATCTTAAGACAGAATGTAATTTACGATAATGAAAAGAATCCTGAAGTGATTCATCATTTTTTAATTGAGAAATAAGAAACTGTTAAAATTCATTTGCATTTAAAACATCTAGAAAATGATTTCGGATATTTCTTGCCAGTAGGCGGCGCACAGTGCCGCGATCTTATGGAGAAGTGGGCCAAAAATCCGAACTCGAAAATAAATTAATATTATCATATAATTTATTTATCACAAAGTCGGCTATTTACAACAAAACATATTTATTGTTTATTGTGAGGTTACAAAAAAAATGAGTTTGAACTTCTGCGTCTATAATAACATACTAACAGTAGAAATGATACTTAAAATGAATAATATTATCACCTGTAATAGTTAATAAAAAGAATATATTTATAGGAACCTAATTCAAGGAAAAACACGTAAATATGTAGTTATAATATGTATCTTAGTCTGCCTCTCAGTCACATTCAGCTTCGCTATCTTCAAGAGTAGTCATGATATTATATGCTGGCAAATGATCACTGTCTTCTGTAAACGCCATGTATTATTTAATGGTACTGTCATTAGTTAAACGTTTTTATTTCTTATCGATTATTTTTCGATGAAAAGCTAGTAAGGGGTCCGATGTAATAATCAAGCGATTCATTTAACCAATATTTGATTTTAGTCGGGAAAGTTTTCTGGTACCGTAAACCGGGGTTACTTTGTCACCCCGGGGTAACTTTGTCACGTCCAACAGTGCGCCAGTGTTTTTTTTATAAAAGAAAAAATGTGCGGTGGAAATTTAAAATATAATAATGTTTCTTTGATTACAGATCCAAGTAACTAATTAAACCATGAGGACCTACCAAAAAACCCCTGGCAGCCGGCCATATGCCAACTATAGCGAAGAAAATTTGGAAAAAGCAGTGGAGGCCGTTCGAAGTGGCATGAGCAAAAAACTAGCTGCTCAAACCTATGGAATACCACGCATGACTCTAGTCTATAGATGCCTTGGAAGGCACACAAAGTCTGTTGGACATCCAACAATCCTCAGTAAGGAAGAAGAAGGGGTAATTTCACGAACCTTGGGAGTAGTGGCAGACTGGGGATTTCCACTAACAAAGCCAGATATAAAGGCGGTTATTAAAAAATACCTTGACAAAAAGGGTATTGTTATACCAGTATTAAAAGACAACCACCCTGGGGATGATATGGTTAGTGCGTTCATCAAACGAAACAATTTATCTGTACGAATAGCCTCAAATATCAAAAGATCCCGATCCTCAGTGGACCAAGAGGATGTTTTGAAGTTTTTTGCAAATATTACACCTGCATTATTAGAGTCCAGTGGGGATCACATATATAACTATGACGAAACAAACGTCACTGATGACCCCGGTGCTAGAAAGGTCATTGTTCCACGAAACTCGAAAAGGGTCGAACGTGTCCAAAACCATTCCAGGACAGCCATTAGCATAATGGTCTGCGGTAGCGCCAGTGGAGTCTTGTTGCCGCCCATGGTGGTATATAAAGCCAATAATATTTATGAAAATTGGTGTAAAGGGGGCCCACCAGGAACTGTTTACAAAAATAGTCCGAGTGGCTGGTTTGACGCCAACTTATTTGAGATATGGTTTAAAGAAATTTTACTTCCACATGTCTTAAGAACAAGAGAACCTGGAAAAAGAGTGATCCTCGTTGGAGACAACTTGGCCAGTCATTTTGCTCCAAGTGTCGTACAAGCAGCACAAGAACATGATATATATATGAGCCCATTTCCTCCCAATGCCACACATCTAATGCAACCATTAGATGTGGCGGTATTCGGGCCAATGAAAAAGAGATGGCGTGAGATTCTCGAAACCTGGCGAAAAGAAAGTCGATATCCTGGGTCAATTCCAAAAGAACATTTTCCCATTTTACTGAACAGACTTTGGGTGGCCATTAGTGACACAGTGTCGCAAAATTTGATTTCAGGATTTCGCACCACCGGCTTATACCCATGTAATGCGCAAGAGGTTTTAAGAAAACTTCCCGATGCTGCTGTTCAGGAAAAGGAAATTGGGAGAACATTAGACGAAAGTTTAGTTGAGTTGTTAAAAGAACATAGGGGAGTTCAAAATCCCGAGAAGAAAAGAAAACGAGGAAAAAAAATAGAAGCAGGGCAAAATGTTTCGTCCATGACCTCCTCAGAAGTAGACGGCAGCGCCATGAGTATTCTCGATGATGCAGAACCATCCACCTTTAAAGGAAATTCGAAAAGCGCAACAAATAAATCAAAGTTGGGCGTTAAGGGTATAGATAAAGATCTCCCATTAAGAAAATCAACACGAAAAATAGATGATTCAAACAAATGTGGCATCTGTAAGTGTTTGTGGGAAAACTACAAACATCCAGTTGAATGGATAAAATGCTGCAAATGCCAAAAATGGATTTGTGGCATCTGTAATAATGATAGTAAGGATCCCTATTTTGTTTGTGATAGATGTGAAGATAGTTCGGATGAGGATCCCTATCATACAGATGAAGACGACGAATATGTACCTGATAACTAAAGTCTAGTGCCTTAAAGTTTAGTGCCATATTGATTAGTCATATTTGAGTTTTCACTTTTTTTTTGTTGAGTTTATGTTAAGTTAAATATTTTTTTATGTTTACTACAGCATTAAGGTTTGGGTATCAAAGTTCCTATTTATTTAGGCATTAATTGCCTACTACCTACCGATACCAAAATGTAATTATAAGTTTGTTTTCTAATTATTAATATGTATCTACTGTTTTGTTTACTAGAAATAAATATTTTTCAACTTTTGTATAAGCCAGTAGTTTATTTTTCGTGTTTTTCACCATTTGGATATGAAAAAAAAATTACCTACCTAGGTATATGACACACGCCTAAACATTTTAGCCCCATACCGGGGGCTTCTTTGTCAGTATAACGTCTTTTAAGGTGTTTTAAACGTTTTTAAAATTTTGTGACAAAGTAGCCCCAACCACGGGGTTACTTTGTCACCCTCAATATATATTTTTTTTAACTAATTCGCTTATTATAAAAAAACTTTTGCATAGTTGTAGTTGTAGAGGATGACTTCGTCGGTATACTCATCATTTTTGGCCCCCCAAATTCCGAAGGATACCGGAGTTATAAGTAAAAATGTGTTCAAAAGGTGACAAAGTAACCCCGGTTTACGGTATGTATTAATCGTTCTTTGCGAATTTCTTTGTGCCTAGCTTCCAAACACTCGACATTTCGCCAATTGGTATAATAAATTGAGAGATAACCTCGTAACAATGAACAAGTATTTTATGGACACTAACAGGCATATTATAACACGAATACTTATACTTAACAAATTATACTTGCGTAATAATACACTAATGATTATGTGGACTTTGATGGACCAGCGACCAGCTTGAAAATATCGATATTAGAACATCGATATTAATCATTGTTCGATATCGATACATCACCATTTTAAGCCTAATTATTTTAAGGTTATAACAGTTCAACAATTCTGAAATTTGGTATAAAAGAATAGGTTACTCTTTGATAAAACCATAAGACGCTGGGAGCAGTTTTCGAAGCTTTCGCACAAAAACACAGAATCCGCATTGCAAATAAATCGTGTGTTTTCGGGGAAAACAATTTCAGGTTTGGGGAAATTTTTAAAATCCTATCTTTAAACCCAGATTTGACGAGTCTCAGAACAGTCGGCGCTGTCACTGCTATATTTCACACGTGGTCATGGGTACGTGGAGCTGACAGCGCATTCTTGTTTCACCTGTTTCAAAAGAATAGGTCCAGTTCCACTGTAACATCTCTAATAAAACTGATTGTTTCATTTACTGAATAAATACTTAACAATATCAACAAAGACGTAGAATTTGTTTCCTTATTACATACACTGGCAGTAAAATGAAAATTCTAAACGGTTTGCTGGATTGATCTGTTAAAATAAGCCAATTAGGTTTTGTAACAGAAAAAATTGCGTAAAACGCAAAAAAGGGGTGTTAGGGGGGTTTTAGAGTAGTAGATAGGGGAAATCGTATAAATTTATTGCCAATCGACTCTTGAAATAGACCAAAACAGCTATCGATTTTAAAGTTAATGTTTATTTGAAAAAGATAGACATTTCTCCCGTGTTTAACTATTTACTATCGCTAAAACCGCTCCAACTTGTCAATTAAAGTTTTCAATCTGACCACAGAATTTATTTGAAGCTAAAGACAAATATCACTGTATAATTCAAAATTTTTCAACATATCCATTAATAAATAAAAAAATATAAACTTATAAACACATATGTTTAAAGGGCCATCAGGCATTAAACTGGATTATATTCTGAATTTGAACACCCCGTTTACCGATAACGACTCTGGCTATATTTCGAATCAAAGCTTTACAAAAGAATATGTAAACAAATATAAATCCATAACTTTTAAATTTTTTGGTAGAGTTAACGCCAGTGACGTGACCAAAATAAATACTTTTGGTAGCAGCAGGTAAAATTGTGGAAAACATTTTCGATATTCCATCAATATATCAACAAAATAACAAAGCGAGAGCTCCTTTTAGTTACATTTTTGCACTATATTGTAGCATAAAATATAGCGATAAATTTTAACAGAAATAATAAATCTTACGCTTCATTTCTCAAAGCATTTAATCAAGTAATAATTTAATTAATTTAGGATCACCTTCGGCAATGACATTAGCGCGTGTGAGGTCACATTATAAGTGTCCAGTTGTTATATTGCTTTGAGAAACCGACTTCTAAAGATTTTTAAAACTTAATAGCGAAAAAAACCATCGACTAGTATACAAATCGGTGTTGGTAATTTCCACACCAAGACTACCTGCGCCCTTAACCAAACAGGTAAATTGCACACTAACATTACAAGAATACTTAAATCTTACAGGTAATTTCCACACTAAGCAAAATATAGTTTTAGTTTATGTTCTCATATTAGTAGGTATCACTTTGAAAAATATACGGGACGGGTTCTTGTGTATTATAGGTCCCCGCGAATTTCATAACATTTTAAGATTTTTTTAGAAGGCTACTTCAAAAGGAACATTAAAGCAAAAAAATCGTTCAATGAACCATTTTTTCCAAAAAAAAAAATTTTTTTGTTTAAATTTCATCAGGTTTATTTAATGTTATCGCATTTCGACTTGGTTGATTGGAGGATTTCGACAATTCTTGAAAAGCAAAGCGTTGTTGCCAATTCAATTGTAATATTATTTTCCATTGCGTTGTTTGCGTAGTATTTGCTCAGGTTTGCTCAATTTTCAATGATAATATATATATATATATATATATATATATATATATATATATATATATATATATATATATATAACGACTGTTGATTTTCTTGGGATAGCGGTCTCGGGACGAAGTAAAACTCTTTTTTTCACAAACGTCAAGCTTTCGGAAATTTATTTTTCCTTTTTCAAGGCTACAATAATGGAAATTATTACATGATAGCTTATATGTATGGTTTTCTTTTTATTTAAAAAAAAAACGTAAAAAGAAAAACGGAATATGTTACATATAAAAAGGATCAGGAAGTTAGGGTCAATTTCAATTTACTTACGTGCAAATTGAGTAATACTCTGGTAATATGTTTGTTTAATAAGTAAGGCATCATTAGTTACATTTTAAGTTAAATTTTTAGCTTAATTTCTTAAAAGTATTAAAAATTACAAGAGCAAGGGAAAACATTTGTCAACCTGGCAACATATTTGCATATACTGCTGGTTCTATTTAACTGTCGGTCAAGACTACCCTTCCCAGTATATATATATATATATATATATATATATATATATATATATATATATATATATATATATATATATATATATATATATATATATATATATTTATAAATATACTAAGTGACAAAGAAAGGTAAACACCCGGTATTTATAATTTCAGTGTAATAATTTTTTGCATGCAAATTGATTTTGGGTCAAATAAAAACTGATTAAATTTTCAGCCTTATCTATGCACTATCTTGTCGTTTTTACCCGGCTATTTTACACTGGTTTGAGCTGCATGCGATTGTAGTTTTAGCAATTTTTGTTCACATTTGTGGCTTGACTGATAAAAAGTGTTTTGCAAAGTGTTGTTTTAAGGCATAATTATGCCGCGAGTGCGTAGAATTGGTCAAACTCCTCAGCTTAGTGACTTTGAGAGGGGGCGGATTGTGGGCTTACGAGAAGCAGGTCTTTCAGTTAGAGAAATTAACAGAAGAACCAACAGATCTTTACGCACCATTTTGAGATGTTGGCAGGCATGGACCCAAGAAGCCCGTGAACACAGAGCTAGGGGCACTGGACGTCGCAGGGGAACAACCGAGCGTCAAGATCGTCGTCTTAGACTTTTTTCTCTTAGAGACCGCTTTAGTACCAGTCGGGCGATTGCGAATCAGTGGTTTGAAGAACATGGAAGGGTGGTTGGGATGCGTACAGTATATCGACGGATAAGAAGTTTTGGTCTTTTTTCTTACCGTCCCCATTGGGTGTTGCCCCTCACTCCTGAGCATCGACGCAATCGACTGCAATGGTGCAGAGACAGACTACAATGGAACGATGAATGGAACAGAGTGGTCTTTAGCGATGAATCCCGCTTTTGTTTGGGTATGCATGATGGTCGTGCAAGGGTAAGAAGGCGACGTGGTGAAAGACGTGATCCACTTTGACATGGAGAGGCATGTTCATCATACCGTGGGGTAATGGTATGGGGTGCCATTGCATATGGTAGCAGGACACCTCTAGTCTTCATTAGAGGTAACATGACAGCGCGCCGTTACATTCAGGAAGTAGTGGAACCACATGTCCTTCCATATCTGGAAACCCCCCAGAACCCTAGTTTTCAACAAGATAACGCCAGACCGCATGTAGCTAGACAAGCCCTGGACTTCATGAACCAACACCAAATTAACCGCTTACCATGGCCACCAAGATCACCTGATCTGTCACCGATCGAACATGTGTGGGACATCATTGGTCGCAAGTTGTTAAACTTACAGCACCCCCCTCAGACTCTGGCAGCACTTAGACATGAGGTAGAGGTAGCCTGGAATGAGATACCCCAAGACGATATAGACCATCTTATCAGAACAATGCCCAGGAGTGTCAATGAGTGTATAAGAAACCGAGGATATTCGACACATTATTGCACTTAATTTCATTGGTGTTTATCGGATTTGGCTGGAAACCTAATCAATTATCAACCATTGTCTACTAAACATGTAAGCCAAAAATTATTAAAATATATTAAATATAAATGGGTGTTTACCTTTCTTTGTCACTTATATATATATATATATATATATATATATATATATATATATATATATATATATATATATATATATATATATATATACATATATATATATATATTATATATATATATATATATATATTATATATATATATATATATATATATATATATATATATATATATATATATATATATATATATATATATATGTGTGTGTATTTTTTAATTATTTTGGATTCCAGAAAGTGCGCAAAATGTGGATTGACTGGGACACAAATTACTATGCTTTATAACCTTCGTACCTGATTATTCGTGTGGGAAAACCCACCCTCTACCTGTAGGACTCGGTGAGCAATTTATCTCTGGGATTACAGTCACTTAAATATGACTAAGTCGTTGAAGGATTATTGGTGTGGAAATTACCTGTGCCCATACAAATTGGTCAGGTCAATCGACTTTATTCACTGCTTGTTTCCAAATCTATGTGTAAGTTGTTGATGAGGAGATATTCCAAATGCTGATGATGACTACGACTATTACTGAAGAAATATACGGAAGTAAGTCGCCCAGGTGTGAAGGTGAACACCGAATATACTCAGTGGAAACGTCAGGAAGGACCAGGGGTGGCCCGGGCCACCCCTAAAATTTGCTTGACCACCCCTAGAATAAGTCTTAAGAACCACACTGGTCAATAATAGGCCGTCATTGAGAAAGAAAGAAAATTTCACTAGTCAGCACTATGAAAGTAAAAGAAAACAAAACGGCCTAAACAATATTGTAGGGAATTTTGTACATAATTACTTTTATTAAAATGAATCTTATTGATGAAGTTTGTCATTTGTACTTGTAAGGCACGGTGGACACAAGGTAATATTTTGCATTTATTTTTCACATATCTTTTCACGAAACTACTACAAATTGCGAGAAAGTCGGCTATTTTTTGCAAAAATTTAGTGTGAAAATATTTTTTTAAATATATGCAACATTTCAGTATAACGTTATATCGTGTCCATCGGTCGGTACCTCTAACACTTAAATGTATTGGTTATTTTAACGAGTTTATATACATAAGTACGTATGTATATCCAGGAAACTTGTCCTATTTTCAAGTTAAAAGAAAGACAAAGAAAAACAATCCTAATCGTTCCGCAAGCCATACATATTAGATATATTTTTCATTAAGTTGGCAGTAAGCCTAAAATTATAAACAAAAATTGGAAGAACCAGTTTGGACAAAGGCGCAACCAGGATTTTGGCTTGAAAGAGGCTAAACTATAATTAATGAAAAAATAAGACGCGACGGGAGGAAACCTAAAATTGTATATTTATCCATATCTAAAAAAAGCTAGGAATGCTAAAAATGAAATGCTTTTCAAATACCGAAAAAAAAATTTTTTCTCAAAATTTCGAAAAATCTTAATCTTAGAATATGTAAAAACAGATATCTTCATTTACAGCTTGTCAAATATAGATTTGCCTCTGAAAAATTTTATACTTGCGCGGACGAGGAAGTGAGATAGCATTCGGATAACAGAAATGGCAACATTAAGCGCCTTCTGCTGTGGTTTAAGGTACCGTCAGCGACAAAAATAAAATTACATAATTAATTTACAATATTTGGTATCATTTAAATAAGATTATCCTTCCTAGTCATTAATTTAGTATATATGTGAAGACACCCACGGTACGCTAGTACTTAGGCTTGAAGTCTACGTGTGATGTCTTAGATATAAAAAAAAATTACTTTAAGACAGGTAGCAGTCAACAGCAATTTTGTTCCTGTATTCTGCTTGCTTGATTCTGATAAAGAAAAAAGACAAATTATTTTGTGTTAAAGGGGTTGAATGGTGATTATGAATGGTATCCTAAATACTTTTATGATACTGGGATATAATTTTGGTTATTATGTTTATGGTAGGTACTAATTATAACTCTAACAGCGGGTTGCACAAAACTTATAATCAAGTTAATATTATTCAATAGTATTTAATACCAGCATTGCCAAAATTAGCAAAATTTAACCAGCATGTTTTCATTTAATTATGTCTCATCATAGAGATCCGCTTTTTGTAACGTTCACATTTGGCTAGCTCGCATGACGATCGTACGAGATGAGCGCCATGTGATTCATGCGAACGATCATACGATAATTTTTTATCCCCACTATATCATTATCTTTCTTTCTTCCAGTCGAGTAATTTTCTTAAATATTGGCAGGTTGAGATAGAATGATTCATAAATGAATACTTTCATCTGTTATATCCTTGGTCTGACATGTTAATAAAGTTATTTATTTTTTTGTTTCATATCCATATAATCAAGTGGCAGTAGTATTAAATTTATCATATTGTACAAGCGCATTTATGGTAAAAATCCGGACAAAAGTCGATTTCGTGGAATTCCTCGTATCGCAAAACCGATTAGTACCCGATATACATGAATAGATGGTAGACAATGAGTCGACCCTTTTTTGTCCTGCGCTCCCAGATAGCAGCGCGCTCTGTCGGAATTTCATCGTCCTTCACTGTACGTACCTGTTAACGCGACTTTCGATTTGAGCAAAAACTTCTTTAATTTTCTTCCCTTCATTTGTCTTTTACATATTTCGAAATGTTGCAAAAGCTGCTTTAAAAGATCGATGCTTTAAACTTAGATGGTCCATATTGCATTTATTGAAAAATTCAAATATTACATACTATTTTTTTTTTATTTTGTAAAATATTTCGGTAAATTGTGTTAAATTTTTATTGTTATACCGAATTTTACTTCAAAACGACTACTCTGCCGCATCTCTATTTCTGTCCGCTTGGGCAGAGCTGACCCAGAGTCTTAACCCCCCTCTAAAAATCTGCCCCCCCTGACCACCCCTACACAAAAAAACTGGCGTTGCCACTGAATACACCTTGTACTATAGAATATATTTTACTGGATTAGCAATTTGCATTTGGAGCAAAGACATGCATCTGCCTTTCAACTAGATTTAATTAGCTCAAGACCTCCAATGCAATGAAAAGTGAGTAAGTGAGAATTTCTACACACAAAAAAAGATTGTGTAGTCAAGAATAGAACACTCTACTTAAGTATATCGCACACTATATATCCGCAAGATATGTTAAACTCATAGCAATAATTAAATTCTCTTGTGATACTTGTTTGAGCCAAAATTACGCGTTTTTTTTAGATAAAGTAATTTTTTGACAGAAGTATATTTCCGAAAAGAATAAAATAATACTAACCCCCCCCCCCATGTCATCCCATTTTTCTTCAGCACTTTCTTAGTTCAATCGTCCCACTATTATTGCATGAAGTAAGTAGATACCTATGCCTAATCAAATAAAGAGCTACAGTACATAGAGGCTTTGAAGCCTCTTCAATAGAATGGATCACGTCCATGCTAAACAGTCTTAAAATCAGCGCATCTATAGGAGATGCGACTGCCATGGCCAGGGCGGACCCCTGCTCTGGTCTTTGGTAGCCGATGGTCTCCTGATGGAGCTGACAAATAAGGGGTTTGGTGCCTAAGGATATGCAGACGACCTAGTAATAACAATCAGGGGGAAACATGACGACACGCTGTCTACCAGAATGCAAACTACCCTAAACCTAGTAAAAACACAGTGTTCACAGGAGGGGCTAAATATCAATCCGAGTAAGACAGTCATAGTTCCCTTCATGAGGAGGAAGTTTAATTTAACACCTGCCGTCCTAAATGGGACAGTGATTTGATTCTCTAAAGAAATCAAGTATTTGGGGACAGTCCTTGACCAAAGACTGAATTGGAACTCGCACCTAGAAAGGACTATCTCTTAAATCTCATGGCAACTGGTCTTGCCGCAGGCTTTTCGGTAAAACATGGGGCTTAAAATCCAAAATTTATTGGTGATACCTAATGTTGTAATGCCTATCCTCACTGGTGTGGTGGACAAAAACAGAGGAAATTATAACGCAAAGGAAGCTGACAAAATTACAAAGACTTGAGTGTTTGGGTACAGACGCAATAAAAACCTGCCCATCCATAGCTCTGGAGGCAGTGCTAGACTTCCTTCCACTACACTTATGTATAAGGAGGGAAGCATTAACAAGTGCCTTAACAACAAAACTTAAGTCAGGAGATCTAACTGGTCACCTCAAAATACTGAAAGATATCGAGATAGAGGATATGACCAAATCAACTGATTCAATGCCAAAAGTGTGGGACTTTCAAATCTCTTTTCAAGTTGTTATAAAGGACCGTCAAAGTATGAGAGAAAAAGTGCCGCATTTTGAATAAGGTTCACTATTGTGGTACACAATCAATCGATCAAAGACGTCAGAGGGGGTGGGAGCGGGGATCTTGGGGCCAAAATGCCGAACTTCAAAGCCTCTGGGCAAAGCGCCTTCCATCTTTCAAGCAGAAATACACGCGATAGATTTATGGGCCACAGAATGTGCCAACAAAGGCCTTAAAGGAGCAAAAATGTACATTCTATCGGCCAGCCAGGCAGCTATAAAGGCTGTATATTCTATTGTAAACTGGCTTGCGATTGTCGATAATCCCTCAACCAACTGGCAAAAAACTCTAATGTGGGTGCCAGGTCACAACGGTGTGGCAATGACATTGCTATCAACTTGCTAAAGGAGCACAAGCTCCTTTCTACATCTGAACCTGAGCCCTTCTGCGTCATTAGTAGAGGTCACCGCATGAAAAGGCTCAGACAATGGAAAAAAGAACAGAAAATAGCCCACTGGAGGTACGCTCCAGGACAAAGACAGGGAAAGAGAACAATAAAGCTCCTCGAGCTTCAAAAGAATGAATTTAGACTGGTTACTTGCCTTCTCACTGGACACGGCCCTGGGAGGTGTCATCTCAAAAAGTTGGGAAAGACTGATGAAGCACACTGTGGATTCTGAAATGAAGCGGCTGAAACTGCCGAACACTTGCTCTGTAAATGCAGAGTAATAACTCGTCAAAGGCTGCACTATCTTGAGAAAGCGTTTCTGACGCCCAATAATATATTAAAGTGCGCACAATATTGTCGTCTAGTAAGCTCTAACCTAAAATCACTGGAAAATGGATATATTTGACCAATTCCAGTTACTGACAATATTAAATTTTTGGGAGTACAGATGAAGTTCAGTCTGAGCTGGGATTTTCATATTCAGGCTCTTCGAGCTAAATTGAGTAGTCTGTGCGGTCTTGTAGGTTAGGTAGACTTCGTAGTGTCTTGTCCATGGAAGCATTGAAGATGTTTTATTCTGGACAAATTCAATCTGTATTGTCCTATGGGCTGACTTTCTGGGGATCTTCATCCCGAGTCGGGGAGGTTTTTAGGGCACAAAAGCGAATTATTAGGTGCATGCTTCGCCTGCATCCCAGGACATCATGCAGACCATATATTGGCCAACTGAATATGTTAACTCTCCCATCACTCTACTTTTTAGCTCTTGTGATGTTCGTCAAAAAGCATCCACATCAGTTCTTGACGAACAGAGATTACTCCTTGGAGGGCATGTCGGTTGTGACTAGGCCCTCACTACAAAGCTATTAAGGCCTTTAATATGCTACCAGGCAACATCAAAAATATTCCACAAACAAGTTAGTTCAAAAAGAGCGTCCATACATGGCTGTTAGATAAATGTTACTATAAACTCATTTTACGGAGTAGGATTTTTAAGTGTCCCAGAGTTTTAAAGTGTTTTTTTTGTGTATGTCCAAATTTTAATTGGATTTTAACATTTTAATTGTTCAGTAGAAGAAAGATGGGGGAAAATATTGTAATTTACTGTAAGGTATGATCATATATCGTATATATCGTATTGTGTTTGTATTCGTAAGTCATTGTTTAAGTGATCTTGCTGGCAATAAAGAATATTATTATTATTATTATTACTATTATTATTATTATTATTATTTGGGAAATACTGGAAATTTCGATTTTTGACCCAAATATTTCACGGCTTTTAATTTTTTGTGGGGTCAAAATGGTTCAAATTAAAATCCCATATTCGTTATCGGAAAGAGCTCGTCGAAATACATGGTATCTATATTTTTTAGTTTCTTCATTCTTTATATGAAGGAAACAATCGCCAATTAAATTTCGATTTTTTTGCCCCCTACATCGGCACATTTGAACACTCTGTATTTTTTCCTATTTAATTTCTTCCAAATTTTTCAACACTATCTTATAAAGGGATAATCACTCTTTAAAATGAATACCGAATGGATCATCCAGGAGCCTATTTAAGGGGTAAAAACCGAATTTTCTTGATTTTTTCCGACAAATCTTATTTTTAAGAGACATTATTCCACACTATTTTCCTTCTTTAGTGATTCTTTTTGGGTTTATTTTATCAGTTAATTATCTAAGAATACCCCCCACTCATTTAAACAGCTTATTTTTTCATTACAGTTATAAATAAACAGGTTCGTTTGCATCGGGGTGACGCAAAATTTGAAAATTTTTGAATTTTCGAAGATTGCCATGAAAAATGAAGATTTTAGGAACCTTCTACATTAAGTGAAGTGATATTTCATTGGATGAGTTACGCATTAAATGTCATTTTTATTGATTTTTCGATGACCCTACAACACTGGAATTCGCCATGTACTCATTATGCATCATAAAACACTTTTGACGACACAGCAAATGGGAAAATGTGCAGCAGAAAATCCCTTTTTTTGTTTATAAAGACCAAAGTAAATGGATAACAGCAACCGCCATAAACATTTAATTCATGTAGAGAATATAAAAAATACATTTCAGATTTATTTGGGTTATATGCATATTCCCTATTGTAATGTTTCTTATCAATGAAATATTCTAATCTTAGGGAAATAATCAAGAAAATAAATTAACATTCGAATTTACAGTACACCAGTCATAATGGCACTTTTATTTACATTACATAGCATTTGACGTTATAGGACCGCATTTTGCAAACTTCGAATTTTGCATGAAAATTTGCAATAGAAAATCTTTTCACCACGTAATAAAAACCATGCAGAATTAATTGTTTAAAAAAAAGCCATAAATGTTAAATTTATTTATGTAGAGAACACAAAAAAATGTCAGACTTATTTAGATTATATGCATATTGCCTATTAATCCTAAAGCAAAAAAAATTATCATTGTCCACCTTGCTTTAATAATATATATTTAATATTTTAACAAAACAAAATGCTAATTAATCTCTACTTCTGTATTTACATACGCGATATATTTTTAGCAAATTACATATTATTTTCAAATTAATTTCAACCAAAATACGGAACAATTTTTTCTAGACGCCTATGGTTTTTGTTCCAATATTATCTCGGTGTGGTGATTTCGCGCAAAAATTGTAAAAAGAGGTGCCTCAATAAAAATTCAAATTTTCAGATTTGCATTTTAAATGCTTTTTCATACACGGTAGTCGCTTGTTCATGCGTAACTGAAAAGTGAATACCGTTTTACATAATATTATAAACCACGATACTCGGATACTAAGTAAGAAAACCGATTTTCACAAGATTTGTTTTTATAATGTAAGATTAAATTAATGAAATCATGTTCAAACACTTTGATGATGTGTTCAAATCAGTTCACAAAGATTTAACAAAATCAGATAAAATAATCAACTCTATATACCGGGTGAGTCAGAGATTGAACGGAATAATTTTATGCCTTAAAGATAAGATTTGTCAATAATAAGCTTTTGTGTTAAGGTATGATTGCATATTCTGCACATTTTAAAAATATTTTGAATTATACAAGGTGAGTTCAAAAAGTAGGATGTCACAAAGTTAAATGTTTTAAATGAGACACCCTGTTTTTGAATGGATTTTTGAAATATACGTGTAATTTCATAACTTTTTCACTATCGGTTTAATATACAAAAAGTTTTTTACAAGTAGTTTTCAAGATAATTCGACTTTTAATGAAGATTTAGCATTTGCAAGCATCTCTTTGTTGTGAAAACACTACTTAAATTTTGTCTCGAAGCGATTCATGATTTGTATCCTGAGTAAATTAAATGAAAAAAACACATCCACTATGAAATATCTGACATATCATTTACAGGGTGTTTTATTTCTAGGTCCAAAGTCAGAAAACTTCTAATTATAAAATGTCACTGTTATCAAATGGAACACCCTGGATATTTTTCTGTCATCTTATAGCTCGTCAAAAACTCTTCACATTTTGTAAAGAGCAAACATCTTTTTTGAATGTTAGATTTAGTTAGTTTTTTCGAAAAACATCTTCGAAAGATGCTATTTCAGAAATGGATCTACAAAATTTTTTCGAAAATATATTTTTTTAAAGAATCTTTCAAAATAGTAAAGTACAAGTTTTATAAAGCATCATTTTAAAGCACGGGCCCATGTTAGAAAACGAGCCGCTTGCGGCGAATTTTTTAACGGGACAAGTGCTCTAATAGCTTTATAAAATATATACCTACTTTATACTATTTTTCCTATTTTGCATTTTTTTCAATAAAAAAATGCACATTAAAAAATAAAATATGACAGACAAATTCTGAAAATCTTTATGACAAAATTTTATGTTGGTAATACTATCAAATTTTATTTACCACAGCAGCCTTGATAAATTAAATTATTTTATTACACATCACTACACACCGCATTAGCAACTTTTAAAAAATAAAAAAGCTGTTTCATAAAAAGCCTTTACGATACTGAAAACGATATCGAAAAAGCTTTGTTATGAAACCAAAATAGAAAAATCCATTTTTTAGAAAACATAGTTTTTCTAAATTTAAATTGCTTATGAAGTCTACTGCCTTAGAAAATGCCAATGAAATAATGACAAAAAGATCCTGCACTCCGTAAACGAACTGTTTTTGTGTTCAGTTAGGGTTACGTTTTCTTGTGTCTGCTATGTTACTCTGTAATAAATTACTTTCGAAAAAGTGTTTTTTTAATATGAAGATTCGTCTTTTTCGAAACAATGTTTGAAAAAATGTACCTTCTAAAAACATGTGTGTATATGTATGTAGAAATATTTTGATTTTTCGGGATTTTCTGTTCTCGTTATAGCATTTTTGTCAATGGATCTCAGTAGCTATAGAAAACAACATATGCTGTTTTACAAAAACAGCATATTATGTCCAAAAATAAAAATTATCAGAAAACACAAAAAACAATTTGCATCGAGGTATAATAATTTATAAATTCTTGGATATTTATTTGTGTAATATGCAACAATATATGTATTTTAGGGATGTCGCGAATATTCGGTCTATCCGGCCGGAGCCGGATATCCGGCCGGTTGGGCCGGATATCTGGTTTGGCCGGATAATTAAATATTCGACCGAATATCCGATGTATTTTATTGTATGGAGACGGTTTATTATTATTATAAATTATAATAAAAAATAATTATGTTGCATGGAAAACTAATGATTTTTTATTTTAAAATAAACAACATACAACACGAAAACCTTAGGTAAGTTTAGATAAAAATAAAAACTAAAACCTAATAATACTGAAAACTAGTACTAGTACTAGTAAATTTATGTAACGAAAATACGAACTTAAATTTTTAATATTTAAAATTATCTAATGGAAGATTGTGGTGCAAGTAAATTAACATTTCGCCATTTTCGGAGGAAAGCCGATTCCGCTTTTCTTCAAACACATTGCCTGCCTCCGAAAAAAGTCGTTCGCTAAAAATTGTGGATGCGGGTGCTGACAAGTATTTGAAAGCATACTCCGATAAGATGGGAAAATTTTTATTTTCGCCTTTCCACCATGTATATGGAGAAGCAGTTCTTTCGATTAATGGCAAATTCAAATAAGACTGAACCTCGGCCTCTATAGTCTTAGGCACCCGCCCGTCACTTCGGGGATTCCCGCGAATGTTTTCAACTTTGCACGCTTGACGGCGGCGTCGGCGAACGGTTGCTGCAGGTCATCGGTCTGCATTACACACATGGCGACTCGATTTACATAGCTACAAACTTTAATTCAATTCGTCCTTTTAAACTGTTGGATATTCGGCCGAATATCCGGATCCGGCGGTTAGCGTTTGGCCGAATATCCGGTTTGGCCGGATAGTAAAAACTACTATTCGCGACATCCCTATGTATTATATGCGCACATTCTACACAAAAGAAAAAATCAGTTGGACATACCTACGTTGTTTTTGCAAGAAAAGAAGTGTTATTGTGATATTTTAAAATTATTTTTATTTCTTCAAATTAATGTACATTAAATATTAATCCTCGCATCCACTGCTGTTATCATCTTCTATGTCCGTATTTTCGGAAAGTGTTCCAGCCAAAACATTTTCATAGTCGGTCGAAATTTCTAGCAAAAAGGGAATAGGTCCAACCAGGCTATGGACTTATTCGGTATTTGTATGAAGCGCTTGGACTTGTGTTATTTTTGTGAAATCAGCAATATTTTACTTTCCTATATCTGCTATGTTACACTTCTGTCAAGAAATTACTTTCTAATTCCAAGAAACGCTTATTACTGGCTCAACAAAGTATTACAATTTAATTCTTGCCACGAGTTCAACATATTTTGCAGATACAATTACGCAATATACTTAAGGAAAGTGTTACATTCTTGACTGTAGAATTCTTTTTCCATGTGTAGTGTCGCTCGAAAGCAAAAATTGAAAGAATGATTAATATAAAAAATATTGAAGTTTCAGGATTTACGACTTAAATTTTCGTTCCGGTACTTACAACGACTCAATCTCGCAAGATACTTTTAAAATTGAATAAAAAGTAAACACAGTATTGTCACGCAGGTGAAAGTTTTGCGACTTTTTATAAGGCCTTTTTTAATTCTCTCACAAAATACCAATATTAAAAACTAAAATTAAAAGCAAGAACGCCGAAAATTCTATTTTTCCCTGCTCTATACCATGGCAGCAAAATCAGAATTAAGGGCCCATTATAAGCATTAAGAAAAAATGAGAAATATCATGTCATTAAGCACACCTTTTACCTTTCTACTTTGAATTCTAATTGGCTGGTTTGGCACAGCAGATAATATATTAGTCGAAAAGAGTTTTTAATTTGCTTAAGTCCAAGCGGCATCGTCCGTCAGCCAATTTCATTTGCCCGAGCGTTTTTATTTGGTTATTCGTCCGTATATAAAGTTGGAAGTAGTAATTCGGGTAATTTAATTTTTGATTTTGACCAAATTACACTGTCGCATTACGAAATTAGGTCTGGTATTCGTTGTAGGTACATATATACATATTTTTCTGGACCCTTTTATTTTTTCAATCTGTAGTTTATAGCTACAAAGGTTTATGACAGACCAAAAATAATCTCATAAAAAACATAAACTGTGCAGCTAGATGAAATCAATATTGGGTATGTGAGATATATTCGTAATACAGGTAATTTCGTGATGGATTTTATTGTAATTACTCTGAACAGATCTACAGTTTAAGGGCTTCAAGTAATTTTTATCTATATTAAAGAACCTGACTGACTGACATATTACCGCACAGTCCACACCGCTGGGTCTAGAAACTTAAAATTTTGCACAGAGATTTCTTATATAACGTAGACATCTACTAAGAAAGAGTTTTTCAAAATACAACCCCTAAGGAGGTAGGTAAAGCAGGGGTTCAAACTTTATATGGATAAAAAATATTAGATGGTCCTATTAATTTGAAACTTTATAGAAGTACTGTAAAAATTAATGTTTAAACACGTGTTGTACGGTTTTTAATAAATCAACCCCTAAGGAAGTGAAATGGGGGTTCAAAGTTTGTAATGAAGTTACTGTTATACCTCGGACGAAGTCGCCTGCGCGAGCTAGTTTAATATAATCACGTAAATATAAAAATTAGTAATTTTTTAAAATGTTCATCAATAATAATTCCACAGATACTGGACTGAAAAACCACAGTCCCTGAGTTCGCACTTTACGCATGGTTCGCATTGTGCCAGTGCGACAGTTATTGCATAAAATAACATGTGAACACCATTCAGCCCGACTCATAGTATATTGATATAAAAAACAAAAAACAGAATATTAAAGTCTACGAAACACCTCTAAAGACCAATGGTTATTAATGGCAATTACGGTATATGTGTGTGCAAGTATGTAGAGAATTCTAAAATTAATTTTCTAATATAGTAAAGCATGACACACCAATTGACTAAATTAACATATTAATATAATAAAATATGACACACAACTTTTATCACCAGAAGAAACACTATTCATTGGGTTGCCACAATAAAAGAAAACATGACTAACCAATACTGCTGTATCAAGACTACATGTCTAGTAAAACCTTGAATATTTAATTTATTATGTTATAAACTTAATATCACTGTTTTTTCATAAAAATCTACTGGCAAAACTGTACAGATGATTCTTTGTACACGAAAAAAGTTCCTATTGCCGAAGGTACGGAAATGCTTCGTTTCCAAGATAACGGGTCCCAGTAAAATATGAAGTTCATTTTGGTTTTCCCGAGGGTTTTCCTTATTTTACCCGTTTTTAAAGATAATTTATTCAAATTCCGTATATAGGGTGTTATGAAATTCACTTTCATTGAAGAAAGATAATCATAAATAGGGCTTCGCAATAATAAGCTGGTAATCGTCCCTTAAATTTTCTCTAACCAGCGGTACCCGCCACTGCACGGTGGTCCCGGCGCGATCAACATGTGGCCAAAAATATTTTCTTGGGTTTTTTCAAGAATACTGAAGTGGATTTGGTATGAAATGGAGGAGATTTGAAATAAAATGTCAATGGGTTAAATAAACAATGTATTTCATCCACAATATAGACCAAAAATGAAGAATTTTTACTTTTAATAGCTAAAATAATATTAATTTTTATGTTGTACATAGTTTTTATTTAAAAACTCATTTCTTAAAACATACTTAATGAATAAAAGTTCATTGTCATGTGGTACTAAAATTTATCCAACGCATTGTTGTTATAAAGCAAATATCAGAAATATATCGTCAATAGTTACTATTTATATTAATTTTAAAACATTATGAATAGCTTCAAAAATAATAAGTTATAATATTACAAAACTAGGCATTATATTATTGATTTATTAAAAACTCTTAAAACACGTGTTTAATCATTTATTTATTGGGGTACTTCTATGAAGTTTCAAGTTAATAGGACCAACTAATATTTTTTCTCCATACAAACTTTAAACCCCTTTATGACCCCTTTAGGGGTTGAATTTTGAAAAATCGAATCAAAATTTCATATTTATAGCTTCAGCGGCTTCGGCTCGGCGATGATGAATCAGTCAGTCAGACGGGACATGTTATTTTATATATCGCCTATGCACAAGAAAAGTGACACAACTCAAAATTTTTATTTTTTAATTTTCATGAATTAAAACTTCTTACATTGTCCATATTTTTATCTAGAAAAACGACACATAATGATATTAAATAAATAAACGCCAGAGGTCACTTTGGCGCCATTCGTGGTTTTAAAGTTACAATTATAATATTTTCATAATTATTGTTACTACTGTATTTATAAATCATAAATATAAATTTATGTTTTTAAGATTAATACTGTCATTTTTGTATTTTTACTATTTGTATTTTTGAAAATGAAAATAAAAGATGTATTTTTTTATTTATTTTTATGGAGATTTTTATATAAGCGGGCAGTCATTATTATTTCCAATACTACTTTTAGTTCTTCTAGAAAAGTGACATAACTTAGACGCTGCTCAATAACAACCCCTTTAATTTCAGTGAAAAAGTCAAAACATCATCAGACTCTATAAATAGAAATTTATTTAACCTTTTAACACTTAAGATGCGATGTACCTATTTGTCTAGGTTTCATAATATATCATAATATTCAGTTTGTTAAAACTTTTACAGCCAGATTCTCCAACGCTAGTCCGGTCTAATTTGACAACCAAAAGTTTTAAACTGACAAGTATAAGAATAAGACAACTAAGTTTTATACTGTGAATTTATTTTTGAGCTTTTTCGCAAATTTATAAAGAAAATGGCAATTTTAGTACGTTCTTTCGAGAATAATAATAGAACTAAGTTCATTCTAGCAACCCGTTCCAAGATGAATATCATTTGGAATCCAAGCAAATCGCTGAAATATCAGAATAATTCATTCGTTTTTAATGCCGACTTATTAACAATGACAGCACAAAAACCGGTCAAGACATAACTAATCAACTATAAGATCTTAATTTAAACGAATACTAAATCTCAAACCTTCTTAGTGAATCTGAACGTGAATGTCTCTCCTGTAAACTTTACTTTTTTTGACTTATGTCACTTTTCTTGTGCATACGCGATATAGATTGACTGTCTTGGCGATTATTTAGACGTGCAATTTTGCTTTATCCAAATGTCTTTAATTGATTAAAGGTAATATCAATGAGCATTTGTTTATAGCACGCGACGCTTATGAGTATATGCCTCTGCATCCTCTACGCGCTAGCGCGCGTACTTTTTGAGCGGTTTCATATTTATTAAATACTGACGAATCTATTGGTCATAGAAAAAAGTGCTCGGTAGCAAAATTGTGTAATTGTGAGATATGACGGAAAAACCGAAAAAAAAAACATGAAAAATCTAGTTTTTTAGAATAAATTGTTAATAAAAAAAATTAGCAACAAGATATTTTTATAAAGAGGTTTATAGGTTCATCTGGACATCGTTAGGGACCCATTACAATAATAGATTTCATCCACTGGATAATTTTTTTGCTTATTTCGACCCTCCATATCTAATGTGCTTCCTCTAATTTTCTTTTAACTTGTACCATAAAGTTGAACTAATATTTAAAGTTATTTGACGGGAAATAGTGGCGAGGTAATGCTTAGCGTAGTATAAAGAGGCAATAATAGTTTTACATATAAGTAAGACATGTTCGTTTTTTTTTCAGTTATTTTATCAGTATCTCAAAATTATCACAAATAGGTATGCACTGTCCAAAACTACGTAAGTTTCGAGGAGTAGAGGGAGTAGTTTATTGTAGTAATTATAAAAACGATTTATGGTTAGTCAGTATAGTATTCTTAGGTTAAGATGACTTTATTTTCTACAGTACGTATTTACAGCTTAGTGCCGGTGCACACGAGCGCCAACTCCAACGCACTGCAAATTATGCGTTACAACGTTCGCTGTTGAAATACATTGTGTTCAATGCGGACGTACACACGAGAGTCAAGCTTACAGCAATGAACACAATGTATTTCAACAGCGGACGTTTTAGCGCATAATTTGCCGTGCGTTGAAATTACCGGTCGTGTGCACAGGCACTTACTTAGCTCGAGAATAAAAATTATTGTAGTAACCTTTGTAAAATATCTAGGTTTAAGAAAAAAATATATTGGTTCAAGATTATAGTCTTGAGCCAAATCGGTAAAAGATTCAGGACAAAATTAGTACCATGTTTAAAATAAGCATTTTACTTACACGATGTAAGCAAACACGCCAAATCAATATACTCCGGAAAAAGATATAGTTACCTGGTATGGGAAAGTTTTCTTGTCTGGGTATATAAAACAAAAGATAATTGCAATTATACGTGCCGCACTGTACTGCTGTCCTGAAGTTAGTATTTCTTTTATTTTTGCTCGAGTTAATCCAATTTGCAAATCTTAAAAGTTTTCAGGACGACAAAAAGCAATCCCATGAAACTTAATGTAATTATGCAAATTGTAAAAATTAATTTCTCGAAATTGCTCCATCCGCGACGTCAAGGTAGAAACTGTAAGAAAACTTGGTACAAAAACGTAGTTTTAAGTAGAGATTTTCTTATATACAATGCATCAAAAGCAATATGCAACTAGAAGTTTTAATTTAACATGGCACAAAGGCACTAATAATTTTAACATTATTTGTTAAGTGCAAACCCTATTCCCTATTCTCTCTTTCAAATAATATGCGCCGATACGTTTCTATACTTTTTCTTATTCTAGATTAGCATTTGTGTAGGTACCTAAATTGTAAACATATTGAAATTTCACGAAAACAGCTGACTACCAACAAGTAGCTAATCAATAAAAAAAGCTGAATGCAAAAATGAACAGGCGTTTATAAATAGTAGTAACAAACATGGGAATGGGAATATACCTATACAAGTACATTCAAAAAATATTTATTTATGCATCGAGACTTCACCCGTTTTATCTAATCTGTGTGACCAAAACGATGTAGTACACACTTTATTCATAAAAACTGCTGCGACTCAGTATTAGCTTTGTTCGCGGTAAGGATTCAGAACGGATTCGGGACTATTCGCATGCGCAGTTGAAATAATGACGTTCGCGGATCACAAAATTCCGGATTTCTAGTTACAATTCCGTGTTCGCGGAGAAGCAACATTCGGTTCGAGATCCATTCTGAACTGATTCTATCGGTTCTAGGGATTTAACAAGAACCGTAAGTTCGGACACGCCCCCTATCACATTTATATGATTTCACGATTGTGTTTGTTTGGTTAGGAATCCAAAGTTTATACTGAAACAGATTTTTTGCATAAGGTGATTTGGATTTTATTGTAACTGCCCTATGCCCATGCCCTATTGCCGCCAAAACCAAAAAAATACATTGACAGTAGACAATCCCAAATAATTCTAGTTCCGATGTTCCGAAATCGTTCGCGGTAAAAACAAATCCTGAATCGGTTAATAATTAAGCATGCGCACTACGACAAACCTGAATCAGTTCTGATCTCGTTCTGAATCGGTTCGGAATGTCTTCCGCGAACAAAGCTATTGACTTTATGTTGGCGCTGCAAAGTAAACGCTGACGTTGCCGTTGCGACGGAAAAAGATAGGGTCAATGAGAAGTGTCTCATTCGAGTAGTTGGTAGGTTTACACAGGGTTGTGCGGAATAGCGGAATTAGTAGATACCTAATAAAACCCACTGGGTTTTTTGGGCTTTATTACCCTAAAAACCCTACCCAATAAAAGCCATTCTAAAAACCCCACTTGAAAAACCCGTGTCTTTTAGTTGTTAAAAAAAAACTATCTTTTGTTATTAAATTATAACAAAAATAATTACATAATATCATAAAAACGATGTGTACAGTCCCGCCAGAATGTGTCAAAAATACGTTCTCAAAAATATGATCAGGCCCAGGTAGGTACATTTATCTTTTGAGCAAAATAAAATTATAGTATAGTATAATAAGCTGCGACTGCAGTTTGGTCTACGCAAGAAGAAAAATCTATTTTTTAAGAAAAATGTATAAACAGTTTTTAGGTAAACAAGAAATCGTTGGTTTGCCGAGTATCTATTTGTCCAGTTTAATAATAAATGATTATTTTGGCAATACTTTTTAAAAATAAAAACGAGTAAGGTACGAAATAATTATTCTTTTATTAATTAGGGCTCGATAAATACCTCAAAAAAATATTTTCCACCCCCTACATTGTTCCCACCCCCCGGAAAACCATTTTAAAAATTGTCATTCCATCGAGTACAAAGAAAAAACGAAAAAATGTGACAGATTACCTGCGTAAGAAATGAACGGTGTGAGATGGAAATGGGTTAAATATAAAATGAAAGAGATGAAAGAAGCGATGTTGCCAGCTATCGTATGTTTTCATAATTATTGCAATAATAAGGAATATGCACATATTTTTTTTATTGCATAAACCGTTTAAGGAAGTCATTGCAAACCGAGTTACAAACCCAAAAAAATTATATTGAAGAAAATTACTAGGATAATTTAGTTACAAAAAATGTTTACTTTTCGGTATAATTTATTACATTTTAAAAAGCAGTCATTTGTCCTTAGTAAATAATGACGTCAGGTGATCAGCAAAAATAAGTGTCAATCTACATGTTAACGTAAAGCCCAACCGAGAGCCCATCCTAAAGTCGAACAGGTTTATTTCTCTTGGAAACAGTCGGAGGGGGAGCAATCGATGTTTTTGGATTGATAAGAGGAATAGTGCAACTAGCTTCGGTCAAAAATTCAGTTACACAGGATGTTTCGTTTCGGAGTTATTAAACGGCAAAGTTGAAATTTCCGCGATTTCCGTTGAAATAGGGTACAGGTCGCAAAAGTGAATTAAATCGATTTAAATTTTGGTTTGTAGGGGACCCGGACCTTCAGAACTCTACTGAAACTGGCAAGTATCGGAAAATGGCAAGTAATTCTTTTGAAGTTTTTTAGGCCGAAAAATGCCATTTATAGACCCCTCTTTGGTACCTAATAACTCGAATACAAAACGTCGGATCGAAAAACGGATTCACAAGTGAAATTTTAAAATCTCAAATACTTTATTTTTACAATAGGTACATTTACCTAAATCTAAAATCATTGAAAATGGATATTTGGGAAAAACTGGAAATTTCGATTTTTGACCCAAATATTTCACGGTTTTTAATTTTTTGTGGGCTCAAAATGGTTCGAATTAAAATGCCATATACTTCATCGGAAAGAGCTCGTCGAAATACATGGTTTCCATATTTTTTAGTTTCTTTCTTTCTTTATAGGAAGGGAGCAATCGCCGATTAAATTCCGATTTCTTGACTTTTTGCCCTCAACATCGGTACATTTGAATCTCGCTGTATTTTTTCCTATCTAATTTTTTTACCAATTTTTCAACACTATCTTATAAAGGGATAATCACACTTTAAAATGAATACCGAATGGGTCATTCAGGAGCGTATTTAAAGGGTAAAAACAGATTTTTTCTTTGTTTTTTCCGACAAATCCTATTTTTAACCGACATTATTCCATACTATTTCCCTTATTTAGTGATTCTTTTTTGGTTTATTTTATCCGTTAATTATTATTATCTAAGAATACCTCCCACTAATTTAAATCGCTTATTTTTTCGTTAACGTTATAAACAAATAATAGGTTTATTGCATCGGGGACATGCAAATATGAAAACAAAGAATTGCAACTTATTGCAAAATTGAAAGGTTTCCGGACCAATTTCGGCTTGAAATATATATGAATAAGATTTTAGGAACCTTCTACTTTAAGTGCAGGGATATTTCATTGGACGAATTACGCATTAAATGCCATATTTATGGATTTTTCGATGACCCTACAACACTGGAATCCTTTTTTATATAATAAGGACCAAAATAAATAGATAACAGCAACCGCCATAAATATTTAATTTATGTAGAGAATATAAAAAATATATTTCAGATTTATTTGGGTTATATGCATATTCCCTATTATAGGTCTAAGTTGACAGTCACGGATTTCAATTGACAAATATAAGGATAAGATAGTTAAGGTTCGTAGTGTCAATGTTTTGGATTTTATTCTATTCTATATAAAAATATTTCAATCAATGCCAAAAATTCTTTATATTTTCGCAACATTGTCAGTGCAGAAAGTGCGGCAAAAGGTCATTGGTAAACCAAAGTAAACGCGAAAAATAAAAAATTCAGTAAGTTTCAATTCAAACACATTCAAATAAGAACTTTGTTATAAAACCAAACTGGGGATCTAGAATATTTAGCCTGCTCTAGGCGCTACTGCTTCTAGCTACGGCACTGGTTTCACTTGAAAAAAATGAAGATAAATCTAACAACCCTGCGTTTTTATAAATAAATGTTGCATGAAAAAAATATTCCAGAAGGAAAAATACAATTTATTGAAAATTTCTTGTGAAAAAAACGAATGTTCATTATCTTTTAACAGGGCGAACTCGCACTACAAAAAATTAAAATGTACCTAGATACTTTTAGTACCTAGATAGGTACACTATTTTTTAAAAAAAGATCATGAAAACGACCGACCTTTTACCTACGTGTAAATTTAAAAATCCGATTGTCGAATTTTAATAAAATCCACAATGGGATAAATTTTTTTAGGGCGCCCATATTTTACCGGTGTTTATACAACACAACTTTTGAACTACCTATTTATATTTTAATCTTTGTTGCTAGTGGCATGCATTCTTTTAATATGGTGCTTGAAGAATCTTAATATATCTACATTAGGAAGCAATGGAAGCATTAATTACGTTAATAATATTGGAAACAAATTTAAAACAAAGCATTTTATAGGAATAGTAATCTACAGTTTAAACAACTTACCCAATCATTCTACAGACGATAGAAACGTACAAGACGAAAAAAATTGGAAACGGCACAAAAATAGGTTTGTATTGTAAATAAAAAGCTTCAAGACACTACGGTTGCGTGCTTCAAGCAATATGCCATAAATAATTAAAAAAACACACAGTGTTAACAAGTGGTTCGCTAATATGGCGAGACGTCAAACAATAATAAATATCAATCGTGAATAAACCAATAGTACTTTATTAGCACAACACAAGATGCACTTTTTAACTAATATACAAATACAAAAATACGATTTAAATACCGTTAAAACATAATTATTGGTCCGATTACAGGTAAATCATTACATTTGGTCCACTAGAAAAATCGACTGTCAGGATCCGGGGTGAGGGTGTGCGTGACGTCGCCGGTAACACAGGACACGAGCTTATCGGGCACATCAAGTCAGACCGGATTCGTTTAGCCCTTTGATCACCCCGATTCATATCCAGAATATCCCGTGCTTTATCACGCCGAGGGTGCCGGGTGGATAAGTTAATATCGAGTTTAGCAGGGACTACATAATTTCACAGTAATGTCGATTCGTGTTACATAAAATCTTTAAAAGAATATTTTATGGATAATTTTTATTTGTAATGTATGACTAATAATCAGGGCAATTCGTAATAAAATTTAGGACATTTCAAGTTTTTTTTTCTAAATCAATTTAATCAATAGGTAGTTTATACAGGAATGGACGTAATGCAGCAAGTGTTAAATCCAGGTTTCTCTCGGGGGGGGGGGGGGGTGGGGTGGGCTGAGCTCCCCCGGAGATCCACAATGCCCCCCTGAAGATTATGTACCTATATGCATTATGCTTTCATATGTATGATGTATGTATAATGTATATTATATGAAAATTGTGCCCCCACGAAATTATAAAATGCCCTCCCGGAGAAGAATGTCTGGATTCAACACTGAATGCAGCAATAATTAAAATTAATTAGAAAATTTGCAAGGAATTTTATTGTTTATCTGCGAAACGAGACAAAACGGATCGACTACGGAATTCCGGATGTTTGACCGATGTTTTGCGCTTTTGAGCAAGAAATTTTAATTTTGCGCTTTAGAGCAAAAAAAAATTAATTTTGCACTTGACCAAGAGCTGTCACCAGATGTGTTTGGTTTGACGTTAGATAGCATAACCTCAAATATTTAAAGGTTTCTAAAAAAAATAAAAACTGTTTTAAAACTAAAAATCTAATTCGACTAGTTAAATAACTTTTAAAAAATGTTCATCGATCTATTTTTGAAAACATCAATATTTCAATACATCGATCTAGCCAACCAATCCTACCATCGATGTTTTGGGCCGAAATATCGAAAAACATCGTGCATCCCTACCCTACCCACAGACCAATGCGAATTCACTGTCGCAGCGGCTGTGATTTTTTTTATCATTGACGTTGACTCGCTGCCATTAATAAAAAAAATAACAGCCTGTGCGACAGCAAATTCGCGATGGCCTGTGGGATCCAAGGCAAGCAAAGTTAACGAATGAATTAGCCACTCTCTAGGGTTGCCATACACCTCCCGGTTTACCTGGAAATATTCTGATCAGAGCCTTATTCTGATGATTATCAAGTAGCTTGTTGGTGGGACCTTTGTTTTAATCATTTTGCGAAACGGTAACTTAGGTAAGTTAACTAGGTATTTTAGAAGCACTACATCTTGAGCGTCCAAAACGGAACATTTATGTATATGTGTGATACCTATGTGATTCACCAATGTCAAGTTTACACAAATATTTTCATGTATGTTTTTACAAAATATGTCCGCTTACCTTGAAATCACAGCAGAACCAAAGAACTTTAGGCACTTTCAATTCACAAAAGATAGATAAAAGGAAAATTAATTTCACTGAAACACTCCGATTGTCATTTCAATTAAAACAACTGCCCGGTCAGGAATTTCACTCACCACTTTGTACTTTGTTAATGAAAAATGGCCAATCAGGAATCAGAAGATTCAATCAAGACGGCCACAACTCACTGGCGTAGTTTTTTATATTTGTCAATGTTGTATTTTTGTGAATTTACTTTTACTTTTGATCATTGTCATTATTTGTTAAATATTTTCTTTTATATTTTTTTAAAGGGCATATTATTTGGAAAAAATTAATAAAAATCTGTGTACTGGCAGGACTGCACCATTGCCATTACCGTAATATCCAGTGGCGTAGATAAACAGTAAAAACAGGTAGATGGAGATCCGAACTACAGAATCGGCTATTATTACCGGCCCAGTACTACATTTTTAGTAAAATATTTAACTTATTACAATGTTTTAGTGGAATGGCTGGAAAACAGATTTTTGACAGAAATTTGTATTCGATAAGTTGGTACCAATTTTTGAATTAAAAGTTACATGCACGGGCGCAACGGACGGACGGGGGGGGGGGGGGGGGGTGAGTTAACTGTCTTACAGATATTATTTAGCAAATACACGATTCCACCTACTTTTCCGTGGTCAATTTCTCCGTGACTTATTCAGGCCTACCGCAAGCCAAAAGCAAGTGAACAATTATTTTCCAATGAGCATGTTTACTCCCTCCCAAGGCAAATATTCTGGAGTCTGGAGGACAATCCAGAGTTAACGAGTACTCGTCTAGACGTATACGTTTATCTCCGAAGTGGAGATCGGGTATAGTCGGGACGTTTTTTGGATGTGCTTTGAATCCCTCATGTGATTGATTGAAGCAAAATGGCAGCCTTCAAGTTTTACTGACTGACATTTTAACGCTCTTAGGCCAGGCCTGTAGCCAGGTTTTGATTTCAGGGGGCAACTAAAGTTTTATGGGGGGGGGGGGGGGGGGTGAACTTATGATGTGATATTTTTCTAGTAATTAGAAAATGATTTCAGTGATTTTCTAGAGTGGGCAACTTTTTCTTTCAGAGTGGTCATTGCCCACTCTGTCCGCCACCCCTAACTACGGCCCCGTCTTAGGCCTACAATGTATAAATAATAACAGTTTCGTGTGTCAATTGATTCATTGTATGAGAAAATATTTTCATATGCCGCACTATAGCAAAAGTTGTCGATTGGTATACGTTTGTATGTAGCTCCCCTACGTTAAGCTTCATATATAAACGTATACGTCTTGACTAGTACACGTTAACTCTGGATTGCCCTCCTGGTAGCGGATATATGCTTACGGACACTTGTTCCTCATTGGTTACGACGGACATAATTAATATATTTCTTTCGTGTTAATCCCGCTCGTGACATTAAGTGTACTTTTCTTATTTAGTGTTTGTTGTATTTGAGTGTAAATAAGGGCAGGGTGTTTGTTGTCACTAATGTTGACTCAAATTAAGAACGTGGCGTCGTCTTCAGTCCATTTGCTAACTACTATAACGGGGGATGTTTTTGATTCGTCTGTCTTCAATATCGTGTTATTTGGCATCACTGTCAGTTTTGTCGTCTAGTAAGTCCTTCACCGTTAAAAATTAGCCAAAATTTCAGTCGCCAATTGGCGGCCCAAGTTAAGAGAGCCAGCGTTGCCAACGCTGCAAACAGCTGATTTTTAACGGGGGAAATACCCGTTACTTTGTAACGGGTGGGTACTTTTTTTACATCACTAAGGTATACCTTTTTGACATAAAAGAAGTAGGATTATTTTTTCAATAGTGGGATCGATATTTCAAGTTTAAAAAAAGTTATGTCATTTCAAAGAAGTTCGGTATGCCGTAGGTGGCACTCTCTGCTAGTGACATCAAAAGTACGGACCAATTTGAATTCCTCGCCCTCTAAAAACCCCAAATCCCGAATTTCGTGCCGCTATGTCGTTTTGTTGAGAAATTATTGAAAAAACAAAATTAAAATTTTGATACCCTGTATCTTGGTTATTATCAACTTTGTAATTAGGCAAATTTGAATAAATCGCATTATTTCGACATAAGGAATTTGCTGTTGCTCTGTGTAACATTACTTTTGGACCACCCTGTATAGTTCCTAGCGTAGGTTACAATTTATTTACTTTAAACTAGGGTTGTCAACCGCCCCGTTTTTAGCGGGATTGCCCGCTTGTAATACCTAAGGTCCCGCGTCCCGCGGCTACAACCTGCGGGGCGGTTTTTGTCCCGCTTTTTCAGGATAGGACATAATTATTTATTTATAAATATGTAGGTATACAATTTTTGGTCTAATTTAGGTACTGTCCCAATAACCTCTTACGACTTTTGGTCGATCATTCATATTTTTAAAAGAATTAAAAAAATATTTTTTTTGTTTTTAATCATTGTAATATTTTATTTTGTTTTTAGTTTAAATATTTTTTAAACTATACTGTTTACATAAACATAAAATTTATTATATAACCGTCCCGCATTTTTATTCAATGTCCCGCTTTTTTACTAGCAAATCCCGCTAAATGGAAATGAGGACTTGACAACCCTACTTTAAACTGTCTTTATTCCAAACCAACTATGCATACAGTCGCGCACAAAAGTATGGAAACATTATACTATCAAAAAAAGATGTATTATTTGGGTGTTACGCCACTCTACTGTTAAGGAAAATTCATATTTTTTAAAAAATAATAAGTCACTGCGTTTAATACAAAAAACAAATCCTGAAAAAAGAAATGTTCTGTACACTGTCAGTGACTTTTAATTATAAAAAGTATGCCTGACCCTAATCTATCTCTAGTGTGTGTAGTATATATTCCCTCTAAAACCTAATCTGAATAAAATAATTTTTCCGACGATTTTTTTATGGTTATTATTAGTTTATTACACGGAATAACAATAAATATATTAATTTGTTTTTAATTTAATAGAATTAACTCCAATGTTTTTAAGATTAATCATAAAATATAAAAAAATAGAAATTTTTAAAGAAGGAATTTCGTCAGTTCTTTTTTAACAGTGCCAATTTTTTTTATATTCTTAATTGTCTGAAAGATTATTATAAATTAAAATCCCCTCATAAGAGATTTTTCCCCAAAATTACTTTTAACTGCTCTTTGCAAATGTATACAATGTCGGGTGTTGTGATCATGTAAGTTTTGGCTTTCTTTAAAAGTAATATTTGACTTTTTTCTTTTATTAAAATAGAGTGTTAAAATGCAAATTTTTAATTTATACATGTTGTGAATATTTAGATATCCCTTGGGTTTATATAAATTAATAGTTGGCGCTAAATAAGGTAATCTGTAAATATACATTTAATGATTTTAATCTGTACTTTTTGCAAATTTTTTAAAGTAGTCAAACAAGCAGAACCCCAAAAAGAAATTAAATATTGCATTTTGGAATATATTAATGAAAAGTAAATTTTCTTTAGGTTTTTTCAATTAATTGTAATAATTATTCAAACTAAAAATGTAGTTTACTAAAGTTTGTTCAGGTTTATTTATTATTATTACCCTAATGAGAAGAAAATGTTACTACTTTATTAAGCATTTTACTCAGTGGCGTAAAGCGGAGTTCACATTCGTCAAGTTACTTGACTTCAAGTCGCTTGATTCAAGTAACTTGAAGCGACCTAACCTGGTATTTACTGCACTTGAATTATCCGTTCAAGTTTGCTTCAAGTTTCAAGTGCAGCAGAGGTTCTTTCAACTTTTTACTTGCCTGGAATATAACTTGACTAGTGTGAACGTGACTGGCTTGCTCAAAAAACCACGTCTTAAATTTTAAAAGTGAGATGATATTGTTATTGCCAGATGCCATACCTCTAAAAAATGAGTAATAAGTGGATGGCGTAACGAAAGATAAGTAAATTTATTGAAATTTAGAAATAGAGTACGATGTTTTATGGAACACTGAAAAGAATACATATCGCGACCATTGTGCCATCACAGTTTTCTTCCAAAAAATGTATATCCATGTTAGCTCTAATATTCATACAGAGAAACTTAATAATTTAAAGGATGAGGGGTCAACAACTACCCCAAAAATACGTAAAATTCAATAACTTTTTAATCATTTCTTGTGCCATTACAGTTTTCTTTAAAAAAATGTATATTTATGTCTGCTCTAATATTCATACAAAAATGGGTCATCCCAGAAGCGTAATTTTTTTTATTCTTTCCATTAAAACCTATTTTTAACAGCCATTTATTTTTCTTGTTTAGCGATTTTTTTGGGTGTATTTTATTCGCTAATCATCCAAGAATACCTTCCACTACGCACTCATTTGACGCCATTTTAATTGTATACTTGATTGAATTAACTTGTTTATATATGAACCAGACGTGGCCCGTGAAATTTTAAAGTTGTATATCTCTGTTGCTACTTATGGGACCCATGTCAAGTTCTCGTTTTTAAATAGTGAGTCTACTAGGAATGTTTTGGTATAGAAAAAAAATACTTTGTAATTTGCGAAAAAAAGTTGAATTTTTGAATTGACCCAACTGGCAAAAAAAATAAACACGCTTAGGTATTTTATTTATTTTTTCTACACAAACGTTACATCATTTTGTCGACAATTCTTAAATTTTAACACAAAAAAATGTGTTAGTAGAAAGTTATAGTCATTTGAATTTTTTTAAACCTGAAATATAATTTAAAAAAAAATTCAAATGACTATGACTTTCTACTAACACATTTTTTTCTCTTAAAATTTAAGAGTTGTCGACAAAATGATGTCAAATTTCTTTAGAAAAGATAATAAATAAAATACCTAATCGTGTTAATTTTTTTCCCAGGTGGGTCAATTCAAAAATTCAACTTTTTTTCGCAAATTACAAAATAATGTTTTTCTTTACCAAAACATTCCTAGTAGGCTCACTATTAAAATACCTGAACTTGGCATGGGTCCCCACAGTAGCAACAGATATACAACTTTAAAATTTCACGGGCCGCGCCTGGTATGAACACAAACCCGAATTCAAGTTACTTGACTTTAAGTGACTTTGAGTCAAGTAACTTGACTAATGTGAACTTTTTTTTTATCTTACATCCCACGTAGACTTCAAGCCTAAGTCTAACGTACCGTGGGCGTCTGAACAGAAGGGAAATGTAGTCTATTGAAACGGGATTTAATGGATTGGAGGTTGGGACGGGAAAGGAAACATCTGCAGGCAATTTGTTCCATAATCTGGAGACCCTAGGTATGAATGAACGAGAGAAGTGGTCTGTTCTAGGCTTTTGCAGCTGGACAGTAAAGGGATGCATACGTATCGCGCCTCTTGTTGTTCTGTTAGGAACAGTCAAGGGGGCAATAATACCGGCTAGTTCTTCAGAGAAAAATCCCTGGAAGTACCGGTAGAAAAGGGATAAATCCCCAACAGCGCGGCGATGAGCGAGAGAAGGGAGTTTTCTTGTGAGGACTGGGTCACTGATGAGTCGAATGGCTCTATTGGATAGACTCAAGGATGTTAAGAGTCTAAGGTGAAGCCGCTCCCCAGATGTGGGAGCAGTACTCTAGGTTAGATCTTATTTGGGAAACATAGAGAGGGTATAAGCTGGAAGGGGAGAAGTATTTCCTGGCTCGAAAGAGAAAGCCAAGCTTTTTAGCTGCCGATGTGGCTACTGAAGTAATGCGTTTGTGCCAGCTGAGATCCTGTTCGAAAGCGATGCCAACCAGATCGAACGTTTCATTGTTCTATAGGGCTTGGCCATCCATGTGGATGTGGTAAGCATTACCAAATTTTTTGCGTGACAGGGAGCAAAACTGGGCTTTGGAGGCGTTGAACTGAACAAGGTTGTTGGCGCCCCAGTCTAAGATTAATTGAAGATCTTGAGAAAGGGATAGGTGCATAGATCTGCGTCTATTATCCAGCTCTTGATTCGAGACTTGTCTGGAAAAATGAATATTGGAGTGAAGAGTACTACTATCGTCAGCATAACTATGGCTGGGATTGGTAGTTGAAGATAGCAGATCATTAATGTGAAGGAGAAATAGGGTTGGTGCCAGGATTGAACCTTGGGGGACGCCAGCATTGATAGGATGGAAGTTAGATGAGTGACCGTCAACCACGACAGATATGTACCGATTAAAGAGGAAACTACCGATCCAGGTACATAGTTTGGTGGGAAGATCGTAAGAAGGTAGTTTGTTGAGGACTGCGGCATGCCATACTTGGTCAAAGGCCTTGGAAGTATCAAGAGCAACAATCTGAGATTTGCATTAAATTCGAGACTTGTTCCAGTTATGTGTGACAAAGCTAAGGAGATCAGCTGTGGATCTTTGGTGACGAAATCCGTACTGTCTCTCATGGATGATTTTGAGTTTTTCTAGATATTTTAGAATTTGCAAGTTGATTGCTTTCTCCATAACTTTGCTGACAACAGAAAGAAGCGAGATAGGTCTATAATTGGGTGGAAGGGACTTGGAACCTTTCTTCAGGACAGGCTGCACATGAGCAGTCTTCCAGCTATCTGGGAAGATACCCTTGTTATAAGAAATCTGGAAAATACGAGTTAAGATGGGTGCAAGTTCTGAAGCGCATTTTTTTAGAACAATTGCTGGTATGTCATCCAGACCGGAGGACTTTTTGGTGTCAAAAGGTAGAAGAATTTTTTGAACTTGTTAATTCTTAGTTTTTGGTTAAAATATTTTAGTTAATATTTTTTTGTATGAGTTAAGATTTTATTTAGAATACATTATCAGTTCGAGAAAAATTTCCCAATAATAGCGCCCCCAATAACCAGAACAGGCCGTTTAAAGAAACTGCTGATCCTATTTTAAGTATCACATATTTTAATAAAAGTTAGAAAATGGAAATATATGAAACTACATAAATTCACTTATTCTACATAATATCAAACATATTAAGACTTCTATCCCCTACGCCAATAAAAAAATCATGTTTCAGTTCATAAACAGCTCGTAAATAAAATATTTTTATTAAATTACTTTCTATGAAGTGAGACATGACCGAGATGAATATTAGTAAATTAACAATTAGAACTGCTATTGCTATAGTTATAACTTTGGTTATACTGTAAGAGTATCAGATAGTAAATACATAGAAATAAATTCTTATTTACACAGTCTCATAATCGCTCCTTAATTGCTTCGCCAAATAGCAGGAAAGTATGATCCCCAGTAACTAAAAAAAAAACAATATTATTACAACATAATGATGTTTGGGTATGTGGTACTATCCAACGACAGCTTGGAAATCGACTTAATGGGTCATATACAGTCAGGAGGCCTAAAAAAAAAGCGATTTTTCAAGAATTTTTCCTGAGAAGACTTTTAAACTTATTAATGTAAAAATTTCTACACATATTATGGTAACTTTTAACTGTATTTTAAGATTTTTGTATTTGTAAAAATAATAATTTTGAAAGCTGCTATAGCTGATCTCCAGGAGTTCCTCTCAAAAAAGGCATCTTGCGGTGAGAACGATATCTCTGGACTGGATCATCTAATATGAAAAAAACCAAACGGATTTCGTTAAGTAATGTATAATCTTCTAATTAATCGAAGGAATAAGCAAAATAAAATCTTTTGAGAAAATGGCGGCTTCTCAAAAAAAAACTATTTTTGACCAAAATTTTGGCCTTAAATTGTTTATAAAAAAAATATTTATCGGTGAGAAAAATCTTCGATTAATTAGTAAAAAATATACTTAAGAAGTTTGTGTTAAAATTTGAGACTGATCGGTTCAGCCGTTTCCGAGAAATCTTCGTCACCGACTTTAAAAACACAGTTTTGAGAAAAACGCGTTTAAAGTTTCAAAAGCACTTTACATAGCGTACAATCGCTCTGACACGTCTTTACAAATATGAGTGTAACTTCGAAAATAATCGCCGGATTGCCTTGAAATTTTCTGTGTGTGTACTTGAATATATGTACATTACGAAAAAGAAATTAAAAAAATCGATTTTTTGAAAATTCTAACTGTATATAACCCCTTAAAAATAACAGTGTCCAAATAGAGCTAATTAACTTTTTTGGGCCAAAAAAAAAAACAAGTGTATTTTGTTCTTGTGAACTTTGATACTATAAATTATTATTATTATTACGGACTGCTTTAAATACAACCCCTAAATGTTCGGCTTTCCTGGAAAGAATGAGATCAGGGTATATACAGGATATTTCATAAAACATATCATCACTTGCGTGGAGATTCCTCACCCAAAAATAAGACCAGTAATAATTCATATAAACATGAGTCCGCTTTTGCTCCATCGCTGAGATACACGGTGTCTCTTTCAAAATATGTATCTTCGAAACGACTTTAGCAATTTTAGTTAAACTTGAGTTTGGAAAAGTACATAAAATGGTATATGTTTTAGCATTAACAAGGTATGGACAGATTTACCAGAAGCGTTCAATGGACTAGCACTGAAATAATTTTATAAAAAAAAATATGTACGTCACTGATTTACTCTCTGATGGCACAATGCTTGTGCCAGAGTAAGAATATTTGTGCCAAAGCTTGAAAACTTGTAGTTCTATTGATAATGCAGAATAAGGAAGTTCGAAAGGCCATAGAAATGTTAAGACCAGGTTACGTTCCGCCGTCTAGATTTCAGTTATCATTAACGCTCCTAAATGAAATATTTGAAGAAAAATCTAAATGTTTTAACAAGTTATCTGGACCGTCTATTTGCATGTCCCTGGATGGCTGGTCTAGTGTTCATAATGAATCCACAATCTGTGTCGTTTTAACAGCAGAAGATGGAATCTGTTCTTTTAAAGCATATATGTATACATCCTGTCATCCCCATACGGCTGATTATCACTGTTCTGCATTTTGAAACTTTTTGTCGCTCTCCGAATTTTTTTTGGGTTTTTTTGCGTCTACTGTGTTGTACTGAACTCTAATATGCACTCGGTTTCTCCCTATCACCCACAAGTTTTAGAGAAGGAAGAATATAAAATATGAAACTCCCAAGTTATAAGCAATCTAGTGGTGAAGTTTGAAAAAGTAAAAACAAATAAAACCACTTTTTCTACAAAATATACTTTGTATTGTATATAAAAAAAAAAGATAGATCCAATCAAAAAATCTATTTGGTTGTCTTTTTCGCTTGTATTCGCCAGAAGCGGTTTCATGTTTAAGGGTCCAACAGTAGCCCGCTAGCATTATTAGGGTCCATTTTCCACTGTAGCGCTTCTCCATCTGAGCACTTTGCTGGTGAAATCTCTCGCCGTGCTCGTCTGAAACTGCACCAAAATTGGCAGGGAGAAGTCTAAATGGGAGTGAAGAAAATGCAGCTTAAGGGACATATTGCAACCCAAGGCTTTATAAGATTGGAGAAGTTCTTCAACTAGATCTTTGTAGTTGTCCGACTTTGTGTTACCCAGGAAGTTGCTACATACATTTTTGAAGGCATCCCATGTCCTTATTTCCCTTCTCACAAGTGTAGTTGTAAAATTTTGATCCTTAAAAAGTTCCCGTATTTGAGGTCCAACGAAGATTCCTTCTTTAAGCTTTGCTTAACTTATACGCGGGAATTTCCGTCTTAAATAAAGGAACGCATTTCCTTCTCTATCTAAGGCTTTAACAAAAATTTTTATAAGCCCTAGTTTTATGTGCAGAGGAGGTAAATAAACTTTTTGCTGATCTACTAAAGGTTCATTAAGGACGTTTTTCTGGCCGAGCACAATGATTTCACGTAACGGCCAATCTTTAACTAAATAATGTTGGTTTCTGGCTCTGCTGCCCCATTCGCATAAAAAACAACAATATTTTGTGAAGCCACTCTGTAGTCCTGTGAGCAGTGCAACAACTTTGAGATCGGCACAGATATTCCACTTATGATCTTCCTACTTTCTCTGGAATTACATGGGGTTTACTGGGTATCTCCTTTATTTGAAGCCCTAGGGGGTTGAGACTTCGTAGATGGGGAACACCCCCAGACACCCCCCATGCGGTGTTGCCCGATTGGGCACAATTTGCCTAGACTGAGAGAAAACGTAGACTTGGCAACGTTGCACCCCATTATGCTATAGAAAGATAAATATCGCACAGGTACATTCTTACACCTGCTTAAAGCATGTTGTTGGCACTCTCTGGACTCTGTTACGTGATACGACAATTTAAAGGTCGGTGTAAGAGTTAAATAGGTAGGGCTTCTCGAAATAACGTATTTGTTTGGCGGAGAGGATTTTCGTGCAGAACAGTGTTATCTTGCAAAATTGGCTATTGACTCAATAAATAAGTGCAACAATGAATATACTGCAAAGCAGTGGCGGTCGCAGCTTTTTTCAAGGGGGGGGGGGGGTTGGCGGTTTAGTAGGTGTTGGGTTGGCCCAATCGCCGGGTTAGTGTGTTACAAAAAAAATTACCTATGTATATTCAAAATTTCTATTAAAAAAGCATGCATGCAATTTTATCTAGGCCACAGTCTATTCTAGAGACGTGTACTGCCTGCACCAACGGTTTTAAATTTTTTGTTTTACCCGCATCGATCATTTATTAATTATTTCTTCTTTTGTTAAAAATAGTGTCTTGGGTTAAGAGGGGGGGGGGGGGGGCGATCGCCCCCACCGCCCCCCCCCCCCCCCCCGGGACCGCCACTGCTGCAAAGTTACTACTGTTGTGACAGATAACGCAGCCAACATGGTCAGTATTAGAGAAGAGCGATATTTCACGATCTGATATTTTTTAACTGATATCTAAAAATCACAAGTAACAGCTACCAGAGTCCGGGCAAAAGCGTGACTTGAAAAGTGATATTTATCCATTAACATGTATCGGCATTAGCTTATTAGGTCGATTTTCGTATGTCACTTTCGAAGAACATATGGGCTGCAAGGGATATCGTGCCTTACGTCCGTTTCACGTTTCTTTTGAAACGCATATCGCGACTCACATGTCACGGAGTCACGGGAATTTATTTTTAGTATTTGATATTCGTTATTCGTGAAATGTGATATCAGTGGTGTCAGTGATCACTGGTTGATTATGATTACTTAGTCTGCTTGATGTTAATATTGTATATCAATTTGTGGATTAGATATAGAATAAAAGAATTGGGGTTGGAGACTGGAGCATATATTTTTTTAATTTCGTTTTTTGGCTGCTGTTACACAATGTCTAGTATTATTTAAAAAAGAAAGAGATGATATTTATGGAATTTTTTTGAAATTGATAATGAAAAAAATAGTATTGCAAAATGAAATATATGTCAAGCAAAACTGTCTTTTAAAACGAGCACCTCGAATCTTAAAAAACATTTAAATTATAAGCACCCTACAATTTCGCTTGCATTGGACGATCGTAATTTGGTAAGTTTGTTATATCAGAATTAAGTACTTAAACTTATTTTAAGCGATCAAAAATATGTTTTTGCATTTTCTTTTTTTTTCTAAAGAATACATTAGAATAGGTACCCATTTATTTTTTTAGGAAAACGCTACCAGCTTAGATATTGGGCAATAATGTTTATTTTAGTTTGAACAAACCGATGTATTTGTTTGGTTTGTTTTGTTCGTGTACCAGCAAATTTACTACCCACTTTGTTGTTTTTATAAATTTAATAAGTTAATTTGATTATAAATTTGATATATTGTCGTTTTATTTCCGAACATGACCTGGTAGGGTGGAGCGAAAATTTTTTTTTTACTTAATCATATAATACTATTTACAGAAAGTTGTCTATGCTATCATAGATTACCTGTGATTTTTTTCAGATTTTTCGTAAGCCATTTTGATTCCCCGCGGTGGCCTTGAACATAATGTAAATTTAAGAAATTTTACAAAAATCATATATTGATCGCCGACGTTTTTGATGAGTTCATCATGCAGCACTAGTCTTGTAAGTGTTGTTAAAAACTTGTAAAAATATAAAACAATTACTATGTAAATTTCCTGAGGTCATTTCTAACAATCTAAATATTTTTTACAATACACTAATCTCACAAAATTTACTAAAAACGACATTTCTCCTTGTATGGGATATCAATAGTAAAAATATAGAAATATAAATATCGATATAATTTAAATATCGATATAATTTACATATCGACATTTTGCGCCCATTACTACCAACGCGATGTGTAATTTCGAAATTCAGTTGAGTCAGTTCCAAAGCGTATGAGACGCTGAAAGTATCGGTTACGTTTATTTGCGTTTCGTGATAGTGCGAGTGTTCTAACAGCGTCGTAAATAATGTCTACAACACGGAATACAACAAGGTGCCCTATATTTGGAGCTCCGCTTGATTTAAATAGAATAGTATTGCCGACTCGAGAACAAGTGTTTCGATATTATAATTACATAAGACTAAAGAAACAAAGTGAAGGACAATATAAGCCTAAAGTTGGTGAAATCTGTGACGAAATTGCTACTACACTGGAGGAAATATGGAAAAAAGCTTCCATCCCTACAGTTCATCACGTTACAATAGTAAATCAGTTAAAAAGGGATCGGGATAAACTTGATAATATTCTAAAATCTTATTCCAGTGCTCGTAAAGAAACTGAAAATTTTAAAAATAAACTTTCAAAATTTAAGGAAGATGCCCTGCTTATGTTTGATATAGCATATTGCAAATGCAAGTCATTTGAAGAATGTTTGTGCGATATGTCACACAAAGCTCCACAAACAGAAAGAGCGTTTTTACAAGATCAGCGAACTACACGAGTTATGGCAATTGGATGTGTTGACCGAATATTGACCGAAAAGCTCCAGAAGAAATTTGCAAGAAAATCCCGAGAAGCTACACGACATGATAACTATGACTTTGGAAAACAAGAGCAAGCTTCAAGTTCATTTTCACGAAGCATAAGAGAGTCTTCCGATGAGGATTCGATCAATGAAGAAAGTATAAGGGAGATACAACCAACTTTTGATATGGAAGAAAATATTATGTCCCAACCATCAACGTCATCTGATCCCATTTCTTCGCAAGCTATTAAATCATCACAAACGAGAATAAAACTATCTACATTTGCGAGAACTTGTGACAGATATGGAATATCAGACCGACCAGCCGCCGCACTTGCTTCAGCCATAATGCACGACTTAAACCCAGAAATCCTCAAAGATGGTGAAACAGTGATTGATAGAAGTAAAGTACGACGAGAAAGAAAGAAACTTCGACTGGATTTGCAAGAAAAACAACTATCTGAAGATTTACAGTTGATAGGTCTCTACTTTGATGGTCGAAAGGACAAGACGATTTGTATGACTAAACCAGATGGTGGAAAAATTAAGCAAACAAAAATTACAGAAGAACACATATCGATCATCAAAGAACCAGGTTCTAAGTATTTTGGACATGTTTCGCCATTAAGTGGTTCAGCGCAAAATATCAAAAAGGCCATATGTGCTCTTTTAAGTGAAAGAAACATAGTTGCGTCAAGAATTCTAGCAATTGGTTGCGATGGAACAGTCACAAATACAGGCAACATTGGTGGTGTTATCTGCCTTTTAGAAAAAGAATTCGGAAGACACCTACATTGGGTTATTTGCCTGCTACACTCAAACGAACTTCCTCTAAGACATCTAATTGAACATCTAGATGGAACAACGTCCGGTCCGAGGGCATTCTCCGGAACTATAGGGAAAAGTTTACCAACCTGTGACCAGCTACAGGTAATTAAGTATAAGCCGATCAAATGTGTCCTCCCTGACGTAGATAAAGAACAACTAAGTACCGATCAAAAATATTTGTTTGATATTGTCACCGCTGTGAGTGGTGAATTTCCTGCAAACTTAGCGACTAGAAGCCCCGGAAGTTTATCACATGCAAGATGGCTGACGACTGCGAATAGGATCCTTAGGCTCTATGTAAGTACTCCTGATCCATCTGAAAACCTGGTAGACATTGCTACTTTTATTAATCGAGTCTACGCCCCTATGTGGTTTCACATTAAGACTAAATCTTCAATTAAATACGCTCCTTTGAATTTGTGGGGAACCATAAATTTCAGCCGATACTTGAGAGAAGACCTGAGAAAAGTCGTTGATAACACCATTCAAAGAAATGGCTTTTTCGCTCATCCTGAGAGTTTACTAGTGGCCATGCTTGCTGACGATAGGCGATATATTCAAGAGTTAGCTATCCGTCGCATATTATCCATTAGAGCAAAATCGGCGTCTCATACGAAAATCAGAAAGTTTGAAATTCCTAAAATAAATTTTTTGTCTAATGACTACTGATTTGATTATCTGGCAAGATTGTGTCCTTACTGAGCCAACACTAACCCAGCATATAACGGATGAAGAATTGAAGAGGCTAATTAATGAGGAATCCATTGTGCTTCCGCTAAATTTTGAGCTACCCTGTCATACACAGGCAGTGGAAAGGTGTGTTAAAGTTGTGTCTGAGGCATCTTTGAATGTTTGTGGTGCTACTGCTAGAGATGGTTTCATTAGAACGAGACTTCTGGATCGAAATATAATGCCGATATTTGAGACTAAGCGAGACTATAAACCGGAATAAGAAGGTAACTAAAAATATTATAGATAATTGAATGGATGAATGGAGGGCGGGAGGGTGGTGGAACACGACATGCAGAGGGCGGGAGGGTGGTGGAACACGACATGCAGCCACCTCCTCGTGGTGTGTTCTGGGTAGTTTGAAAAACTAGCGAAGAGCTGTATATACGTTTTAAATTATTAGTTGTTCTAGTCCGAAAATTATATTCATACCAATAGAGTTACAAGCATAGCAACTTTTTTTTTAATTTTTAAAACTTCAAGGTCACTGCGGGAAATGAAAATGGCGCCTGAAAAATTTCAGATTTTTTTTACATAATTTAATACTATTCAGAATGCTTTTGACATATAGTGCGCGTTTCCAAACTGACTTAACAAAAATTATTATTTCAAGGTCATTGCGGGGAATGAAGACGGCGTCGGAAAATTTTCAAAAAAATATCCATTCATGTACTACTATACAGACAACTTTTAGCATATAGTGCTAATTGCTAGAATGACTTTTCCGAATTTTTTTTTTTTCGCTCCACCCTAATACACAGCACTGAGCACAGGTGCAGATAGCTAATTGGTAAAAGTAGTAAGTGATATGATATATCGCAATTCACGATATTTTGTAGAAGCAAATTGCCTACTGGAAAGTCGTGATCACGTCACGCTTTTAAATCACTGATATCAAAAAGTAACGATATCAGATATCATAGATATTAAAAAATCACGATATCGCTCATCTCTAGTCAGTATGAAGAAAAAATTACCGAGTCGTTAAATTATCCTATAATTGCATATGGTTGTTCGGCGCACTTACTTAGTTTGCTTTTCAAAGATTTAGAAGTGTCTTACTTTTGAGGCTAGTAGACGCATAAAAGCATTTTTACTTAAGGGCTTTAAAACTAACAATACCTGAATACATCAAAACACGAGTTCCGATTTGCACTTATCACGATTTAAGTATCGTTCTGTCGCTTGTAATCACAGTCACTTGGGGCCAATCACCCTCTGTATTTAGCTAAAAACTAAAGTAGTAACTATTTACCTGTACAATGGCCAAAGTCAATCCAACAATCTCTATACTGGAGGTATTTTCCCTTATGTAATCGCCAAAAACTTCCAAACAACCTTCCTGGTAGGCATTTGCTCCTGTACAATTTAAAACACCAATAGCTCCCGATGGAATCCTGCAGCAACTCAAAGGCAAACCAGAGGAATTAGGGTTAATGTAGGACCAGTCCGTATAATTATCAATACCACAGCAGTGCAGCTACAGAAAAAAATATTTTTCAGTTAAAAAATTCGGTCAAGTGCAAGCTATACTTGCACAATTAGTGTAAGCGATCTGAGCAAACCTCTGCCGCCCGATCTCCATCTGCCACGCGCCGCCGACGGCACCAACGCCGTATCACATCGCGTATGCGCGGAGCTAAGTGGGGAGCGTTTAGACTGAGCCAAATTAAAAATTTTGAGAAACGTGTAATGACAAACGTTGTTCCTTACATCGTGAGAAAAAACTTTTTCTCTAAAACTAATGGTTCAGCAGTTGTAAGGAAATAAACAATTAAATTGTTTATAACAATTTATCGCGCTAGAATTTTTTAATCCTGATAATTTTGGCTCGATCTACACCTAATTCTCAATGTTCATGATTTTTTCAGATTTCTGAGCGATCCTTTTGATGGTAAGGGTGGGGACAGCAATTTTTAAGCGTTTTTCCCGAAAAATGTTTAAAAAAATGCATACAAAAATAAATCATATATATATATATATATATATATATATATATATATATATATATATATATATATATATATATAGATATATGTATATATGTATATATGTATATGTATATATATATATATATACAGGGTGATTCACGGTCGATGGTAGGTTAGACGTTTATGGAGAACGGAACGCGGGAT